>OY856413.1:71868300-73208300 GCA_963693085.1 Alisma plantago-aquatica | reverse complement strand
CATGTTGTTGCTCGTCAGTCTATCATGAAAATAATATAAAATTATATTAGAAGGTTATTTTTCTTCATTGCATACACATATATTTTTTTTTAATTTGGTACACATATATTTCTTAAGAGCTAAAATTTTTTCCAGGTTCCATTTTATTTGATTACAAAGTGCTGCTTGAGCTTGGATCCAGAGGAAGAAATAACATATAAATTGTTCAGATTGTACACTATATTGGTGAGAGGATGGTCTTCCATGCCTCTAAATATTCCAGGAACGCTATTTCAGCAGGGATGTAAGGTATATTTTATTGATACCACTGTAAAATAAGTGATCAGCATGATATAAGAGATATGGTGCTTGTTCCTATATTCAATATGGAACGTGAAGCACATCATATATCTATTTAGTACTTAGTTGTTAGTCCATGATTACAAAAATAAATTTTCAGACTCCATTTGCGGTGTCACATATATTCATAATGATCTTTTTTGCACTAAGGCACGAGAAGCAATTGTAGATATCTTGCGGGCCATGATAGCTAAGAGAACAAATTTGAGAAGTGAAGACAAAACCAACATGCTTAATAACTCAGACCACTTGAGCATCTTGTTGGAAACACCGAACCTAACTAGGGAGGAAATCATTACGCACATATGTAGCCTGATCTTGGCAGGGTATACGAGTGTCGCCATGGCTTTATCTCTTACCATCTATTTCTTGGCAACGTGCCCGAAAGCTATCCGACAACTACAAGTAATGCTTCTTAACGAACATGTTCATAAACATTATGCGTGATGTCTAAATTATATTGACTTGTACATGCAGGAAGAACATACTCAAATAATTCACAACAAAAAGATGAAAGGAGAAAGTGTGTTGACATGGAACGACATCAAAAGAATGAAGTTTACTCAAAAGGTATGTTTCCTTAATAATTTTCTATGAAGTAAAATATCTTTAGGTAATATCCAGAAGGATTGTAGACTCGAATTTGATCCATCTTATTGTTCGGGTTAGCAATTAAAATGGTATTATCTAAATACTACAGGGTTTTCGTTTGCAATGTCACTTAAATGTAACTAGCCATAAACCCGTGTATGCTCAGTAAGTCAAATACCGATACACTAGATATCATACGGGTTTTAGAACATCAGATCATCTCGAAGAGTACTGCAGATATGACACACATTTCTTAGTTGATATGTTGAACTTTCTGGCTTGGATAACCATCCCGGCCTTCTCTAGCCTTGAAGGACTGCCGATACTTGAGGGTGATGAACATGTTAAAGAATGATTTACCAGACATAGTGTTAAAAAAGACAAGTAATAAATTTCCTAAAACAAAACAAAAAAATATTTTACCTTACTCCCTCGTGCCAAAGAGAACATTTGTTTCTTCAGGACATTTGGACCGTCATTTATATATTTTTCAATAGGCGAGTATGAGAGAATGCGCCTTCCACTTTCTCCGAGCTTGGTCCCACCCCCATCACACTATAAATCCTAACACATTTGAAAGACTAATGTGATTCTTTGTAAAGACTAGTAGGAATTAGCTTATAATCTTATTAGAATACACAATGTAGGAATGTATTTTGAAACACCAACCACTCCCACAGTCATAATCATGTGTAATACATAGTTGCCTATAGAATAAAACAACTATTTTGTTAGTTTTAAAAATAACTTTTTTCTATAATTTTTTCCACGTCCATTCCCATATGGATTTGTATAAATGTTGCATTTATATTTTGGAAGTGTGTACCGGCCGGTACATACAACTTACATGTACCGGCCATTAAAATGGCATATGAAGAGTATGTTCATAAAATTCAAACATACAGATTGATTCAAAACTATATAGATTAAGTGTACTTAAAAAATCATAATCATATCTCATGCAGATCATGAGATATAGCAATATATCATCCAACAGTTTTTGCAACATCTGCAATTTACCGTTGGTTAGGAAATACAAATATTCTTTTATTAGATGATCTATCGATATCTGATTATGATGATTTTTGATACACATCTTATCTGAGGTATATACCTTGCATTTGTAAGGTTAGATTATTAAGTAGAATTTTACAATCATCACAAATAAAGATGGGTACATGTAAACTACATGTACTTAGGTACACAATATATATATATATATATATATATATATATATATATATATATATATATAATATGACATTCATTCATTTTCCGCACGGGTAGTCTGGATTTCGCTACCCACACCGTTAAAAAAGTAACTATTTGGTCAGAATAGTAACTCTCTGAAAAGAAAAAGTAACTATATTGATAAAAAAAAGTAACTATACGTTAAAAAGGTAAAACCAGGGAGAATACACAACAACAAAAATTTTGGAAAAAATATTTGTTTGTATATTTGATGTAAATATAATTATCCATGCATGTAAAGTAACAGTTTAGAAGGTAATGTATCCATGTACGTGTGTAAAGACTTAGGGTTGTTAATGGGGAGGGTAAGGTCTTACCCTTACCCACCAAGTGTGGTGGGTAAGGGTATGGATAATTCCCCACTCCACCAATATCCTTACCCTCCCCGTGCCCTTACCCTCTTATAGGGCTGTCAATGGGGAGGGTATGGGGAGGGTAAGGTCTTACCCTTACCCTTACCCTCTTTGGGTAGCGGGTAAGGGTAAGGGTAATTATCCTTCTCAACAATCCCCTTACCCTCCCCTTACCCTTACCCTCTTCTCCACAGGGTAAACAGGGAGGGTAAAGGGTAAGCGGGTAATTTTAACAAAAAAGAATTTTATACACATTGTGTGTTGATTTTTAATAATTTTATAACTAATTTATTGATGACAATATATAAAATATTATATCCAATTCAAAACCATATATTTCTCCGTGTAAAGTTAACTCAATTCACACAATAACAATTTTTATGCATAATTCATTTTTTTTCTTTGCATAAGTATGCATAACAAATTTGTGTAACCTTTATATCATGTGTGGGTAAAAGGGTAAAAGGGTATGGATAATGTCTATACCTTACCCTCCCCTTATAGTATAGCGGGGAAACGGGGAACGAGTAAATGGGTAAAGGGTAATAAAATTCTCTACCCTTACCCTTACCCTCGAGGGTATGGGTAAGGATAAACGGATAATACCCTCCCCATTGACAGCCCTACCCTCTTACCCACATGTTAAATGGGGAGGGTAAGGGTGAAATGTAGAATTTATATGTCTTTTTTAAATTTTTGCTAATATTAACTATAATGGCCTAGCTAATACATTCATATATTTGAGTGAAATATCAAGATGCTTCAGAATGACTTTTAAATATCTAAAATGGTTCTAATAAATTTTCTACAATATTATATAAGTAGTTTGTGTTGTATTGAATGCATATACAAATAGTAGTACCCTAACATTGGTATGTGAATAAATAAACTGTTCCCAGAAGATAAACATTGCTACACTAAAATGATATTGAATGACAATATGTCACAAAGAGTTATTGTTGGAAATATACATATCTTATACCCTCTAAAATGTGGTTGCATACAAAAAAATAAAGCACAAATGAAGTAGATAACACCACCTCTTGTATGTATCAAATCATACATTAAAGATTAAAGCTTGATATTGTATACATGTTTGTCTTACACATAAGTATTTTATGGAACATAGACAATTTTTGAAAACATGTTTTGCACCTCCAAAATGGTGTTGCATATACAACTAAGTTAACTACATAAGAAGTAGATAAGAATATCATGTATTTTATAAAATTATGACCACAAAATATTAGATATTTCATAGACTCAAACAACAAAATGACTATACATTTAATTTATTATACATAAATATTGGCGGTAGTGAGTTAGAGGGTATGGGTAATGGCTTACCCTTACCCACTAAGGTAGCGGGTTATAGGGTAGCAGGTAGGTGGGTAAGGGTAAGAAAATCCTTTACCCTTACCCTTCCACTACAAGGTATGGGTAAAGGGTAAACAGATTTACCCTTACCCATTGACAACCCTATGTAAAGTAAAAGAACCCAGAAAAAGTAACTAAATATGGAGCGGGTAGCTACCCACACAGGCATTCAGTATAATCTCATCTGTGTGTGTGTGTGTGTGGAGCGGGTAGCTACCCATGCGGGCATTAAATATAATCCCATCTCTCTCTATCTATCTATCTGTGTGTGTGTATGTATGTGTGCGTGCGCATGCGTGCGTGCATGTGCATGTAGTTTTGATGCTTTAAACAAGAGATTGTTGGCTCAAATCCTCCACAATACAACGTTAGAGTATTGATGATTTTTAGAGTAAGAAATAGGCTAGACACTTGAATTGTATTACACTTTGATTTTTAGTGATGGTCTAACCATGATACATGGAGAAATGATCAAGATTCAATTGGATGATGCACCTTAATTTGAATAGAATGCACTTCACTATAACTCTCTATCCAGTCTTGTTTACCAACATTGAAACCAATCATCTAGCAAAATTTTAAAATAGTATAGAATAGAACTTAAATAGAGTGATCAACATGATTGAATGTTGGTGAGCCTCCCTTCCGATAACATGTGATCAAGTATTAAAAAAAATTGTACCCAAGTTTGTTTTAAGTTAGCCCCTAGATTTGCTTCACTAGTGCATTTCCACTTAGATAGTACATGCACTTATATTCAAATAGAATGCCATCCAATATTTAAGTTGAGCATGGATCAAGATAGAAATGTTTGAGAACCTCATTTCAAGTAGTATTGTTGATTATAATTTTATGAGAGTGTGCACTAGGTTACATGTCAAGATAATGCCAATATTGGTGTCCATAGTCTAGATTTTTTGTTTGATGACTACGCTCCATTGGATTTCAAAAACAACATTTGAATCCAACATACACCATGACCTGAATGTTGTTGCATCAAGATTCGAATTAAGTGTCACTAGCCACTACAAGATAATAATAGAGTACATACCATTGCATGATTTGGATCCGTAGTGTAGTACAATTCATGGGGAGTGCATGCCACTACTCTACTGAATCTTGCACCAAGTTCAGATAAGGAGTACAATAAGATTCACATAACATGTGCGTTGGGTTTCTTGAGAATGTGCACTAGGATTTAGGAACCACATCCAATAGGATTTAAAAAGTGTGTGCATCATGATTTGACCTGCTATTTTTCTTTGAATAAAGATCCATGTAGACCATATACCTAAAAAATTACCACGCACAATGTACACTATGAATACCAAAGTTAGACAAAGATTCCCATTGTGTAGTTTAGAACACATCCACACATGCTCAACCTCTTTCATTAGATTTGGATCAGTAGGAAGGTGGGACTCCAAGAGTTATATTAATCAAATTAGTAAGTCTACCATAAAGAGGCTAGGGATTCCCAACAAAATTTGAAGCTCTTATTGATCATATGGATTGTGAAATGTGCAACGGTAGAGGTTTTTTCCTATACAGAAAGTAGAATATATGTTTCCTATTTTCTTGATGTGTGTGAAAGGAAAGAATAAGAGGATATGCCATAGATAAGATGAGAGGAGTGAGAGTGTGACTGATACCTAGAGGCACAAAGTGTTTGTGTCATGAGTTTATTTCAAAAAACACATATTTGTGGATACTCAAGAATATTTTGAATAAAAGTAGATTGAAGGAGACCAATTCAGTGAGGTTGGATAAAAAATGTATATGTTTGTAAGGACAAGAAAAACTATAGGAAAATAAAGATCCAATGAGAATCCCATATCTTGCAAATTGTGCATATATTTTTTATGATATTTGTAAAAGAATGAATATAGTAGAATTAAGATAAGCAGAAGAAGATGTTATTTATAGAATTATACTGCAATGAACATATCACTTTATGTGCCAGTGTATACAATATGATAAAGAAGTATATCACACTTGTGTTGTTTACTATTCATTCTTATTTGAATACTGTGACTATATAGATCAAAATTGGAGTATACCATGATTTAATGATCATATTTTGTATTTGTTTTGTTTTGGTATAATTTTCCCCAAAATATGAACCTATAGTTTCTATATACTGTTTCAGAGGACATTTTTACTTTTGTATTTCTTTTTGTTGGTTTCCTTATAGTCAAATACCAATATAAAAAATTATAGTCTTACTTTACAAAACTTACGGTCTACTTTCCATTCCTCACTTCTTAAGTCCTCTATAAAAATTCTACAACTAGTTGATACCATGCCATTTCTATATGATATGGAACACTTTATGTACATTACAATCTAAATAATAGCCTATTGATGTCGATGTCGAGACTGTCTTGATATTTACAATGCCAATCTTGATGTCTATTAAAATTATTAGAAATGAGATCAGTTATTGAATTTGTTTTTATATGTTTGGAATATATTTTTTCTATCAAAAGATAAACATTATTTGATTCAAAAGAAATCATTAATTTGATATATGGTTAGTATATTACCTTAACATAATATCTTGAAATTCTTGATTTATGATTAATAAGGTTATTGATGAGACGTTGTGTCTGGGGAATGTTGGATTGGGTTTACCAAAGAAGGCTATAACAAATGTTTGTTTTAAAGGTATGTACTAACAACATTGAAAAATGAAAACTCTTACAAAAACATATGTAATATGATGGCCTAATGTGAATATGAAGGTTATGATATTCCAAGTGGTTGGGATGTACTCCTAATGTTCATTGGTACCCATTTGGACGGAGAAGTTTACAAAGATCATGAATGCTTTGATCCATGGAGGTGGCAGGTCAAAATGTGACTATATCTTTCATAAATATTTATTCATTTGTGATGATCTTATAAATTGAACATAAATTTTAAATTTAACCTTCATACTCCTATTACTAAAAGTATATTGCAATATAAGTTCTACTTTCACTAAAATTGTCATGTTATGATTATTTAGGAGGACAACATGACAGATAGAATGTTGGATAGTTTCATGCCATTCAGTAAGGGAGTCAACATGTGTGCAGGAAAGGAGTTGGCAAGGATGGAGATTTGTGTATTCCTCCACCATCTAGTGACAATGTATGAGTGGGAACTACAAGATAATGATTTTCCACAGATTAAATATGGCCTTTGTGGTTTCACTAAAGGCCTTCCAATCAAAGTTCATTCTAGGGAAAAGAAAGATTGATTTATTATAACTATAATATTGGCTGCCATCTGAGAAACTCGATATGTAATCATGATTACATATGGAAAGGAAAGTTATAATTAATAAGGATTTATGTTATAGTATGATATGGTCAAGGCCTGAATAATTTGTGACTGGAGCCTTTTTGTTTTATAAATTATTTAGAAATTTCAATTTATCCAATCACATTACATGTATAACAATATTGTATGTTTCAAAGAGTAAAAGCATTTAGAATACTTTGATGACATGTTCAGAATTTTGTTAGTCATATACGTCAAAGAATTTGTTTTGATGATTGTAATATTCAAATCCACTGAAGCATATTAACAAATTTCTATTCTAGTATTTGTGAGGACGTGAAATTTTCTATCTAAATGTGGAAGTTGCAATTGAAAAATAATATTACATATAATCATCTAAATACATAATATTTATATACTTTTATTTCTTTGAGACAATAATCAATAATTTAGAGTGTAATGGCATAAATACCATTGGTTGGTGCATCAAGTTATCCTTCAAAGTACATGTTGGTTATTGTCTCATATTACACACCTTAATTCTGAACACTTTATGAGGAAAAATGTAATTTTGAAGACACTTAACTGAATCTTATATAAATGTGACTTGAAGACAAACAAAAGGATACTCAAGTCAGTGATATCGTTGTCATATTTTTATGATTACAAGAAAATGATAATAGGAAGAGAAAAAGGGAGTGAGGGAGTAGTGTAGTGGTGTGGCTCGACAATACCTAATGAAGGGACTTGGGTTTGACTCTGACTGTTTTCCTCAGGGTGCAACAACGCTCCACATTATTGAGTGCACTGCGGTGCCCCCAATGTAAGCAGTTGGAACTGGGTTTTACTGTTGACTAGGTCGAGTCCAATAGTGGCCTTGCCTGGGAGGGGTTCCTTGTCTTCAAAAAAAATATTATCCAAAAATTTCATGTCTATCAAACATTTGATTGGTCTAGGGAATTTTTAGAAGTTTAGAAGATTTATTTAAATGGTGAAATCAATGTTGGTAAGTTTTTAATGTTTGATAAATTTTATTGTCTCTGAGGAACTTTTAGGAGTTTTAATATGTCGCATAGCTTAGAAGCCTTGGAATCTAGGATCAACTACCTTGAGTCATCTCCCACCTCGACAATCCCCAATCAAGGGACTTGGGTTCGACACTAACTATTTTCCTCAGGGTGCAATAAGGCCCCACATTATTGAGTGTGTTGCGGTGCCCCCAATGTAAGAAGTTGGATCTGGGTTTTACTCTTGACTGGGTCAGGTCTAATAGTGGCCTTTCCTGGGAGGGGTTCCTTGTCATCAAAAAAATATTAGCAAAAAATTTCAAGTCTATCAAACATTTGATTGGTCTAGGGATTTTTTAGAAGTTTAGAAGATTTATTTAAATCGTGAAAACAATGTTGGTAAGTTTTTAATGTTTGATCAATTTTATTGTCTTTGAGGAACTTTTGGGAGTTTTAATATGTCGCATAGCTTAGAAGCCTTGGGATCTAGGATCAACTACCTTGAGGTCATCTTCCACCTCATGCAAAAAGGAGGGAGAGCCCAGTCTTCCCTCTTCCTCAATGATCACCTCCATCCCTCTCTATTTAGTCCTACTTTATGAAAACTCCAAGAATCTCCTTATCTCCCTAATCCAACCCCATCCATTACCTATTTGGCTAGTTGAGAGGCCAAGAAGATGGATTTCAAAGATCCTACCACCTCTCCCTATAACTACGAGCCTGGCCAAGATAAAGAAACTATGTACTTTGTGAGGCCGAGTCCTATTACTTGAAGACCTCCTTTCTTTAGCAACTTTGGCATCAATGACACCGCTACTTGCACGTGACTAGTCTCTCTGAGATAGAGAGACATGCAACAAGAGTTGATTCTCTTCCAATCAATCTTTGATCGTGTCAACAACCAAGGGTCTCACTTATTTTCCTCTCTCTTACACTCTCAAGTGGAAGGGAGAAACCTTAGATATTAGATCACATGTATGTCAACAATTGTCACCATAAAATGGTGCTTCCTTTTATCCATAATAAAGGTACATAATCCCTTCAGAGATATATCAATAAAATACTATGAACTTTGATAAGTTAAAAGGAATCAACTATAGCTCCAAAAAATTTAGAGAAGTGTGAAAATTTTGATCATGAAAACATGAGGAATCAAATAAAATTATTTATAGAAGATAATTGGAGTTCTTATTCCCTTAAATTATCTAATAACTACCTCTGATGATTAGACTTTGATCAATGACCAAATCTTGATATTTGTGACCTTTAAAATTATATGAAAAAACCTTAATTCATATTTATCCACTCTTTCTTGTGACAATGCTAAAGATACTTTGTAGTACTATGAAACATGTAACTTAGGATTGAATACTTAATATGGATCAATGTTTGCTAAACCCTACTTTTGGTAATGTATTGAGGAGATTTAGCCCCTGAACTTTTGATCTCATAATTAATTTGAATGTATGTCCAATTAGGACTAACCACGTGGAGAAATAATGATATTCTATATGATAATATTTTCCCCTTAGATAACTAAGAAAAATTAGTACAAAAAGGTGAATGAATTAATTTAGGATTCTATATGATGATTTTTCATTAATAAATAACCTTTTTGTCAATACAAACCATATATCAAACCAAATATATAACCTAAGATCCTTAACCTTAAAACCCTAAAAAAGGATTGTTAAGAAGTTATTTGCAATAGAGTATTGAATATTGATTTTGAAACTGAATCTTATTTGGAGATAAGCATTGAGTTGATTGGACATATTTCTACCCTACATAAGGAATGTGGGTTAATTATGATGCTCTTAACCATACTTTATTTTCAAAGATCTGCAGAGTTCACTAAGAGTTTATTCATTATACGAATTGTGTTGGTTAATTCAATTCTTGAAATTTGTTAGATGTTTGAGTATCACTTACATAATATAATTGATATTGAACCCAACAAAAAATCATATAAGAGTGATTTAAGGAGCTATTCTTTCCCAATATCTAAGAGATAATCAATAAGAGAGTGACTACAACTGGTATGATTAGGTGATGAGAGTATATTACTGGAACCATTACTATGAAATCCATTGTTGGAACAATCTCCATAAAGTACATGGATCTATGAAAATTTGATATACCCAATGAGATAGAATGATTGTGGTTTGGGAATATAAACTAACAATGTAGATTTAATTACTTGTCAATACTTGAAATTTTGCTTCCATGTATGTTGTTGATATTACAGTGCACACTTTTTGTTTGCACCCACATACATGACACATTATTATGTGGATATGTATTTTGTTTGTTGGTGTTTTAGCTTAGCTATGTTCTAAAGAATGAAGAACTGGACTACAAGTGGAATGTTCTATATAGCATATTTATGACGATACTTGGAAGATTCCTTATTTTATTCCCATAACAATTAGTAGCTTCCCATTTCTAAAAATTATGTAGCTCGTTAGAGGATATCTTATCTTCCCTTCTCTTATTAATACTTGTTGTTTAATTAATAATTGGATGTTGATTGTTTACTATAAATATGGATCTTGGAAATATTTGATGGTGGGTCTTTCCTTTCTGGTCTACCTTTAATGGGGATAACAGGAGAATGGGTTCTTTACAATTGTATAAGAGTCTAGATTATATAATGACTTCTAATAATTAATAGTTTCAAAAGCATTAAGGGATCATAAGTGAATTATTAGGGCTTTTTGATATCTAATGGTGTCTTGTTTTGATCATTAACCAGAGTTGGAAATATTTTATTCCACGCCATTAGTTGGCTTCTATGGTCTCTTTGGAAAATTGTGTACTCTGCTTGGTCAAAACTTGAGGACCTGACAAAAACAACATACTGTAACAGTCTGACTTTTCCCTCTATTCTATTATACCCTTTCACTCTTTGTGGTGACTCATCCTACTCAAATCAATATCATATTCATGATTTTGGAGTGGTGACACTCCAATTTGGTCACCCCAGTGATCAATTTCACAAAAAGTGACCTTATTTTAATATTTTGAATATGTACCACTACTTATATGTCACCATCTTACAATTAAAATTTTACCTTTACAATGTACTACCCTTACTCTCTAATGTATATCAGGTTGCATATATTTCAAATACGAATCTAACGATGAAAAAAAGACCTAGATTGGACCATTTAATCAAACATTATGATAGTTGAAAGTTGTACTTTTTAATATTTATTTAACTCACTCCGGGAAGAGTAGCCTGGGTGGTTGCGGCTTGGTAAGTCCCAATGAAGGACTCAAGTTTGAACCTCACCGAAGGCACTCTACAAAAGGCACTCCACCCTAATTTGACACGAGAGGGGGGTTACCGGACCACACCTTCTCATGCCTCGAGAGTTTACCAATTCGGGCTTGCTGGGGGTGGGTTCTCTCAATCATCAAAAAAGTATTGATTTAACTCAATTTCGAGCTTCTTGGGCCTAAATTGGGCATGGACTAGCTGCCACCCTCACTTAGGAAACCTTAGGGAGCCCTTTTTGTTGGACATTTGACCATGGATCCATGATCCAATGGCTCTAAGGTCATCCCCTACCTTGGTCTGCACTAGTTTAGTAGGTTTTCTTTGAAGGAACCAATTAGATACATCCTCACCTCTTTTTGATCAATTGACAACTCAAATAGCTTTGTTCCCTCTTCCCATTCACTTCTCCCATTTTTTCCCACTTTTTGGCAGATTCTAGCCACCACCTTTGCTTCCCATTTCCCCTTCAACCTTATAACCCTAGCCATAGTCTTCGCCATCAAGTCAGAGTTTGAGCTCCTTGCACAATGCCTACTCATCCGCATATGAGGACACATCTACATTTGTAATAGCATGACAGAGCCATCCATCTCTTATATATAGTGCACTGAGCCCACCAGTTCCTCATTGTGTGAATTTCCGACGAGTTTCAAACATCAGGAACCATGCTTGCTACTTGCAAGACACCTGGTAGAGGGGGTTAATGCCCACCCTTGATCTTGGGTGGAGATGATCTAATGGCCCAGATCCATCCACATTGGCTTCAGTCTCTTCCTATCCTCTCTCTCATGCAATCTTGATCAATGGTTGACTACATCAACCAATGATGTGCGGTTACATCAGCATCACACGTGTGTCTCACCTCCCCTCAACGGCTAGGTTGGATGAAATGAAATGAATGGTAATATCTCAAATTTTCCTATAGTTTAGATACAAAAATTCTTAAAATGATATCTCCTTATTCATGTCCAAATGAGTATAATGGTATATGATTTTTGATCTACAAACAAGATCTTTCCAATGAATCTATTTTCATGACCTAGCACTTTTTGTAGCTCCTACTATGACAAAAATGGCATCTTTGTGATATCTTTCAACAAGATTAATGATGTATCTTTCTCCCTTTTATTATTTTTGCTTCATATATCACTCTTAGACTTTTAATCAGCAACCTTGTGTACCCTTGAACCATGTTGAGCCCCTAAACTTCCCTTTTGATCCATTGTTGTCCCAAATGCATGTTTGTAGCTTGTTTTTGGACTTTAATGCATGACATCAACTAAAGTGATAATATTGTTTATTTATGACATCTAGACTTACCTAATCTGTAAAATGTGTAACTATATGGTCTCCATGACTCTTGTATCACTCACAAACCCCCTATTCTCTTGTTTGGGCAAAATGTCATAATATGTGTGCATATGTCCGATACATATTTAAGGTTGATTACACTTGATCCAAAATGATATCTTTGACCCCCTTGAAGACTGCAAACCCAATGGATCTTTAAAATCATCATTTCTCATTACCCTGTTGGCTAACACCAACTCCATTCATGATATAATGATTTGTATGCCCATATATTGCTTGGTTGTCTTCCTTATGTGCTTCAATTTTCATATGAATATATTTATTTATTATCTCCCCTCTCGAATAAGAGTTGACACATTTATCCTTGACCCTTGGATGTGGATGTCCATCCTAAGTCACATGTTTCACCTTAATGGCATATTTACTATGTTAGTGCTGAATGTAAGTTGATATTTTGATATGAAGTTGGACCGTGATTCCTAAACCCGAGGGACATCCACCTAATCTTGAATGTGATCCTTATTCCCATGTCTTACAATCTAAACCATCCCCTATGCTTGGTTCTTATGTCTCAATCATACTTGTTCTTGGTTGCCCTATTTATGAATCTTTGACCCTTTTATGAACATAAGTGACATAGATCTTGTAACAATCATAGAAAATAGATGGAACCTTAAAATGACATGAAACTTGAAGCCCACCTTCATAATGACCTCTAATCAGTAAAAGATCATCATACATGGTATTCATAGACTTTAAACCTAACTTGTACAAAATCCTAAAATTAATCTAACTAGGGTTAATGGTGAAAATCTAATGCATGTATATAATTTTCCTCTTAATCAGGTGGGGCTTATGGTTGGATGGTCAAGGATGTGTTAACTTAAGAATCTCTGAATCAGGTCTAGGGTTTAATAATTATATGACTATTTCTTTCTTTCTTGAACTGTGATACTTATGCATGCTTGTTTACTTGGTCAAAAATTGCCATGTGGTATTTCACTATTGTACTTGATGTTTGTCTTGTCAATTTTATAAGTTGCAAACAAAGTATATTACTCCATTATAAAAATCTTGTGCTCCTTCTTGTATTGTTGGGATAGGGGCACAAGGCTGGACCTCCAACTTTATTTTTCAAGATAGGTCGTACCATTCTGATGAAAGTATTAGCTCTTTGTTATAACCTCGAGGTCCCTCATGTAAAAAAGGGTTAACTAATCTTGAGCACCCTTACATACTCTTCTGATGGGAAGTTAGTAAAAGGCCTTATTAATGCATGTTGTTGTTGGTATAACTGGAGTAAAATGATATAAATTATGGACTCTAATTTTGCAAAATACCAAACTTGTTTATTCTTGTTTGTTACTTCTACAACTCTTTTAAATTTATTGAAAACTTATATATGTGTATCTTTTGCCTTGTACTCAACACCACATGTGTTAACCCATTTGTTTCACATATATTTTTGGTTCAGAGATGGATAGGATTTCATGGGTTGGTGAGATATGTCTAGGTGTACATTCTATAAGATCCCTAGTGTACATGAGCAAACGTGTGTAAATTTGTATCTCAAATTGTAGTTGGAAATTATGTAATAGAGAATGTAGCTTAATAATACTTTTTGAGTGTTGAAATCATGATTGGTTCCTCTATGTTGTTATTTGTTCATGTATGTGAAGATTTTATGCTTCCACATTTACACTTTGATAATACCATGCTAGGGACGGATGCACAGGTCCACTCGCCTTTGTTTATGTAGTCATTAGGAGTGTGGACTTAGGGTCATAAATAGTCCCATGACAAATGGTACGAGAGCATGAAAAGTAACTATACCAAACATTGCTTACATGAAACACAATCTAGAATCAACTTTACATCTCAATCAAGAAACTTAATTAGTTGTCCTTTCTGGAGTAAGTTGACTTAGCATGTAGGTTAAAACCTAAATGTTTGAGAATTAGGTGTAGACTTGTGTAATCCCTACTTTTCTCCTCCTTCTGTCATGTAGTATAGGTTTTAGGTTCAGGAGGGTGAGAAAAGGGAGATCTTAATACAACCCCATACATGTGCTTAGGATATCTACACAAGTGTACACCATGTTCTTGCTAGTTCTTAAGGTGTCATTATACTAGCCTTCCTAATGAGTGTGGTAACTCGTTTTGGTTTTATATGAATGGAGTATGATGGTTTGCATCTCCTATTTCAACTTTTGAGGAAACATATTTCAAGTATTAGTCTATATGTGCATGTGAAAAATGTTACCACGTGCGGAAAGGCAGTGAGGGTCCATGTAACTAAGAGAAAGAGATGTAACATCAGGTCTAGATGAGAGTGTTTAGATGATATTTGTAGTCTTTATAGTATTCCAGAGTCATGATAATGGTTAGTCTAGTGAGTAGCTTAGATGACCTAAAATGACGACGAAGACGATGATGATGATGATGACGACGATGATGATGATGATGATGACGACGACGATGATGAGGATGATGATGATGATGATGATGTTGAAGACAATGACGATGATGATGGCAATGACGATGACGATGGAGATGACGATGACGATGATGATGATGATGTCAATGTTGATGATATAAACTTACTTCAATATGACCTGAGTTTCTTTTTGGAAGGTTTAAGTATGCTTCTATGACATGAAATGAGTTTTTACCATACAACCTTAGCTAGATCTAGAATCATATATGGTGAATATGACTTGTTTTATGACCTAAATATAGCCAATGGGTTGGCATTCTTGATTGCGTTTAGTCTTGTACATGTTGAAATATGGTTAGTGATATATGATTGGAGACCAACACATGCCTCAATCTCTTTAAAAAGGATGACCTATATCATGGGACACATGAAAATGGTGACCTATTGATATGACTCGACCTTCCACGGGAGAAGGTTAGAGTACCTAACCTCCAAAACCTATGAAAGATTGAAAAATATGAAGCAAAAAATGAATGATGACGGATCCCTAGACAGAATACTCCTAAGTATATGAGATGAGTCACCTAGTGTATGGTTCTTTAGATAGTTTTGAACCCAATATTAACTATGAATACAACTAACCCAAGAGATGGAGGTATTTTATTATTGTATGTTTGCCATCTAGGTGAGGGAGATGTACCAAAACCCTATGATGATGTATATGATGTGGGATATACATGGTGAGAATCATACTAGGGTTGGTTGATGAATGTCAAAGAATATAGTGCTTTTCTTTATTTCTTGAAAGTTGTACAGAAATTTTATTTTGGGTTGATGGTTTTAGTTCACATGTTTTGTTGGACAGTGATGGGTCTAAGGTTGAATGGCCAAGCTTGTACAGGTCATTCCGGATACAAGTGAGATAATTATGAAACCTTAATGTTGATGATAATTTTCTTCTTCAAGTGTTGCTTGTGATACATGAAACCCTAGGGCACCCTCTTTGTTGGATGTTAGACCATGGATCCATGATCCAATGGCTCTAAGGTCATCCCCTATCTTGGTCCATTCTACTGTAGTAGGGTTGCTTTGGAGTAACCAATTGGATACATCCTCACCTCTTTTTGATCATTTGACAAGTCTAATAGCTCATTTCTTCTTCCCATTCACTTCCCCCATCTTTTCCCACTTTTTGTGCACTCCAACCACCACTTTCGCTTCCCATTTCCCCTTCAACATTAGACCATTAGCTATGGCCACTGCCTCCATGCCAGAGTTCGAGCTCCTAGTACAATGCTTCCTCGGACACATCCAAGGGAACATCTACGTTTGCAATGGCTTGATGGAGCCATCATGCTCATTTATGCAACATATTTATCCCACCAGCTCCTCCTTGCATGAACCTCCCATGAGTTTCCACAAGCAGAATCCAGGCCCACATCTTGTGAGATACCTTGTGTAGGAGGTTAGTGCCCACCCTTTGATCTAGGGTGGAGATGCTCCAAGTGGCCCATATCCAGCCATTTTGGCCTCACTCTCTCCCTTCCCACTCTTTCATGCACTCCTAATCAATAATGGTTGACTAAATCAACCAATGAGGTGTGGTTGAACTAGCACCACACGTAGGTGTCACCTCCCCTTGGTGGCTAGGTTGGATCAAATGAAATGAATGGCAATATCAAGAATTTTCCTATAGTTTAGATACAAAACTTATAAAAGTGAAATCTCCTTATTTTGTGTGCCATATAAGAAATATGATATATGATTATTAATATGTCAATGAGATCTTTCTAATGAACCTATTTGCCAAGGATGATTCTTTTTGTAGCTCCTTCTATGACAAAAAATGACATCTTTTTTATATTCTTCACATGGTTAATGATATATCTTGCTCCCTATTATTGTTGTTGCTTCACATATCACTCTTAGACTTTAGATCAATAAATTTTTGTACCCTTGAACAATGTTGATCCTATAAACTTCCCTTTTGATCAATGGTTGTCCCTAATGCATGTTTGTAGCATGTTCTTTTTTACTTTAATGCATGATGTTGTTTAAAGTGATAATCTTGTTTCTTTATGACATCCTAAATTGCCTAGTCTAGAAAATTAGTAACTATATGATATCCATGACTCTTATATCAGTCACACCCTATTCTCTTCTTAGGGTAATATGCCATAATAAGCATGCATATGCTCAATACATGTTTAAGCTTGATTATGCTTGATTCATAATGATATCTTTGACCCCCTTTGAAGCCTCCAATCATAGTAGATCTTTAAAATTAGTAACACTATGGTGTGATGTTACCCTATTGGCTAAGACCAACACCATTCATGATATATTGATGTATTTGCCCCCTTTTTACCTATATGCCCATATATTTCTTGGTTGTTTTCCTTATGCCCCAATCTTGATGTGAATCTATTTTTTTTATCTCACCTTTCAAAATTAGTTGAACCATTTATTCATGTCCCATGGATCTGGATGTCCATCCTAAGTCACATGTTGCACCTTAATGGCATATGGACTATGTTGATGCCGAATGTAAGTTGATATGTTGATACCAAGTTGGACCATGATGCTTAAACTCGAGGGACATCCACCTAATCTTGAATGTGTACACTGTGCTCATGTGTAATAGATCTAAACCATCCTTTATTCTTGATTCTTATGTCTTGATGATACTTGTTCGTGGTTACCCTACTTATGAGTCTTTTGACCCTTTTATGTACATTAGTGACATAGATCTTATGATAATCATAGAAAATTGATGGAACCTCAAAATGACATGAAAGTTGAACCCCACCTTCATGATGACCTATAAATAATTAAAAACCCATCAAACATGAAATTAATCAACCTTCAACCAAACATGGACAAAACCCGAAAATGAATCTAACTAGGATTATTGATGAGAATCTAAATCATGTAGACAATCTTGCTCTTAATTAGGTGTGGCTTATGGCTAGATGGTCAATGATATGTTAAGTTAAGAATGTCTAAATCATGTATGGGATTTGATAATTATATGACTATGTCTTGGTTATTTGATTTGGGATACATATGTATGCTTGTTTACTTGCTCAAATATTGTCATGTAGTATTCTAGTATTGTAATTGATGTTTGTCTTGTCGATTTTATAACTTGCAAATATAATATATAACTCCACTACACAAACCTTGTGCACCTTCTTGTGTTCTTAGGGTAAGGCAAAAGGTTGGGTGTTCAAATTGAGTTGTCAAGATTGGGTGGACCATGTCGATAAAAGGGTTCATTCTTGGTGATGAACTTGAGGTCCCTCACATAGAAAAGGGTTAGCTAATCATGAGAACCCTTACAACCTTTTCCTATGGGAAGTTAGTCAAAGTCCTTAATAAAGTATTATACTGTTGGTATAATTCGAATAAAATGATATAAAACACATACTCTAATTTTGCTAACTATTTAACTTGTTTATTTGTGTTTGTTACTTCAACAACTCTTTTCAAATTATGTAAAGCTTATATATATATGTATCTTTCTGCCCTATACTCAACACCTTGTAATGTTGACCCGCTTCTTTCACATATATTTCAAGTTTAGAGATGGATAGGAGTTGATAGCTTGGTGAGCTATGTCTAGGTGTACTTGTTGTATGATCCGTAGTGTACATGAGCGGACTTGTGTAAATTTGTGTCTTTTTGTGATTGGAATTTTGTAATAAAGAATGTAGCTAAATAATATTTGTTAAATGTTGAGATCATGATTGGTTCCTTATCTTGTTATTTGTTCATGTATGTTAAGATTGTACGCTTCCACATTCACACTTTGACAATAACATGCTAGGTACAAATGACCTGCTCCGCTTGCCTTTAGCAGTGTAGCCATTAGGCGTGTGGACTTTGGGTAATAAATGGTTCTCTAACACATACCTCTTGGTCTTATCATCTAAACTTTGTCTCTATATCAGGTATATTCCTTACAACCTCTCGTGTATATTCTTTATAGTCCTAAGAGTTACTCAATTTAAAGTCTAGGCATTGCTTCTCTCATCATCTATGTTAGGGTTTCAAGGAAAATTGGGGTTAAAGAATCATCCACCAACTAAAGAATATGAAATCCCATTCTTGATATTTGAAAACAAATATATGCAACACATGTTTTACACATGATATGCTTATTCCTTAAGAAAAACCATAGAACTTTTAAGAACCAATGTATAAGTTTTTATGACCCAATCTGTGAAGGACCCGAGTAGGATAGAGGATAGAGAAAATCTAATGAGAGGAAAGTTATCTGTTAAAACCCTAGTTGAAAACCATGATATTGGGCAATGTGAAGGAGAGAAACACTCATACAAGTGTAAATCGTACCACTGAGAGAAAGTTGAAATAAAGAAAAGTACAATGAAAAAATAATTTTTTTAAACCTTGATATATTAAAACATCATGATCCATGACAACATTGGAAGGTGGTACATAAATATGTGAATCCTTAAAAATGAGAATATTTAATTTTATTTTTATGGGTATACCACCTCGAGTCCCAAGTAAGGATCCATTATCCTTAAATATTGGAAACTCTACATTGATAACTCTTAGGGCTTGGATCCTAACCAACAAAATACCCTACTAATTGTTGACATACCAGAGTAGAAGAACGTGAATCATGAAATTTACATCTCGTAGGGAATAATTGGTCTATGGAGAGAAAATAATTAGGTTGACAAGAACTTTCTCCTCAATCCTACCCCTATTGATGTTGAGGGCATAACCATGCATATATGTATTCCCTAATCATATGATCATAGACATGAGGTGATGTAGTGAACTTTGTCATAGGGATAACACACGACATACAAGGTTTATAAGTGATGAGTTCTAAAGAATTTCTTATACCCCAAAGGAAAAAGTGGAATTCATGAAGACCATCTTTCTATGTCCCTTAAAACCCCAGTCTTGACTATGAAGAATCACAACATTGATGAGGTTGATAACCTTACATTGCAGTAAGTTTATATACCTTATACTTACAAAATAAAAAGAGTGTGGACTAACAACAGTTTGTTGAGGGCTAGTAAGGAAGGAAAATTCCAAGGAGTCAAAATAACAAATATCCTTGTCATGGACACAATGCCTCTGAATAAAAGTAAGGATTAAAAGGAGGATAGTATATAAAAAGATTATATGGCTATGTATGTAACCATTTTGGAGAAAGATAATATGACAAACTAGTATTCTAGAACTCTAGAAGGAGGCTTTTTTTAACACTTCCCTAAGAGAACCCTAAGGAGAAAATATCTATCCTAAAAAACACATTCTTCCCTTAATTGGGAATACTACCTTGAAGAGTGTATGTAAGGAATCTTTTGTAATAACCTTACAATCATTTATAGTGATGGGGAAATATGTAGTTTAGTACATGATACCTAGATAATGGATGTATAGAGTCTATGAAGGTCAATCTAAGAACCTGGAAGGACCAATAGAGAAAATATAAGAATATATTTCATATTTCCATCCTACCTTGACTAATTGATGCTAACATATGATGGTGCTTGTGGATAATCCAATCACATGAAGTGTTATAGCCCCAATTTTGGTTGTATTATTATGAAATTATTAAATAAAAAGGGGTAGCTTGACAATTTGCATGTATTGTTTTACAACTTAGGTCTCTTTGCAAAATTGTCTTGAATTATGAATTTCGTGCTTTTTCCTATTTTAATAAGTCAATGGATTGATAAAAAACTAAAGAAAAATCCTTAATAAGGGAAAAGGCAAGAAGGAAGTAAATACCTTATGTTTTATTTAAGAAATATGGAATTCTCTAGAAGATGGCATAAGTGGCCACAATAGTATGGTTTTAGTACCACGTTCCTTATAATATCTAGAAAATTCGAAATTAAGAGAATAAAAAAGGAAGAAAGAGGAAATATGAGTTTTAATGCAATATATATGCCTTTTTGGTGTATGACTTGCATATGTAGAAAAGGAGTTATTCTTTTCAAGTTTTAATGCTAAATTGTGTCCAATGATAGACTATATCATCAAGAACTTTCCTTAAAATTTGGGAACTAAAAGCCTAATGGTTTAGGAGATATGAGTTATTGAAAAATCCATAAAGTGTGGACAATACAATAGGAATACTATTAATGTCACGATTTTTTGATTATTAATAGATTTTGTTTTCTGTCATGTGTGATGAGAGCCGTCAGATCAAAGATCCAACGGGGGGCATTAGTCTCCTACCTTCAGCCATATAGGGAACAAGAATAGGGAACCTTCAATTCCAATCTGATTTTCTCCACATATGGTCCATGCGTGAGAATGGGAACTTACTCAACAGTTTCACTGCAAGAAACTGAACTATTTCATCCTAAATTTGTTGGGGGTTTTGAAGGCCCTAGAAGCTTCGTCCTAAACTTCCATGGAGGTAGAACTACTTGCATACCCCACCTATAAAAAGGGGGACTATAGATCCTCTATGTGTGCATCTTTACTCTCACAAGAATGCCCGCGGCTCTGTGAACTCGACCCTACTCTCAATTCCGCCCTAGATCCCATTCTCGGCCACCCTTGTCCACCTCGGTCCTCGTTGGAAAAATGGCTACTCAACCCATCTACTCTGATTCCTCCACGGTCAATTGGCACCGCGAGCAAATTTGTCTAGGCACGGTGGTTCTTTCTATGAGAGTAGTGGATACTAAGTTGAACGAACTCAGAAATAAAAAGATAGACATGGTAAAGGTTCTCTGGAAGCACCATGGAAAGGATGAAGCCACATGGGAGCTAAAGATGGACATGGAAAGATCATATCCTAATTTTTTGGTATGATTTGTTGAATTTTGAGGACAAAATTCTTATAAGTGGGGAAGGATGTTATAACCCCAATTTTGGTTGTATTATTATGCAATTATTAAATAAAATTGGGTTTGCTTGACAATTTGCGTGCATTCTTTTACAACTTGGTTTTCTTTGCAAAATTTCTTGAATTATGAATTTCGTATTTTTCCTATTTTAATAAGTAAATGGATTGATAAAGAACAAAAAAAAATCCTTAATAAGGGAAAAGGCAAAAAGGAAGTAAATAACTTATGTTTTATTTAAGAAAATATGGAATTCTCGAGAAGATGGCATAAGTGGCCACAGTAGGATGGTTTTAGTACCACTTTCCTTCTAATATCTAGATAATTCGAAATTAAGAGAATAGAAAAGGAAAAAAGGGGAAATATGAGTTTTAATGCAATATATATGCCTTTTTGGTGCATTACTTGTATATGAACAAAAAGAGTTATTCTTTTCGATTTTTGATCCTAAATTGTGCCCAATGATAGATTATGTCATCAAGAACTTTCCCTTAAAATTTGGGATTAAAAAGTTTAATGGTTTAGGAGATATGAATTATTGAAAAATTCCTAAAGTGTGGATAATACAATAGGAATACTATCAATGTCACAATTATTATTATTATTATTATTAGATTTTGTTTTCTGACGCGCACAATGTGAGCCATTGGATCGTGGATAATAAAATAGGAATACTATTAATGTCACAATTATTATTATTATTATTAGATTTTGTTTTCTAACGCGCGCAATGTGAGTCGTTGGATCAGCGATCCAACGGTGGACATTAGTCACCTACCTTCAGCCGTATAGGGAAACAAGAGCAGGGAACCTTCAGTTCCAACCCGATTTTCTCAACATATGGTCCATGCACGAGATTGGGAACTTGCTCAATAGTTTTGTGGCAATAAACCAAATGATGTCACCCTAAATTTATTGGGGTTTTGAATGCCCTAGAAGCTTCACCCTAAACCGCCATGGAGGCAGAACTACCCGTGGATCCCACCTATATAAATGGGGACTAGAGATCCTCTACGTGTGCATCTTTACTCTCACAAGAACGTTAGGCTCTGCGAACTCGGCCCTACTCTAAATTTTGCCCTAGATCTCATTGTCGGTTGCCCTTGTCCACCTCGTATCTCACCGAAAAAACGGATGTTCGACCCAACTACTTTGGCTCCTCCGCAGTCAATTGGCACTGTGATCAAATTTGTCTAGGCGCCGTGGTGCTTTTCCCACTTTCATTTGCCGCTCAGAGGCACCGAGGTCCAGAGTTGACCTCAGTGTTGACTTGCGGGGACTGCTTGTAACGACCGACAATCAAATCGTTACTAATTAAATAGAATTAAAAATAAAAAATGGATTAACAAAAATCACTAAAATTAAAACTATTTTACAAAGAGATCCATTTTAGGAAAACTCTTTAAGGAAGAACCAAAACTTTATATACATCATTGTTCACATTGTACATACACTATACCATCTCTTCTTGAGGATAACATATACCAGTTGCTCTATCAAAATACATACTTAAAGCAACACCAAACCTCGAGGCATACAAGCCAAAATCTCAGATTGTTCATAAAACCAACATGTACTAAATCTAAGGACCTGAGGGTACAGAGACGACACATAGGACTTCTATCAACAAGAGACGATAGACAATACACTCAACCTGAGCTATCACTGCTGCCTCAACTGTTGTTCCTCCTCTGTCGAAAGATCTTCGTTACCTCATGCACGTCCACCTAAAAAATGTGGATCCCACCGGGTGAGATAATTGTCCCAGCGAGAGATATAACTCTCCGCCGACCATATTATTATCACATATTAATTATTTATAAACTGAGTAGAGGTTCTTTTTATATTAACAGGCAGGATAAATCACTGTATGAACAAAATGAAGTAATCTCCTTTCTTAAGGAGAACGTTGCATCTACCCATGGTAGAATTATAAATCAACTATCTGCTTTGTAAGGAATGTAAAGAATATAAATAACTTCTATCAACTAAGATGTATAATTGTATTGTGCATCAACCAATGTTTTGTGTATTTGATCCTTAAGCAGATATGCTACACGGATGAACATATTTTACAATCACACTTATGCCCTTAGGAGATGGAGCATACCCCGACCATCTCCAACCGACCACAAACTTCTCACAAGTCGGTACCATACAAGGTCAATGGTAGAGCCAGTTTCCATGACCTCCCTTGTCTTGGTCAGTACGAGACCAAATGCAGGACATCTCGTGTCACTACTAACAAGCTGTGTGAGGGCATGTAGGCATCCACGCTTAGAGCTACATCGTCAACTGCACTCTCTTAGGGGAAACATCTACACACAATCGTCCCCAGTCTGAGTCATGGTGACACAAGCACCATACTCCGAGCCACGGGCCAGTTCACCGTACTCAACACAGAGTCTACGACTGAAGTCGCACTCAAGCCAGGATAGGGCATATAGCCAAATCCCCATTCATTTCGGGCTCGTAAGGGGATCGTCTCACGTCTGGCCGTCCGTACTTACGCCCTCACATACTCAAAAGTATGCACTCAGGGTTATGCTGCAAAGCAACCCATTTCACCATTCAGCAAGTCCTGACATTGATGGATCTATGGTCAGGGCAACGTTTTATAGTTTCTAGTGATATATTACATGCATTACAACATTCTTTTAGCATCAAACAAGTTATCATTATCAAACACAACAAATGCTACAAGGAAAGGTGTAATACATTTATCACATACTTTTCCAATTCTTTAAAACACATGATACTTGGGATCTCAGTCCCTTATCACATTACTGGGAATTCTCATTCCTTATCATCATTTTCATGATTACTGGATCTGGGTATTCAAACCCTTAGATCATCACATAACATTGTTACCTCTTTAACAGGTAACCATTACCTCTAGGTCCTCAGACCAAGGTATTCATTTCACTTGTTGTACAAGTATTCTCATGGCTCACAAGGCCATCACACATCTTGTCACCCTTCACTGCACATGGCTCACAAGGCCATTAAACATCTTGTTACCTCTCACTAGGCAACAACTTATTCACATGGGTCAAAAGGCCATTAAACATCTTGTTACCTCTCACTAGGCAACAACTTATTCATATGGCTCACAAGGCCATTAAACATCTTGTTACCTCTCACTAGGCAACAACTTATTCATATGGCTCACAAGGCCATTGATCATTATACTTTTTATACAAGCATTTAACATTCCTTACAAGGCTTATGCAATAAAATAATTACAACCTTCCCATCATTAGGGTTAGGGTTTCCCTTTCTTATCGATTAGGGTTTCACTTACATATCATCACCCTTCATTAGGGTTAGGGTTTTCCATTATTAACCATTTAGGTTTTCAAGATCATATTATCAATGATCAAACCCTAATTCATTGCTCCACTCATCTAGGAGCAGAATTTGATATCATAAGTATTCAATCATACTTATTAATTGTCATCATTTATCATTAAATGATTATCAACACAAGGTATGAGTTCCTCTCTCATCCTTACCAGGATATGATTACATCATACTTTATTAACTTGGCGTAACCCTTTCTCAAGGTATATTAGCCTACACTTATCAAAGTGCATTAAACTCATTACATATCAATGCAACAATTTGTATAACACACTTCATGTGTTACTCATCCAAGTATATTGGATTTAGGGTATATCAAGGTGTATCAACCTTGAGGTTTTGGATGTGATATCTATCATGTCTTGATGTATCACTTCCCTCATCACTTTTAACTTACTTAAATTCATCAACTTATCTTGTATTAGGGTATTTCCCATCCTAATACTTTATGCACTAGCTCATCACATTTATCATGTAATGTATTGGTCTTAAGTCACACATTTGAATTATTCAACCATCATCAATAATATGGACTCATCTTGGGTTAAGGCATTGTTGATATGAGGTTGTCCATTATCAACCACTTTAGGTGTTTCACCTATCAAGGTATTAACCACATCATTACTTGGTGTTACACTCATCACTCCTAAGAGTGTCTTCCCTCACCTTAACAAGATGTCTCGGGTTAGAGGTGTGCATGTGTTCATCATATCAGGTTGAAGGTGTATAAGCACTCACCATATCGTACTAGAAGTATATGAACACCAATCATATCAGGCTAAAGGTGTTTGTATGTATTACCCATGTCGTTCATGAGGTACTAAGCTATCACCATGTTGGGCTAGGGGTGGATTCAATCATCATATCGGGCGGCTCACCATCTAGGTTGGTTGTGACGGATTAGGGTTTCCCATATCGGGCTCAACCCAATATACAAGTCAATTAGTGTGTAGGGCACCAAACCATATTGGGCTACACCATCAAACATTAGGTTGCAATACCCATGTCGGGTTAGGGTTGATTGTGACGGGCACATGGTACATATATGTGTCGCCCATGATGCTTAAGAGGTATCAACTCATCACCATGTCGGGCTACCATATTGTCTAGGGTTGTGTATCATGCAACCCTATCGTGCAAGATCATGTGTCGTGCAACCATGTCATGCAACCATGTCATGAAACCATGTCGTGCAACCATGTATGTCATGCAATAACACTTGTTACTCTTCACTTATATCGAGTTACCCAAATTAGAGTTTCTTATCAACTTACAAGTATACAATTGACCTTGTATCATTCTTGGAGTCTATTCTTGACTCCCTATAGTGAAAGAGGTGTATAGTACACCACCATATCATGAAAAAAGTTATACAATCATATCCATAACGTTTTAGTGAAGTAGATGCATCATCATATGGGGTTAGAGGTGCTTGCTTGTATGCTTGCACCCGATATCACTTTTATAAAGTGATACCATCATCTTCAAGCTCTAGACCTTAGTTCTAACTGTTTTAGTTCATGGAAACATGTCTAAGAAACTACTAGAACTCAAAATTTCATCAACTATTTCAGGAAATTTCGGAATTAAAAGTAATTCATTAAGTATAGCAATTTAGGTGTTGAATAATAACATGGTTGAGTTCAAGTTATATAACCCGCCTTAAGAACAACTTCAAAGCTCCAAGCTCCAAAGCTCCACGTTCCTAAGGTTGAAGATGACTTTATCAAAAGTCCAAGGCTCGTTCACAATTCCTTCATATACAAGGAATCACCATGGATAAGCAATTGGTGAAGAAGAAAAGAAAGGTAGATCATAACCCTAGTTCCATGCTTCAATTCAAGCTTGAAGACAACTATGGCTCACCTTAGAGTTAAGATTTGAGCTCGTTCTTGATCCTTAACACCTTTGCATGATAGACTAGTGTCCTTTCACGATATGCCACCCCTCTTGCACGATATGACACTCACTTTCACGATATGCCACTCAACTCTTCACTCTATGGCCGATATCACTCTATATGGCCAATATCACCTCCTTGGGCGATATGATCTTGCAATGGGCGATACCCAAGGGCACATGCATGATACCAAAGCACTCCTTCACGATACAAGGAGTCTATGCATGATACCATAAGGTAGGAGGGTGGTCAGGGTCGAAAAATTCCACTAAGGGGTGAAACTAGGGGTATATATACTTGTTGCTCATGAAGGAAGGTGAAAATGAGATGTCATCATTTTGAACTAGTAGGTGCCACGTGTCCATGCATGGGTGACACGTGTAAATGCATGCATAATCATTTATCTTGACATGCAAAACAGTTGAGAGTGATCTAGGGATAAGGATTTGTCCATTACTTATCTCTTTGAATAAGATATATCAACAAAATCACCACTTTATTCACAACTCATCAAACTTTGCTAAGGAAGTTGTAACCCGACACACCTCACCTACTTGACGTGCTTTGCACGATATGGACTTTTCCAAGAGTCCAAAAAACGATATGGGACACCTCCTTGGGTTCCTTGGCTGATAGGCACTCATATATAAGCTTTTCAACTTGATACAACTCAAGTTAAGCTTTCATATTCAACCCTTTTCTTGGTCATTTCATCACCAAGATTACCATCATTCATAATGGAATCAACCATGGTGTATAATTCATTATCTCTCCTCTAAATGATACACAGAGGAAGTAGGAACACTCTAGAGGTGGTAATTTTCATATCAATCCCACATTTTGGGTAAATTACAATTTGTACCAAAATTGGTTCACAAGGTACCAACATTGTTCAAACAAGTTCAAACTTGGAGTTTAAGCTTTCCACAAGCCACCACCTTGCATCATTATCTCTCTTATGATGCTAAAACATATAAGGCACGTTCAACATGTGACATTTTGCAATATAACACCTAAACTTGGATAAATTGCACTTTGGTCCAAAATAAAGGAACATTGCTCAAACAACACTCAATCGGGACCAAACTTGAAACATGAGTGTGTCACATGATAAAAAAAACACCTTAGAGGATTATATTATAGTTCTAAGAAACTTACTTAGCCCAAACAAATAGGGTTACATCATAACCCAGGTCAGGGTCGTTACACTGCTGCTCGTGAGGGAAGGATGGGCGGAGGTTGAAGACAACCAACCGTGAAAAGGCAACCTTGCCCCGATCCGCTTCAACAAAGGGTAAGGGATTTAAGGTCTTTTTGCCTTTTCTCCTTGAGGGAATATTTGTTTCATCGTGCGAGCGGGTTGCCTACGTGGCAGCCCGTAGTTGGTCTAAAAGACTTTATTTTTGCAAAAATTGCAAAAAATCATACGGTTGTCTTAAAATAGCAAATAATATATGCATTTTGATTAGAAAAATGCAAGCTATATGATAAAAATATAATAATGATTAGTATATGCTTCCCATTTGAAGGATATTCAAAGTTGATGACTTTAGTACTTTAGTGGATTCAAAACCCTAATTTGTGAATATTAATGAGTCTAATAGACTTAGTCAATGTTGTTAATCAAAGTTTGATCTTTTATGAATGGAAGGAAAACCTTGGACTCATATGAATATTAAAATCAAAGTTTTATAGAGCTCGGGTTTCTTTATGCATAAAGGTGTATTAAATGATGGAATTAGGGTTTGTCAACCCGATAAACATAAAAGTGTCAAGTATTCATCTTTTCACCTCTCTAACCCTAATTTGACTTAAAAATGATAAAATTGGGACTTTTGCATAAAAGATACCTTTTTGTAACACAATGGTGTATATGGAGCCTAAAGTAGGGTTTGAGAATTTAGGAAGTGAAAAGGAGCAATAATTGGAGAAAGAGAGTAATATGGATAAAGACATAGGAAAGTAGACATAAAAACCTAACTTGAGAATCAAGTCAGTCCTTTGATTGGATTTAAAGTCATGTAGTGACACATGGGTGTATGCATTGAATTTCATGTTTACTTGCTTGATTGTGTGATTAAGTCTACTATTCTTGTTTGGACTGCAAATTCTCCTGAGATAGGTATGTGGTTATGCCTAAGATTATCTATTGTAGTTTCACACAGTTTCTCAAAGGTTTTCCTCGCATGGTTGAAATTATATGCTTGAATGTTTATTTCATTCCATGCCAATCGTAAAATGACTATGATTATCACATTATATATGAACATGACTAGTCCAAATCTAGGCCACTCCTAGATCTATGGAAAGGTCATCTTCCTGGATAGGGGAAGGCATGTTTTAGTACCAGCCTGAATAGGGGGTATATGAGAAGTCACCCGTCTGGATAGGGGGAGACATGAAGAGTCACCCACCTGGATAGGGGGAGACATGAGAAGTCACCTGCCTGGATAAGGGGAGACATGATGAAGTCATCTGACTGGATAGGGGAAGACAGCTAATACTATATTATAAGGCCTTGGGGGGTTATGACAGAGGGTGGAGAAACTGAGTTTGGGTAGTCATGGTAAAATTGTTAATTTGGTTTGTTAAGACATTAATTGTTGAATTATGTTGATAGCATTAATTGTGAAATTTTTCTCTCCCCCACATACCAGTATGACTTGTCATACTGACTGACATTTTAATTGTAGGCGTATTTAGGATATGCTTATTGGAAATTGGATATTCAAAGAAGAAGGCATTGAAGAAAAATAAATGAAGGATGGAGGATATAGTTAGATAGTCTATTACTCAGATAATCCTAGAACCCATATTTTGTAAACTTTGGAAAATAAATTTTTATTATCCTGTATCAAGTTTAGTTAGTTCAGTAGAATTTATTAATTATTTCTAATTATGTGCAAAACCATTTGATCCTATTTTTTGGGATAATGGATCCAGTTTCTCGACCTTCCTTAATTGAAGGTTGCTAAGAATGGGGTCGTTACATGAAGGCTTTTGTATTATGAAAACCCAAATGAGTTTGGTAACCCAATAGAGTCACCAATTTTTATATACCACTAGTTTTGCATCCATCCAAGTACATATGGTACATGACTTCATCATAGTACATAAGGTACAAGTAGTCATGCAAGTACGTAAATCATGTAAGTATGTGACACAAAATATAGGTTGTTATGCAAGTACTCAAAAGAACAAAGCTCAATAGTTATCTAAAGAATTATGTGAGACTCAAACACTCCTCTAACGAAGATTGTTGAGAAATGATGAGGTTTATCCTCAGTGAAGGGAAGGATCTAGGAGAGAAATAATTTTATTATGCTTATGGGGATAGGGTATGTTGCTAGAGAGCCTACCTCCTAATAAGAGGACACCCTCCTCTAACAATGAGTTACGACACCTTGTTTTTAGTTTTAGTTCATGACATAACTCTTGATGTCCTACAAGGACCTAAACCTAAAAGATAAGACATGTTATAAACTAGTGGTATATTATATGAGGCATGTAAGTCCTTACAACTACCTAAAAAATTAAATTCTCTATTTAATTGTCTTGAATAAGTGAACTTTGAATACATATGGAAATTTTTGGTGGATGGTTTTGGTAAATAAATATATTAAGAAAATTTACCATATTATAAGAAGTTATTGTTGGGAAATTGGGGCAAAATATAAAGCATCAAAAACAAAAATTTAGAGCATGCTTCCATAACTAACAAGATCATGCCAACAAAAATGTAACTAGGAAGGAAGGTTTGCAAGGTTATACCTAGTTATGGAGTAAGTCCAGTGGTAATACCCTTGTAGTGGTGTGTGCCTTTCTTCAAATAGCAGTGTGCTTCTTCAAGCGCCACTCGAACAGTTATCAATGGCTACCTCATAGTATAGCACCATGGATGTCGATTGACCGCATCCTCCTAGTGATAGGAAACAACATCTAGGCTCTGGAGTAGTCCACACAGACCATTGGAAACTCCACATTATGCTACAAGAGACAATGGGAAGGAGTTGTCTTTTCAAACGACAATCTACTAGGATTGATTCACTCTCCCACAATTGCCTCTCCCTTGCCATCCCTCCCTTTTACGGGTAAGACTTTCTCGGGCTCTCTATTGGTTACCACAACAAGAGAGGACAACAATTGTGAGATCTTATTGTTGTGTCTAGAAAGCCCCCAGTACCCCTCTATTTATAGGATAGGATAGGATCAGAGTTTTTAGTTGGTCTGGAAGTCAAAGAGGTGGAATTCACATTTTTTTGGAAACTATGAATGGTGAACTGATCAATTCACTGTTCGACTCGTCAGTTCAGAGGTGAATTGGCATTCAATGTCCTATTAATGCAAAATCATGACATCAACATCAATCCTTGATCCAATCGAATTGATCATTTATCTAGACAACCAAGATGATGAACTAGTCGGTTAACATCATGAAACGATAGTTAACGTCATGAAATGGTCATTTCACATGTCTAGGCTAGGGAAATATTCATCCAATTGTGTTTCAAATTGACCTGACACTCCAACTAATTGGTTCAACGCTTGAATCGGTCAGTTTAGAGTCCAATTAGTCAAGTTTGAACCTCAGTTGTTTAATTTAATACCTAAACACTTTTAATTATCAACTTAAACATCATTCATGAATAAACTCCTATTCCAAGTGCTTCCAATGCATGTGACCCTATAGGTCCCAAATTACGTTGGTAGTGTATGTAAGGACCCTAACCCCCATTTAGGGCTTATCCTGTTTGCTTTGCTTAACCCCAGTGCTTAGTTGCTTGCTAATTACCCTTCGTGGTGATTAGGGTTTGTTTGTGCTTGTTGTGTGTTGGAGGTGCTACTCGCAATTTACCCAAGTCTAGAGTTTTTGGGCAAGTTTGTCACCTTAATGAGGTGTTCCTCTCTCTCCTTGCTTCCTCTAGTGTTGAGAGGAAGGGTTGGGCTCATTGCTTGAGTTTCCTTGGGCTTGGATGAGCCTTGGTGGGCCTTGTTGTGCCTTGCTTGGCCTGGTTGGACCTTGTGTCGGCCATGGGTGTGCCGACCATGGTTGTGACGGCCATAGGTGTGTCGCCCAAGGAGGTGGGTCGGGCATGGAGTTGAGGTGTGTCGTCCATGGACCCCTTTGACCCTTTGACCTCATTTGTGTCATCACTAGTGGACACTTGGTGCTTGATGCTTGCATGTGGCAATGTTTGCTGTTTTGAGCAATGTTTGGATGCTGTTTGAGCAATGTTTGCTTGTTTTGGACCAAAGTGCAATTTACCCAAAGTAAGGGGTTATATTACAATATGCCACATGTAAAGTATGCCTTTAGTTCTCTTACATCAATAGAAAGATAATGATGCTGTGGGGCACCTTGTGGAGGACCTATGTTTCAAGTTTGAGCTTGGTTGGTTGATGTTTATGCTTTTTGTGCTAGTTTTGATGTAAATTTTAAATTACCCAAAGTGGAGGGTCAATATGCAATTTATCAGATCTAGATCCTTCTTTAATCTGTTTGGCATCATCTAGAACGTGGTTGGAGGTAGGGGTTCCTTGTTTGGTTGATAGATGAGGAGTGACACCTCTATATGGTCTTTATATCACATATGTGTCACATAGGCCACCTTGTCCTTTAGTGTATAGACTAAGGCTTGAAGGTGTGTTGCCCAAGAGAGGTGTGTCGGGTATGGCAGTTGCCCAGCTGCACGATACACTTCCTAGAGTGTATCACCAGGCCATGCATGAGCTGCTAGGGTGGCAACAAGTGGCGTTATGAACTAGAGCAAGTGGCACATTGGTTTATGTGGTTATGACACCTCTCCCTTACTACCTCTCTCTTCCTTGGTGTATATAACTCCCTTCCTCCTTAGTCAAGCAATCACTTTTGGTCACCTTCCTTCCCCTACTTGTATGTGGCGAGCATGGGAGCTTTGGGAGCTAAGGAAGACTCCCATGGAGCTTAGGAGGGCAAGCTCCATGGCCATCAAAACTCCTTGCTCAAGATCCGACCCTGGTGAGTCATGCTTCTTTGCTAGTCTTTCCTTGTGCTTTCTTCTTCACCTTCCTCTTCCCCTCTCGGCCATGGATAGTCCATTGATAAGAGTAAGCAAGGCCGTGGGTATCTCCCCTCCTTTCTCCTTCTTGAGATATAATAACCATGGTTTCTTCTTCTTCTTCTTCTTCTTCCTTTGTTTCTTGAGGTGATGATGATGGTGCCGAAGGCATGTTTGGAGCTTTGGATGGGTGTTGTTCTTGGAGAATAACGTGTGTTTTCTGCTTGGATCATGAAGATTGATGCCTTCCATGGAGATCCTCTTAAGGCGGGTTGCATAACTCTCAAGCATATTTATTATGTATACTCTCCATATGCACATATATTGATCTTGTTCCCTTAATTGGTATCCTTCTTTTATGATGTTCCTGCATGTGGAGCTTGAGATATGTTTTGATAGAGATGGCTACGTGTTACTACTGTACATATGTTGTTCTTATACTTAATTCTTTGAATGGCTAGAGGTTGAAGATGACTTGCACGATATGAGTCTTTGGCTGATACAACTAGGTTGCCCGATATGGGTCTTTACCCAATACAGTACCTTGTTCTATAGCCTATGCTTTGGTTGATGGTTATGGAAACACCCCTTTCTCTCCTTTGGACTTGAAAGGTGAGACTATGACCTAGAAATATTGATGATATGATGGGTTGGTAATAGTTGCACCTTGATGCCCGATATCCCCTATCCACCCTAGAGTTAAGGTTTAGACGATATGGTTGGTGGACACTTAGTTGGTCCCCTGGCCTATATGTGCTCTTCTTGGTGGCTCCGTGAGGTTCTTTCCCGATACCCTCTTCTAGAGTTGAGACTTGGGTGATTTGATAGGTGAACTCTTTAGTGACCTTGTGATCGATATGTACATCTACCCAAGATGATGGTGGTTGGCCGACATAATACCCTAACCTTAGTATCTTGGCCGATATGGAGCTTCAACCCTAGTTTGGGCGATAGGGTTGTCCTGGGTGACATAGATGACCTACCCTTGTTGCACGACATGGTCTTGATGTTGAAGATGACCAACTTGGTATGGTCCTTGTACCCTTGCACGATACACCTTTTTGGTGCCCTAAACGATACCCCCTCATCTAGGGCTTGCCTTGAACGTTATGTTGCCCGATAAGACTCCTTACCATGATAGTATTTGTTTAGCGATATGGATAAGTCTTGAGCCTAGAATGATGAAACCCTAGGTGGGCGATACCATGGCTGCCTCCCTGACCGATATGAGTGTAGTTGAGGGGCTTTCGTGTCGGGCATGAGGTTTGTGCTTGCATGACACTCTCTAAGTGAGTTGCCCGACATGGTGCCTATGGATGACATGGAGCTTTGAGTGATAGAGTTGCCCTAACCCTAAGATGACCGATAGGGGTACTCTTGTTGTGATGATTCCTTGGGCGATATGTTGGGTGCCCGATATGGTGCTCCATGAGCGATAAGGATGCGGGGATGGGCGATATGGATGATCCCTTGATATGCTGCCTAATATCATCAACCCTAGAACTTTATAAGTGTGTAGGTGTGCATGGTTTGGGTGACATCAGGGCTAATTGTGTGGCTGATACCCCACAAGGAGATATGTTACCTTGGCCGATACGCCTTGCCCGACACATAGTTTCTCTCTTGGATGATTACCCAACATGTGTTCATACTTGATAGCTTGGATGGTCCTAGGGTTGAGGTTTGGCCAATACGGTTGAGCTTAACCTAGTTGGACGATAGGCTACCTCAGGTGCCATGGTGTTGTTTGAGAGACGACAGTTGTATGCTTGTTGGGCGTTATGGTTTGACCTTGTGTACTGTTATCTTAGGCATTATGGCTTCAGACGATATGGTGATGATAAGTTGCCCGATATGAAACCCCAACCCTAATGGGCAATAGGGTCTTGGATGTTAAGGCTGGTTGTGATGCTGTTACACTTGCACCTGGTTGCACGTTATACTCTTGGTCTATGACTGCACGACACACCATTAGGTCTAAGTCTGGCCGTTATCCCCTTGATGCATGGGTGCATGTCATGCTTGAGGCCGACAACTTTGGATGAGGGTTGGTACTCTATCTGATACTCCCTTTTTGTGAGGGATTGTTTGGTCGCTATATGCTTTTGGTGAGGGTAGACGACACCTTTAGTGAGGGTTGTTCCTAACCCGATATACCTATGCATATTTCTTGAGCTTACACCTTTGATCATGATGAGCTAGGACAATATAGGTTGTGAACCCTTGTATAGTGGTTACCTATGGTTAATGATAGATGAATCTCCGATAAAGTGGGATGGTGAATCATGGTGTATGATCCTTAATATTAATCCTTAGGGATGATGCTCATATGATTTGAGATATAGGGTATGATGGGATACCCATGATGTGGTAACAGTAGTGTGTATTGATTTATACACTGGTTATGACATTAATCTGCATATGTTCATAATGATGGAAGAATATTCCAATGCTATTAACCTTAATCCTGATGACATGATAATCATGATATGATCATGAGTTATGGGGCGTGAGGGATGCTCATAGTTTGATAACAATAATATATTTTGTCTACATACACAGCTATGAACATGGATGTTATTCCAATCCTGTGCACCTAAATTCTTGATAGCCTAATGATCATAATATGTTCTCTAAGATCCACGCTCTATGTTTGGTGATCCAGCTACCTCTTTCTTATGCAAAGTTAACCATGCAGGTGCACTGACCACGAGGTGGGAGGTCATGGAGTCCAGCTTTCCATTGACCTTGTATGGCACCGGCTTGGGTTTCGCAACCGAAGGTTGGATTTGAGCGGTACGACTCACTTCCATAGGGCATAATAATTTGTAAGCAAGCCGTATAGTATTTTTGCTTAGGGCAAATACGAAACATTGGTTGATGCCTTGTTTGTATAGTTTCTCTGGTTATAAACTTGCAGTTTATCATATATTCTTATCATGTGATAAGATCGTATAAAGTTTATCTTGTCAATTATGTTCCATACAGAATGCCTGGTTATATGCCTCCTAATGTTTTGGTAAGATTGTAATAAAGTTATCTCTACTTAGTATACTGCCTTATAGTCTGCTTATATCAAATATTTGTGATCATAATGAAGCTGGTAGGGGGTTATGTTTCCCACTGGGACTGTGTGTCTCACCCTGCTGGTTAATAACCCTTTTTAGGTGGACGTGCCTGGCGAGATGAAGATTATGCGACTACGGATGTTACGCAGAGGTATCGTACCTGGTGGGATAGATAGTGTCTAGTAGTAGAGTCCTATGTGTCGTCCCTATACACTTAGGTCTTCAGGAGAGTTTTTCGACGTTTCTTGTACAATGATCGATGTATGGTTTTTGGTATGTATCTTGATGTAAAGCATCCTCGCAAAAGTTATTTCATGTAACGAGATGATGGGAAATTATGTTGTAGCACCTTGGAAATATGCTATGAAATGAGAAGTGTTGGCTCAGATATTATATGTTTCATCTTGTGGTGCTTGTTGTAAATTGGTTTTAATTTCCTGTGTTTTTCGGTAATCAATTGGTTAGCTTGTAATCGTGTTTTGTTGTGGATGGGGTGTTACAGTGTTTGGTATCAGAGCTCTAGGTTCGCCAAGTCTACATGGACACTAGGACTAGGATTAGGATGGTGTCTAAGGTTGGACCGTGACATAATATATGGTGCATACTACCTAATCTCAGTACTTGATGCCCTGGCCAGGTATTCAAATATTGATGAAAAGGTAAGTATGGAGCATTAGATTGTTTCCTCCTTGATTACTGTGATCAAGTAGTCATTCTGGAGCAATCTAAAGAGCATAACAAAATTAAGAATATGATGACATAAGTTCTTGAAACCGTAATCTCAAGAGATATATATGATAAAAGACAGATTAACTTGTGATAACAACGTAAGTTAAAACATAGAACTTACACAAGGTGAAGAAAACACCTAAAAGCAAAGATAAAGTTAGAAGAAAGAGAAGAATAAGTAATGAGTAAACAAGATGGAACCTGAGATAATCTCAGACCAACCAATGAACTAAGCAAAGATGTGAAAGAATAAAGTGCAAATTCATGATAAGAAAAAGAGAACCAGGGAGATGATCCTTGTTCAATAAAGAATATGCGAAGAATAATGATCTTTTTCATAAAGTGAAAACAAAAATCTGATATAATCAGGAACTAATCATGATTATGATGAAATGGTAACAAGAGAAGAATAATAATAACATGTAATGGTCTTGATGTTTCCTGTGCTGAGTGCAAGGAACCCAAGAAGATACAAGATAAAAACCAGAAGGAAAAAGGTTTAACGTTGTATAAACGGTTGGAAACTCATGTAAGGATCAAAGAGAGTGATAATATCCTCCCCTTTGATATGAAACCATAGATGTTAATGGGTTGATGAGATGAGTTTTTTCTTTTACGTCCCTTCCTTTCGAGGGAGTGGCAGTCAAGTGGACCTTGTGTCACTTGATTTGTGTGCCTTTGAAGTGATCGTTGTTTGGATACTTCAAAAAGTATCAGCTGATCTTGGACTTTGGTTTCCAAGATGGGGATGTTTGTGATGGATGATGATGGTAGGATCTTATTGGAATGCCTTCTGAGAAGGGGTTGAGAATCAAGATGCCTGGATCATGGAGGTATGAAGATGAATCGTCCTGATCGATCATCCTTGACCTTGAACCTACAAGCTGGAAGCTAGTTTTGGAAGTCTGGATCTATGTGGTGACCCTCGAAGTAGCAGTTTGACATCACACAGGAACGCTGATAAGGATAAGCAAGTGAGGACTGGATGGTTTGATCAGGCAGTAGATGGCAACAAGCAACAGTTAGATCTCGAGGCATGAGCTGATCAGAAACAGTGAGATGACCAGGGTGTGTTGGCAGGTTGAATTGAGTCATTCCATTCTACTTTGTCTTCTTCTTGCCTCTTATCTGCTCTAGTTGATCCAGTTCAAGATGTACCCTCCTTTGAGCACTAGTTTTACATTTGGCAGATGTTTCCTTTGTGTTAGTCATAAGAGAGATAGTCTATTGTCGAGCACCTTGTAGATGACCTGGTTGTGCAGGATGAAGTCTACTCTTCTACGTATCATTTCCTTTCCTGGATGTGATAGTCAGGTGAATCCCTTTCTGTATGACATTTCAAGGATCATTATAACCCTGGGAATGGATACCCTTGGAAAGGTGTGAAGTTGTCTCAGATGGAAAGGTTGGCTTTGGTTTGATCCAGCTAAGTGCCTATAGTGTGGCTATCATATGTTAGGGGTTTATGCTTCGCATAAACATGTCATCGGGAGGTATGCACTCAAGGGAAAGAAGTGTTGTAAGGTCATCTTGGAAAAGTTCATCTAGTTGATCCCTGTCATGTGCATACAGGTGTTTCATAGAGTAAGTTTCTTGTGATAACCTCTTCTGAGAAAGACTCCCCTGAATAGAGACATCCTTTGTGAAAAGAGAAGGAACAGTCGAAACATATATAGCAGAAAGACAGTGATACAAGTTATGCAAAGATTAAGTGTCAAGCCTGAGAGATCAGAGTAGCACAACGGAAACGTAATGAGGAGTATGATACATCAGTAGAAGGAACTGATATTTAAGTAATACGAGTTGCATATAATGTTCCAGTATCTAAGAGTGTTACCATGCAAAGGATGATGAGATCGAGGGTTGAGTCTATGACCAGTACAAGGAAACCCTGAGTGGCTCTGGGAGAAGAGAAGGTATGTTGGTCACAGATCTGTGACACTTAGGAGCTTTGTGGAGTTGTATGATGTGATGCGCAAGTAACACCTATCTTCTTTTCGCTCGAGATTTCGGGGACGAAATCCTTGTTTGGGGTTTATGACTTGTAAGGACCCTGACCCAAGTTTTTGGGCTAACCCTCTTTGCCTTGCTTATGAAAGGTGCTTATAACCTTAATCTAATCTCTCTAGATGTTTTGTTATCACGTGACAAGCTCATGTTTCCAGTTTGGTCCCGTTTGGATGTTGTTTGAGCAATGTTTGCTTATTTTGGACCAAAGTACAATTTACCCAAAGTAAGGGGTTATATTGCAATATGCCACATGTAAAGTATGGATTTAGTTCTCTTACATCAATATAAAGATAATGATGTTGTCGGGAACCTTGTGGAGGACCTATGTTTCAAGTTTGAGCTTGGTTGGTTGATGTTTATGCTTTTTGTGCTAGTTTTGATGTAAATTGCAAATTACCCAAAGTGGAGGGTCAATATGCAATTTATCAGATATAGATCCTTCTTGCATCTGTTTGGCATCATCTATAATGTGGTTGGAGGTAGGGGCGCCTTGTTTGGTTGATAGATGAGGAGTGACACCTCTATATGGTCTTTATATCACACATGTGTCACATAGGCCACCTTGTCCTTTAGTGTATCGGCTAAGGCTTGAAGGTGTGTCGCCCAAGAGAGGTGTGTCAGCCATGGCAGTTGCCCAGCTGCATGATACACTTCCTAGAGTGTATCACCAGGCCATGCATGAGCTGCTAGGGTGGCAACAAGTGGTGTTATGAGCTAGAGCAAGTGGCACCTTGGTTTATGTGGTTATGACAACTCTCCCTTGCTACCTCTCTCTTCTTTGGTGTATATAACTCCCTTCCTCCTTAGCCAAGCAATCCTTTTCGGACACCTTCCTTCCCCTACTTGTATGTGGCGAGCATGGGAGCTTTGGGAGCTAAGGAAGACTCCCATGGAGCTTAGGAGGGCAAGCTCCTTGGACATGGAAACTCCTTGCTCAAGATCTGACCTTGGTGAGTCATGCTTCTTTGCTAGTCTTTCCTTGTGCTTTCTTCTTCACCTTCCTCTTCCCTCTCGGCCATGGATATTCCCTTGATAAGAGTAAGCAAGGCCGTGGGTATCTCCCCTCCTTTCTTCTTCTTGAGCTATAATAACCATGGTTTCTTCTTCTTCTTCTTCCTTTGTTTCTTGAGGTGATGATGATGGTGCTGAAGGTAGGTTTGGAGCTTTGGATGGGTGTTGTTCTTGGAGAAGAACGTGTATTTGCTGCTTGGATCATGAATATTGATGCCTTCCTTGGAGATCCTCTTAAGGCGGGTTACATAACTCTCAACCATATCTATTATGTATACTCTCCATATGCACATATATTGATCTTGTTCCTTTAATTGGTATCCTTCTTTTATGATGTTCATGCATGTGGAGCTTGAGATCTATTTTGATAGAGATGGCTACGTTTTACTACTTTCCATATGTTGTTCTTATACTTAATGCTTTGAATGGCTAGAGGTTGAAGATGACTTGCACGATATGAGTCTTTTGCCGATACAACTAGGTTGCCTGATATGGGTCTTTACCCGATACAGTACCTTGTTCTTTAGCCTATGCTTTGGTTGATGGTTATGGCAACACCCCTTTCTCTCCTTTGGACTTGAAAGGTGAGCCTATGACCTATACATATAGACGATATGATGGTTGGTAATAGTTGCACCTTGATGCCCGATATCCCCTATCCACCCTAGAGTTAAGGTTTGGATGATATGGTTGGTGGACACCTAGTTGGTCCCCTGGCCGATATGTGCTCTTCTTGATGGCTCCTTGAGGTTGTTGCCCGATACCCTCTTCTAGATTTGAGCCTTGGGTGATATGATAGGTGAACTCTTTAGTGACCTTGTGACCGATATGTACATCTACCCAAGATGATGGTGGTTGGCCGACATAATACCCTAACCTTAGTATCTTGGCCGATATGGAGCTTCAACCCTAGTTTGGGCGATAGGGTTGTCCTGGGCGACATAGATGACCTACCCTTGTTTCACGACATGGTCTTGATGTTGAACATGACCAACTTGGTATGGTCCTTGTACCCTTACACGATACACCTTTTTGGTGCCCTAAACGATACCCCCTCATCTAGGGTTTGACTTGAATGTTATGTTTCCTGATAAGACTCCTTACCATGATAGTATTTGTTGGGCGATATGGATAAGTCTTGAGCCTAGAATGATGAAACCCTAGGTGGGCGATACCATGGCTGCCTCCCTGACCGATATGAGTGTAGTTGAGGGGCTTTCATGTCGGGCATGAGGTTTGTGCTTGCACGACACTCTCTAAGTGAGTTGCCTGACATGGTGCCTATGGACGACATGGAGCTTTGATTGATAGAGTTGCCCTAACCCTAAGATGACCGATAGGGGTACTCTTGTTGTGATGATTCCTTGGGCGATATGCTGGGTGCCTGATATGGTGCTCCATGAGCGATAAGGATGTGAGGATGGGCGATATGGACGATCCCTTGATATGCTGTCTGATATCATCAACCCTAGAACTTTATAAGTGTGTAGGTGTGCATGGTTTGGGTGGCATCAGGGCTAAGTGTGTGGCCGATACCCCACAAGGAGATATGTTACCTTGGCCGATATGCCTTTCCCGACACATAGTCTCTCTCTTGGATGATTACCCAACACATGTTCATACTTGATAGCTTGGATGGTCCTAGGGTTGAGGTTTGGCCGATACGGTTGAGCTTAACTTAGTTGGATGATAGGCTACCTCAGGTGCCATGGTGTTGTTTGAGAGATGACAGTTGTATGCTTGTTGGGCATTATGGTTTGACCTTGTGTACTGTGATCTTAGGCGTTATGGCTTTAGACGATATGGTGATGATAAGTTGCCCGATATGAAACCCTAACCCTAATGGGCAATAGGGTCTTGGATGTTAAGGTTGGTTGTGATGCCATTACACTTGCACCTGGTTGCACGTTATACTCTTGGTCTATGACTGCACGACACACCATTAGGTCTAAGTCTGTCCGTTATCCCCTTGATGCATGGGTGCATGTCATGCTTGAGGCCGACAACTTTGTATGAGGGTTGGTACTCTATCCGATACTCCCTTTTTGTGAGGTATTATTTGGTCGCTATATGCTTTTGGTGAGGATAGACGACACCTTTAGTGAGGGTTGTGCCTAACCCGATATACCTATGCATGTTTCTTGAGCTTGCACCTTTGATAATGATGAGCTAGGAAAAGATAGGTTGTGAACCCTTGTATAGTGGTTACATATGGTTAATGATAGTTGAATCTCCGATAAAGTTGGATGGTGAATCATGGTGTATGATCCTTAAAGTTAATCCTTAGGGATGATGCTCATATGATTTGAGATATAGGGTATGATGGGATACCCATGATGTGGTAACAGTAGTATGTATTGATTTATACATCGATTATGACATTAATCTGCATATGTTCATAATGATGGAAGAATATTCCAATGCTATTAACCTTAATCATGATGACATGATAATCATGTTATGATCATGAGTTATGGGGAGTGAGGGATGCTCACAGTTTGATAACAATAATATATTTTGTCTACATACACAGCTATGAACATGGATGTTATTCCAATCCTGTGCACTTAAATTCTTGATAGCCTAATGATCATAATATGTTCTCTAAGACCCATGTTCTATGTTTGGTGATCCAGTTACCTCTTTCTTATGCAAAGTTAACCATGTAGGTGCATTGAATGCATAGCCAAGTAAGAGCTATGGTGATTATATGATTACGTGCTTTGTATAGCAATTGATATATGTGCAATATCTAAGTAATAATGATATGTCTTGTTGATGAGATAACATATATCACCAGTATGATGAGAAAGGCATGATGAGGTGTGATCCTCTAGTAATGACATGAGGGATTGATGTTCCCTAATGATGTTGATGATGCCTTCAGAGGCACTGGTGTAATGTGATGAACTCAGGGATTGATATCCCATGGTGATATGAAATGATGAAGCCTTGAGAGGCAATAGCACTATGAGATGATGTGAGGGATTTATATCCCATGGCAATGTGATGATTGTTGAGGGCAATGGAAAATAGAAGTAGCGATATAATACCAATATAATGAATCTAATGTTGTTCATGTTTTATATATGGTTGCTTAATATAACTTGATTGCCCCAACAATCTACTTAAAATACATTAACTAATTACAAATGAATCTCTCATGTAGTTTGCCCTGGCCATAGATCCATCATCGTCAGTAGCTGGTGATGGTGAAACAAGTTCTCCTGCGGGTTAACCTGGAAGCGCATATTATTGAATATGTGTGGTTTCTCCTAGCCGAAAATGAGGAGGTTTGAGTGCAACTTTGGTTGTAGACTCCAAAGTGTGGTTTCAGGCCCGTAGCTCAATATGTTGGAGCATGGTGAATAGGCCCATGGCTCGGAATGTGTGATAAGAAGAGCATGAATGCGTTCATTGCTTAGAGCACGGTGAACAGGCCCGTGGCTCAGTTTCACTAGCACCGATACCTGTACCAAGGCGGGTTAGGTAGAGGGTAGCCTGACCCTGTGGCTGAGGCCACTTAAGCATGAGACTGCGGTCCTGCTTGTGTTGTACTCGTGCACTGACCACGAGGTGGGAGGTCGTGGAGTCCAGCTCTTCCATTGACCTTGTATGGCACCGACTTGGGTTTCACAACTGAAGGTTGGATTTGAGCGGTATGGCTCACTTCCTCAGGGTATAATAATTTGTAAGCAAGCCATATAGTATTTTTTCTTAGAGAAAATATGAAACATTGGTTGAGGCCTTGTTTGTATAGTTGCCCTGGTTATAAACTTGCAGTTTATCATATATTCCTTATATCATGTGATAATATCATATAAAGTTTATCTTGTCAATCATGTTCCATATAGAATGCCTGGTTATATGCCTCCTAATGTTTTAGTAAGATTGTAATAAAGTTAGCTCTGCTTAGTATACTGCCTTATAGTCTGCTTATATCAAATATCTGTGATCATAATAAAGCTGGTAGAGGGTTATGTTTCCCGCTGGGACTGTGTGTCTCAACCCTTTGGTTAATAACCCTTTTTAGGTGGACGTGCCCAGTGAGATGAAGATTATGTAACTACGGATGTTACACAGAGGTATCGTACCTGGTGGGATAGATAGTGTCTAGCAGTAGAGTCCTATGTGTCATCCCTGTACACTCAGGTCTTCGGGAGAGTTTTTTGACGTTTCTTGTACAATGATCGATGTATGGTTTTCGGTATGTATCTTGATGTAAAGCATCCTGGCAACAGTTATTTCATGTAACAGGATGATGGGAAATTATGTTGTAGCACCATGGAAATATGCTATGAAATGAAAAGTGTTGGCTCAGATATTATATGTTTCATCTTGTAGTGCTTGTTGTAAATCAGTTTTAATTTCCCGTGTTTTTCGGTAATCCGTTGGTTAGCATGTAATTGTGTTTTGTTGTGGATGGGGTGTTACAATCTTGTTGGGTTGTATCTTGTACGATATGGCTTGGGGATGATGCTGCCCGATACCCTCCCTTGGACTAGAGTTCTGGTTGATATGTTGAGGTTGTGCTGGGCGATACACCTTGGTCTTGCCTTGTGTGTTGGATGATAGGATGAGGCTAGCTTGGTTGGACGATAACCTTGTGTGTCAGGTGTTATGTCTTGTTGAGTTCCGTTCTCGATACACCTAGCTAAGGTAGTGGCTTGGTGCTTGATGTACCTTGGACGTTTTAGAACTCAAGGAGCTACCTTAGTGTTGGACGATACCTATGCTGTGTTGGGCGTTATAGGGTTGGCCTGGGTGCCATGGCTCTAGCCGATATGGTAACTATTTCCCGTATAACCCTAACCCCTGGTTGCACGATACACCTAGTTGCACGATGCATTCCCCACCTTGAGGTGGTAGCCTGACATCCTTGCTTTAGTCTGGCCGATATGTGGCTAGAATGCTTGGGCGATATGAGAGAAGTTACCCTGCCTGATACTACCTCTAGTGAGGGTGCCCTTCCCATCACACTTCTTGTGAGGGTAGTGGGTACTTCTAGTGAGGGTCATGTTCCATCCAGGAACCCATCTATAGTTCTTTTTCATGCAATCATTTTCTTGTTGTTAAGAACTTTGGTTTATGGTTTGTGAATCTTTGACATGTTTGATAATTGTAAGGTGGTTGATATAGTAGAACACACCTATGTAAACATGATATATCTGAACTCTAATGACATGATATTACATGTGTTTATGATCACCTTGAATCATGTATATATAATGATGAGTAAATGATAAGCTTGGAAGCATATGAGCTGCTTCACATGATGATGTGACCCATGTCTATGATGTTGCCCTATATTGACAATACGATCATTCTGTTAATCCATGATGGCTTTAGTATCTCTATTATTGTGTATACTAACCATGCAGGTGTTTCATGAGGATGCATAGCCAGGTAAAAGGGCCATGAGGTATATATGTTTGAATATCCCTGCATTGATGGTCGCTCTTACTGATAAGATAACCTGCATTACTAGTATTATGTGTTTAGGTCTGAGGACCTGAGTTGATTAAAGTGCCTAAGTTGAGGTGTTATCCTCTGATGTTGAGATCTGGGACTGTGATCCCATGTGATGATAATAGATGATGAAATTACCTTAAGAGGCAGTGGTTTCTTGTGATGAGGGATTGAGATCCCGGGATAATGTGATGGCGGTAATAACAAGGTAACTTAATGTTATGTATGTGTTACAACTTGGTTGCCTCAACAATTCTCTTAAAATATACTAATTAGTTACAGTGAAATATTTCATGTAGTTTGCCCTGGCCATAGATCCATCATCGTCAGTAGCTGGTGATGGTGAAACAGGTTCTCCTGCGGGTTAACCGGGAAGTGCATATTATTGAATATGTGGGGTTTCTCCTAGCCAAAAATGAGGAGGTTAGAGTGCAACTTCGGTTGTAGACTCGAGATGTGTATAAGAGCATGGTGAATAGGCCCATGGCTCAGTGTGATAGAGCATGAATGCGTTCATAGCTCAAAGAGCACGATGAACTGGCTTGTGGCTCAGTTTTACTAGCACCGAGACCTGTACCAAGGCGGGATAGAGAAAGGGTAGCCTGCGGGAGCTGACCCTGTGGCTGAGGCCACTTAAGCATGAGACTGCGGTCTTGCTTTGGTTCTCGTGCACTGACCATGAGGTGGGAGGTTGTGGAGTCCGGCTCTTCCATTGACCTTGTATGGCACCGGCTTGGGTTTCGCAACCGAAGGTTGGATTTGAGCGGTACGGCTCACTTCCTCAGGGAATAATAATACGTAATCCAGCCAAATAGTATTTATTGCTTAAGGCAAAATACATAACATTGGTTGAGGCCTTGCTTGTGTAGTTGATCTGGTTATACATTGCAGTTACTTACACGTCCCTTGTGTTATGTGGTAAGATCTTATAAATCTTATCTTGTCAATCATGTTCCATATAGAAATACTTGGTTATATGCCTTCCATACATCATGGTAAGCTCAATGGTAATAACAATCTTGCTCAATAGACTGCTCTTATTGTACATTTTATCAGTCATTTTGTTGTTATCTGCTTTAACCTCTAAGGTTTCATAGTTTCGGTGGGGAGTTATGTTTCTCACTGGGACTGTGTGTCTCACCCCGTTGGTTTACACCCTTTTTAGGTGTTCGGGCTAGACGTGGTGGTGGTCGCGGGGTTGTGACCAAGAAACAAGAAGAGCAGTAGAAGGCAAGAGATGGTAATGCTGCTTATTTTTGTTGTTTTGTAGCAGAGTCTTAGAGTCATCCATGTACTCTCGGGTTCTCTGAGGCGTTTTGACGTTGTCTCACGATGTATAGCTGGTGAAGCTTTATATATCCTGCTGCTGGCCGAATGTGGGTCGTTATGTATATATAAACAGGTGATGAACTCATGTGATGACAAGACAACTGATTTGTTAAGCTGTGAACACGTATCTCAACTTGTAGATGTTTTTATAACCTATTTTCTTACAGGATGAGGATATGGATGTAATAGTTTCTTGGTTTATCTACTTTCCGAAATCAGTTTTAATTACCCCGTATTTTTGGTACTTTAGTGGTTTATGGTGTTTTCTGCACATTTTCACGTGGCACCTCGCTGTTTGTGTGATAGCGGGATGTGTCACCACAAAGTTTTGGTATCAGATCTCTAGGTTCGCTGAGTCTACAGGGATTTAGGACTAGGTTGTGTCTGTTCTTGTTTGTGTCTGTTCTTGTTAGTTTTCCAGATTTTCTTACAATTATCTTCTGCCCTCAGCGGAAGAAAAAGCCAAGATGTCTGGAAATCATGAAGAACATGCTGCTGGGAGCAGCGATGCTGCATCAGTTCATGGAGCAGGAGGGCAGGCACATGGAGATCGGGTGCTTGAGGTTCCCCAACTTGACCCAGGCATTCTCGAAAACCTTGCCTACCAACAGCTTATGGGGAAGATGATGGCTACGATGAATCTCATGGTAGAGAGATTGCAAGTGCCTCCGCTGAGAGCACAGGCTCCCCATGGTGAAACATCAGGTATTGGGAAGACCTTTGAGCGGCTTCACAGAGTCGGAGCTTCAGACTATGATGGGACGGATGATCCAGCAGATGCATATCTATTGCTGACAGGTCTTGAGAAGGCCTTCCGGATCCTCAACATCCCCGAAGAAGACAAATTTAAGCACGTTGTCTACCTTCTGAAGGGTAGTGATGGTCACTGGTGGGCCATTGAGGAGGAGAAGTGACTTGGTGAGGTGATCAGTTGGATAGTTTTCCAGTGCGAGTTCATCAACAGATACTTTCTAAAGACGTATCTGGATGAGAAGATCATCCAGTTTGAGCGCCTGCACCAAGAAGCGATGAACATCACCGAGTATGAAGCCAAGTTCATGGACCTGTTGATGTTTTGTCCTCACATGGCAATGATGGATGACGAGCGAATCAGACGTTTTGAGAAAGGCCTGAGTGCTGAGCTGACAACACCTGCTTCTGTGTTGGAGAACTGAGAGTGGTTTGCCACATTTGTGGAATCTATCCAGAGGATCGAACAGTCAGTTAGGGAGAAAAGAAAATCCATGTCTAAAAAGAGGCCTGCTCAGTTCTAGGGACAGAGGTTTGGTGGCTTCAAGAAGCCGAGGTTTTCAACACCTTCTGAGGTAAGAGGTTCCAGTGCACCGTCGTAGTGGTCTCTGAGTAAGGGAAGAGGACTTGTTTCTTCACCATCAAAGGCACATAGTACCGCTTCTGTAACAGGGACAGGGTCGTCTAGGCCACAACAGCAAGACCAGTCATGCCATCTTTGTGGTCAGATCGGGCATTGGAAGTCAAATTGCCCAAGTAAAGATGTTGAAGTGACACAATAGCTGAGGCAGAATCAGTAAGGGACATATAGACAACAGCCCAGTAGTAGCAGAGGGCGATGACGCAGTCAAGCGTCGCAAGCGGGATCGTCTTCTCAAGGAAGTAGAGGACGTGGATAGCAAGCAATGACTCGATTCTATGCTATGAGTCAGCTGGAGGCGATAGTCAACCCACAAGTGGTGACAGGTCAGATGGAGTTATTTCATTCTGATTTGTCTTCTTCTTTCTTTGTATCTGTTCTGCTTGACCTGGGTGCTATAAAGATAGCTTGTTGTTAGAAAACCCCTCTTGATGGTTCCTCGATGCTTCGAGAGGAGTGCCTATCCTATATTATATCTTTTTCGAGACTTAGTATACAAGTGGATCTTATACCACTTGATATGCGTGGATTTGATGTGATCCTTGGGATGGATACCTTAGAGAAGTATAGGGTTTTGTTGGACTATGTTTCCAAGCAGGCAGTGTTTGATGATGATGGAGAGCATTGGATCTTCCAAGGAGATAGGAAGATTCTTTTGACGTGTCTAGTGTAAGCTATGGTGGCAGAAAAGTTGTTACAACAAGGATGTAAGGCATTCTTAGCTCACGTTGTGGATACCAAGGCGAAGGGTCCTAGTCTTGAGGAGGTGACGGTTGTCTGAGAGTTTGCAGATGTGTTTCCTGATGAGTTCCCCGTCGTTCCTCCACCCCGAGAGATTGACTTCGAGATCAATTTGGTTCTAGGAACACAACCAGTTGCACAGACACCGTATAGGACGGCTCAAGTAGAGATGGCAGAGCTAAAGAAGCAGTTACAAGAGTTGTTGAAGAAAGGTTTCATTTGACCGAGTACGTTGCCTTGGGGTGCTCCAATGTTGTTTGTTAAGAAGAAGGACGGGTCGATGCAGCTATGTGTAGATTATCAGCAGTTGAACAAAGTCACGATCAAGAACAAGTACCCATTGCCAAGGATAGACGATATGTTTGACCCGTTGCGTGGTGCTATAGTGTTTTCAAAGATCGATCTATGGTCTGGATATCATCAGTTGAGGATTTAGGCAGATGACATACCAAAGTCAGCTTTTAGGACGAGGTAAGGTCACTTCGAGTTTGTGGTTATGCCGTTTGGGCTAACCAATGCACCTGCTGCTTTCATGGATTTGATGAACAGGGTGTTCTGTTCGCTTCTAGATCAGTTTGTTGTAGTCTTTATAGATGACATCTTGATCTACAATCAGGACAGTTAGAAGCATGAACAACATATTCGACAAGCGTTGACTCTCCTTCGCCAACATTAGTTGTATGCCAAGTTTAGTAAGTGTGAGTTCTGGTTGAAAGAAGTAACTTTATTGGGTCATGTGATATCCGCAGAAGGAGTTAAAGTGGACCCGAAGAAGGTGGAGTCCGTTGCAGAATGGGAACAACCAAAGACGTCGACAGAAGTTCGTAGTTTCCTGGGTTTAGTAGGATACTACTGGAGGTTTATCAAGGACTTCAATGTGATTGCATTGCCGATGACGAAGTTGACCCGGAAAGACGTACCTTTTGTCTGGGATGATCGTTGTCAGTGAGCTTTCCAAAGTTTGAAGGAGAAGCTGACTAGTGCTCCAGTGCTAGTGCTGCTAGAGCCTGGAAAGGGCTATGTTGTTTTCTGTGATGCTTCCAAGAAGGGCTTAGGATGCGTGCTGATGGAGGGAGACCATGTGGTTTCTTTTGCTTCACGACAGCTTAAGAAACACGAGGAGAACTATCCGACTCATGACTTGGAGTTGGCAGTAGTGGTTCATGCGTTAAAGATTTGGAGACACTAACTTTATGGGGAAGTGTGTCAGATCTTTATAGATCATAAGAATCTGAAATACATCTTCTCACAGAATGAGCTGAACATGCGACAGCGTCACTGGATGGAGCTAATCAATGATTATGACTGCATCATCGAGTATCACCCTGGTAAGGTGAATGTGGTAGCTGATGCGCTTAACCGAAAGTCTTCTTCTCTTCCTACAAAGAAGGCACAGTTGAGTTCCCTGATATGCCATAGACGGGATATGCTTGTTTCCTTGCGGCAGATGAATGTACAAATGGAAGTTTCCTTGTTAGCTGGACTTTTAGCACAGATGTAAGTCAAGCCTACACTGAGACAACAGATCAAAGATGCACATCAAGCAGATGATACAATATAGTTGATCAGATCAGAGTTCGACAGTGAAAAGCGTGATGGGTTCCATGAGTCTGAGGATGGGCTAGTTTGCTATCGTGATAGGATGGTGGTCCCCGATGCTGATGATCTGAGGAAGTTAGTGCTCGAGGAAGCACACACGTCGATGTATGCTATGCATCCAGGAGTCACCAAGATGTATCACAATCTGAAGGACCTGTATTGTGGTCTGGCTTAAAGAAAGATGTAGTCGAGTTTGTGGCTAGATGTGTGGTATGCCAGCAAGTCAAGGCTGAGTATTAGAAGCCGGCAGGTACGTTGCAACCCCTGCCAATACCGCAGTGGAAATGAGATCATATAACCATGGATTTCATAGTTGGTCTGCCCAGGACAACTAAGAATCATGATTCCATTTGGGTGATAGTGGACATATTGACAAAGTCTTCCCATTTCATACCTGTAAAGACAACATATATGACTGAGAAGCTCGCTCAGGTATATGTAAATGAGATAGTACGTTTGCACGGTGTGCCAGCAACGATAGTTTCCGATGAGGTCCTCAGTTCACAAGTCGTTTCTGGGAACAGTTGCACAAAGCGTTGGGAACACAGTTGAGGTTCAACACCGCTTTCCACCCACAGACAGACGGACAGTCGGAGAGGACTATTCAAACTTTGGAGGATCTTCTTCGAGCTTGTGTTTTGCAGTTCCTAGGCTGTTGGGATGTACATCTCAGTTTGATAGAGTTTTCCTGCAACATAAGTTATCAGCAGAGCATTGACATGGCTCCTTATGAGGCCTTATCTGGCAGGAAGTGCAGATCTCCTTTATGTTGGTATGAGTCTTACACAGACAATCACTGATGACCTTTAGATTTCCAGGCAGGAGACAATGTGTATCTTAAAGTCTCTCCATGGAAAGGTGTGCTAAGGTTTGGCTGGAAGGGTAAGCTAGCACAAAGGTATATGGGACCATATCCAGTAATAGCACGATTTGGCAAGGTAGCATACAAGTTAGAGCTTCCGCCAGAGTTGCACATGTTACATCCAGTGTTCCACGTCAGCATGCTGAAGAAAAGTCACCCAGATACAGGGACAGTGATACATCCAGTCAAAGTTGAGCTTGATGAAGACGTGACCTATGAGGAAGGTCATGTGATGATCCTTGACAGAAGAGTAAAGAAGATGAAGAGGAAGGACCTGGTTCTGGTAAAGGTTCTTTGGCATCATCGTGGTATTGAGGAAGCCACATGGGAGCTTGAGGAAGAGTTGATGAGGAAGTACCCCTTACTCTTCTCTTCAGATTTTGAGGACGAAATCCCTTTGTAGAGGGTTATAGCTTGTAAGGACCCTGACCCCCATTTAGGGCTTATCCTGTTTGCTTTGCTTAACCCTGGCTCTTAGTTGCTTGCTAATTATCCTTACTGGTGATTAGGGCTTGTTTGTGCTTGTTGTGTGTTGGAGGTGCTACTTGCAATTCACCCAAGTCTAGGGTTTTTGGGCAAGTTTGTCACCTTGATGAGGTGTTCCTCTCTCTCCTTGCTTCCTCTAGTGTTAAGAGGAAGGGTTGGGCTCGTTGCTTGAGTTGCCTTGGGCTTAGATGAGCCTTGGTGAGCCTTGTTGTGCCTTGCTTGGCCTGGTTGGACCTTGTGTCGTCCATGGGTGTGTCGGCCATGGTTGTAACGGCCATAGGTATGTCGCCCAAGGAGGTGGGCCGGGCATGGAGTTGAGGTGTGTCGTCCATGGACCCCTTTGACCCTTTGACCTCGTTTGTGTCACCATAAGTGGACACTTGGTTCTTGATGCTTGCATGTGGCAATGGCCTTGGACATGTGTTTAAGGCAAGTTAGAGAGGTGGCATTGCCCATGGACAAGTGTCCCTAGGTGAGCGACACCTTACCTTGTCTTACCGTGGTTTCTCCTCCATCCTCTCCTATATATGTGTTTCCTTTATCTTGCTAAGGATACCTTTAGTTCCTTAGTTTCCCCTCTCCCTTGGTGCACGACACCTCTTCCTTTGCAAAGCTTGGTGGTTGATCCTTATTTTGGAGTCTTCTTCTTCCTCTAGTGGTGGCTGAACCCTAGAGTGCCTTGTTCTTCTTCCTGTGGTGGTGCTTAAGCTCGGAAGCTTGGTGCTAGGAGCTTGGAGCTTGCTTAAGGTGGGTTACATAACTCCTAACCCTAACTATACTACCTTCTTCTACATTCTTGTATGTTTCATATGATCATAATCGGCCATGTATGTTCTAAGATAAGTTTCTTGGTTGTTGCACTTTTAATCTTGTAGTTATAGTGATCTTGTTGTTATGGTTAAGGTTTTGTACCTTTGTACCGTAGTTGGCCGAACCATGTTTTAGGGTTTCCTTGTTGAGCAACACTCCTTTCCCTCCTTGGTCTAGAGAAGTGAGCTTGATCTCTAGTGATATGAGCAACACCCCTCTCTCGTTTAAGTTGAGAGGTGAGCTTGTATTCTAGTTTCTTGAGCAACACCCTCCTCTCACTATGGATTCGAGAGGTGAGCTTTTTAGTAGATGTAGAACCATGTGGAGGCTGATTCTTGTGGTTTCCCGAGTTGTGATAGAGGTTGTGTAAAACCCCTCTCTCTTAGTTGTTGAGAGGTGAGCCGATCTTCTTGATCAATCTTGGGTTTGGTACCCTTGTGCTTGAGGTTGATGAGGATCTTGTTGGGTTGTATCTTGCACGATATGGCTTGGGGATGATGTTGCCCAATACTCTCTCTTGGACTAGAGTTTTGTTTGATATGTTGAGGTTGTATTGGGCGATACACCTTGGTCTTGCCTTGTGTGTTGGACGATAGGATGAGGCTATCTTGGTTGGACGATACCCTTGTGTGTCGGGTGTTATGTCTTGTTGAGTGCCCTTCCCGATACACCTAGCTAAGGTAGTGGCTTGGTGCCCGATGTACCTTGGACGTTTTAGAACTCAAGGAGCTACCTTAGTGTTGGACAATACCTATGTTGTGTTGGGTGTTATTGGGTTGGCATGGGTGCCATGGCTCTAGCCGATATGGTAACTGTTTCCCATATAACCCTAACCCCTAGTTGCACGATACACTTGGTTGCACGATGCATTCCCCAACCTAGCTGCACGACACACCTTGAGGTGGTAGCTCGACATCCTTGCTTTAGCCTGGCCAATATGTGGCTAGAACGCTTGGGCGATATGAGAGAAGTTACCCTACCCGATACCACCTCTAGTGAGGGTTCCCTGCCCGTCACACTTCTTGTGAGGGTAGTGGGTACTTCTAGTGAGGGTCATGTTCCACCTAGGAACCCATCTATAGTTCTTTTTCATGCAATCATTTTCTTGTTGTTAAGAACTATGGTTTATGGTTTGTGAATCTTTGACATGTTTGATAATAGTAAGGTGGTTGATATAGTAGAACGCACCTATGTAAACATGATATATCTGAACTCTAATGACATGATATTACATGTAATGACCCTGCCTCCCGGTAACCCCCAATTAAGGGAGACCCGAAGGTCAGAGCCGTTATTCAATTAATAGGATCAAAGGTTCGACAAATAATCAATAATAATTATGAAATTCTACTAACTAACTGTAATTTGGTATACAATTCAAACTTTACTTACCTTTGAAAACTTTGGAAATCTATCTATCCAGAGCTTGAATTATCCTATCTAATCCTCCTTGCACTCTATTTCTTATTTCCACAATGTGTCACTTTACTGTTTGTTCTTTCAATTATTGTTCCTAAAATGTCGACAAACAAAACGTCGGTCAGTATATTGAAATATACTGGTATGTGGGAACAACCAAAATCTTGCAAATATGGCTAACAATTTAATAATCATAATCAAATTAATTAACAAGCCAATTTACACTTTTTAGTATGACATTCTTCACCGCTTTTGCCCTAACCCTAGCATACCCACCTTAGGGTTTCCTTTGCCAATGACTTAAGGCCACCTTCTCAATCTCGAGCTTGGTGCCTGGGGGTCACCACTCATGGTGCCCACTAGTCATGCAATATCATAGGCCACCTTCTCATTCCCGAGCTTGGTGCCTGGGGTCACCACTCAAGGCGTCCATTGGTCTACCCATCTGGGCCTGACCTTTGGCATCATCCATCAGGGTGGCATGTAGGTGCGAGAATACATACTTCTATTTTTAATGTGATAATCATAGTGACTTTACGGTTTGCATGTATGAACATCCAAATAGATAATTTGCATTCAATGCGATTAATCATCCGGAAAATTCTCGGGAAACTAAGGCGGTTATTCATAATTAACCACATACCTGATCTGACGATTTGAACAGAAATATCCATACAAATAAGAATCCAAGCAAGCATTTTCAACAAGATCCTGAAATAATCACATAATTCCCTTTTTATTATTCATGTCATCAAGACCCATTAAACCTAGCTCGCTTCCTAGGGTTTCTAATTCATTTTTAAGGTTTCTATTGCAATTAGGGTTTCCCTTTATCTTTTGCTATTTTGAACCCTAATTATTTCCACATCTAATCCTCGGTTTTGGATTAAAGGCATAATTAACCATTAAGTAAGTCCATTCAGCCTCTTTTACATTAAAGCTACTATTTTTATCCCTTTAATCCATGACAAGATCATTATACACATTTATCATCAATTATGGTCCAATCACATATGAACTTGATTTACTTATTAATTCCACCTTTTATTCATGAGAATACCCTAATTACTACATTTAGGGTATTTATCCACAAATTAGGAACTTTAATGCTCGAAATAGCTTAGATTCAACATATTCCAACTTCAATCATGAAATTAATCAATTAAAGCCATTAATAGTCGAATTAGTCAGCATTAGGGTTTCAAGGCCCATTAAGTATATTCATGCATATGAAACTCTAAATTAACTAATCATATGCAATGTTCGTCCTTTTTCTTCCTAATGTCCCTTTTTATCATTAACAGGCTAATATCAACTTTAATCATCTATTATACCCTACTAATCACTTTAATCATATTAAAATAGGGTTCTTTAACATTATTACATCTAAAGCTAATACCTTCCATTACTTTTCGAATTGCAAAAGGAATCAGACTTCAATTATATTTTTAATGGATTCCTCTCGTTTTTCTGAGTAACTTTCATATTTTATGCGTGTTAAACGGAGCTACGAATAAATAGATATGACTTTAGCAAAATTACCTATTTTGGGCCAACCGGAAGCTGCCACATCACCTCATGCTTGCAACACGACCCACGTTTGAGTTTATAACCAAGTTACTGAAATACCCCCGGCTCGGCTACCATCTTCTTTGTATCTCGAATGGTAGAAACGTCCAGTGCCCCCAAACTTCTTCCTCCTCGCGATGCTGCCAGGTACGCCGACCTGCAGCCCTAGTCGCGATCCGCGCGACGACTGCTGCTCCTCCTCGACTCGACGGCCCTAGTCGCGATCCGTTGCACCTCCACACCCCCGTAGCCGCTCCTAGCTCGCGTCGAGGACGGCAGATTCACGCGGCCAGGCCTGCACTCACGACCAGCTTGCAACCGACTAGGTCTGCTCGTGGAGGTCTTCCCTGCTGCCTACCTTTACTCTGGCTCCTCAGCATCCCGCCGTACCTAGGGCGCCGCCCAGGTGCGGTCGAGGTGGCCGGAACCGGGCCAGCGGTGGTGTCCAAGGTGGTAGATCCTGCAATCCTGCTAGGCACTTTGAGCGTTGCTGGGATCAAAGGTGATGGAATCCAATTATCCAGATCGTTGGGGTAGCTTCATGCCTTCACCAATAACCCACCACAGCCGCCTATAGGTTCCAAGGTTGCTCTACCCTTTGGGTTAGGGTTTGGACAAAGAAGAAGGAGAAGAGAGGGTTGAATACGTGGGATTCTTCTTCAACTCAGGCCAGAGATCAACCCTTTATATAGGGGTGAGTATCCATGCCCTAAGACAGTTGCCCATGAAGAAACAAACTTCTTTCCTAATATGAATCCAATTCCTTCATGAAGAAGCAAGATTTCTCTCTCTCTCATACTTCCTTATTATTCCTTCTTCTTTTGATATTAGGATTTCGAAAAACATCCCTCTTATTCTCTTAGTTCTTGCTTTTTAAACCATTGGCACGAAATTCTATTTTCCTTTAGTAGGAAATACTTTCTTTTTAGCAATGCCACCAAAATTCATTAATAATATATTACATTATTCTCTTATTTTCTTTTATAGGTATTTTATCTTCCCTCTTTCTTCATTGGGACTCCTTGGTTCCCAAGAAACTCTAATAATTCGAAATTCCTTTTCAAGGATACTTATTATCCTTCTAGATGCATCTATATGCATTATTTCTCATTATCATGTTTATTTCTTATTAAAATATCTCTTTTTGAGGATTTCTCATTATTTCTCTTTTATTTTCCTCCTTGGTATTCCTTTTATCATTATGAATCCTTGGAATACGAAATTCCACCAAGGACTATTCCATTATACATCTTTTCACTTATTTTCCATATTTCATCAATGTTTTTAATTTCTTTATTAACAAGGAAATACTTTATTGGTCTTTTCTTTTCTTGTTACTTTATCTTTGCAACTTTGGACTCCTTGGAGCCCAAGGAACCCAAGAGGCACGGAATTCATTCTTGGATTACATTCCTTTGCCTTCTAGAGGTTTCTACCTCATCTCTCTTTTCTCAACAACGCAATTATTCATTAATTAATTGAATTTCCTTGTTATTGGGCCCAATAGCCAATAAAGCCCACAAATCAAACAACAAGGCAATTTTAAACAAAATCCATTTATTCACAACAAATTATATCATTATTTTTCCAAATATCTTTAATATGATAAATTACATTTCTCACCAAAGGAACCCAAAATTTGAGGTTGTAACATCCTTCCCCTCTTATGAGAATTTTTCCCTCAAAATTCCATCAAGCAAGCAAACAAACAGGATAAGTCTTCTTATGTCCATCAGGGCTCCCATGTGACTTCACCCTTTCCATGGTGTTTCCCAAGAACCTTCATTTTCTCATTTTCTTCCATCTGAGTTCTTTCTTACCTTGGTATATCGTACCCTCATAGGTGACTCAGGACTTTTCAGCCTTTCAAAAGCTAAATAGGTTCAGGGCTCAGCACCTGGCTTGGGTACCTCACATAGTGCTCTAGATCAAACTCATGCAACACATCATTTTATCCTGAGGGGTAAGGTTAAACACAACCATCTCCACCAATCCATCTCAAATGGACCCATATATCGGGGACTCAACTTTCTCAGTTGTAACTTAGAGGGGTCAGATTTTCACATCACATATTCTCCCACAGTGAACTGCATGTCAGTCTACTTGGCATCAGCTCATGACTCATGTCACCACTAGGCTCTCTCTTGGCCATTGCACGATCAAAGTGACTTCATCTACACACACTATGGTTCTTTTCTGACCTTCGTGAGGCCTCCTCCACCAACATCATCTTAATGAAGTGGTGACCGACACAACCTCTCTATAAGACTTCTTGCATCCCGATAAAGGCTATGGTGGTTAACATCACATCTTAAGAATTGTCTCTATGTATCACCCTGAATGAGCACACGTGCTCTCATCAGACCCTCTAGTCTAGATCATACTATCCATTAGTATGGGGTGATAAACTGTACTATCATCGAGTTCTTCATGCATCCACTTCCACCTCATGGAAGTGAACCTTGGTCATACCCAAGAACTTTTGAACTCACATCATGGTGTAGTTGAACCATCTTTCTATCTTAAGTAGTTCAACTAAATCTGTCCCGTGACAGTACTCTTCCTTTCTCATGTCATCTAGGTAAGGCGATCTACCATAACCCATATTGGATCTCGACCTTCCTTGGTCCAGGGGAGACTCACATCTTCCACAGTGAAGAACTCCCATTCCCTCTCGGGAACTCTTTATACTTTATATCCATGTACTGGGTTACTGGTGTTCTTCCTTCGCCTCCTAGCTTGCATGCCACATGCTACATGTAACTTTGTTTTAAGCATCCAAAGTGCCACTATCACGGTGTTTGGTGATCTTAAAACCATGATCTCCCGTATGTCATGATTCCTCAAGGTCGATTCCTCGAAAATACTAAACCACTCTCACTAGGGTTTTATCACTTTCCTTTCCAACAAAGTACATATGAGGTTCTATCACCATCCTTTCATTATATCAAGGACTAGAGTGGCTAACAAAACAACCATTAAATTTTCCAAAATATCCTGTTACATCTGAGTGTTAGTCAAACTTATCTCTTTCTCTCAACTTAAGGTTAGCCTAACAACCTCAACTTCTTGTAGCTTCCAGCTAAACTAGACAGCTATATATCATTCATTACCACTTCTTATCCTTAGGTGTTAGATAATGTCGAAGACATAAACCTCCCTGTATTATACTTATCATCTCATCTCAAACTCTAAGCCTATCTTCATCGCGAAACTCTGAGCTCATCCTCCTAGTTTTTGAATTCAACCTTGTATGACTCATAGCACATGATAAAAGCATCCTTATAATATGACTACATTATTCCTTTTATTGTTTGCAAACCATCCATGTATCATTCACTCCACCAAGGTATGTTATCATCTCTGTCCTCATACCTTGTAGCAACATTCCAACTCACATCATCTTTTATCCTTGGTGTATGGCATGCGTACTGTCCTATCTCTCACTCCCATAACAAGAAGAATAAGCATTTGGTGGCCATCCAAATATAGAGTTCTTCCCATTCCAGGAGTAGAGATGGTACATCCCACCTTGCCAGTACACCTTCAAATCTAAGTTGAAACGTGCAACTCATATCTCCACATCACAAACATCATGATATCAAAATTACTTCCATGGAAAACTGGTCTCGAACCTACTGGGGTTTACACACAATCCTTGGTCATCTCCTCTGGGTCTATAGGGTGCCGACACTTTTGGGGTCATCCCTCTTCCCTCATGCATCCAGAGAGTGCCCTACTCATCTGCCCTTTGGGTCCCATGAGTTCATGAAGGTGATCAATCTCCTAACCCATGGCCCTTAGACAATGATAGCTATTACCTCCCGACCCTATGGTCATGTGCAACTAGGGAATTAGGAAACTCCTTCTTCCATCGATCTTATCCCTACCTGACCCTAGGATAGACTTAGGATTCCATTATAGTAAATGTTCAACTTAGAACCTTACCCATTATAGTACATGTAACATTACATGTGTTTATGATCACCTTGAATCATGTATATATAATTATGAGTAAATGATAAGCTTGGAAGCATATGAGCTTCTTCACATGATGATGTGACCCATGTCTATGATGTTGCCCTATATTGACAATATGATCATCTGTTAATCCATGATGGCTTCAGTATCTCTATGATTGTGTATACTAACCATGCAGGTGTTTCATGTGGATGCATAACCAAGTAAAACGGCCATGAGGTATATATGTTTGAATATCCCTGCATTGATGGTCGCTCTTACTGATAAGATAACCTGCATTACTAGTATTATGTGTTTAGGTTTGAGGACCTGAGTTGATTAAAGTGCCTAAGTTGAGGTGTTATCCTCTGATGTTGAGATCTGGGACTGTGATCCCATGTGATGATAATAGATGATGAAATTACCTTAAGAGGCAGTGGTTTCTTGTGATGAGGGATTGAGATCCCGGGATAATGTGATGGTGGTAATAATAAGGTAACTTAATGTTATGTATGTGTTACAACCTAGTTGCCTCAACAATTCGCTTATTAGTTACAATGAAATATTTCATGTAGTTTGCCCTAGCCATAGATCCATCATCGTCAGTAGCTGGTGATGGTGAAACAGGTTCTCCTGCGGGTTAACCTGGAAGCACATATTATTGAATGTGTGGTTTCTCCTAGCTGAAAATGAGGAGGTTAGAGTGCAACTTCAGTTGTAGACTCAAGATGTGTATAAGAGCATGGTGAACAGGCCCATGCCTCAGTGTGATAGAGCATGAATGCGTTCATGGCTCAGGGAGCACGGTGAACTGGCTCGTGGATCAGTTTTACTAGCGCCGAGACCTGTACCAAGGCGGGATAGAGAAAGGGTAGCATGTGGGAGATGACCCTGTGGCTGAGGCCACTTAAGCATGAGACTGTGGTCCTGCTTTGGTTCTCGTGCACTGACCACGAGGTGGGAGGTTGTGGAGTCTAGCTCTTCCATTGACCTTGTATGGCACCGGCTTGGATTTTGCAACCAAAAGTTGGATTTGAGCAGTACGACTCACTTCCTCAGGGCATACTAATACGCAATCCAGCCGAATAGTATTTATTGCTTAAGGCAAAATACAGAACATTGGTTGAGGCCTTGCTTGTGTAGTTGATCTAGTTATACATTGCAGTTACTTACACGTCCCTTGTGTTGTGGTAATATCTTATAAATCTTATCTTATCAATCATGTTCCATAAAGAAATATTTGGTTATATGCCTTCCGTACATCATGGTAAGCTCGATGGTAATAACAATCTTGCTCTATAGACTGCTCTTATTGTACGTTTTATCAGTCATTTTGCTGTTATCTGCTTTAACCTCTGAGGTTTCATAGTTTCGGCGGGGAGTTATGTTTCTCGCTGGGACTGTGTGTCTCACCCCGTTGGTTTACACCCTTTTTAGGTGTTTGGGCTAGACGTGGTGGTGGTCGCGAGGTTGCGGTCAAGCAGCAAGAAGAGAAGTAGAAGGCAAGAGATGGACATGTTGCTGTTTTGGTTGTTTTGTAGTAGAGTCCTAGAGTCATCCCTGTACTCTCGGGTTCTCTGAGGCGTTTTGACGTTGTTTCACGATGTATAGCTGATGAAGCTTTGTATATCCTGCTTCTGGCCGGATGTGGGCCATTATGTATATATAAACAGGTGATGAACGCATGTGATGACAAGACAGCTGATCTGTTAAGCTATGAACACGTATCTAGACTTGTAGATGTTTTTATAACATGTTTTCTTGCAGGATGAGGATCTGGATGTAATAGTTTCTTGGTTTATCTACTTTCTGAAATCGGTTTTAATTACCCCGTGTTTTTGGTACTTTAGTGGTTTATGGTATTTTCCGCATGTTTTCGCGTGGCACCTCGTTGTCTGTGTGATAGCGGGATGTGTCGCCACAGTGATTGTCCATAACCAACTTATGACATCACAAGCAATGAGAGGTATCTAGAACACATCATTGTTATCCAAGTAATTTAAAAACTTGGAGAACAACTTCAACTTACAATCAATGATCAATGTTACCATAACCGTATAGTTCCTTTATCTTTGATATCTAGATTGAACTCAAGGTATGGAATCATCATCCTCTCAACATTCAATCCATGTTCCTTGAACTAGAGAAGACTGCCTGAGATGCACTTGATCTCACATATCACATATTGAGTCACATGAGTATGGCCATACATGTCTTAGTCCCATTTATCAAGTGGCCTGGATATCATACTTGTGTAGGAGGGACAAATCTCATCTACATCACTAACACTCAATCCCCATGTGTCACAGATTACTCGAGCATCACCTTAATAATAACCCTTATTCCAGGTCACGTTGGATGATGTTTAAAGTTCAACAAACAACATGTGATGAGTGTAGAGACTTTAGGTCTAAGAGACACAATCACCACTATCACTATGGGAGCTATTTTTACTACCATTCCATGGTCTCCATGTATCACTCTCATGGTGGGTCTGTCCAATACACTATTCTCTAACATGTACCTATGTGCTTGACTTGATATCACATATCATGAATAGTGAGACTCTCTCATCACTTAACACACACTCTAGTCTTATGCATTTCTGTTGTCTATTTTTCTTCCACTGTAATATTCGATTAGGGACATAATAAGAATGTATGTACCCTTATCATACATATGATCTCATTGTTCAGGTCCTCGAGTAACATCATTCTCTAGAGATGTATTATGTCTATTTCATCATCTCATGACTAAGACAAGCATAATAGAAGAAATTACCTTTATTATTATCACATCAAGTATCTAATGCCCTAATAAAATAATCATATGATTGGATCTATTGGCATACATACCAATAGACTCCCACTTGCACTTAGAGCCAATCACTTATTAATCTTATTCCAAGTGATCTTAACATGTCCATCATGTTTTTACTGTGTTGTTTCTTTTATAGAGGGTTAGTAACATTTACTTCATGTCGGTATTTTGTAAGTTTCACATCTCCTCACTGTGTGAATTTTCACATGAGATGGAAGTGTCGTAGTATGTTATCTGAGATTCCTTACCTAATCGGTAGCTCCATTGTTGTCACAATATCTCTATTATGCCATTAATGGTTGGAACTTCCCACAAGTTCATCTATATGAAATTATGGATCCATTTTGTATCCTCTGTTGTTTTCATAACACCAAGATACTCAGTTTCTTGTATAATTAACGTCTCTAGGTCGTAACTTCTCCAACTTACAGTTTTCATATTAAGGTCAAACACAAATTTAGATTGCAATCATTAATTTTATTTGTCATTTAGAAGCTTGCATCGGTGTAATCCCATTACAAGCAACTCTTCCTTATTATCGAGGAACAAATCCTTTTCGTGCTTCCTAAGTACTTAAGGGTGGTCTTTATGGCATTCTAGTGACTTTCACTGGGATCTGACAGATATCCACTTGTCATGTCCAATACATACAAGACAATGAGATGATTACATAACCTCTCATCGTGTCCAATACATACGAGAGGACAATATGAGTACATAACATTGCATGCATGATATATCCAATTGCAAATGCATATGGCATCTATCCATATGTTCATATTCTTCACAGGAATAGGGACACTATACTCCTGAGATACTAACTCCATGGAACATGGAAACGTTTTCTGTCATTGGGTCTTACATGTTGAACACCTTCAACACTTTTCCAATGTATGTGCTCTTTTTTAGGTCAAGAAGCTTTCTAGATCTATCTCTATATATCTCAATTCCTATCATATAGGATGCTTTGCATAAAACCTTCATAGAGAAGGTTCTTTCCTTTCCAGGTTTTAACATTTGTATTATAAGGATATTATTCCCCATCATTATATGGAATATAAATATACTCCCACTAAATCTTTTGTAATCACAAATTTCTTCTTCATTCTGACTCAATTCAAATTCTTTGACTATCTTGTCAAATTGAAGATTCTAGCTTTGAGATGCTTGCTTCAATCGCATTGATTAATCTTTATAGCTTACCAACTTTATTTGCATTATTGGATTTATAAAAGCTTTAGGTTGTGTCACATACATATCTTCTCATTATTTCTTTTAAGGAATGTAGTTTTAAAATCCATTTTACCAAATCTTATTAAGCTACAATAGCAAGCATGATCATGATGGATTTAACCATGGAAACTAGTGAAAAATATTTCATCATGTTCAACACCTTGAACTAGTTTGAAACCCTTTTCTACTAATATGCTCTTATAGGTTTTTACACTACCATCCATGTCGGTCTTTTCTCAAAGACCCAAATGCACCCTATGGGTTTTACCCCTTTAGGTGGATCCACCAAGGTCATACCTTGTTGGTTTACATGGAGTCCATCTTTCATCCCATGGCCTCAGGTCATATCTTAGACTTTAGTCCCTCAATAGCCTCTAGGTAGATTGTTGACTCATCATCTATGGCCAACTGTCCACTTTCTTGAGTTATGAGATATCATAATCTTTCAAACTCAAATTGTGTTCTACTAGATCTATGAGGTTTTGTGTTACATGAGGAACCTGAGATTCCACCAAAATTTTGTGATTCTCATTATTCCTAATGTACGTCTCTAGTTTTAATGTTTTCCTATTTATCTTGAACTTTTTGAGTTTTACTTTTACTCCCACTGGTTCCTCTAAAATTAAAATCCTTTATGAATACATCCATACTAATCAACAAACAACTTTGTTGTTGCATTGGAATATAAAAGTAGTATTCAACAAAATAACATTTATGTGATTTGTGGACAAATCTTTTCAAGAAACTATTTTCTTGTGTAAGCTTTCAATCGTAATCCTTATAAAAGACACATCAGGACACTTCTTGTGCCACATCTCATATGGTTGATTTCAAACCATTTTAGACGGTACATTGTTTAGTGTAAAGAAGGCGCCCAAAAGGAAATTGGAATATTTGCTAAATCCCACCAACACTTAGTAGGGTGTGCTTTTTTCTAGAAGGTCTTCTAACTTTTGGTTTTAATGTATTTTTACATTGATTATATAAAAGTGTTTTATTACTTATACCAAATGGGTTATGTACTTCATTTATGATCTCCTTGAACACTTCAAGAGATTCATACTTGTATTTTGTCAAATACAAACTACCATACTGGGATCATCAATAAATACAATGAGGTACTAATAACCAACTCTAGCATTTATTCTAAAAGGTATATATACATCAACATGTATGAGCCATAATAGAATGCTCTCTCTCCCACTACATCTAGTGAAGATGCTTTTGTGATATTGCCCAATAAATAAGACTTGCATGTCTATATTGGTTCAATAACTAAAAGAGTCTAGATAACATCGTATCGATTCTAGATACACATTTCTCATTTATGTTCAAGATGAGAATGCTATAGGTATTCATTGTTTGAGTCATCAAGTCATTCATTATATATCATTGTCTCTTGAACTATAAAATGTTAGCTGTGATACATTGGGCTACTTTCATAAAAGACATATCTTTGAAATCAAAAAATCATATATAATCATAATATTATTGTCCATACAAGATACATGATGTGTTACTGGTAGGTACATAATATCAATTCACTAATTCTATTACATGCCCATTAAATGAATGACAAATTCCAGCTGTAATGGCAGAAACACTTGCTCCGCAAAATTCTAGCTTACTTCTTCTCAGTTCCTGAAGTGGAGATATCTATCTCCTTTTTCTTCCTAAGATCCTCTATATAAAAAGGACAGTTCCTTTTTAAGTGTATAGGCAGGTGACAATGGTGGCACTTTCCTTCCTTATTCACTCCTCCCTAAGCTTTATTGCAAAAGACTTGGGCTTCTGGATAGCTTTAGAACTCTTCTTAGATTTGCCTTTGACCTTGAACTTTCCTCTGCTGATCATCATCACATATTTGGGTTTGTCCTTCTTCATTTGTATGGTAGTTGTCCTCAACATGCCAAGTAATTCTAACAATGACTTGTCAAAATCATTCATGTTGTGGTTCATGACAAACTGGTTGTATGATTCCAGCAGTGAATGCAGAATCACATTTGTCGACAACTCTTGACCCAAGGGAAATCACAGTCTAGTGAAGTTCTCCACGTACCCGATCAACTTGAGTACATGAGGACCTACCAGATGTCCTTCTGCCATGTTGCACTTGGACAACTCCTTAGAGACATCATATCTCTCTTGTCTTTCCTAATCTTAGTATTTGTTCTTAAGATGTGTTACCATCTCAATAACATCCATGTTCTAATGTTGTCTCTAAAACTCATAGTTCATAGAGTATAGAATCATGCACTTGACATCCATGACATCTTCAGAGTGCTTCTTGCAAACATCCCTACCAACCTTAGGCGTAGTGGTAGGAGGTTCATCTGACTCTGATGTCTCTAGGACATAAACCTTGCACTCTTGAGTGAGAATGATTCTTAGCATCCTGTACCAATTGTGGAAATTGTTACCCTTGAGCTTGTCCTTCTCAAGGAGTGATTGCAATGAAAACTTGTTTGTGTTTGCTATCAAATTCTACAAAATAAATTTTGCAACTTTAGCATTTTTTTATTTGATTTAATAATATTTTCATTACTAATTAGTCCTTCAACTAATTATCACTCCCATTATTTTGTTCAAATTGATAGCCCTCACTACCAATTCAGAAGATTGCAATGTACAACCTTCTAGTGAGCTAAGATCCAAAATAATTAAGTTAATGCCAACTAACATTGGCACTCATAACCAATTATTAAGGTCAGCAACATTTGCCAATTGCATCTCATGCAATTCTTGGATAGATGGTATGTGCAACTCTTTGTCATAATCCATCTATATGCTTCTAGGAACTTAATCCTATTAAGGTCACCTAGTTAAGCCTGACCCATAAATCTACACAATAGAATGTACACCCTACTAGGGAAGACCCACGTATCTACCATCACTCTTACACAAGATAGACAGCACACCATGCTAGGGCGTGCCCACACTTGGTCAATCAAGCTTTTCATGCATGCTTCTTATGGAAAGAATCTTAAACTTAACATTTATTTAGAAATTTTATATAAGTACATATACATATCCAATCACCACATTCTAATAGTATGTATCATATACATACTATAACCAAAACAAAAACATGCAATTATAAACACACGCGATGGTTATGGACATACTATTGTAATTCCTTAGAGACAAGGAATGACTACCACCTAAGGTCTACATCACATGCAGTAACATGTTGTTAGTGAAGATTCATGCTCAAACCAATCCGAGTTGATATGTACAACACTTGAACCGGTCATCTCACCTCTTGGTCACTCAGTTGGGATCTTAAAATGCTCATCTAGTCTCAATTTCAACTGATGTCCAGACTCCTCCAGTTGATCGGTTGGACCACCAATTCCTCGGTTCGTCTTCTACTATTGTATGGCCTCCTTGGTCCTCCAATCGATTGGTTCATCTCATGAGTTGGCCGATTCATTTTGTGCAAAATGTCTTCTCATGCCAAAACATAAATTAAAACTATCCTATTTCATATTACATTATAAAAGGGAAAACCTCGAGTTACGTTCGATGGGAATTAGGAATAGGAACATTAATTTACATTTAGAAAGTAGGAGATAGGATTGACATGAAAAATGAGATATAAACATGAATAAACAACAACAGTCATGCACACAGATCTGGGGTTATTGGTCATAAACATGTTAACATCCACCATCCAAACCAACTTTTAGGGTGAAGCGTATGAATTTCAAACACACACACACACACACACACATATATATATATATATATATATATATATATATATATATTAGTTTGTGGAATCGTATGTGTTAATTAATGATATATGCACATTAACCAATTTAATATTCACATCATATGCAATAAAATAAATATGATCACACCGGTTTAAATCCTTGAGGTGTCTATGATACCGTTGTTGGGAAATTGGGGTGAAAGATAAGGCAACAAAAACAAAATGTTAAAGTATATTTCCCTAAATAGAAGGATCGCGTCAACAACAATGTATCTAGGAAGGAAGGTTTTCAAGGTTATACCTGGTCCTGGAGCAAGTCTAGAAACAATACCCTTGCAGTAGTGTGCACCTTTCTTCAAGAAACAACGAGCTTCATCAAGTGGCACTTGAGCAGTCGTCAATGGTGGCCTCCTGGTGCAACACCACAGATGGAGGTTGATAGCATCCTCCTAGCAATATTCAACAATCTTCAACCTCTAGAGTAGTTGATGTGAACCATTGGGAAATCCATGTTGTGCTACCAGAGCCAATAGGATGGAGTTGTCACTTCGAATGTCAATCTGCTAGGATTGATTCACTCTCCCACAATTGTCTCTCTGAAGCATCCCAATTTTCAAAGCCAATTTAGAACTTAGAATGATTTTTTTTCTAAATAATAATAGTTTAGCGATTATAACTCAAAACAGAAGTAATGGTTGTCCTTATATGAAAATGGGATGAGTAAACTCAAAATAAGACTCAAATTCATATTTCACCTACAAATATGCATTATGTATATCAATTGACTCATAGTAATCCTCTTTCATTTTTTTCTCTCCTCCAAAATGACAATAAAACATAGTAAGAGGTTAAAGAGGTGACCATGTTGTTATTGAATCAGTAAAACTTGAAATGGTGACTCAAGGATTCAATATTAGGAGCCTTTTCAAATTATATTACTTTTAATGCCTTTTAATTAAGATTAATAGCCAATATAGAAATCATGGGCCAAACACGCACAAAACTGAAATCTAATTTCATAAGAATATTCTAGACCTTCTAATTTGTCTATGGTTCAAATTTAAACTCATTTGACCCATGTTTGCACCCTCAAATCAATTAAAGTACATTTGAATATAGTTTGACTAAAGTTTTGAATTCGATTTTATTAATTACATTCATTTTCTAAAGTCTTGCCCTTTAATTATTGTCATGCATTACACTATTCCATTTACCCCTCTTAAGACGTGCCATCATACAATCAGGGTTTAAGTTAACCCTGATTTGAAGGCTCCGCATTGTCCTCAACCTCCACCCTCTCCGTGAAGTCAAAGCAATTTTATAGTGATTCCTTCCCTGACTCTTCTCTTCTCCATTACTACTCCATTTCAAGAAACTAGCAAGAGAACACGTGCTAAGCACGTGACTTTCAATTGAGCATTCACACATATTATGGATAACTATATACATATATCAATGATATGCTTATCATTGATTGTTTTACATAATAGCTCACAAAATGAAACATTTTCACTAATAGTATGTTCTCAATATGTACATAACACATTATTTATATCCTAAAATGATCAATTTTTATCTTCTTCTCAGATGCTTCTTGTATCTTTAGTCCCTAAAAAATTAATCGATTCATATTATCATATATTGAAGGGCCAACTGATTAGATTCATGAAGACTATAACAAACCTTTCACATGTGAAGCTCACTACCGTGGCATTGTTTTCATTCAAAAAGTGTCGATTTCTCTTATAGTTGAAATTGCAAAATTGTAGAATTGGATTTCCTATTAGTGATAAAGATGAATGTAACACATGATTAAAATAAGCATACATTGAATCAAAAATTAAGACACTTACTAGTATGTGCCCCTTTGTGCTCAAATGATCCCTATGTGAGATAATATTTCAGTGTAAACTATATTTCTAGTTGTTGTAACACCTGTGTTGTCAATAGACAGTGGTCTAATTAGAACTTTGATATCTTCATCTGATTTCACCCTAGACAATGCCACATATAATTGACCATGAGAGAATACAGGTTGTGGCAAATAAATACTAACTTTCTGTAAAGTATGTCCTTGTGATTTGTTGATTGTCATTGCAAAACATAGGCACACTGGAAATTGCAGTCTTTTGAAAGCAAATGTAGCTTTAGATCATCTTTTGGTATTAGAAGAATTCTTGGAATGAATACTCTATGTCCTTTTCTATGTCTAACTACTATCTCAGCATCAATAATATTCTTGTTGAAGTTTTTGCAAATAAGTCATGTATCATTACAAAGACCTGACAAAGGATCAATGTTTCTAAGTTACATTATAGGGCTTTTTTTCAGAACTAACTTGTACGGTGGAAGACTAGAAAGGGTCAAAGAATTCAAAAATTCTTCTTCTTGAAACTAATTAGTCTTATAAATAGCTGAATCAAAGCTGAAATACTCTTCTCTATCTCCAGGAAAAATATCAATCAACATCTCATTAATCTTATCAACAAATTCATTTTTTGTTGTTAAGATTGCATGTCTTGTAAGGGAATGAATGTTATTTTGAACATCCATAATGTTGGGAAAAATTGCTCGTATCAGTTCTTCCTTTAAGGAGATTTCGTTAGTGAATGGGATCACCATGGATCTAGGAATTTCAATTTGATCATCAAACAAAATTTTCAATGTTCCATTTCCAAGTTGAAGTAAATGCTTAGCAAAGGATGGGTTCAATATGGCCCTCATGTTTTCTTTTATCTCTAATGTCTCAACATGTTGCCATAACTTTGATTTAACAAAGCTTGTAGTAATTGTTTTCTCCTTACCTCCTTGTGGAACAACAGGAAGAATCTGTCTAAAATCACCACCAAAGACAACAACTTTCCCCCCAAAAGGCATTGCATTGTCTGTCATATCTTTCAATAACAAATCTAAGGATTCAATTGATTGTTTTTTGCCATAGATACTTCATCCCAGACTATAAGCTTAGTTCTTCGAAGTAATTCATCCAAACTACTCTGTTTTGAAATGTTACATATTTTTGCTCTTCAATGTTCAAAGGAATTTTATACCTTGAGCAATTCGACCAAACGGTAGTAAAGACGCTGCCACACCATGGGATGCAGTTGCAAGTGCTATTTGGCCACACGATCTTACTTGTGCAAGTAAAGCACGATACAAAAATTTTTTCTCGATCCTCCCGGGCCATCAATAAAAAAGATTCCTTGTTTTCCTTTATTCATTCGTTCAATTATAATTTTATAAGCGGAAACTTTCTCATAATTTAGTTGTGATATAGTCAACATATGTTCATCAGAGACAACAATATTCAATTCCTCTTTTACCCCTTTGTATAGATTTTCATATTCATCTTGAACAATAGATGGTAACTCAAAGTCACATAATTTTTTTCCCATTGACTCTAAGGACATACTGATGCACTTTAAAGTATCATTATATGCATTCATCTGATTCATTTTCTGTCTATCAAAAAAGTCTTCACTCATTGGATTTTTAAACTTTTCCCAAAGTTCTATAGGAGTAGCTGAAGCACAGTAGACTATTATAGTACAAAACAATTATCAGAGACTTGAAGGCATTTGGAATAGCATTGCCTCAGTGAGGCATTCTTCAATATTATTATCAGAATCTAATAAATTGAGCTTTTCAACTGCTTCTTGGAATGTGATGTATTGAATCTCATTCACAGTCTTCAAATCATCAAAATATTTTGCCCCTCTGACATGATTCAATAAACAACACAAGTAATAGCGTTCACCTTCAGTAGGCTTTGCAAATATAATCCTTCCAATTAAATTTCTTTGCTTTCTTCTAGTCCAACGCTTAGAGTTTTTATCCCACACATAATTCTCAGGAAATTCCTTATACATATACCTTCTTTCTTCCTCATCAATGACATTTGTACTAAAGTATTCAGTAAGCATTTTTTTTTAAATGATCATTCTGTAAAATTGTTGACAAATCCTGATTTTCATGGAGTGTAACAGTCTGCATGTCTTGAATATGAAGTTGTAAACATGTTACAGATGGGTGTATTTCACTCAAAGGAAATTGATAAATCCTCCATGCCGCCTCTTGTGGCGATACCCATCTTCCTGATACAAAATGTGTAATTTCATCTTGCATATTGTTAGATCGCTTGTCATTTACTTGAAAGAATACACGATCATGCCCTTTATATATGTACTTGTATAAATATTTGACTGCTTTAATTGAAGAGCAAATTTCAACATTCATGTGACAATTATATTTAGCTAATAAGTAAGGATTATATGGAAGAATCCATCTATTGTCAATTGTTGCTGAACCAACTATTATCAGATTAGTTGTCTCTCTTCGGCGATATAGAGGGTAGGAGTCGTTGGATTGTGTTGTTATTGAGCAGAAATCTTTTGGGTAATGCTTTTTGCATCTTCCATTTTCCATGAAAATATTGTTAGGGTTTAAGACTCCACATGGTCCATGTACCATGTGTTTCAATACCATTTTATATAGATGTGCATTCAACCCTTTTTCTGGCATTTCAGCAGAAACATATTGGTCATATACATCTGGCGTCCTAATCTTTGATTCTTCTCCAATATGATAAGAAAATGTACATGTGATAGTCCTCTTTTTTGATATTCTATGACATAGACATAGCCAATGACATGTCCAAGTATATCTCTTTTGAAGAGATCAACTTTTAGCTCTTCAAGTTTTGCTTTGAATACTATAGCAAGTAAATCTGGCCTATTTTGTGGTTCTTCAAAATACAGTAGCTCTTTTTTTACCTCATCCCAAGATATATTGCATGTAAAAGTTAGAAAGATGTCTGATTTTCCATATCTTTGAACTAATGCCATTGCATCAAGATAACGATGTCTCATGTCTCTAGGACCACCTATTAAAGAAGCTGGTAGGATGACTTTTTTTACCAACCATATTTTTTTTTGAGGAAAAGTAAAGTCATATATTGATAGCACATCAAGCAAGTGAAACCTGCTTATGTGAAAAACTTACAGAAAGTTGGGAAAAGCAACAAAGTTAAAAACTAAAAGAAAGCAAGCAGATAAAAAGCAATGTTTTGATAAAGAGGGGGAGGCACCCCATAACAAGCCTCTTGGTGTTTTAAAGATGATGAGCCCTAGTTTGTTAATAAGGACATTCGCCTGAAAGAGGAATCACAGTTTTTGCTGCACCAAACTGACACCAGTCTCGTCGTCAACCATTGCTTTGAGATCACACAAAAAAGCAGCTTCAGATTCACCTTCCTCGGAGTCATCCTGTCCCCCATCTGCTAGATTACCTGCAGTTTGTAAGGATGTAAAGATCGACATCTATTTGAGCTATAATATTTTTGGCCAAGTTTTTCTTGTTGTTGAAAATTATGTTGTTTCTTTCTTTCCAAAGATTCCAACTGATTGTGGTGAATAGATCACTGCTTTTGAAATTTTTGTAAAGTCTATTTAGTGTTGTTTGTAAGGGAAAAGTGACTTCCTTGAGGCCAGGAAGGCAGTTTCTTATAACGTGTGAAAAGATATTTTGGGAAAAAATGCACTTAAAGAAGATGTGGTCGACCGAGTCACTATTTTTTTCACAAAGTGCACATCTAAATGGGCCAATGAAACCCTTTTTTGTAATGTTTTCACCTGAAAGAAGTTTGTTGTGTAACAGAAGCCAAAGGAATGTTTTGTATTTTTGAGGCCATTTCTGTTTCCATATCTTTGATGATGATGGGGAAAGACCTCTGTAGGAGAGGAAGGTGTAGGCAAGTTTAACTGAATGTTTTCTGCCCCATTTCCAAGTGATAGTATTTGAGGTGTTATTTTCCAGGGAGAGAGTTAGATGTCTGAATTCATTTTGACTGATCTGAGAAAGAATACATCTTTTAAGGGAATTTGATCTATTATTGGTGATAAGCGGTAGAGCTTTGTCAATCCTTATGTTGAGGAGTTTATTGGAATAGTCCAAGATGGTCTGAGATTGATGACAGAGTTGTTTTCAAACCATGGATCAAACCAAAAGGAGATATTTTTGTGTGAGTGAGGTGGAGTGTTAATGATTTGTGTTATCGTGTGGATGTTTTTGTTGATGAATTTCCAAAGAGGGGAGGTTGTTTTCTGAGGGATTTGGTGCCAGGGTGGAGAGCTTTGATAATATTTGTGTTTGATGAGATTGGTCCAGATTTTTTGTTTGTTTTGAAGCAGACTATCAATGATTTTGGCAATAAGGCAGAGAGAGTGTGTTTCAATGTTGATGATTCCCCAACCACCTTGTTCAAGAGGAGCTGATATGGTTTTCCAATTTATGAGATGGTAATATTTCTCTGGTTTGTCCAGTTTGTGAAAATTGTTCTACAGAAAGTTTCTCCTAATTTTGTCTAAAATGGATTTTGTTTTTGAGGGCAAGGGAATGCAGCTCAAGAAGTGGGTAGTAATTGGAGTGATGACACTGTTTAAAAGGGTGAGCCTACCCGAGAGGTTAAGGAAGTTGTTTGCCCAGTTTGTGAGTTTAGCGTTTATTTTTGATATGATGGGGATCCATATAGCATTTGTAATGTTGTATGGGGTGATGGGGAGTCCCAGATATTTGATAGGGAATTCTTCAGTCTTACATTTTAGGAGGTCTCTAAAGTGCTCCAAAGATGATTGATTTATGTTAACCCCAAAGATGGAAGATTTTGTATATTTATTTTTAGCCCTGAGATATAAGAAAAGATATCGATGATCCTAAAGATATTTTGAAGGGAGGATTCATCTGGGGAGGAGAAGATGATGGTATCATCTGTAAATTGAATGATATTCTCCTTGCAAACATCAGGAGAGGAGATAAGACCATTTTGTTTGCCCAGCTGAATCATGCGGGAGAGGATAGTAGTCAGGATGATGAAAAGGTAAGGAGAGAGAGGGTCCCCTTATCTAAGTCCATTGGAGTTATGGAAATAACCAAAAGGAACACCATTAATGATAGTGGAGAAGTGATTTGTTGATATACAAGCATGGATCCAAGAAACCCATCTGTCAGGAAAACCAAAACCCTTAAGAGTTTTTAAAAGACAATGCCAATTAACAAAGTCAAAGGCTTTTTCAAAGTCAAGTTTGATGGCTAGAAGGGGGGATTTATTTATGTGGCAAAGATGAATCATTTCATTTACCATTAAGAAGGCATCTTGAATACTTCTATTTTTTAGGAAGGCAGATTGGTTAAGAGGGATGATGTCTTCCAAGAGCGGCTTGATCTTGTTTGCTAAAGTTTTAGCAATGATTTTGTATGAGGTATTTATGAGGCTGATGGGACGGAAGTGAGATATGTTTTCAGGTTGACTATTTTTTTTTATCAGGGTGATGAAAGTTTTATTTATGTATTTGATGATATTTTGTGGGTTTGTACTAGCATGGAATGGAGACAGAAAGGCTGTGAAATCATTTTTATAGTGGTTCCAATTAGCCAAGTAGAATTCCACATTAAGTCCATCTGGTCCTTTTACCAACCATATTACCAGTATTTTTTCCATGACTATAGCTATCAACAATTCCTTGATAGAGATCGGCTCGTATTTTTTGTTGATCTCTTCTGATGTAGTCTAAGCGACTACTTTCAAGTTTAATGTACATGTCAACAACATATTATTGGAGGAGTCACCCAGAATGTAACAAAATTGAATTGTCATTCGATCTAATTTGTAATTTGTAGCAATAATATTCACGACATGATACCGATTTCCTTCTCTTTCTTTTGTTTTCTAGAGCTGAACATAAGAAAAATGTTATAATTAAATAGATATTATTTAATAATTAAATATGACATGTTTAACAAAACTTACCTCTTTGTTCTTCTTAAAAAAGTGTGTCTATGTCATTAAAATGTAACATATCAAATGATGTTCCGCTAGTCATCCATTGACCAGTATTTTTGTCTCTTTGTGGAATTCCTTCATGCCAGCCAATTTCACCTCGTGGAAACAATAGTGGGTATTGTAAAGGATCGTAACATCCATAATAATAATGAACAGAGAAATTGTTGCCTGTTTGAGTGTAAACACGGATATCACGTTCAAAATTGACACAACGATTACTTTCAACATCATTATCAATCCAGACTGCTGCCACTTGTGAAGAGGTTGGTGCATTTTGGACACCTTGACGTACAATTGGACTTGACTTGATAAATATCTGAACATTATAAAGGCTATTGAAGTCCTTTAAACTTCAAAAGAATTTTGAGTAAGGATTTTTCCATAATGTATTGATCAATATCCTTACCACATCCTCCTTAAGTCTGGATGACTGGTGTAGTCAATTTTCAATCTCATGATCAGTGTCATAAAAGTACAACTGTAAATGTGATGGATGACCACCATCTGGTATCATCTTATTTATGAAATGATACATTTGCCCTTGCACCTTAAATGTGTATATTCCTTTATTTCTCTTACAAAGATTTTTATCCTGATGTACGCCTATGAATGTAAAAGTAAATGTATTGTTGTATGTTCTTATGCACTGTCTAAACTGAACAACCTCTTTATTTGATAAGGTATATAGACACCATAATTCTAAAGGAATGTCATTTGTTGCTAAAAGAATTGTCCATCGTAGAAGCAAAATGTTCTCACTTCATATGAGAATCTCTTTGCATCACATTTGTCACAACTTTTACAACTTGGAAGTGTGTATGGCTCCTTAGGTATCACCAAATCTGTTATGAAACTTTTTGTCAGATGATCTTGTTTTCTCTTCATTTCTTGTGAGGTGCAAATCATATTTATTTCACTCACAGTTGATGATGATCCAAATTCCCATGTAGCAGGGGTTTTAGAAGGTAAAGCTTCTTCATCCAAGCATCGAACTGATGAAGTTATTTGAAAAGGCAATGAATCTGATGTATTTGATTGTTTAGAAGTTGCATTTCTTTGCTCAAGTCTTCTTCTCGCATAACTTTCTCTATCTTTTTCACGCTTAAGTTCTTTTCTCTCATCTGAAAGGTTAGCATAGTATTTTCTTTTCTTTTCTCGTATTAACACTTTCTTTTCCTCTGGTATCTCTGAATATTTCATCCTATAATGACATAAATTAATTTTTTTTAATTATTGGTTAGTTCTTGCAGTTACATCCAAAGCAAAATAATGCATCACTTAATAGTTGTTTATTCACAGAGAATATAAATATATATGAACAAACACAAACACATAACAATAACATACATATATCAACTTTTTATATTTTATAGAAAAATCCTATATTAATGTTATGATAAGTTTGACAGTTGAGCATATTGAACGTTGATTGTCAGTGTAGACACATGTATACAACATAAATATTTTATACTATCATAAAACAAAGATTGCATGATCTAAATAAGATCATGTGCAATTTAAAGAGTGTACACATGAAAGTGTAGGAACTCCTACATATCATTTGGCATGCCCTTCCACACAGTTTCCTAGTTGTCCTCTAGCCTTCTTATTAGGAAAAGTTAATCGAAGGACAAAATCCCAGATGTCACATCAAGACCAATGTTTAACAGTAAATATATCAAATATAAAATTGTTTGACTATATGACCGCTTGATTTCCAAATCTATGTATAATTAGAAGAAGTATTCCTTAGTGCTAAAACTCTATTTTGCAGTTGCCCCAAACTCACCGGATGGATCACGATGTGTAGGTCAACAAACATCTTAAAAAATATTATTATTGAAATACGGTTAAGGACAAAACATTTAAGAAGATCAGAATAGATACCTCAATACTTGAAAACATATCTAAACGTATCACAGTGAATAAATCTATTTTTTCCATCTATTTTGTTTATCTTTATGGGTGATGTTGATTTTTATGTATTTTGTTTGTATGTATAAAGAAAAAATTAGCCAGCATAAGCGTTATAGCAACTGGTGTAAAGGAAAAATCAAATGATTGTGCGGATAGAGAAAACAGAGGTGAGTAAGGTTATTCAAAGAAGAGAGAAGATGATAACACGGAAAAGAAAAAAAACTGCATGAACCTGTGCAGGCGTGTATAATAAATCCACGGACAGGCGTGAACAGTATGTTGTCGTCCTCTGTCATACACACATAAAGAAATTGTCCTCGTCAATGACGTCGCACACTACAGAAAAGCTGAATAAGGAGAAAAGAAAGCTTACAATAGAAACAAAGTATGAGGCAACGTCAGAAGAACTCCACGAAGAAAGAAGATAAAACAAAGTAGGCAACGTCAGAAGAACTCCACGAAGAAAGAAGATAAATGTGCTAATTTGTTGCGGAAGGCACAACTCATGGGATCTGAAATATTTTCTCCAACAGTGTATTCCGGCACGAAAGCGTTGTATAGTGCATAGACGAAGTCTGAATAACCAAACAGACCGGGAAAAAAGGTGGATGGCGAGCCAGAGGAATTGTTTTCTTACAGACCTCATCCTTCAGTTCGTGCAAATAAACGTGGCAAATTCGCAGATCATACACACAGCTGGCTGTCACGTAAAGCCTAAAGTATGTAGTTTTTTTACCAAGAAATCCGTTATTGGTAGCACAAAGCCGCCGACACAAAAAAAAGACTAAGCAAGCAGATAGCCTGCACCGATGAACAGACAAACAGACTGGTGAACTCCCCTTTCGTATAGAGATATAGATGTTTTCACTCACCACTGACTTTGCACGTCTCTCCTGATCTGATCAATCCTTAACTTTCCCTCTCTCAGCTGGGATGAAGAAACACCCAAACTGGGCTTTCCGCTCCTCGTCACCCTTGAATTACATTTGCCCCTGACAGCCTCAGTCTACCCAGTCTTCATCTCCGTCCAAAGTTGTCGCTCCATTGCCCTCAGCTTCACCTTCTCTACAATTAAGTGCTTGGTAAGCATCGCTCAGGACCCCTCTTCTTTCCTTCATAGTCCGTTTACGTCGCACTAGTCCCAGTCATCACACCCTATAGGGCCACCGTTAATCCTCGCTGGCATTCACTGTCATGGCCCTCGAGTGTATCTTTTGATGCAGAAACTTTGGTTTTCTTCTCACCTCGACTCCCTGTTTGCGTTCCCGACCAAAACAGTTTTGTCTCCCATGATTTTCCCCATGTTCGTCCCTATTTTGGCACCTGACCTCTTTGCAGTAGCTTCTGTGCTCTTGACTACCATGAGGCCTGAGACTTGAATCATTAGTTGTGTCTGGGCACGAGGAATCATCCTATGCCTTCTCATTCATCTGGTTAATCGCAATTCATAAGTTGTGATCGAAGCACTGAGCTTCAGGAGACGCACTCTCACCATGGATGGGACGGAACAATCCTGGTCAGCAAATCACCATGGTATCCCTACCGTATACTCGACCAATCAATGTCGCATGGGCATTTTTTTTGTCAGCAAAAACTCGTGGGGTTTTTTTTCATTTTTTTGAAGGGGAATTTACCGTGCATATCATCTCTCAAATTGAAAGACAGTAGGAATAAAGACAAAGTATCACATCTATACAATGGTGTGGTCTAACAAAAGTATAATCCCAAAACTCAGGAATCATCTTCAAACTTTCATGATCCAAAACTGAAAGAGCCTAGGAAGCATCGTCAGAGAAATATATAGCTCCAACTCATCATCCAAGACTGAGTTGATCCCAGAACAGGTCACCAGCCAGAAAACTAGAAATCCTCGCAAGCATCTTCCAAGCATAAGAGAGATCACTAGCAGGAATAACAAAAGAAACTTCCCTGGAGCGTTTAGAAGAAAAGGCCCATGAGAGCTATGACTCTCAAAATAAATCAAGAAGAGTAGATCTAACTCTATCTTTAGACATAGAATCATATCTATACAAAGGTGTGGTCTAACAAAAGTATAAGCTACCCGGCCGCTGTGGCGCGGATGGTTTGGCTCGGCTTGCCCCCCCTGGGGGTCTCGAGTTCGAATCCTACCGTTGCGCAACGTATTTACCACCTCTTGGGTCATCCGGGCTCTGACACCTGTTTGGAGGGGGGGTTTGGCCCCTGCAGATCCAAAAAAAAAGTATAAGCTAGAAAAAGAAGTCAGGAAACACCTTCAGACTTTTTCATGATTCAGAACTAATGAACCTAGGTAGCATCAATAGAGATATATACAACTCAACCTCAACATCCAAAACTGATCCCGAAATAATTACCATCCAGAATACCAGAAAACCTCACCAACATCTTTCAACCATAAGAAAGACTAAAACTTCTTTGGATCATTTAGAAGCATAAGACCAGAAGGGCTATAACTTTCTGAACAACAAACAAGAAGAAACCGGGCCATTGCACAGAATAAACATTATCAGAAAGAATCCTTTAAGCTTAAGAAATCTCCTCTTTCCACACAACTTTTATAGTTCTGACTCTATCTTCATGAACACAGTTATTTTTCTCAGTCCATAGACAGTAATGAATCATAAAGAAAAGAAGCTTCTCATCACTAGAAAGATTTTCAACATCACTCAAATTAGAATAAGAAACGGAGATTCCGAAATCATTATTTGCAAAGACTTGTATCTTGTTAATAAAAGAACATTCAAACACAAGATGTTCAACATCCTCATATCCATTGCTACAAAGAAAGCACATGGATACAGATTGGATACCAATCCTCCTCACATAGTCACTAGTAGATAGTTTATTCAAAAATTCCTTCCAGATATGAAACAGACATCTCCTAGGAACCCTACTCTTCCATAACCAAGACTAGAAACTTACTTCAGTACATTTAACATGAATAACATCCCAAATAGTCTTCATTTTTGGATGCAAACATCTTACAAACTCTATGAAAGCAGCCTTCATGGATGGTTTAGACTGAGATTTGATTAGGTCATACAAAGCTTTGTTCATCCAATTTTCAAGAACAAGCCAATTTGAATCATAAATAAGTTCATTAACTAGACAATCAACAGGCAGAGCAAGCTTTAAAACAACTGCATTTCCCAAAATATCTCTAAGAAACATATTATGATTAACCCAAGGATCCTGTCATAACTTTGTATTACTTCCATCACCAATGATGAACCTTGAATGAGTGAGAAGAATGTTCTTTGCTTAATAATTTTTGCATCAACCATGACCAATTAGGGTTGATCTTGATTGATCAGAAAGAAGAATGTTTGAAATACCTTTCACCAATCCACTTTACCCACAAGATATCCTTTTTTGTTTCTAGATTCCAAGCATTTAGACACAAGCAAGCACGAGAAACCTCCTTAGTTTTTTTAATACTAAGCCCCCCCTCACAAGTAGGTAGAGCAATCTTGTCTCAAGAAACAAGATGTAGGTTAGATTTATTTTCAGTGTCGCCCCACAAAAAATTACGACAAATTATGTCTATTTCATCACAGACTGTAGAAGGAAGGGGAAAAGCAGAAGTCAAGTAGATGTGTTAAGTAGAAAGAGTAGATTTCACAAGCTCACATCTTCCTACCAAAGAAAGATGGTTAGGTTTCCAGCACTCAAGATTAGACTTAATCTTATCAATAAGAGGACTACAATCTTTCTTCCTCAACTTTCCAACAAACTAGGCATTTTGAAGGGAGTTGATACTCAGGAAAATTAAGAAGACCCATAATATCTTGTTTCAGTGTTGTTTTACTGAAAAGAATAGAACTCTTGATAGCATTCATCTTAAGACCAGACATACTTCCAAAGGAATCAAAAATATCATTAATGGCTTTTGCATTATCAATAGTTGCTTCCAGAAACACCATCAAATTGTTAGCAATATGATATGAGATATATCAAGATTCTCAAAAGCTTACAAAGGAACCAAACTTTTACTAGCAACAGACTTGTCAGCCAAGACAGAGAAACCCTACATAACAATCACAAAAAGATAAGGGGCTATTGGGTTCCCTTGTCGAATACCATTAAAAGGACTAAATTTAGGGCCAGGTTCACCATTGATTAGATCTTTATAGGAGGTTGACATGAAAATTTCCACAATCCACCTTATCCGTCTTGATGGGAAACCAATTTTATCAAGAACAGAGGAAAGATAGCTCCAACTGACAAAATCATATGCTCTGGACAAGTCTACCTTCAAACACATTTTACTTTTAGAATTCACTCTATTAAAATGATGAATAAGTTCACTTGTCAAGAGGATAGCATCCTTTATACTGCAACATTTAACAAAGACGCATTGATTCAGCCCAATAATATCCGGGAGCACCTTTTGCAACCTATTAGCAATGACTTTTGAAATGATTTTGTAAACAAGATTACATAAAGAGATGGGATGCCAATTCTTAATCAAGCTATTGTCACCTCCTTTAGGAATAAGAGAAATGAAGGTATTGTTTGTTTCTCTAAGCAACTTCCCATTAGAAGAAAAAAAGTACAAAATAGCACAACAAACATCCTCTCTAATGATGCTCCAAGTCTTCTTGAAGAAAATAGCATTGAGTCCATTAGGCCCTGGTGCCTTATCCAAATGAAGAGACTGAACAATCTCATCAATTTTAGTATTCAGAATAGGATTCATAAGAACACTACTGTGATGGCTAGTGAGTTTGGGACCAGTCCATTCTCCCTGAAAAACTGATCCAGGAGCAATGTCATTAAAGATATTCTCAAAATCATTTGTCACAAAATCCTTAATAACATAGTTACCATAAGAAACACCGCCATCAATATTTTAAAATCTAATATTATTCATGTGTCTCCTGGTTTTCAAAGAAGAATAAAAGAACCTTATATTAGAATCCCCACATTTAGTCCATTGAATATGAGATTTTTGTTTTAGGAGAACCTCCTCCTTAAGAGATGCTTCATGAGCAGTTTTCCTAGGTTGAGAAGCATTATGAACCAAGTAGGATCTGTAGGATTCAGACCAGCCAACTCTTGAGCAATCATAGCTTGATGGCATCAGAAAAATAGTCACCAATAGAAGAATGATTCGAATCAATTAACTTCCTCTTTAATATTTGAAATTTTCTATACACTCTGAACATAGAAAAGCCTTTGATATGGGTCTTCCAAGCTTCATCAATAATAGATAAAAACTCTTTTTCATCGACCCAAATGTTAATGAATCTAAAAGGAGACTTAATAATACGAATAGAACCAATATGAAGAACAATGATCCTATGATCACTAACAATATTAGGGACCACATTTATAACGTCCCATGATTTGAGGCCTCAGATAAAATGATCTTAAAAATAATGATTGGACTACCCATATTGCCAAGGTGCACCTCCTTTTCCAGGAGCCCATAACTAAAGAACTCCATAGTTAAGCATGCTCAGCTTGGAGTAGTACTAGGATAGATGACCAGTCGGGAAGTTGACCCTGACTTGGGCATGAGTGAGGACAAAGCACGCAGTTAAGGCTAGTGGTGATTTGTGGGGCCAGTCGTCATTCCTGAAACTCTACTAGAGCCTTGGGTAGTGGGTATGGGTGTTACAAATGGTACTAGATCCTTAGGAAGTGGGCACAGGTGTTACAAATGGTATCAGAATCAATTCCCCTCTAGTAGGTGGGTCCCACATGGGCATGTGGCATGCCAGTCCTAAGGCATGCGGTCTAAGCAAGTTGGAAAGGGCTATCCTCTGAGATAAGATGGAGCTGCCCTTGTGTTGGTAGCCGTGGATGGGAGCTGGGTGTCCATGGGCCATTCTGGGTCTACACTAAAATGCACGCAGTTAAGGCTAGTGGTGATCTGTGGGGCCACTCGTCATTCCTGAAATTCTACTAGAGCCTTGGGCAGTGGGCCCGAGTGTTACAAATGGTATCAGAGTCAATTTCTCTCCAGTAGGTAGGGCCTACATGGGCATGTGACATGCTAGTCTTAAGCCATGCAGTCCGGGCAAGTTGGAAAAGGCTATCCTCTCAGACGAGATGGAGTCGCTCTTGTACTGGTAGCTATGGATGGGAGTTGGGTGTCCATGTGTCATTCTGGGTCTACACTGAAATGGAGAAGATATTATGAGGCCATATAGTTGAGCCTTGACGAGGACGTCAAGAATCAAAGTGGGGGAAATTATAATGTCCCAGGATTTGAGGCCTCGGATAAAATGATCTTAAAAAGAATGATTGGACTACTCATATCACCAAGGTGCACCTCCTTTTCTTGGAGCCCATAAATAAAGAACTCCATAGTTAAGCGTGCTCATCTTGGAGTAGTACTTGGTGGGTGACCAGTCGGAAAGTTGACCTTGACTTGCGCATGAGTGAGGACAAAGTGTACAATTAAGGCTAGTGGTTGTCTTTGGGGCCAGTCGTCATTCCCAAAACTCTACTAGAGCCTTGGGCAGTGGGCCCAGGTGTTACAACGCCTCCAAATAAATCTCAAATAATATTCAACGCATCAAAGTTATATACAATTTTGTCAATTCTAGAAGTAAAAAATCTACCACCCTCTTGGTGGTTATCCCAGGTATAAAGTGGACCCTTCATATCCATATCAAACAGAGGACAATTAAGAATACACTCATAAAAGTCATTCATGGACTGGTTTGAAGGAGGATGTTTACCAATCTTCTCAGCCTCATTCCTAACTACATTAAAATCCCCAAGAATGAACCAGGGTCTATCAACAGAGCTCAAAAGATTAGAAATAACATACCATAGTCTACACCTATCATTATCATCATTATTCACTTAGATCACAATGATAAAAAAAAATAACAATTATCCACGTGAACATCACAGTGGACCATTTGATCAGTCTCACGGTTTTTGTGGACATCTCAAACACCAGGATTCCAAAGAACCAATACTCTACCCAAGGGATAAGAATCATGGTTAGTAATGTAATTATATTGAGGGAAATACTTCGACATGAAAGAGACAAGACATATTATTCTTATTTTTGTTTCTAATAGAAATAAGATTTGGCCTGAGACTCTCCTTAGCTCTTCCTGGACACTAACAACCTTGTTGCTTATACCTGTAATGTTCTAGGAAGAGACTTGTAGTTGATTCATTTCTTACCGGCTGGATGACTGCCAGCCACAATATCATCTTCTTTTCCACTTGAACTCATACTTATGTCCTTCTTGTTAGCTATAGAGAGGATAGAATCAATAATTTTTTACGAAATACCATTAATAATTTAGGTATCACCTCAGGGGGAACAAATAGGATGTGTAGATTAGTGCGGTTCATAGACTGAACACCTTCGTTTACAAAAACCAAAATTGGAGTAGAAGGAATAGATATTGATTTTACTACTCATACATTACTATCTAACATTTGAATCTTAGCAGAGTTATTTAAGAATGAATCTTGATTAGCTGACTTAGGCATATTACTCTACACTAATAAATTAGATTCAGAACAAGTATTATTCCCTTTTTCATCCATTATCTTCTTACAAATGACATCATCATGTCCAAGCAAACCACACATTTTACACGCTTCTGGTTTCCACTCATTATAGATATGAATCTTAGTAACATCTCCATAATAACTTTTAAGCTCTAGTTCAATACGAAAATTCGAAGAAGTAGGAACAAGGATCTGAATGTGCGCATAGTCGATACATATAAAAAACTTAGTTTGATAATCAGAGAAAATCAGAGTCCCTAGAACAGACCCAATCCGTTCAAACATCCTGCATTCCCATAACTCAATAGGAAGATCATAGATTCTTATCCACACATGAATGTCTTCAAATTTATGTTTAATAAGAGGATCTTCAGGAAACTACTTGATAAAAAAACATTGGCTTGTGTTTGACTAGTCATGGACCATTGTTGATAATGAAATCTAAATCATTCACATTTGTGAATTTGATAATGAAGAAACCATCATTCTTACCAATAACCTCAATATCACCTTTTGGTTCCCACATCTAGTACAAATACTCATGAAGAGTAGGGAGATGAGGCTTGAAGTCCACCACATAACGTGCCAAACAACTCTTCCATCTGGCTGCATTCTCCCTCACGTCATATCTAGGGTAACTGATTCTACCATCCTCAATCTTAACTTCAATTTTCTTTAATTTCAAGTCCTCTCCTTCCCCCTATACCTGTGATAGATCAGTCCAATGCTTGGGAGAGAAAGACAAATTTAGAAACTCAAAGGTTTTACTAGGATGACGAACATGTTGCTTCTCCTTCCAGATTTGGCAAGGTTTCAGGGAATGAGGAGCCGCCGGTGCTAGATTGCCATTGAGTTGCCACTGCCTGCACTCTTCCATTGAGTCGACACTGCCTGTGCATGGGCATTTTTGCCTTTGAACATGTCTTATTTTCTCCCAGACGCACGACACATTTAAATGATTGAATGAAAAATCTTCCCCCGCATGTTCAATGTTTGTGTCACACGTACCATGGTTTTCTCAATCTTTTCACCCCTCATTTACATCGAAATTATCTTTGATTTAAATGATGTCATGCATATGATTCCCTAGATTCTGATTGGTTAGTTTTCAAATATTCATAGTAAATCATAGGATGCTCAGAAAAATACATATAAATAGTCATTGGAAAGGGTTTTTCAAGAGAAATCTGATTTTAAGGTTTTCAAGCCATGATTTGCTTTTTCATTTTGATGTTTTATTAGAAACCCTACTTTGACCCATTGAAACCCTAATTACGTATTACATGTAACCAATATGATCTAAGTCAACCAAGTTTTACTAATTTAGTGATGTTGATCAGTTAACCTACCCGTAATGCACTCAAACACTAATTCTCCCTAAATCAACCTAGAATAAATACAATGTATTGATTTGTGATGTTTAAAATTATGAACGTGTGTATAGAGCCTAATCAAGACAAGAGGAAGTTTGACCTAGTTTTGACTCAAGGATTAAGAAGACTATATTAGGATCTACATTGGTCCAAGGTAAACGGGTCATGCTACTGAGTACAAGTATTTATGGTTGAACGAATGCTAAGTATAAGTAGACATTATGGTTTCAAGTTTAATGTTCTAAATCATGATCATTACATTAAATTTCTTGATGATTATTTTATGTTATGTCCTATGGTTAAAATGATCATTATGATTATAGTTTATGATTTATGACTCATGAAATCAATGTTAATGTTCAAGAGGGAGAAATCACATCATGTTTAAGAGATCATGTTAATAGGGGGAGTAGTCCTATCATGTTCAGTTCAAGAATCATGTTAAAATAATGTTAATGTCATGTTAATGATCGAGTTAATTGGAATTGAAATAGTCTTTATATGCTCCTGAATCATGGACCTCAAGGGGTCGTCAAGGGCTTTCCTAGCATCAAGGGCTTTCCTAGCAATCATGTGCTCCTAAGGGGGTGTTATAGAAGGATGCATACATTTACTATTCAATTCTTCATTTAATAATGATTCAAGAATGCTTATAACTAATTCATGTCAAGTATATTTACTTTGCTTGTATTATAAAATGCCAATAGCGTCTACTGATGTGTTATTTTTCCCCTTTGCATGGATGGGGACGTGATTTCCCCGGGAATTGGAGAAAGTAAGGACTCAAGAAGAGTAAGAAAGGACTAGAAGACCTTTAAGAGATAACTGGTGGGGTGCCATCCATATTAGGTGATCTAATTAATTAGACATGTTTACCTTCATTAATAGTTTTTCATGTTTAGAAATGTTTAAACATATCATAGAACTCAATCACAGTTTCCTATTCAAAGAACAATGTATGAATCTCAATAGTGAATTATGTGTTTATTTTCTATGATTTCCTAAATGTGACATCCCCCTTCAATATGAAATCTTCCACTCAGTTGCATTATATATCATAAGGTGGGGTGTTACATTAATGGTATCTGAGCCAATAAATGGATGGCCACGAGGAAGCAACCTGATTCATATATTCTAACCATAGAATGAAATATGATATTAGGGTTTAGGAAGGAAAGATACCATGACCTACAATGATTAGGGTTTTCACCTTAGAAGAGATAGAGGTCAGAGATAAATTCTTACCTAGTTTAGATCTCAAGTGTCAACCTACCCTAGCTAATGATATGACATGTCCATTCTCATTGGTTATGGCTAGCCAATTGAGACTTGAAGAGGAATGTCATGAGAATCAGACCTTTTATGCACTTCTCCTTTCTCACTAGTGCGTGTGTTATGGGGCATGTGCATTAGTAGGTTAGTGAGAGGTGGCATGTTAAGAACCCACATCTATGGGTATGTGCCTAATCACCACATATCTAGGTGTAATACCCCTGACCTGGGTTATGGCTTAACCCTAGAAATTTTGCTTAAGAAAGATACTTACAAACTTATTCTAATCTTTTGAAAAGAAATTAAGGCTTTTGGTGAAGTTTGTTTTCAATATTGAGCTTAATTACAAACTATGTGTGCATTATATGAAAGTCTGAGTGAAAAGTGCAATTTACCCAAGATGAGGGGCTACATTGCAAATGACATATGTGGAATGTGTTATAAGTGTTTTGGTATCATAAGAAAGAGAATGATGATAAGTGGTGGCTTGTGGAAATCCTAAATTCCAAGTTATAACTTGTTTAAGCAATGCTTGTACTTTGTGCACCAATTTTGGTACAATTTGTAATTGACCCAATATATGGGGTTGAAATGCAAAACCACCACCTCTAGAGTGACCACACTTCCTCTATGTATCCTTTGGAGGAAATATAATGAAGGGGGCACTATGTTTGAATCACCATTGAGTGATGATACTCTTGGTAATGAATGACCAAGAATAAGTTGAAGGCAAGAGCCTTATATGTGTTGTATCGAGTTTTTGACTTGATATAAGGAGCCCTATCAGCCAAGGAGCCAAAATAGGAGCCTCCTATTGGTTTGTTGAGCCTTGTCAAAGGTCTTGACAGGAAGATCACCTCAAGGAGGTGGCCCATGACGAGTTGCAGAGTTCCTTACAAAAAGTGTATCGGGTTGGTTATTCAATGAGATAAAGATGAGATAACTTTCCCAACAAGATAAGTAAGGGACAAGATATTGTCTCTAGGTTATCCCCAAGACTATTACATGGAAATATATACATGTGTTCATGCATGACCACGTGTCAACCATGCATGGCCACGTGTCATCTAGTATCAGGAGGTGAAGACACCTCTTATATGCTTTATCTCATGAATCCAAGTATATATACTTCACCTTTCACCAACTTATGAAAGTTTATGATCGTCATAACCATTCGCCTTAGAGAAATCGTGCAAAGAACCTTAGGTATCATGCAAAGAAGCTCAAGGAGCTAGGAGATCTCGAGCACCAAGCTTTAGGTAAGGCTTTGGTCACCTTCAACCTTGGTTGAAGTAGGATATCGGGCTATGGATCTTCTTTTCTTTCCTTCTTCACCAAGTACTTATCTATGGTGATCTCTTATCCATGGAGGAATTGTGAACGAGACCTGGACCTTAGAGAAGTTCTTCTTAAACCTTAGGACGTGAAGCTTTGGAGCTTGGAGTTTTGAAGCTGTTCACAAGGTGAGTTATATAACTTGAACTCTATCATGTTATTATTTATCGTCTAAATTGCTATACTTAATGAACTACTTTCAATTCTGAAATCTTCTGAAATAGTTGATGAAATTATGAGTTCTAGTAGTTTCTTAGACCTGTTGCCATGAACTATAATAATTATAATGATGTTCTAGAGCTTGAAGATGATGGTATCACTTTATAAAGTGATATCGGGTTCAAGCATACACACAAGTAGCTCTAACCCGATATGGGTATGTGCAAACATTATTTGCACGATAATTTTGTGAGATGATATCCCCTTGCACGATATGAAGTTGTAGCTTATACTTTGAAACATGATATGGAGTTAACTATCAACTTATTGCACGATAGGAAGTTGAGTAAAGACTCCATGCACGATACAAGGTTTAATGTATACTTATAAACCAATATGGAACCCTAGTTTGGGTAACTCGATATGAATGAAGAATTTCAAGTGATCTTGCATGATATGATCATATAATATATCTCTGGTACACGATACCTTGAAGCACACATATGGTGCATGATATGTATATTTAAGTAAACCCTACTGCACGATATAAGGTATGGATTCAATAACAAGGTGTAACCCGATAAGGTTGGAACACCTTAACCTGATATGAGACCCAAGATGGGGTTAAACCGATATGCAAATAGGTGATAGCTCATACATGATATCGGTTATGTCCTTGCATGATATGGAAGATACCCATTTACCCTTATGCACGATACAAGTCCAAGATTATACTTTTTGCACGATATAGAGATAGTAAATACTCTAAAACAAATAGAGTTGGAAACCCTAGGTGATGGGTAAACTGATACAAGTGGTAAGTGATACTACATGGATGACATGAATGATATCCCTTGGATGCTAGGAATATCACTTACTCCTACCTTGTGGATGATATGAGGAACAATTTATGCTTCATGCACGATATGGCATAATTTACCCAAATTGATGGAAAACCCTAGATGAGGTATTGAAACCCGATATACCCTACCCCTTTGTGTAATGGATTGTGGTATGAGAATTCAATAATACAACTAGATTTTCAAGTAATTACATGATAAGGATGATCCTTGAAGTAATGAAGGGGTTATGAGTTTTAGGGTCTACCTAAGATGGTAACCCGATATGTTACCCGATATGGATACCCGATATGACAATCCTAAAGGGAAACTGATATGGTATCTTGGGTATACTACTCTAATGATATATGATGAGGCATATGTCATATGCCCGATGTGGGGCACATCCTAGGCACGATATGGCACCAAGTACATATCTTATACCCGATATGGGGTCAAGCACCTAGCTCATACCCGATATGAAGTTTTCTTGAGATGATAAGAACTAAGTGATAGTCAATTTGATAGTATGATTAGTGGATACACCCTAAAACATGATATGGTGATGTGGTTATACCACCTACCCGATATGGATACACTGTGAAATAAGAATGTATCTTAAAATCAATACATGATAACATACACACATCTTGATATTCAATATGGTAGAGACATCTCAATCATATGTGAATGATTGAGTGACATATGTTGAATGTGGTGTAAATTAAAAGATGATGGAAATTGCTAATGATGAATTAAGATTCCTTAAGGAAGATGATTGAACCAAAAATATGATGTAATCAATATCCTAGTAAGGATGAGAGAGAAACTCATACTTTGTGTTGATAAACATTTAATGATGAATACTGAGAATAAATAAGTATTATTGAATACTTATGATATCAATGTATGCTCCTAGATGTGTGGAGTAATGAATTAGGGTTTGGTTTAATAATATGAACATGAAACCCTATTCAACTATAAAGGGAAACCCTAACCCTAATGATGGGAAGGTTGTGTTTCTCTTATTGCATAAGCCTTGTTAGGCATGTTAAATACTTGTATAACAAGTATAATGATTAATGGCCTTGTGAGCCATGTGAATAAGTTGTTGCCTAGTGAGAGGTGATAAGATGTGTAATGGACTTGTGATCCATGTGAATAAGTTGTTGCCTAGTGAGAGGTGATAAGATGTTTAATGGGACTTGTGAGCCATGTGTATAGCTATTGCCTAGTAAGAGGTGACAAGATGTTTGATGGGCCTTGTGATCCATGTGTATAGTTGTTGCCTAGTAAGAGGTGACAAGATGTTTAATGGGCCTTGTGAGCCATGTGTATAGTTGTTGCCTAATGAGAGGTGACAAGATACTTATTCAAACCATGTGAACTATGCGAAATTGTAATGACCCCGCCTCCCGGTAACCCCCAATTAAAGGAGACCCGAATGTCAGAGCTGTTATTCAATTAACAGAATCAAAGGTTCGACAAATAATCAATAATAATTATGAAATTCTACTAACTAACTGGAATTTGGTATAAAATTAAAACTTTACTTACCTTTGAAAACTTTGGAAATCTATCTATCCAGAGCTTGAATTATTCTATCTAATCCTCCTTGTACTTTATTTTTTATTTCCACAATGTGTCACTTTCCTGTTTGTTCTTTCAATTGTTGTTCCTAAAACACCGACAAACAAAACATCGGTCAGTATATCGAAATATACTGGTATGTGGGAACAACCAAAATCTTGCAAATATGGCTAACAATTTAATAATCACAATCAAATTATTTAACAAGACAATTTACATTTTCAATGTGTCATTCTCCACCGCTTTTGCCCTAACCCTGGCATACCCCTCTAGGGTTTCTCTTTTACCATTGACTTAAGGCCACCTTCTCAATTCTGAGCTTGGTGCATGGGAGTCACCTCTCATGGTGCTCCATAGTCATGCATCATAGACCACCTTCTCATTCTCGAGCTTGGTGTCTGGGGTCACCTCTCATGATGCCCATGGGTCTACCCTCTTGGGCCTGACCTTTATGGCATTTTCCATAAGGGTGGCATGTAGGTGCGAGAATTCACATGTATATATAACTGTGATAGCCATAGTGACTTTATAATTACAGTATGAGAATCCAAACTGTTTAGATTGCATTCAATGTGAGGAAACATCCGGAAAACCCTCGGGAAACTAATGTGATTAATCATAATTAACCACATACCTATTTTGCAGATTCAACAAGCTATTAATAATTCCAAGCAAGAAAGTAATCCAAGAAGCAGTTCAACAATCACAGAATTCCTGAAAAGCATATGTAACCTATTTACTACACTTTACCAAGAATATTTCTATTTAATTGACTTGGATTCACTTTCTAGGGCTTCTCATCTGCATTAGGGTTTCATTAGAGCTCTTTTTAGATCTTTTTACAGCTTTCCTCATTTGTATCCACAAAACCCTAAAACAGCAGTTCTAGGTGCAAAACCCTAATTACTCCCATATTCACATTAATGCCTTTTTATCATCTACTAGACTGAGGTTAACCTAACATCAGTTTTATACAAAGGACTTCAAATTATATCTCGTGCGCAACCATTAACCTTAAGTTAGGGTTTCTAAGCTATTATGCAACTTTATGCATACAAAACCCTAAAACAGGCATGATATCAACTTAATTAGGTTCAATCCTTCTTATTATTCTCCACAGGTTATTATATCCCAAAATAACATAATTAAGACATTAAACCCAATTTCTAAACATAATTAGGGTTTCTAAGTGTTTAATCATTCTTATTCAGAATAAAACCCTAAAACATGCAAGAAACATTTAGATCCGGTTTAAGTTCATCATTACCTATTTGACAGGTTGCAATTACTCAATTTCATCAACTAAACAATATGAACTTAACCATTATGTTCAATTAGGGTTTCTAATCTAATCTATAATCACTTTTCAATAGATTAGAACACTTTTGCAAAAAGGAACGAAATCAGGCTTTAGAAGTATTTTTATTAGATTCTTCGAATTCTCCTGATCAATTTTCATATTTTACTTATCTTAATCAGAGTTATCAATCTTTTACTATGATTTTTGTAAAGTATTTACCTCTCGACCAATGGGACGTTGCCACGTCAGCTTGGCGACTTTGTTTTATTCTTTTTCCTCATTGGGTCAGGGTCCAGCAAACCGGACCTTGCCTCCTCAGCTGTGCGCTCTCACGCGAGCAAAGTCCTTTGGACCCACGGTTTTATTCTTTTGCCCCTGGTTTCCTTTACACGCGTTGGGGAAAACTTGTAAAAATCTACAAACTTCTCCTTCAACCTCCTGTCGCCTGGTTCACGAGCCTAGTGCTCTGCGGAGTCAATGCGAGGGTTGACTCCAGGCTCCCATGCCTTCGAGTAGAGGGCAACGACATTGGTAGCTCCGCCTCCACCCCCCGAACTCATTGGGGATGCAAGCTCGGTTGGAGATGGCCCAAAATCAGCAGACAGCAAGGAGATGCTTCCTCAGCTGAACCTGCTCTGACGGCTAGTCTTCGCACTGAACTGGAAGAAGAAATAAGGGTCGGGTGTTTTAGAACCATCATGCTAGCATTTTGGAGTTCTCAGAGGGTACTCAAACCCCCTTTATATACCACTCGATCCCGAAAGGATCTAACGGGTGTCCTGAGAATTAGGGAAACCCACTATCTTTCACGAACCAGGTCAAACTGGGGCTTGTCCTACCCAGATTGGGTTTCTAAATGCAATGGGAAAGTTTCCCATAGGTGCTCGATCCTTGATTAACAAGGAATCTGGCCCTAAAATCCCATGTCCCTATCTGCATTTCCCGTTCTCCATTGGAGTGCAGCCGCCGTCAGATCCTTGATCCACGGCTATCAGTGATGCGTCAAGAACAAGGAAAATAATCTAATATTGAAAAAAATCGTGGCATTAAGATTTTCCTCTACACATTAGGAAAACTTCCAAAAATCGTATCTCTCAAACCTCTTACACGTTTGATCCCAAATTTTGAGGGAATCTTAGTAATAACTTAATTTTTCATTATGCCAAATTTGTACCCATTATCTAAAGAAATCAGATCCCTTTCTTTAGTTGCAAGTTATTACTCAGTTATGTATATTTCTCATCTATTTTCTCTTTCCTTTGTCTTTACATTATTATTCTGAGCTCCTTGTACCTCAAGGAACCTTAATGGCTCGAAATCTCTTGGGAATATCCCTTAGCCTTTTATTTATCTTTTATCCATATTCTTATTATCTTACTTATTTCCTTATTCTTTTAATGATTTATCTTTATCTCTCTTCTATTTTCCTTATGGGAGTTCCTTTTAACATTAGGAATCCTTGGGATACGAAATTCCACCAAGGTTAACTCAATTAAACTCATTTCCACATATTTCTCATATTTTTCCCCTGGTTTCCTTTACACGCGTTGGGGTAGACTTGTAAAAAGCCACAGACTTCTCCTTCAACCTCTCGTCGCCTGGTTTGTGAGCCTGGTGCTCTGTGGAGTCAACGCGAGGGTTGACTCCAGGCTCCCATGCCTTCGAGCAGAGGGAAACGACACAGGTAGCTCCGCCTCCACCCCCCAAACTCATTGGGGATGCAAGCTCGGTCGGAGATGGCCCAAAATCAGCAGACAGCAAGGAGCTGCTTCCTCGGAGAAACGTGCTCCGGCGGCTAGTCTTCACGCCGAACTGGAAGATGAAATAAGGGTCGGGTGTTTTAGAACCATCGTGCAAGCATTTTGGAGTTCTCAGAGGGTACTCAAACCCCCTTTATCTATCGATTGATCCTGAAAGGATCTAATGGGTGTCCTGAGAATTAGGGAAACCCACTATCTTTCACAAACCAGGTCAAACTGGGGCCTTGTCCTACCCGGATTGGGTTTCTAAATGCAATGGGAAAGTTTCCCATAGGTGCTCGATCCTTGATTAACGAGGAATCTGGCCCCGAAATCCCATGTCCCTATCTGCATTTCCCGTTCTCCATTAGAGTGCAGCCGCCGTCAGATCCTTGATCCACAACTATCAGCGATGCGTCAAGAACAAGGAAAATAATTGAATATTGAAAAAAATCGTGACATTAATATTTTCCTCTACACATTTGGAAAACTTCCAAAAATCATATCTCTCAAACCTCTTACACGTTTGATCCCAAATTTTAAGGGAAGCTTAGTAATAACTTAATCTTTCATTATGCCAAATTTGTACCCATTATCTAAAGAAATCGGATCCCTTTCTTTAGTTGCAAGTTATTACTCAGTTATGTATATTTCTCATCTATTTTCTCTTTCCTTTGTCTTTACATTATTATTCTGAGCTCCTTGTACCTCAAGGAACCTTAATGGCTCGAAATCCCATCTTGGGAATATCCCTTAGCCTTTTATTTATCTGTTATCCATATTATTATTATCTTACTTATTTCTTTATTCTTTTTAATGATTTCTCTTTATCTCTCTTCTATTTTCCTTATGGGAGTTCCTTTTAACATTGGGAACCCTTGGGACACGAAATTCCACCAAGGTTAACTCAATTAAACTCATTTCCACATATTTCCCATATTTTCTCATTATTTTCAATTTCTTTCTTGATAAGGAAACATTTATTTGATCTTTTCTTTTCTTATTGCATTCTCTATGCAACTTTGGACTCCTTGGAGCTCAAGGAACCCAATAGGCACGAAATCCCTCTTTGGATTTGCCTTCTAGAGGTTTCCACATTTTTCTTTTCACTAATTGAATTTTCTTGTTATTTGGGCCCAATAGCCAATAAAGCCCACAACACAAACATCAAGGCCATTCGAACCAAATTATATTATTATTTTTTCAAATATCCTTAATATGAGAAATTACATTTCTCACCAAATAAACCAAAAAAATTGGGGTTGTAATAGAAATACTTGTAAAACAAGTAAAATGAATACCTTAGTCGGAGGACCAGGAGGTAATAGTTACCTGTTACAAAGGTAATAATGCTACGTGATGATATAGGGTTTTGAATACCCATATTTTGTAATCATGATGATAAATATGTGAGGGGATGAGGATTCCCAGTAATCTGATAAGGGACTGAGATCCCAAGTACCACGTATCTAAATGTGTTTTAAAGACTTGAAAAGTACATGATAGATGTATTACACTTTCTTTGTATCATTTGTTGTGATTAATAATGATAACTTTTTTGATGCTAAAAAATGTTGTAATGCACGTAATATATCACTAGAAACCATAAAACATTGCCCTAACCATAGATCCATCAGCATCAGAATTTGCTGAATGGTGAAACGGATTCCCCACGGCATAACCCAGAATGCATATTTTTGAATATGTGGGGGCATGGTGCCTAAGTGACCATGACTCAGTAATTTCATAAGTATGTCTCAATAGAGCACAGTGAACTGGCTTGTTGCTCAGAACATGGTTCCTATGTGACCATGGCTCAGAGTATGGTGCCTAAGTGACCATAACTCAATAACTGGGGACGGTTGTTGTAGATGTTCCCCTAAGAGAGCACAGTTGACGTTGTAGCTTTAAGCGAGGATGCCTACATACCCTGGCACAGCTATATTGTAGCTGACACAAGATGTCCTGCTAAGCCTAAGTGGTCTCGTACTGACCGAGACAAGGGAGGTCATGGAAACCGGCTCTTCCATTGACCTTGTTTGGTACCGACTTGTGAGAATTTTGTGGTCGGTTGGATATGAACGGGGTATGCTTCATCTCCTTAGGGCATAAGTGTGATTGTAAACTATATTCAGTCGTGTAACATATCTGCTTAAGGATCGAATACGGAAAACATTGTTTGATGTGCAATTCAGTTATACATCGTAGTTGATAGATGTTATTTATGTTTCGTTACATTCCTTGCAAAGCAGATAGATGAATTATGACTCTACCATGGGTAGATGCAATGTTCTCCTTAAGAAAGGAGATTATCATATTTTGTTCATATAATGATTACTCCTTCCTATTAATATAAAAGAACCCTGCTCAGTTTATATAATGTTTATCATCAATAATAATATGGTCGGTGGAGAGTTATATCTCTCGCTGAGACAATTGTCTCACCTCGTGGGATCCACAATTTGTTTTAGGTTGACAAGCACAAAGCGGTAGAGATCTTTTTGCAGAGGAGGAACAACAATTGTGGCAGAAGTGACAGCTCAGGTTGACTGTATTGCATGTATTGTCTTGTAGATAGAAGTCCTATGTGTCATCTCTGTACTCTCAGGTCCTTGGAGTTGGTTTGTAATGGTTTCATGAACAATCTGAGATTTTGGCTTGTATGCCTTGAAGTTTTATGTTGCTCCAGTATATGTTTTGATAGAGCAACTGTTATATGTTGTCCTCGAGATGAGATGATATAGAGTTGTACAATGTAAATCATGATATATGTGAGTATTGGATCTTTCCATAAAAGTTTTCTGGACGAGGATTTCCTTGCAAAAATGGTTTTAAATTTTAGTGATTTTTTTTGTTAATCTGTTATTTGTAGTAATTCTGCATAATTAGTAACGATTTGGTTGTCAGTTTGATGACGGTCATATGTAGGAGTTACCTAAAAGACCTTAGAGTAGATAGCCACCTATGCCTAAAGTTAGAAAGTTATGCCAAGTTGAACGTAGTTTCCCTAAGTGTAAGGATAGGTTTGGTATCATAAACCCTAAGCATGAGTTGAGAAGATGAGGAGTACTCACATAGATAGTGTATAAAACTTAAATTTAACATATATGAACCTTTTATGAAATACATTCCCTTTCATGCAAAATTTTAGTATACTTTCATTAATGAAGTAAGAAAATCCCTAAGGTGGGTAGTACCCTAGAAAAAATCGAGTAAGAAATTTGTTTTAAGGCAGTTAGAATTGTCACATCCCAATTTTCAAAGCCAATTTTGAACTTAGAATGAAGTTTTTATAAATAATAATAGTTTAGGAGTTTTAATGCAAAATACCAATAATGGTTGTCCTTATATGAAAATGGGATGAGTAAACTTAAAATATGACTCAATTTCATATTTCACCTTCAAATATGCATTATGTATATTAATTAACTCATATTAATCCTCTTTCATTTTCTCTCTCCTCTAAAATGACCATAAAACATAGGAAGAGGTTAAAGAAGTGACCATTTCATTATTGAATGAGTAAAACTCAAAATGGTGACTCGAGGATTCAATATTAGGAGCTTTTTTAAATTATATTACTTTTAATACCTTTTAATTTAGGTTACATCCAATATAAAAATCATGGGCCAAACATGCACAAAACTAAAATCTAATTTCATAAGAATATTCTAGACCTTGTGATTTGCATTTGGTTCAAATTTGAACTCATTTATCCCATGTTTGAACTTTCAAATCAATTAAAGTACATTTGAGTATAGTTTGACTAAAGTTTAGAATTTAATTGCATTAATTACATTCATTTTCATAAAGTCTCGACCTTTAATTATTGTCATGTGTTACACTATTCCATTTACCCCTCTGGAGCATGCCATCAGACATCCAGGGTTTAAGTTACCCTTGATCCGATGACTCTGCAATCATCCTCAACCTCCGCCATCTCCATGAAGTTAGAGTAGTTTTATAGTGATTCCTTCCCCGACTCTTCTCTCTGCCATTACTGCACTATTTCAATAAATGTTTTCACCACTGACCTTACACTTCTCTCTTGATTTGATCGATCCTTAACTTGCCCTCTCTTTCACTGGGATGAAGAAATGCCCAAATTGGGCTCTCTGCTCCTTATCACCCTCAGGTTATATTCGTTGCACCAAGAACCTGCTGGCCTATTTGACTATTCAAAAATCACCACCAACCCTCACAGTTTCCTCCTCCTCTTCAAATTTTTCTCAGATGTGCCCCTGACAGCCTCGGTCTACCCAATCTTCATCTTTGGTCGTCATTGTCGTTCCATCGCCCTCAGCTTCACCTTCTCTACAATTATGTGCTTGGTTAGCATCATCTAGGATTCCCCTTCTTCCCTTCATAGTCTCTTTATGCAAATGACCATGGTATCCCTGCCCATATAATCAACCAATCAATGTCACATGGACATTTTTACCTTTGAACATGTCTTATTTTCTCCCAGACACGTGACACATTTAAATGAATGAATGAAAAATCTGCCCTCGCATGGTCAATCTCTGTGTCACATGTACCATGGTTTTCTCGGTCTTTTCACACCTTGTTTACATCAAAACTATCTTTTATTTAAATGATGTGGCATATATGATTCCCTAGATTCTGATTGGTTAGTTTTCAAATATTCATAGTAAATCATAGGATGCTCAGAAAGATACATATAAATAGTCATTGAAAAGGGTTTTTTGAGAGGAATCTGATATTAAGGTTTTCAAGCCATGATTTGCTTTTTCATTTTGATGTTTTATTAGAAACCCTACTTTGACCCATTGATACTCTAATTATGTATTACATATAATCAATATGATCTAAGTAACCAGTTTTTACTAATTTAGTGATGTTGATCAATCGGCCTACCCCTAATGCACTCAAACCCTAATTCTCCCTAAATCAACCTAGAATCAATACAATGTATTGATTTATGATGTTTGATAATTATGAACATGTGTATAGATCCTAATCAAGATAAGAGGAAGTTTGACCTAGTTTTGACTCAAGGATTAGGAAGACTATCTTAGGATCTACATTGCTCTAAGATAAACGGGTCATGCTACTAAGAACAAGTATTTATTATTGATTGCATGCTAAGTATAAGTAGACATTATGATTTCAAGTTTAATGTTCTAAATCATGATCATTATATTGAATTGCTTAATGATTGATTTATGTTATGTCCTATGGTTAAAATGTTCATTATGATTATAGTTTATGATTCATGACTCATGAAATCAATGTTAATGTTAAAGAGGGAGAAATGCCATCATGTTTAAGAGATCATGTTAATAGGGAGCAATCCCATCATGTTAAGTCTAAGAATCATGTTAATGATAATGTTAATGTCATGTTAATGATCAAATTAATTGGAATTGACATAGTCTTTATATGCTCCCCAATCATGGACCTCAGGGGTTGTCAAGGGCTTTCCTAGCAATCATGTGCTCCTAAGGGGGCGTTATAGAGGGATGCATACATTTACTATTTGAATCTTCATGCTAATAATGATTCAAGAATGCTTACAGTTAATTCATGTCAAGTTTTCTTACATGTCAAGTATATTTACTTTGGTCATATTATAAAGTGCCAGTATTGTTTATTGATGTGTTATTTTTCCCATTTGTATGGTTGGTGACATGATGTCCCCAGAGTTGGAGAAAGTAAGGAATCAAGAGGAGAAAGTAAGGACTAGAAGACCTTCAAGATCTAACTGGTGGGGTGCCATCCATACTGGGTGATCTAATCACTTAGACATGTTTACCTTTGTGAATAGTTTTTCATTTTTAGAAATGTTTAAAAATATCATAGAACTCTATTATAGTTTCCTATTCAAAGAACAATGCATTAATCCCAATGGTGAATTATGTGTTAATTTGTTATGATTTCATAAATGTGACATCCCCCTTCAAGATGAAAGCTTCCCCTTAGTTGTATTATATATCATAAGGTGGGGTGTTACACTCTCTCTTGTTATCCCTCCCTTTAATAGGTAGGACTTGCTCAGGATTTGTCTTGGTTACTACAACCAGAGAGGAAAATAGTTGTGAGAGCATATTGTTGTGTCTGGGAAGCCCCCAATACCCCTCTATTTATAGGAGAGGCTAGGGTCAAGGCTTCAAGTGGGTATGGGAGTCAAAGAGATGGAATTCACAAATTTTCTAGAAACTACAAATAGTGAAAGACTCGGTTCATTGTCCAACCAGTCAGTTCAGAAGTGAACCAGTCATTTCATCTCATGAACTAGTTGATCATGTACTTTTTTGTTCAGAATCAAATTGCCATTCAATATTCAACTAATGCAAAATTATGACATCAACATCAATCCTTGATCCAATCGAATTGATCATTGATCTAGAAAACCCAAATGATGATTCGTTTCACATCATGAAAGGGTCATTTTATATGTGAAATGGTCATTTCACAATGTCTAAGTCAGGAAAATATTTAGGCAATTGTGTTTCCAATTGACCAGACCCTCCAATCAAACGGTTCAACACTTGAACCGGTAAATTTAGGGTCCAGTCAGTCAATTTTGAATCTCAATTGTTAAATTGAATACCTAAATGCTTTTATCAATGAAGTTAAACACCATTCATGAATAAACTCCTATTCCAAGTGCATTCTATGTGTGTGACCCTATAGGTCCCAAATTACTGTGGCGACACATCCCGCTATCACACAGACAATGAGGTGCTACGTGAAAACGTGCGGAAAACATCATAAACCACTTATTACCAAAACACAAATTAATTAAAACCGATTTCGACAAATAGATAAACCAAGAAACAATTACATCCATATCCTTGTCCTACAAGAAAATAGGTTATACAAACATTTACAAGTCTTGATGTGTGTCCACAGCTTAGAAGATCAGTTGTCTTGTCATCACATGAGTTCATCACCTGTTCATATATACATAACGGGCCACATCCGGCCAACAACAGGATATACAAAGCTTCATTAGCTATACATCATGAAACAACGTCAAAATGCCTCCGAGGACCTGAGAGTACAGGGATGACTCTAAGACTCTACTACAAAACATCCAAAACAACAGCATATCCATCTCTTGCCTTCTACTGCTCATCTTGCTGCTCGGTCGCAACCCTACGACCACCACCACGTCTAGCGCGAACACCTAAAAAGGTTGTAAACCAACGGGGTGAGACACACAGTCCCTGTGAGAAACATAACTCCCCATTGAAACCATAAAACTTTAAAAAGGTTAAAGCAATAACAACAGATAACTCATAACGCGTAGAATAAGAGCAGCATACTAAGCAAAGCTATTCATACCATCAAGCTTACCAAGATGTAAGGAAGGCATATAACCAAGTATTTCTTTATGGAACATGATTGACAAGATAAGATTTATAAGATCTTACCACATAATATAAGGAACGTATAAGTAAATGCAATGTATAACAAGATCAACTACAAAAGCAAGGCCTCAACCAATGTTCTGTATTCTGTCATAAGCAATAAATACTATTCGGCTGGATTACGTATTGTTAAGCCCTGAGGAAGTGAGTCGCACCACTCAAATCCAACTGACGGCTGCGAAACCCGGAGTCGGTGCCATACAAGGTCAATGAAAAAGCCGAACTCCATAATCTCCCACCTCGAGGTCAGTGCACGAGAACCAAAGTAGGACCGCAATCTCATGCTTAAGTGGCCTCACCCACAGGGTCAGCTCCCGTAGGCTACCCTTCCTCTAGCCCGCCTTGGTATAGGTCTCGGTGCTAGTATATCTGAGCCACGGGCCAGTTCACTGTGCTCCCTGAGCCATGAATGCATTCATGCTCTATCACACTGAGCCATGGGCCTGTTCACCATGCTCCATCTATCCCGAGTCTGCAACCGCAGCTGCACTTGAATCCTCACTATTTTAGGCTAGGAGAAACCTCACATATTGAACAATATACGCTCCGGGTTAACCCACAGGAGAACCCATTTCACCATCACCAGCTACTGACGATGATGGATCTATGGCCAGGGCAAACTACATGATATGTTCTACTATGATTAGTTAGTATATTTTAAGTGGATTGTTGAGGCAACCAGGTTGTAACACATGCATAACATAAAGCTACATTATTGTTACCACCATCATGTTATTCCAGGATCCCAATCCCTCATCACAAGAAACCACTGCCTCATAAGGCATTCTCATCACTTGGGATAACAATCCCAGATCATCATCAGAGGATAACACCTCAACTTAGGCACTTTAGCCAAACTCAGGTCCTCAGACCAAAACACATCATGCATGTTATCTCATCATCAAGAGTGACCATCAAAGCAGTGTTACTCAAACATATATACCTCATAGCCCATTACCTGGCTATGCATCTATATGAAACACCTGCATGGTTGGTATAAACAATCATCATGGATTAACAGAAGGATCATATTATCAAACATAGGGCAACATTGACGATTATATGCTTTATCATTCATGCCTCAACCTGTGACCATAGACATAGGTCATATCATCATGTGACGCAACTCATATACTTCCAAGATTATCATTTTCTCCTCATTATATATATACATGATTCAAGATGATCATAAACACATGTAATATCATGTCATTAGAGTTTCATATATGTCATGATTACATATGTGTGTTCCACATATCAACCACCTTACCATTTCCAAATATGTCAAGGGTACACAAACCATAAACCAAAACTCTTAATCAATAAAGATGTGATCGCATGATAAGGAACTAACAGATGAGCTTTCGGGTGGAACATGACACTCACTAAAAGTACCCACTACCCTCACAATAAGTGTGACGGGCAGGGCACCCTCACTAGAAGTGGTATCGGGCAAGGTACTTTCCTCATATTGCCCAAGCACTCCAGCCTCATATCGGCCAAGCAATCTAGTTACATATCGGCCAAGCACTCAGCAAGGGTGTTGGGCTACCACCTCAGGGTATATCGTTCAACCAACTGTGTCGTGCAACCAACTGTATCGTGCAACCAATTGTATCGTGCAACCAGGGTATAATGGCCACAAAGCCTAATGTGCAGCTAAGTCTATGGGGCATGTCGTGCAATAGGTGTGTTGTGTACTAGAGGTATCATTCACTAGGTGTTAGGGGTTGCAACAGACGACAAGTTTTCTGACGGCTAGAGCCATGGCGCCCACAAAACCACACATCATCCATCGAGACAAGGGCACCAAGGGAAAGCCTATCGTCCCACCAAACTAGTTTCGTCTATCAGTCAACACACAAGGCAAGAACCAAGGTGTGACGCCCAACACAACCTCAACATAACTACCAGAACTCAAGCTCAAGAGAGGTATCGGGCGACACCATCCCAAGGCCATATCGTGCAAGATGCAGCCCAACAAGATCATCATCATCCTCAAGCACAAGGGTACGAAACCCTAGATTGATCAAGAAGATCGGCTCACCTCTCAACAACCAAGAGAGAGGGGTCTTGCACAATCTCTATCACAACTTGGGCAACCACAAGGATCAACCTCAACATAGGTCTACATCTACCAAAAAGCTCGCCTCCCGAATCCATGGTGAGAGAAGGGTGTTGCTCAAGCAACTAGAATACAAGCTCACCTCTCAACTTAAACGAGGGAGGGGTATTGCTCATATTACTAAAGCTCAAGATCACTTCTCTAGATCAAGGAGGGAAAGGAGTGTTGCTTAACAAGGATACCCTAAAAAAACATGGTTCGGCCAACTAGGTGCAACTAAGCAAGAAACACTTCTAGCAACATACATGGCCGATTATGAGCATATGAAACATACAAGAACATAGAAGAAGTAGTATGGTTAGGGTTAGGAGTTATGTAACCCACCTTAAGAAAGCTCCAATCTCCTAGCACCAAGCTATACCTTTGGCCACCACAAGAGAAAGAAGAAGAACACTCTAAGATAAGGATCGGCCACCAAGCTAGCAAAGGAAGAGGTGTCGTGTAACCAAGGGAGAGGGAAACTAAGGAACTAAAGGGATCCTTAGCAAGATAAAGGGAACACATATATAGGAGAGGATGGAGGAGAAACCAAGGTAAGACAAGGCAAGGTGTCGCCCACCTAGGGACACTTATCCATTGGCAATGCCACCACTCTAACTTGCCTTAAACACATGTCCAAGGCCATTGCCACATGCAAGAATCAAACACCAAGTGTCCACTAGTGGTGACACAAACGAGGTCAAAAAGGTCAAAGGGGTCCATGGGCGACACACCCCATCTTCATGCCCAACATCACTCCCTGGGCGACACACCTAGGCTGACACAACCATGGCTGACACACCTAGGCCGACACAAGGTCAAGCAAAGCAAAGCAAAGCAAGGTTCAAGCAAGGCATCTCAAGGCCCAACAAGCTCATCCAAGCCCAAAGCAACTCAAGCAACAAGCCCAACCCTTCCTCTCAACACTAGAGGAAGCAAGGATAGAGAGGAACACTTCTCAAGGTGACAAACTTGCTCATCAACCCTAGGCTTGGGTAAGTTGCAAGTAGCATCTCCATCTCTCAACAAAGCACCAACAAACCCTAATCACCCTCAAAGGTGATTAGCAAGAAACTAAACACCATGGTAAAGCAAAGCAAACAGGATAAGCCCTAAACGGAGGTCAGGGTCCTTACAAGCTATAACCATCTACAAAGGGATTTTGTCCTCGAAATCCGAAGAGAAAAGCAAGGGATACTTCCTCCTCATCTCTTCCTCAAGCTCCCACGTGGCTTCCTCAACACCACGATGATGCCAAAGAACCTTTACCAGAACCAGGTCCTTCCTCTTCAGCTTCTTTACTCTTCTATCAAGGATCATCATAGGACTTTCCTCGTAGGTCTCATCTTCATCAAGCTCAACCTCAACTGGTTGTATCACTGTCCCTATATTTGGGTGACTTTTCTTCAGCATGCTGACGTGGAACACTGGATGCAATCTGTGCAACTCTGGCGGCAACTCTAACTTGTAAGCTACCTTGCCAACACATGCTTTTACTGGATATGGCCCCATATACCTGGGTGCTAGCTTTCCCTTCCGGCCAAACCTTAGCACACCCTTCCATGGCGAGACCTTGAGGTACACCTTGTCTCCCACTTGGAACTCTAAAGGTCATCGGCGATTGTCTGCATAAGACTTCTACCTGTCTTGTGCTGCTTTCAGCTGTTGTTGTATTACTTTGATCTTTTCAGTTGTCTACTGTACTAACTCAGGACCCAAAAGCTAATACTCACCAGACTCATACTAACATAAGGGAGATCTGCACTTCCTGCCATACAAGGCCTCATAAGGAGCCATGTCAATGCTCCACTGATAACTATTATTGTAGGCGAACTCTATTAAACTGAGATGTACGTCCCAACTACCTAGGAACTGCAAAACACAAGCTCGGAGCAGATCCTCCAAAGTCTGAATAGTCCTCTCAGACTGTCCATCTGTTTGGGGGTGGAAAGCGGTGTTGAACCTCAACTGCCTTCCCAACACTTTGTGCAACTACTCCCAAAAATGACTCGTGAACTGAGGACCTCTGTCAGAAACTATCATTGCTGGTACACTGTGCAAACGAACTATATCTTTCCACATATACTCGAGTGAGCTTCTCAATTATATACATTGTCTTCACAGGTATGAAATGGGCAGACTTTGTCAATCTGTCCACTATCACCCAAATGGAATCATGATTCTTAGTTGTCCTGGGCAGACCAACTACGAAATCCATGGTTATGTGATCCCATTTCCACTGTGGTATCGACATGGGTTGCAACGTACCTGCCGGCTTCTGATGCTCAGCCTTGACTTGCTGGCATATTGCACATCTAGCCACAAACGTGGCTACATCTTTCTTCAAGCCAGGCCACCAATACAGGTCCTTCAAATTGTGATACATCTTGGTGACTCCTGGATGCATAGCATACATCAATGTGTGTGCTTCCTCGAGCACTAGCGTCCTTAGATCATCAGCATCGGGGACCACCATCCTATCATGATAGAAAACTAATCCATCCGCAGACTCATGGAACCCATCATGCTTTTTGCAGCCGATCTCTGACCTAATCAGTTGTACTGTATCATCTGTTTGTTGTGCGTCTTTGATTTTCTGTCTCAGCGTAGGCTTGACTTGCATTTGTGCTAAAAGTCCTGCTAACAAGGAAACTTCCATCTGTACATTCATCTGCCGCAAGGAGACAAACATATCCCGTCTATGGCATACCAAGGAACTCAACTGTGCCTTCTTTGTAGGAAGAGAAGAAGTCTTTCGGCTAAGCGCATCAGCTACCACATTCACTTTACCAGGGTGATACTCGATGGTGCAGTCATAATCATTGATCAACTCCATCCATCGACATTGTCGCATGTTTAGCTCACTCTGTGAGAAGATGTACTTCAGATTCTTATGATCTGTAAAGATCTGACACACTTCCCCGTAAAGATAGTGTCTCTAAATCTTTAACGCATGAACCACTGCTGCCAACTCCAAATCATGAGTCAGATAGTTCTCCTCATGTTTCTTAAGTTGTCGCAAAGCAAAAGAAACTACATGGTCTTCCTGCATCAGCACGCATCCTAAGCCCTTCTTGGAAGCATCGCAGAAAACAACATAGCCCTTTACAGGCTCTGACAGCACTAGCACTGGAGCACTAGTCAACTTTTCCTTCAAACTTTGGAAAGCTTGCTGACAATGATCATTCTAGACAAAAGGTACATCCTTTCTAGTCAACTTTGTCATCGGAAACGTGATCACACTGAAGTCCTTTATAAACCTTTGATAGTATCCTACTAAACCCAGGAAACTACGAACTTCAGTCGGTGTCTTCGGCTGTTCCCATTCTGCAACAGACTCCACCTTCTTTGGGTCCACTTTAACTCATTCTGTAGATATCACATGACCCAAGAAAGTTACTTCTTTCAACCAGAACTCACACTTACTAAACTTGGCATACAACTGATGTTGGCAAAGGAGAGTCAACGCTTGTCGAAGATGTTGTTCATGCTCTTTCCTGTCCCGACTGTAGATCAAGATGTCATCTATAAAGACTACAACAAACTAAAATAGAAACGGACGGAACACTCGATTCATCAGGTCCATGAAAGCAGCAGGTGCATTGGTTAGCCCAAACGGCATAACCACAAACTCATAGTGACCATACCTTGTCCTAAAACCTGACTTTGGTATGTCATCTACCTTAATCCTCAACTTGATGATATCCAGACCATAGATCGATCTTTGAAAACACTGTAGAACCACACAACTGATCGAATAGATCGTCTATCCTCGGTAACGGGTATTTGTTCTTGATCGTGACTTTGTTCAACTGCCGATAATCTATGCATAGCTGCATCGATCCATCCTTCTTCTTTACGAACAACACTGGAGCACCCCCAAGGTGACGTACTTGGTCGGATGAAACCTTTCTCCAACAACTCTTGTAACTGCTTCTTTAGCTCTGCCATCTCTACTGGAGCCATCCTATATGGTGTTTGTGCAACTGGTTGTGTTCCTGGAACCATATTGATCTCGAAATCAATCTCTCGGGGTGGAGGAACACCAGGGAACTCATCAGGAAACAAATCTGCAAACTCTCGAACAACCATCACCTCCTCAAGGCTAGGACCTTTTGCCTTGGTATCGACAACGTGACCTAAGAACGACGCACATCCTTGTCGTAGCAGCTTTTCTACCACCAATGTTGACACTAGACATGTCGGAAGAATCTTCCTATCTCCTTGGAAGATCCACTTCTCTCCACAAACCTCAAACACTGCCTGCTTGGAACAACAGAACAACTCAACCTTATACTTCTCTAAGGTATCCATCCCAAGGATCACATCGAATCCATGCATGTCAAGTGGTATGAGATCCACTTGTATCATGTGTCCCTAAAAAGATAAGACACAAGATGGGCACTCCTATCGAAGCGTCGAGGAGTCATCAAGAGGGGTTTTCAACAACAAGCTATCTTTCTTACAACTAACAGGTAACAGACAGTTATCAAGCATAGAACGTGTGATTGTAGCACCCACGTCAACCAAAACAGATATAAAGCAAGAAGAAGAAAAATCAGAATGAGATAACTCCATCTGACCTGCCACCACTCGCGGGTTGACTATCGCCTCCACCTGACTCATAGCATAGAATCGAGCCATTGCTTGTTGTCAACGCCCTCTGCTTCCTAGAGCAGACGATCATGCTTGTGATGCTTGACCGCGTCCTCGCCCTCTGTTACTACTGGGTTGCTGTCGGTCAGACCCTTGTTGATTCTGCCTCAGCTGTTGTGTCACTTCAACATCTTTACTTGGGCAATTCAAGTTGAAATGCCCTGTCTGTCTGTAGATATAGCATGCCCTATCCTCAAACTGTGGCCTAGATGGCCCTGTCACTGCCACTATAGCTGTACTATGTGCCTTTGACGGTGAAGAACCATATCCTCTTCCCTTACTCGGAGACCACTGTGACGGTGCACTGGAACCTCTTACCCCAAAAGGGGTTGAAAACCTTGGCTTCTTGAAGCCACCAAACCTCTGTCCCTAGAACTTAGCATGCCTCTTCTTAGACATGGATTCTCTTTTCTCCCTAACTGATCGTTCGATCTTCCGAATAGATTCCACAAACATAGCAAACTACTCTCGGTTCTCCAACGCAGAAGTAGGTGTTGTCAGCTCAGCACTCATGCCTTTCTCAAAACGTCTGATTCGCTCATCATCCGTCACCGCCATGTGACGACAAAACCTCAACAGGTCCATGAACTTGGCTTCATACTCAATGATGTTCATCGCTCCTTGACGCAAGTGCTCAAACTGGCTGATCTTCTCGTCCAGATACATCTTCAAAAAGTATCTACTGAAGAACTTGCGTCGAAAAACCTCCCAACCGATCACTTCATTGGGTCGCTTCTCCTCCTCGATGGTCCACCAGTGACCAGCACTACCCTTCAGAAGGTAGACAGTGTGCTTGACTTTGTCTGCTTCGGGGATGTCGAGGATCCGAAAAGCCTTCTCAAGACTTGTCAGCCACATATCTGCATCTGCTGGATCATCCGCCCTAGCATAGTCCGAAGCTCTGACTCGGCGAAGATGCTCAAAGGTCTTCCCAATACCTGATGTTTCACCATGGCGAGCTTGTACTCTCGGTGGAGGCACTGACAATCTTTCTACCATGAGATTCATCGTAACCATCATCTGCCACATAAGTTGTTGGTAGACAGGGTTTTCGAGAATGGCTGGGTCAAGTTGGGGGAACCTCAAGCACCCGATCTTCATGTGCCTGCCCTCCTGCTCCATCAACTGATGCAGCATCGCTGCTCTCGGCAACATGTTCTTCATGGTTTCCAGACATCTTGGTTTTTTTTTCTGCTGAGGGTAGAAGATAATCGTAAGAAAATCTGGAGGACTCACAAGAATATACGCAACCTAGTCCTAGATCCCTACAGACTTAGTGAACCTAGAGCTCTGATACCAAAAACTTGTGGCGAGACATCCCGCTATCACATAGACAACGAGGTGCGATGCGAAAACGTGCGTAAAACATCATAAACCACTTATTAACAAAACACGGATTAATTAAAACTGATTTCGACAAATAGATAAACCAAGAAACTATTACATCCATATCCTTGTCCTACAAGAAAACAGGTTATACAAACATTTACAAGTCTTGATGTGTGTCCACAGCTTATAAGATCAGTTGTCTTGTCATCACATGAGTTCGTCACCTGTTCATATATACATAACGGGCCACATCCGGCCAGCAATAGGATATACAAAGCTTCATCACCTATACATCGTGAAACAACATCAAAACGCCTCCGAGGACCTGTGAGTACAGGGATGACTCTAAGACTCTACTAAAAAACAACCAAAACAATAGCATATCCATCTCTTACCTTCTAATGCTCGTCTTGCTGCTCGGCCGCAACCCCACGACCACCACCATGTCTAGCGCGAACACCTAAAAAGGTTGTAAACCAATGGGGTGAGACACGCAGGCCCATCAAGAAACATAACTCCCCACTGAAACCATAAAACTTTAAAAAGGTTAAAGCAATAACATCATATAACTGTTAACACGTAGAATAAGAGCAGCATACTAAGCAAAGCTATTCATACCATCAAGCTTACCAAGATGTAAGGAAGGCATATAACCAAGTATTTCTTTATGGAACATGATTGACAAGATAAGATTTATAAGATCTTACCACATAATATAAGGAACGTATAAGTAAATGCAATGTATAACAAGATCAACTACAAAAGCAAGGCCTCAACCAATGTTCTGTATTCTGTCATAAGCAATAAATACTATTCGGCTGGATTACGTATTGTTAAGCCCTGAGGAAGTGAGTCGCACCACTCAAATCCAACTGACGGCTGCGAAACCCGGAGTCGGTGCCATACAAGGTCAATGAAAAAGCCGAACTCCATAATCTCCCACCTCGAGGTCAGTGCACGAGAACCAAAGTAGGACCGCAATCTCATGCTTAAGTGGCCTCACCCACAGGGTCAGCTCCCGTAGGCTACCCTTCCTCTAGCCCGCCTTGGTATAGGTCTCGGTGCTAGTATATCTGAGCCACGGGCCAGTTCACTGTGCTCCCTGAGCCATGAATGCATTCATGCTCTATCACACTGAGCCATGGGCCTGTTCACCATGCTCCATCTATCCCGAGTCTGCAACCGCAGCTGCACTTGAATCCTCACTATTTTAGGCTAGGAGAAACCTCACATATTGAACAATATACGCTCCGGGTTAACCCACAGGAGAACCCATTTCACCATCACCAGCTACTGACGATGATGGATCTATGGCCAGGGCAAACTACATGATATGTTCCACTATGATTAGTTAGTATATATTAAGTGGATTGTTGAGGCAACCAGGTTGTAACACATGCATAACATAAAGCTACATTATTGTTACCACCATCATGTTATTCCAGGATCCCAATCCCTCATCACAAGAAACCACTGCCTCATAAGGCATTCTCATCACTTGGGATAACAATCCCAGACCATCATCAGAGGATAACACCTCAACTTAGGCACTTTAGCCAAACTCAGGTCCTCAGACCAAAACACATCATGCATGTTATCTCATCATCAAGAGTGACCATCAAAGCAGTGTTACTCAAACATATATACCTCATAGCCCATTACCTGGCTATGCATCTATATGAAACACCTGCATGGTTGGTATACACAATCATCATGGATTAACAGAAGGATCATATTATCAAACATAGGGCAACATTGACGATTATATGCTTTATCATTCATGCCTCAACCTGTGACCATAGACATAGGTCATATCATCATGTGACGCAACTCATATACTTCCAAGATTATCGTTTTCTCCTCATTATATATATACATGATTCAAGATGATCATAAACACATGTAATATCATGTCATTAGAGTTTCATATATGTCATGATTACATATGTGTGTTCCACATATCAACCACCTTACCATTTCCAAATATGTCAAGGGTACACAAACCATAAACCAAAACTCTTAATCAACAAAGATGTGATCGCATGATAAGGAACTAACAGATGAGCTTTCGGGTGGAACATGACACTCACTAAAAGTACCCACTACCCTCACAATAAGTGTGACGGGCAGGGCACCCTCACTAGAAGTGGTATCGGGCAAGGTACTTTCCTCATATTGCCCAAGCACTCCAGCCTCATATCGGCCAAGCAATCTAGTTACATATCGGCCAAGCACTCAGCAAGGGTGTCGGGCTACCACCTCAGGGTATATCGTTCAACCAACTGTGTCGTGCAACCAACTGTATCGTGCAACCAATTGTATCGTGCAACCAGGGTATAATGGCCACAAAGCCTAATGTGCAGCTAAGTCTATGGGGCATGTCGTGCAATAGGTGTGTTGTGTACTAGAGGTATCATTCACTAGGTGTTAGGGGTTGCAACAGACGACAAGTTTTCTGACGGCTAGAGCCATGGCGCCCACAAAACCACACATCATCCATCGAGACAAGGGCACCAAGGGAAAGCCTATCGTCCCACCAAACTAGACTCGTCTATCAGTCAACACACAAGGCAAGAACCAAGGTGTGACGCCCAACACAACCTCAACATAACTACCAGAACTCAAGCTCAAGAGAGGTATCGGGCGACACCATCCCAAGGCCATATCGTGCAAGATGCAGCCCAACAAGATCATCATCATCCTCAAGCACAAGGGTACGAAACCCTAGATTGATCAAGAAGATCGGCTCACCTCTCAACAACCAAGAGAGAGGGGTCTTGCACAATCTCTATCACAACTTGGGCAACCACAAGGATCAACCTCAACATAGGTCTACATCTACCAAAAAGCTCGCCTCCCGAATCCATGGTGAGAGAAGGGTGTTGCTCAAGCAACTAGAATACAAGCTCACCTCTCAACTTAAACGAGGGAGGGGTATTGCTCATATTACTAAAGCTCAAGATCACTTCTCTAGATCAAGGAGGGAAAGGAGTGTTGCTTAACAAGGATACCCTAAAAAAACATGGTTCGGCCAACTAGGTGCAACTAAGCAAGAAACACTTCTAGCAACATACATGGCCGATTATGAGCATATGAAACATACAAGAACATAGAAGAAGTAGTATGGTTAGGGTTAGGAGTTATGTAACCCACCTTAAGAAAGCTCCAATCTCCTAGCACCAAGCTATACCTTTGGCCACCACAAGAGAAAGAAGAAGAACACTCTAAGATAAGGATCGGCCACCAAGCTAGCAAAGGAAGAGGTGTCGTGTAACCAAGGGAGAGGGAAACTAAGGAACTAAAGGGATCCTTAGCAAGAGAAAGGGAACACATATATAGGAGAGGATGGAGGAGAAACCAAGGTAAGACAAGGCAAGGTGTCGCCCACCTAGGGACACTTATCCATTGGCAATGCCACCACTCTAACTTGCCTTAAACACATGTCCAAGGCCATTGCCACATGCAAGAATCAAACACCAAGTGTCCACTAGTGGTGACACAAACGAGGTCAAAAAGGTCAAAGGGGTCCATGGGCGACACACCCCATCTTCATGCCCAACATCACTCCCTGGGCGACACACCTAGGCTGACACAACCATGGCTGACACACCTAGGCCGACACAAGGTCAAGCAAAGCAAAGCAAGGTTCAAGCAAGGCATCTCAAGGCCCAACAAGCTCATCCAAGCCCAAAGCAACTCAAGCAACAAGCCCAACCCTTCCTCTCAACACTAGAGGAAGCAAGGATAGAGAGGAACACTTCTCAAGGTGACAAACTTGCTCATCAACCCTAGGCTTGGGTAAGTTGCAAGTAGCATCTCCATCTCTCAACAAAGCACCAACAAACCCTAATCACCCTCAAAGGTGATTAGCAAGAAACTAAACACCATGGTAAAGCAAAGCAAACAGGATAAGCCCTAAATGGAGGTCAGGGTCCTTACAAGCTATAACCATCTACGGAAGGCATATAACCAAGTATTTCTTTATGGAACATGATTGACAAGATAAGATTTATAAGATCTTACCACATAATATAAGGAACGTATAAGTAACTGCAACGTATAACAAGATCAACTACAAAAGCAAGGTCTCAACCAATGTTCCGTGTTCTGCCTTAAGCAATAAATACTATTCGGCTGGATTACGTATTGTTATGCCCTGAGGAAGTGAGTCGCACCACTCAAATCCAACCGATGGCTGCGAAACCCAGAGCCGGTGCCATACAAGGTCAATGGAAGAGCTGGACTCCACGACCTCCCACCTCATGGTCAGTGCACGAGAACCAAAGTAGGACCGCAGTCCCATGCTTAAGTGGCCTCAGCCACAGGGTCAGCTCCTGTAGGCTACCCTTCCTCTAGCCCGCCTTGGTATAGGTATCGGCGCATTCATGCTCTATCACACTGAGCCATGGGCCAGTTCACCATGCTCCATCTATCTCGAGTCTTCAACCGCATCTGCACTCAAATCCTCACTATTTTAGGCTAGGAGAAACCTCGCATATTCAACAATATGCGCTCTGGGTTAACCCATTTCACCATTACCAGCTACTGACGATGATGGATCTATGGCTAGAGAAAACTACATGATATGTTCCACTGTGATTAGTTAGTATATTTTAAGTGGATTGTTGAGGCAACCAGGTTGTAACACATGCATAACATAAAGCTACATTATTGTTACCACCATCATGTTATTCCGGGACCTCAATCCCTCATCACAAGAAACCACTACCTCATAAGGCATTCTCATCACTTATGATAACAATCCCAGATCATCATCAGAGGATAACACCTCAACTTAGGCACTTTAGCCAAACTCAGGTCCTCAGACTAAAACACATCATGCATGTTATCTCATCATCAAGAGTGACCATCAAAGCAGTGTTACTCAAACATATATACCTCATAGCCCTTTACCTGGCTATGCATATGTATGAAACACCTGCATGGTTAGTATATACAATCATCATGGATTAACAGAAGGATCATATTATCAAACATAGGGCAACATTGATGATTATATGCTTTATCATTCATGCCTCAACCTGTGACCATAGACATAGGTCATATCATCATGTGACGCAGCTCATATACTTCCAAGCTTATCGTTTACTTCTCATTATATATATACATGATTCAAGATGATCATAAACACATGTAATATCATGTCATTAGAGTTTCAGATATGTCATGCTTACATATGTGTGTTCTACTATATCAACCACCTTACCATTTCCAAATATGTCAAAGGTTCATGAACCATAAACCAGAACTCTTAATCAACAAAGATGTGATCGCATGATAAGGAATCAACAGATGAGCTTCCGGGTGGAACATGACCCTCACTAAAAGTACCCACTACCCTCACAAGAAGTGTGATGGGTAGGGCGCCCTCACTAGAAGAGGTATCGGGCAAGGTACTTTCCTCATATTGCGCAAGCACTCCAGCCTCATATCAGCCAAGCAATCTAGTTACATATCGGCCAAGCACTCAACAAGGGTGTCGGGCTACCACCTCAGGGTATATCGTTCAACCAACTGTATTGTGCAACCAACTGTATCGTGCAACTAGGGTATAACGGCCACAAAGCCTAATGTGCAACTAAGTCTATGGGGCATGTCGTGCAACAGGTGTGTTGTGCACTAGAGGTATCGTGCACTAGGTGTTAGGGGTTGCAACGGATGACAACTATTCTGACGGATAGAGCCATGGTGCCCACAAAACCACACATCATCCATCGAGACCAGGGCACCAAGGGAAAGCCTATCGTCCCACCAAACTAGCCTCATCTATCAGTCAACACACAAGGCAAGAACCAAGGTGTGACACCCAACACAACCTCAACATAACTACCCAGAACTCAAGATCAAGAGAGGTATCAGGCGGCACCATCCCAAGGCCATATCGTGCAAGATGCTGCTCAAAAAGATCATCAACATCCTCAAGCACAAGGGTACCAAACCCTAGATTGATCAAGAAGATCGGCTCACCTCTCAACGACCAAGAGAGAGGGGTCTTGCACAATCTCTATCACAACCCGGGCAACCACAAGGATCAACCTCGACATAGGTCTACATCTACCAAAAAGCTCGCATCCCGAATCCATGGTGAGAGAAGGGTGTTTCTCAAGAAACTAGAACACAAGCTCACCTCTTAACTTAAATGAGAGAGGGGTATTGCTCATATTACTAAAGATCAAGCTCACTTCTCTAGACCAAGTTGGGAAAGGAGTGTTGCTTAACAAGGATACCCTAAAAAAACATGGTTCGGCCAACTAGGTGCAACTAAGCAAGAAACACTTCTAGCAACATACATGGCCGATTATGAGCATATGAAACATACATGAACATAGAAGAAGGTAGTATGGTTAGGGTTAGGAGTTATGTAGCCCACCTTAATCAAGCTTCAAGCTCCTAGAACCAAGCTATACCTTTGGCCACCACAAGATGAAGAAGAAGAACACTCCAAGATAAGGATCGGCCACCAAGCTAGAAAAGGAAGAGGTGTCGTGCAACCAAGGGAGAGGGAAACTAAGGAACTAAAGGGATCCTTAGCAAGAGAAAGGGAACACATATATAGGAGAGGATGGAGGAGAAATCAAGGTAAGACAAGGCAAGGTGTCGCCCACCTAGGGACAGTTGTCCATTGGAAATGCCACCACTCTAACTTGCCTTAAACACATTTCCAACGCCATTGCCACATGCAAGCATCAAGAACCAAGTGTCCACTAGTGGTGACACAAACGAGGTCAAAAAGGTCAAAGGGGTCCATGGGCGACACACCCCATCTCCATGCCCGACATCACTCCCTGGGCGACACACCTAGGCCGACACAACCATGGCTGACACACCTAGGCCGACACAAGGTCAAGCAAAGCAAAGCAAAGCAAGGTTCAAGCAAGGCATCTCAAGGCCCAACAAGCTCATCCAAGCCCAAAGCAACTCAAGCAACGAGCCCAACCCTTCCTCTCAACACTAGAGGAAGCAAGGATAGAGAGGAATACTTCTCAAGGTGACAAACTTGCTCATCAACCCTAGGCTTGGGTAAATTGCAAGTAGCACCTCCAGCTCTCAACAAAGCACCAACAAACCCTAATCACCCTCAAAGGTGATTAGCAACCAACTAAACACCATGGTTAAGCAAAGCAAACAGGATAAGCCCTAAACAGAGGTCAGGGTCCTTACAATTACGTTGATAGTGAATGTCCACAACCAACTTATGACATCACAAGGAGTGAGTTGTATCTAGCAACACATTAGTGTTACATAAGTAATTTAGAAAGTTGGAGAACAACGTCAATGTACAATCCATGATCATTGTTACCATGATCATATAGTTCCTTTGTCTATGATATCCTGATTGATCTCAAGGCATAGAATTGTCATCCTCTCAATGTTCAATCGATGTTACTAGAACTAGAGCAGACTGTCTGAGTTGCACGTGAACTCACATATCACATATTTAGTTACATGAGTATGGCCATACATTTCTCAATCTCACTTGGCAAGTGGCCTGGATATCAAACTCCAGTAGGAGGGACAAATATCATCTACGTCACTGACACTCAATCCCCATGTCTCATAGAGTACATGAGTATCACCTTCATAGCAACCCTTATTCAAGGTCACATTGCATGACGTCAAAGTACAAGGAACGACATGTGCTGAGTATTGTGACTTCATGTCTAAGAACCACAATCACCACTATCACTATAAGAGATGATTCTGACTACCATTCCATGTTCTCCATGTATCACTCTCACGGTGGGTATGTCTAATACATTGTTCTCTAACACGTACATGTGTGCTTGACTTGATATCACATATCATGACTAGTGACACTCTATCATTAGTTAATACACACTCTAGTCTTATGTATTATTGTCGTCTATTTTTCTTATATAGTAATATCTAACTAGGGACATAACAAGAATGTGTGTAATCTTATCATACATATGATCTCATTGTTCAGGTCATTAACCTAAAGACATATGTCATCGAGTAACATAATTTTCTAGACATTTATAATGTCTGTGTCATCATCTCATGATTGAGACAAACACAATAGATGCAATTACCTTTATTATTATCAAATTGGGTATCTAATTACCCAATACAATCATCATATGATTGGCTCTATGGGCATACTTACTAATAGTTATGCCCTAATGCATGTGAGATCAAGTGTTGCCTTGTTAAAGATGAGTCAATAAGACATGGAATCCTAACAATGTAAGAAACCTTTATCTCAAAATAAACTTAGATAAAAATGTAAATCCTATAACATCTCAGGTGACCATGTGTAGGGTATGTTGGGAAATATGGTGATTGAATAGGCAGCGAAACAAAAATTAAACTGCCATATTCCCCTTATAACAGTAGATCGCATCAACAACTATATAATGGAAAGGATGGTTTTGAAGATATACCTGGTCCTAGAGAAAGTCCAGTGACAATCTCCTCATCATCTTGCAAGCCTTTTTCCAAATCACACTCAAACGATGTATGTAGTAGCTCCTGGTTGATCACCTCCTTGCAAAAAGGCTCCTTGCCTCTAGAGTAGTCCACATGGACCATGTAGAACTCATGTCATTCTACAAGAATAGATAGGAAGGAGTTGTCCATCCATGTTGGTGTACTAGCACCAACTTGCTCTCCCACAATTGTTCTCCCTTGCTATCCCTCCCTTTATCAGGTAGGACTTGCTCGGGTTCTCTCAGTTACCACAACTAGATAAGACAAAAATGGTTAGAGGCAATTGAGTTGTATCTCTAGGAATCCCTCAATACCCCTCTATTTATAGGAGGATTAGGTTCAGGGTTCCCAGTATGTGTCAGAGTGGAAGGGATCGGAATTTTACAAACTTTCTCAACCTATGAGAAGAGAAATGATCGGTTCGCAAGTGAACCAATCAGTTGGCATGCAAGCCGATTGGTTCAACTCGTGAACCAATCGTTTCGTCATGTTTCCCAATCACAATTGTATTGACAACTCCAATCCAATTGATGCACAACATGATGTCAAACTAATCTTTGATGCAATCAAATTGATCCATGAATCGAGAGGTTCATCTCATGGAATAGTCATTTTATGACCTTGAGCCGATCGGTTCACTAAGTGAACTGGTCAGTTCATGCCCTAGTTAATCTAGAATTCAGCCAATGCAATTTCCAATCAACCTGAAACTCCAACTGATCAGTTCAACACTTGAACCGGTCAGTTCAAAGTCCAGTCAGTCAATTGTTGTTTAATTGAATATTGAAACACTTTTAGTAATTAAATTAAACATCCTTCATGAACAAACTCCAATTCCAAGTGTATCCTATGTCATTGAGTGATATCATTCTCTAGACATTTATTATGTGTTATCATTATCTCATAACTGCATAAGATAGAATAAATAGGAAGATTGCCTATATTATTAATCAAATCATTTACAAGTTATGCCATTACAATCATCATATGATTGTCTCTCTATGCATACATACCAATAGACTCCCACTTGTACTTAGAGTCAATCACCCATGAATCTTATCCCAAGGGATCTAACATGACCATCATGCTACTACTATGAAAGTGCTTTTTTCAAAGGGCCAACAACATTGTTCTCGATTGGTATTCTAAAAATCTTCACATCTCCTTACTGTACAATCTCTCATATAAGTTGGAACTACCTTTGTATATTCTTGGAACTTTGATTTGATTGGGTTCCTTAGCTTGTGAAATAACTTCATTGTTGTCACGATATAGCTCAATTGCATCATTGATGATTGGAACAACCCCAATTTCTAAGACAAACATCTTGATCCAGATAGCCTCCTCTATTGCAGTCAATGGAGCAATATACTCGGCCTCTGTTGTAGAATCTGCAACTGTCTATTGATTGGAACTCTTCCAGCTCACAACTCTGTTGTTTACAAAAAACACAAATCTTGATTTTGATCGATCATCATCTTTGTCAATTTGGAAGCTTGCATCGATGTAACCATTTATCACTAGCTCTTCCTCTCCATCGTAGATAAGAAAATGATCCTTAGTTCTTAACAAGTACTTAAGGATGTTTTTCATGGTTGTTTAGTGAACATTACTTGGACGTGACTGATATCTACTCTTCATGCTCAAAGCATGTGAGACATCGGGATGAGTACATAGTTTGTGTACATGATGATCCAATTATATATGCATATGGAGTCCTACTCATGTGTTCCCTTTCTTCATAAGAACTAGGGCACTGAGCTCTAGAGATGGGAACTCCCTGGGACATGGGTAGGTTTCCTCTCTTTGAGTCTTCTACGTTGAACCTCTTCAACACTTCATCAATGTATGTGCTCTGAGTTAGTCCAAGAAGCCTTCTAGATCTATCTCTATAGATCTTAATTCCTAATATGTAGGATGCTTCACCTAAGTCCTTCATTAAAATATATTTCCAAGCTAGGTCTTTACCATCTGTAAAGTAGGGATGTCATTCCCCATCAATAGTATGTTATCTACATAAAATATGAGGAATAAAATCATGCTCCCACTAACCTTCTTGTATACAGAGGGTTCATATTCATTTTGAATAAAGCCAAACCCTTTGACATTTTATCAAATGAAAGATTCTAGCTCCTTGATGCTTGCTTCAATCCTTAGATTGACCTTTGTAGCTTACAGACTTTATTTGCATCCTTTGGATTTATAAAACCCTTAGGTTGTGTCATGTATGCATCCTCAAGAATATTCATGTTAAGGAATGTGAATTTAACACCCATATGCCAAATCTCATAATGAGGTGGAGATGGTGGAAATAAAGAGGGAGTAGGTGGGAGCTCAATCAATGTGGTAGTAAATATTGGGGAGGCTAACCTTCAACTCCCAATCTCTAGTAATGTATATATAGTGGTTTGGAAAGCCAAGTGTTAAGTGGGGGCAAAATTGGAAAATGGTGTAGAAATGAACTAGGGTTCAATGGCAGCACGACCTTTCTAAGAAGAATGCTTATGGTGGTGGAGGGTAGCATGATCATGTTGAGGGAGAATGGCCATGCTAAGGAATGGGAAAATTACAGTTGAGGGTGGAATTTTGGAGGTAAATAACATGGTCAGGCTGGGCAACATGACCGTGATGGAGGCTAGGTAGCATGGCCATGGTGGTTGTGAGGTGGCACATCTATGTTGGGTAGCACAACTATGTTGGGAGATTGGATCGTGTTTGTTCCTCTTAGAATAGGCATTGTGGTAGCTGGAAGCACAACTATTTTGGTTGGAATATATATGCACTGCCTTCCTGAGTCACAAGATAACTAAATATTTTAGGTTCAAGGCATTTCCTATCAGATCTACGAGGTTCCTATCTTGGTTGAGGAATTTGAGATTCCACAACAACTTCTGATTTTCCTTGTTCCTCTTGTACATCTACCGGTTCGATGTTTTCTTGTTGGTCTCGAACCTCTTCAAGTTCAACTTTCCTCACATTGATTCCTTTGGAAATAAATTCCTTTTCTAGGAATGCAACATCTCTGGCAACAAACACTTTGTTGTCAGACAAGAAATAAAAGTGATATCCTTTAGTTTCCTTAGGATATCGAACAAAATAACATTTATCGGATTTGGTTCCAAGATTTTTGGGAAACTGCTTTATCACATAAGCTTCACAACCCTAAACTTCATAAAAACACATTGGGACGCTTCCCATACCATATCTCATATGGTGTCTTTTAAACATATATAGATGGTACTCAGTTTAGTGTAAACATGGTGGTTTCGAGAGAAAACCCCCAGAAGGTAGTTAGAGTTTTAGCTAAACTCATCATTGACTGCACCATATCTAGCAATGTGTGATTCCTTGTTTCTGATACACCATTGTGTTGCGGTGTTCCCGTTGGAGTCCATTGTGATATGATAGCACAAACTCATACAAGGTCCTCAAACTCTTGGCTTAAGTAATCTCTGTCTCGATCAGAATGAAGTTCCTAAATACTTTTTCCTAGTTGGTTCTGTACTTCTTTTGTGAAATCCTTGATTTTTTCAAGGGTTTGTAACTTATTTTTCATCAGGTAAACATAACCATGCCTACTGAAGTCATCAGTGAAGGTAATGAAGTATTGATACCCACCTCTAGTAGATGTTCTAAAAGGGTTGCATACATTAGTATGTATGATTACTAATAGATCACTAGCCCTCTTGTTGTTACCCATGAAAGGTGTCTTGGTCATCTTTCCCAACAAAAAATATTCACATCTCTATTGATTCAAAATCAAAAGAGTCCACATAACCATCTTATGGAGTCTAGGTATGTGATTATCATTTATGTTCCCTAGGTGACAATGCCAAAGATATGTTTCATTTGATTTATTGAGTTTTAGTCTTTTGGTATTTATGTTATAATTAAATTCTTTAGATATAGCAAATAAAGATCATTATACATTGGGGAACTTTCGTAAAAGATCCCATCTTTATAAATAGAACATTGACCATTCTTAATATAAAATTCATATGCATCCTTGTCCATACAAGAAATATAAATCATGTTTCTATTAATAGTAGGTACATAATAGAAGTTCATTAACTCTATTACAAGCCTTGTGAGAAGAGATAAACTATGGGTTTCAACTTTAGTGGCAACAACTCTTGCTCCATTTGCAACTCATAGTTCGACCTCACCCTTTCTCAAAGGCCTATTCTTTTCAGATCCTACATATTTGAGCATATGTGAGATCCACATCTGGTATCTTGTACCCACGATGAAGAAGTAGATAAGTTTATCTCAATAACATATATACCTGAAATGGAGATCTCTATCCCATCTTCTTCTTCCTAAATGTCTTCAAGGGTAAAGGACAGATTCCTCTTGTACTTTTCTTTCTGTTTATCTTGAGTGTTGAAGATCTGGATTTATTCTTAGCCTCAAAACTCTTCATGGCCTTGCTTTCATCCATGGGCTTCATTCCGGTGATCATCATCATGGATTTATCCTTCTCCATCCTTTCTTTGGAATTAATTAGCATGCCAAGCAAATCTGACAGCAGTCTGGGATTACTATTCAAGTGGCAACACTCGATAAAATGGCAATATGGCTCATGAAATGATTATCGAATCATATATGTGGCCAACTCTTAGCTCAAAGAGAATCCCAGTTCTTTTAGACCATCTACATGCCCAATCATATTGAGCACATGGGTCTCTACTGAGTCTCCCTTTGTCATCTTACACTCAAAGAGCGCCTTTGAGACATTTTACTTTTCTCACTTTATGAGATAGTTATTGGGTTCTTAAGATGCGTTACCATCTCAAGTATCCTCAAGTCTTCACATTTCTCATGCAACTCATAATTCATGCAGCTTAGCATAAGGTGCTTTATGCCTAAGGCATCACTGGCATGCTTCCACTTCAATCGTCGGCACATCAGGAATAAGTAATTTTGGTACTAGTGTTTCTAGGATATAAAGCTTATGCTCATCATTGAGAACCCTTCTCAAAGTCTAAAACTAGTTGTGGGAATTTGTCCCATCACATTTTTCCTTCCTAAGGATTGATCACAATAATGATTTGATTGGCATTTGATTCTACAAGAGAAATTTGCATTTTCTCAAAACACTTTTGATTTGATTTGATTTAAATAATATTTGATGATATTTAATTAGGAAACTAATTAATTATCGCTCTCATGGTTTTATGTAAATTGATTTCCCTCACATATCAATTTGAAAGATTGCAGCGTACAACCTTCTAGTGAACCAAGATCCATAACAATTCAGTTATTACCCGACCAACGTCATTATCCATAATCAATCATTAAGGTAGGAATCATTTGTCAATTGCATCTTATGTAATTCTTGGATAGATGATATGCACAACTTTTTCCGTAGTCATCTACATGCTTCTAGGTGCTTAATCTCATTAAAAACACCTAGTTAAGCCTGACCCAAAATCCAACACGATAGTAATGCACCCCTCTTGGCAGACCCACATTACAACCATCACACTTTCACGAGATGGATAGCACACCACGCTTGGCGTGACCACACATATTTGATCAAGCTTTTCATGTGTGCTGCTAACGGAAAGCATCTTAGACTTAATATGTTGTTTGAGGAAGTTTGTATTTATAAATACATATACATTTCCAATCACCACATATTTGTAGTACATATCATATACATACTATATCCCACAAATGAAAACATGCAATAAAACAAAAGTAATAGTTATGGCCATTCTAATGTAATTCTTGGAGCCACAAGGGATTACCACCACCTAGGGTCTACATCTCATGAAGAAACTTGTTGTTGATGAATATATGTGCTTGCTAATCTGAGTTGATCGGTTACCCACACCTATAAATAGGGGTACTTAGACATCGTTATCCTCCATGAAGTTTTCCTCCACTTTAAATTTCCTTGCACGAAGTTAGTTTGGCCTTCAATGATAGGAGTTTGGGTTTAGCTATAAGGACCCTGACCTGCGTTTAGGGTTTACCCTATTTGTTTTGCTTAACCTTGGTGGTTTGATGCTTGCTAATCACCTTTGAGTATGTGATTAGGGTTTTGTTGTGCTTTGTTGGGAGTTCGAGGGGCTACTTGCAAATAACCCAAGTCTAGGGTTTTGTGTGCAAGTTTTCCATCTTGTGAGATGTTTCCCTCTCTTTGCTTCCTCTAAGGTTGAGAGGAAGGCTTGGGCTTGTTGTTTGAGTTTCTTGGGCCTTCCTTAAGCTTGTTTGGGCCTTGAGGTGCTTTGTTTGGGCTTTCTTGAACCTTGTGTTGGCCAAGTGAAGCTTGTGTCGCCCAAGGAGTAGTGTGTGTCGCCCTAGGATGGTTTGTGTTGACCTAGAGGTGGTGTGTCGCCCAGTAGAGCTGCTAGTTGTGTCGCCCATGCTGCTTGGTCCACCCTTGACCATTTTTGGTGGACACTTGGTGTATATCCTTGACAAGTGTCTCTTGATGTGCTAGAGTGTTGGCTTGAACCCTAGGACAAGTGTCCCTTGGGTGGACGACACTTAGCATAAGTCTACCTTGTTTTCTCCTCCCTTTCTTTCTATATATGTGGTTCTTTCCCTTGCCTTAGCTTCCTTTGCTCTTTTGGTCTCCCCTCCACCTTGAGTGCATGACACTCCTCCATATCTTGCTTGTGTCGGCCGAGACACTCTCCTGGAGTTGCAATGGTGGCCAATACACTCTCCTGGATCAGCTTTGGTGGATGACATCCCTTGGAGCTTGAAGTGCATCTTCTTCCTTGGAGCTTGGAGCTTAAGGCGGGTTGCATAGCTTCTAACCCTAACTCCTTTACCTCTTGCTTGATCTTATGCATGTTAGTAGTTTAGCTTAGATCCTTGCTTTTGTATCTTTCTTTTTTACCTTTGGTGGCCGATCCCTCTCTAGGGTTTAGGGTTCCTTTGTGCACCTTGCTTTCTAGGGTTTAGGGTTTCCTTGTGCTGGAGGTAGGTGATGACCCCTGTTGGGTGACATCCTCTTTTGTCATGGTGTTGGGCGACATGAGTGCCTTGTGTTGGCCGACATAGTGGTGTTCTTTGTGTTGGTCGACATGGTGACCATGTTGGGCGACATGGTCCTTGTGATGAGCAACCCCTTATGTTGGGCGAGACCCTCTCTTGTCATGGTGTTGGGCGAGATGGGTACCTTGTGATGGGCGACATGGTGGGTGCTCTTGTGTTGAGTGATAGGTCAAGTTAGGGAGGTGTTGGCCGATGTGGTTGAGTTGGAAGATATGTATGCCTTTGGTAGACGACATGATGTGTTCTTGAGGTTGGCTGATACCCTTGCCCATGTGTTGGGCGATAGGGTGAGCTAGGGTCATGTTGGCCGATATGTTGGTGACCTTGGTAAACGATAGATGAGCAATGCTCTTGTTCTCTTGATAGACAATAGACCATGCATGTTGGCTGATAGCCATGTTTACCGATAGGCCATGCATGCCATGGTGGCCGATAACCATGTTGGCCGACACCCTAATGGCCGATAGCCATGTTGGGCGACAGCCTTGGGTGATGATGGCCGATAGGGTTGGTGTGTGTGTCGGTCGATAGGCCTTGATAGGTTTTAGTGAGGGTGGTGATGAGTTATGGTGAGAGTCTTGTAATCATATAGTAACAGTCCCTTTGTGATTAGGAAGTGGTTAGCTATGCACCAATAAACGATGATGGTGTCTTGTTAGTAATAACAACAATGAGTATGATGCCTTGCAATAATAACAGTACTAATTCTAATGATGCCAATATTAATAATGTGGGTAATGATGATAATGGTAGTAGTAATGATAATGAGGAAGATAATGGTAATAAGATGCATGAGGTGATACTTATGATTATTTGTTAATAATAAAGAAGATGATAGTAATAATGTTGATCATAATAATGATGGCAATAATGATAGTAATGATATGCATGAAGTAATCCTTGTACTTAATTTTTAAATGAGAATGGAGATAGTTACACTAGTAGCTTGCTCAATGATATGGTAATAATAATGATAGTAGATGGTGACATAATGGTAGTGGTAACAATAGTACTTGTTGTGTATGCTTGAATATCTTGATTATTCATATAGTTATGAGATAAGGATAAGTATAGATATGGCTTGTTAATGATGTACTTTATACACTTGATCAACAAATAGTGTAAGAATGGCAAGTAGAGTATCTTGAATGGCAATTCATGATGGTAGCATATTCCTTATGATTGAATCCACGATTATTGTGTACTCTAACCATGCAGGTGATGATTAGCCTTAAAAAGGGCTATGAGACACATAACAACACTTGATAATTACTTTGATTAATGAGATGATATGTATAATGTGTAAAGTTCCATGATGATGATGTGAGCCTTGAGAGGCATTGACAGTACATGATGAGGGATTGAGATTCCATGGTATGTGATGATCCTCGAGATGGATCTGGATGGTTGGCAAGAGGCCAAGTGGTAACATGTGATGTTGGATCCTTGTGATGGATCAGGTTGATATGTTTTAAATAATAATATAATGTTATTTACTCTATGTTATATCTTGCTTGTTATACAACTTGGTTGAATCCTACAATCCATCTAAAAGATACTAATTAATCACAGTGAAATATATCATGTAGTTTGCCCTGGCCATAGATCCATCATCGTCAGGACTTGGTGATGGTGAAACAGGTTCTCCTACGGGTTAACCTAGAAGCGCATATTGTTGAATATGTGTAGGTTGTTCCTAGCCTGAAAATGAGGAGGTAAGAGTGTAACTTCGGTTACAGACTCAGATATGTATATAGAGCATGGTGAACAGGCCCATGGCTCAGGATACGTGATGTGAGGAGCATGAATGCGTTCATGGCTCGGAGCACGGTGAACAGGCATGTGGCTCAGTTTTACTAGCGCTGAGACTTGTACCAAGGCGGGCTAGAGTGAGGGTAGCCTATGGAGCAGACCTTGTGGCTTAGACCACTTCATCATGTGACTGCGGTCCTACTTGTGTTGTACTCGTGTACTGACCACGAGGTGGGAGGTCGTGGAGTCCGGCTCTTCCATTGACCTTGTATGGCACCGGCTTGGGTTTCGTAACTGAAGGTTGGATTTGAACGGTACGGTTCAAATCCTCAGGGCATAATAATACGTAATACAGCCGTTTAGTGCTTATTATTTAGGATAAACATGAAACATTGGTTGAGGCCTTGTTGGTGTAATATCTTTGTTATATCTTGCAGGTTATGTGATAATATGGCTGATCTTGATAAGCAGGTTGTGTGACATTATATCTTGTTCCGATAATCATGTTCCATTGAAAGATATCTGGTTATATGCTTTGTATAGCTGGTAAGCTTGTCGGTAAGGATAGCTTCACTTTATAAAGACTGCTCTTGTTATATCTGTTATTAGTTATCTGTTATTGTTTATCTTGCTGAGGTTCTGTAGTTGCGGTGGGGAGTTATGTTTCCCGCTGGGACAATTGTTCAATTGTCTCACTCCGCTGGTTTACACCCTTTTTAGGTGGACACGGTAGACGTGGTCGTGGTCGTGGTGTTGCGGCCGAGCAGCTTGAGGAGCAGTAGAAGGCAAGCGATGGACATGCTACTATTTTGGACATTTTGGTAGTAGAGTCTAGAGTCATCCTTGTACTCTCAGGTCCTTGGCAGTGTTTTGACATTGTTTCACGATGATCGATTGATGATGTTTGTATATCCTGCTGTTGGCCGGATGTGGGCCTTTTTGTATATGAATAGGTGGTGAACTCATGTGATGGACGAACAGCTGTTTCTGAGATGTGGACACGTATCAGATCTCGTGGATGTATATATATGACATGTTTCTGTGCAGGACGAGGACTGAAAAGTAATAGCTTCACAGTTTATCAGTTTTCCACAATCGGTTTTAATTAACCCGTGTTTTTCATTATCTGTGGCTATGGTGATTTCCACACATTTTCGCGTAACACCTCGTTATCTGTGTGATAATGGGATGTGTTTCCACAAGTTTTGGTATCAGAGCCTTAGGTTCGCTGAGTCTACAAGGATTTAGGACTAGGTTGAGTCTGTTCTTATGAGTTTTCCAGGTTTTCTTACAAAATCTTCTGCCTTCAGCGGAAGAAAAGTCAAGATGTCTGGAAACCATGAAGAACACTCTACTGAGTATAATGATGCTGCATCGGTTGATGGAGCAGATAGACAGGCACATGAAGATCGGGTGCCTGAGGTCCCCCAACCTAACCCAACCATACTTGAACATCCTGCTTACCAACAACTTATGTGGCAGTTAATGGCTACGATGAATCTCATGGTTGAGCGATTACCAGTGCCTCCTCCGCGAGCACAGGTTCCCCATGGAGGAGCATCGAGTATTGGGAAGACCTTCGAGCGGCTTCACCGAGTTGGAGCTTTGGATTATGCTGGAATAGCTGATCCAGCGGATGTAGATCTATGGCTGACAAGTCTCGAGAAGGCTTTCTGGATCCTTGACATCCACGAAGCAGACAAGGTAAAGCATGCTGTCTACCTTCTGAAAGGTAGTGCTGGTCACTGGTGGACTATCGAGGAAGAGAAGCGGCCTGGTGAGGTGATCTGTTGGGAAGTGTTTCGACGTGAGTTCGTTACCAGATACTTTCCGAAGACGTATCTGGATGAGAAGGTCAGTCAGTTTGAGAAGTTGCGGCAAGGAGCGATGAACACCACCGAGTATGAAGCCAAGTTTATGGATCTGTTGAGGTTCTGTCCTCACATGGGAGCAACAGACGAGGAACGGATCAGACGTTTCGAGAAGGGTTTAAGTGCTGAGTTGACAACCCCAGTGTCTGCGTTGGAGAACCGAGAGTGGTTAGCTACATTCATGGAATCCGTTTGATGGATCGAGAGGACAGTAAGGGAGAAAAGAGAGTCTATGTCTCTTAAAAGACCTGCTTAGTTTCAAGGACGGAGGTTTGGTGGCTTTAAGAAGCCCAGGTTTTCAGCACCGTCAGCGATGAGAAGTTTTGGTGTACCCTATCAGTGGTCTCCGAGTAAGGGGAGAGGTTATGTTTCTTCGCCATCTAAGGTGCATAGTTCAGCTTCTGTGGCAGTGACAGGGCCAGCTAGGCCACGGTTTGAGGACAAGTCATGTCAGCTTTGTGGTCAAGTCGGGCATTTCAAGCTTAATTGCCAGAATAGAGATGTTGAAGTGACACAGCAGCCGAGGTAGAGTTTTCAAAAGTCAGAGAGACCGCAGGCTAGTGGCAGCAGAGGTCGAGGACGCAGTCAAGCGTCTCAAGCTGGATCGTCTTCTTAAGGGAGTAGAGGTCGTGGACAACAAGCAACGACTCGATTCTATGCCATGAATCAGTCGGAGGCGATAGTCAACCCACGAGTGGTGACAGGTCAGATGGAGTTATTTCATTCTGATATGTCTTCTTCTTGCTTTATATCTGTTCTATTTGACCCGGGTGCTACACACTCTTTTATCACCTATAATATGCTTGAGAACTGTCGTTTACCTGTTAGCTGTAAGAAGGATGGCTTGTTGTTAGAAACCCCTCTTGATGGTTCCTCTTTGCTTCGAGAAGAGTGTCCATCTTGTGTTTTGTATTTCTCGGGACATCGCATCCAAGTGGATCTTATACCACTTGATATGCATGGTTTCGATGTTATCCTTGGGATGGATACCTTAGAAAGGTATAAGGTTGTTTTGGACTGTGGTTCCAAGCAGGCAGTGTTCGATGTTGCTGGAGAGAAGTGGATCTTCCAGGGAGATAGGAAGATTCTTCCGACGTGTCTAGTATCAGTTATGGTGGCAGATAAGTTGTTACGACAAGGATGTGAGGCGTTCCTAGCTCATGTGGTGGATGTTGTTGTGGTTACCAAGGAGAAAGGTCCTAGTCTTGAGGAGGTGTCCGTGGTTTGAGAGTTTGCAGACGTGTTTCCTGAGGAGTTTCCTGGTGTTCCTCCACCCCGAGAGATTAATTTTGAGATCAATCTGGTTCCTGGAACATAGCCAATTGCAGAGTCACCATACAGGATGGCTCCAGTAGAGATGGTTGAGTTGAAGAAGCAGTTGCAAGAGTTGTTGGAGAAAGGTTTTATCCGACCGAGTACGTCGTCGTGGGGTGCTCCTGTGTTGTTCGTTAAGAAGAAGGATGGTTCGATGCGGTTGTGCATAGATTACCGGTAGTTGAATAAGGTCACGATCAAGAATAAGTACATGTTGCCGAGGATAGATGATCTGTTCGATCAGTTGCGTGGTGCTACAGTGTTTTCAAAGATCGATCTACGGTCTGGATATCATCAGTTGAGGATAAAGGCGGATGACATACCAAAGTCAGCTTTCAGGATGAGGTATGGTCATTTCGAGTTCGTGGTTATGCCGTTTGGGTTAACCAATGCACCTGCTGCTTTCATGGATTTGATGAACAGAGTGTTCCGTCCGTTCTTAGATCAGTTTGTTGTAGTCTTTATAGATGACATCTTAATCTATAGTCGGGACATGCTAGAGCATGAGCAACATCTTCATCGAGCGTCGACTCTTCTTCGTCAACATCAGTTGTATGCCAAGTTCAGTAAGTGCGAGTTCTGGTTGACAGAAGTGACTTTCTTGGGTCATGTGATATCAGTAGAAGGAGTCAAAGTAGATCCGAAGAAGGTGGAATCCATTGCGGATTGGGAACAACTGAAGATGCCGACAGAAGTTCGTAGTTTCCTTGGTTTGGCTGGATACTACCGGAGGTTTATCAAAGACTTCAGTGTGATCGCGTTGCCGATGACGAAGTTGACCAGGAAGGATGTACCTTTTGCTTTGGATAATCGGTGTCAGCAAGCTTTCCAGAGTCTGAAAGAGAAGCTAACCAGTGCCCTAGTGTTGATCTTGCCAGTGCCTGGGAAAGGCTATGTTGTTTTCTGTGATGCTTCCAAGAAAGGTTTAGGTTGTGTGTTGATGCAGGAAGATCACGTGGTTTCTTTTGCCTCACGACAGCTCAAGAAGCATGAGGAGAACTATCCGACTCATGAATTGGAGTTAGCAGCAGTGGTTCATGCGCTAAAGATTTGGAGACACTATCTGTATGGGGAAGTGTGTCAAATCTTTATGGATCATAAGAATCTAAAGTACATCTCTACGCAACAAGAGTTGAACATGCGATAGCGACGATGGATGGAGTTGATCAATGATTACGACTGCACTATTGAGTATCATCCTGGTAAGGCGAACGTGGTAGCTGATGCACTTAGCAGAAAGTCTTCTTCTCTTTCTTCCAAGAAGGCACAGTTGAGTTCTCTGGTATGCCATAAGCGAGATATGTTTGTTTCTCTGCGACAGATGAATGTACAAATGGAAGTTTCTTTGTTGTCTGGTCTTTTTGCACAGATGCAAATTAAGCCTATGTTGAGGCAGCATATCAAGGATGCGCAGCAGACTGATGATGCGGTACAGTTGATTAGATCAGAGTTCGGCAGCGACAAGCGTGATGGGTTTCATGAGTCCGAGGATGGGCTCGTTTGCTATCATGATAGGATGATGGTTCCAGATGCTGATGATCTGAGGAAGTTGGTGCTTGAAGAAGCACATACGTCGATGTATGCTATGCATCCAGGTGTCACCAAGATGTATCATAGTCTGAAGGACTTGTATTGGTGGCCTGGTTTGAAGAAAGATGTAGCTGAGTTCGTGGCGAGATGTGTGGTGTGTCAGCAAGTGAAGGCTGAACATCAAAAGTCGGCAGGTATGTTGCAACCTTTGCCGATACCGCAGTGGAAATGGGATCACATAACCATGGATTTCGTAGTTGGTCTACCCCGAATAACTAGGAATCATGATTCCATTTGGGTGATAGTGGACAGATTGACTAAGTCTGCCCATTTTCTACCAGTGAAGACGACATATACATCTGAGAAACTAGCCAGAGTATATGTTGATAAGATAGTACGTTTGCATGGAGTACCAGTAACGATAGTTTCTGACAGAGGTCCTCAGTTTACGAGTCATTTTTGGGAACAGTTGCACAAGGCATTGGGAACGCAGTTAAGGTTCAGTACAACTTTTCACCCGTAGACAGATGGACAGTCTGAAAGGACTATTCAGATTTTGGAGGATCTCCTTCGAGCTTGTGTTTTGCAGTTTCTAGGCAACTGGGATGTACATCTGAGTTTGATAGAGTTTGCCTACAACAACAGTTATCAGCGTAGCATTGACATGGCTCCTTATGAGGCTTTGTATGGAAGGAAGTGCAGATCTCCTTTGTGTTGGTATGAGTCTGGTGAATATCAGCTTTTGGGTCCTGAGTTAGTTCAGTAGACGACAGATAAGATCAAGGTGATACAACAACAGTTGAAAGTGGCACAGGACAGGCAGAAGTCTTATGCAGATAATCGCCGACGACCTTTGGAGTTCCAGGTAGGAGACAAAGTGTACCTTAAAGTCTCGATGTGGAAAGGTGTGCTAAGGTTTGGACGGAAGGGTAAGTTAGCTCCCAGGTATATGGGGCCTTATCCAGTGATAACACGTGTTGGCAAGGTAGCTTACGAGTTAGAGTTGCCTCCAGAGTTGCACATGTTGCATCCAGTGTTTCATGTCAGTATGTTGAAGAAAAGTCATCTGGATTCAGGTACAATGATACAGCCAGTTGAGGTTGAGCTTGATGCAGATGTGACCTATGAGGAAGGTCATGTGGCGATCCTTGACAGAAGGATCAAGAAGCTGAAGAGGAAGGACCTGGCTCTTGTGAAGGTTCTTTGGCAGCGACGTGGCGTTGAGGAAGCCACGTGGGAGCTTGAGGAAGAGATGAGGAGGAAGTATCCCTCGCTTTTCTCTTCGGATTTCGGGGACGAAATCCCTTAAAGGAGGTTAGCTTGTAAGGACCCTGGCCTACGTTTAGGGTTTACCCTGTTTGTTTTGCTTAACCTTGAGGGTTTAATGCTTGCTAATCACCTTTGAGTAGGTGATTAGGGTTTTGTTGTGCTTTGTTGGGAGTTCGAGGGGCTACTTGAAAATAACCCAAGTCTAGGGTTTTGTGTGCAAGTTTGCCATCTTGTGAGATGTTTCCCTCTATTTGCTTCCTCTAAGGTTGAGAGGAAGGCTTGGGCTTGTTGTTTGAGTTTCTTGGGCCTTACTTGAGCTTGTTTGGGCCTTGAGGTGCTTTGTTTGGTCTTGCTTGAGCCTTGTGTCGGCCAAGTGAAGCTTGTGTTGCCCAAGGAGTAGTGTGTGTCTCCCTAGGATGGTTTGTGTCGACCTAGAGGTGGTGTGTCGCCCAGCAGAGCTGCTAGTTGTGTCGCCCATGCTGCTTGGTCCAACCTTGACCATGTTTGGTGGACACTTGGTGTATATCCTTGACAAGTGTCTCTTGATGTGATAGAGTGTTGGCTTGAACCCTAGGACAAGTGTCCCTTGGGTGGACGACACTTAGCATAAGTCTACCTTGTTTTCTCCTCCCTTTCTTTCTATATATGTGGTTCTTTCCCTTGCCTTAGCTTCCTTTGCTCTTTTGGTCTCCCCTCCACCTTGAGTGCACGACACTCCTCCATCTCTTGCTTGTGTCGGCCGAGACACTCTCCTGGAGTTGCAGTGGTGGCCGATGCACTCTCTTGGATCAGCTTTGGTGGATGACATCCCTTGGAGCTTGAAGTGCATCTTCTTCCTTGGAGCTTGGAGCTTAAGGCGGGTTGCATAGCTTCTAACCCTAACTCCTTTACCTCTTGCTTGATCTTATGCATGTTAGTAGTTTAGCTTAGCTCCTTGCTTTTGTATCTTGCTTTTGTACCTTTGGTGGCCGATCCCTCTCTAGTGTTTAGGGTTCCTTTGTGCACCTTGCTTTCTAGGGTTTAGGGTTTCCTTGTGCTGGAGGTAGGTGATGACCCCTGTTGGGCGACATCCTCTTTTGTCATGGTGTTGGGCGACATGAGTGCCTTGTGTTGGCCAACATAGTGGTGTTCTTTGTGTTGGTCGACATGGTGACCATGTTGGGTGACATGGTCCTTGTGATGACCAACCCCTTGTGTTGGGCGAGACCCTCTCTTGTCATGGTGTTGGGCGAGATGGGTACCTTGTGATGGGCGACATGGTGGGTGCTCTTGTGTTGAGTGATAGGTCAAGTTAGTGAGGTGTTGGTCGATGTGGTTGAGTTAGATGATATGTATGCCTTTGGTGGACGACATGATGTGTTCTTGAGGTTGGCCGATACCCTTGCCCATGTGTTGGGCGATAGGGTGAGCTAGGGTCATGTTGGCCGTTATGTTGGTGACCTTGGTAAACGATAGATAAGAAATGCTCTTGTTCTCTTGATAGACGATAGAACATGCATGTTGGCTGATAGCCATGATGACTAATAGGCCATGCATGCCATGGTGGCCGATAACCATGCTGGCCGACACCCTAATGGCTGATAGCCATGTTGGGCAACAGCCTTGGGTGATGATGGCTGATAGGGTTGGTGTGTGTGTCGGCCGATAGGCCTTGATAGGTTTTAGTGAGGGTGGTGATGAGTTATGGTGAGAGTCTTGTAATTATATAGTAACACTCCCTTTGTGATTAGGAAGTGGTTAGCTATGCACCAATAAATGATGATGGTGTCTTGTTAGTAATAACAACAATGAGTATGATGCCTTGCAATAATAACAGTACTAATACTAATGATGCCAATATTAATAATGTGGATAATGATGATAATGGTAGTAGTAATGATAATGAGGAAGATAATGGTAATAAGATGCATGATGTGATCCTTATGATTATTTTTTAATAATAAAGAAGATGATAGTAATAATGTTGATCATAATAATGATGGCAATAATGATAGTAATGATATGCATGAAGTAATCATGGTACTTAATTGTTAAATGAGAATGGAGATAGTTACACTAGTAGCTTGCTCAATGATATGGTAATAATAATGATAGTAGATGGTGACATAATGGTAGTGGTAACAATAATACTTGTTTTGTATGCTTGAATATCTTGATTATTCATATAGTTCTGAGATAAGGATAAGTATAGATATGGCTTGTTAATGATGTACTTTATACACTTGATCAGCAAATAGTGTAAGAATGGCAAGTAGAGTATCTTGAATGGCAATTCATGATGGTAGCATATTCCTTATGATTGAATCCACGATTATTGTGTACTCTAACCATGCAGGTGATGATTAGCCTTGAAAAGGGCTATGAGACACCTAACATCACTTGATAATTACTCTGATTAATGAGATGATATGTATAATGTGTTAAGTTCCATGATGATGATATGAGCCTTGAGAGGCATTGACAGTACATGATGAGGGATTGAGATTCCATGGTATGTGATGATCCTCGAGATGGATCTGGATGGTTGGCAAGAGGCCAAGTGGTAACATGTGATGTTGGATCCTTGTGATAGATCAGGTTGATATGTTTTAAATAATAATATAATGTTATTTACTCTCTGTTATATCTTGCATGTTATACAACTTGGTTGAATCCTGCAATCCATCTAAAAGATACTAATTAATCACATTGAAATATATCATGTAATTTGCCCTGGCCATAGATCCATCATCGTCAGGACTTGGTGATGGTGAAACAGGTTCTCCTACGGGTTAACCTGGAATCGCATATTGTTGAATATGTGTAGGTTGCTCCTAGCCTGAAAATGAGGAGGTAAGAGTGTAACTTCGGTTACAGACTCAGATATGTATATAGAGCATGGTGAACAGGCCCATGGCTCAGGATACGTGATGTGAGGAGCATGAATGCGTTCATGGCTCGGAGCACGGTGAACAGGCCCGTGGCTCAGTTTTACTAGCGCCGAGACCTGTACCAAGGCGGGCTAGAGTGAGGGTAGCCTATGGAGCTGACCCTGTGGCTTAGACCACTTCAGCATGTGACTGCGGTCCTGCTTGTGTTGTACTCGTATACTGACCACGAGGTGGGAGGTCGTGGAGTTCGGCTCTTCCATTGACCTTGTATGGCACCGGCTTGGGTTTCGTAACCGAAGGTTGGATTTGAACGGTACAGTTCAAATCCTCAGGTCATAATAATATGTAATACAGCCGTTTAGTGCTTATTGTTTAGGATAAACATGAAACATTGGTTGAGGCCTTGTTGGTGTAATATCTTTGTTATATCTTGCAGGTTATGTGATAATATGTCTGATCTTGATAAGCAGGTTGTGTGACATTATATCTTGTTCCGATAATCATGTTCCATTGAAAGATATCTGGTTATATGCTTTGTATAGCTGGTAAGCTTGTCGGTAAGGATAGCTTCACTTTATATAGACTGCTCTTGTTATATCTATTATTAGTTATCTGTTATTGTTTATCTTGCTAAGGTTCTGTAGTTGCGGTGGGGAGTTATGTTTCCCGCTGGGACAATTGTTCAATTGTCTCACTCCGCTGGTTTACACCCTTTTTAGGTGGACGAGGTAGACGTGGTCATGGTCGTGGTGTTGCGGCCGAGCAGCTTGAGGAGCAGTAGAAGGCAAGCGATGGACATGCTGTTGTTTTGGACATTTTGGTAGTAGAGTCTAGAGTCATCCCTGTACTCTCAGGTCCTTGGCAGTGTTTTGACGTTGTTTCACGATGATCGATTGATGATGTTTGTTTATCCTGCTGTTGGCCAGATGTGGGCCTTTTCTGTATATGAACAGGTGGTGAACTCATGTGATGGACGAACAGCTGTTTCTGAGTTGTGGACACGTATCAGATCTCGTGGATGTATATATATGACATGTTTCTGTGCAGGATGAGGACTGAAAAGTAATAGCTTCACAATTTATCAGTTTTCCACAATCGGTTTTAATTAACCCGTGTTTTCCATAATCTGTGGTTATGGTGATTTCCGCACATTTTCGCGTAACACCTTGTTATCTGTGTGATAATGGGATGTGTTTCCACATTAGCTTTGTGACTCTTCTCCCTGGACCTCGACAACTCTGGCAACTCAATTGACGTGTGCGGTGGGTTCGTTTGAACTTGATCTTCCTTTCTATAGTTTCGCTTCAAAAAATTATCGAGTTTGGTGGATTTGCCCAAATCCTCACTCACTTGCTCAAGCTGCTTCATGCATCCATGGAAAGCAGATAGTAGGGGATGAATCCCCTCTGTGATATCTCAGTTCTACCCTTTTGTTTTCTCTTTCGTTAAGTTTTCCACCAAGGGTATTAAGGTCATTTTTCTATCATTTTCTTTTGCTTTGATTTAGGTCTTGTTGGCCGTTTACTGGGTGACTTGGACATTCTTGATTGGACCAAGTCAGTGGGCACAACCTCTCTCTCGTGAAGCTCTCTTGTGCATATTTGGCATTTTGGTGAATTGTGATTGGTGATAACTTGTAAAAATCATATTTTTTTCTCTATTTGTATGAAAAATTCATAAAAATATGTTTTGAATCATAAAAATGAGATCTTTATAATAAAAATGTTTCCAGAGTATGATTCCAATGTTTTCGATAGTCAATTTTTGGGAAATATAATAAATACATGAAAAAAAAGAATTGGAAGGGGTAGTCGTTTCCTCTCTGTTATTGGAAATTACATTGTCCAATATATACTGGGAGGCTAGGTGGTCGATCGAGGGTATGGTAGATGGGGTCCTCCTTATTGTCATGGGTTTCTACTGGGATAGTAGCATCCCTTTTGCTGCTTGTAGTATCTTGAGATAATAATGGTGTAAAGATACAATCGAGTAGTTTTTTATTAGGTGAATTAGTAGCCCAAAACATCACTCTTGGAATGATTAAGCTAAGAGTGGTTACAACCCCAAATAAAATTGAATTCAAAATTTTCCTTCAAAATTTCTATTTAGAAGAATGTTTCCTTCTAATGTAAAAAAGATTAAAATATAAACATTAGTAAAATTTTCCTTAAAAGCTTAAAGTATTAGAAAATTCATCCAAAATTATTGCAATAAAGAAATAGAATGAACAATGCAGAAAATTACAAATTTGGGCCAGTAAACATACCAATCTTGCTTGTACGGATGCCCCCCAACAAATTTATCATGGACATTGTCCTCAAGGTGTCAAAGAATGAGGTTAATCAAGAATAGAAAGTTAATATTGTGAGCTCGTTAGTGCCCATTCCGACGTAAGAATCTACATTGAATATGACCCCAGAATGTGGTGGTAATAATATTCTTGATAGTACTCCTCCTTCTGGTCTGAAGTAGCCAACATGTGCATCCAGAATAAAACATAGAAACCATAGTCATAGTATCTTGGTTCTTGTTTTGGGATCCTATGACAAAATTGTGGTTTCTCAAACTTTAAATCTTCCTCTGGAAGCCTCTACCATACATCCTTGTTAGCTCTACAATTCTTGTAGCCACTTCAATAGCTTTCTATTTGGAGACTTATCAACTCTTTTGTGATATGTAGTTCTTTTCATGTTGAATATAGCATCAGAGCTATTGTATAAGGTAGTTGTTTGAGCCCTTGTATTAACTAATAGAAGTGTCCACTTCCCATCATGTAGAATAGGGACCAATATGAAGCGTGTAACATTATACTTCAGATGATTGATTAGTCGTTGAGGCTCGCCAAACTCTTTATTATGAACTATGTCCATGACTATATTATCGAACATCATGTAAACTTCATCAAGACTGATAGCTAGGACTAACTGGTAGGATGACATGACATTGGCTGTCATACACCAATCATGAGTATCTCATGGAGGTCTATCCAGAGGACTTGAACATTGTTCCATTCGAAGATTGTGACAATTTCATCGTCTTTTGGCCTTCGTTCATTCATACAAAAAGTTAAGTCTTCAACTAACAGCCCATAGAAAGTGTTTCTATCAAAAAATTTAAAGGTGGGTTGTATCAGAATTGGTTGGGACCATTTCATCCACATTGTTGGCTGCATCATCTTTATTTTCCCTTTCTTCTTCTAGTTCTTGGTTCGAGGGGACAGAGATGTTGGCTCCTCCATGTGGTGCTACTACTTCGTTTGTCTTGTGTTCATGGATCTCATTTTGCTGCAGAGAACTAGCTCTTTAGGCCCAAGTGTTTCTAAGGGGATTCCTAGGGGTTGTTTAATAGGTGCTTTGGGAGCCACTGGTTTGGCTTCCTTTTATCTTAAGGGTGGATTGGGAGGGGTGGATGGTTTTGGTTGAGGAGGACATAACAGTTGTGACTGAGGAGGAGGAATCATCGAGCTAGGTATGCATTCTTCATCAGGAGGGGTTTCTATTTCTTTTTCTGGATTTTTTAGTTGCCCCCTCCATGGAATTTGTGCAGGGTGGGGTATGAGCGAGTACATCCTATGTGGAATGTCATCCATGTGTTTATCATAGAAGAACCTCCTATCATGTATGACCTCCATGATGTAATTTCCTCGTCGAGTGTGTAAGTCTTCATTTGCAATTTGCTCTAGAGGAACTCCCTTATTTATAGGTTTGATTGTTCACAACACCTTCAATGTGATGTCATTTAAATATTTCATTCTGTGGGGTACACTACAATCAATATATGTTTCCCTCCAGTTGGGACGATACCAAGCTCCTACCCCTTGTATAAGGCATTATAGGTGTATGGGGATTTCTTGTATCCACCTGTGTTTTTTCTTCTTGAAATACATCCTTCCACATGGTAGGTCCTTTACATTACAATTGTAAGTAACGACTCACCTTGTGGAGAGGTCCTCTACGGTTACAATCCATTGGTTGAAGAGCTTGAATGGTAAAGGTATGAATGGTGGTTTCTTTGTCTTGTGTGGTGTCGTGTAGCTCTTCAACCGAGGGTGTGTTGTTGTTTTCATTGTACAATTGAGCGGCCATAGTTGATATGGAATTAATATTGGGCCTATTTCGTCATTGTACATGTACTCCTCAATTATAGTTCAACATAGGACCTTGAAGAACTCCCTGATTATATTTTTCTTATATCGAAAGGTTGGGCGTTGATCTTCCCTGGTCAGATTGTATATATTATTGTTGTAGACAACATTTTCTCCTAGTTTATTATCATCAAGGATATCTGCAGGAACATGGATGTCATAGAGTAACATCCCTGACATTGATGTCATATCCATATCCTTCATTTTGCATGGCAGTGTTGGTGGGGTTGTCAGGTTAGAACTAGCCATCACTAGTGGTTCGGGAAACACCAGGTTGTCTGGATTTTTTGGTGTGCTATTGAACATCCTTTTCATGTTTCCCTCATGCTCAGCCATTGCTCTTATATTTCCACTTGAAAGAGATTTTTATGAATACCTTCTGTGATTGGATCATTTAAAAGCAATTTGTTGGTGAATTCTTTGAAGTCAAGTGGAGGTGGTGGAGCATCATATACAACTAGAGGGTTTGGCCTATTCATTGCCTCCTCTATAGTTTTAGGTACCTCCTCCATCTCCTTTTTTGGTTTTAAGACAATGTCATTCTCTCTTGTTGCTTTGATAGATTCGGTGAGATTGACTTGCTCAGAAATATCTAGGAAATCTCTAGTTCCCCTTCTTGATGGTTTCCTCCTCTGAGGTGTTTTTTGGTGGAATGTTATGGAGAGGCTGGGGAATATGTGTCCTTGTTTTCCCTGGTGGGCAATTCCACATTTCTGATAGAGTCTTCATCCCCTTGTCTAGAAGATTGGTCTATTGTTGCTTCTTATTCTGGGGGTGGTGCAACATTGTTGGCATTTAGTTTGGCGAATAGCATATCCACCTTTAGCTTCACATTGATGTATGTTGTTGGTGATGAGGCCTCGTCATCAGCAATTCATTGCCACTTTGATGTTTCTTCTTTGAGGGAAGGTGATTGTGTTGATGCTTATGTGATAACCAAGTTTTCTATTTCCTTAAATTATTTAACACCTCGACAAGTTTGATGCTCGATTTTTCTCAAAAATTGTCCTCACCTTTGATTTGATGTTTTTGGGTTACTTTATACTCAATGAATGCTTTAGAACCAATTAAATGTCACAATGTGCCTATTTACTAATGTTGAGGCTTTAGTTACACAACATATATGTAATCCCGCTTTTCATCCTCAATATGAGTCATGTTCCACCCTTTTATCATTTCCATGATGTGGGGATTGATCCCATGGATCCAACGCAACTTTCCTTTCTCCTTATGGAGTTTGGAGGAGGGAGATGAGCCTACTTCAATAGCAATCTAATTTTACTCTAAATTCTAGGCCTTTTCTTCTTTTGGGGGGAAGATGGGACGACCTGGGACCAACCCCAGGCCTGGTCGGACCCTCCTTTTCTTTTCCCCACCTCTTGCCTTCATCTCTCTCATGTGCACAGGGGTCGTACAGACACCCAACGCCCTCCATGCTACCGACCCACCTCCTCTTTTCTCCCTCTCTCCTTGCCTTCTCCACTTTCTGCCACTTGACTGGTTGTTCTTGGTAGTAGGGCACTATTGGCCAGGATTGCACCTAGTTGGCCTCTCCCACTACCACTATTGAAACATCCAAACCCTAAAATGATGTCCCTTGCTTCCCCTTCTTCTATTTAAACCCTCCTACCCCCTCGTTATCTGGGGTTAGCTTCTCCCTCCCCAACGGAAGTGTCATCTTCCTATCGACTCACACACTCCTCCCCTCTGTAGTGAAACATTGCCTCTCTGCTTCTTGCCCTTCCACGCCCACCACCTCAGCACCACCAGTGGTTGTAGGGTTCAAAAACCCTAACGTCATTTTCAAGACAACCTGGAGGGGCAGCATGGCCATGTTTCCCTAGTTCTACCCTCTCTCTTCCCCTCCCCTCTTTGTTCTAACCTGAGGTGCCTCCTACAACGTTGAGGCTGCACCAGTGGCTGTACTTGATTTGCAACAGTGAGCAGCACCACACCGGGAGGTCTGTGCCACCACCACGGGCTTGTCAACACCCACGCTAAACCTTGCTCCCTCCATCTGCTCCCAACCACGAGAAGGACCCTGACCTACTCCCAACCATAGAAGTAGCCTCCCCCGACCACCTCCTCATCACAAGCACAGCGGAAGACATCCCTTGTATGTAGGCTTCTGGCACTGGAAGTGGGTGTTACCCCAGGCCATCGGATGCGGCTAGGTCCATTGTGGACATCAAACCAAAGGTCCTAAATGCAACTCTCCCTCCCCCTATTTCTCGTGGCGCATCGTTTGGGTTGGCGGTAACTGACGTTTGACGAGCCCTCTTTGTGTGGTCATGGGCGATCAGAGACAGCAACCCTTCCCTTCCCTGGGTGGGCTGGGTCAGCACCAGTAGAGCGCACACCTAGTGGTTGCGGCTTGGGTACGACCCACTTTCTCCTTCCTTTCAGCCCTCTTAAGGGTAAAACTTCCCCATAACCCCTTTTCTTAGGTTTGATCTTTAAAACCTCAAAACTCTTTGATGGTTTAATCAAATGTTATGATGTTACATATTGTTTTGATTAGAAAAACACTAGCTATCTCATGGTGCCACTTATTGATCCTAGTTTCTCTCATACCTCCCTTGATTTGCTATTTTATCGCACTGCATGATCCTTAATCATCTAAACTTAGGAAACCTTGCTATTTATGTGATTCTAATGGTTAATAACACTATTTCAAAGTACCTCAGGAACCTACACTCTCTTTAAATGAGTTTAAACTGATCTAGTACACTTACTTGTCCTCTAATGGTACATTTCAAGTGCATGACTCATGAGTTGTCCTTTTTGTGTACTAAATGATGTAACTTGAGCACTTAAGTGGTTTTGGATATTTTAATCTCTATAAAATGCTATCACCTTGAAATCAGTAGCCACTATTATGTCTTTTGCACTCTATGATTAAGATCTCACACTCTTGTGTTATGTTAACATCGTAAGACCCTATGTGCTCACTCTAGTAGATGATTATAACCTATAATGGCCTTACATGAAACCATGCTCTTAAGGATATGGATTTCCTTTACTCATCTTGTTATATTATTTTGGCTTTTGCCTTGATTATACTCTAAGCATGGACGTTCTCTTAGCCTAAGGCACCTTATGATATTGTGTACTATGTAGTGCACTTTTGTGAATATGTCGATATGGATAGAACCATGCTTGTATAAAAAGGGGACCTAAGTGCTTGAGAATGTCCATGTAGGTACTCCCACTTCATACTAATCAGAGATCTATCCTTGCACTCTAGATTGACATTTAGGGCCATACCTTGACTCTTGGTGCTAGGTTTTACTCTACACCTGCAAGGTACACTTTTTTACTCCTCTTGAATTATTGCTATTGTTATGACTTGGTTGCTAGTGGTATATGTAGAGTCTAAATGCTTGTCTATGAATATTGTTTGACATAAGTGACCTCATGATACCCTTTTCATGCTTTTGGTATATATTATATGTTGAACATCACCCTCAAACATTAATGTAGAAAACCATTTTGTAATAACCCTTATGCCCTACCCAACTCATGGGATGTAGGCATAAGGCATGCTGACTCCCCCCTGAGTTGCAAGAAGGGAGCAAAATATTTGGTTGAATATAGGGTGACCCTACAACTTTGATCATTTGGGCCCCTCATGGTTGAAATGTGCAACTATTGGCTATGCCTTAGTTTTCCATATACACTCTTCCTTTGGAAGTTGTCACACGAATATAAGGCCTTATAATATTATTAAGTACAATGGTTAAATTCACCTAAAATATGTTATTGAAAACTTTGTTACATGTTTCTTATGTTTTTTGTCCTTTGGTCTTTACTTCTTGTTATCTTGCCAAGATTATATTATGTTAATCTCATAATCTTGCTAGTTTCGTTTTGCAAAGTGTACCAATGCACCCGCATTGAATTTGTTTCCTATTTTGTTCCCTATTAGGTGATCAACAGATGAATCAAGCTTTATGAAGGAATCTCTACAACAAAGAACACACTCTCAACATGGGGCTTGTAGTATATAAATGGGTTTCTCAATCTATTCATGTAATTGAATTGTTATGTTGATCTTGTAATCTCTTCACATTGTTTCCTTGAACTATGTTGTACTTAAGACACTTTGGTTCCAGATATGATGATGGACACTATTTTGCTCTTCTTTACATATGCTTGTGTATCTTGTTCTATTCTACAAACGGGCGCTTGAAGCCTATTTCCACTGACTCTGTAGTCAACGGGGGTAGGTTGAGGGCAACCAATGTCTCGGTGACAAATGGTATCAAAGCCAAGTTACACGAGCCTCTATGTAAGTAGGGCATGACACATCATTAGAACCTAGGGAGGACCTAAGTCCATAATGGTGAAACTAAGGTAGTAGGCTTGGTACACCATGTGGGGTTCCTCTGTACATCTGCCTATCCTTAGTGAATCTAAGATTGGATTAGGACTCTTCCTTAAAGCCTAGAGAGTCTTCTAGAATCTCCTCTCTTCTTTAAGGACTATCCCCCTAGCCACCTAATTAGATGAGGATTAGTTGGCTTCCAAGTATGAGTTTACTCTACGACCCATTGCTCACATGATCACTCTATTTTGGGTAGTCTATGTATGGGGAAATTAAAATTCAACATAATTGGTAAGAGTTAATTAATATTATATTAATGCCATGATCTGATTGTAACTATGAAACTCGATTTAAGTTAATACTCTTGAAGGTTAGTACTCATATGTTAATCCCCTAGATCATGTGAAACTCAACTATGCCCAATTATGACTAATATGCTTCCTACGTTTGAGGATAATGACAACGATCTTGATGTGGTGAAATAAGGAGGATGTATACCTTATACCTCATGTTAATGATGTCCCTATTTAATTATTGCCTTTCATGTCCCGATTTTATTAATCCTCAAACATAATTGAGCAAATATTACCCTATTTTGAATTGTACCATGATTATGCTTGACATAATGATGCTCTGGGACTCATGATCTCGATTTTAAGCATTTGATACCTGAGGCACCTTTCCTATGTGATTACTATGCCTTCATCTTGATCTTGACATGACGTGATGATTTAGAACCCTTGATCTTGCCTATCATACTCGTGCTCTTGTAATGCTTTATTCAACTACCTGATTTCCAAATATGCCCTTGCTTTGATTTTAAAGGAAGGGAACAATATTTTTGACCTTAAATATGAAGATCTTAGACTTTGGGCCCACATGATGATTTTAACCCCTGATCTCGTAGGATATGACTTGATAGTTGGTACTCTCCCTATTTTATACATGCTTGATGATCATGATTAATATGGACTAAATGAGCTACATTAGGGTTGAAGTTTGTCTCTTGACTCCCCTAAAATAGGACACATCCCCATTTGACCCCTCTAAATCTTCATATGGATGATTATGTAGAGCATAGAAAAGTGACCCTTTCTCACAATTCCAATCTTTTTACCTAAATCCATAATAGGCCACACTCATGGTAATGATGATACTTGATTCTTGATGTCTCGGTTTAAAAACAAAATGATGACCAACCTATGGTCTAGTAGATCCATAATAGTTACACCACATATATGTAATCTCACTTTTCATCCTCACTAAGAGTCATGTTCCACCCTTTTATCATTTCCATGATGTGGGGCTTGATCCCATGGATCCAACACAACTCTCCTTTGTCTTTTTGGAGTTAGGAGGATGGAGATGAGCCTACTTGAATAACAATCTAATTTTACTCTAATTTATAGGCCTTTTCTTCTTTTGGGGGGAAGATGGGCCGAACTGGGACCAAGCCCAGGTCTGATCAGACCCTCCTTTTCTTTCCCCCGCCTATTGTCTTCATCTCTATCACATGCATAGGGGTTGTACAGACACCCAACACCTTCCATGCTACCTACCCACCTCCTCTATTCTCCTTCTCTCCTTGCCTTCTCCACTTTTTGTCATTTGATCGGTTGTTCTTGGCAATAGGGTAGTGTTGGAAAGGATTGCACCTAGCTAGCCACCGCCACTGCCACCACCACTACCACGCTTGAAACATCCAAACCCTGAAATAATGTCCCTTTCTTCCTATCCTTATATTTAAACCCCCCTACCCTCTCGTTATCTGGGTTAGCTTCTCCCTCCCCAATGGAAGTGCCATCTTCCTCTCGACTCACACACTCCTCCCCTCTGGAGTGAAATGTTGCCTCTCGGCTTCTTGCCCTTCCACGCTCACCACCTCAATGCCGCCAGTGGTTGTAGGGTTCAAAAACCCAAATATCATCTTCAAGACAACCTAGAGGGGAAGCACGACCCTATTTCCATGGTCCTTCCCTCTCTCTTCCCCTCCCCTCTCTGTTTAGACGCAAGGTGCCTCCGGCGGCATTGAGGCTGCACCACTAGCTGCGCTCGATTTGCTATAGTGAGTAGCACCACACCGGCGGCTAGATGATGATGACAGGAAACATAGGTCCATGCCACCACCCCAGGTTCATCAACACCCACGCCCGACCTTGCTCCCTACATCTGCTCCCAACCATAGGTAAGGACCCCGACCTGCTCCCAACCAAAGGATCACCCTCCCCCAATCACCTCCTCATCAAGAGCACAACGCGAGACACCCCTTTTACGCAGGCTTCTGGGGCTGGAAGCTGGTGTTACCCCAGACCGTCTGATGCGGCTAGGTCCATGGTGGACATCAAATCAAGGGTCCTGACTGGAACTCTCCCTCCCCCTCTTGCTCATGGCATGCCATTTGTGTCGGCAGTGACTGACGTATGATGAGCCCTTTTTGTGTGATCATGGGAAATCAGAGAAAACAATCAACCCCTCTCATGGGTGAGCTGGGTCAGTGCAAACAGAGCACACACCCAGTGGTTGTGGATTGGGTCTGGCCCACTTTCTCCTTCCTTTCGTCCCACTTAAGGGTAAAACTTTCCTATAACCCCTTTTCTTAGGTTTGATCTTTAAGACCTCATAACTCTTTGATGGTTTAATCAAATGTTATGATGTTACATACTATTTTGATCAGAAAAACACTAGCTATCTCATGGTGCCACTTATTGATCCTATTTCATTCATACCTCCCCTAATTTGCTATTTTATAGCACTGCATGATCCTTAATCATATAATCTTAGGAAACCTTGTTATTTATGTGATTCTAATGATTAATAACACTATGTCATTGTACCTCAGGAACCTACACTCACTTTAAATGAGTTTAAACTAATCTAGTACACTTACTTGTCCTCTAATGGTACATTTCAAGTGCATGACTCATGATTTGTCCTTTTTGTGTACTAAATGATGTAAATTGAGCACTTAAGTAGTCTTAGATCTTTCAATCTCTATAAAATGCTATCACCTCGAAATCAGTAGCCACTATTATATATTTTGCACTCTATAATTAAGATCTCACACTCTTGTGCCATGTTAACATCGTAAGACCCTATGTGCTCACTTTAGAAGATGATTATAACCTATAATGACCTTACATGAAACCATGATTTTAAGGATATGGATTTCCCTTACTCATCTTGTTATATCAATTTGGTTTTTGCCTTAATTATACTCTAAACATGGATGTTCTCTTATCCTAAGGCACCTTATGATATTATGTACTATGTAGAGCACTTTTTTGAATATGTCGATATGGCTAGAACCATGCTTGTATAAAAGGGGGACCTAAGTGCTTGAGAATGTCCATGTAGGTACTCCCACTTGACACTAATCAAAGATCTATCCGTGTACTCTAGGTTGACATTGAGGGACTTACCTTGAGCTCTTGGTGCTAGGTTTTACTCTACACCTGCAAGGTACACTTTTTACTCCTCTTGAATTATTGCTATTATTATGACTTGGTTGCTAGTGGTATATGTAGAGTCTAAATGCTTGGCTATGAATATTGTTTGACATAAGTGACCTTATAATATCCTTTTCATGCTTTTGATATATATTATATGTTGAACATCACCCTCAAACATTAATGTAGAAAAACATTATGCAATAACCCTTGTGCCCTAGCCAACTCATGGGATGTAGGCATAAGTCACAGTGACTCCCCCCTGAGTTGTTAAAAAGGGAGAAAACTACTTGGTTGAATATAAGGCGACCCTATGACAAGAGTATGTCATTCACATGCAATATGAGGAATACAATCATGCTCCCACTAACCTTCTTTTACACACAAGGTTTATCTTCATTTCGAGTAAAGCCAAACTCTTTGACTATCTCATCAAAATAAAGATTCCAGTTCTAAGATGATTGCTTCAATCCATAGATTGACCTTTGTAGCTTAAAAACTTTATTTGCATCCTTTGGGTTTATAAAACCCTCTGGTTGTGTCATGTACACATCCTTGAGAAGATTCCTGTTAAGGAATGTGGTTTTAAAATCCATCTAGAAAATCTCATAATACTGATAAGCTAAAATAGCAACCATGATCCTGATGGACTCAACCATGGCAACTGAAGAAAAGGTTTCATCATGGTCAACACCTTGAACTTGTCTGAAACCCTTTGCAACCAATCTGCCCTTATAGGTATTTACTTTACCATCCATGTTCGTATTCTTCTTGAAGACCCACTTGCACCCTATAGGTTTTACCCCTTTAGGTGGATCCATAAGGTGTATACCTTGTTGGCATACATGTATTCCATCTCAGATCTCATGGCCCCAAGCCATTTCTCAGACTCTGGTCCCTTAGTAGCTTCTAGATAGGTTTTTGGCTCATCATGTATGACCAACTGACTACCTTCATGAGTCACAAGATATCCAAATCTTTTAAGTTCAAGGAGTTTCATACTAGATCTACGAGGTCCATATGTTACTTGAGGAATTTGAAATTCCACAACACATTGTGATTCTCTTTGTTCGTCTTGTGCATCTATTAGTTCAATGCTTTCTTTTTTGTCTCTAACCTCTTTGAGTTCCACTTTCCTCCTATTGATTCCTTTGGAAATAAATTCCTTTTCTAGGAATGCAACATCTCTGGAAACAAACACTTTGATGTTAGATAGGGAATAAAAGTAATATCCTTTAGTCTCCTTAGGATATCCAACAAAATAACATTTATTTGATTTAGGGACAAGATTTTCACGAAACATTTTCTTTAAATAAGCTTCACATCCCCAAATCCTCATAAAAGACACATTGGGACACTTCCCATACCATGTCACATATGGTGTCTTTTGAATTGATTTAAATGGTACTCAGTTTAGTGTAAATACGATGGTTTCAAGAGCATATCCCTAGAAGGTAGACAGAAGATTAGCTAAACTAATCATTAATTGCACCATACCTAACAATGTGTGATTCCTTCTTTCTGATACACCATTATGTTGAAGTGTTCCATGTGGAGTCCACTGTGATACAATATCACAGGCTTGTAGAGGGTCCTCAAGCTCTTGGCTTAAGTATTCTCCACCTCGATTAAAATATAGTGCCTTAAACTTTTTCCAAGTTGGTTCTGTACTTCATTAATAAACTCCTTGAACTTTTCAAGAGTTTTTGACTTATGTTTCATCAATTAAACATAATTGTACCTATTGAAGTCATCAATAAAGGTAATGAAATACTAATACCGACCTCCAGTAGTTATTCTAATGAGGTTGCATACATCAATATGTAGAGTCCTAATAGATCACTAGGCCTCTCATTGTTACCAGTGGATGGAGTCTTGGTCATCTTGCCCAACAAACAATATACATAAGTCTCTATTGATTCAAAATCCAAAGAGTCCAGATAACCATCTTTATGGAGTATAGATATGTGATTCTCATTTATTTTCCCTAGATGACAATGCCTGTTACACCCCGATCTCACAATTTCCTCAAATCATGAGATTAGGGCATAAGATAGGAATTATATGTAATACAAAGAACACCCTTAACGTTTTTTTTAAAACTCTTGTTTCTTCACATTGAACCACATAAATCATTTTAACAAGGGAATCTGAACATTTCTTTTACTAAGCAGACTTTAATAGTAAAGATACATGTATAAACATTCATGGTGTCTCTCACACCTTATGCACATAAGACCTACTAATTAGCATACAATTTCAAAAGAGGAATAATATTACACATCGTAATTACAACTCTCTCTCTTATCTCTTACTGAGGACCTAGAGTGACAAGGACCGACTGACTCAACTAATCTTGTACTTAACTCTTGTGGCAAATCTACATTGATGCTCTGACCATCTTCAAGTCCATGCGGTTAACCCTAAAATGTTTGAGTAGAGGGGTGAGCCTACTCCCTCAGTGAATGAGTACTTCAAAGAAACAGTCTAAGGCACTAATGTGATTACAGATATAACTTTGAGTAAACGATATGAAATTTAACAACAACAAATACTACACTGAGCAGTTCTAAAACAATATAATTGAAATAACAAAGAATGTAATTATTGCATCCAAAGAATAACTACTAGAAGACTATGCTCTAGTCTTCCATAACTCTTTCATTTATAAGGAACTCTGTGAACCTATATGATCATATTTTAGCTTATGCCCTGATCTATGCAGTGTACTCTGCATAGAGACTCGCAGTGCACTACGGCCACACCGTACAAGACTTAGCGACACACTCGGGAAATGCTAAGTCTAACTTTCCGTCCTGGTCTGCTACAGGACCCACAGGCTCTCCGGCCTCCTCTGCACTCACCATGAGTGCTCTGGACTCCTCCTCTAACCTGAGCACAAAGGCGCAGGGAGTCAACACTGGGTTACCACCAGAATTACTCAACTGGTTGATGTTGGATAACCCTTATTTACTCCTCATTCCACCGTGACACACGCACGGATTATTGTTGAACACGAGTCACCTACCATCTAGACACACGCTAGGTAGGTCGTTTCACCCCAAGGTGCAGACCTCTCGAGGGGTTCTACGGTGTTCAGGGCACCTAAGTCTAACATTAACATTATAGGTACATTTTAAACAGAAATCATAACTCATTTAACATTTCTCACAAGGCTCACACGGCCTGCCATATCATATCATAAGAAACATCATAACTCATGTATTCAACATATATCATGTCTCAATAACATCCCTTTCTAGGGCATGTCATATCTCATCACCTGCAATTTACGAGATATGTATTGAAAATAAGAAGCCCTGCAGTATGTAGATATCAACTCAGAGAGAACAAGCATATAAAGTTAAATGCACTAGAAACATACAATTCAACAGTTAAGTATCACCACATCTCATATCGAGACCTTTTATATCACCATAACATGATTCATTGAACACCCTATCCTTGGGGTTTCATTTGCCTTATTCATTCATCACATGCCAACACCCTACTCTTAGGGTTTCATTCGCCTCATTCACCTTTTCATTTGCCTCATTCACTTGTCACATGGCTCTCATAAGGATTTCATAGGATATAATCATTCACTAAATAAAGATTGTTTTCAACAAATCATATACAATCAATATAGATATGAAACCATGGAAATTTAACTAAATTTAGGTTTTCCATACCATTCACTGAGATATCATGTATCAAGAATAAAATTCAATTAAGATAACCCATAAGTTACATCCAAACCACTTATAGGATTACTAGTCCTCTTTATTTAACTTTGATCTTTAAGTGTTCAATTAGGGTTTGCTCCAACACGGTCATGGTGTCACCCCACGGCCGTGGCACAGGTCATTCGAGCTTAAACTAGTGAAATCAAAGTCATAGACTTAGTGATGAATCCCAAAGGTTTTAGATATTGAAATATGATAGCCTTAATCTTGATTGAGAGCATTTATACCTAGGTTTGGTTTAAGTCTAGATATCTCTTCAATTGGGTTAAAACTCTAGTGAGATCTCAGTTAGGTTAAACCCTAATTACATCATACAATATGAATCCGAAAGGCATTCTTTCTAGAATGTGTTGTATACATTTCTAATATGATTCTATCATCAGAGAGTCTTTCAAACAGAGAAGGAGCCCATTTCATATCAAATTGCAACTACACAGAACAAATGGACATTCAGGGTTTAGAATCACATATTAAGCAATTAGGGATTTGGATGCTATAATCAAATTTCGTGCATTACACTGTTTGAAGGAAGAACCCACTCACCCTAAGGTGTGAAAACACCTCAAAACTGCAGCTCAACTCAGGGGATCTCGAACTCATATCAAATCCCTAGCAAATCTCCCAATTCTTCTTCCATTCAACTCGGAAACCTTGAAAATGAGGGATTATGAAGAAAGGGTGAGAAAAGAGGGAATTTCGACATCATCTTGGATCAAATCAGAGCATGGACGGAATCTTGACATGAGAGAGAAGATTCACCATAAAAGTCTATGCAAAGAATCCAAACTTACTTGATTTCACCATTCCTCGGACCGCAAAACCCTAGGTCAGCAATTCCTCCTCTTTCTCCACTCAAGCCCTAACTCTCCCTCTCTCTCTAGATTTTCGTTTCTCTGGGGTGGATGACGAAGAATGAGAGCTGTGTGTGTGTGGTCGATCATATAAGTCAATTCGATCTGCTTGGGTCAATTGCATATTGACCCAACACTCAACTTTAATTATATTGGCTGAATATTCAGTTTCACAATAGTTTCTGTAATTCGCCTACTGAATAGCTAACAGAAGCTCCAAAAATTCTGGAAATTTTATATGTTATACCTAATTAAGTTTCAGACCTCTAGTACAAATTTGAGATCATTTCTAGTTACCAATAAATAAATAAAAATCAAACAGTGCACTTCTATATTGCAGTCTGCAGTAGATTCGGTCGAGTTTGTCCTACACAGAACTCGACCGACACCCTCACTGTAGAGATACAAAGTCATCAAAAAATTACACCAATTTAACATAATGTCTAAAACTGTGTTTTTCAAGCACAGTTAAAATTTGAGATCAATTGGATATACCAATAAAAAGATAAAATTCAATTACCACACTCCTATTCCAATCTGAAAATATGATCGGTCGAGTTTGAAACTCGACCGATAAACAGGTCAGAACATTCTTCAAAAATTCTGATATTTTCCAATGTTGTTCACATTTTATATATCCAAATTTGAGCTAAATCAGAGTTACACATAATATACTAAAAATCATTTATCGAGACACTATACTTATCAAATTTTGTATCCATGTATCATTAAAACCCTATTTTGGGCCGATTAGGGTCTATGCTTCTCAAACCCTAATTCTCAAGACAAAAGAACATTTAGACTTCTTATCATAGTTAAAACATCCTAATTGTGTTATCGTCATTAATTAGATTTCAAGAATGATTATTCCAATTAATCTTTGCAATTGTCTAGGTAAACCCTAGTTTACCAATTAAGCTCAGATGGGGTCGTAACAACTCTCCCCCCCTTAGAATGTTTCGTCCTCGAAACATAAACCTACAAGAAAGATACATTCAAGGTTATTCTAAGCTTCTAAAGCCTTCCATGTCATTATATTCTTGTATTTCATACCTGAATGTAGTTTTCAACATTAGTCCTTTTAATTCTTTACTAAATCACAACATATTTCAAATAGTTCTCAATGATATCAAGCAAATTCTTTATGCCACAGTCAAACATAGAATGCAAAGATAAACCACCACGCTTTCACTGCGCAACTCTGATACTCTGATACATCTATCTCAACTTATGCGTCTCAGAAAGTTCTATTGTTCTGTATCACCTTTAAGTGACAAAAGCGAGTTCACCATGTTGTTTTAAACTTTAATAATGTGCTACTCAGATAGCAAAATAGTCTTGAGTTGAAAAACTAGGTTCAATAACAATTGTAAAGTATTACTCTTGGCATCCCCATTGGTTCATGGAAGCATTACTATCGCATTCCATACTATCCTCAGTATGAACCCACACATCAGTCAAGGTGTAACCATCATGTTATATCATACTAGGGTTTCAACAACAGTAACAAAGTAATCCACGATTGTATTAGTCATTCAAGCTTTGTTCATACCCAGTTACCATCACTTAGTTAGATTAAAGCTAGGTATAACAAGATATACCTCATTAGGGTTACTTATCAACACAATTTGATTAACATCCCTACTATTAATATGAGTGAGTAGGTATAACTACCCTATTCAGGATATCCCTCCATGTCTTCCGTCATCATCCAAACTGTATCACCATATCACAAATACACAATACTAGGATGCATATCTGGTATGAATTACTACAACTATCATACACCTTTAATTAACATATAGCTTGCACAAATTCACTGAAATCATACATAGAACCAACTTACATACCTTAGTATGCCTTGAACAAAGCATACTTCTAAAAACGAGTTCACATATTACACAAAACTAGTGTTTTCCTTTATCTCTCTCCTCATTCTTTACTACTTATGTTTTGCTACCTCTCCTTCTCATTTTGATCATATACAATAAACATCCCTAACATTAAAACATTCAAGGTAAGAATAGATTATTCATCATTCTTTCTATCACACAAGAATTTATTTCTTATCGCACTTCATCGTAATGTATGTCACTATTACATTCACTAGATGACCCTACCAAGGTATTTATGCATCATATATGATTCATTTTCTTATCATTTCATTCCCACCTTGCTATTGTTAAGGAATATATGAGAGAGAAGATGATTTTGAGACTTAGAATTCTTGTATTCAAACATTCCCTTAATACCTTAAATATTCTTCATTTTTAAATCAAAGGGATCATGCATGGATCAAACACAGTTTCTCTTCCAATCAAGTTTTCCCTCCTGAATATTGTCTACCCTTGTATGACTTATTCATTCGTTAAACTACACCTATGTTCTTCACTTAGGAACTAGTTTGTTGTTCTAGTCTTATGAATTATATGATCATATGATTCTCTTCAGTTTTACTCTTTTGAAGACTCTTCACTTCTATGGACCTATTGAATGCTCAACTCTATTCTTATACTTAGCCTTTGCTTTAGAGTTCATAAAAGCATTATACTCAAATATATGATCCATTCTTCATGATCGATTCTTTCTATCTAGAACCATACATACATTTCACATATCTTTTCTATATTTCATATGTATAGTTCATATAATATTAATCAATAAACTGATCATGAACTTCATATCAGGTTCTATTATTCCCAAATAAGGGTTTCACATTTGAGACCCCAAAATTGAAACTCAGATATCAGTTTCAACTAATTCTTAGTTGTTCTGATCTTGCCCATATGTTTCAACATCTTACTGTATGTACATTCTTACTCTGATGTGGGTCTAATTATTCAAATTCTATTCTTATTATACTATTGATAGGATTCATTAGATCCTAGTAACGCATCCTGCCATCCGGACCAGGCCAAACCTGAAGTCCTGAAGCCAAGAACTACAAAGGATTACTCAACTCCTATTCATCTCAGAAGTGTGGAAGAAAACTTATCCACTAACAAAAGCTCATTCAAAGGTCAATTCTAGTCTACTTGTTACAAAGAATAAAATCAATAAATGCTACAACTGCATAATGTACAACAGATATTAAAGACCCATATTTCAAAGTATTGAATATTTCAATTCAAACATATAAGAGCATTTTTATACATTTCCAACAAAAACAACATTATGAAATGTAAGTTCTATCTCCTTTTACATTTATGCTCTAAATTCTTGTTTCCTTTCTCGTTTTCTAACCCTAACATCTCTAGGTTTCCTCTCTAGCCCATTCTTCCACTGTATACCTGGCCAGGGTATACGTGAGAGAATAGATAGAGTAGCTTGTACTGGTTGATCCAAGTACTCAGATATCGGGCCAGGATATCCAAATACTCAAATCCCCAAAGCTAACATCAAAACATCTCCTATCTGCCACACTTATGACGCTAACTTACTAACTTAATGGTCCTTGACAACTCACCATAAGCTCTGATACCAAGCTGTTACACCCCGATCTCACAATTTCCTCAAATCATGAGATTAGGGCATAAGATAGGAATTATATGTAATACAAAGAACACCCTTAACTTTTTTTTAAAAAACTCTTGTTTCTTCGCATTGAACCACATAAATCATTTTAACAAGGGAATCTGAACATTTCTTTTACTAAATAGACTTTAATAGTAAAGATACATGTATAAACATTCATGATGTCTCTCACACCTTATGCACATAAGACCTACTAATTAGCATACAATTTCAAAAGAGGAATAATATTACACATCGTAATTACAACTCTCTCTTATCTCTTACTGAGGACCTAGAGTGACAAGGACCGACTGACTCAACTAATCTTGTACTTAACTATTGTGGCAGATCTACATTGATGCTCTGACCATCTTCAAGTCCACGCGGTTAACCCTAAAATGTTTGAGTAGAGGGGTGAGCCTACTCGCTCAGTGAATGAGTACTTCAAAGAAACAGTCTAAGGCACTAATGTGATTACAAATATAACTTTGAGTAAACGATATGAAATTTAACAACAATAAATACTACACTGAGCAGTTCTAAAACAATATAATTGAAATAACAAAGAATGTAATTATTGCATCCAAAGAATAACTACTAGAAGACTATGCTCTAGTCTTCCATATCTCTTTCATTTATAAGGAACTTTGTGAACCTATATGATCATATTTTAGCTTATGCCCTGATCTATGCAGTGTACTCTGCATAGAGACTCGCAGTGCACTACGGCCACACCGTATAAGACTTAGCGACACACCCGGGAAATGCTAAGTCTGACTTTCTGTCCTGGTCTGCTACAGGACCCACAGGCTCTCCGGCCTGACTCACAGGCTCTCCGGCCTCCTCTGCACTCACCATGAGTGCTCTGGACTCCTCCTCTAACCTGAGCACACAGGCGCAGGGAGTCAACACTGGGTTACCACCAGAATTACTCAACCGGTTGATGTTGGATAACCCTTATTTACTCCTCGTGCCACAGTGACACACGCACGGATTATTGTTGAACATGATTCACCGACCATCTAGACACACGCTAGGTAGGTCATTTCACCCCAAGGTGCAGACCTCTCGAGGGGTTCTACGGTGTTCAGGGCACCTAAGTCTAACATTAACATTATAGGTACATTTTAAATAGAAATCATAACTCATTTAACATTTCTCACAAGGCTCACACGGCCTGCCATATCATATCATAAGAAACATCATAACTCATGTATTCAACATATATCATGTCTCAGTAACATCCCTTTCTAGGGCATGTCATATCTCATCACCTGCAATTTACGAGATATGTATTGAAAATAAGAAGCCCTGCAGTATGTAGATATCAACTCAGAGAGAACAAGCATATAAAGTTAAATGCACTAGAAACATACAATTCAACAGTTAAGTATCACCACATCTCATATCGAGACCTTTCATATCACCATAACATGATTCATTGAACACCCTATCCTTGGGGTTTCATTTGCCTTATTCATTCATCACATGCCAACACCCTACTCTTAGGGTTTCATTCGCCTCATTCACCTTTTCATTTGCCTCATTCACTTGTCACATGGCTCTCATAAGGATTTCATAGGATATAAGCATTCACTAAATAAAGATTGTTTTCAACAAATCATATACAATCAATATAGATATAAAACCATGGAAATTTAACTAAATTTAGGTTTTCCATACCATTCACTGAGATATCATGTATCAAGAATAAAATTCAATTAATATAACCCATAAGTTACATCCTAACCACTTATAGGATTACTAGTCCTCTTTATTTAACTTTGATCTTTAAGTGTTCAATTAGGGTTTGCTCCAACACGGTCATGGTGTCACCCCACGGCCGTGGCACAGGTCATTCGAGCTTAAACTAGTGAAATCAAAGTCATAGACTTAGTGACAAATCCCAAAGGTTTTATATATTGAAATATGATAGCCTTAAGCTTGATTGAGAGCATTTAGACCTAGGTTTGGTTTAAGTCTAGATATCTCTTCAATTGGGTTAAAACTCTAGTGAGATCTCAGTTAGGTTAAACCCTAATTACATCATACAATATGAATCTGAAAGGCATTCTTTCTAGAATGTGTTGTATACATTTCTAATATGATTCTATCACCAGAGAGTCTTTCAAACAGAGAAGGAGCCCATTTCATATCAAATTGCAACTACACAGAACAAATGGACATTCAGGGTTTAGAATCACATATTAAGCAATTAGGGATTTGGATGCTATAATCAAATTTCGTGCATTACACTGTTTGAAGGAAGAACCCACTCACCCTAAGGTGTGAAAACACCTCAAAACTGCAGCTCAACTCAGGGGATCTCGAACTCATATCAAATCCCTAGCAAATCTCCCAATTCTTCTTCCATTCAACCCGGAAACCTTGAAAATGAGGGATTATGAAGAAAGGGTGAGAAAAGAGGGAATTTCGACATCATCTTGGATCAAATCAGAGCATGGACGGAATCTTGACATGAGAGAGAAGATTCACCATAAAAGTCTATGCAAAGAATCCAAACTTACTTGATTTCACCATTCCTCGGACCGCAAAACCCTAGGTCAGCAATTCCTCCTCTTTCTCCACTCAAGCCCAACTCTCCCTCTCTCTCTAGATTTTCATTTCTCTGGGGTGGATGACGAAGAATGAGAGCTGTGTGTGTGTGTGGTCGATCATATAAGTCAATTTGAGCTGCTTGGGTCAATTTCATATTGACCCAACACTCAACTTTAATTATATTGGCTGAATATTCAGTTTCACAATAGTTTCTGTAATTCGCCTACTAAATAGCTAACAGAAGCTCCAAAAATTCTGGAAATGTTATATGTTATACCTAATGAAGTTTCAGACCTCCAGTAAAAATTTGAGATCATTTCTAGTTACCAATAAATAAATAAAAATAAAACAGTGCACTGCTATATTGCAGTCTGCAGCAGATTCGGTCGAGTTTGTCCTACACAGAACTCGACCGACACCCTCACTGTAGAGATAAAAAGTCATCCAAAAATTACGCCTATTTAACAGAGTGTCTAAAACTGTGTTTTTCAAGCAAAGTTAAAATTTGAGATCAATTGGATATACCAATAAAAAGATAAAATTCAATTACCACATTGCTATTCCAATCTGAAAATATGATCGGTCGAGTTTGAAACTCGACCGATAAACAGGTCAGAACATTCTTCAAAAATTCTGATATTTTCCAATGTTGTTCACATTTTATATATCCAAATTTGAGCTAAATCAGAGTTACACATAATATACTAAAAATCATTTATCGAGACACTATACTTATCAAATTTTGTATCCATGTATCATTAAAACCCTATTTTGGGCCGATTAGGGTCTATGCTTCTCAAACCCTAATTCTCAAGAAAAAAGAACATTTAGACTTCTTATCATAGTTAAAACATCCTAATTGTGTTATCGTCATTAATTAGATTTCAAGAATGATTATTCCAATTAATCTTTGCAATTGTCTAGGTAAACCCTAGTTTACCAATTAAGCTCAAATGGGGTCGTAACAATGCCAAAGATATATTTTGTTTGAGTTATTGAGTTTTAGTCTTTTGGTATTTACATTATAAACATTTGTCTTTAGATCTAGCTAATAAAGACCACAAGACATTGTGGTATTGCAAAAAAATATCCCATCTTATGAAATAGAACATCTACCATTCTTAATATGAAATTCATATGCATCCTTGTACATACAAGATACATAAATGATGTTTCTATTTATGGCAGGTACATAATAGCAGTTCACTAACTCTATCACAAGCCTTGTGGGAAGAGATAAACTATAGGTTATAACTGCAATTGCAACAACTTTTCTCCATTTGTGACTTGCAGTTCAACCTCACCCTTTCTTAAAGGTCTACTTCTTTTCAGATCCCACATATTCAAGCATATGTGATATCTGCATCCAGTATCTATTACCCAAGATGAAGAAGTAGATAAGTTTATCTCAATAATGTATATACCTAAAGTGGATATCACCATCCCAATTCTTCTGTTTCCTGAATGCCTTCAAGTACAAATGATGTATTCCTCTTATACTTTTCTTTCTCCTTATCTTGAGTGTTAAAGATATGGATTTGAGCTTAGCCTCAGAACTCTTTATGGCCTTGCTTTCATCCTTGTACTTGACTCCACTAATCACCATCACGGATTTGTCCTTCTTCATCCATTCTTCGGCATTTATCAGCATGCCAAGCAAATTTGACAACGGTCTGGCCATATTATTCAAGTGGTAACACTCAAGAAAGTGGCTATATGATTCAAGAAATGGTTGCAGAATCATATCCATGGACAACTCTTGGCTCAAAGAGAATCCTAGTTCTTCTAGATGTTCTACATGTCCAATCATATTGAGCACATGGGTCTCTACCGTGTCTCTCTCAATCATCTTACACTCAAAGAGCACCTTTGAGATATTGTACCTTTCTTGATTTGTGTGTTTAATGTTCAAGTTCTTAAGATGTGTTACCATCTCAAGTATCGCCATGTCCTCACACTGATCATGCAAATCATAATTCATGCAGCTTAGCATAAGGTGCTTTATATCTAAGGCATCATTGGCATGCTTCCAGTAAGCATCCACCTCAGCCCTAGGCGCATCAGGAGTAGGTATTTTTGGTACTAGTGTTTCTAGGACATAAAGATTTTGCTTTCATTAAGAACCATTCTCAAAGTCCAAAACCAATCATGGAAGTTTGTCCCATTAAATTTTTGCTTCCTAAGGACCAATCGCAATGATGATTTTATTGCCATTTGATTCTACAAGAGAAAAATTTACATTTGTCAAAACCCCTTTTGATTAGATTTGAAAAAATTTATGATATTTAATTTGGTCTTTAATTAATTAGCACGCCCACAATTTTATTCAAAGTTATAGCCCTCACATATCAATTCGGAAGATTACAATTTCCAACCTTCTAATGAGCCAAGATCCAAAACAATTCAACTATTAACCAACCAATGCCACCGTCCATAGTCAACTATTAAGGTAGGCAACTTTGCCAATTGGATATTATGCAATTATTGGATAGATGTTATGCGCAACTCCTTGCCATCATCATCTACATGACTCTAGTGTTTAATGTCATTAGAGACGCACAGTTAAGCCTAACCCAAAAGCCAACACGATTATTACACCATGCTTGGTAGGCCAACATTATTACCATCACACTTCTATGAGATAGATGACATACCACCCTTGGGATGCCCACGCTTAGTCGATCAAGCTTTTCATATGTGTTGCTAATGAAAAGCATCTAAGATTAATATATTATTGAGGGAGTTGTATTTATAAATACATATACATTATCTAATCAACACATATATAGTATGTATCATATACATTCTATATCCCACAATGAAAACATGTAATAAGGATCGGTTATCTAGTCTGCAGTCCATCATCTTTTGGATCCTCCAGTCGATCGGCTGGCTCCACCATCTGACCGATTTGGCTCATCCTCCTCGGTCCTCTAGTCGGTCGACTCACTTTTTGAGATGATCACTTGGCCTGGTGCCGAGTGTCTTCTTCTTTTTCATAACAAGAAATTAAACTATCATAATGCTATTACAAATTACATGATAAAAGAGAAACCTTAAGTTACATTCGAGGGGAGCATAGGTAGGAGAGAATAATACTTTCACAATTGGAAGATAATGTAGAGGATCGGTATGCAAACTGAGATAAAACCAACCACACAACCATGCACAGATACAGGGTTATTGGTCATAACCATGCTTTACATCTACCATCAAAACTCACTTTTAAGGGGACGCATGTATCTATATATATATATATATATATATATATATATATATATATATATATATATATATATATATAAATTGGATACTTATTTAATTGGATATGCACATTAATCAGTTTAAATATTTGCATCATCTGCAATAAATAAATGATGAAAACCAAAAATATGATCATATAGATTATCCCAAAACATAGTAAATTGATGTGCCTCTGATACCACTGTATGGAAATATGGAGTCAGAGTAGGCAGTAGCAATAAAAAATTTACTTCCATATTCCCCTTTAACCAATGGAACGCGCCAATAACTATGCAATGAGAATGATGGTTTAGCAGATATACCTGGTCTTGGAGCAAGTTCAATGACAATCTCCTCGTTGCGGTCATGCACCCTTTCTTCAAGTTGCACTCAGACATCGTCTGTGTCAGCATCCTGGTTGACCACCACAAATAGCATATTGATGTTGTCCTCCTAGTCGGAAGAGGATCCCCACTTCGAGAGTAGTCCACACAGACCACTGGGTACTCTTGTCATTCTAGATGAACAAACAAGAAGGAGTCATTCCTTCATGTTCGCATACTAGTCACCAACTTGCTCTCCCACAATTCTTCTCCCTTGCTATCACTCCCTTTATCAGGTAGGACTTGCTCAGGTTCTCTCAGTTACCACAACTAAAGAAGACAAACAATTGTAAGAAGAAATTGACTTGTGTCTTCGGGAAGACCCTAGTACCCCTCTATTTATAGGAGGGTCATGGTCAAGGTTTCCAATCTGTGCAGGAGTGGAAGGGACTAAAATTTCATGATTTTTCACAACCGACAATGGGAGAAATGATCGGTTGACCAGTGAATCGGTTGGTCAGCATGTGAGCCGATCGGTTCACCCAATAAACTGGTTGTTTCATCACATTTTCAAATAGCAATTGTATTCAAAATTCTAATCCAGTTAATGCACGACATGACATCAGCATTAATCCTTGATACAATCAAATTGCTCTATGAACCAAGCGGTTCATCTCATGAACCGGTCATCTCATGACCATGAGACAATTTCTTCACACAGTAAACTGGTCAATTCATGTCTTGTTTCATCTAGAATTCAGCCAATGCAATATATAATTAAATAGACACTTCAACTGGTCAGTTCAGAGTGCAATCAATTAATTGTTGTTTAAATTGAGTATCTAAACACTTTATTAATCAATTTAATTACCATTCATTATTAAACTACTATTCCAAGTGAATTACTTTGTGTGTGACCCTATAGTTTCAATATTATGTTGGCAGTGAATGTCCATAACCAATTATGACATCACAAGCAAAGAGTGGTGCCTAGCTACACATCATTTCTACCCAAGTATATGAAATGCTGGAGAACAAATTCAACCTACAATATGTGATTGGTGTAATAGTGTTTGTATAGTTCCTTTATCATTGATATCCAGATTGAACTCGAGGCATGGAATCATCATCCTCTTCAATCATTCAATCTATGTTCCTTGAACCAGAGCAGACTGTCTGAGATATATGTAAGCTCAATATCACTTATTGACTCACATGAGCATGGCCATGCATTTCTCAGTCTCTCTTATCAAGTGTCTAGTATATCATACTTTTTTAGGGGGGACAAATGTCATCTACATCATTCACAGTCATCCCCATGTGTCATAGTGTACTCGAGCATCACCTTTATGGAAACCCTTATCCAGAATCACGGTGGATGATGCCAAAGTATACTAAATGACATGTGATGAGTGTAGTGACTTCAAGTCTAAGAACAACAATCACTACCAACACTATAAGAGATGATTATGAATACTAATTATGGTTTCCATATATCACTCTTATGGTGGGTTTGTTTGATACACTATTCTCGAACAAGTATTTGTGTGTTTGGTTTTATATCACATATCATGACTGCTGAGATTATGTCATCAACCAACACACACTCTAGTCTTAAATGTTATTTCTATCTATCAACCTTCCACAATAACATTCAAGTAGGGACATAACAAGAATGTATATACTCTTAACATCTGTATGATCTTATTGTTCATGTCACGTACTTGAAGACATATGTCATTGAGTAATATCATTCTCTAGACATTTATTATGTTACTTCATTATCTCATAGTTGAACAAAATAGAATAAATTGGAAGCTTGCCTTTATTATTAATCAAATCATTTACAAGTTATGCCATTACAATCATCGTATGATTAGCTCTCTGGGCGTACATACCAACAAGGTAAGCCCATTGTAGAAGGTTGTAACTAGAAATTCTTTATCATAATTGTGGTGAGGACAGTCCCTCTTGTTCTCTTAGAATCTTTCTTGTGCCTCATACAAGTTCTCATTGGGCTTCTGTATGAAATCTTATGCATGTTCTAAGAGTCGTCTCTACTAGATAGAGCTTGGTGGAAACAATGTCAGCTAGGGGTGCCCAACCATTGATAGTCTTATCAGGTAGAGTAGGCTACCATGGTAGAGCTTTATACCTTAGATAAAAGTTGAATCCTTTATAGTGTATTACTTCATGCGGTACCTTGTTCATCTTGAAGGTGACATAAATGTTTTTAAATGAATCTAGATGATGATAAGGGTTTTTTTGTTAGGAGTTTCCCCCAAAAGTCTTGTTCTGGATCATACTAATGATTTTTGGGTTGAGCTTAAAGTTTGGAACATTGAATCATGGGATGATGATTGGACATCTAGATTCATTAGCTCTGGTGGTAGCCAACTCACTAAGAGAAGGTCCTCCATCATCCTCATCATCATTTTTGTTTTTGTTTCTCATGTTTCTTGTGGCTTTATCAAGACATCTTTCTTGACTACCTCTCTTAATTTCTTATTCAACTTTCTCTAATGTTGGGCTAGAGGTTTCGTGCTTTCTACCAAGTGTATTTTTTGCATGCAGATAGTTGGGCTCATGCCTTTTATATCTTCTATAGAATACCCTATTGCTTTCTTCCTCAGCTTAAGTTCATTCAACAACCTACCCTACTAGTCTTCTATCAAGGCAGAATGTATAATAATTGGGTTCCTTTCTTTGGTGTCTAGAAATTCATATTTTAAGCCCTCATGGAGCTACTGCAGCTCCAACTTAGATTTTGTGCTTCTTTCACCTCTGGGGATTTCTCCAAAGAGGCATAATTCATATATTCTATATTTGCATCCTCCTCATCATTGTAGTTATCTTTGGGTTGGTTTAAATAGTTAAGAATTTGACCACTTCTGGGTCTTCAATATCTGAACTAGAATTGTTCATAGCTCTCATAAGTGGGTCAACTATAGCATTTTGTTCCTAGACTTCCTCACAGAACTGGTTGTATCTATCCATGAGATAGACTGAATCGAAGAGAGATGGTCCTCTCATGGAGTCTTGAATATGAAAATAAATATGATTATTCCCACTATTATAGTGATAATTCCATCTTCAAAGTCTATCAAGGATCTCCCAATGGAGACGAATGGTATCTTATAAACGTTGGACATGTTGGGTCTTCCACTATGTCTATCAAACCTATGTCACGTCATATGAAAAATTATCCCACTCGAATAGGAACCTTTTCTACAATCCCTACCATATCATAAAAGAACGATCTGCTACTTGAACTTGCACCCCTGTTTTGACCATATCACTAAGTCCTAGCCTCTAATCTACTGTGATAATCATAAGGATAATACTTTCTCTAAGATCTTCTAGACCTTGTCTTACCTCATTATCTCCTGCATTGAATGGGATGGTGAAAGCTCTCAAGTCTTTCTACTTGGCAAGAAACTTTCCTAGATGAAAACACTAGAATTTTTGGTTAACCTAACAATTTCAACATGGTCTCCTAGCCTTCTTTTTGTAATCAGGTCTTTGAAGAGCTTCTCCTTTGTTGGCATTTCTTCAATAGCATCAATGAAGGGAACATACATGTGCAATTTCATAATGACTTATAAGAACTTTTATATCTCTTTTTTAGATGAGACTTGATTAGTTTATATGGGAAATGAATCCTTGGTAAATAAGGTTCCTACCTTCTAGAACCTTTTCATCTGACTCTAGTTTTTTCTCCACTACTTGTGTCTTTCCCTTATCTTTATCCTTTCCTTTAGCCTTCTTGGTTTCAAACTCTACTTTAGGTTCATCCTCTATTAGGATAGTTTCATGTTGGGGCTCAGTAATATGAGTGTTCTTCTGAATAGTCTTACCTTCCAATTTTTCTAGGATCTTTCCTGATCTAATAATCTTACCTCCCATGTGGGTTCTTTATTAGTTCTGATAGGTGTACAAACTGTTGATCGATTTTTTTTGCATGGACTTGCATGTTATCCATCTGAGTGGTCACACCCCCTAGTTGGTTCTGCATTGTGCTCAATAGGTCAGTGTTGTTGATAGAGCTTTTGGCTCGATTGCTTGTTTACAAATGTTTACCTTTTGTGAATTCAAACAATTTAGAAACCAGATTTTTTGTTGAATAGAGTTTCTAGTATGACTTTGACCTTGACTTGGCCTGTTTGAGTTCCTATTTTGGTTTTGGCCTTGTCCTTGGTAATTGTTCTTGCTCTACTGATAAGTGGTGTTGTGTGTGAACATGTGTGGTCCACCTCCTCTACCAAAACATGACACTCTTTTAGGTGGGTCATTCAATTGGTGAGCATTTTCAATAGCATCCTTGTTACTATAGGAGAAACCATGATGATACGTCCTCTTGAAGTTAAGAAACATTCTCAATATCATCTTCCTAGTCATTGATCTTCTAATTGGGTGTAGATACAATTATCTACCCCATGACCTCCTTCGCTACATGTAACACACTTTAAAACCTTTTATGCATTGTTCTTTTCCTTTCTTCCAGATTTTTTCAGCTATTTCACATCCAAAGCAATCTTTTGAATTTGGGTAGTTATATAGCATCTAGAGGCTTAGAGTAGGTAGTTGTCCCTTTATATGATACCTTCTTGCTTGTTCTCCTGTCATATTCCAAACTAACTTGTAGGGCAGCCATACTGTCAACGTTCATGGTTTTGTTTGGGTTCTTTCCTAGGAAATCACTGCATGTAGTTGCATTCAGTGAGGTCCTTTTAGTAGAGGTAAGCCCGTTGTAGAAGGTTGTAACTAAAAATTCTTTATCATAGTTGTGGTAAGGGTAGTCTCTATGGTACTCTTGGAATCTTCCCATGCTTCATACAAGTTCTCACTGGGCTTCTATATGAAGCCAGTGATCTTGTGCCTATTTCTAAGAGTCTTTTCTACTAGATAGAACTTGGTGACAAAATCTTCATCCAGGGGTGTCCAACCATTGATGGTTTTATCAGGCAGAAGAAGATGCGGTGATAGAGATTTATCCCTAAGAGTTAAGTTCAATCCTTTATAGTAGATTACTTTCTGTGTTACCCTATTCATCTTGATGGTGTCATAGATGTTTTTAAAGGCATCCAAATGATAGTAAGGTTTTCCTTTTCAGGAGTTTCCCCCAAAAGTCTTGTTCTGGATCATATTAATGACTGCTGATATCGGCTCAAAGTTTGGAGCATTGAATTGTGAGATAATGATTGGACATCTAGATTTATTAGGCCTGTAGGTAGCCAACTCACTAAGAGAAGGTCCTCCATCAACTTCATCCTCACTGTTGTTGTTGTTTCTCCTGTTTCTTTTGGCTCTATCATGATGTTCTTCCTCACAGAGTTCCTCTTCATGATGCTTTTCTTCCTCATGATGCTCTTCTTCACGATCTTCCTCACATTCTTCTTCTTCATGATGCTCTGCATCTCTATCCTTTTGATGTTCTTCATGAAAGCCTTCCACCCTTGTGTTGCAGACGACTGCCCTGCAAGGAGCCATGATATTTTAGTTGGTAGTGTTTATGGTTCGATTCACTCAAACTACCTCAAATAAGTCACACAATCAAGTTAGAAACTAGACGTGTGATACAAGGTATTTAAGATGGTTAGAGTCATTGTATTTAAGTGTGCAGCCATGTCATCACTAGACTTTGGTCATGAGTGTATGCTAAGTAGAGTTAGGTTCTTAACAATATTGGTTGCCTAGTCCTTGACAACGGTGTCGAAAAGTTGATCACGATAAATCACACATCAAAAAAGAGAGGATCCAGAGTAATCAGACTTTTAAATTTATATCCCAACACTCAAGCCCCCACAATGATAATAATTTGGTCTGGTATAGTAAATGAGGGTCGATCTATAGGGAAAAGAGTGGTATGTGTTAAGAATTAAGAGTCTTAGCTTATTTACACCAAACAGCAGTGGAATAATGTTTGTGTTCCTTATGGAATAGTGGTGCTTCAACAAGCAAGTAACAAACAAGTAAAATAAATCAATAAGTAAAACAAAAGAACAAGACAGTCAAAGGATAAGTTATCGAATATGGATAGGAAATTTGAATTGGGTTTCACCACCTAAGGTCTCTCACCAACATGCATTACTCACACCAATGTATACCCTTAGCAAGTTTATAAGAAATCATCATAAATGTCTATTCCTTCCTCACTCAAGCTTAAGATAGATCTAGATTATAAGGTTGTCTTTCTCTTAACAAATAGTCAAAGTAAAACCATATGATCATTAGCTTAAGCATTCCATCATTCTCATATGTTCACCCAACTTCATAATACTTAGATATAGGTTGATACTATTCTTTTGAGGAATCAACAATCAAACAACACAAGATGGTGGTTAATCATGCCAATAAAGCATTAAGAACAAGAGTATGGAGATAAACATTGCTAACAGTATATATTCATTGGAGGTAAGTATCTACATGTTTGGAGAGCCTTAGTGGCTACTGCCAACCCAAGCTATATGATTAGCCACTCATGGTGATGAGTAGCTTGGTGGAATTATGAGAATGGTGAGACATAGAGATGGTAAATGAGGTGGAATGAAGGGGGATGAAAGGAGGTTGATGGATTTAGAGAAGAAGGAGAAAGATACAGCAACAATGACTAAGAATTAGTCAAGAGAATTTCTTCACTCTAAATACGATGTCGGCAACAAGGATGGATTCTTTGTCTCCCTCCTTCTCTTGAAGAAGAAGTCTATAACTACTTAGTCGAGGTGGAGGCACACTATTCCTTTGACTCTCATCCTTAGAGGTCATGAACCGATGGCGGAGGGTGCAAATTCAAGACTGATGGTGAGGTGGTTGTGCATCAACACTTTGTCCTCTCCTTCATGTCATGACTCGGTTCTAGTTGCATGGGTATTCTATTTATAGCTCTTGCACCACAACAAATCACCTGAACTGGCATGATAAAATGTTATTAAAATCCCAAAATGATGTCGGCCTTGATCTGTTACTTCAATCTTTGAAATGCCAGAAAAATGTCATTTTAGCACATGTCGTTAAAGGAATTACAGCCTTTTTAAAGACACCAAAAATAGGGAATGATGGAATCAATGAAATGTTAGAAAATAACACCATCACAACATTTTTATGCCCTTTACAACAACTAATAACACCGGAAATTGACACCATCACTGCATTTTGTACGCCTTTTATGGCATGACCAACATGCCACATTCTATATGAATTTCATGATATGACAAACATGGCGGGAAATGATATTGTAACAACATTTGGTATGCCTTTTAGTGAACATTTTTTGCCCATTCAGCCATACTTTAACCCATTCAAGTTGCACATTCTAATATTAATGCAACTTATCCATATCTCATAACACATTGAAAAGTATCACTACTCTATGAATTCATGAATATATTTGTACAATGTGTGAAGTGATTTTTTCTACCACAATGAATTACATGACATCTTGCACATGACTAATAAATAACATTAATAATGATACATTACATGTTGAACCAAATATGGGTTGTTGCTCCTAACAGGGTCAGGTCCCTTTGTTGACTCAAATGACGCTTGAGTTCATAGGACTGATCAGTTCACATGATCGCTACATTAGAGTCACTTTCAATTGATGAAGTTGTTGCATCGCCAATAAGACAATGGCAAATAACATTTAAAGAGGAAGAATTGCATGCCTTATTGATTCTATGAGATGTAATGGATTTTGTTTTGAAAAGATGTAACAGAAAGTGACTTGGTTCTCTGCTTTTGACTTTAGCAGCTCATCTCTACAAGCAAGAGAAACAATATGTGTATGTTTGGAATTTCTACTCCTTTATGATGTATTGTTGCTAAGTTGTCACCTAAATGCATGAAATTTGAGAGAGAACACTAATATTTTGAAGAAGACCAGTACATTGCTAAATGATTAGGATATTTGGATGACTGAGAAACCCGATCAAATGGGGAAAAAGTGTCTATTGATGCTCCAAGATAATGCAACCCTACAGGATTGAGTGATATGTCATGTTTAGATTTGCAGCAGATGAACAATTTCTCAAGTTGCCTCAATGAATTGGTTATAACTATAGACTGTGGAAACTTAATTGCAAGGGTCCAACATGTGGAAGAACATGCACAACTAGAACAACCCACCACATGTTGTGGTCTTAAGTTAATTGATCAAAGCAATAAACTCAAGCTTCATCCATATTTAAATCATGTTTTTATATTGATGGGAAATCACTTGTTTGTTCGACAAAAGATGTTGAACATTTAGATAATGGGAAGGCTCAACCTCAGTCTTTTTGTTACAACTACACGATGAATCTCAGGAGCAACAAACAACATGCAATATCATGATCTTAAAATTGAGGTAGATGTTTCAATTTTATCTACATCCTTGTCCAAATGGTTAAACAAGCAGAGCCATTCAGTATATACCATTCTTCAGAATGTGCAAAAAGCTACAAAATTCAACCACTGAGTTAAGAACTTGTATACAATAGCACTCTTTCAGTGGTAAGAAGGGTCTCTGATGATATTTTAAATGTACTAGTGTGATTGTGTGTTTCTCAATCATCATTCCATATTGAAAATAGAAGGAGTATATTTGGTCAAAAGTAATGGAAAAAACATCTAAAATTAAGCAACTAGATCATTCAAATTTTTCGTGTTCGTGCAGTGTCGGAGAAAAATGGATGCACAGTAAGACAATAAATGGTGGCATGCCTAGACACACTCTGATGAACTAAATATCTTCAATGGAAACAAAATGATCCATACCTATTTAGCAGTCATTCAATTTGGGGAAGGATATCTGGGACGATGTACTCATGACATACATTGGTTGTCATTTGTCCATGACGCTAACTGCACTGATTGACCACCTATAGTAAAACATAAATGTATGTTTAATTCCACATAGATAACTCAAAATCAATAGAGGTATTTGCAAAGAGAAAATTAGTGTCCTTCTGATAGCTTTTGTAGTGAAATGGATTTAGTAATGTTTCTAGTGTCTTTCTATCAGATAGTGTAGACATCACCGGAAGTTTCACTTTCAAATTGAAACAACAATAAATACTCCATTAACACGAAGGAAGAAATAGAGAACAATGGAGATTATAAGAAATTACTGGTTGTAATTTATGACCTTTTTGTAAAGGAGAGTCTTGTTGCATCGACCATAAGACACTGAGCATATGTTGGGAAGATGATCCATGTACTACCTTGCATAATACAAACTGAGGTTTTAAAATTCAGTACTCAAAAATCTGTGATACCCTTACACTGAAGGTGCTACTGCTTTGTCATTATAAATGCTCTTTTTCCAATAATAAAATTCAAAGGTAACAATACCTTTTTGCTAATAAATGTATGTGAGGTTAAGGAAATTGTAAGGGTGTCAACGGAACCAGTTAAAGTGATAAAATGAAAAAAAACAATTGAGTGGAAGTGATTTTGAAAACCTTTCTAATGTATCTAACATGAATTTCTTGAGATTCTTAGCGTTGTACAAGTATAATAGTAATGAATGCATTTTTATGTAAACAAGATGCAAAAATCTCCTTCTCTATTTCTTCAAGCCAACAAATAGAATGACAACACCCCTTCCCCAAAAATCAAAAGTGTTGAAGAATCAATTTTGAGAACATACAAATTAATAGGCACATTAGATTATCGCATTGAACCAAAAAATTAGAGGAATTGATGCATTAAAATAGTTAGGATATATCTCAAAATGGTTGTTGAATTGAATCAAATAATTGGAGGAATTGATGCATATAAATAGATAGGTATTAAACTCATAAACTCCTAAAATCTTGCATCCATGGTTGCATTGAACTATGGATAGAGATAGAGAACAAATCAGCTACTACAATCCCAGCAATCAATATTCACCATGCAATTGAATATTGTAAGAGTATGTCTCCAAGTCAATTGAGCATGATGTGGAACAATTGCAACTGAGCAAATAACCAATATACTATATGCAAGATTCTAGCACTAAACATAGTTAAACATTCACACATCAAATTTATCAATAGAATAACAATTATCTTTTCTGCAAAATCATAGAAACATGGTTAGTAAATAATCAAAAAAATAGGAAACCATCTACAACAAGTTGAACCCACAAAATTCGTGTACCTTGACATTAGCTAGCAAAGTTTGTAGCTTTCTGACTTCCATGGAACAAAGGACTTCATTAAATGGGAGGACCACATGGGATCCATATTCCTTGAAGGTTTTATGGCATGAAGGGAAATGCTTTTTTTCAATGAATTCAATTGAAAGTAGTGATGGCAATCCTTAAGAAGTTCCAAAAATAACAATCCTTCTTCTTCTCATTTTTCATTACTCCATATGATCAAGTAGTAGCCAACACCATATGAGTGCATCCAGAAATGTCACTAAGCTATTCCAAATACCAAATTTAGGATTGCAATAAGCCTAAAAACATTATCAATGGCTCTTAAATTTACCTTAGTGATGGAGAATACAATTCATGTATCACCTTCAATTTGGTTATTCTATTGAGGTAACTCCTTCATTCCCTATCATTGATTCTAGAGACCATGTATAGTGCACAAAGACTTTGTTTTAAATTTTCCAATGAAAATAAAAAAATGCATTCTTATGGTGTTGATGGCCTTTTCTATTGACGTCATTTCTCTCTTTGGTGTGTATCTGAACTCAAGATAAACAATGCTTCCCTCTTAGTTGGTAACCAAAGACTTAAACATAAACAAGTTGGTCATACTACATGAAATTAAACAAATGGTGGATAGAGGCACCCCACCATGCACTCCTAGTCTTTCATTAGATCCTCCATGTTCTTATCCTGATGTATTAATCCTCCTCTACTTTTCACCTACGGACATCTCGTCTCTGGTCATGCATTGGAAAAATGATTATCAATAAGTGGCATGAGTATTCTAGATATATAAAATAACTTGAGTAATAGAAGATTGTACATTATTCTTAAATATGATGCATAAAAGATAGCACAAAAAACTAAAGGAAACTTGAAAATGAACATATGACCTTTCTTTGAACTTAATTCTTATCTTTTTACATAACTTATACTGGAGACTTGTACTATGGTACTTGGGTCTCATTACCTGCACTCTGGTGTCTAGGTCATCTTATCTGAGTCGCCTGCACTAAGGCATGTACCTCGTGACCTACACTAAGGCATGGGTCATGTCTCTTTCTTGATTTGACCTACACTAAGGCATGGGTCAAACTCCATAATCTGATATCATCTTAATTCCTATCTTAACTTAAATCTTATTGCATGAAAATAACTTGAAACATGAGTACTTAGCATGATTAACATGATTACTTGAGGAGTTAAGTAAATCAGCATGATTACATGAAAACTATGTATTTTATATTGAGTTAATATAGTCCCTTTCATGAATGCATCATAGTGCGCATAAGGTTGGTTTAGGCTCACATAAGGCCAGTGATGGCTCACATAAGGCTGGTTATGGATCACATAATGCTCCCACAAAGCTCAAAAGGTCGGTTAAGGCTCACTTAAACATGATTGACATGACTATATTAACCTAACATGATTTATTAATCTGAAACATGATTTCCATAATTTTTTAATTCATTAAGCATGGTTGTGATACATAATATTTCATTTGAAGTCATAAACATGAACACAGTATAAATTGTAACTTCTTAGCATGAACATGAATTTCCATAAGCATATAAATCATGAATATCTCACATGACAACATAGACATGTGAACATGTTAATAATAATAAATATTAAATACTCATGGGCATGGACCACTTACCTAAATAGTAGGAACAATGCTCTAAAGATCCTTGATCATATCTCTCAATCAACCTTTGATAATCACCTAAGGTTTCTTAATTAAGGTTCTAAACCCTAATGAGATTGAAGCTGATACTTCTAAAAAACCAACCCAAAATAGATCCTAAAACCTATACCATTAGCTATATAGTGAAAAACTAATCAAAATCCATATATGGTTCAACCCTATCTGAGCTATAAATCAATTTCTATGATTTATTGAAGATAGACTCGAATCGGCCAATAATAGGACAAGAAAATCATTTAAACAATTTTTTGGGAAATTTAGAAATCGACTAAATAAATTCCATCCATTTACTGTTATGCCCTCACATATTTCGCACTAACTTGGGTGTGTGATAGGGCTCATTAGTCAGTAGAAAGAAAGCCAAAGTAGTGCGACTACATTCATGAAAGTGTGGAAAAAGACTGGAACGACCATGAAGTCATTACACATCATAGAATTCATTGGGGACATATTGGGAAAATATCCCCAGGCATGATCATCTTCATCATCTTCAACTATGTGATGACTCAGCTAGGGTTAAGACAAGGTTGAAAGCTCGACTCTAGTGAAAGGAAAACTAGAAGAAGGAAGCATTGAGATATTCACAAAATTCCAATCTCATAGACCCCTTTCACTAAACCGATGGTGAATGGGTAGAGAAAACTAGCTCCCACCATGACTGGACACTGGAGGGGCGGGTGGAAGTCTAGAAAATAGACCACAATACCAAAGTCCAACTATGTTCTCAAATATCATTCTTGAAGACAGTCTGAACCAACAGAGTAATCAAGAGTGCACAAAATGCTTGAAATCCCCAAAGCATGCTCATTGTTTCTGGGAAAAATAGAGTGATCAACTCAAAAACAAGGCTCAGATCTACAGCGTGGCAAGGAGAAACCTAGGAACTAGAAAAGCTTTATTGATACATGAACAAGCCTATTGTATGTTTAATTGGTCTGGGATGGCCAGAGTTGCTAACTGGAATTGTCATCGTTGGAGATGAGGCTCGTCATTGTTGCACTGTCTCGGGGAGCGCTTGTTCCAATTAATTCTAGAAGAGGATTGTAGTGTGTCTATAAAAGCTTTTTGAAGAACTAATAGTAGATGTGATGCGGTTTGGTCACGTGGAGTGGCAGATGTGCTACCTGGAGAAGAAGAGATTTTGGCCATTTTGTCTAGCATATGAGTTAGGGCTTTAGCGAAGGCTCGTTGAACTCAGAATGGCCTTCTAAAGGTGATGGTGGCGATATATCAGGCATACATGGATGAGGGAGAATGAAGTCTTTAGTTTTCTTAATAGGATGTTGCTCCACAACACTTGAGATGCCCTAGGGTTGAATACAAAGTCTTCAATCATAGATCCAGATCATATAGTTTCATATTGAACCTTAGACATCTGTAATTTGGAGGATGCTCAAAACTTCCAAAAAGGTCACAACTTAGGTGCTTTAACATTGATTAGAGGCATTAATAAGATAATTAGGTAGATATGTGTGCAAAAATTAATCCTTACTTTCTCATGTTATTTGACATAGCTAGGATTACTCAAACTATTAAATTAGGTATGCTATATAATTCAACCATGAGGAATCTGAATATTCAATTAAACTTTATATTTGAGCTTTGAATGATATGATTTCCAATGTTAGCTACTTAGGGTACTATATGTATTAATAATTATTGGAGAGGGGTTATATCACTAAAATTTGAAGGAAACATTAATACGTTGTTACCTAATCATATGAAATAGAGGGAATATTTTATTCACATATGTAGGGTAAATTTTACTTAAACCCTATCCAATCATAATTGCAAAAAGAAAAGGTTGGGTTTTATATATTCTTAAATTAAAATGTGATAAATGCTTGATTTATCATGTGTCAAACTTATTCAAGGGTGTTATGTTATTAAAATAAATAAATTTTGTAGCTTACATTATTGGTCTTGTTTAATCTAGATTAAATATTTTAGAGACGTTACAATTCTACCCACCTTAAATAAATTTTGTCCTCAAAATTTTTATGCACTAACATAGTACTACCCACATTAGGGTTTCACATATATGTACCATAAAACCATAATCTTGTCATAACATTTCATAAGTCTCACTAACATATTCATGATTATGAAATTCAAATGAATAACTAATGCATTATATTCAACATGACTAGCAAAGGTGATGAGTGTGTAGGTTACTAGTTGTACTTGAAACTAAACCATACCTCATCATCTACCTTTGGCAAAAGAAATGCTTGCATTCCTTTATCATTAGCATATCATATTATTACTCAAAATAAGTTAGTCATCTAAGGTGAGTTCTCATTGCTCCAAAGAGCTCATAACACCCAAGTGCTCATTTACCTTAGAGAATCACTTAATTAACAATATCTTCTTAAAATAACTCTTATTAACTTTCTTGACCTTCTAAACTTAATCTTACATGTGTTAACATCTAACCTTGGTGTAGATATGGTTTTTCACTAACTAATGTATTATGTTTATGTGATCACCTAATTTTGCTCTTTTGTATTACTCATCCTTGTGACATCCACGAATATGTGTTGATCAAGCACATACCCAATAACATTAGACCTCATTATGTAACCCTCCACCAACCCACTAGCACACATGTCCCATACCACTTGCACTAGTAAGTAGGAAATAGACACACAATAAGTCCTTATGCTCATGGCATACACCTCTACACTTCTCATTTGGTTGGCCAAACCATTGAGAAAAGAGAGGACATTTCATAGGGAAGGTTAATACACAAGGTCAAAACTAGATGAACAACTGTCCCTAATACTCATAACCTATAATACATAGATATCTATACTTATATTCATTTCGTGTTTTCTACCTTTAACTATTTCTCACGTAGAGAGTGTATGGATACTAGCAAGTTGTCTTCATTAATTCAATCTAGGAAACATGACTAGATCATAGACTAGTGGACCTAAAGGACATCAGACTAATGAGAATTATGAGAGTTCCTGGTGGCTAATTATCTTTTTTCTCTAATACCAAGTTGTAACACCTAAAATTTATACACAATATTTGTAAAGCCCCTCCAAATATATAGAAATATCAATAGAAGCAAGCCCTTTGTTGTCCACAACATGGGTCATTGACCTGGAGGAACGTCACAAACCATGATATGCATAGCAACAAGATAAACAAAACATGATGCATTAACTAAAAATGTAGATTCATACACTATTCTTGAAAGGAAAACATTAACTGTCACATGTTGGTCTTAAATCTAATACAAGTAGGCTAAGCAAATCTAAAGCATGAATTAACAAACTAGACTAGATAATCAATTAAGTGGAAGGTGGCAACCCACCAAGCCAAAGTCTTCCTTGATGTCAGCTAGCTGAAGGTCTCACTTCGGTTCTCCTTTGCTCCTTAATCAAGGGACATCTCGTCCCACGTCCAGGTGAAAAAAAAGGCATACATTAGTAAGTGACACTATAAATTTTATAAGAACTGATAAATAAGCATATATACTTGACTTGAGAGAAAATGTTGACATGTATTTAACTTAAGCATTCTTGATTACATGAATCTTATAACACGAAGAATTGAGAAGTAAATATATGCATCTTTCTATGACACCCACTTAAGAGCACATGATTTCTAGGAAAGCCCATAATTGGCATGAATGCCCATGATTTGGCGAAAAAACCCATAACGACCCCTTAAGGTCCATGATTGGATGTAAAAGCCCATAATTATCATGGAAGCCCATAATGACTCCTTGAGGTCCATGATTTGAGAAGCATATAAAAACCGATTCAATTCCATTTATCTTAACATTTACATTACCATACAGATGAGTTTAATCTTAAAATTTAATCTTTACCATGATGGGATTCTTACTCTTGAAATTTGAACTTTAAATCCATTAATCATTTATCATTAATGATAAGCTTTAATCTTAATGAGCATGATAACCATAAGACATAAAATATAGCAGTTATCAAGCAATTTATATAATGAACATGATTAGAGCAGTGAACTTGAAATTGAAATCATAATTCATAAACCATACATATCATATAATTCAACCAAGGTACTTATGTATAGTGGCATGACCCTCTTACTTGGAGAAAAGTAGATACTAAGTTTCTCTCTCTGATCTTGAGTCAAATCCTAATCTCTTGAAATTTGTAGAAACCCTAATGTCCTGTAATAAATATACTTTATATCAATTACCATCTTAAATATTATCTAAACCCTAATTTTGGTAACATATGAATCCTTATTCCCAAATTCGATCCAAGATTCTATTTTTATCCAAAAAGGTTAAACTTTGATTATTAAGATCATTTAAACAAGTTATGGTCATCAATTTCATCAATCTTATAAAATTAGGGTTTTTCATAGATGAAATCACATTAAAGATAACACTTTTATATACTTTTGGGATTCAAGTTTGAATCAGGCCAAGAAACTAATTTTATTGAACTTCTCATATTTTACCAATCAATTATCATATGTAACATGTCACCAATAGATGTTCCTATGATTTTCACAAAATTAACTATTACTGACCAATTGTAGGCCGCCACATCAGCGGTTAGCCAGACCTTTAGCCATGCCATGGGTTCGAGGTGGAGCCAATGGGCTCAAGCCAACTAGACTGACCATTCTCACATGTACGCCCTCTTAGAGAACTAGAAAACAAAAATGAAAAGATAGGAAAGCTCCCTACCTTAGAGAAGGATTCTCAGAGTAGAGGGGTGAATTCCTACGAGGTTATCTCCTACCTCAGCTTGCCTCTCTCACGGGAGCAGGCTTCTGTACAAGTCAACTCAATGTTTGACTTCAGGATACAACGCTCATGGGTGGCAATCGAGTGTGCCAACACCTTTGCCTCATCCGTCCAAACTCATTGATAGCCTCAATTGGATAGGAGGTGATCGGAGCAGCTAAAACAAAGAGGAGGTTCTTCGGCATATATGGAGATGAAATAGGGAGATGAGAGGCAAGGTTCAAAAGGGAAATTGGAGGCAGAGGAGAGAGTTTGGGATCGAGAATAGCCTCACAGACAAAACAAGGGTCTTGTAGGGAAATTCTACCCCATATATACATCTTTGGATATGAAGAGTTGGGCAACGACTAGTCTGCATATTGGGAAAACCCCTAAAAGCTTACCTTAGCAGGAAAAACCGAGGAGGGTTGGACTCAGAATCATGAACACAAAGGAAAAATAATTAGGAGAGGAGGTGTCAAGGGGAGAGAGGACCAGTCATGAGAAGATTGAGTTCCTTGTCTAATGACTTTCCCAATCCATCTCAAGCTAGAAGTTGATGGATCATCGTCAAATTCTGATCTGATGTCTAGAGTCTGTGTGACAGATACAAGGGTTGGGCCATAGATTCCAAAATCAGATGTAACTGTGACATTTAATATACATTTCCATAATCCTTCTCACTTTAGGAAAACTTAATTAATTCATATCTCCCTCTCCTTTTATCCAAATAATCTCAATTTTTAAACAAATGTTTTTAATACTTAAATCTTTGAGGGGTAAAGATCTGGGGATAAAATTCAAAATCTAGATACTATTTTCTTTCCCTTTAACTAATTCACGCTTATCTAGAGAAAAGTAGATCCTAAGTTGGTCTATCTAATATTCAATCCAATCCTAATCTCTTGAGTTTTTTAGAAACTCAAATGTCTTGTAATCAATATACTTTATATCAAATACCATCTTAAATACTATCTAAACCCTAATTTTGGTAATATATGAATCTTATTCCCAAATTTGATCCAAGATTCTATTTTGATCCAAAAAGGTTAGACTTTGACTATTAAAATCATTTAAACAAATTATGCTCATCAATTTCATAAATCTTATAAAATTAGGGGTTTTCACATATAAAAATAACATTAAAGATAGCACTTTTTTATACTTTTGGGATTCAAGTTGGAATGATGCCATGAAACTAATTTTATTAAACTCCTCATATTTTTTTGATCAATTTTCATATATAACATATCATCATTGGATGTTCCTATGATTTTCTATGATTTTACACAAAATTAACTATTACTGGCCAATCATAGGCCGCCACCTCAGCGGCCCATGGGGTCAGGGTGAAGCCAATGGGCTCGAGCCAACTGGACTGACTGTGCATGCGTGGACGCCCACTTAGATAGCTGGAAAATAAAAACAAAAAGATAGGAAAGTCCCCTTACCTTAGAGAAGGATCATCGAGGTAGAGAGGTAAATTCTCACGAGGTTATCTCCTACCTCGGCACGCCTCTCTCACGTGAGCAGGCTTCTATTCAAGTCAATTTAACATTTGACTTTAGGATACAGTGCTCCTGGGTGGCAATCAAGTGCACCAACACCTTCGCCTCATTCGGCCTAACTCGGCAACGACCTCGATTGACAAGGAGATGATTGGGGCAGCGAGAACGGAGAGGAGGTATTTTGGTGCACATGGAGATGAAACGGAGAGATGAGAGGTAGGGTCAGAATGGAAATTGGGGGCAGAGGAGAGAGTCTGAGATCAAGTAGAGCCTTGTGTATAAAACAAGGGTCTTACAGAGGAATTCTATCCCATATATATCCTTGGCTCTATAGTGTTGGGCAATGGATGGTCTATAAATTGGGAAAACCCCTAAAAGCTTACCATAGAAGGCAAAACTGGGTATGGCTAGACTCAGAATCCTCTCCCAAACACAAATGAAAAAGAATTAGGACAGGAGGTGTCGAGGGGAGAGAGGACCAGACATGAGAAGATCGGGTTCCCTGTTCAACGACTTGCCCAATCCATCTCAAGATAGAAGATGATGGATCACCATCAAATCTTGATCTGACATCTAGAGTCCATGTGATAGATACAAGGGTTGGGCCGTAGATTCCAAAATTGGATGTAACTATGACATTTAATATACATTTCCATAATCCTTCTTACTTTAGGAAAACTTAATTAATTCATATCTTCCTCTCCTTTTATTCGAATAATCTCAAATTTTAAAGGAAGGTTTTTACCACTTAAATCTCTATGTGGTAAAGATCTGGGACCAAAATTTGAAAGTTAGATATGATTTTCTTTCCCTTTAAGTAATTCACTTATTTGATTCATTTAAGGCATATAATAGTTCTTTTTCCATCCAAACTTGAGCAGCAATCCTATTTATGTGTATTCTTTCCTTTAGGTGCAAGTTAGGATCGAATTATGCACATTGGTTACCCTCAACATATCTTTTCTAGAAATTTCTACATAATTCTTATTTAATAGCCAACTCTTCATTACTTTTGCCAATTCCTTTGTTTCTGTAACTAATAATTACCAAGAAGAAAAAGGAAGTCATTTACTATGGTCCAAGGGAGTAACTCATCCACATTTTTGAAATTGGTGCATACACACCATTTGTTATTCTCTTTGCAAATCCAAAGAGGAGGACAAAGAAACAAAGATATTAATGTTTTTCTTTAAAGTCTATCAAAAGAGAAGATTACTTCTTATCAAGTCATCAAATCCTTAATTTCGAGTTCCATGCTTCTTGCTCTTTTCTTTCATCTCTTTTGAACATTTTCAAGAATAGGATAGATAAAGGAAAACTGACATTTATACTTTTGAGTTAATTGTAACACTTAATGCACATATGAGAGAGAAAGTATATTTTTGAGTCTCACTATATTTTCTAAATTCATTATCTTTTTAGAAAATTCATTTCGTGGTCTTTTTTTGCATTAAGACCCTCAACTATTTTTATTTAAGAAAAATTGCATTCTTAGGTTTAAATTATTCTTGAAAAGTTGAGATGTTACAATAATACAATGGTACAACTGAGAGGATTAAGTGTGCCATAGTGGAGAAATTTAGATGCACTTTGAAGATTGCATAGTTGCTGAAGACTTTATTGGGCAAGGTAGTGAGTATTGTCTGCTCTTTCATCAATCAAACTCCTTTAGTTTCTTTGGGTTTCACATACCTGAGAAGGTATGGATAGGAAAGGACGCATCATCTACAAGTATTTGAGTGCAATGTATATGTAAATGTTCCAAAGGAAAAGTGGAAAAAGTTGGATGATAAAGCAGTGTCATGTATCTTTATTGGCTATGAAGATCAATAGTTTGACTGCAAGATATGGCATCCTATGAAAAAGATCATGAGAAGACACATCGTTGTGACATTCTATGAGAGTCGGATAGTGATAGATCCTGAGAGTGATGATGTAGAGGCTACAAAATTAGGTGATAGTGTGACGACCTGACTTTTCTCACTCCTCTCACGTGCTATTTCTCTCTCTCTCTTTTGTAACTCAAATGAATCAATTAGATTTCAATTCAATAGTTGGAGGATGATGTTGCTCTAATTTTATTACATCAATGACCAATTTCACAATGTATGCCTTTAATTTTCCCTTTTGAACTAAGTTTTATTATTTAACAAATCACCACTTTACAACTGAAATTGAACATGATTCATATGATTATCTTTCTCTATTATATATTTCATGAGATAAAGGATTCGATTATCTTTCCAATGGTATAATAATCACCTCAATTGGACATTTGTAGTCATAGTTGTAACCTTTCAGATATTGCTTGAAATTCACTCGATATAATTGATTTATAATAGTTTGAAACCCTTATTGGACTCAATGCCACGCGCGGCCCAATTGAATGGGTGCCCCCTCAATTTCACTAGTATTTGTTTTGATCCATCTTATTTGTTGGATCTTTGTCCACAAATCGATATCAACGATCCAAATCATCCAATGGTCTTGAGGTTATCCTCTTACTCGAGCCGTACGTTGTAGCAGAGCTACAGTGTACTTGACGGGGACTCCTCCAATCACCCTCTTTCTCTTGGCCTTTTGTTCAATCAAGAACCCCAAACACAAAAAAAAGGAATTGGCAGAACCAAACCTAAGGGCTTGCGGCGCTCTGGCATTCCGCTAGGTTTCCTTGGCGGCGGTATTTGCTCAGGGGGAGGGAGGCGGTCGACTGGCGGCCGGGTGTGACCTTCTCCCCCTGGGCGATCTTCCTCACTCCCTGATCGTTTTGTCATGGTGCCTGCCTGTTCGGGGCCTCTCCTGTGCGGCGACTCTCGGTGGTTGAGCTTCCTCTTTTTCTTTCCTCTTTTCTTGTCTGCAGGTATTCTCGTTACCTGGTGGTCGGCCAGCGAGTTGGGCGCCCCCTGGAACCTCAATAGGGATTGGAGATCAAGCGGGGGAACTGTGTTGCTGGAGGTGTCTTCGCCCCTATGTTTGTCCTTCCACTCAGGCGGTGCTTGAGCATGTAAGGACAGCAAAGCTGGTTGGAAGTGGTGGTGGGGTTCCATGCACCCTCTACCCCCACCTCGCACTTGCTAGGGCCCTCTTGTTCCCGGTGGTGGTTCCATTGGGATTTTGGCTCCCTTCCCGGAAGCTACCTAGGTGGTGCACACTACCTGCTCGATGGTTTTTCCGTGTGTATTTTTCCTTCTTGTTGCTTTGCTTCATGTCTTGTTGCATCGTTGTGTGTAGGCGTGTGTGTTGTTGTGGTTCACCTTTGTGTTGTTTTGCTTGGTTGTGTTATATGGAAGTAAGTGCGAAGGTGATCCCTTCTTCGGTCACTGGTTTGGAGTATATACTTATATCAAATATAATCTCAGGTTGAAGGAATCTCTTATAAAAAGTTGTTTTGGCCAGCGATATAGAAGAGAGATCAATACATCATTGTACTTATCACATTCTGATATGAGTTTCTGGTTATTGTTTCTGCTCTTTACCTTTTTGGTTCGATTGGTGTATCTCCCTTTATGGGCACGTTTGCTTCTCAGGATTAGCCTGGATAAGGCCGAATACCGAACTTGGTCGATCCCGGTTTTGTTATTTGCTGGTTTTGCGAACTGCAGCAATTCAAAACTTTATGTTTGGGTTACTCGTTGAGGGGCGTCAAAATTGGGGGTAACGGAGGGTCAAAAAGCGTAGAGCGGCCAGCATTAACTGTCGCAGACAATGCTTCCGGTCGATGTATTTTGGCGTCCGGCCGTTTTGAAAAGGGAACCATAATCCAGCACTAACTACACGCCCGCAACTGCAGGGTTCCGTCCGTCATACGACTCCAGAAAAACAAAGCTAAACTTTCTGCCGCTGGATCTAAAATACCAATCCAATACATCCTAATACGGTAAAACAAACGTGCCCTATATGTAGATGTCGTATGGCTCTAATGTAATGAATTTGGTGTCTTTCAAAAAAAAAAAAACCCAAACACTTCATTTTTGCCTTCTTGTTTTGTTTGCCTTGCTTTCCGCCCCTTTTGTGCCCTAGGGAGGCGCCACCTACCCATCTTCCTCGTCATTGCTTCTACAGAAATTTTGGGGTGCCGTATTTTGGCGGCTACCAGGAACCTTTGCGGAAAAAACATTTTGGGTTCCACCCTAGATCGCCCGCTGTGGAGATTGTCGGAGGTCGGCCTCACAGCGGCGCACAGACCAGACGCGACTTGCGTCTTCACCTATGCGGGTGTGCAAGCCGGATGATGGCATTGCTGGAGGACCGGACCGCAAAGGTGGCCCAGGTGGGAGCTAGCTGCGGCCCAAAAACCCATACATGACCTTGGACGTCCTGATGATGCCTGGGCGCTCCCTAGGGTGGGGCGGACAGTGTGGTCATTTCCTAGCCCTTGATCTTCGATCCAACGATCTGAGACTCTCAGCATGAGGTAAATCTCTCTAAATTTATAGAATATTCTACAAGCATCCAAACAAAATGATCTGATATACCAAAATGATCAGAAAAATGAGATCTACAATTTATAAATACTTGCAGGCTCTAAATCTAAATGAAATCTCACTGTTTTTCCTTTTTGTGAACTTTGGACATGAATGGTGCATAATTAATGAATATCATGATAACATTAGATCTATGTTGCTCGAATCTACTTCATACCTCTCAATTAGTGACCTTGTTGAAATTTGAGCACTTTGATTACCCTATCACCATTCTTTTTCCTCATTTAGCCTCTATTCACTAACATGCCTTCTTTGGGACTTTGATGTATAACATTGATTAAAAATATAATCATGACCCAAAAGCAACATTAACGCCTCTCACAACTTAACTTAAGTAGCCTTGTACCCTCCATGAGGCTAATATCAGCCCCTAATCCCCTTCTCACTAGGTTTATTGTCTATGACTTCTTTTTGCATGAATGTGACCCTTTATGTCGATGCATGGTTATACTTAATCCACATGATGTGTTTGACCTTGTTGGTGCATCCCACACTCTTAGGCCTTTGAAATCAGTAGTCCTCACGTTTTTGGTGACCTATATGTCTAGGACCAATCTATCTTGCACTAAAACGGGGTTGTGTCCCTAACCTTATCCTTTTTTACCTCTATGTGACATTTAGCGCTAGAAATATGCTCTTGTGCTCTATCGCTTGTTATGAATCTAAATCTTGGGCTCTATCCTATAAAAATCAGTTTGCACTCAAAATCATATGGTCCATTTGTTTTAGATGTCTGACTTGGGTCATATGATGGGCCCTGATGATGTAAGTCATATTTGTCAGATTTTGAGTGTATGTTGATATGATGAATACCAAGCTTGGACAATGACACCTAGACCCTAGGGTACATCCACCCAACTTTGGATGAGCTTCTTATATCACTAATTTGCTTATCTAAACCATGTCTTATGATTGGTCCTCATGTCTTAATGAATCTTGACCATGTTTGCCCTATTATGAACCTTTGGACCCTAAAATGTGCATGTGACATGAATCGTGAAATAGTGATACAAAATGAATGAAACGTCAAAATGTCTTCAAACTTGAACTACACCTCCTTGATAACATATAAATCAGTAAAAGATCATCAAATGTACTAATAAGAAAGATGGAACCTAATTTTTCCAAATCCTAAAGTGAATATAGTTAGGGTTAATGATGAGAATCTAATACATGTATGCAATTTTGTTGTTCAGGTGTGGATTTTTGCTAGATGATCAAGGATATGTTAGGTTATGAATCTCTAAAACAGGTAAGTTCTTTAAATAATTATATAACTATGGCTTTCTTATTCGAAATGTGATAGTATGCGTGTTTACTTGCTCTAATTTTACCATGTAGTATTCTATTATTATACTTGATGTTTGTCTTGTATCATTGTTTTATAACTTGCAAACATAAGATAGAAACTCCATTATACAACCCATGTGCGCCTGCCTATTTTCTCGGGGTAAGGACACGAGGTTGTGCGTCATACTTGAGTTGTCAAGATAGGGTGGACCATGTCAATAAAAGGGGTGGCTCTTGGTGATGGCCTTGAGGTCCCTTACGCATAAAAGGGTTATCTAATCTTGAGCACCCTTGCGGATCCTTCCAATGGGAAGTTGATAAAAGGCCTTATGATATATGATGTTTTTAGTATAATTGGAGTAAAATGATATAAAACATGGGCTCTCGCTTTTCTAAATACTTAACTGGTTTATTTTTGTCTGTTACTTCTGCAAAACTTTTCCAATTATGTAAAGCTTATGTACATGTATATTTAGCCTTGTACTTGGCACCCCGTGTGCTTGATTGTCCTTGTTTCATGTATTTTATAGGTTCAGATATGGCTAGAAGTGATGGGCTTGGTGAGCTATGTCAGGATTACTTCTTGTAAGATCCCTAGTATACATGAGAAGACGTGTAAACTTTGACTCTCAAATTGTAATTGAAATCTATGTGTTGAAAGAATGTTGCTTAATAATACTTGTTGAATGTTGAGATTATGATTTGTACTTTTATCTTGTTATTTGTTCATGTATGCTAAGATTTATGCTTCCACATTCTCTCTTTGTTAATACCATACTAGGGACGGATTCCTAGGTCCTATTGCCATTGATTGTGTAGTCATTTGGAGTTAGGATTTGGGTAACAAACGGTTCTATGACAAAGAGTCTTCTGATGATGAGTATGAGGATGCTTAAACTTTGTCATAGGTACAATCTTTAGATGATGAAGAAGAGAAACATGATCACCCTGATAAATAGAGTGATAGAATATCAACGGTTCTTGTTCTAGTTCCAGATGCATAGCTGATTGATTTGTATTCACACTCAGAGACTTTCAGGAAGAGGGAGCAAGATAATCACCAAATAGAGTCCTCAAAATATCAATTGTGGAGATATGACATAGTTGGTCACCCTTCATCCAAATATTTGACATCTCAATATCCTACTTACTAATCAGGGTGAGATAGAGACTTATCAAGATCACACACTCATTGAGACAGAGCATGGTGGCATAAAGCAATGAGGTAGGAGATGTCTTCTTTGTAAATAAATGGTACCTATGAGCTTGTGATGCTTCCTATGGGTCAGAGAGCACTAAAGAACAAGTGTGTCTTCAGGATAAAGAGAGATGACAATTGTTGGGAAATATGGCAACAGATAGGGAGCGGAAACAAAAAATGTATCTGCCATATTCCCCTATAACAGATGATCATGTCAATAACCATGTAATGAGAATGATGGTTTATGAGGTCATACCTGATCCTGGAGCAAGTTCAACGACAATTCCCTCTTTGCATTATGTGCCTTTCTTCAAGTTGCACTCAAACATCATCAATAACAGCTCTTGGATGATCACCACTAGGGTTGTAAATGATGTGGATATTGTGCGGGTATGACTATACCCATTTAATTTAGCAGGTATGGGTATAGGTACAAACCCGCATTATTCAAAACTAAACCCGCACCATACCCCGACCCACATACAATGCGGGTAAGCAGTGTGGGTCCACGAGTATATTATTCCCTCTAAGATCATAGTAAACCAAAATCCATGATACGAATTTAGAGAAGGAATCAAGCACATTGTAGGAATCTAAAATTGAGAAAAGGCATTACGGGAAATAAAATAAATAGAACTAGACAATAGGGAACCAATGGAGGAAGCGAGAAAGGGCAATGAATCAAACAAGGAGCCTGCAGTTACAATACCTTTTCCCAATCTGTAGATCAACACTGAAGTGAATAAGAAGATGGTTAGGTGGGAGGAGTTGGAGCCAGAGAAATTAAGCAAAGTGATTGGGAAGATTTTGCACATTAGATCCAACACAAGTTGGGCCTTCAACGACGACTGAGAGGACTTTTGGTAGACGTGGGTGTTGCCCAGACTGGGGTGTCATCTTGGAGCTGGGTGGCTTGGAGATGGATGCCAATGTTGGTGGGAGTTTGGGCATGGCTGGATAATCTTGGTCCCTAGTAGTCGCCTATGGACTGTGGCCACTACATGTTGGAGTGACGAACGGAAGCTTGAATCCAGAAGTGTGGTCAACTAGATTGACGTTGGGGGCGTGGTAGATGCTAGACAGGGGAGGTTGGAGGCAAGGACTCCACTAGTATTTGGTTGTAGAGAGTGGAAGGCTTGGGAGCGGCTACCTAGCCCTAGTTCCTTGACTTTCTACCTTTGTGAGTTGCAACTCATAGAAATGTATATGAGAACCAAGAGGAGAGAGTAGTGAAATTCAGAGAGAAGAACGGCGGAAAGTAGAGTTCTGAACTGGAACGAAAATGTCGCGGGTAGTTTGACTTAAATTAGGTGAGGAATTTGGGTCATTAGATCATGTCGAGGTGGTTTTTTAGCCATTAGACTTTGACAAATATACTTATGCATATAAAAATTATATTTATTTATTTACTAATGCGGGTATACGGGTATAGAGGGTACATGTATGACTATACTCATTATTGTACCCGCAATAATATGGGTAAGCGGGTACATAGGTATGTGGGTTTAGAAATCTGGACCTGTGATGGGTTTTAGCGGGTAAGGATTTGTGGGTACATGGGTAGACCCATACCCACTTATAGCCCTAATCACCAGCTACATCAGTTAATCTTAAACTCCTAGCAAAAAAGACTCCTCGCCTCTATGGTAGTCCACATGGACAATTAGGAATAGTTGTCGTTCTAGTAGAACTGACAAGAAGGAGTTGTCCTCTGTCGTTGGTGTACTAGCACCAATTTTCTCTACCACAATTGTTCTCCCTTAGTGTCCCTCCGTTTATCGAGTAGGACTTGCACGGTTTCTCTTGGTTACCACAACCAGAGAAGATAAACAATTGTCAGAGGTAATTGCATTGTGTCTGAGAAGCCCCCAGTGCCCCTCTATTTATTGGAGGGTTAGGGTTAGGGTTCCTAGTCTGAGTGGGAGTGGAAGGGGTCAGAATTTCACAAATTTTTACATCTTGCAAATATCAAAGTTCACATGCGATCATTTCATCATGTTTTCCAATCACATGTGTATTGGAAATTATAATATGATTTAATGCACAACATGGCACTAATCCTTGAATCAATGGAATTGATCCACCAATCGGTCAGTTCATAACCCAAGTTGATTGGTTCGTGGACCTGACCTGATCGTTTCACTTCCTAAATCGGTCAGTTCATTATCCACAACTACTTGGTTCAATTGACTTGACATACTCAAATGATTGGTTCAACACTTGAGGCGGTCCATTCACAATTTAGTCAGTCAATATTCAACCAATGTTGTTTAAATTTAGTTCATAAATCTTTAGAAATCAAGTTTAAACTATATTCTTGAATGAACTCATATTCCAGGTGTATCTTATGTGTGTAGCCCTATAGGTTCCAAGTTACGTTGGCAGTGAATGTCCATAACCAATTTATAACATCACAAGCAAATAGTGGTATCTAGCAACACATTATTGCTACTCAAGTAATCTGGAAAGTTTGGAGAACAACTTTCACCTACAATATGTTATAGGTGTTATAGTGATTGTCTAATTATTTTGTCATCGGTATCCGGATTGAACTCGAGTCATGAAATTGTCATCCTCTCAATATTCAATCCATGTTCCTTGAACTTGAGCAGATTATCTAAGTTATGTGTGACCTCAATATCGTATATTGATCCACAAATGCATGCACATGCTTTTCTCAGCCTCACTTATCAAGTGGCCTAGATATCAAACTCTAGTAGGAGGGACAAATCCCATCTACAACACTCACATTCATCCTCATGTGTCACAATGTACCCGAGCACCACCTTTATGGTAACCCTTACTCAAGGTCACAGTGGATGATGTTAAAGTAAATCGAACAACATGTGATGAGTGCAGTGATTTCAGGTCTAAGAACCACAATCACCACCTTCACTATGAGAGATGATTCTGACCACCAATTATGGTTTCCATGTGTCAATATCAACTTGAGTATGTCTGATACCCTATTCTTCAATAGGTATATATGTGTTTGGTTTGCTATCACATATCATGATTGATGAGACTTTGTTATCAACCAGCACACACTCTAGTCTTATGTGTCATTGTTGTCTATCATCTTTCCACAATAACATCTGACTAGGGACGTATCAAGATTGTACATACTTTTAACATCTGTATGATCTCATTGTTAAGGTCATCAACCCAAAGACATGCGTCATTGAGTAATGGCATTCTTTAAACATTCATTATGTTTCATCATTATCTCATAACTGATTAAAATAAAACAAATTGGAAGATTGCCTTTATTATTAATCAAATCATTTACATGATATGCCATCACAATCATCACATGATTGGCTCTTTGGGCATACATACCAACAGACTCCCACTTGCACTTAGAGCCAATAACCCATGAATATTATTATTAGTGATCTAAACATTTCCATCATGCTTTTTCTGCACAAGTGCTAATCCAATGGGTTAGCAACATTATTCCTTGAGTCGGTATATTGCATATTTCACATCTCTTTGTTGTACAAAATCTCGTATAAGATGGAATTGTCGTTGTATGGTATATAATATTTCATGCCTAACTAGTAGCTTTATTGTTTTCATAGTATTTATATTGTGTCACCAATGGTTGGAACATCTACAAGTTCATCCATATGAACTTCTAGATCAATATAGTTTCCATTCATGTGTTCATAACTCCAGGATACTTGGCTTCCATTATAGAAGTTAATAATTGTTTGTAGTTCAGAACTCTTACAACTTACAACTTTAAGGTATATGGTCAAACACAAATTTTACATTGCAACCATTAATTTTATTTGTCATTTCGGAAGCTTGCATCGATGTAACTCTTTATATCGAACTCTTCCTTATTTCCAAATCCAAGGAACTAATCCTAAGTTCTTCTGAAGTACTAATGGATGTTCTTTATGACGCTCCAATGACTTCCATTGGAATCTGACTAATACCATTTTGTCATGTCCAATACATACAAGATAATGGGATGAGTACATTATATAGCATGCATGATATATCCAATTGTTAATGCATATGGCATATTACTCGTGTTTTTTCATTATTTATAAGAATTGGAATGTAGGGTTCTTAAAAGACTAGTCCCATATATTATGGATAGGTTCTCCCTCACAGAATCCTTCATGTTGAATCCTTTCAACATCTTGTGAATGTATGTGCTCATTTTAGGTCAAGAAACATTTCAGAACTATCTCTATAGACCACAATTCCTATCACATAGGATGTTTCACCTAATCCTTCTTAAAGAAGGCTATTTCCATTCCATGTTTCAATACTTATGGTATTGAGTTGTTATTCCCCATTAATATGTGGAATATTTGTGTCCCCCACTAAATCTTTTATAATCATAGATTTCATCTTTTATCTTGACTCAAGTCAATCTCTTTGACTATCTTGTTGAAACAAAAGATTCTATCTCTGAGATGCTTGTTTCAACCTCTAGATGGATCATTATAGCTTATAGACTTTATTTGCATTAATGAAGTTATAAAACCTTATGGCTATTAAACGTACACATCCTCTCAAATATTCCTATTAAGGAATGCAGTTTTAATCTTCATATGCCAAATCACATAGTCTTAATAAGCTTCAATAGCAATCATGACAATTTCATCATGTTTAACACTTTGAACTGGTTTGAAGACCCTCACAACCAAAATGTCATTTTATCCATGTCGGTCTTCCTCCTGAAAGCCTCTGGGTTTTACCCCCTTTAGGTGGTGCCACCAAGGTCATACCTTGTTGATGTTCATGGATTCGATTTTAGATATAATGGCCTCAATCTATTTCTCAGACTTTGATCCCTCAATAGCTTCTAGATAGGTTGTTGGCTCATCATTTTATGACCAACTTGCCGCCTTTATAGGTTATGAGATATCATAATCTTTTAAACGCATGGTGTGTACTACTAGAACTATGATTTTTGTGTTACATAAGGAACTTGAGATTCCACAATGATTTGTGATTCTCCTTGTACCTATTGTACCCCTTTTAGGTTGAATGTTTTTCTTTCTTATCTCAAACTTTTTGGGTTCTACTTTTACTCCCACTAATTCCATTGGAACTCAGCTATCCCAGTAACAAACACTTTTGTTGTTGTATTGGGATTAAAGGTAATATTCAACAAATTTACATTTTGCGATATGTGGATAAGACATTTCAAGAAACTACTTTCTTGTATAAGTTTCAATTCTTATGACATATCGACACTTTTTCCCATACCATATTTTATATGGTGTCTTTCAAACCATTTTAGACGGTACATTGTTTTAGTGTGAAGCATGTATTTATAAGGAAGTTAGAATATTAGATTGAACAATAATCACATTATGACTCATTAGGATGTAATTCCTTTAACCTAACATCATCATGTTTCAGGTGTAGTTCATCGTGATACACTATCATGGTCAATTCAGAAGGTCTTCAAACTCTTGATGTAAAGTATTTCAATGTTGATCATATAATAGTGTCTTAATACTTTGTCAAGGTAATTTATGATCTTCTTGAACACTTCAAGAGATTCATGTTTGTTTTCACCATATCTACTGAGATCATCAGCAAATATAATGAGGCACAAATAGCTACCTATAGAATTTATTCTGAGGGTCTTTGTACATCATAATGTACAAGTTCTAATAGAATGCTTATTCTCCCACTACACCTAGTGAAAGGTGTTTTGTCATGTTGTGCATAAATAAGACTTGCATGTCTCTTATTGGATCAATAACCAAAAGAGTCTAGATAAACATCATCATGGATTCTAGAAATGCATTTCTCATGTATGTTCTGTAGATGACAATGCTATAGATATAGGTTGTTTGAGCTATCAAATTGTAATCATTTTGGTATTTACATTTTGAAAATTTATGTTTAGATCCTACATATGAAGATCATGAGATATTTGAGGCATTGTAACACAAAAACACATCTTTGAAAATAGAGCATTAACTATTTTATTCATAATCATCCTTGTCCATACAAGATGTAGAAAGTAAAATGTTTCTATTATTGGCATAATGAAATAACAGTTCATTTAACTATATTACATGTCATATGGGCTAAGATGAATTCTAAATTTAGACTGAAGTTGCAGCAACTCTTGCTCTGCACAATCCATCCTTGCCCTTTTATAAAGGCTTACTTCTTATTAGTTCATGCATATTCAAACATATGTTAGATCTACATCCGGTATCATACCCAAGATGAAGGAATAATTAGACATATCTTGTAACCTATATACCTAAGGTGGAGATCTCTATCCCCTCCTTCTTCTTTAGTTCCTCTAGGTAGAGAGGGCATTTCCCCTTCCAGTGTCCAGGCTGGTGGCGGGGGTGACAATTGCCTCCCTTATTCACCCCTCACTTTGCTTTGAGTGTTGAAGACATGGGCTTCTCGCTAGCTTTAGAACCCTTCTTAGCTTTTCCTTTGCCTTTAGACTTCCCTTTTGGTTTGTTTATCATCATCACAGACTTGGGTTTGTCTTTCTTCATTTGTACCTCATCTTTTCTCAACATGCCAAGTAACTCTGTCAATGGCTTGTCAAAGTCATTCATGTTGTAGTTCATGACAAACTGATTGTATGATTCTGGAAGAGACTGTAGAATCACATCACAAGGGGAATGCCAATCTAGAAAGATTATCCACATACTCAATGATCTTGAGCACATGAAGACATAGTGAATATCATTTTTCCATGTTACATTAGAACAATGCCTTGGAGACGTCAAATCTCTCTTGTCTTGCCTGATCTTGGAGCATATTCTTAAGATGTGTGACTATCTCAATAACATCCATGTTCTCATGTTGTCTTTGTAACTCATAGTTCATGGAGCACAACATTAGTCATTTGACATCAATGACATCTTCAATGTGCTTCTTGCAAGCATCCATGTCTGCCTTAGGTGCATTAGGAAGAGGTTCATCTGGATCTGGTGTCTCTAGGACGTAGATCTTGCACTCTACTGTGAGAACAATCCTCAACATCTTGAACTAGTCGTAGAAGTTATTTTCATTTAACTTGTCCTTCTCAAGGACTAATCGTAGATAAAATTGTTGTGTATTGCCATTTGACTTTGAAATTTTGTCAAAACCATTTTTTGTTTGATTTGATTTGTATAAAATTCGATGATGTTTAACTAGGCCCTATAAATTATGTATCACTCTCATTTTTTTAAATTAATAACCCCTCAATTATGAATTCGTAAGATTCCAATGCACAAACTTCTAATGAACCAAGATCCAAAATAATTGAGTTATTACCCGACTAACGGCAGCATCCATAATCAATCATTAAGGTAGGAAATGTTTAACAACTGTATGTTATGTAGTTATTGGATAGATAGTGTGTGCAACTCCTTGCAGTATTCATCTGCATGCTTCTAGGTGCTTAATCGCATTACCGACACCCACTTAAGCCTGACCCAAGAGCCAACAGTATAGAAATGCACCCCGCTTGGCAGGCCCACATGACTACCATCACACTTCCAAGAGATGGATATGTGCACCAAGCTTGGCATGCCCACACATAATCGATCAAGCTTTTCATGTGTGTTTTGAATGGAAAGCATCTTAGACTTAATATCTTTGATAGAGGGATTATATATATGTATGTGTATATATATATATAGAGTCAGGTTAGAATACACTCGAGTGTATCCGGAGCAGAATACACTCAAGTAGTTTTTCATGATGCAATATTTTTTTTGAAAATATAATCTATTGATCATCTTAAACATCTCCTGAACAACTCATACGTAAAATTTGAGCACATTTGGATATGTACAACTCATGTTATTAATACAGCAAAAATTATGCATTTCAAATTAATTTCGCGCGTCGATTTTTTTGCCCTCAGATGAGTGACTTACACTCATCCAAATGGGCTCAAAATTTGTATGTAGCCTATTTATAGTATGAAGGTGAAGATCAATGGTTTACATTTTGCAAAAAATAGTCTTGATATGCAAACACACTTGAGTGTATTTGTGCGATACGTACACTCGAGTGTATTCTAGCCTGACTCTCTCTCTCTCTCTCTCTCTCTATATATATATATATATATATATATATATATATATATATATCTAATCACCACATACTATAGTACATATCATATATATGCTATATCTCACAAATGTAAACATTCTATATAAAAACATTAGTAATGGTTATGGCCATACTATTATAATTTCTTGGAGCCACAAGGAATTACTACCTCCTAGGTCTACATCTCATGTGTAAACCTATTGTTGGTCTAGATCTATGCTTGAACCAATCCTAGTTGATCAGTTCAACCCTTGAACCAATCGGCTCTCCCCATGGCCAGTAGGTTGGTCATCTAAGCAATCATTTGGCCTCCTATCCAACCTATGTCTGGACTCCTCCAAACGATAAGTTAGGTATCAAGCCGTTCAGTTCATCTCCTACTATCTTCTATCAGATAAATATGGCAGATAAATATTTGCATTGTATGCAATAAATAAAAGGTGGAAACCAAAATCTATCACATAGATTAAATCCCAAAACATAGTATATTGACGTGTCTCTGATACCACTATTGGGAAATATGACAACATATAGGCAGCAGAAACAAAAAATTTATCTGCCATATTTCCCTACAATAGACAATTGTGTCAATATTTATGTAATGATAAGGTAGGTTTACAAGGTCATACCTGGTCTTGAATAAAGTCCAATGATAATTCCCTCATTCTAGTATGTGTCTTTCTTCAATTCGCACTCGGATGGTGTCAGTAACAACTCTTGGTTGATCACCACTGACAATGGTTGACCTTGTCCTCCTAGCAGGAAAGACTCCTCTCCGCTATGGTAGTCTACACGGACTACCAAGAACTCCTGCCATTCTCGTAGAACTAACAAAAAGGACTTGTCCCCTATTATTGTTGTACTAGCACCAATTTACTCTCCCACAATTATACTCCCTTACTGACCTTCCCTTCATCGGGTAGGATTTGCTCGGGTTCTCTCAATTTCCACAACTAGAGATGACAAATAATTGTCATAGGCAGTTGAGTTGTGTCTGAGAAGCCCTCACTACCCCTCTACTTATAGGAGGTTCAGGGTCAGGGTTCCCAGTATGAGTGGGAGTGGAAGGGGCCAAAATTTCATGAATTTTCACATCCTATGAATGGAAAAATAGTCAATTCACAAGTATACTGATCGGTTGGCATGCGAACTGGTTGTTTCAACCCTTGAACTAGTCGTTTCATCATGTTTCCCAATGACAATTGTTTTGGCAATTATAATCTGATTTAATGTACAACATGACATCAACACTAATCCTTGAATCAATCAAATTGATCCACCAACTGGTCCATTCACAACTTGAGCCGATTAGTTTATGGACCTGAGCTGATCAGTTCACTTCTTGAACCCGTCGATAGGGTTGTAAATGGGTACAGGTAGACCTACGGACCCACAAATCCAGACCCTTAAAAAACCCGCCATGGGTCTAATTTTTATACCTGCATACCCTTGGACCCGTATACCCTTGGACCCGCATATAAGTGGGTCCAATAATGGGTATGCTTGGACCCAGACCCGCTAAACTTGTGTACCTGCTATACATAAGTAACTACTTAAATTATATGTTATATATCATACTTTATTAGTCTAACTAATATAATTCTTGAGATTATATCCTACTCTAACCACAATAAGGTTGATACTAGTCATATAATTAAGAATTAACTATTCTAGTTATAATAATGGACATCATATGTAAACTTAGAATCAAAATATCTACTAATTTACGTTACTTTCTACATAAGTGAAACATTATGATAATGACTACAAATATGTAAAGAATTAACTCAATTAATGTTACTATATAAAATATAGCATTATCTAGTATAACTATTACATGTTAAGATATTATATAATAACAATATCTTATTGTATTAAAATATATAGAACATAGTCATTTTTCTTACATAAACAATATGATGTTTTATAGAACTGCTTACTCGTATACCTGCACCGCATACATGTTATTATTGTGGGTACGTATATGATGTGGGTCTAAGTTTTGTATTATGCGGGTCTAGAACCAGAACCGGACCCACTAAATTAGATGGGTATGGCCAAACCCGCACCGTTTACACCCCTACCAGTCGATTCATTGTCCAGAATTGGCAAAGTTGCTTCAATTGACCTGACATATTGAAACTATCATTTCAACACTTGAGCCGGTTGGTTCACAATTCAAACAGTCAATATTCAACCAATGTTGTTTAAATTGAGTACCAACTCTTTAGTAATCAAGTTTAAACTATATTCATGAATGAACTCCTATTCCAAGTGTATCCTACGTGTTTTACTCTATAGGTTCCAAGTTATATTGGTAGTGAATGTCCATAACTAATTTATGACATCACAAGCAAAGAATGATATTTAGCAACACTTCATTGCTACCCAAGTAGTCTAGAAAGTTAGAGAACAACTTCAACCTACAATCTATGATTGGTGTTATAGTGATTGTCTAATTTGTTTATTACTAGTATCCGAACTGAATTTGAGGAATAGAACTGTCATCCTCTCAATATTCAATCCATGTTCCTTGAACTAGAGAAGACTGTGTGAGATATATGTGACATGAATATCATATATTAATCCACAAGTGCATGTGTATGCTTTCAAAAAAGATATCAGATACAAAGCTAGACTAGTTGTCATGGGCTTTAGTCAAAGACCAGGGGTGGATTTCGATGAGGTACTTTATCCTATTGTGAAGATGACTTCTATTATATTTGTTATAGGCTTGGTTGCTAGCCTAGATCTGGAGCTTGAGGAGATGAATGTAAAGACAGTGTAACATGGTTTTTCATGTGTATTTATATATTTGAAATGCAAACATTGAATTGTTACGGATATATTAGAAAATTTAATATCCCTTATTTTAAAGTATGGATCAAAAATGCAATTCCTCCTTTGCCAAAAGTTTCATGTGTTTTACTATTTTCGATATTCCATTAATAGATATTAGATAAAGGAAGAGAGGAAAATGCAAAAGTAAAGGAATTAGTAATGGACAATTTATATCTTAAATTTAGAATTGTGTGGAGTTTTCGAGAAAAGAATAGGACAAATGCAACTAATGAATTGTATTTGGTTATAAGTTATATTTCATGATAAAATATATCCAAATAATTAATATATCCAAGTTTGGGATAGAAAATAGTATTAATTGATGCCTTAAATAAATCAAATTAAGAGGAGACTTAAAGGCAAAGAAAAGTGATATTAACTTTTATATTTTGGTCTCAAATCTTCCCCGCATCGAGGTTTAATTGTTAAAGACTTACTTTTAAATTTTGGAATTAAAAGATTAAAGAAAAGAGAATGGATTATTTACTTTATTCTAAATTGGAATATTAATGAGTTAATGCATGTAAATGTGATTAAATAGAAAAAGGAACAATGCCAACTCTTTTGATTTCTTTGCATTGTATGATAACCATTGGATCAAGATCTGATGATACTTGGGTCATTGACTACCTCACATGAGAAAGGAAAGTTAGTGAATAGTAGTGATACATTTCCTTTTTTATTTTCCTCTCATCCCATTTTATGTACAAATCCAGAAACATCTCCAATGGATTCACGAAAGGAAAATGCAGCTAGACATCCTAGGATCTGCTTACTTTGGAAGGCAATTAAGGGTTTCCCCAATTTCCACTAGGAACGGTGTTCAACCCGTGAAGGAGTGACTATAAAAGGAGGGTTAGAATCCTTCTATGAGACCCCAAACCTCTCATGAGACTCTTCTCAATCCCTAGTTCACTCCTATGTGCTCAATTCTCTTTCTAGACCCATTCTAAACCCCTAGCCTTCTCCTTAGACCTCGCCAGAGATCCTCTTCATTGCCTTACTAGCCTCGACCACCTCCAGGGATATTGAAGCCCTCAGAGAGTTTGACAAGTCAAGGCGAAGGTGTTGGAACATTTTCCTATCACTCAGAGAACTAGAGGCTCGGAGTCAACCCTCATGTTGACCGCCTGAACTTGCTTACGAATGAACAGAGCTAAAAGACGAGCATCGAGGAAGTTACTTCTCTAGCCCACGTCTTTAGCTTTAAGGTAAAGGACATACTTATCCTTTCTCCCTTCCTCTTTTCACATTTTCTAGACAGGCCACGCAAGCGCGGGCCACTGACATGGTGTGAGCCGATTGCCTCAGTCGTGGCCCTACGCCGCGCTGGCTTTGTTGGATCTAAGTTGGGAAATTTTCTCTAGTGAGGGTAAATAGACCTAAAAAGCACTTAAACAGAGTTGATTAGACCTTCAAGATATATCACAACATAAGGTTGCTAATTAGGAATTTGAGTGCAACTAAACATACATAGCAAGGGTGAGAGAAATGGAAACAAGCACAAGAACACAAGCTATGTAGAGTGGTTCCAATCTCCAAACTAGGATATTGTCAGTCCACTACCTAGAGATGTCAACCTCTAGGATTTCTCAATCATGTCTCCCTCCTTGTATTCATTTATAAGAGTTGCAACATATGGCCTTCCTTTTTCATGACAAGGATACCAAGCTTTCCCTTTGAGGGGAAGGGAGACAACAACCTAACAAAGGACTTACCTATCCAAGACCGAGTCTTCAACCTCACTAAGGACTTACCCACTATGCAATGAGTCTTTCTACATTCACCAAGGACTTACCCACTCTTACACAATTCTTCCACCTTGAAGAAATCACCCACTCTTCTTGTATCTTCTACCTTTGACTTCACCTTCACCAAGGAGAAGATTTCACCAAGGGACGCCTTCCCTTGTTCTTCTTCACCTCTCTTAGCCAAGGGAGAGAATCTTCATCTTCATGGTAGAAATGAGAGATTGAGAGGTGGAGGAAATGAGATCCTCACAAGATATACCTGTAGGACTATCTCTCTTACAAATCTCTTACTCACTCTAATGGATGTAGCAAGTTATTAAGCTTAGAAAGATAGGGAGTGTCTTGGAGGCACTCAACTACAATATAGGGACTTTCATAATGCTTAGATAACCATGGGATGAATCACAAGGGGTTATGTTTATAGTTAGGGATGCCTCCTAGCCAGTGGGAACAGTTAAGGATGAATGTTAACTGTTTGGGGTATTGCAACTGGTATCTTTTTGAGTTTTGTAACACTCCAATGGCTAGAAACACTTTTCCTGCACTTTTTGTACAATGTGATCGGTCGATTTTACTTTTCAGAAACTCAACCCATTGCACTATTTGACAAATCAAATTTGAAGCATCGGTCGAGTTTATCCTGGATGAAACTCTATTGATCACTTAATTTCAATTTTTTCCAATGCAAGGATCGGTCGAGTTCTGTGTATAGGAAACTCAACCAAATTTGGATATTCTCAAAATGCATCAAAGGTATTAGTCAAGTTAGTCATAGGATAAATTCGACCTAAACATACCCTGTACTGAATTTTGGAAAATGTCATTAAAGTGCTTAAATACTCGATTTAAGTGTTCCTAATTTTTTCTAAGCCTAATTACAAGTCACATAATCATTACAAGTGATTTACAACATGATTCTAATAGAGATACTCATATTCCACAAAAGTGCACTTGCATTGATTTTGACTTGTCTTTTCTCCAAGTTAGGATGTGCAAGTTCGGGCATTTGGAGTGCGTCTATACCTAATATGAAATCACTCAAGTAGAAGCATTAGACACAAATAAGTGGAATGGTTAGTCATCATCAAAACAAGGGTTTTGTAAATTTAGACCTTGAGTCAACATTCTCCCTCTTTTTAAGATGACAAACCATTCCATAAATGTATTGAAAGATTTTAAGTAAAATCATGCCTTTTGAGGAACTAGGGGTTTCAATAAGATTGAGTTCATATGCTCCCCCTCAATTGATGCTCATGGAGTTCTCATACTCCCCCTCAAATGATGTTATTTCTCTTGCAAGGTTGGCTTTCATAACATTTATATAAACTATGTCTTCTACTCATATATGTTCTACATATAGGTCTTCTCCCCTTAACATAAGACATGCTTTCTCTTCACACATGCCTTCTCCTGTCTAACATAAGACATACCTTCTCCCTCTTTGTCATTTCAAAAAGTGTGAATATTTTTAAATGCCTAGTTCTCCAAAGTAGGATAATATTAGTAATGATAAAGATATTATCTAGATAAATTAAATATCATTAGACAATAGATTCCCTAAACACTATAGAATCATCCATAGGAGACTTGGGTTGTGGGGGAAGAAATGTGCTTCTGACTAGAAGATAAGTCCAAAGCGAGATGGCCAGATTGCATCGGATAATGGTGCAGAGGTATAATCTAGTGAGGACATGCTCCTTATTATAGTGTGGTACTCAACAATAACTAGAGATTCCAGTAGTACTTGTATTATTGGTCAATTGCTCAGTCCTTGTGGAACCACTAATGCAGATTGAGCAAAAGTGCTTTGACTCTATGTATGAGTACCCAAGTTTAGAGGAGACCAGATATTTGGCCGCTCACATTACCCACCAAGGTCAGACTTGGCGAGGCCCGTTACAAACATGGTATCTAAATATTTCAAACTTAGAATCCTAGGAATTCTTTTAAGTCTTATATAGTGAGATCCAAGCTTACTGTAATGCTTTCACATATTATGGTACACGTCATGTTGGTCCAGGGCATTAAATAAATGGAATAAAGAACTAAATGGATAAATAGGTATTTACTTTGGGTAGTTTTTATTAATACTCATACTATGTTTGAGCGATTTCATTGTTTTTATTTACCTTATATAGTCGCTGGCATCCTAAACAATAAATACCTCTCAACTAATTTATCATGGTTATCTGTTGATTTTCTACACATTAAGAAACTAGCTCATCAACTCGCTAAAACATTTTTCAGGTACAAGACCAACTCCACCAAAAGATATAGAAGCCATCTTTTATCAAGAGTAGAGCAGAGGTTTTATGAACTAGTAACTAGATTTGTTATTCAGTCTCTTATCCTATGGATCTTGGGAATGAGAGAGTGAGAAAAGAGAAAATTTTGAAATAAACTGTAATTGATGTATATTAAGGGAGAAATCTTCCTTTAATTTAAAAATCAAACTATGTTGTAATATTTTATGTAAAGTTTAAACAAGATGTTATCAATAGTTGAATGATGTTTCTATAAATTTGAGTAAGAAGAAAAATTTAAGGATTGTTTTTAGTAAATGATTAAAAGTGGATGGTTGGTGGGCTTAAACCCTAGTTAGTAAGTTTAGGTTGCATCAACTTTGTGGTATCAAATCAATGGGTTTGAACTTAGAAAATGAACCTTGGTTTGGGATAGAGGTGATAAGAGACCAATAGGTTAGGATACTTTCCTCTTTAAGCTGGAATTTTCTAATAGATGTATTATGTTATTGTATATTGATGGTAGGAATAGGATGTGTTCTTGGTGAGGAACAAGTTGAGAGTCATTATGACCCTTGAGAAATGGCTTAAGGAGGATAAGGTAGGGATGAGGCGACAAGCATGTATTGTATCTTCCTGGAAACAAAAGAGAAATATAAGATGGATATGAGGTCTTCACCTTCTAGTAAGGATATGATGAGATCTTACGAGCTAGTAAAGAAGCTTGGCGGGATTGGGTTTTTTGAAACTATAGACCCAGTTGTGGCAGAGGTGTGGCTCTGACAGCTAGAGAAGGATTTTTGTTTAATGGAGTTAATAGAAGACAAGCAGATCAACCATGCAATCTATCTACTTAAAGGAGATGTTGAGTTATGGTGGTGTGGAGTAGAAGATAAGAGGAGAATTACAGTGATGGCCTAGAAAGATTTTGTGGATGAGTTTCACTTAAAGTATATTTCTCCTACATTTCTAAGTGAAAAGATTAGGAAGATGAAAAATATCAGGTAGCATGGCATGACAATTAGAGAATATGAGGTATACTTTACAAGATTGGTTAATTTCTATCTACAATTGATACCTGGTGCTATAGAAAATTGTAGAAGATTTCAACAAGGATTAAGAACAGGAATTAAACACAACGTATTAGCAGTTGGCCGAAGGGATATAGAAAACTTTGGAGAAATTGTGGAGGTTGCAAAAAGTATAGCAGGATTAGTTAATGTTAATAAGCAGTCTAAAGGTTAGAAAATATCTGGAAATTTTAGTAGTGGAGAAAAGAGAGGTGGTGTATACATAGAGGTGGTGGTTTCTTTTCTGATATAGTACAAGGTCTTGGTTGTATTGGAAGACAAGGATCTAGTTCCTTACATAGTGGAGGAAGGTCCTATTTCAGTAGATGGAGTACACCACCTATGTGGGCACCTTCATCAAGGCCTTCAAAGTCATCAACATTAGTGACAAATCTACAAAGATAGGATAAAACTATGTGTGGCAATTGTTGTAGGACACATTTTGGTCAGTTTTGGGGAGTTAATACTCAAGCATACTATTACGGTGGACAGATGGCACAAACTAAAAGAGGTTGTCTAAAGCTTTAATTTATACATGTATAGAGTCTACAATCACACTTTAATACTCCTTAGAGACATGCTCCAGTTAGATGGGCAAGTTCTTCAGTAACATTGGGCTTTAGAAGGGGATCACCTAGTGCTAGTAGTGCACAATGAGGACCATGTGGCAGAGGGAGAGCTACAAGATGTTTCTTTTCTATGACTCAATCTGAAGGAGTGGTCTCGGCCAAAGGTGTTACATGTGAGATGCTTCTCTTTAATAGCATTTCAATTACAATTTGATGATCTTTGTGTGACACATTCCTTTATTCAGAGATCAATAGTTAGTGGATTAAACCTTTAAACTCGAGATTTATCTTATGAGTTAATGTTAAGAGTACCTCTAGGTGAGCCAATAGTCTTGACAGAAGTATGTATCGGATGTCTTTTGAGTTTTAGTGGGTACACTGTAAAGGTTAATCTCATACCCTTAAACATTAATTCTTTCCAAACAAATTTAGGTATGGATTACCATGAAACATGCCATGTCCAATTAGATTGTTGGAAAAAGATGCTATGTTTTAGAAAAGTGACTTTTCCCGTGTCTTCATTCGAGACAAAAAAGTCTACCCCATGTTGGATAGGATGATGAGAAAAGGGTTTGAGGCCTTTTTAGCACATGTGATAGATGTAAAGGCAGAGAAAACAACAATTATTTTAGAGGATGTCTATGTAATGTGTGAGTTCCCAGACATTTTCCCTAATGAGCTTCCATGTCTATATCTAGAGAGAGATGTTTATTTTGATTACATATTCTACCTAGTAGTCCCACAATAGCATTACCAGCATATGGACTTGCACTTATAGAATTAAGGGAGTTAAAAGCACAGTTACATGAGTTATTGGACAAGGGTTTCATTCAACCTAGTACATCATCTTGGGGAGCTCCACTGCTTTTGTGAAAAACAAGGATGGGATTATGAGGTTATGCATAGACTATAGGCAACTAAATAAGATAACCATCAAGAACAAATATCCTTGCCTGGAATTGATGATCTATTTGATCATTTGTGTGAAGAAATAATTTTTTCCAAGATAAATATCAAGTTAGGTTATCATCAGTTGAGGATAAAGGCATCAGATGTACTAAGTAAACCTTCATGACAAGGTATGGATGTTTTGACTTTGTAGTTATGTCTTTCGGACTGACAGATACTCCTACAGCTTTCATGGACATGATGAGTAGGGGTTTTAGAGCGTATGTAGATCAGTTCATAGTAGTGTTTATATATTATATCCTTATATATTCCATAGATGTTGAACATCATTAGCAACATTTGAGAATAGCTTTATAGTTTTTGAGACAACATCTTTTGTATGCTAAGCTCTACAAATGTGAGTTATGGTTGTCTGGAGTTTCCTTTCTTGGATATGTCGTATCAGGAGAAGGAGTCAGTGTGACCCTAAGAATTTTGAATATGTTATTCTATGGGAGCAACCCACAACTCCTACTGATATCAAAAGTTTTCTATGGTGAGCTAGATATTATAGGAGATTTATAAGGAACCTTGATGTTTTAGCAGAACCCCATACATGATTAACAAGGAAGTATGTTCCTTTTGTTCGGTCTAAATATGTGAGAAAAGTTTATAAGCACTAAAAATTTAATTTAACTACATCACCAATTTTGATTTTACCAGAGGCATATAAGGGATATATGGTTTTCATGTGATGCATCCAGAAGAGGATTAGTGTGTGTTCTTATACAAGAAGGAAAAGTGGTAGCTTATAAATCTAGACAACTTAGGAACAACGAAGAGAACTATCATATGCATGATCTTGAGTTAGCAGTCATAGTACATGCCTTAAAGATATGGCAGCATTATCTTTATGGTGAGTCATGTTAGGTCTTTACAAACCATAAGAGTCTAAAATATACTTTCACATAGAAGGAACTTAATCTAAGACAAAGGAGGTGGATGGATCTTATAAAGGAGGTATGATGTTATCATTGATTATTATGAGACCCCTAACCTTGCTTTAAGTATTGAACATGTTTAATTACCATAATTCAGTGCTTTAAACTTAATCTAATATTGTGATATGTTTTTGTATCATGTGACAACCTTAAGTTTCAAATGTGGTCCAATTTGGAAATTGTTTGTGCAAGTTATGCAATTTTATGCACATTTTGAACTTTTATACAATTTACCCAAATAAGAGGTTTTACTTACAATTTGTCACATGCATTATAATCTTAGGTGTTTCCTTATCATTCTTCAGCTTTTTGGGCCATGTGGAGCCTAGTTGAACCTTGGTTTGGAGGTGTTTTCTTCAAGGGTTTTTTAGGGATTACCCCTTTATGGATGAGCTACCTTTAGGAGCTATCAACCAATGGTTTATTTGATTCTCTTGGAAATCCAACAAACGGTAGCTAAGCATGTCCCTATGAATGGAGGGGCAACTACTTGTGTGGCTGATTGTATATCCATAATAGTTTAAAGGCCATGGACACATGGAGAGTTATTAAGACACCTCAAGCTTTTCTCTTTCTTTATTCATAAGCCTTATATACTTATCCTTTAGCTCAAAAATGAAACCTTTAGACTCTTATCTTTTCCTCTTGTCCAGAGCTTCATCTTTCACCTACTTGGGGGTGAATAGAGTGCCCAAGGTAGAATAAGATAGACAACCTTCTTGTTGAAGCATCTAGGATTCAAATGTACCCTTATCTAGGGTTTGCAAAGCTTCCTTTTGGTGATCTTGACCTAAACTAGTAAGTATCTCCTTATCTCCTTCCTCCTACCTTATTCCTAGACAAAACCTTATTCTTGGACGGAGCATCTAGGATTCAAATCTACCCTTATCTTTTGTTGTTCCTCTTCCTCCTACCTTATTCCTGGACAGAACCTTTTGTTCCATGGTAACGTTTGCTCTAAAGCTTAAGGAACTTATCCTTCTTGCTTCTTCTATCTAAGGTTTGCTCCTTTTGTGGAGAAAGGTGATACTTGGTCGAATTCAGACCTAAATCTAGGGTTCCTCACCTTCTTTGCTCAAATTTTCTTGTTTCTTGGACTCTGATCTTCTCCCTAGACATGATTTTTATAACCCTCTTCACTTTTATTGCTTACGACAAGCTTGATTACTCATGCTCTTGCTCTAAAATGAAGATCTATGGATATAAAAGCTATTCTTTCTTAGGATTTCGAATTTTATGGTGTTCCTTGATTAGTTTCCAATTCTATATGAACATGAAATCATGTGCACGACCTTCTTGAGGTAGAGGAAGACTTGGTTCTTTCTTACACACCAACTAATGGTGCTAAGTACCTTTCGAATGATGGCATATACTTAGTGTTTTAGGATGATTTTCAATTTTATACATGAACTGATGCATGACATTATATTAGAACCAATGGAGATGACTTTGTGGCAACAATGGTGACAAACCATGATGACAGATGATATTGTTAATCATTGGTCACACCTTTGTTCAATTCTAAACTATTTTGGAAGCTCAATGGTTGATGGTTTAGTGCCCTAAATATGATATGATCCAATGGCAATTTTAGCTCAACATCCGATAGTGTTCAATGATGGTAGTGTTGACCTCACCAACTAATTATGGTATAATGTGTCACAACTGGTGGTGGTTCAGGTTACCCCACGATGGTGTAACTAGGTATCATGAGTTGCTTCAATTAAGCCTTAAACTAATGGTTTCTTTGGTTATGTGATCCAAGGGTTAAACCTACATATCAATCGATGGTTGTGAAATGTTAAACCTGATCCAGTGGTTTTGAATGGATGCTTCAACACCCAATAGTTTAGAATGAAGTATGTTGTATAATGTTTTGGTTCTAATGATGAGAATTCAATGGTCAATTCCCTTAAATTTGTAGTCTTACCTTTGCCCTCGGGTGTGATAATCACCATAATGAGTTGATAGGTAAACCTAATGAAGTATAGCTTGTTACACCTAATCCTCATGTATCTAAGTGATGGTGATTGATTATGAATATCCCCCTTTAATGGTTAATAAAATAATGGGGTAATCTCTTATGGTGGATGAAACCCTAGTATAATATAAATTTGATGGTTTCACCTTGAGTTATGCATGGATCCATACTTGAGGAAGGTTTGGAAGGTGATGGTGATGCTTTATCTTATGCATCCACAATCGTATGGGGATGCAATGATTTAGGGTTTGTTTATGAGTGCTAAACTATAACTTCAATGTAATCTATTTTGCTAAACTTAACTCTAATGTAAGTAGAAAATGGTGGATAATCATATTATCTTTTATTGAATGATTAATATAATGATGGAATATCCTTCCTAATGATTGATCGAAACTCTAATGTGTTAACTAGTGGTCATCATATTACGACTTATGTTTTCATATGCTAAACTTGTACACTATTAGTGTGATGTTGGCTAATCATATAACTTCCTTATATGTTGATATAATAAATAAATGCTCTTAATGCTAACATAAATCTGCAATGTTATCTAGTACATATATTTTTAGTTATTTAATGCAATATCATGCTATGTGTATCACATGAATGGTGATGTATGTTGAGCCTTGTAATAAGGCATGGAAAGATAATGGTGATTTTATAGGGAATGATATGATGGTCTTAATGACCTTTGGGCATGGTTGAGCCCTGAATGAGGTATAATCCTCTTATGTTGACAAGGGTTGATACCCTGTGATATTGTCATAAGGATTTATATCATGTGATAGTATGATGACAAGTACAGTCTCATGAATGGCAAGTGAATAGTATCATGTGATGATGAGATGTGGAACAATATGTCTCATACGTTTTATATCTTCTAAAACTATTATATAGAAATGTTTGTTAGAGATGAATTAGAGTTTGTATATCCACTTGTATGATGCAACCTTAATTCACCCAATGTGAAATAATTAATCAAGTGAAATTCTAATCATGTAGTGCCTTGTGCCATAGATCCATCTGAGTGTCAGAACTTTCGAGATGGTGCAACGAGTATTCCTAAGGGAAACTCAGAGTGCATATTGTTCAGTATGTTGGGTGTTTGTCATCCTAAATCCAAGCATTTAGGGGGGATAATTGGGGTCATACCTAGCCCTCAGTTTGAGAACGGTTGTAGGTGTGTCTCGGTGATTATAAATGTGATGAGATTGGAGGATAACTATGCTTGTACCTCAGATGGTAGGGTATGAGTACCCAACTTATTTTACTAGTGTCATGAACTATACCAAGGACGGACTAGGTTGTTAGCAGCTTAACCTTATGTGTCACTATGACTGACCCGTACTGACCAGGGGCAGAGAAGATCTTGGAATCTGGCTCTTCCCTAGATCTTATATGGCACTGATTTTGACTTAGCAGTGGTCAGTTGGATTTTGAATGATATCCTCAAATTCATCAGGGTTTAATAAAAGATGTAATGCAGTTGTATAGCATATCTATTTAGGGTTATATGTAATGATTCACATTGGATGATAACCCTTGTTTGTTCTCTTTACATAAAGATGATACTTAGTGCAATTAAGAGATAGTATATATGCTTATGTTGTGGATATGCTCATATTGTAGATGTGTACATACAGTAGTCATTCTTATGTGATAGGTATATAGCTATAGTTGGCTATACTCATGATGATAGTTATCACAGATTGTTAACTATGCTTACACGGTTAACCATGCATCTACTATTAGAGATGCTTAACTGCTAATCATGCTTACACAAATAATATTTCTTTGATATTAGTTCTACTCATGAAGTAGATATGTTCAAATTGATAGACATGCTAATATTTTTAGCTATGCATATGATGCTAGACATATTCACGATGTTAAAGATACTTATGCAAATAGATTGCTTATACTATTAGTAAGGCATGAGATGATAGTCATGATAGTGATGATATTTGTTATTTGATGCAATCTTGTGAAATCCAAGATGAAAGTTTGCATATATTCTGATAATTATACTTGTTGCTAAGCTTATTTGCTTAACTTGTTTTGTATGCTTGAACTGTTCAAATTGCTCAATTATTTATTAAATACTCCAAATACTCAGTTTCTTTACTATTTGAATAGCCTGTTGTAATCAATATCTATTGGATAGAGTTATATCTCTCACTGGGATTGGGTCTCACCTTATGGGTCACCACAACTTTTTAGGTGATCAGCATCGGCAACAGCAGACTAGTGGCTATGAGAAGAGAATGAGGTGATGGACATTAGAGATGGTAGCTTAGTTGTCTAGTGTGTCTTAGAGTCGTCCCTGTATTCTCAAGTCCAGACGAAAAAAGTTTGTATATGGTGTTTCAAATGAATCGGGCTTTCGTTAGCATGTTAATGCTTGTTTATGTGGCATATACAAATAATGTTCTCCTATGTATATATATGTTGTGGCTAAGGCCATAGAACAAATTGTATCAAATTCTTGGCATAGTATGAATACAAGAAAGATGTTGGGCTCTTATGGAAATGTTTCTGAGCATGTGTTGATGTTGAAATTGGTTTTAATTACCCCATTTTCTGGGTATATGCTTAATTAGCGATTGATTGTGTTTAGTGTTTTGGGTAATCTCATTTAGTGTAATGGGTTCTCACAATTACCATCATGGGAAGGCAATTTTGTGGCAGATGCTCTGAGTAGGAAGTCTACATCACCTATAGAGATGCTTTCTATGACATGTATAAAAGAGACTTACTAGTCAAAATGTGTGAGCTGAATTTAGATTTGAGTGTGTTAGGACAAGGAGGGTTGATTGCACAGATGCAGGTTGGACCTACATTCTATGATCAAATCAAAGAGCTTCAACACAATGATAGTGAATTGAAGCAAACTATGCATGACATGGCATAAGGTAGAAAAAAATTAGATATTTAGATGATGGGATGTTGTATCAGCATGTCAGATTGTGTGTCCCAGATGACACTGAGTTAAAGAAGAAGATTCTTGTGGAAGCTCACTCTTCTATGTATGTGATACACCCAGGTAGTTCTAAGATGTACATAAACCTCAATGAACTGTATCGGTAGTTAGAAATGAAGAAATATGTGGATAGCATGTACCTAAATGTGGGGTATGTCAAAGAGTCAAGGTTGTACATCAAAAGTTGGCATGTATTCTTCAACCACTTTCTATTATTGTGTGGAAGTGGAAACATATCATTATTGACTATTTAGTAGGGTTACCTAGAACAACAAATGGTTTTGATTCTATATGGGTAATAGTGGATAGATTAACTAACTCTTCTCATTTTCTATCGATTAAGAAAACATGGGATTTGCCAAAGCTAGTCAAAGTCTATATAGATGAGATACTCAGATTACACAGAATACTAGTTTCTATAATATCAGATAGAGACCCAAAGTTCACATCTAGATTCTAGAATTAGTTACATCATTCTTTGGGAACAATATTAAACTCTAGCATATATTTTCATCCACAGACAGATGGACTGTTGGAATGGACAATTCAAACCATGAAGGATAGGTTGAGAGTGTGTGTTTTGTAGTTTAATGGAAATTGGGATGATCACCTAGGTCTTATGAAGTTTGCTTATAATAATTTTACCATTCTAGTTTGGGTATGGAACCATATGAATTTTGTATGGGAGAAAGTGTATAACTCCTATTTGTTGGTATTAAGTTGGAGAAAGAAAATTCTAGGTCCAGAGTTTCTTGAAGAGAGAACAAAAAGTATATATGTGATTAGATAGTAGTTAAAAGTTGCATAGGACAAACAAAAAAACTATGTAGAGAAACGTCATAGACAACTTTAGATTAAGGTTGGAGATGAGGTTTACTTGAAAATGTCAGCATGGAAAGGTGTATTTAGGTTTGGGAAGTGAGGTAAGTTAGCATCAAGATACATGGGTCCCTATACAATCATTCAGAGAGTTGGACCAGTAGCATACAAACTTGAGTTGCCTCCTCAGCTAGCCAACTTACATGATTTGTTTCATGTATCTATGTTGAATAAATGTCATCTTGGTACAGAGAAAATCATTGATCCAAAATCAGTATTGGTAAGAGAAGATGTCATCTATATAATATAAGGACCTATAGAGATATTGGATCATAGGATATGAAGGCTTAAAAAGGGGAAATACCCATAGTAAAGGTGCTATGAAGGATTCACATGTCCTAAGATTGAAGGTTTCACTAACTGTATAGATTGATTCACATAGTCCTTAAATTTATGGGTTTGTTTTTGAATAAAATGATGGGAATCTTATATGAAAATTGAAGGTTTAGTAGACTGCATCAATTGAAGGTCAATTAGACCGATGGTTTAGTAGGCCGTACCTTATGAAGGTTTTTCTAGGCACCACCAATTGAAGTCTATTGTAACAAGATGTTATTAGTAATCAAATGATATTTCTATATATATGATAAATAAATAAAATTAACAATGGTTTTCAATAAATGAGTAAAAGTGGATGGTTAGTCCAAACCCACTTTGGCGGGCTTAAACCTTGGTTAGTGAGTTTAGGTCATGTCATTGTATCTAATTCTATTGTTTACCACTTGAGATGCATGACTGAAGGAAATCATTGGGATGGTTTACTTAAAGAGATACAAAAGAAACATAGGATTTAATAAATGGAAACCAAGTTCATTAGTGCACTCTTTTCTTAGTTCTTATAAAGATATCAGATCCTCCTTTCCTATCTCATATCAGCTATAGTGGCATCAAATATGGTGACACATGGATGTATAACATATTCGTAACATGGTGCATAGACACATGGATGTACAACATATTTGTAACATGGTGCATATTGTATGTCTATAATACCAACACTTAATGATGTTCATGTGGTATAGAGTTCCCATATGTCTAGAGTGAGAACTTTCCTAATCTACACTGATCAATTTTGAAATTAATATAGACTCAAATGTATATCCTATAGCCCAAGTGTTGAACATGATGGCTCCATATGGGTTGAAGTACTTGAATAAGTGGCTCTAAGAATGATTGGATAAGGGATTTATACATCTAAGCATTTCATGATGGGGTGATGCATTACTTTTGTGAAGAAGGACAAATCTATAATGAGTGGGACCCAAGAGGGGATCCACTTATTATATTGAGGAAAATAACATATGGAACTAAATTAAAATCATAGATATATATAGGAAAATGGTGCATCTTATTTCTTAAGGCATAAATACCAATCAAATGTGATAATGTGGCAACATAATGTATTACTAACTCTTTTAGTGTTTCTTGAAGGGGCTAGCAATAGCAATAAGGGAAATCTCTGAAAAAATCTAGAGGTGGTAGTGCAATGGGAATGATAATTTCAATGATCAATAAAATGGAACAAGCAACTAACCAATGTACGAAGAGTCCTCATTGGGGTGAAATGGGGGTCAGAATCAATGTGACAAAAATAGGATTGCAATTTCCAGACAATAGCATATAGAAGGTTTGGCTATAGTGGATAGATGGAAACCGAACATGTCACTATGATGGAGATAGAACGTGGATGCGGTCAGACTAGTCCATAGAGTTATGATGATGGGAATTCCTTCATGAAAGATGGGCATACAATGTTGAAGTCCTTCCTGGAAGACACAACTAGTGTTGACAAGGCAAAGATGGGAGACAGTCTCTTTCGAGAAGATGATGTTGGTATGTATGCCCAGAGAGCCAATCATATGATGATTGTAATGGCACAATATGTAATTGATTTGATTAATAAATAAAGGCAAGCTTCCAATTTATTCTATTTAATTCATTTATGAGATGACGATGTAACAATATAAATGTCTAGAGAATTATATTACTCAATTATGTATGTCTTCAAGTACGTGACTTGGGGAAATGAGATCATACAAATGTTAAGAGTACATATATATTCTCATTATGTCCCCAGTCAGTTGTTATTGTGGAAGGTTGATAGACAATAATGATGCATAAGATTAGAGTGTGAGTTGGTTGACGACATAGTATCATTAGTCCTGATCTGACTATATCAAACCAAGCACATAGATACATGTTAGAGAACTGTGTATTAGACAGACCCACCATGAGACTGACACATGGAAACCATTACTATGGTAGTTATAGTCAGCTCTAATAGTGATGGTGGTGTTTTTGGTTCTTAGACCTGAAATCACTACACTCATCACATGTCATTTGGTATGATTTGACATCATCAAATGTGGTCCTGAAACATGAGTTGTTATAACGGTGATGATTGGGTGATTGTGACACCTGGGGACTAACTGTGAGTGATAGATATGGAATTTGTCCCTCCAATAGGAGTATGATATCCTAGGCCTCTTGATTAGCGAGACTGAGAAATCCATTGCCATGCACATGTGAGTCAATATGTGATATTGAGCTTACATATATCTCAGAAAATCTACTCTAGTTCAAGAAATAAGATTGGATGTTGAAGTGGGTGACTACTCCATGCCTCGAGTTCAATCTAGATATCAATGACAAAAGAATTATACAAACATTGTAACACCAAGCACAGATTGTAGGTTGAAATTGTTCCCCAACTTCCCATTTACTTGGGTAGCAATGATGTGTGACTAGGCACCACTCATTTCTTGTGATGTCATAAGTTGTTATGAACATTCACTACCAACATAATATGGGACCTATAGGGTCACACACATAGGTCTCGACCTAGAAGAGGAGTTTAATCTTGAATGATGATTGATTGATTACTGAAGTGTTTAGGTATTCAATTCACAAAACAAATCAATTGGCTACACTACCAGATGACCGGCTCATTGAGTGATGGTCGTATGGAGTGCCAAATGATCACTTCAAGTGTTGAGATGACCATTTGGAGTATCAGACTAATTGGAGTTGAATTGGCTAAGTTCTACTCAAACTGGGGTGTGAACTGACCAGTTCATTCTATTGAACCGGATGGCTTGGCTCATCTCACCAGATGACTGTCTGTGTGAGCGAGACGAATATCTTGCATGGGAGAGATTTCTCAATTCATGTGAAATTAAATTGTGTCAAGGAATTAGTGTTGACGTCATGCCATGCATTAATTAGATTCGAATTGCCAATGTTGATGTGATTGGGAAACATGCAAAATGACCATCTCACAGTACAAGACAACCATCTTGCATACTAGATGACCGTCTGGGTTTCCTGATGGCCATTTTGGTGGTCACATGTTGTGAAAATTCAAGATCTTTTGGTCCCTTCCACTCCCACATAGACTAGGAACCCTGGGCCAAACCCTTCCTATAAATAGAGGGGTATTGGCAGCTTCCCAGAGTACAACACAAACATTTGAGAATTAGTTTCTCTAACAATTGTTGTCCTCTCTGATTGTGGTAACCAATAGATTGCCCAAGAAATTCCTACACATCAAAGGGATGGATAGCGAGGGAGAGAACAATAGAGGATCATTGTTGTGGGAGAACAAGTTGGTGATTAGTATACCAACGGGAGGGACAACTCCTTCTTGTCTGTTCTAGTAGGATGACAGGAGTTCTAGGAGGTCCATGTGGACTACTCTAGAGGAAGGAGTCCATTGGTTGTTGCTAGGAGGACAACGTCAACTCTCAATCTGTGGCGAGACTGTAGGAGTCGTTGCAGACATTGTTCCAGTTTGTTGTCCCTGGTGAAGACCAGGAGCTGCATAGACACTCACCAAGAGAAACTAGTCAACAGTTCTGCATCTACAATGATGAGGAGATGTCGTTGGACTTTCTCCAGGACCAGGTATATCCTTGAAACCATCATTCCCATCTTATATTTAGTGATGCGATCTTCTAGTTTATGGGGAATATGGTAGATAAAAGTTTTGCTTCCGCTACCTATTCTGTAGCCATATTTTCATATAGATGAACTGTGGGAAATCTTAAACAAGAAATAGACATAAGTAATACAAAATACGGGGTTCTATGAAATCTTAGTTACCCCCAAATCAGAGGAGATTCGGAGTAAGCCCTACAAGTATGTAGTTATAGTCAAACTAATGGATAGGATGGTGGGATACCTAACCATGATAGAAAGGTTGAATCTCTTGTGTTCTCTACCAGGGCTTCCAATTGTACGAGACAACAAATCAGTTCTACATAGTTCAATTCACCTAGAAATACTACTATGAATGGATCCTCCTCATGGGACTTTGGTCCCTTTTTGGTAACTTTTTAATGGTGTGGCATTGGTCCACTCTATTCCAGTTAATGGATGACATGCTAGACCATATAGTCACATGGGTGTGGATCCTAAACCTACCTATACACTTCAATAATTGTGAGATTTTTAAAAAATTGATATAGCTATGAGGAGATTGGTTAGGGTGGACAACCATTATGAGAAGCACACAAGAGAATAAAGTTTTCTTGTTTAGAGATTGAGGTTAACATAGGCAAAACCATCCTACCTGTTGTTCTCATTAATGGCAAGAAGTGTAGACTTGAGTATGAGTTTCTTCCTAACCTTTTTGATGAATGTAGGAAACTCAGACATGTTCATCTACTCCATAATGTGGGCTCATGCATTATATGGGTGGAGGAGGAAGATAAATGGCAAGTTACTATGGTAGGAGTATCACCATACAACGAGAAGAAGCATGTGCTAGGAGGAAGGAGGGTGGCCAACACAACTCTCAAAGTTAAAATGAAGAGTCTAATATATTTTAGGTTTTGTATAGACGTGATTAGTAAGAAAAGACCGAGGGATATGGTATTCTTCCAGTTTCATCTACCAATGGAAGCAATCATAACCCCCAAAGTCCCAAGATCTAGCATAAAAAGAAGAAGAACAATCATGGAGGGGATGGATAAGGTTTAATCATGATGTATGTCAATAATATGAAGACTAATAGTGTGGAAACTATTCCAGGAAGAAAAGCTATGAGCCTGAGTACCTCAACATGAAGTTACACTATTATAAATCCTAACAATAGTGTGGTATCATGAGAAGGTAGGGTTGCAAGGTGAACCTACAAAACATCAATGATAACCCAATTTATAGTTGCATAGTGGAGAACATTGATAGAAGCAGTGGGGTGACCACAATCATGTCTGCAGGGTGCAAAAATTAGAGCACAAGAGAGAAGATCAAACTCACCCCAACACCTTATCAAACCAGAAGTAGTACCAAGAAAATAGTTGAAGAACAAAAGGGATAGGAGGCCTATACTAGCGTTATCTCTTTCTCTACTTAAAGTCATTGCATGTTCACCCATGACCTTGGTTTACATGTTCAATCTTAATATCCTTTTCTAGAACATAAGAGGGATTGCCATAGCCATTCTAGTACTAAAGCCTACATCCACAAAGACAAGCTAGAAATATGGGCTATTTTTTAGTTGTACATCTCTTCTAAAAAAAGTTAAATATGCCTTTCAACACTTATTTTTAACTCCTCCCTCAAAATAGAACCAAGGGACTTATCAGGGGGAATTTGGTGTTGGGGAATGACTGGAAAGCAATGTAACTACCACCAGAAATGATAATCAATTTATGCATTGTAGAGTAATGGTTCAAACCTTGTCATTGTGGTCTATGTAAGTCCAAACCCAACCCGAAAAAGGCACCTTTGGCAACACCTCATTAACAAGGTCAACTCTATCATAGATATTTGGATTGTACTTGGAGACTTTAATGCCATGCTACACCCTGGGGAGAAATGTGAAAGTGAACACTTCAATCTTAAGGAGACAAATGTCTTTCATGATGCTCTCATGAATGGTGGTTTAGCAGACATGGGATTTTCAAGATGGAAGTTTACTTTCAGAAAGGACAAGAACTTAGTCCTTGAGATACTAGACAATGATGTTCACAACAGGGAATGGATTATTGATAATTTCAAGCACTTATCTCAGATAAATGTGGATCATTGCACTATACTTATTTGGAACATTTGTACCTCTAAGAAAATATGCATGTTCAAAACCCATGCTTCATGGAACCTTGACAAAAGCTTATGGGACAATTTGGATTCCTTCTAGAGAAACAAATTGTCCTTCAATGAATCCCTTAACATCACCTAGAAACATATCAATCAATGGAAATATAAAAATAGCATGTAGAAGATAAAACACAAAGATTAGTCACAGGGGAAATTTTGTAAGTTATAGAAAGCAATCAACAAGCATTATGATGTACAAGCTGGCATGGAATGCATAGAGGCTTAACTCAGTCTTGAAAACATTATTGTGGAGGAAGAGGGAAACTACTAGCAAAAAGGTCATATCAATTGGTTATAAAATGGCAACAACAAAACTAGATTATATCATGCTTATGTCAACTAGAGTAATCGGGCACCAAACTCAAGAATGAAGATGTGAATTGGGTATGTGATATAGACAAGATAAAGATTCATGTGAATTAATTTGTTTAGAACCTATTTAACACATAGTGTTAACCTTCTAGCTCTGACATGCATTGACTGACTTGTAATTTTCACCAACCCAAGTTAGGTGCATTGATTACATTCCATGTCAAGCTGAAGTTACAAGAATCAGTAAGGGGGTCCATCCTTACATATTTGTAGGATCAGATGGAGTGGATAACAACTTCATTTAAGCACCAGTGCAGAATAAAAGAATTTGTCAACCAGACTATTTGGATAGCCCTTTCTAGAGAACAGCTTTCATGCACATGAAGAAGGTGGTGGTAGTGTGTATTCCTAAGAGGAAGAAACATGAATGTTGTAATCAAATGAGACCCACATCTCTCAATAACTCTTGCCTTGAGAACATATTTAAAGTAGTGGTGCAAAGGGTTAAAAACCACATGAAGAATTGGAACTCTATCAACCAAAGCAGTATTGTTCTTGGGAAGAGGATGATTGATAACATCATCCTCACTTAAGAACTCATACACAATGTGAGGATTAAGTGTGGTTTGCATTTTATGGCAGTCAAAATTGATTTATTCAAAATTTGTGATTGAATGTCATGGGATTTCATCGAAGGCATCATCACTAAAGCATGTTGGACTATGAATATTATCTAGTATGTCATGAAATATGTCTCTAGCGGGTCTACCAAAATTAACTGGAATGGAGAGAAAATGGAACCTTTCAAGGTGAATAGACGACTAAGGCAAGGCCCCCTGCTATCTTACATGTTCATCATGCTCATGGAAAGTTTGGGTCAAATTATTGAAGAAATAGCTAATAAAGGAAATTAGAAAGCCATCAATATTCCCCTTAAAGGAACTTTTATTTTCCACATCAATTTTTTTTTGACATTCTAGTATTCGCCAAGTCTAGTGTCTAGCAGATGGAGGAAATTCTTGATTGCTTCATACTCTTCGAACAAGCATCTGGGTAGATGATATCCAAAGAGAAAATCAATATCTCCTTCTTGAGGGAGGTGCCTAAATAATTGTGGCAATGTGTCTATAATGTTGATGGATTCCAACCATTACTAACTTGGGGAAGAATTTACAAGTCTCAAAACATCATAAAAGAGTGGCAAAGGACACTTAGACATATGTGCTTAGGGAGGTGGAGAGTAAGATCTATAGGTGGTTCGATCGCACTCCCTCCTTTGTATGACGCACCTATCTAGCTTGGTATGTCCTAAGTACCATTCTCATCTACACCCATGGTCTTCTTTAGATTTATTTTGGGAGGCAGGCATAAAGTAAATATTATGGCTTTGGTGAACTACAATGTGATGACCAATAGTGTAGGCAAAGATAGGTATGGGCTTCAAGTCTAAGTGTCACTGGAATGAATCCCTTGTGATGAAGAATAATTGGGATGTGAAAACAAAAAGGAAAATGTTGTAGAGGTTGGGACTCAGGCACAAATACAAGGCATAAAATCAACAACATAAATGCAAAGTGACTCCATTCTGGCAAACTACATCTCAACTCATGATGACGGTACATGATTTTTTCTACAAAGTAACTAACAATCAATATAATACAAGGGTCTAGAGTGAGCATTGCATCCCTAGATATTAAATCTGGAAGTTACTTGATAGTCTATTGAATTGATGTTTTGTTTACACACGATAGATCTATTTATATACATAGAGTAGAATCAGGAAAATATCTAAAAAGGTGTGTCAAATCCACTTTTAAAGCAGCACATACTGACATTGGTGAGGAGCACATGCTACTATTGAGGCATTGTTTTTGTTACAGTCAATTCCATTATGCAGGTTTTGTAGGGTAGTTGTGATTTATGTGCTTCATGGATAGTGTGATCGTCATCATCTAACACTTCCCAACAAGTGAGATGCTTGTAGTCATGAGGTGGAGCAAGGAATGGATGAATTTGACCTGATTTCTCAATAGAGGCTCTATCATCACATCATCTAGTTGGTCTTTAGTGAAAATATACTTAACTTAGAGTTGGCCTTTGGCAATGTAGTCTCAAATAAAATGGAAGTCTATTTCAATGTGTTTGGTTACGGTACGAAAGATGGGGTTAGATGTAAGGTATGTAGCTCCAATGTCATTAGATCATAAGAGTGTTGGTTGGAAATTGGTTGTCTAATCTTGATTAGTAAATATTGGAGCCAAAGAATCTCGATGGTAGTGTTGGAAAGAGCCCTATATTCAGATTCAGTAGATGAACTAGACACAATTTGTTGTTCATGAGTAGACTATAAATGAGTTTAGATACCAACAAAATGACACAGCCACCAGAGGATTTTGGCCATCAAGGAACCCATCCTAGTAAGCATCAAATAAGGATTGAAGGGAGAGGGTGGTGTGATGGTTAGAGAAAGGGAGATGGTGTATTTTAAAAATTGAATAATTCATTTGATGACTGCTCTATGGTCTTTGATGGGTTGTGACATGTATTGACAAATTTCATTGACAACAAAGGAAATTTCCATATAGGTTAATGTTAGGTGTTGTATCATGCCTACAAATTTATAATATGCTGTGATCATGGAAGTCATTTCCTATTTTCATGAGTTTAATGTCAGGACACATAGGTGTGGAGATGGGTTTGGCATCGACCATATTTGTGCGATGAAGGATGTCAACAATGTACTTTCATTGGGAGAGAAGAAGGTCATCGGTGATGGGTGATACTTTAGTGCCAAGGAATTAAAAAGGGGTCCAAGTTCCTTAATAGGGGAATTGCAAACGTAGATAGTAGATGAGGCGTTGAAGATTGTTGTGGGTGTTGCTGGTGACAATGATATCATCAACACACACAACCACATAGATGATAGTGGCATCACTCTGATAAATGCATATCAATGTATCAGTTGCAAATAATCGAAAACCATAGTCCAAAAGAGAATGGCTTAATTTAGAGAACCAAGCACACAGGGACTACTTGAGACCAAAGATGGAAAATAGATATGTAAGAATATGTATGTGACATTCATGATCAATTTGACTACAAAATTTGCATGCTTTATCTCAACATCTCTTGTGTATTATACACATCTCCTTGTGTGAGTCACAACTAATTATATGACATACTTCTATGTAAGTATAGAACATTAGAACTATCCAGTGCTCTTCGTGATTGACTTAAATAGTCATCATGCATATATCAATAGGTTTTGCCTTTTGGAGCTCATCCAAGGAACCATTTGGATGCTCCACACATCTTTGGTTCCTTGCATAAGGTTGGCATGAAGCATGGAATTTCCTAAGAATTTGGATTTTTTTGTGGGAAATATTCCCAATGTTATATGATAGTGTCAACTAAACGACATTGAATATTGACACTTGCATATTCCTTCCTAAATTTCTATGGATCTTGAAGTATCATGGGGAATCCACATATCTATAATGAAGAATACATCATATTTGCATTTATTTGCATTAACAATTCAAGAAATATAATTTATCCTCTAAATATAATGATGCAAAGGTTGAACCATAGATGGTTTTTTTAGATGTAGAGTGATTGCATGTATATAGTAATACTTGACTTTTAACACCTTCTTCACTCAAGATATAGGTTTTTTTCTGAGTTATCAATGAGATATTGTAGGTTTAGAGGTCTTAGAATCCTTTGATCAACATAATGCCTTTTTGACATCGGGGTTTGAATCTATTTTTCTCATCATTTCTAGTAAGGATGTGGCATCTACACTTGACTATATGATGAGATGGTTCTTCTTGGGGATCTACAATAGAGTGAGGGCTTGATGCAAGGACCAACACTAGAAGGTGGCTAATTATTGAATTGGATTCTCAAATTTCTTCATGTGTTGTTTATTGAAAACATATCAAATTTATTGTACTTTAATGAGATGCATCTTTTTTGGCTTCTAAACTTACTTGAGCTCATGCCATTTCTTTTTCTTTTTTTTGAGTTAGAAGAGACATTAGTCTCCCCCTCCCTCAAAGAGCATGCCAGAGCTCAGATGATTGCAAGGGTGGTAAATATTGTGCGCAACAGGAGGTTTGAACCCGGGTCCCCCGGGGAGGACCTACCATGCTCAACCATCTGTGCTACACAGGCTGAGTAAGGCCATTTCTTTTGATGTTATGACAAGTGTGAAAGGCTTCAGAAAAACTTTCAATGAGGACAATGATAAATGGATTTCTTTTAAAAGTAGCAATGAGACTACCTTTAGTGGATGTGAGCTCTTCATTAGCATGAGAGGTCTATTCCAGTGTTGATTTATCAACTAGAACTGACTGAATAAGTGGATAATGTCTCAGTTCTTGCAAGACGTTAGCTATTGAAGTGTAAACTTCTTGAAATTTTTCTTTATTTGGTATAGAAATAACAATCACATTAGTGAGAGGAGAAAATAATATGAGTGATAAGATCAAAGCTCCCCAAATTTAAATGTTAGTATTTGACTTGTACACCACTAATGTCTGAGGAGCATGGGTTTCTTTAGTTGAAATGGTAGATTCATCTCGTGGCAGTGCGATTATGACTGGTCACATGACAACATTGACTTGAATCATGTGGTATGATAGTGAGGAAAGCACATGATTATCTTTATCAAGAAAGCAATATGGTGATATAGAGTCAAAATTGAATCTTTAAGTTTATTAATTGCTATTTTCATTTTAGTTGTTGACAACTGATCTTTGTCTTATTATGGGATAACATGAGAGATTGGATGATAATATTGAGGTTATTCTTCTCCTTCCTATTAAAATGTATGATTATTCTCTAGTTGAGAGGCTTCAACTTTAGTTTATTCATCAATGATTTCTAGAATTTGTTACTCTAGCTACGTGAAATCATAGACATATCTCTCTTTCAACATTGTAGTAAATTTTGACACCAACACCTATAATTTACAATTGAGCAAATATGATCTTCAAACCATCCTCTTCTTCGATTATAAGCATGTCATAAATGTAGCATACTAATGGAGCTTGTTCCATCCTTCTATCATTTTGATTTTGTAAGCATGGCCCATTATCAATGTGATGATGCCACACCTCACTAGAGTTTATTTACTTCAATATTTGTCAAATGATCTATAAGGAAATGGGTGACATTCATATGTTAGTTATTATTGGTGCACCATGACATAAAGGTCATTTTATTTATGCTTCCATATGTGTCACACACATGTGCGTGTGAGTGTGTGTGTGTGTAACTTTGGATATGAGAAGCCTTCTTTTACAAACTAAAAAGGTGGACTCACAACTAATTCATTTTAATTGAACCTTGGATCTTTGTCTTGGGAGGTTGATGCATCATTAGCTTCTTATCAATCTTCCTCAGACGTGATAAGAAGTTCTTGTAGATGGACAAATGCAAGTTTTGCACCTTGGCCTTCTATCTACGTGTGATGGATGGTTCATTTTTCTCATTCTTCATCTTCTCAAAAGTACTAGGAGATTATGGTATAAGTCAGAGGAAGGTTGTGGTTCCAACATATGCTATTTTTGTTAGTCTTGTATGGAAAAAAAGGGCATAAAGAAGAATCTAGACTTGTTCCCTTAGACCAAGATGATCTAGTATGGTGTCAGTTGTAATTCCTTTTACTCTATTCACTTGAACATCTCTATCAGTAGGTTGTTCTTTGTGTTTAATTTTGACATTGGTTGGTAGTGGAAGCATGGAGGAATTAAAATCCTGATATCAACAACATCATGAACGTTAAAATGTGTCTCGATATTGCATGGCATTTGGATATTTATAGATGTGTCTGAGTGGATACATGGGGGGTTATTCTCCAGGCTTCCTTATTGTTTAGGATTCACACTTAAATCAAGGAAGAAAAGTTCCCAGAACAATTCAAAATCCTCGTGTTCTTTATATGCATTCATAGTAAAGAAATGGTATCACAAAACTTCTAAATGGGTGAAATTTCCAAGAATAGAGGGAGAAGGGTTTCAAATGAGGGTTTAGTGTTGAATTCTAGTGGTTCTTCTTCCATGATCTTATATAAAGAGAAATAAACAAAGAGAATGATGTTAATTTAAATTAGGTAATTGGGTGAGTTGGAGATCAAATTGATTTCTTTTCTTTTTGAGCTTTTTTAAGATAGGGTGAAGAAGTGATGATTATTTTGATAGTGACATCAAATATGTGGACTATTTTCATTACACTCTTACATTTGACTTTGACATATTTGAATCGAGTACCTATCAGATATAATACCGGGTTGTAGACTATTATTCAGGTATACAATTTTCAAGTGCAATATCTTTGTAAAAATCCTTAGAAATGACATTTTAATTTCTCTACAAAAGCATAAACTTGGAAAGAAAATTTTGTGCAATAATATCAGGACTTCATAAACATATTATTCTATAATCTGAAAGTTATATTAGTCTAGTAATGGTTGTAATAATTGATAGTGTGTATGAAGATTGAGCGTGCTTGTAACACTTTAAATCCTTTTGGGAACATATGTTATAAGATACAAGGCTTCAGACTTAAGGGATATCTTGGTTTTATCACTTGTCCCTTCCCTACATCATATTATCTTTTCCAAGTTCACTTCTATTTCAATCTCAAAGTTTTGCTTCAAGAAGTTTGTTGTCGTGTTCCTTTTGGTAGATACACTACACCAATCAATCAATTTCTCAAAGACTAAATTTTGGCCAACTAGAGTCGGGGGTTCCTATCCAGCACTTGCATGTCATTTTTTCTAGCCATGCCCTTATATTTAGCATAATCATAATTTGTTTCCACTACCAATTTCTCTACTTCATCTCCATAGATGGGGGCTTAAGGTTGACTAGATTGATTTCAGTCGTTCTTCTGCTTGATCTAGGACAACAAACTTGATATTCATGTCTACTATCATGGTGACATCATTCGTCCTCCTTTTCTTCACAACCTTGAATCTCATACAAGGCCCATGAGTTGGGTTGAACCATATGGTGATGGTTATGAAGGAGACTTCAAAAAATGAAGAATAGTCACCAATGAAGATATGGTTCAATCTATTAGGGGTTTGAAGGAGAAGTTAATTTTGTTTGTATTTTCTTTCCTTCTCTGGGCATGTATCCCTTTTTCTTTTGAAGTGGTATAAATCTTCTCCTTATTCTATATTCACAGCTTAGTTTTGAGAAAAAGAAATATGAAATTAAACTTTGTCAATAAGTAACAAAACAAATAAATATAAGAAATAAATCAAAAGGTAAAAATAGAAAAAGAAACAATACATATAAAATCTAGGTTACCTCCCAACAACATATTCAAGTTTTTATCTTGACTCATGTTTGAGAGGTAGGGATTTGAATTTAAATTTTTGTCTCTTAGCATTCAGATCCCTTGAATAGGGATTTGTCCTTTAGGAGTTTCTTTTTTTCTACTAGCCAAGCTAAATGATTTTCAACATTTTTATTTTGTTGTTGTACTTAAGTGAGAACCCAACAAAAATGTCAATAACTATATATTATCACTAGTATTCTTAAAGGAAGGATTATGATTGTTATAAATTTGTTGGTTTATCTACTCTTACTTCAAGTGATAATGTATATTTCCTATCCAGATGATTTTTCTATATGGAATTACGTGGGTTATGACTGTTTTTGTTGAACAACTGTCCATTTTATAAAACATAAGTGTTTCCATATGAAAAACATGTATTATTGTAATTAATACCATTGATAAAATTTACCTACTCACCGGGCTCATAATTTATTTTTCATAAGCACATAATTTAGGTATGTGGGAGATATCTCATGTATGTGACATGATTTGACAGTCTTTAGAGATCATGTAGAAGTATTAGACAATATGTATTTTAGCTTTCATATCTAGTTGATTTTACATTAGATACTTGATGTCATTAGAATTATAATCTAGCAAGCATTCAAGATTTCTCTTGGATTCAGATCTACCTTTCTTGGCAGAGATGGGTATGTTTCCTATGCAAGGTTAGTAGATATATTATTCCAAGAATGATTCTAAAATGGGCCATTTATAGCCAAATCATTTATTATTTGAACACATTTATTTAAATCACACTTCGTAGATTACCTTCATGCAGCTGCATTATTACAACCTACAAATAAGTTGTTAATTAATAGCCAATTAGGTAAACCATTATGTGGAGACCCCATTTTGTGTCCCTTAAATATCTACATGCTCCATTAGATCTTTTAATTTATTTATGAAAGTATCAACTAATTATGCTATTTATGAATAATACCACGTAGGATATCTTTGTATTACGAGCTAGCTTTATCATGTAAGAAAAATTTAATTATAAGCATAGGAACATCTTTTGGTGTGACTCCATTTGTTTTTGTAAAATTATAGTAATTTTGAATATCTAGATATGTGTTGTATGATATTGTATTCGACTTCCATTGAGATACATGGATCGAACAAGGTTGATAATACCCATTTAGAGTTCTTATTATTAACATTTAGTGAGGGCTTGACAACACTAGGCATAATGTTACTTATCATAGGTTCAAGGAAATACTTTAGAGAAATGGATGTTGCCATATTGTTATTTGTCATAGATCATTTCCTCCTCATGGTGATCTCCCATATCAATATGTATAGACACCACAAGAGATTTTGTTATGGTCATAGAAGTTTACAAAAAGTCATGTGGATCACTGGGACAAGATTATGAAGTTTGCTCATAATCGAGGAACTTCTTAGCACAAGGTGCTTCTGTGTACCTAAGAAACAAATGAAATCAATTTGATAACATAATAACAGAAACAATGTCAGAATAAATAAATAAATGTAGAGTAAATTTTAAAATAGAGACCAATTAAATAGTAGAAATTTCTATTCATTGTGATGTCCAATAAAAATGCCAAGAAGTTGACATGTGCAAGCTATAGTGTAAATTTCATGAATTGTATCAGATCAATTACAAGCTCCTAATATCAATGTATGGTTGTGAAGTTTCAAATTTATAAACATAACATAATGTTTTTCTCTCCCAAGTGTACAAGCTCAACTATGGTGGAGTGATGATAGTTCACATGATCTCAGAGTGAACCACAAGATAATAACAACTTCATATTAGCTACCTCAATTGGATATAAGATGATTTTCGTGATTTTAAACTATGAACTAAGATTAGTAACATTTTAAAAAAAGGTACAAATGAGATGATAATCAAAGAAAAATATCTAGATCGGGGTCGTCTTCCATTTGACCAAACTATTTCAATTTTCTTCATTACCACAAACATAGATATCATGTTTACTGATGGATTTTCAAGATTGATATACTAGACTTCTTTTGAATCCAAATAGAGCACACATATTTAGTTAACAACACCTTTATTACTACTAAATTTCAATGCCTATGAGTTATAGCATGGTAATCAAAGGACCCAAATACAAACCTCCTCTTTATGGGTTAGGACAAATTTCCTCTCGACTAGGGTTCACCAATAGAGTGCCACTATTGTGGTTTTTCTAGAGAGATGTTCAATCTGGAAAGTCAATTGGTAGAAGAAAGCAACTGATGTTTATATAATATTCTAATTACAATCAGCAAGTAGTAAGATCAAGGGAGATAGCCCCTAATGTATAGATGGAAACATCCTCTCATATTTGAGTCAACTTTATAGCACTCAAGGCGGGAGATGAGTTCCATTGTTACTATAAATAGTTGGAAAGGTAAAGTCCATGGATCTTAGATTGTGAGGGAATTCATTGATTATAAAATACTAAGATCTGTTATAATGACTGTAGGAACCCTAACCTCATGAATTTTATTTTAGTAGAATTAACTGTTTAGAATTTTCCAAACAAGGTAAGAGATATACTCTAATACACATGTGTATACTCTAATGAATATATAATGCAAATAACATGAGTAACTCAAATATAAACCTTAACTATGTATACATATGACTGATGCGATATTTATACAAACAACAAATTCAATAGATAATGAGTCCCTAGCTTTTATTAAAAAAAGTTAATGCATCAATTCCACCAGCAAACGAACATATTTATCATAGTATATCTAAGGATCAAACCCAAAGGTTGACATTTTTAAGAATTGATTAATCGATTTAACCAAACTAGTAAGAGTATATATCTCAAGAAGATTTATATATGATTACAACTAAAGTGCAAATATAAAAGATTGAATTAAAATATAAGATTGTCGATGGATTGGAATACTAGGGTATATGGATTTCACCACCACTGACTACAAATGTAAGGCCCCTGACCTTGCTTTTTAGTTGAACATGATTTATTACCTTCATTGGATGCTTAAAACCCTAATCTGGACTTAATATGTGCTTTTATTTTATGTGACAAACCTAATTTTCAAGTTTGGTCCAGTTTGGACACTGTTTGAGCAAGTTATACAATTTTGTGCTTATTTTGGGATTTTCTACAATTTACCCATTTCTAGGGTTTTTCTTGAAATTTGTCACATGATTATTGTGCCTCACATGTTTTCATATCATTCTTGGGTTAGTGGTGTTATGGGGCACCTAGATGCACCTGGGTTTGATGGTGACATCTACCTACAATGGAGTTGGGGTTTTGCCCTCATGGATGAGTTACCTTGAAGGCCAAAACTCGATGGTATCCCTTGGTTGATGGGATCCGATGTTGGGTCCTTGGTGGTCCCTAGATGTGTGTAGGTCAATGGTTTTCTCTTTGGAGCTCCTTGGATTGATAGTTCACCTAGAGAGATGCTCAAATAATGGTTTTTCGCCTTTCATGACCAAGGGTCCAAAATCGATGGTCACCATGATTTGAAACTCGATTACCACTCTAGGAAGCCATGATCCGATGTACCTACATACTCTCACAACCAATGTACATGATTATTTGCATGGATGTGATGCTTTAGGCCATGGACACATGGCAATTGTGGTAGTACACCTTAACTCTCTCTTCTCTCTCCCATAGCTTCTTATACCTTCCTCCTTCCTTGCAAATGAATCCTTTGGACCCCTTCTATTCCATGCTATTTAGAGCTTCATACCTCTTGATTGGTGTATAAGAAGGATCCCAAGGTAGAAGAAGGTGGCTGATTTACCTTTCATGTGCACTTAGGGTTCAAATCCTCTCTCTCTTGGAGCTTCTAAAGTTTCCTTTGCTTGTTCTTGACCTAAGCAAGTAAGCTCTCCCTCTTTTCTTTCATTTTCCTTGATGCCTTACCTTCTTCTCTCTTATTCTTGTCTGTTCCCATCGTTTTTCATGATGGATATTGTTCTAGAGCTTGAAGACATTTTCCTTCTTGCTTCCTTGACCTAGGTTTGCTTCCTTTTGGAGAAGGAGCTAGCTTGGCCGAGTGGAGTGCTCAAGCTAGGGTTTCTCTCCTCTTTCCCTCAAGCTACCTTTCTGTTTGGACCTTCTTCCTCAACCTATAGGTGAGTTATATAACTTTCTCCACTTTTATTGTTTACACCTAGTTTGCATGTACTAGAATTTTCTTAAAATGAAGTTCTAATTAGAAATACCTTATATTTGCTTAGGGTTTGAGCTTAAGTGGTACTTCTTGGGAATTTTATCTTCTTGGATGGTCCCTATATATTTTGCACTACCTTCCTTTGGTAGTGGAAGCTCTAAACCTATCTTTCTTGTGGAAAATTATGGCTTTCTCTCTCAAACGATTGTCATGACTTAGGGTTTTTGAGTTGTTTTCCTTCTTGTTTTGCAAACTGATGGTTTTGTTCTTGGTGTTGTTTTTCTTGTCTTTCTTATGCCAATAGATGTCCTTCACCTAGATTCTTTTTTGGACTCTCTTGTACTCAAGAAATAATGGTTTTAGTGACCCTTGAAGTGGTGAACTCTATGGTCCTCTTTCCCTACTGATCTGATGGTTTTTAAGCTTGTTTCACCACCTATTAACCAAACTCGATGGTCATTATGGCTCCAAACTAAATGGCTCTTTTGAGCCCACAACCGATGTCTTTTCTAACTCCAAGAGGTGGTGGTTTCTCTGACCAATGGTCATTAAACAATGGTTGTCCTGGTTCTTAGGTCGATGGTGTCAACCAATGGTCCTTTTGACTTCAAGATTCAATGGTGGCTCTGGATGCCACAACTGATGGTGGCACTGGACTCCACAATCGATAGTGGTTGTATGTGTCACAACCGATGGTGGATCCTATGTCCACAACTAATGGTTTCTTTGAGGTCGGAAAATGATGGTGTCCTTTGAGTCAACAATCGATGGCTTGACTAGATCATTTGAGGGGGTTCTTCTATGTCATTATTTGATGGATTTGCCTATCTAACATTCGATGGCTTTGCTTCTATGGAACTTGGTGGTTTTTTGAGCCCCAAGTTTTATTGTTTTGAGGTTGCAATCTGATGGTTACACCATGTTTTATGTTTGAATCCATACTTTAAGATAGTATGTGATTAGATGGTAATGCTTTACCTTGTGTATCCATGATCAGATAGGGATGTTGTGTGTGAAGGATGACCTTGAACCTAAGTAGATGTATGAACCTAAGGTTTAGTTTGAGGTGCAGATTTGTAGCATCACTTCCTCCTATCTTGTTGAACTTAACTTAATGCTATTAAGGAATGATGGTAAATCGTACTAGCTTCTTGGTATGATATGATGAAGGAATATTTCTCTATAATGTTGGTTGTAGCCCAAAAATATTAACTGGTGGTTAGCATAGCCTTATGATTGATACCTTCTTTTATACTATCATGAAAATATCATATTTATTCAATGTAATGTTATGTTGAACCTGTGTATCACAAGTATGGTGATGGTATGTTGCACCTTCTTCAAGGTATGGAAAAATAATGTTGTTCTTGCATAGAATAATGTGATGATCTTAATAATTTATGGGCATGGTTTAGCCCTACTGAAGGTGTGATCCTCTTCATGATGTGACAAGGATTGGTGTCCTATGGTGGTGTGGTGATAAGTATAGTTTCATGAATGGAAATAAATTAGTACCATGTGGTTTGGTGATCAAGGATTATATCCCATACATTTTATATCTTCTAGAGTTGCAATATATCAAAGCTTGTTAGAAATGAATTAGGGTTTGTATGTCCACTTCTTCATTGCAGCCTTAATCTGCCCAATTGGCAATAACTAATCAAGTGAAACCCTAATCATGTAGTGCCCTGAGTCATAGAACCATTCAGTGTCAGAACTTGCTAGATGGGGAAATGAGTATTCCTAAGGGAAACCCAGAGCACATATTGTTGAGTATGCGGGGTGCAGGGAGTGTACATCCTTGACATCCTGATCCCAAGGTTATGGAGGATGGTTGCGGTCATGCCTCAGCTTGAGAGTGGTTGAGGTCGTGTCTCAGATATTTGTATATGTGATGTGACTGAGCATAATAGTGGTTTTACCTCAGATGATAGGGTTTTATATACCTTGGTTTCGAGCATCTTCACCTTTATACCGTAGATGGGCTGGTGTTAGCAACCTGACTATATGTCACTATAGGTAGCTTGGTTGTTATGTCACTGCATTTCACTTATACTAATCGAGGGTGAGAGATCTTAGGATGTTGGCTCTCCTAGATCTTATCCTGAACTGAATGGCACTTTGCATTGGTTAGTTGGAGTCTGAGTGGTATACCTCAAACTCCTTGGGGCTTAATCAAATATGTAATCCATATGTGTATCATATCTGTTAGGATTACACACAATGCTTCACATTTGATAACACTTGTATTTCTTGTTTCTCATATAGATGGTGTATATTGTAATAAGAGAAAATAGCCATGCTTATGTTGTTAGTTGTACTAATACTACTAGTGAGGTTTATGTTGTTAGCTACCTCATGCTTCTAGATATGCTTTATCATTAGTTGTGCATATACTATTAGCCTCGTTGACGATGGTAGTTATGTTATGATGTTAGTCAAATTTATGATGATAGTTTTATTTGCTCCTTTACTTATCGTGTTAATCACCCCTGCTATTATGCTATATGTTTAATCTGCTTGATTATATAACCTATTGTAATCAATAAGTGTTGTTGAGAGTTATATCTCACTGGGACATGGGTCTCACCTCGTAGGTCACCACACCTTTTCAGGTGATTAGCAGCAATAGAAGCATACCCGTGGTAGTGAGGAGGAGTTGTGGTGATAGACCTTAGAGAAAGTTTTTTAAATGTCTAGTGTGTCCTAGAGTTGTCCATGTACTCTCAAGTCTGGGCGGGAAAGTGTGTATATGATGTTTCAATAGACTCAAGCTTTTGTAGCATTTTGATGCTTGTATATGTGGTATATGTGGATAATGCTCTTCTGTATGCATATATTGTTGTTGGGGTCATAGAGTGGTTGTAAAATATACTTGGCATAATATGAATATATGCAAGATGTTGGGCTCTTATGTAACAATTCTTGTTTATTCTGGTGTAATAAATGAGTTTTAGTTCATCTTCTTTTCTAGATATGTTGTTAGTTAATAATAGATCATGTTTTGAGTTTTGAGTAATTTTGTTTAGCGTGACAGGTTCTCACAAGTTGGTATTAGAGCTTTAGGTTTGTTGTGTCTACATGGACACTAGGACTTAGTACTCCGATGATGATTTAGTAAGGAACATGACATGTGAACCTAATGCATACTTCTTGAACTCAGTTATTGGACGCCCTGGCCAGGTATTCAATCATTTAAGAAAAGATAAGTGCAGAACTCCTAGATTGTTATCTTTTTTATTACTCCAATCAAGTAGTCAGTTTGAAACAATCTAAAGAGCATAATGAATAATAAATCATGGTGAAAATATCTTAATGTTACTCTAAAGAAAGATGAAAATCACATCATAACCTATCAAAACTTAAATGTTTGGTAACTAAAAAAGAAAAATACGACAACATGAAACCTAAATCTGAATACAAATAAGCTAAAGAGGAGTTCTTAAAGCTGAAATTCTAGAAGTTAATGATGTAAAAGAGAGATAAATCTACGATAACATAATGATTAAAGGTATAATATCCAATAAGAAGAAGATAACTCCTGAGATAAGTGTGATATGAGAAGATGAATAAGAACAATGACAGATGAATAAAGTGGAACCTGAGCTAATCTCAAACCAACCTATGTGTGTAACAAAGTGTTAAAGTGAAATTATAACAATATGTGAAAGATATTAATGAAGGAAATGTGAAATATAATGAGCTATCCCTTGGTAAGTAAGGAACAAATGATATAACATGAAAATACACTCACATAATAATGATAAATCATTGATCAGAAAGAGCAAGGAAGTACAATAATCATGATAATTCCTATGTTGATAGCAAGGAACCCAACTGAAAAAGGTAAAATGATACATAACATGTTGTCATTTGCATAATGAAGATAGAATCAGTGAACCCTTACTAGTCACCCCTGGACAATGTTGTTGTGTTGAGGGAAGAGTATTTTCCTTTGTGTTCTTTCTTTTCGGGGCACAACTTTCAAGTGGATCTTATGCCACTTGGTGCATGTGGATTTGTTGTAATCATGGGAGGTGGATTCCTTGAGATAGCACACGGTTGCTTGGGCTATGGTTCCAAGATCATGATGTGTTGTGATGGGAATACTTTTTGAGCCATTTAAGATATCAGAAGACTCCTCCTACATGTTCTGAGTTGGTTATAATGGCGGTGAATCTGATAAGACTAGGGTGTGAGTTCTTCTTGTCACGTATAGTGGATACTAAGGTGATGAGTCCTAGTATCCGGGATGTACCGGTAGTATGTGAGTTTGAAGATGTTTATCAGATTAAATTTGAACTTCCCAATGTTTCTTTTCCCTTAGAAAGAGAGAGTTTGGTGTTGAGATCCTCCAAGTGTTGTTTGGAAAGGAGATGAGTGATTTCGTGATGTTGTATATGGGCTACTAATAGTTGGACAAGGCCAATGTCAAGGATAGATGGTTTGCTGATCAGTCAACATGTGATATAGTGTTCCTTCAGATGGACCTAAGGTTGGGATATCATTAGAGGAAGATCATAGTGGATGACATCAATTGTATGGTCACTATGAGTTGTGGAAAGTTTTGTGGATAACACCTCAATGTACTTCAGAGATGGCTTCCAAGCATGGAACAAGGTATGGCACAAGATATGGTCAACTGCACAGTTGTCTACCAGTCAATAAGAAATATTAGAAGCCTACATAAATAAGGATACAATGGAAGTTCAACAAAGCCTTGCGTGGATGAAATATGGTCAATCAACCATTCAGAAAATTAGAGAATCCTCTAAGAACATATGCCCTACATTTCTTGACAGTTAGGGGATATTCACATGATAGTTAGGGGATATTCACATGATTGATTGAGTTGCTTACTACTACAACCATCAGAGGAGAATAAATATGACACATTGTGAGGTTACATATGGTAAGAGATACATGACATTCCATGATTGGTAAAAGCAAGTAAGTATTGCTTCTGAGTGATGTGTTGATACAACAGACTACTGTAAAGGACATGGTGATTCAGTAATAGATGGGATTTGTTAGGGACAGGTAACTAGAGCTACAACATGGAAGTTACTACTAGAGTTGTACATGTTTCACAGTAGTTTCTACATTCCAAAATTCAGGAAGTGTCACCCTAGTATAGGACAAGAGACACAGATTGTGGCATCCAACTCATAAAAACAATATTAACTAATGCGTAAGCATATCATTCACAACGGATTACTGAAAATCACTAAAAATTAAAACCATTTACAAAGAGATCCATTCTTAGGAAAACTCTTTAAACAAGAACCAAAGTATTATAATTACATACTGGTCCACATTGTACATTCCATGTACCATCTCTTCTCGAGGAATATATATACAACACTTTGCCTTGATAAAAGCACAAGTAACAAAATTCTCGAGGCATTCAAACCAAAATCTCAGATCGATTATAAAAACACTAACTACTGACTCCTAGGACTTGAGAGTACAGAGACGACACATAGGTTTCTATTTACATATGTACAAAGCCTGACAGCCAGTATCCCCACCTGGGATATCACTGTTGTCCCTGTTGTTGCTGCTGCTCTTCCCCTGCTATAGAGTTTCTGCCTCTTTGTCGGCATCTACCTAAAAATTTTGGATCCCACAGGGGTGAGACAATTTGTTAATTTCTCCAGCGAGAGATATAACTCTCCGCTGAAAACATTATTATTGCAGTTTAATAGAAATAAACTGAACAGTGGAATCATATATTTCAATAGCAGATAAATCAATATCTATGTAGATTAGAGAAACAATCCTATTCAAGTATTTCAGCTATAACTTGATAAGGCAACATGTCTCTTATTAAATACGGAATTAAAGAGCATAAGTAACATTTATGTATCAAGGACATGCTAAGCAAGATAACATCAACCAGTGGTTCTTGTATTTCAATCTTATGCAAATATGCTACACGGTTGATTATGTTTTACAAACATACTTAAGATCTGAGGAGATGAGGTATACCACTCATACTCCAACCGACCATTGCGAAGTCAAAATCGGTACCATACAAAGTCAATGGAAGAGCCGGTTTCCATGACTTCCCATATCTCAGTCAGTGCGAGATCACATGCAGGACATCTAGTGTCTCTACTACATAGCTTTCCAGGGTATAGTGGCATCTTCACTATAGAGTTACAGTGGCGGCTGTACTCTCTTCGCAATCTAGAGATTTTGTGTTTAACTCCATCAATCCGGCATTAACAACATCGGGAGATTTGTGATACATCCATCCCGGAAAATATAATGAAGGATTGAGAGGTTTAATGTTTACCTTCCATCAATCCCCCCATTAGGATGTACAGATATTTTCGCCAATCGACCCCCACACATTCAAAAATATGTGAACTCCAGGAGATCCTGTAGGAAAACCTATTTCACCATCACCAGCTACTGACGATGATGGATCTATGGTCAGAGCACTACATGAAAAGATTTCACTTGATTAATTAAGTACATTATCATATTCTTTTAGCATCAGTCAAGTTTTCAAACATAACTTATTAGGACAAAATTCTACAAAGAAACATGTACTATTATCATCAATTACTTCTCAGTCTTTATAAGACATTGGGATCTCAGTCCCACATTTCAATACTGGGAATACTCATTCCTTCACAAACTCAATGCCATAATCATATGGTTCTGGTTATTCAAACCCTGAACTCATCACTGAGCACTGTTACCACTTTTTCAGGTAATTTTCACCTTCAGGTCATCTGAACAAGGTAGACATGACACTTACTACACCAACATCTCTTATGGCACTTGAGGCCCATTAACTCTCTTGTTACCTCTTACTAAGCAACAAGGCATATTATGGCACATAAGGCCCAATAACAATTTTAATAAATAAAAAATCATAGATCATACCTGGCTATGTTCATCATCTCATGATACATGCATGGTTAGTACACATGATAACCGATATATCAAACATATTTCAGTTCCATGCTATTCAAGGGTAATACCACTATTCTCTTACCAGGGTTAGGGTTTCCCATTTTATTTCAATCAGGGTTACTCATCCCCTTTGTTCAATTAGGACCAATGATTCATCATTTCATTGTCCAAGATTAGAGTTTCTTGCTATATAGTAAAATCCAGAATTAGGGTTTCACACACCTTCACTCTATTTAGAAACTAGAGGTTACTATTCACATCACATCACCCTAGATTAGGGTTTATATTCAATAACCCACAATTAAGGTTTACTATTCACCCCAAATAGGGTTTATCATCAAAATACCATGAATTAGGGTTACTCATGTCATTACCCTAAATTCATATCACATTATCCTCCTAGATTAGGGTTTCACTTAGAATTGCCCTAAATTAGGGTTTGAGTTCATCAATTAACTCAATTAGGATTTCATGATCTCTTTATCAAGGATCATACCCTAAATTGTATATCACACTTATTTTGAATGTGTTAGGCTTGATTGCTACATGATTATCTTACATGTATGAATATCTCTGTCTCATCCTCTTCTAAGATGTCCACTACTCAATTCTTGATTAGATTGAGCCTACTCTTTATTCAAAAACATGCATTTAGGGTTTGCATGATGTATTGAATTATTGCATCCTTATGCATCAATGATTAATCCCACTAAGGTTATCAACCATCTAAATACATTAGGTGTCCATAAGATTTGATCAATTGAACTTTCAATTACATGAGGTATCCAAATGAATTGACCAATTGAATCTTCAATTACATTGGGTGTCCAAGTGGATCAACCAATTGAGTCTTCAATTACATTAGATATCCAAATGGATAAATAATGTTGAACCTTAAATGGTTTTGATTACTTAGACCCTAAACAGTCTTGGTCTCTCAGATTTCAAACGGTTTGAAACCGTTTGGGAAAATTGCCCTTGAAACCGTTTAAGCAAGAAATGTGTTGAAACCAAATAGACTTGGGTCTCCAAATGGTTTGAGACCGTTTGGACTCAAAGTGTCTTAAGACTGTTAGGTCCAAACCCTCTGACACGATTTTACTGTGCGTATAATGTAAGAGTATGCGTCAGAGTAATATAGGCCTTTTGTGAGGCCCGAGTTGAACTCAGGGACACTGAACTATCGGTAGACTACTACTCACTATTCGCAATCAGCTAGACCGGTTAAAAATGTTTTAAGAGTTGATTAAAAAGAAAATAAACACAAAAGAAAACAAAATAATCGATTAAATGTTGAGTTTAATCAATTAGATGTGAATCTTTAGGATTGCGGTTTCACCGCGGGTTCTCGTTGTATTTATTTCTATATAGTTAATTAAATTCATCTCTCATTCCGGGTAGTGGCCTGTAGTCAGAATTGTTCACTATCGTGGTAAATTCACTACCTAAATCTAGGTCGGTTCCACCGTCGTAGTAACCTATACCCTAAATTAGGTGCATTAGAATCAACCTCTGGGTTTCCACCATTAACCGTACATCACCTTATTCAAGGGATTTATTAGTTAATGTGAACTTCGTCTCTTTTCAACCGTTAATCCTTCTTTCAAAGCAATTAAAGACATTAGATTATAATTAGGGTGATCAAGCATAATAATATAATGGAGAAAATGAAATCATACCATGGGTTTAAGAGACAAGATATGAATTACTATGATAAAAACGTCATACAACGATTACCGGGGCTACTCCCGATCCTAAAGACAAAGGGGATTAGCCCCGCATGTTCATCTCAAAGCAAGACATGGTGGAAGAAAGGGAAAACATGAATAAAACAGGAATGAAGTGATGTAAACCCCTGAACGGAGAAGATCCAAGTGTTCCTCGACGTAGAGTGCGCGATCTATAGCCTTCCGGCGGTGTAAAATGACTTCTGCGGCTCTCGAAACGATCGGAGTGTGCTTCTGGGCTCCGTTCTCCTCTCCAACTCTCCTTGGAATGTGTGCAGTGTGTGATCGATCGCTCCTAGCCATCGTCATTAGGTATAAACACCCAATTAGATCGTCGAAATATCCCCACCATTTGATTCGGGGCGATCTGGAACAAAAACTAATCTGACAGTGTCGATACCATCGACGCGGGTCGATGGTATTGACCCCTCATGATATCGACAAGCTTTCCTTCTTCTATGACGTTTCGCCTGATGCCGACTCGATACCATCGACGCAGGTTGATGGTATCGAGTCCTTTAGGCGTCGATTTTCTCACCTTTATGACACTGAAGCTGTAGAACGTTGATAGTATCGACTTTTGTGTCGATAGTATCGACAGGTTGATTGCTGGCTCGCTGAAGGTATCTCGATACCATCGACTTCAATGTCGATAGTATCGACTCATCTTGGCTCCTTGTGGCTGTCTCACTGTGACTGTGTCGATACCATCGACACAGGTTGATGGTATCGACAGCTGTGTATACTCATTTTTCCTGAAATTGCAAAACAAAACCAAATCAGCTAAGCTAAAACCCATTATTATAATTGTTTATACTCATAAAGATAAAATATGAGAGATTTGATACAGAATGAGATTATAGACTAAAGTAAGTGAATTATGTGATACTAATCACAAAAGTGACTAATAAACACATAAAATGCATGTAAAACATCTCTATAAATGCTACTCAAAATCCTTGCATCAAACTCCCCTAAGCTTCAACCTTGCTCATCCTCGAGCAGCAAAACTATAGAATAAAATTGCAAGGACCAATTAAAGAACAAATTATCACAACAGAAATTACCATATGATCCCCGCCAGACATTCACATTCCGGCCCTCACTAACCAAAGAATGATAATTACCCTTAAGGCGGCGATGATCATCCATAAGAGATCTCTACCCCAAGATTGATGAACACTATCACATAAGGTAGTTAACATAATAAAATCCTCCGGTTCAGGCTTGGTGCATCTTTGTGATCTTCTATCTACGTTGCTCGTTTCCTAACTACCATCTAAATGGAAGCAGCTCTCCTGATATTAATGACTGAGGAGATAATCACGGTGGCCTACCAATTCGAGCAACGGGTGGATGGAATAGGTAGTTGTGGAAGAAATGGAAGCACAATACAGTTTTAACATGCAAAAATAACAATCATGACCTAAATGATGCATATGCAAATGAAAATGCCCTAATGCCTACATTTTGGGTGGAATGATGCATGTTCCTACTATCCCATCTCATGCGAGATAGAATATCTACAAACTACCTCATGTGCTTATTCTTCTTATTCTGCATGTGAACAAATTCCTTTCTCTCTCTGATCTTCATATTTTTTTTCAAGCCCTTATCTTTCTTAACAGAACAAGATCAAATCTTCAATAGTTTTTCTTTCTTGGGCTTATTCACATATCTATTATTTTTTTTTCAAAAACAAATCCAGCGAGTATGAAATAAGTCCTTTATTTGCAGAAGAAACAAGGCACATCATTGTACAAAATAATTAAATTCATGCAAAATGCAACTAAAATGACATTGACATGCATTCTAAAATTATCGAATGCATGATTATAATGCAATATTTTTTTAATGCAACAAAAGTAAACACTAACTACAATGCAATCCTACTACATGATATGCAATCAAGAAATTCCAAACTATATAGTGCTCCCAATTCGTATGGTGGACGTAGATGAGATGAAGTGGATAGATCACAAGATTAATTGACAGAACCCTTGGAAGATATTATATGGACCTCCTTACTGACATGTGTACAATCAAGAGGTTTCTAATTCTCATTTCAGATTAAAGTCTCATTACCATTTGGTCAGTTTAGACTCAACATTCAATTCCGTCCTCTTTTCTTGAATCATAGGAATGTACAGTTGTGGTCTTATGTTCTTAAGTTGACAAAACCAATTATTTTCATAAGCCATATGCTCAAATTCAAACAAAGCCAGCTCACAATTTCATTAAAAATATTCAAAATGACCCCTGACTCCCATGTGATCAACAAAGAGATGACACATTTTTATAGACGTCCACAATTACACTATATAGAATGTGGATCCTAACAACTAAGAAAATAGCAAGAACAAAGAAAAGGCAATAAATGATAAAAAAAACTAAAAGTAAAATATAGACAAAGATAGAAGTTGTTCCATCTCCCCCCTAAGCTTGAATTCGACTATGGCCTCATAGTCAAAAATAAACTTAAATGGTGGAACAGTGATACCAATCATTGGTCAGGTGGTGGCGGGTATTGCGGAGCGGTGGGGTCATATGATGGATATTGTCCCTGAAAATTCGGATCATACGGGGGCATGGGCGGAGGTTGAGGATATCCCCCGAAATAGTTTTGGCTCCAATAGTTGTCGTAAAAAGGTTGTTGTTTCATCTCCATCCTATGCAACCTGTCATGGATATTCTCTTGGTTGGTGAGGAGGAGGTGCTCATTCTCGTAGATGGCCTGCTGATTCAAGAAGAGTCAGTTCGTGGTATCCTGAATATCGATGAAAGAAGTAGTATGTTGTTGCTGGGTCTACTGAATCTCCTGTAGCATTGAGTACATCCTCTGCATCGAATAGGCATCCTCTCCTTGTTGAGAGGGCTGAGGTGGAGGAGGTTGCAAAGAAGATGATGCACCCGGGTGGAAGCGGGGATGCTTTTGCGGTGCCACTCGTGAATGAAGAGGAGTGAAATCCTCCTCTTCCTCTTCTTGCTTGTCGCCGTCGGCATTGTCGTCGTCATTACTGTCGTCTTCTTCGTCGAAGTCATCAATGGCGATGATGGGCCACCGGAAGTGATGAGCTCCCTCGATGTTGAAGATGGGGTCTGGAAGCACACATTCTTGATATTTGTGATTGACATGGCAATGTGCATAATCCATGCCATCACGGAGCATAAGGAGATTGGAGCGGTGTAGATGATGTAGGTTGACCTTGTTCCTGTTGGAAAGTAGAGTGAGTTGGGAAAAGTCCAATCCAAGGTAGAGAGCCAACGGTGTGATGATCCCTCCAAAGTGGATATGAGCTTTTCGTGTACTCCTCTTCACAGCCAACACACGCGTTAAGAAAAACGTGCCCCAATTGCACTCCTCTCGCATCAGTAGTTTATACAAAAAGAACAAGTTTGTCTCCTGAAATTTACTAAGCGAGAGATCGCCCCGAGAAAAAAGAGTAGTGGACAACATGCAGTGCAGAATCCTCACAAACTGATGCTCGAATTCGGCGACGACTGCGTTGTGGTAGTTGACAGACTTGTCTGGAGGCGCGGTCACCAGCTGGGTGAAGATGTCATCATAGTCGGTCTGGTTGTCTGGCCTCCGGTGCTGGTCTCTCCCATGATTCCACTTGTAAATGGAATTGAATTGCTTAAGGGTGAGAGTGTAATTGTTGTTGTAGAGCCAGAATGAAACGTGACCATGTATCCATTCTCAATCAGTGGCGATAAGGTCATTTGGCACGATGCATATGTCCAGTGATGCCATGAACTCCGCCACGAGCTCTTAGTATGTCGGCCACTCGCCAAAAATGGGTTGGCCATCAGCGTGGAACTCCATCTCGTCGGGCCTCATGCCCATATTCCTTGCTTTCCCTTTAAGGACATAAGTAAGATTGGGCTCGAACCCAAGGTCGCGAACCATGGTCCGATCGACGTAGAGGGTTGGCTCGATTTTCCTTTTCAGAAACTCCTCGTATACCTTCCATACTTTCGTGGAAGGATGAACAATCCTTGGATGAGGAACAGATCTGGGTGGTGGAGGAACAAACATCGGAATCTCCCTCGGGACCGCCCTTGAAGAAGACACTCCTTCCGTCCGCACCATTGTCATAGAGAAAAAGGGGAATAAGAGACAAAGCTCGAGGAAGGTCGGCGAAGACGATCTCCGCTCGGTGAAGATATCTCGATCCTTGGACACTCAATGAAGGCCTCTGGTTGCACAGTGATGCCCAATGCACAAGTGGAAGGAAGAAACTCTAAAGGTGTGAAGACAATTGACAATCAACCCTTCCTTTTTATAATTGAGTTCGTCGTTGCTGTCATTCCATTGATACCATCGAAGGGGTGTCGATGGTATCGACACCTGTAGCACAATCTGGGTCTTCGCTAGTATCGACGGTTGTCAATTGCTTGATGTGGGGGCCCGGATCGATGACGTGTCGATACCATCGAAACAGGTTGATGGTATCGACCCATCCCACGGATTGACTTCCTTGATTTAGCGGCCGCCGTTGATTTCTTCTCACGGATCGGTGACGTGTCACGTCGATACCATTGACTAGAGTCGATGGTATCAACTCTGTATGGATAAATTGCCCTCGCGAGGCCCGGGCACCGCTTCCTGACTGTAGTCGGGTCGATACCATCGGCAGGCATGTCGATGGTATCGACTTCACTGAGACAAAATCGTATGTAAATCTTCAAGGATCTCACTAGTATCGACATCCCAGTCGATACTATCAACCCCGATCTACCTTTTTCTTCGGCGTCTCTGATGGTAGGTCGATACCATCGACGAGGCCGTCGATGGTATCGACTCAGAAAATTTTCTACAGTCGCCTACCTGTACCCATGTCGCTACCATCGAGATCGTAGTCGGTGGTATCGACTCTGCCTCAGCCCTGCACACTGAACAAACGATCAAGGTATCATTTTTACACTAAAAAAAATTAAACCAAACTAACTTGTAAATGCGAAAGAAAATAGACAAAACTACCAATGGTTGGGTTGCCTCCCAACAAGCGCCCTTCTTTAATGTCTTGAGCTAGACAAAATCACGCTCATCTTGCATCTGTAAGTGCTATGAGTTTGAACTCATGCACTTTCCTCGTGCAGTCCTCACCAAAGTACAACTTCAACCTCTGTCCGTTGACCAGAAATGTCGTCTCTCCATCACGCACCAGGATGGCACCATGTGGTCGTGCCTCCTCCACAATAAAAGGTCCACTCCATCGGGATTTCAATTTCCCGGGATGCTGCTTCAACCTCGAGTTGAATAATAACACATGATCTCCCTTTTTGAAGACACGCAGTTGAATGTGTCGATCATGAATTAGTTTTGTTCTCTCCTTGTAAATTCATGAATTTTCATAGGCGTTCATCCTCAACTCATCTAACTCATTGAGCTCTAGCATTTGCTTTTTCCCTGCCTCATCATAAGTCAAGTTAAGCTTCCTTAGCACCCAGTGCTCCTTGTGCTCCAACTCTACCGGAAAATGGCAGCCTGCCCATAAGCCAACCTAAAAGGTGTAGTGCCTATATGTGACTTAAATGCGGTCCTATACGCCCATAAAGCATCCGGTAGCAATGTAATCCAGTTCTTTCTTGTCGAAGCCACGGTGTGCTCTAAAATTTTCTTGATTTCTCTATTGGACACCTCGACCTGCCCTTGTGTCTGCAGGTGGTACGGGGTACCAATAAGGTGCTTTACCCCGCACTTCCTCAACAACGCAACAAACTTTTGATTTTTGAAATGGGTGCCTCCATCGTTGATAATCATCCTTGGCACACCAAATCTGCAGAAAATGTGATCTTTTACAAACCTGCACACTACAACAGCATCATTAGTCCTTGTGGGTATTGCCTCTACCCACTTTGATACATAATCAACAGCCAGTAAAATGTACAAATTAGAGTTTGAGGACACAAAGGGTCCCATAAAGTCAATGCCCCACAGATCAAATACCTCAACTTCTTGAAACACGTTGAGGGGCATCTCATGTAGCTTGGAAATATTACTTGTCCTTTGAAAGGAATCACATCTTCGCACATAGTCATAGGCATCCCAGAAGAGTGTAGGCCAATAAAGACCACTCTCTAGCACCTTGGCCATTGTTCTAGAGCTCGCATGATGACCACCAGTTGGTAGTGTATGACAATGACTAAGTACACTGTCATATTCTATCTCCGGTACACACCTGCGCAAAATGCCATCCCTGCATTGCTTCAACAAAATGGGATCATCCCAGAAATAATATCTCAAAGAATGGAAATTTTTCTTTTTCTCTTGATAAGTCCAATCATCTGGGATTATTTTACAGGAGAGATAATTAACAATATATGAAAACCATGGATCCTTGGATTTTACAGAAAGGATTTGCTCATCAGGGAATGTCTCGATAATGGGTATATTAATGTCCTTCTCATCTACCCGTTCTAACCTAGACAAGTGGTCCGCAACCACATTCTCAATCCCTGCCTTATCTTTAATTTCAATGTCAAATTCTTGTAACAATAAGATCCACCTAATCAATCTAGGTTTGGCATCTTTCTTTTCCATCAAATATTTTACGGCGGCGTGATCTATCCATACCACAACTTTTGACCCTACTAGGTATTGCCGAAATTTTTCGAATGAAAAAATGACGGCGAGCAGTTCCTTTTCAGTTGTGGTGTAGTTGAGTTGTTCTTCATTTAAATTCTTGGATGCATAGAAAATCACAGCGGGTTTGTTTTCAAAACATTGTCTGAGAACAGCCCCTACCGTAAAATCGGAAGCATCGCACATTAATTCAAAAGGCTTTGTCCAATCCGTTGTTTGAACAACCGGTGCAGAAATTAACTTCTCCTTGAGCACATTAAAAGCATGCAAATACTTTTCATTAAAGTCAAACATTGCATCTTTCTCAAGCAGTTCAGATAATGGTTTAGCAATTTTCGAGAAATCTTTGATAAAGCGGCGATAAAATCATGTGTGACCAAGAAAACTCCTCACCCCTTTAACTGAATTAGGTGGGGGTAATTTTGAAATAACCTCAATCTTAACTGGATCCACCTCCAGCCCTTTGCTAGACACTTTATGTCCAAGCACAATCCCTTCACTAACCATCATATGGCATTTTTCCCAATTGAGAACTAAATGTGTGTCCTCACATCGTTGTAAAACTTTATCCAAATTATACAAGCACTCATCAAAAGACGCACCATAGACAGAAAAATTGTCCATGAAGACCTCTAAACAGCGCTCAACCATATCAGAGAAAATGGCAAGCATGCAACGCTGAAAGGTTGTTGGTGTGTTGCACAAGCCAAAAGGCATATGGCGATATGCAAATGTTCCATAGGGACAAGTGAAGGTAGACTTCTCTTGGTCCTTAGGATCAATGGAGATCTGATTGTAGCCTGAATAACCATCTAGAAAACAAAAATGTGATTGACCAGCTAGTCGCTCTGTAATTTGATCGATGAATGGAAGAGGAAAATGATCTTTTAACGTAGCAGAGTTCAATCGACGATAGTCAATGCAAACACGCCACCCAGTTACCAGTCAGGTAATGACCGGCTCATTTAACAAGTTGTAAGTGACAGTGATTCTCCCCTTTTTAGGGACTACCTGTGTGGGGCTTACCCACATCGAATCGGAGATAGCATAAATGATGCCTGTAGAAAGGAGATTGATCACCTCCTTCTTGACGACCTCCATCATGCTTGGATTGAGCTTGCGTTGTGGCTGAATTACAGGTTTGGCTCCTTCCTCGAGCCGGATCTTGTGCTGGCAAAGTGTAGGTGAAATCCCCTTAATATCTGCAACTGACCACCCGAATGCTCCACAGTGGTTCTTCAGCACGATCATCAATTGATCCTCTTCATCGGTACTCAGATATGTTGAGATAATCACCGGTAGTCTCTCACCATCGCCTAAGAATGCATACTTCAAATGAGGTGGCAGTGGCTTCAATTCTAACTCTGGTGGACTAATCAAAGATGACTGAAGCGGTGGTGGGAGTGGCCCAAGATCTTCATAATACTTGGCATAATAGCATGGGCAACACTTGAAGCATCTTGACACATTCTTGTAACGACTTGCTTCTCATCTAGTCATGCATTATATTAACAAGGCAAGCCTCAAGGGGTAGTTCTGGATATGCGTCAAAGACAGAATTTGCTATTGTATCATCTTCAGTAGAAAGAGGAACTTCCTCCTCTTCATCATTAGGAAAACCCATAGCTCTGCAAAGAGAAACAACTTTGGTTTGTTCCATAATATCTATAGCCAGTATCCCCTTATCTACCTTGGTCATTACATGAGCCATATCTAGAAATGGCTTCCCTAGACAGAGAGAAATGTTCTGATCACAATGTTTCACCATGTGACACTGCTCCTTTGCTTTTGATTGTGTCGTGTTTGGGGGCATAACCATTTCAAATCGGTCATCCGTGAATCCCAATGTCAAATGGCCTCATCCCATCTCGAGTATCATATCCGTCGTAGCTTGGAAGGGTCTTTCGAGGAGTATCTCATTTCCATTACCACAAAATTTGCTGGAAATACAAACCTGTCAACTTTAACCAGAACATCCTCGCAAATACCATACGGCTTTACCACATAATTTTCCGCTAGTTGAATCGTCATGTTGCTATGTCTCGATTCTTTAAGTCCCAACTTCTTGAAAGTAGAAAGAGGCATCAAATTGATACTTGCCCCGGAGTCACACAATGCTTCGCCGAATTCCACCTTACCAATGTAACATGAAATATTGAAGCAGCCCGGATCTTGTCTTTTAGGTGGCAATGTGCCCATAATGAAGGCACTCACTTGCTCTTTAAGAATCACCACTTCAGTATCAGGAATCTTCCTCTTCTTTGTAATTATATCTTTAAGAAACTTGCCATAGGAGGGTATCTGCTCTATTGCCTCTAGTAGCAGAATGTTGACAGAAAGTTTCCTAAAGCTATCTAGGAACTTCTTGAACTGAGCATCCATTTTTTAGCCTTCAAACTATCTGGATACGGCACTGGGACTGTCTGTGCCCTTTGATGTGGCGGCACATATGGTGTCCTCTTTGGAGTTTCTTCCTCAACAATGATTTCTGGTGTAGCTTCCTCTACCGCATCCTCTATTGGTACTGTGATTGTAACTTCCTCTGTGGCCTCACATGTTTTTTCTTGCTGGGGTGTGCTCGGTTCATCGGCCCTGGGGTTTAAAATCTTCTTACCACTCTGTAGCAGAATTGCCTTAGCTTGTTGGTTTCCTCCTGGAATGTTTGTATTTCTGGGAAAACCTTGTTGCACTGGCTTCTTCAAGCTTGAAATCTCTGCTGCCATCTGCGCTAAGGATGTCTCGAGTGACCTCATCTGAGCCCTATGACTCTGTAGAGTCTTCCCAAATTGATTCATAAAGTCACCTTGTTGTTTAATTTGCTGGCCAAACGTGCTCATGAGTTCTTGATTCTGCTTTATTACTTGATTGAGCAACTCATTGCTCTTATCCTCTGCTGATAGTTGTGGTTTTGCATCGGGGTCCTACAGGAAATTGTTTGGGTCCTTCCATGAAAATTTCTTATCGTTCCTCCAAATAGTCATTGTTTCTGTACCCCTATTGCTGGCACATAAATTTCACATGTGCTTCATCATCATATTTTGTGTCCTCTTTTGCTAGCAATTTCTTGGCTAGAAGGTCCATCTTCTCATTTAGCTCCTTGATAGCCTTTGACTCACCTGTGACTCAGACCTGCTCTACTGTGTCTCTGTCGCCCCATGATTGCTTCCTGGCAATATTTTTCAAAATTTCCCAACACCTAGTGTCGGTATTGTTCAAGAAGAAACTGGAACCTGCCGAGTCCAGATTGCTCCTGTCATGCTCATTTAGAAAAAACTAGAAAATCTTCACTTGTTTTTCTTTGTCAAGCCCGGGTTGTGGACACTTCCGCAGCATTATTTGGAAGCGCTCCCACGTCTTTGAATATGTCTCACCAGCTCTTTGATAGAAATTGTGGATCTTCCGTACTAGGTCATTGGTTTACTCCGGTGGAAAGAATCTCTTGAAGAAGACATCGATCATTTGATCCCAAGTCTGTACAGTCTCATCATCTAGGTTATGCAATCATTCACGTGCATTACCTACAAGAGAGATGGGAAACAACTTCAAATATAGTGTCTCTTGTGGAAACCGGTCTATCTTGATCATATCATAATTTTCCACAAATGTGTTGATGTGTGCAACTGGGTCCTCATTCTTCAGCCTATGAAATGCTTGAGACTTGACCAAGTTTATCAGTGTCGGATCAATCTTATAAGTTGGAATGTTGACTGCCTGCTTCTTTATTGGTCCCTTTGATGTTGACGAGGAAGAAGCTTTTATCTTCTCCCAGATTATCTGTTCTTCAGCCATGGCTTCTGCTTCAAAGTCCGAATCTATATCCTCAATCTGTACGTGAATATTGTTCTCTTCATCGTCTGGTCCCAACGGTGGAAACTCTGGTGATGGATGTGTGTAGTCTGTGCTACGCGTCCTCACCATGCACTAGTACCTGCAAAGTAATAAATTTGGTTCAGTACAGTGCTAGATGATTACTAGGTATGATGGATAAACAATGAATTTCAAAAATGATAATAAAAAAAATAAAAATGTGGCCTAGAGTGGCCGCTTGCAGCACTCATAGTGCCGACAATTTCCGTGTGCCCAGCAACGGTGCCAAAAACTTGACACGATTTTACTGTGTGTATAACGCAAGAGTACGCGTCAGAGTAATATAGGCCTTTTGTGAGGCTCGAGTCGAACTCAGGGATACTAAACTATCGGTAGACTACTACTCAGTGTTCGCAATCATCTAGACCGGTTAAAAAGGTTTTAAGAGTTGATCAAAAAGAAAACAAAAATAAAAGAAAACAAAACGATCGATTAAATGTTGAGTTTAATCAATTAGATGTGAATCTTTAGGATTGTGGTTCCACCGCGGGTTCTCGTTGTATTTATTTCTATATAGTTAATCAAATTCATCTCTCATCCCGGGTAGTGGCATGTAGTCAGAATTGTTCACTGTCGTGATACAATTCACTACCTAAATCTAGGTCGGTTCCACCGTCGTAGTAACATATACCCTAAATTAGGTACATTAGAATCAACCTCTGGGTTTCCACCATTAACCGTACATCACCTTGTTCAAGGGATTTATTAGTTAATGTGAACTTCGTCTCTTTTCAACTGTTAATCCTTCTTTCAAAGTAATTAAAGGTATTAGATTATCATTAGGGTGATCAAGCATAATGATATAATGGAGAAAATGAAGTCATACCACAAATTTAAGAGGCAATATATGAATTACTATGATAAAAACGTCATACAACGAACCCGGGATACTCCCAGTCCTAAAGACAAAGGGGATTAGCCCCGCATGTTCATCTCAAAGCAAGACATGGTGGAAGAAAAGGAAAACATGAAGAAAATGTGGATGAAGTGATGTAAACCCCTGAACAGAGAAGATCTAAGCGTTCTACGATGTAGAGTGTGCAACCTACATCCTTCCGGCGGTGGAAAACGACTTCTGCGGCTCTCAGAACGATCGGGGCGCGCTTCCAGGCTCTGTTCTCCTCTCCAACTCTCCTTGGGATGTGTGCAGCGGCTAATGACATGATCGATCGCTCCTGGCCATTGTCATTAGGTATAAACACCCAATTAGATCGTCGAAATATCCCCATTGTTTGATTCGGGCCGATCTGGAACAAAAACTAATCTGACGGTGTCGATACCATCGACGCGGGTCGATGGTATCGACCCCTTATGATATCGACAAGCTTTCCTTCTTCTCTAACATTTCTCCTGATGCCGACTCGATACCATCGACACGGGTCGATGGTATTGATTCCTTTAGGCGTCGGTTTTGTTACCTTTCTGACACTGAAGCTGTAGAACATCAATAGTATCGACTTTTGTGTCGATAGTATCGACAGGTTGATTGCTGGCTCACTGAAGGTATCTCGATACCATCGAATTCAATGTCAATAGTATCGAATCATCTTGCCTCCTTGCGGATGTCTCACTGTGACTGTGTTGATACCATCGACACATGTCGATGGTATCGACAACTGTGTATACTCATTTTTCCTAAAATTGCAAAACAAAACCAAATCAGCTAAGCCAAAACCCATTATTATAATCATTTATACTCACAAAGATAAAATATGAGAGATTTGATACAGAATGAGATTATAGACTAAAGTAAGTGAATTATGTGATACTAACCACAAAAGAGACTAATAAACACATAAAATGCATGTAAAACAGGTCTATAAATGTGACTCAAAATCCTCGCATCACCCTCTCAAAACCGAATGGACCAAAAAGGTCTTTCAACACTTAAACAATTCAAGGTTTTGATCAATGAACCGCCTATCAATTGAATCCTTGATTCATTCATCAATTGAACTATTGAATCATCCTTCAATTAGACCATTCATTAGGGTTTGAACCCAATTGAACTAGGATTTATAATCAAGAAGCCATCAATTAGGGTTTTGAATTCGAGAAACCATCAATGGTTAACATTGTCGAACTAATTCAATTGAAATCAATGAATCATCATCAACTCATGATATGACCTGGCCTCAAACGGTCTTGAGGTCGTTTGGATGACCTCCAAACGGTCTTGAGACTGTTTGCCCCATCCATCATTAAAATTTGTGAAATCCAATTAGGGTTTGCATCATTGGATTGATCATCAAATTGGCTATTGATTGCATTTCAATTTGATATCTTTGGATCTTCAATTACTTAACCATACTCAACCCTAGACCTCAAAATGGTCTTGGTTGACCTCCAAACGGTCTTGAGACCATTTGGGTGATCTCCAAATGGTCTTGAGACCGTTTGGGTTCACCAACCCAAAGTTTTAAATCAATCAATTGAAATTTCAGCACTTAACCTGATTAGGGTTTCTAATTGGAGGATTGTCCATATATTGAATCAATCAATTGGATCCATTAGATCATCATATAACATGTACTAGGGTCCTGACCTCAAATGGTCAACCCATCCAAACGGTCAACCCATCCAAACGGTTTGGGATCCAAACCTCCAAACGGTTTGGTGAAACTATTTGATCTCCAAACGGTTTGGTGAAACCGTTTGGACCAAGGTCTTAAAAATGTTTGCAAAAGAAACTTGTTGGAAAGTGTGCATAAGATGATGTCATCATCACCAAGCCTTAGTCCATCAAAAACTATTGCCATTACCATGGTAGTTGCGTCGACTAATCAAAGGAATTGTAAGAATAGAAATTGAACATAATTGATTGAGAAATTGAATTCAATAACAATGACTAGGGTTCAAGTTATATAACCCGCCTCCAAATGAGCTTCACGTCAACAATGGTGGAAGAAGATTTTTCACACCATAAGGTTCGTTCCTCAAGAAATAGGTTGGGGTCGTCCTCCTACTGCTCCTAGCTCCCTTGGTCATTTTTGCAAGCAAAGACAAGAAGTGGATTCGAAAAAGTCTTTGGTTTGAGTTGTAAAAGGTGTTTTTATAAGAAAATCAATGAGAGAGAAAGTGCCTTATAAAAATCTTTTAATTCCAAAATTGGTGCCACCTCTCCCCCTTGGTTCCTTGCATGCAAAGATATCTTCCTCACCTCTGAATTCCCTTCCATTATCCATGAATTAAGGGAAAATAAATTAAGCACCTTAACCCTTATAATATTAATATCCATCAGTTAGTGGATATTTCTTTTTAATTTCTTAATGTGAGTGGGTTCTCCACTCATGTAGATATTTCCTTTTCCTTTGGAAGGCACAAGGACGTTCACACTTGAGCAAATCCAACCATCTCATTTTTGGTTGAAGGCCTTTCAATTATTTTATTTATTTTTGCATTAAATTGGATTAAGGTTTCAATTATGCTTAAATCTTGATTATTTTAATATCAAGAATCTCTCTCCTTCAAAGTGATAAAAATGAGACACCCCTCTCATTTTATTTGCTCTATATGATGCCAAGAAATATTAGGGACTATTTTGAAGTGGTAAATTGCATATTGAACCCTGGGTTTTGGGTAAATTGCACATTATACCAAAACTAGGTTTTAATGCACAAACATAGCTTTATCAGCTCTTTCTTGGTACTCAGGCTTGGGGTAGCCATACCTCTGCATCATTGATGCGATGATTTTGAGTCGCATTTGTAGACCTATTTCATATGTGTTTTATGCTTTAATTAGTCATTTTCATGGTTAATATCGCATAATTCATCTATTTTGGTCTTTGCTACGATTTTATGTCAAATCCCCTTTATTTCATCTTTTTGAGCATTAATTGTCAAAATATTATTATTTGTTTGAATTTATTTGGCTTCATGTTTGAATTTTAGGAAAAATGAGTATTTGCTTCCGTCGATACCATCGACGGAAGTCGATACCATCGACATGGTCACAGTTTGCTAGCCAAAAGAAGCAGGAAACAGTCGATACTATCGACTGGGAAGTCGATGGTATCGAGTCATCTTCAACGTGCTGGCGAGAAATCGGCCGATAGTATTGACACCAAGTCGATACCATCGACGCATGGAGGCTACAGCGACACAAAATGATAAAACCGTCGCTACAGGGTAGTCGATACCATCGACCCAAGTCAATGGTATCGACACCACATCAGGCACTCAGACGAAAAGAAAGAAGGGCTGCCGCTACCACACTGGGTCGATACCATCGACCCGCGTCGATGGTATCGACACCGTCAGATATGCGTTTGATTCAGATTGATCCCAATCGGACAGCCGTGGTTAATTAGCGACCTAATGAGGGAGTTATACCTAATGACGACCACCCAGACGGGAGGATCATCTCATTAGCCATTGCACGAGTACCGATGAGCAGTAGAGAGGAGAACGGAGGCTAGAAGCTCATACCAGTTGATTTGGACGCCGCAGAAGACGGATTTCACCACCGAAAGGCGGGAGAGCACGTGTTCTAGGCAAAGGATCAACCGGTTCTTCTCCGTTCAGGGGTTTTCCCTTTCATTCTGCATTTTTCACATGTTTTCCCCTATTTCTACCTTGTACTTGTTTGAGATGAACATGCGGGGCTAATCCCCTTCGTCTTTAGGACCGGGAGTATCCCGGGAATTCATTGTATGACAATTTTATAATAGTAAATCATATTTTATCTCTTAAATCCGTGGTATAGTTTCATTTTCTCAATATATTGTTCTGCTTGATCACCATAATAATAACCTAATGCCCTTAATCACTTTGAAAGAAGGATTAACGACTGAAAAGAGACAAAATCTACATTAATCGATAAATCCCTTGACCAAGGTGGTTTAAAATTAATGGTGGATACTGAGAGATCGTTCATAATGCACCTAGTTTAGGGTATAGGTTACTACGATGGTGGAACCGACCTAAACCTAGGTAGTGAATTGCACCACGACAATGGGTAATTCTATTTTCAGGCCACTACCCGGATAGAGAGATAAGATTGAGGCATTATATAAAATTGAATACAATGAAAACCCACGGTGAAACCACAATCCTAAAGATACCCTTTTGAATTGATTAAATTAACATTTAATCGATCGTTTGTTTTATTTTGTTTTTGTTTTCTTTTAATTTTGACAACAACCCTAAATTTGTTATTCGACTTAGCTGATCGCAAATAGTTAGTAGGAGTCTCCAACAATTCTGAGTATCCCTGTGTTCGACTCGGGCCTCACAAAGGCCTGTACTACTCGACGCGTTCACTTGCATTTTAGCGCACGGTAAAATCGTGTCAAGTTTTTGGCGCAGTTGCCGGGGATACGGCGAATTGTTGGCACTTTGAGTGCTACGAGCGGCCACTCTAGGCCACAACTTTTTTACTTTGAAAAAACTTCAAATATTTTATTTTTATTGTCGTTAATTTTGAGACTAGTCAAAGCACTATACTAAACTTAAACTTTCCTATTTCAGGTACGTTGCATGGTGCAAACACGCAGTACTGACTACGCGAATCGCGCACCCAAGGTTCCACTAACGGGACCTGAGGATGAGGAGTATTACGAGCAAGATCACCAAGAATAGGTAGATTCTAAATTTGAACAGGAAGAGATGGCCGAGCCACAGACTATATGGGAGAAGATCAAGGCTTCTTCCTCATCAGCTTCCAAGGGGCCTATAAAGAAGCAGGAAATCAACATACCGACATATAAGATTGATCCAGCGCTGATAAATCTGGTGAAATCAAATGCTTTTCATGGGCTGAAGAACGAGGATCCCGTCGCGCACATCAGCTAGTTTGTTGAGAACTGTGACATGGTCAAAATTGATAGGTTTCCACAGGATGCACTGTATCTCAAGCTTTTCCCAAGTTCATTGGCAGGAGCGGCACAAGAGTGGTTACACAATTTAGATGATGAGTTCGTGGAGTCCTGGGACCATATGGTGGAGGTCTTCTTTGAGAGGTTCTTCCCTCCTGAAAAGACTAACGACATGATCTGGAAGATTTATAATTTTACCAAACAGGCCGGTGAGACATATTCTGAGACCTGGGAGAGATTTCAGGTCATGCTGAGGGGGTGCCCACATCACGGGCTGGATAAAGAGACGCAGGTGAAGATCTTCTATTTTGCTCTCTCTGATCACAATAGGAGTAATTTGGATTCCGCTGGGTCAGGATTTTTTATGAACAATACAGACACCAGATGCTGGGAGATACTAAAGAATATGGCTAGAAAGCAATCATGGGGTGAGAGAGAAAGAGGCCCGATGGAGCAAGTTCGAGTAGCAGGTAAGTCCAAGGCAATGAAAGAGATGAATGAGAAGATGGATCTTCTCGCAAAGAAGCTACTAGAAAAGGAGGATATTGAGTCCGGGGATGAGGCTCAAGTCAAATACATGAGACAACAGCAAGGTTATAGGAACAATGATTATTCATGGAGAAAAGACAAAAAGTTATCGTGGAAGGATCCGAACAATTTTCTGCAGGATCCGGATGCCAAACCCCAGCCACCTGCAGAAGACAAGAGCACGAAGTTGCTCAATCAGGTTATAAAGCAAAATCAAGAGCTAATGAATACATTTGGCCAGCAAATCAAGCAGCAAGGAGAATACATGAATCAATTTGGGCAAACATTGTAGAGCCATGGGGCTCAAATGAGGACCATTGATACATCCATGGCACAGATCGCAGCCGAGATTGCTAGTTTGAAAAAACCGGCACATCCGGGTTTTTCGGGTTTTGGGGAATACCAATGTTCCCGGGGGAAACCAACAAGCAAATGCTATTCTACTTAGAAGCGGCAAGAAAGTGTTGAATCCAAGAGCTGAGGAAACAAGCACACCACAAGCTGAAGTAGAAGGTGAAACCAATGAAGAGCAGCCCGCACCAGTCACAGGGCAGTTGAAAACACAGCCGTGGATGATACTGAAGAACAGGTTGCAGAGGAGGAACCTAAGAAAAAGATGCCTTATGTGCCACCACATCAAAGGGCACAAGATGTTCTGGTCCCGTATCCAAATAGTGCCAAGGTAAGGAAGGCAGATGCGCAGTTCAAGAAGTTCTTGGACAGTTTTAGGAAGCTTTCAGTCAATATTCCTTTACTGGAAGCCATTGAGCAAATTCCTTCATACGGGAAGTTTCTAAAGGATGTCATTACTAAGAAGAGGAAAATTCCGGATACAGAGGTCGTCGTGCTAAAGGAGCAAGTGAGTGCCTTCATCATGGGCACTTTGCCGCCAAAGAGACAAGATCCAGGGTGCTTTAACATTTCTTACTATATTGGGAAGGTTAAATTTGGCGAAGCGTTATGTGACTCAGGGGCAAGCATCAACTTGATGCCCCTTTCTACATTCAAAAAAACTAGGATTTAAGGAGTCACGGCCAAGCAATATGACGATTCAATTGGCAGACAACTCTGTGGTGAAGCCTTATGGAATCTGTGAAGATGTCTTAGTAAAGGTGGATCGGTTTGTCTTTCCGGCAGATTTCGTGGTCATGGAGATGCAGGATGAACATGGCAATGAGCTATTACTTGGACGTCCTTTCCAAGCTACAGCCGACATGATCTTAGAGATGGGGAGAGGTCGCTTGACCTTGGGCATAGCCGATGACCGCTTTGAGATGGTCATGCCTATGAGTACTGCGTCATCTAAAGCAAAGGAACAATGCAATATGGTAAAACATCTGCATTGTAATATTTCACTCTGCCTTGGGAAGCCATTTCTGGACATTGCTCATGTGATGAGCAAGGTGGACAATGGAACTTTGGCTGTGGATATCATGGAGCAGACCAAAGTAGTTTCTTTGTGCAAAGTTGTGGGATTTCCTAATGATGATAATGAGGACATTCCACTTTCTCTGGAGGATGATATGATTGCTATTTCTATTTCTGATGCACACCCGGAATTACCATTGGAGGCTTGCTTGTTAAATATTACATATGATTGGATGCGGAGAAAATCACTCAAGGAGTGCGCTAAAATGCTTCAGATGCTTCCATGCTTCTATGCGAGGCATTATGAAGATTTAGGTGAACTCCCCCCACCGCTTCAATCATCTCTGATCAGCCCGCCGGAGTTGGAACTAAAACCGCTGCCCCCGCATCTCAAATATGTCTTTCTAGCTAAGGAAGACAAGTTACCGGTGATCATTTCTGCTTATTTGAGTGTGGATGAGGAAGAACAATTGTTGATAGTGCTGATGAACCACCGGGAGCTTTTGGGTGGTCCGTTGCAGATATTAAGGGGATTTCCCCTACTCTATGTCAGCACAAGATTCGGCTCGAGGAGGGAGCCAAGCCCGTGATTCAACCTCAATGACGTCTTAATCCGAGCATGATGGAGGTTGTGAAGAAGGAGGTCATTAAACTTCTTGCGGCAGGTATTATCTACGCCATATCATACTCGACATGGGTGAGTCCCACACAGGTAGTCCCTAAGAAGGGGGGAATTACTGTCACCAAAAATTTGTTGAATGAACATGTCACCACCCGATTGGTAACCGGGTGGCGAGTTTGTATTGATTACCGCCGTTTGAACGCCGCCACGCTAAAGGATCACTTTCCTTTACCTTTCATTGATCAAATTCTAGAGCGCCTTGCCGGTCGATTGCACTTCTGTTTTCTAGACGGGTACTCGGGGTACAACCAGATCTCGATTGATCCTTTGGATCAAGAGAAATCTACGTTCACTTGTCCCTATGGGACTTTTGCTTATCGCCGAATGCCGTTTGGTTTATGTAATGCACCGGCGACGTTTCAACGTTGTATGCTCGCCATATTTTCTGACATGGTAGAGTGCTGTCTCGAGGTTTTTATGGATGACTTTTTGGTGTATGGTGCATCGTTTGATGAATGTCTCTATAACCTGGACAAAGTTTTACAGCGTTGCGAGGACACACATTTGGTCCTCAACTGGGAGAAGTGTCACATGATGGTGACTGAGGGGATAGTGCTAGGACACAAGGTGTCTAGCAAAGGTCTAGAGGTGGATCCAGTCAAAATTGAGGTCATTTCCAAGTTGCCCCCACCAAATTCTGTTAAAGGGGTAAGAAGTTTCCTAGGACACGCCGGGTTCTATCGGCGATTTATAAAGGATTTTTCTAAAATCGTGAAATCTCTATCCGAGCTTTTAGAGAAAGACGTTGTATTCAATTTTAATGATAAGTGTCTACATGCATTCGATGTTTTGAAAGAAAAACTGATTTCTGCACTGGTTGTTCAAACGCCGGATTGGACAAAATCTTTTGAATTAATGTGTGATGCTTCGGACTTTGCAGTAGGAGCCGTATCGGGGCAGCGGGTGGACAATAAACCCGCCGTGATTTTTTACGCTTCAAAGACTTTGAATGACGCCCAATTAAATTATACAACTACTGAGAAAGAATTACTCGTCATTGTGTTCGCTTTTGAAAAATTCTGGCAGTATTTAGTTGGATCTAAAGTAGTTGTATGGACTAATCATGCCGCAATTAAATACTTAATGGAGAAAAAAGACGCAAAGCCTAGACGCATTAGGTGGATTTTTCTCTTACAAGAATTTGACATCGAAATCAAGGATATATCTGGGATTGAAAATGTTGTTGCTGATCATTTGTCTAGGTTAGAAAGGGTGGACGAAAAAGATCTACATATACCCATAACCGAGACGTTTCCGGATGAACATATTTTGAAAATTGATTCTAAGGATCCTTGGTTTGCTAAGATTGTAAATTATTTGGCTTGTGGGATCATCCCGGAAGATTGGTCATATCAGGAAAAGAAAAGATTTTTCCATTCTTTGAGATACTATTTTTGGGATAATCCAATTCTTCTTAAGCAATGCAGGGATGGTATATTGCGCAGGTGTGTGCCTGAAGTGGAGTACGAGAGCGTTCTCCGTCATAGCCACACATCACCTACGGGAGGACACCACGCCAGCTCACGCACGGCAGCTAAAGTTTTGGAAAGCGGCCTTTATTGGCCAACCTTGTTTCGGGATGCCTACGAGTTTGTGAGGCAATGTGATCCTTGTCAGCGAGTAGGTAATATCTCAAAGTGACAGGAGATGCCTCTGAATGTGTTTCAGGAAGTGGATGTATTTGATTTGTGAGGCATAGATTTCATGGGACCCTTCATGTCCTCAAACTCCAATTGATATATTTTGTTAGCAGTTAATTATGTGTCGAAGTGGGTGGAAGCAATCCCCACAAGGACTAACGATTCCAATGTAGTGTGTAGGTTCGTGAAAGAGAACATTTTCTGCAGGTTTGGGGTACCCCAGATGAAAATCAGTGATGGGGGTACGCATTTTAGGAATCAGAAGTTCTCGACTTTATTGAAGAAATATGGGGTCAAGCACAACATAGGTACCCCATATCACCCGCAGACCCAAGGGCAGGTGGAGGTCTCCAATCGCGAAATTAAAATGATTTTGGAGCATACGGTGGCGTCCACAAGGAAGAAATGGAGTGCCCTATTACCGAATGCATTGTGGGCTTACAAGACGGCTTACAAAACACCTATAGGCACCACGCCTTTTAGGTTGGCGTATGGCCGGGCTTGTCACCTACCGGTAGAGTTGGAGCACAAGGCCCATTGGGCGCTTAGAAGGCTAAATTTGAGTTATGATGGAGCGGGGACAAAAAGAATGCTTGAATTGAATGAGCTGGATGAGTTACAGATGACGGCATATGAGAACGCACAGATATACAAGGAGTGCACAAAGCTGATCCACGATCGCCACATCCAGTTGTGCACGTTCAAGAAAGGAGATGGTGTTTTGTTGTTCAACTCACGACTCAAGTTGCATCCTGGGAAGCTCAAATCCCGGTGGAGTGGGCCGTTTGTGGTAGAAGAGGTCAAACCACACGGCGCTATCTTAGTGCGTGATGGTGATACCACGTTTTTAGTAAATGGACAAAGATTGAAGCTCTATTTTGGTGAAAATTACAAGAGGAAGGTGAATGAGGTCAAACTCATTTCACTTTCGGATGAATGAGGTGCCTGAAATCATCTAGCCTAAGACGTTAATTAAGAGCGCTTGTTGGGAGGCAACCCAACCATCGGTACATTAGGATATTTCATGTACATTCATAGGTTAATTTATTTTGACTTGATTTTTAGTGTAAAAAAGATCTATGATCGGTTTGTTTGATGTGCAAGCTGAGGTAGCCATCGACTCTCTAGTCGATGGTATCGATCGGGTTACAGGTTGATGGCTACAGATTTCAATCTGAGTCGATACCATCGATGGCCTCGTCGATGGTATCGACCTATCTACAGGTGGTCGTGAAAGTGAAGTCGATGGTATCGAGACACCAGTCGATACCATCGAGATCTCTGAAGATTTACAGACAAAATCGCCTCAGGAAAGTCGATACCAACGACGGCCATGTCGATGGTATTGACACGGCTTCAGGTTGAGACGCAAAGCGGAGGTGTTGCAACAAAGACAAGTCGATACCATCGACCTTCGTCGATGGTATAGACCTTCCACGTCACTGATTTGTGCAAACAAATCAACGGCGGTCGCAGCTTCCACGTCATCGATCCGGGTGCGGCATCGATACCATCGACTTGCGTCGATGGTATCGACACATCAGCGATCCGGGTTTCAAGATCCAGACATCGACGACTGTCGATACTAGTGAGGGGGCGGATAGCATCGACAAGTGTCGATACCATCGACTCACGTCGATGGTATCGATGGGCCAACAGTGGCGCCGGCCAAGTCTATATAAGGAGATTCATTACGTCATTTGACGTCACACCTTCAGAGTGATCTTCTTCCTTTGCGCCGAGCACTCCTCCGAGCCATCCAAGCTGACGAAGAGCAGCACCGAGCGAAGATATTCATCGAGCGGAGATCCGATTCTCCAATCTTCACTAAGCTCTCTTTCTCTAATCCCTTTCCTCTTCGCCAACATGGTGCATACCGCCAGAGCTTCGTCCTCACACGCAACTCCGCCGGAATTCGTGCCACCACCACCAGCGTCGGTTTCACATCCTCGACTTATCCATCCTTCCTCGGAGGTCTGGAAGATCTACGAGGAGATCATGAGGAGGAAGATAGAGCCTACCCGGTATGTGGACCGGGAGATGATCTGAGATCTCGGATTCGAGGCCAACTTGGCCTATGTTCTGAATGGGCAGGCCCGTCACACACCAATAAGGCCTGGTGAACTGGAATTTCACCAAGATGGTCAGTCGTTCTTCAACGACTGGCCGACGTACAAAGAGTTGGTAGCGGAGTTCATGGCGTCACTGGACGTTTTCATCGTGCCCAACGACATTGTAGCTACCGATCGCGAGTGGATCCAGGGTCGGGAGTCTTTGTGGTTGTTCAACATCGACTACACCCTGACGCTCCGGCAATTCAACACGATCTTCAACTGGAACCACTCGGCACATGACTACCGGCGGTCGGACAACCGCACCGACTACGACGCCATCTTTTCCGAGTTGGTGACAGTGCCGCCGGGGAAGTCGGTGAGCTACCACAACGCCGCGGTAGCTGACTTCGAGCACCCTTTCATCCGGGTCTTGTACTGGATGCTCAGTTCCACAATTTTTGCTCGGGGTGATCTCGTCCTCAGCAAGTTTCAGAGGTCGGACCTTTTCTTTCTATATAAACTCCTGAAGAAACAAGAATGCAACTGGGGTGCTTTCTTTCTGCAACGAGTTTTGGATGTGAAGAGGAGTACGAGGAAAGCACCGATTCACTTCGGCAGGCTCATCACCAAGCTGGCTTCGTACCTTGGCTTGAATTTCCAAACCCTCACTCATCTATCTACTAGAAGTAAGGTAAACTTGCAGCATTTGCACCGGTCCAATCTATTGCTTCTCCGAGATGGCGTGGCATTTGCACATTGCCACGTAAATCAAGCATATCAAGAATGTTATCTTCCCGATCCTGTTTTCAACATCGAAGGTGCACAACATTTCCGGTGGCCAATCATAGCCATCGCAGACTCCGATGAAGAAGGCGGCAATGACGGAAATGATGACGAGGCTGAGGAGGAAGAGGAGGCATTTACACCTCTTCGAGCACGAGTGGCACCACGGAAGCGTCCTCGGATGCATCCGGGTGCATCATCCTCATCACAGCCTACTCTACCACCCCCACAGCCCTCGCAGCCAAGCGAGGATGTCTATTCCATGCAAGGCATGTACACTATGCTGCAAGATATCCACCAGACACAGCAACAGCACATGGCGATGTATACCGGTATTCAAGACACTACGAACCGGATACTGGACAACCAAAGGGCGATGTTCGAGAATGAACGTCTTCTCCTCGACAACCAACAATAGATACATAATCGGTTGCAATGGATGGAGATGCAGCAGGAGCCCTTCTACGACCATTATTGGAGCCAGAGTTATTTTGGAAGTTATCCACAACCTCCACCTAGGGCCCAATTTGATCCAAGCTTCCAGGGGGAGTACCCTCTTGGGACCCTACGGCTCCGTACTACCCGCCTCCACCACCACAAGATTGATCCGGTATCACTGTTCCAATCTTTAAGTTTGTTTTTGACTATGAGGCCATAGTCGAATTCAAGCTTAGGGGGGTAGTTGGAACAGCTTTATCTTTTAGTGTTTTTAGTTTTCAGCTTTATTATTTGTTCTTGTTATTTATTTCTTGCAATGTTAGTTTTTGTAGGATCCACATGCTATCTAGTGTAATCGTGGATGTCATAAAGTTGTGTCATCTCATTAATAGTGCATGGGAAAATCAAAGGCAATTTAAAAAATTTTGTGTGTTTGAAAAGCTTGTCTTGTTTAACCTTGGGCACATATTCTATGAAAATGATTGGTTTTGTCAACTTTAAAACAATATTTCACAAATAGACTCCTAATGATTCATGAAAGTGGACGGTAATGGTTGTTTGAGCCTAATCTGACCAAATGGTAATGAGACTCTAATTGGAAGTAAGAGAGAGAAACCTTTAAACTACTACATAGGTCAGTAAGGAGGGACGCATAATATCTTTCTAAGGTTCAGTCATCTAGTCTTGTGATCGTTCCACCTCATTGTTTCCATAATCCACCCAAGAACTGGGAGTAAAGTACAGTTTTAACTCTTTTTTATTGCATAGCATCTAGATAGGACATGCATTGCTTTGGCCTATGTGTTCTGCATTTAAAAAAAATTAAAAAGAAAGAAAAAAATTAGAATAGTGATACATGCACATTACCCTTAGGTGCATGCCATGTAGTTGCATTCATAATTTTCATGCATAAAGTATATCATGTATCTCAATTTTTCTCAAAATGGTGAATTAAATTGTTCCATACCTTCTAAATAGTGCAAATTTCTGAATATGAAGAAAATAAGCCCAATAAAATATTCTTTATCAATTATGGATATAAGGGCTGGAAAATGAAAAAAAAGAGAAAAATCTGAAAAATCTACACAATGAAAAAAAGAGTTACTTAGAAGAAAGTAGAATAAGAAGGAGAAAGGAACGTAATATCACCTTCATTTCAGGATAATTGAGTACATGATGTAGCTTAACTAGATATCCATCTCATTTTGAGATGGATGGTTAGTACATGCATCATTTTACCCAATTTTAGGCATTCGGGCATTTCTCATGTGCATTTGCATCATGTAGGACATTTTTGTATCATGCATGTTGAAACAGTACAATACTTCCACTTTCTTCCATGACCCACCCATCTTCATCCACCCGTTGCTCGGATTGGTAGGCCACCGTGAATTTCTCCTCACTAAAGTATATCAGGAGAACTGCTTCCATGTAGATGGTAGTTAGGGCGAGCAACGTAGTATAGGAGATCACAAGATGCACCAAGTCTGAACCGGTGAGTTTTATTATGTTAACTGCCTTATGTGACAGTGTTCATCAGTTTTGAGGTTGATTTCTCTTATGGATGATTACTGTCACCTTCAGGGTAATTACCGTTCCGTGGTTAGAGAGGGCCGGTATGTGAATGTCCGGTGGGAGTCATATGGGATGTTGGTTGTGGAGTGTTGTTCTTCAGTTGACATTGGCAATTCTATTCTAAGGATTAGTTGCTCGAGGGCGAGCAATGTTCAAGCTTAGGGGAGTTTGATGCGATGATTTTGAGTCGCATTTGTAGACCTATTTCATATGGGTTTTATGCTTTAATTAGTCATTTTCATGGTTAATATCACATAATTCATCTATTTTGGTCTTTGCTACTATTTGGTGTCAAATCCCCTTTATTTCATCTTTTTGAGCATTAATTGTCAAAATATTATTATTTGTGTGAATTTATTTGGCTTCATGTTTGAATTTCAGGAAAAATGAGTATTTGCTTCCGTCGATACCATCGACGGAAGTCGATACCATCGACATGATCACAGTGTGCTAGCCGAAAGAAGCAGGAAATAGTCGATACTATCGACTGGGAAGTCGATGGTATCGAGTCATCTTCAGCGTGCTGGTGAGAAATCGGTCGATAGTATCGACACCAAGTCGATACCACTGACGCACGGAGGCTACAGCGACACAAAATGATAAAACCGTCGCTACAGGGTAGTCGATACCATCGACCCAAGTCGATGGTATCGACACCACATCAGGCACTCGGACGAAAAGAAAGAAGGGCTGCCGCTACCACACTGGGTCGATACCATCGACCCGCGTCGATGGTATCGACATCGTCAGATATGCGTTTGATTCAGATTGATCCCAATCGGACGGCCGTGGTTAATTAGCGACCTAATGAGGGAGTTATACCTAATGACGGCCGCCCAGATGGGAGGGTCATCTCATTAGCCATTGCATGAGTACCGAGGAGTAGTAGAGAGGAGAACGGAGGCTAGAAGCTCATACCAGTTGATTCGGACACCGCAGAAGACGGATTTCACCACCGAAAGGCGGGAGAGCACGTGTTCTAGGCAAAGGATCAACCGGTTCTTCTCCGTTCAGGGGGTTTTCCCTTTCATTCCACGTTTTTCACATGTTTTCCCCTATTTCTACCTTGTACTTGTTTGAGATGAACATGTGGGGCTAATCCCCTTCGTCTTTAGGACCGGGAGTAGCCCGGGAATTCATTGTATGACAGTTTTATAATAGTAAATCATATGTTATCTCTTAAATTCGTGGTATAGTTTCGTTTTCTCAATATATTGTTATGCTTGATCACCATAATAATAACCTAATGCCCTTAATCACTTTGAAAGAAGGATTAACGGCTGAAAAGAGATGAAATCTACATTAATCGATAAATCCCTTGACCAAGGTGGTGTAAAATTATTGGTGGATACTGAGAGATCGTTCATAATGCACCTAGTTTAGGGTATAGGTTACTATGATGGTGGAACCGACCTAAACCTAGGTAGTGAATTGCACCACGACAGTGGGTAATTCTATTTTCAGGCCACTACCCGGATAGAGAGATAAGATTGAGGCATTATATAAAATTGAATACAATGAAAACCCGCGGTGAAACCGCAATCCTAAAGATACCCTTTTGAATTGATTAAATTAACATTTAATCGATCGTTTGTTTTATTTTGTTTTTGTTTTCTTTTAATTTTAACAACAACCCTAAATTTGTTATTCGGCTTAGCTGGTCGCAAATAGTTAGTAGGAGTCTCCAACAATTCCGAGTATCCCTATGTTCGACTTGGGCCTCACAAAGGCATGTACTACTCGACGCGTTCACTTGCGCTTTAGCGCACGGTAAAATCGTGTCAATCATCTTCATTCTCATGATGCTTCGACACATGTGGAACATATTATCATGCACAATTTTCAATTTAACCCCTCAACTTGGGTAATTTGCACTTTAGTCCAAAACAAGCAAAACATTATTAAAAAGGATTAAAATTGAAGTATAAGTTCCTCTTGAGCCTTAATTACTTTTCAAAAGATAATATCAAGCATATAATTATCTTTCTTAAATAAAACACCTAAGGTTAAAGCATAACCCAAGTCAGGGATGTTACAAGTTATCCACCCCTTACAAGGATTTTGTCCCCGAAATCATCAACGAACACATCAAGAGAAAAGAGAAGGGTACTTCCTCCTCATCTCTTCCTCTAGCTCCCACGTAGCCTCTTCAATGCCATAGTGATGCCAGAGGACTTTTACAAGACAAATGTCTTTCTTTTTCATCTTTTTAATTCTTCTATCAAGAACCAATACAGGTCCTTCAACATAAGATATATCATCATTTAGTTCTACCTCCACATGTTGCAGAACTAACTCTGTGTCAGGATGACACTTCCTCAGCATAGAGATATGGAATACTGGGTGCAATCTATGCAACTCAGGTGGCAACTCCAGCTTGTAGGCTACCTTTCCCATCCTTTCAATGATTGGATAAGGCCCCATAAATCTAGGAACTAACTTCCCCTTCTTTCCAAATCTCAGGATACCTTTCCAAGGTGAGACCTTGAGATATACTCAGTCTCCGACTTGGAGTTCTAGGGGTCTACGATGCTTATTAGCATAAGATTTCTGTCTATCCTGGGCTGCTTTCAATTGTTGTTGTATTACTTTAATCTTATTAGTTGTTTGTTGTACTAGCTCAGGACCCAAAAGTTGATATTCTCCTGTTTCATACCAACATAAGGGAGATATATAGCGTCTACCATACAATGCCTCATATGGTGCCATCTCAATACTGTGTTGATAGATATTATTATAAGCAAATTCTATCAAGCTCAGGTGTAGATCCCAACTTCCTACAAACTGAAGGACACATGCCCTAAGCAAGTCCTCTAAGGTTTGTATGGTCCTCTCAAATTGTCCATATGTCTGAGGGTGAAAGGCTGTACTAAACCTTAATTGTGTACCCAAAGCATTATGAAGTCATTCCCTAAAATGACTCGTAAACTGGGGACCTCTATCAGAAACAATTGTAGCTGGAACCCCGTGCAAACACACTATCTCATCTATGTATATCTGTGCAAGCTTATCAGCAGTGTAGGTTGTTTTGATAGGAAGGAAATGTGTTGTCTTAGTCAACCTATCAACTATCACCCAAATGGAATCATGACTTTTGGTTGTTCTAGACAAACCAACCACAAAGTCCATGGTCACATGATCCCATTTCCACTGTGGTATGGGAAGAGGTTGCATTATTCCTGTGTGTTTTTTATGTTCAGCTTTAACCTGCTGACACACCGGACACCGCATAACAAACTCAGCTACATCTTTCTTCAAACCAGGCCACCAATACATATCTTTTAAGTTATGATACATCTTGGTGCTCCCTGGATGCATGGCATACATTGAAGAATGAGCTTCTTCCAGAACTAACTTTCTTAAGTCATTGGCATCAGGTACCACCATCCTACCATGGTAACAGACTACCTGATCCTCTGACTCATGAAACCCATCCTGTTTCTCACTACCATACTCTGACCTGATCTGTTGAACTATAGCATCAGCTTGTTCTGCTTCTTTAATCTGCTGCCTCAGAGTAGGTTTTACTTGCATCTCAACTAACAACCTAGCTAACAATGACACCTTAAGCTCTATATTGTCTTGCCTTAAGGAGATAACCATATCTCTTTTAAAGCACACTAAGGAGTTTAATTGTGCTTTATATAAGGCTGGTGTTGCTGATTTTCTACTCAGTGCATCATCCACTACATTAGCCTTCCCTGGATGATAATCAATTTTACAATCGTAGTCCTTGATTAATTCCATCCAGCGGCGTTGTCTCATATTCAGCTCATGTTGTGAGAAGATATACTTTAGATTCTTATGGTCTGTGAAAATCTGGAATGTGTCTCCATAGAGATAATGTCTCCAGATCTTCAAAGCATGGACCACAACAGCTAGCTCTAGATTGTGTGTCAAATAATTCTCCTCATGTTTCTTAAGCTGTCGAGAAGCAAAAGAAATCTTGTTTATCCTCCATCAACACACATCCTAGACCGTTCTTGGATGCATCACAGAAGACTATGTACCCCTTCCCTTGCTCGGGTAACACTAACACAGGTGCACTAGTTAACCTTTCCTTCAGCAGCTGGAAGGATTGTTGGCACTTGTCATTCCAGACAAAAGGAACCTCCTTTCTGGTCAACTTGGTTAGGGGTAAAGCTATAGAACTGAAGTTCTTAATGAACCTCCTATAATAGCTTGCCAACCCTAGGAAACTGTGTATCTCCATCGGTGTTTTTGGTTGTTCCCATTGCAGGACAGATTCTACCTTCTTAGGATCAACACGAATACCTGAAGCAGATATTACGTGTCCTAGAAAAGAAACTTCTGGTAGCCAGAACTCACATTTGCTAAACTTAGCATACAACTTATGCTTTCTTAGCAAAGTCAAAGCCTGACGGAGGTGCTGCTCATGTTGTTGAGAATCTCTGTTGTATATCAAAATGTCATCTATGAATACGACTATAAACTGATGAAGAAAAGGTTGAAAAATTATATTCATGAGTTCCATGAATGCAGTTGGTGCATTAGTTAGTCCAAACGACATAAATATGAACTCATAGTGACCATACCTTGTCCTAAAGGCAGATTTAGGTATGTCACTCTCCTTGATAGGCAACAGATGGTATCTTGACCTCACATCTATCTTAGAAAAGATAGTTGCACCACGCAACTGATCAAACAAGTCATCGGTCCTTGGTAGAAGATATTTGTCCTTTATTATTACTTTATTTAACTGTCTGTAGTCAATGCATAACTGCATCGATCTGTCCTTCTTCTTAACAAAGAGGACCGGATCACCACATGGTGAAGTACTCGGTCAGATAAAACCCTTCTCAAGCAACTCTTGTAGTTGTTTCTTGAGCTCTTCCATCTCAGTAGGTGCCATTCTATATGATGTTTGTGCTATTGGTTGCGTGCCCGAGATTACATTAATCTCAAAATCAATCTCTCGGGGCGGAGGAACACCTGGAAGTTCTTCAGGGAATACATCTTCAAACTCTCTAACAACCAAAACTTCAGAAGGATGAGGGCTCTCTGTTGTGGTATCTACCACATGAGCCAAGAATGCAAAGCATCCCTGTCTCATCCTCCGCTATCATAGCTGACACAAGACAAGTTGGAAGAATCTTTCTATCTCCCTGAAAGATCCATGTGTCACCGTTGTCTGTGAGCACAGTCTGCTTGGAACTACAATACAAGACAACCTTATACTTCTCTAAGGTGTCCATCCCAAGGATTATATCAAAACCCTGCATCTCAAGTGGTATAATATCTACTTGAATGTGATGTTCAGAAAAGGAAAGATTGTAGGGAGAACACACCTCCCATAACACTACAGATCCCAACAAAGGGGTTTCTAACATCAAACTATCTACTCTATGACTGACAATCATGTTGCAGTCATGAATCACTTCTCGAGTGATAAAGGAATGTGTAGCACCCGAATCAATTAAAACAGATACGAAGCAGGATGAGGACATATCAGAATAAAACAGCTCCATCTGACCTGTCACAACCTGAGGGTTGACTACTGCTTCGGGCTGATTCATGGCATAGAATCTAGATGTTGCTTGATGTTGAACCTGTACTTAGTTGTTGGGTGTCGACGATCCATCTTGGGACGCTTGTCCACATCCTCTAGCATTATTACTGAATTGTCGCCTTTGTGAGCCTTGTTGACTCTGCCTCTGGGGTTGAGTTACATTTCTTTCTCAGGACAATCTCTCTTCAAGTGTCCTGACCTCCCACACTGGAAGCAGTTGTAACTTCCCAAACTCTTCTTGGGTGGTCTTGTCACTGATGTTGATGATGTACTGGGGGCTCTACTTGGAGGGAAAAGTACGGCCCCTACCCCTACTTGACGACCACTGTGTTGGGGTATTAAACCTTGGTGGTGGTGGTGCAGAGAATCTCAGCTTCTTGAAGCTCTCGGACCTCTGTCCTTGAAACTGAGGATACACTTTCTTATTATTGGTCTGTCGCTTTTCGATTACAGACCTCTCTATCTGCCTAACGGATTCCACAAAAGTGGCAAATCTCTCCCTATTCTCTAGAGCATACATAGGAGTGGTCAATTCAGCGTTCAACCCCTTCTCGAAATGTTGAATCCTCTCTTCATCAGTAGCTTCCATGTGTGGACAGAACTGCAAAAGTTCCATGAACCTAGCTTCATATTCGCTATTGTTCATTTGTCCTTGCCTCAACCTCTCAAATTGAGAGATCTTCTCATCTAGATACGTCTTGGGAAAGTATCTAGTGACAAATTCATGTCAGAATTCATCCCATCTAACTTCAACACCTGGTCTTTTACCTTCTTCAATGGTCCACCAATGACCAGCACTCCCCTTCAGAAGGTATACAACATGCCTCACCTTCTCTACTTCAGGGATGTTGAGGATTCTAAAAGCTTTCTCCAACTCTGTCAACCACAAATCTACATCATCTGGGTCAGCTGTACCAGCATAGTCTGTGGCTCCCACCCGGCGAAGCCGTTCAAAGGTCTTGCCAGCTCCTTGTCCCTCATTGTGGGCTGGTGCCCTCGGTGCAGGTTGTGGCATCCTATCCACCATATGCGTCATAGTCGCCATAAATTGCCTGAACAGGGTATGGAAAGCTGGGTTCTCTAATGCAACTTGATCAAGTTGAGGAATCTCAAGTACGGGTTCCTCCCTAGCTTGATCCCTTGCACCTCCTCCTGGTGCAGCAACATTTCTCTCAGCAGCATGTTCATCATGTGATCCAGACATCTTCAAGTTTTTCTCCTCCTGTATGAGTAGAAGACACTATCAGATAATCTGGAAGACACTAGAACACACTCAACAACCTTAATCCTATGTCTCTGTAGACTCAGCAAACCTAGGGCTCTGATACCACTAATTTGTGGCATCCAACTCATAAAAACAAGATTAACTAATGCGGAAGCGTATCATTCACAGCGGATTACTAAAAATCACTAAAAATTAAAACCATTTACAAAGAGATCCATTCTTAGGAACACTCTTTAAACCAGAACCAAAGTATTATAATTACATACTGGTCCACATTGTACATTCCATGTACCATCTCTTCTCGAGGAATATATATACAACACTTTGCCTTGATAAAAGCACAAGTAACAAAATTCTCGAGGCATTCAAACCAAAATCTCATATCGATTATAAAAACACTGACTACTGACTCCTAGGACCTGAGAGTACAGAGATGATACATAGGACTCTATTTACATATGTACAAAGCCTGATAGCCAGTATCCCCACCTGGGATATCACTGTTGTCCCTGTTGTTGCTGCTGCTCTTCCCTGCTACAGAGTTTCTACCTCTTTGTCTGCGTCTACCTAAAAATGTTGGATCCCACGGGGGTGAGACAATTGTTAATTGCCCCAGTGAGAGATATAACTCTCCGCCAAAAATATTATTATTGCAGTTTAATAGAAATAAACTGAACAGTGGAATCATATATTTCAATAGCAGATAAATCAATATCTATGCAGATTAGAGCAACAATCCTATTCAAGTATTTCAGCTATAACTTGATAAGGCAACATGTCTCTTATTCAATACGGAATTAAAGAACATAAGTAACATTTATGTATCAAGGACATGCTAAGAAAGATAACATCAACCAGTGGTTCTCGTATTTCAATCTTATGCAAATACGCTACACGGATGATTATGTTTTACAAACATACTTAAGCTCTGAGGAGATGAGGTATACCGCTCATACTCCAACCAACCATTGCGAAGTCAAAATCGGTACCATACAAAGTCAATGGAAGAGCCGGCTTCAATGACTTCCCACATCTCGGTCAGTGCGAGATCACATGCAGGACATCTAGTGTCTCTGCTACATAGCTTACCAGGGTATAGTGACATCTTCGCTATAGAGTTATAGTGGCGGTTGTACTCTCTTCACAATCGAGAGATTTTGTGTTTACCTCCATCAATCTGGCATTAACAACATCAGGAGATTTGTGATACATCCATCCCGGAATATATAATGAAGGATTGAGAGGTTTAATGTTTACCTTTCATCAATTCCTCCATTAGGACATACGGATATTTTCACCCATCGACCCCCACATATTCAAAAATATGCAAACTCCAGAAGATCCCGTAGGAAAGCCTATTTCACCATCACCAGCTACTGACGATGATGGATCTATGGTCAGAGTTATACATGAAAAGATTTCACTTGATTAATTAAGTACATTATCATATTCTTTTAGAATCAGTCAAGTTTTCAAACATAACTTATTAGGACAAAATTCTACAAAGAAACATGTACTATTATCATCAATTACTTCTCAGTCTTTATAAGACATTGGGGTCTCAGTCCCACATTTCAATATTGGGAATACTCATTCCTTCACAAACTCAATGCCATAATCATATGGTTCTGGTTATTCAAACCCGTAGCTCATCACTGAGCACTTTTACCACTTTTTCAGGTAATTGTCACCTTCAAGTCATCTGACCAAGGTAGACATGACACTTACTACACCAACATCTCTTATGGAACTTGAGGCCCATTAACTCTCTTGTTACCTCTTACTAAGCAACAAGGCATATTATGGCACATAAGGCCCAATAACAATTTTAATAAATAAAACATCATAGCTCATACCTGGTTATGTTCATCATCTCATGATACATGCATGGTTAGCACACATGATAACTGATATATCAAACATATTTCAGTTCCATGTTATTCAAGGGTAATAGCATTATTCCCTTACCAGGGTTAGGGTTTCCCATTTTATTTCAATCAGGGTTACTCATCCCCATTGTTCAATTAGGACCAATGATTCATCATTTCATTGTCCAAGATTAGAGTTTCTTGCTATATAGTAAAATCCAGAATTAGGGTTTCACACACCTTCACTCTATTTAGAAACTAGAGATTACTATTCACATCACATCACCCTAGATTAGGGTTTATATTCAATAACCCACAATTAAGGTTTACTATTCACCCCAAACAGGGTTTATCATCAAAATACCCTGAATTAGGGTTACTCATGTCATTACCATAAATTCATATCACATTATCCTCCTAGATTAGGGTTTCACTCTGAATTGCCCTAACTTCGGGTTTGAGTTCACCAATTAACTCAATTAGGATTTCATGATCTCTTTATCAAGGATCATACCTTAAATTGTATATCACACTTATTTTGAATGTGTTAGGCTTGATTTCTACATGATTATCTTACATGTATGAATCTCTCTCTCTCATCCTCTTCTAAGATGTCCACTACTCAATTCTTGATTAGATTGAGCCTACTCTTTATTCAAAAACATGCATTTAGGGTTTGCATGATGTATTGAATTATTGCATCCTTATGCATCAATGATTAATCCCACTAAGGTTATCAACCATCTAAATACATTAGGTGTCCAGAAGATTTGATCAATTGAACCTTCAATTGCATGAGGTATCCAAATGAATTGACCAATTGAATCTTCATTTACATTGGGTGTCCAAGTGGATCAACCAATTGAGTCTTCAATTACATTAGATATCCAATTGGATTAACCATGTTGAACCTTAAACGGTTTTGATTACTTAGACCCTAAACGGTCTTGGTCTCTCATATTTCAAACGGTTTGAAACTGTTTGGGCAAATTGCCCTTGAAACTGTTTAAGCAAGAAATATGTTGAAATTGAATAGACTTGGGTCTCCAAACGGTCTTGAGACCGTTTTGAATCAAAGGGTCTTAAGACCGTTTGGTCCAACCCCTCTCAAAACTGAATGGACCAAAAAGGCCTTCAGACACTTAAACAATTCAAGGTTTTAATCAATGAACCACCTATCAATTGAATCCTTGATTCATTCATCAATTGAACTATCGAATCATCCTTCAATTGGACCATCAATTAGGGTTTGAACCCAATTGAACTAGGATCTATAATCAAGAAACCATCAATTAGGGTTTTGAATTCGAGGAACCATCAATGGTTAACATTGTGGAACTAATTCAATTGAAATCAATGAATCATCATCAAATTATGATATGACCTGACCTCAAACGGTCTTGAGGTCGTTTGGATGACCTCCAAACAGTCTTGAGACTGTTTTCCCCATCCATCATTAAAATTTGTGAAATCCAATTAGGGTTTGCATCATTGGATTGATCATTAAATTGGCTATTGATTGCATTTCAATTTGATATCTCTCGATCTTCAATTACTCAACCATACTCAACCCTAGACCTCCAAACGGTCTTGGTTGACCTCCAAACGGTCTTGAGACCGTTTGGGTGATCTCCAAATGGTTTTGAGACCGTTTGGGTTAACCAACCCAAAGTTCTAAATCAATCAATTGAAATTTCAGCACTTAACCCGATTAGGGTTTCTAATTGGAGGATTCTCCATATATTGAATCAATCAATTGGATCCATTAGATCATCATCTAACATGTACTAGGGTCCTGACCTCAAACATTCAACCCATCCAAACGGTCAACCCATCCAAACGGTTTGGGATCCAAACCTCCAAACAGTTTGGTGAAACCGTTTGGTCTCCAAACGGTTTGGTGAAACCATTTGGACCAAGGTCTTAAACCATTTGCAAAAGAAACTTGTTGGAAAGTGTGCCTAAGATGATGTCATCATCATCAAGCCTTAGTCAATCGAAAACTACTGCCATTACCATGGTAGTTGCATCAACTAATCAAAGGAATTGTAAGAATAGCAATTGAACATAATTGATTGAGAAATTGAATTCAATAACAATGAATAGGGTTCAAGTTATATAACCCACCTCCAAATGAGCTTCAAAGCTTGGAGCTTCACGTCAACAATGGTGGAAGAAGCTTTTTCACACGACAAGGTTCGTTCCTCAAGCAACAGGTTGGGGGTCATCCTCCTACTGCTCCCAGCTCCCTTGGTCATTTTTGCAAGCAAAGATAAGAAGTGGATTCGAAAAAGCCTTTGGTTTGAGTTGTAAAAGGTGTTTTTATAAGAAAATCAATGAGAGAGAAAGTACCTTATAAAAATATTTTAATTCCAAAATTGGTGCCACCTCTCCCCCTTGGTTCCTTGCATGCAAATATATCTTCCTCACCTCCGAATTCCCTTCCATTATCCATGAATTAAGGGAAAAGAAATTAAGCACCTTAACCCTTATAATATTAATATCCATAAGTTAGTGGATATTTCTTTTTAATTTCTTAATGTGAGTGGGTTATCCACTCACGTAGATATTTCCTTTGCCTTTGCAAGGCACAAGGACGTTCACACTTGATCAAATCCAACCATCTCGTTTTTGGTTGAAGGCCTTTCAATTATTTTATTTATTTTTGCATTAAATTGAATTAAGGTTTCAATTATGCTTAAATCTTGATTATTTTAATATCAAGATTCTCTCTCCTTCAAAGTGATAAAAATGAGATGCCCCTCTCATTTTCTTTGTTCTACATGATGCCAAGAAATATTATGGACTATTTTGAAGTGGTAAATTGCATATTGAACCCTGGGTTTTGGGTAAATTGCACATTACACCAAAACTAGGTTTTAATGCACAAACATAGCTTTATCAGCTCTTTCTTGGTACTCAGGCTTGGGGTAGCCATACCTCTGCATCATCTTAATTCTCATGATGCTTCAACACATGAGGAACATATTATCATGCACAATTTGCAATTTAACCCCTCAACTTGGGTAATTTACACTTTAGTCCAAAACAAGCAAAACATTATTTTCAACATTATTCAAAAAGGACTAAAATTGAAGTATAAGTTCCTCTTGAGCCTTAATTACTTTTAAAAAGATAATATCAAGCATATAATTATCTTTCTTAAACAAAACACCTAGGGTTAAAGCATAACCCATGTCAAGGATGTTACACAGACAATGGAGATGGAGTTGGATGAGGATGCTTTCTTATGAGGGGGTTTCTATGTTGACCCAAGGTGACACATACAAGAGTGGAGGGAGAAGAAAATGATTTCTATGTGAGTGTTGTGACATCACCATTGGATGGAAGTAACCGTGTGGATGTTAGTGGATGAGGTGTGTAGGAGGTACCCATCTCCGTTGCCTTGGAATTCAGGGGTGAAATCCCTATTAGGGGTTTATAGTTGTAAGGCCCCTGACCTTTCTTTTTGGTTTAACATGATTGCTTACTTTAATTGTATTCTTAAAACCATAAACCTTAATATTTTCTTTTATATCGTGTGACAAACCTAAGTTTCAAATTTGGTCCAGTTTGGACACTATTTGAGAAAGCTATGCAATTTTGTGCTTGCTTTGGGCTTTTCTACAATTTACCCATTTCCAAGGTTTTTCTTGCAATTTGTCACATGCTTATTGTTCCTTACATGTTTTAATATCATTCTTGATTTATTTGTGTCATGGGGTGCCTAGATGTGCATGGGTTTGATGGTGACATCTACCTATGGTTGAGTTAGGGTTTCACCCTCATGGATGAGCCACCTTGAAGGCCAAAACTCAATGATATTTCTTAGTTGATGGGATCCAATGGTTTTGGGGTCCAATTTAGGTTCCTTTTTGGTCCCTATAGGTTTGTAGGTTTATGGTTTTCTATATGGATCTCCTCGGATCGATGGTTCACCTAGAGAGGTGCTCAAACAATGGTTTTTCACCTTTCGTGACCAAGGGTCCAAAATTGATGGTCACCATGCTTTGGAAGTTGATGGCCACCCTAGGAAGCCGTAATACGATGTCCCTACAGACTTTGACAACTGATGTACATTCTTGTTTGCATGGATGTGACACTTTAGGCCATGAACACATGGCAAACATGGTAGGACACCTTAACCCTCCCTTTTCTCGCTCCCATAGCTTGTTATACCTTCCTTCTTCCTTGAAAACGAACCCTTTGGACCCATTTTTCTCTTCCTTTCTGTTTATATCTTCGTCCCCTTACTTGGTGTAGAATAAGGATCCCAAGGTAGAAGAAGGTTGTCGAGCTAACTTGCATGTGCACTTAGGGTTCAGGTCTACTCTCTCTTGGAGCTTGTGAAACTTCCTTAGCTTGTTCTTGACCTAAGCAAGTAAGATCTCCCTCCTTTTCTTCATTTTCCTTGTTGCACTACCTTATTATCTCTTCTTCTTGGTCATTCCCATGGTGTTCCATGGTGTAGATTGTGCTAGAGCTTGAAGATGACTTCCTTCTTGCTTCCTTGACCTAGGGTGTGCTTCCTTTTTGGAGAAGGAGCTAGCTTGGCCGAGTGGAGTGCTCAAAATAGGGTTTCTCTCCTCTTTTCCTCAAACTATTTTGATGTTTGGAACTTCTTCCTCACCCTATAGGTGAGTTATATAACTTTATCCATGTTTATTGCTTACTCCTAGCTTGCATGTACTATATCTTGCTTAAAATGAAGTTCTAAGTAGAAAGACTCTATCTTTTCTTAGGGTTTGAGCTTAAGTGGTAGTTCTTGGGTGGTTTTCATCTTGGATTGTCCCTAAATCTTTTGCACTACATTCCTTTGGTATTTGAATCTCTAGATAAATTTTGCTTGTGGAAAATGATGGCTTTCTCTCAAACTATGGTCATGACTCAGGGTTTTTGAGTTGTTTTCCTTCTTATTTTGTGAACCAATGGTTTTGTTCTTGGTGTTGTTTTTCTTGTATTTCTTGTGCCAATCGATGGCATTAACCTATATTTGGATTCTCTTGTGCTCAAGAAACAAAGGTTTTAGTGCCCCTTGAAGTGGTGAACTTGATGGTCCTCTTTCCCAACTGATCTGATGGTTTTTGAAGCTTGTTTCACCACCTATTGACCAAACTTGATGGTCATTTTCGGTCCAAACTCGATGGGCTCTTTTGAGGCCACAACCGATGGCTTTTTTACTCTAATACTCAATGGTTTCTCTAACTAATGGTCATCAAATGATGGTTGTCATGGTTCTTAGGTCGATGGTGTCAACCAATGGTCCTTATGACTTCAAGATCCGATGGTGGCTCTGGATGCACAACCGATGGTGGCTCTGGGCACCACAACTGATGGTGGTTCTATGTGTCACAACTGATGGTGGATCCTATGTCCACAAATAATGGTTTCTTTGATGTCAGCAAATGATGGTGTCCTTTGAATCAACAACTGATGGCTTGACTAGATCAATTGTGGTGGTTCTTCTAGGTCATAATTTGATGGATTTTCCTATATAACATCTAATGTTTTTGCTTATATGGAACTCGATGGTTTTTTGAGCCCTAAGTTTTATTGTTTTTAGGTTACAATCCTATGGTTACACCTTGAGTTATATATGAATCCATGCTTGAGGATAGTATGGAATTAGATGGTAATGCTTTACCTTGTGCATCCATGGTCAGATAGGGATGTTGTGTGTGAAGGATGTGTTTGAACCTAAGTAAATGTATGAACCTAAGGTTTAGTTTGAGGTGTTTATTTGTAGCAGCACTTCCTCCTATGTTGTTGAACTTAACTTAATGCAATTAAGGAACTATGGTAAATCATACTAGCTTCCTTGTATGATATGATGAAGGAATATTTCTCTCTAATGTTGGTTGTAACCCTAAAATGTTAACTGGTGGTTAGCATAGCCTTATGGTTGATTCCTTCTTTTATACTATCATGAAAACATCACAAGTATGGTGAACATGTGTATCACAAGTATGGTGACGGTATGTTAAACCTTCTTCAAGGTATGGAAAGATAATGATGTTCTTCTAGGGAATGATGTGACGGTCTTAATGACTTTTAGGCATGGTTGAGCCCTAGTAGAGGTGTGATCCTCTTCATGACATGACAAGGATTGGTATATTGTGATGGTGTAGTGATAAATATAGTTTCATGAATGTCAAAAAAATAGTACCCTGTGGTGTGGTGATCAAGGATTTTATCTCATACCATTGTATATCTTCTGGAGTTGTTATATATCAGTGGTTGCTAGAAATGAATCAGGGTTTCCACATGTTTGATGCAGTCTTATGCCACCCAATTGGCAATAACTAATCAAGTGAAACCTTAATCATGTAGTGTTAGATCCGTAGAACCATTCATTGTCATAACTTGTTGGATGGGGAAATGAGTATTCCTAAGAGAAGCTCAGAGCGCATACTGTTGAGTATGTGGGGTGCAGGGAGTGTACATCCTTGACATCCTAATCCCAATGTTATGGAGGATGGTTGTAGTTATGTCTTAGATTGAGAGCGGTTGAGGTTGTGTCTCAGATATTTGTATATGTGATGTGATTGAGGACAACTACAGTTGTACCTCATATGATAGGGTTTTATATACCCTAGTTTCAAGTATTGTGACCTTTATACCAAGGACGGGCTTGTGTTAGTAGCTTGCCTATATGTCACTGTAGGAAGCTCGACTGTTATGTCACTACATTTCACTTGTACTGACTGAGGGTGGGAGATATTATAATGTCGGCTCTCCTACATCTTATATAGAATTGAATAGCACTTTGCAGTGGTCAGTTGGAGTCTGAGTGGTATACCTCAAACTCCCCAGGCTTAACAAAATACATAATCCATCTGTGTAGCATATCTCTTAGGGCTACACATATCACTTCACATTAGATGATAACCCTTGTATTGCTCTTTTCTCATATAAATGGTTTATATTATAATAAGAGAAAATAGCCATGCTTATGTTGTTAGTTGTATTGATGCTATTAGTTAGGTTTATGTTGTTACTTACCTCATGCTGCTAAATATGCTTTACTATTAGCTATGCATATATTGTTAGCCCTGTTGATGATGATAGTTACATAATTATGTTAGTTAAACTTATGATGATAGTGTTATCCACTCCTTTACATATTGTGTTAATTACCATGTTGTTATGTCATTTGTTTGATCTACTTAATTGTATAACCTGTTGTAATCAATAAGAATTGTTGAATGTTATATCTCTCATTGGGACATGGGTCTCACCTCGTGGGTCACCACATCTTTTAGGTGATCAGCAGCAGTGGAAGTAGACCTATGACAGTGAGGAGGGGTTGTGGTGATGGACCTTAGAGAAGGTTGTTTAGATGTCTAGTGTGTCCTAGAGTTTTCCCGGTACTCTCAGGTCCGGGCGAGAAAGTTTGTATATGATGTTTCAATCGAATCAAGCTTTTGGTAGAATTTTGATGTTTTTATATGCAGATAATGCTCTTGTGTATGTATATGTTGTGGCTGAGGCCACAGAGTAGTTGTGAAAGTTAAATGGCATAATATGAATATATGCTAGATGTTGAGCTTTTGTGAGATGTTCTTGTTTATGATGGTGGAATAAATCAATTTTTATTTACCCTCTTTTCTGGATTATGGTTAATTACTGATCGGTCATGTTTTGAATTTTGATTAATCTCATTCAACATGACATGTTCTCACAACAAACAATGATAAACAAATAACATTAATGCCAGGTAATTTTCCTTTACAGAATTAGGGTTAAACTTGGACAGATGTCACTTTGAACTCACTGTCACATTACCTAGAGAGTATGTACCCATTACCTTAGAAAACACCTATCTGAAGTTCTCATCAAAGATTTAATAAGAACCAATCAACATCCTAGATCCTAAGTTCTTTACACACCAAGTTCATTACAATCATGTAAACATGATGATCAGACAAGCATATAAGCATAAAATGATTGATTCAAAATGCAACAAGGTTCATGGAGATTAGATGCACTAAAAGAACAAAAGCAGACATTATGGATGATCCCCACACCCCATTAAAAGAAACCACTCACTCCTTATAGCGATCTTACAAATAAGGGAAAGAAAGAGATAGCCATCATCTATGTAGGTAGAAGAAATGCATCCTTGATGTGTATGACAAAAACTTACATAAATATAGATGAGATTGATCCAAGACAACAACTAGGAACACATAGGAATGTTGTTGGGTGACACTTTTTCTTTTTTGTCCTTCTTTCTTAGATTTAATCCATGTATGAGGAAATATTAGGTGGAATGATGACAGTGGATGCACCATCGTTCCTCCTCTTTGAAGGTCAGGAGGTTGAGCCTGAATGGAGTGGTGGTTCTCAATTGATATGGTCATCAACTGACAAAATTCACCAATGGGGATTGTCTTCTCAAAGCAGAGTGTGGATCTTTCCAGCGTGGCAGCTGGAGAAGAGATGTCTTATACATAATCCATAGCCAATGATTTGTAGGGTGAAAACTAGGGTTTAGAACCTTCCCATTTATCTTGCAATTGAGTGTAGGTCGTCATGTATGTGAAGAGCCAGCAATTGGAGGAAAACTAGGAGTCTTGCATCTTTTAACTTTCCATCAAAAGAAGGGGCATGACAATCATCGATGTGCAGAGTCTACCCAGCCACTGATAGAGGATCTGATAAGAGCTTTATCAGTTGGGAGAGACAAAACTCTTATCAGTTCATGGTGGTGGGGATTTCATTGGTGTGTGGGAACATGATTACAATTGGTGGTTGGTATAGAGATTCCATCAGTGGTTGTTTCAATGTTTTCATTGGTACATGAGAGTGGTGTATTCATGGAAGGTATAAATCTCGTTGATAGGCACACACAAAATGGGATCTATGCATGTTTCCTAATAGGGCGGCAGTGCATATTGCCTGGGTGGGCATTGATGGATAAGAGCATGACCTCCATAGATGCATGATTCCTGGCCGGTCATCGGTAGACATTTCATTGGTGGGAAGGCATAGGTGAACAAGGATTGAAATCTTCATCAGATGTTGGGCCAGAACTCTCGTCGATGCATGGCACGTGATGTTCATTGGAGGGTGGGTGTGGACCAGTCATCATAGGTGGGCACATGCCAGTCATCATAGGTCAAGCAATGATAATTTTATTTAGAAACAAGCCTACCCTTGAGGCAATTATCAATGTGTGATCAAGAGCCTTCTCTAATTAAATTGTTGATTGATGAACACATTGACCAATTGAGGGAGAGGGCAACAATAATCTAGTCCATTTATCAAAACAATATTGTGATGACTAGTTGGTTAATGGGACCACCATCTCCCACATTGGTGTGTATATAATGAAGCTCAAAACTACCATGAAAATTAGGGATTTGGATCAAAATACAACAAACTATCATGAAATCAAGAAAACCTAAATGAATGACATTTCTAAAGTGAAATGAGGGAATTGAATGCAAGACAAACTAAAAATGTAATGAAAACTATGATGAGTATGCATTCATCAATGACATCAGCAATGCTCTATATAAATAAACCATAATCTGATGGTAAGTTGGATATATGGAACCTAAACCTAGACTTCTTACATGTTGATGATGTATATGATATGAATAGTAATCATGTTCACCTAATATGATATTGCAATTGGCAGACCCTAAGCTATACATTTTTAGTACTACACAGGATACATTAGTGACACCAGGGTTCATAATCACATCATATATATTCATACACTTCAAAAGGAATTGATAACAAAAACTATACCTAATATGTAATTTGAGCTTTCTATATATGTAATACATGTCACATAGTACATTAATGTTCAATAATGACTTAAATGGTAGTAATAAGAAATGTCTTGAACAATTATGCATAAATTATTAGTGTGGACTCAATGTGTCTAATATAAGCATAGGATTCATACCTGGAACATTTTATGTGTAAATATGATTCATGTAAGAGAATATTGAGTAGGTGAAGTTATTGAGTTAATTGAGTAATGTAACATGTTTTATGCAAGATAATTAAATATAATCATGATGGTAGTATGATGAGGATAATAGGACCATAGATACCAAATGTCGAGGATAATGGCTTAATACAATCATACATATTCAGACAAAGTTAAACATTAATTGCATTTTAAGTAAAAATAGATAATCTTATAGGTGATATGCATGTCAAAAATTGTGATTTACATCAGTGTAAATTTTTAGGTCAATTGGCTAATGTTTGCTACCCCCAATGCAACCAAGAAAGAGAAGGCCTAACTAATTAGCCCTAATATCAAATGTGCAAATCATATTTGGTTTTGATTGTTGTTCTTAGATTTTTAACCTTACTCAGTTGTCATGAGCCTTTGGCTTATGCAACCCATATCCCTTTTTCCATGTCTCTTAGTGTGCCATGACTTATCCAATGGTGGTAAGCCCTCTTGTGCATCAAGTCCGACACTCCATGGAATCCTCATTATAGTTGCCTTCGTGTGGGAGTGAGATCTCCCTCTAATTTCCTCCACTCTTCATGATTTTGCTCATGTTAAATTCATTGTACCCTCGCAATCACAGAGACCCCACCAAACTCCACCAAACATCCATCACCCAACTCTCCCAATAAACATTGGATAAATTATTTCCCATGTTTTTAGCTCCACTAGGAATCTCGGTTGATCCATACATCCTCCCTTACGTGTATCGCCTCCCAAATTATCATTGCATCCCCATCTACCAATCCCACTAGTTTTCTTCATCCCAACAAGGTTGGTGGGTATTTACCAAACTCCTATCACTGACAACGCCTAGCTTGACTCTTATGATAAGGTCGAGGCTTTTAGACACGTCTCCAACCACTAAGGATATGTTCTTAGGATCTCATGAATCAAAAGCCTCATTAACTTTGTGAATATTGATGCTAATCCTTGTCCCCTTTTGAGCCTTTATTTTCAAGATGTTGGTGATTGTAGGAACAATTTTTTGTGTGTTTTCTTATTTGTTGTTAGTTTTCTCTCATATAGCTTTGATTTATGTTTGTGGACTTGTTTATAACCCTAGATTGGCCCAATTTATATCAGTTTGGTTGTCGAGATTCTTATTCTTACTGCCATGGAGGTAGTAAGATGATGCTCCTCAATTGTTTCTAGGAACCTTATATCTCTTCTTTGACATCAGAATAACATGGGGTTCTTGGAGAATATATTTGTGGGATCTAGTATGAGATGATTTGATCTCTAAGGTTTGGAAGAATCTAAATACACAAACAACATCTTCATAATGAGTAGAAGAAGGATCATGGGTGTTTATTTACCTTCAGACCCTTGATTTCATTTGAATTCTACCACACAGCAATGGGAATGCTCATCTTTTCACCCTCTAGTTTAGTTTAATCACACAACTCTTTGAATGAGGAAAATGACTTATATGCCCTATCAAAGATCATTTTTTTATGTGTGATGTTGGGGTATATGAGTATTTATGCATCGGTTTAATTTTTTTTTAGAGAAAATAGATTCATTCATTACTCAAGCCATACAGCATCTACATGTAGAGAGAAAATTCCAAAGGAACAAACAACAGTCAAGAATAACATAGATCTAAAATCACTACAACTCATATTAGAACGAGAATAACACACTTATGCATAGATCTCTCTTCTATGATGCTGACTTAAGCAGCTTTCCATGAGAGATGTGTTCAATTTGAGCATGAAGCAGCAGTATAAGGGATGGACCAGACCAGTATTCCAATAGAAAGATGACTCTACCATCAATGTCGGTTATTCGAGCAACAAAGAAACTGAGGCAAAATTGAGACCTACCTGAGATCTCTTCACTCTCATGACTGGAGAGATTAACAAACCCCTAAGGGACTAACAAGTGTCAAAGAACAGTGACTAACAGGCAGAGAACTACCTTGAAACCAAAAACAATGAAAATAGGAAGTAGAAAACTAAGAAGAAGAAGAAACACGGTTAACAGGATAGCCAGAATCGCCAGCCCCCCCCAGCAGATCCATGCCAAAGGTGTCGTCGTGGTCACCTCCACAACTTCACCAAGTAGTTTCTATGACGAAGACTATGCCACCACTCGAAAGTAGCCACCCGCCGACCCTGAAGCCCAGATCTATGATCGAGGGGACCAGACCCATCGGCCAAAATGGGGCGAAGATAAGGCATTGGAGGAGAGAGCTAACTGGCCTAAACCCAGGGATCATGTGATCTGTAGAGAGAAAAGGCACTGATGGAAAGCCCGGGGGAGAGGGTGGCTACGCGTCGGCAGTCGACCTCCTCCCCCAAGATGAAGTCGAGCGCTCGGGAGCCCTAGTTTGGATCCTCTATTGCCAGACCCATCTCTGTACCCCGATCCCTGCACACACATGGCACACTCTGCATGGGTTTAATTAATAAATCATTAAATTCATTTAAATTAGATAAAAAGAAATTAATGATTCTTCATTGTGCGCCCATCTCCCTCTTATTCTTTTATGTGGGGGCATGTCTTCAAGGAGCTCACACTACATTTCCTTGCTTCCTTCACAAATCACTACAACAGTGCCCCGAGTTCAGTTGCTCCTTCTACATGTTCTAGGAGGAGTCACTCCTTAGACGATGATGACCTCACTGCCATCATCCTTGAGGTCCACAAGGAGTTGTAAGAAAAGTGCATCATCAAAAATTACAACCACTACAACAATAATTTCTTGACCGACAAGTTCTGGGCTGAGATCACCAGCCAAATTCCATCCTTCCCTCATGGAACCAAGGCATCATTCATCCATAGCTCCGTGATCCACTACATGCACTGCATCCTTGACTGCACTATCTTCAGTCATATAGGTGCTCTAGGCACAGTCACCTTTGTTGACCTTTGTTGACTATGGAGCATGCTAAATTATGAGTGGTTCGACTGCAGCAGTGCACTCATTGACCATCTCCACAATTAGCAACACCAAAACACGACTTTTGAGTTCTGCCAAGGTGAATTTGTCATCACCATCTCTTGCTACCTTGGCTATACCCACATCATGTTCATGTACATGATGATGTAGAAGACATCACACTTTATTGATGTCAAGTACTTGGTGACTTTTGTGAACAGCAGGGTAGCCAAGGAGGGTGACATCTACCACTAGATGTTCCAATACATATGGGCCATTCTATAGTTTCCCACCCATGCTTACTCCACAACATCAAATCTCATCTATGACCTCGACGACCTAGCACACACATCCATCATTACATGAGGGATCGTTCACTTGTTGAGAGTGAGGTTCCCAAGATGACACGTCTAGAAGATGTAGTGACTCTATGGAGGTGAATAATGAGGAGTTAGATCCTTGCCCTCCCCCTTCTGCACACATTACACAAAGTGATGTGTGCCTAACCTTGTAGGTCATCTGTACCATGTAACTTCACCCAATTCTAGGAGCAACTACCAACTAAACCACATCAAGGGCATGCTGACCCACATGGAGTGGGAGAAGCTGAGACAGTGGCACCATGCTAACCTTGTGTACTTATGCAGTAGGTGCATGAGCACTGGCATGTGGGAAAAGGAGACTACCAATATGTGTGCACTTACTATGCTAACTTTAGTATGGGACATACATATCCTTCCCCTAGATATTGGTATTAGGGAACCAATACATTAAGCCACCACCATTTGAGGAGCCATTCAAATCCTCCATGAGTCGTAATTGGTCTAATTGACCATCCTAGGAATTATTTCAGGCTCCACCTGACCAATCCACCCCTCAGCCTCCACATTAGTCGTCATGGCCAAGTCAGCACAGTAGATGGTGGCCATTTTCATTTTTTTTCTCCCCTTCCATTATGGACCTAGAGTTTACTCAAGGACAAGAAAATTTCTAGTTTTTGGTGGAGTTTTGGTAGTACATTCACTTTATCTTCCCTTTTGTCATTTGCTTTCTAAGACTAGCATTGCATTTGTTTCTTTTAGTCATTTTTTTAGCCTGACCTAGTCGGCCTAGATTTAGTTTTGTTTTCATATTTTGTGTTGCATCAATCACCAATGTACCCCCCATTGAAATGAAATAAGTGCTTTTGCATCAACAAATTGTGATTTCCAATGCTAGAGAATATCTAGTCCCCAATGGTCTTAGGTATACCACTCCATGGAAAAGATGGTAAGTTGTATGGGATTGAGATGACTGAAATTCTAGTGTCTCTTATGAATCAATACAAACTTCATAGGGAATTATCAATGCTTTGCAATTTACATGATACAATTGATTTAGTTGTTGAAGGTTGTTACTAGGCTCTTAATTCCCATTTAACATGTGTAAGTTCAACCTCTTCTATTCTTATTCCACCACGTTATCACCCCATCACTCACCAAAAATAAATTAAAAAGCAAAAAAGAATGTACCAAACTTCAAGTTTGGGTGACATCCTCTCTCTCACCCCTCTGCTTCTTCCATACCCCTTGTATGAAATAGGGTTGTACCATAAATAAAAAGATGCCAATGTGCACACCAAAATGGAATAAAATATAATCAATGTAATTATAGAAATAAAAAGGAATCTCGAGCTGAATTAGAGGAGAGACTCACAATTTTCCCATTCCATACCCCACTCATACTAATTTCTTCCCCGGATCAGAAATGAACCCAAAAGTAATCACCTTCATAGATGAACTTTTCTATTATGCAAATCAATATCCAAAACTTTCGAAGACACTGATGATTTCATGATTGTGATGCACATTTTTGATACCAAAACTTTTTTGTGAATCAGAAGTCAAAACATGGCATTTGAAGTTGTAATTTGTGATTCAACGAGATTGGGGTTGCTTGGTTGTATTTAGTTGTAGGGAACCAAGTGGTGTTATGGAAGATAGGATTACATGCCACTACTATTACTTAGTAGATTGTTTGATAATGTGTTTCTTAAGGATGAACACCATTCAAGTTCAGGGTGGTTTAGTGAATCCATATTCATCACGTTTTCACTGTAAATTCTAGATTAACTTTTTCTCTTTTTAGTTGTTATTTTATCTTTGTTCTTAAATATTAGGAAGTTTGAATGCAAAATAAAGCACATATCACCTCAAGAGCAATATGGAATTCCTTCGCCGGGTCCATGTCTCAAGATTCAGAAAGAATTCCAAGGCAATTTGGAGCTAAACAACACAATTCAGGCATGTCGGTTGGGCGATCAGGCCTTCTGATCAATCGAACAACATGTCCATCCAAAGCATCTTCAAAGCATGTACTAGATTTGCCAATCTCCATCACTGATCGACATATTAGAAGGTTGTTCTAGTTGATAGTAAAATCTAATGAATTTTCAAGAATAAACAAGCAGTTGATCAAGAAGGGGGATCGACTGTTTGTTTGCTCTCAAAAAATCACAAGTAGTAGAGTGCCTCAAAGATGAGGTTAATTGTGCAGTCCACCTCATTGATCGGTTGATCAGCATATATGCCCCCAAAGTTAGAATCTAATAGCAAACTCAAGCATCCACTTGATTGTACAATCCATTCCTTGGTTTGACCAATCCACTTACTCTACATAACACCTATCAGAATGATCATCAACTAATTAGTCTTTCTAGTTAGCCAAACATAAGTCCATTAGGCACACTGCCACATGGGGTGATCAATCTACCAGACCACTTGGTCGCCTGATCACAAATAGAGCAAATTTTCATAATCGCCAATCAGAGCCTATATTTTAACAAAAAGGAGGAAAGACCTAATTATCAATCATTCCATTCACTCTCAATCTGTAGCAAATTTAGAGAAATTAACTAGAGGAGAAGACAAGGAAGAAGACCATTCCAGTGGAGTTCTTCAGACTTGTTGTTGCCGAAGTGGACTGCAAAGTCAGAGACCTCTGGCTGCTTCCTTCCTCTCTCTTATTGGATCCGTGTTCTTTCCATGACTATGAGAAAATAGTCCTTCTCACTAGGGAATGGGGAGTATCCCCATAACCCATACTCTATCTTGGTTGTTATCAACTTCAAATTTACTCACTTCGTCAGATTGTTCTTCATTGAAATTATGCTTTCTTGTTGAATTGATATCTCAATTAGCATGTTTCATATAACCTTTAGTAAAGAGATTGTGACACTTGGGATTAGATCCCCAAATAGAAGCATAGGATTTTGGATGCCATTGTAATCCTACATGATGATTGAATCATGATCGTGGGCAATAAAACCTCAAGCCCATGGTAAATTTAGTCCTGGTGCAATTTGCATTTTGAAAGGAGGTGAATTGACATGGTCCTAGTCTAGATAGATGAGATTACTAAGTTATAATGACTAGGATATGTACATAGGTGATGATGGTGAAATCCATATGTCACAATGTTCTATAATATTTACCTCAACCCATCTTTTTATCTATTATCTTGAATTGTAATGTTTTAATTCAATCAGTAGTCTATAATCATTCTCAAACAATTGGTTAAAAATATTGCTCTTAGCGACTAGTTTTGAAGGCAGTTTTTGGGGAAAAAATTTGTCTTTAAAGTTTGATATTTTACCATACTGCAGTTGATCCATCTGCTCGTTGGTGTGTTAGTTGTACTTGTAATAGAGGTTTTAAATTTTAGGATAATTCTTCTTAGGGAATTTGTGTGTGCAATAAAACATGCATCACTCTCTCAACTTTTTCCAAAGACAAACTTGTTGAACTTACATTAGACAAGGTTGAATATACAGAAATTGTCTACTATTGTTGATTCTTTGAATGCAAAACCTAAAGAGCTAAATGATTAATATTCTAGTGAAAAGAAAAAGATAGATGATCTTATTTCTCGGCATACTTCCTTACAAACTTGAGTTTTTACTCTTTTAGGTAATTAGAGTAATATGGAGAAATGATCTATTCAAGTTGCCCACATTTTTATTACAGTCTCATCCTTGAAGTGAATGTTGATTTAAATGATAAAATTTCTATGCTAATAGATCATATTGTAGTACTAGTAGATACTTAATTTATACTACTAAATACTCATTGATGCTTGCTATAGAAAACCAAAATCTTAAGAGATTCTTAAATGAAATTTCAAACAATATAAATATGTTGAAAAACATATTACATTCTCACAATGTTCGTGTAGGTACATGGTATTTGTTATATTCTAAGAAATAAAAATAGTAAGAAGGAGCAAGGGTCTATGTTTGTAAAACCAAATGCTAGTTCTTCTTTCTCCATTAACCATGTTACATGCTTTGCTCATGGGAGATTTGAACACTATGATTTTTCATGTACATATAAGAGGAAGAATCACAACAACTTGGTATGGGTTCCAAGAACTTCTTTCTAGATGATGTTTTGAAAGATCATGAGCTTGGATGGATATCTATTTTATGTATTTCTTAAATTTAAATTGATTAAATATTGCTATTAACATATAGTTTTTCAAATGGTATTTAGTATGAAATCATTTGGTAGAGGTTTTTATTCTCGTTGGATAGAGTTTTTTTATCATATTGTGTCCCAATCAAAATGTAATTCGATCGAGGGATAGTTTGGTCAAAATAAAGTTCGATTGTTTGAAATGATGACATTCAATTTTCAATTTGGCTATCTCACAGTTGGTATATAGATACAAATTTATGCTTTATCTATGTTCTTTAGGGTCAGAAATGAATTATTATGCATGTTGTGAGTATGTAATTAGTTCTTTAATGGATATCTCTACCTTGGTGATTAGATTCTTGATGTGAGCACCATTGTTTTATATTATGAGATTAAGGGGGATCTCAAGTCATGTGATTCATCTTGCTATTTTTATAGAATTTTGTTTCATAGGTTTCTCTCTATCAAATGTGGGCTTAACGTACCTTAATATTGGCTAGAGATTTCTTTTGTTGTTTCTCTTTGGTTTTAATGCCATCTATCTATCATGGAAGACTTATCACTCGTTGCATTGGTATTGAGATATTTTTTAGAAAGGTCACAATTTATTTTCCTGGCTCTCTTTGACAATGGTGGACTTAACATTCCTTATTGTTTGCTTAGAGAATCTTTCTTGACATGTTTATGTGCTTAATGGGATCTCTTTATCATGATAGACTTCTTCCTCTCATTGATATTCCGACATCTTTATCAAACATTCCATGATATGATTGTGTTGTTTTGTATAGTATGTCATGCTATTTCAATTGCTACTTTCATTTGGTATTTTCTATATGTTGCTTGGGTATAAGGTTCCCCATCAATATGATTATATTTTTTAGGGAGATTAACTTGTTAAGGGGGGGATTTGGTAGTATGCTCAACTTATTGACTTTGACAAATATGGAGAAAAATTCATAAGACAAATTTTATTTATACAGAAAATCAAAGGTATGATGCTCCTACTTTGGCTATGTAAAATTTATCTTATGGAGATATTTGTCATCATCAAAAGGGGAAGATTGTTGGCTTTTTGTATATAATATACTATAATTTTGATGATGTAAATATTTACTATTTGTATTACTAATATGTGAACTAAGTGTTTCAAGTGATCAGGGAAACTAAACAAGATTCGATGATGATTGATACATCATAATATGTGTGTTGAAATGATCGTACATCAAGTTGTACCTGGATGATGATTTTGTAGGTGCAAATTGTATAGTGCGATAGGAATGTTGTGAGAACAAGTGATACATAGAGAAAAACCATCCTAAACCACTTTTTACAGTGATATACACTCATTAGAATATGTCGATAATTCTTCCACATTCATTTGAGCTATTTTCTAAAATATAGGACCTACTAGGACATAGTGTTCTTTAGTAAAACTTCAATTTGACCTAAATGCATTTTAGTTGAACTTTAGATTGACCAAGTGATTATCATCAGACCAAAGGTAGACTCGACAATGTTTTGAGCGAACTTTAGTTCAACATAGATTCATCTCAGTCGAACTATAGTTTGACCAAGAATAGTTCTAAACATGAAAATCAAGTAGTGTGCAATTAGCTTTTTTAATGTCAATTGTCTATCCTATAATGACTAGTTTCCCACTAAACTCATACTGAAAACTCCCAAAAAATATCTTAGCTATGCCCACGTGTTCCCTACATATAGCAGTGATATACGGACACCTAAAGCACACTTAGCATTGGTTCTACAAACTATCTCATTCAATCTTAGAATTGTAGTTTACTACATTTAACTGTTTCCAAGTAACTCTAAGCTTAGTCTAGATCTAGTGTCCTACTCCAACAAATCCTTGTATAAAACCATGTGGAGTTTATCATCACTTGTTCATTAGTGATTTAATTATGTATATTGTGAGATTGATTTGTGTTTCTTCCTTCTTGCTCGTTGTTGGTTTGTTGCTTCATGCTACTTGTGAGAAGGTTGTGGCAAAGTTTCTTTAGAGACACTTCTTGTAAGTAGGTTGTACCCAAGGGCGGTGGTGGTATCATGTGATCTTCTCCAAAGTGGGTGGTCTAATTTTATCATGCAAAGAAGGTAATAGTTATGCTTGACCTAAAAATAGATTGGTCTGGAGCCACTAAGATACTGGTATTTATATTTTGTATCGATATAGAATAGTAAAAATACATGATGGAAAATCCTAGTTAGCAACAATAGGTAGTGGACTGATAGAATGTTAGGCCCAAACCACTCTACATCTTGTGTTTTGTGTGTCTACCTATCTTGTCTATCACTTGCTTTAAACTTTCCGTTGTAATATATTTTTAAGCAAGTTGCAATTAACCATTCTTGTGTTTTAAGTTGCAAAAACAATATTTGATATATTCATCCCCCTCTAAAGATTTCAGCCGAAATATAAAAAAAAGAACAAATATAAAAATAAAACAAAACCCAAATAAACAAATTTATGCATATTTTGAAGATTGGATTTGACAATTTATACAAGCATGCCATGCAATTAGAAACATTATTCATTGTCATGGCCTTATTAAAGGAGATATTGATCAGACATTTGACTTGTTTCAAATAAAGGAGCAACAATGGTATTGTGAATGTAGCAAACTTAGAACAAAAACAAGAACACGTGTACAATGTTAACATATTTAGCAATTTAACTATAGTGGGTTTTAGTTTTGGGTTTATCAATAACATAATGAACTAATAAGAAGCACCGATTTTAAAAGTTACCCATCAGAGATTAAAAAGAGTAGGATTTTCAACCGCATTTGATTAGAGATAGAAACAATTAGGAGCATTTAATATTGGACCAACTACAAATAAGGACATAATATAGTGTACAATGTCTAGATATTGATTGATTAAAGTTTATTTGTGTTCAAAGTATCCTATATAGGCTACTCAAAGTGCATCCTATTTAATATTGAAAAAATAGCCACGAATATGATTCAATGTCTTAGGATGTGGTGGATGAAACATATTTTTTTGTTGAAGTTGAAATGCTCTCTTATTCATCCTACCCTGCCCTGGAGAGCTAATTCAAAACTCAACTTACAATCATTAATCAAACAGTGAGATGCAAATGTGGTAGTGCTACTAGAATTAAAAAAATCCTTAACTAGTGAACCACTAATATCGAAAGGTGGGGTGTTATAGATGGTAAAATTACCATTATTTTTTTGGTGTAATTTGGCCAACTTCATTGGTATCTCTACTGGAGTACATCATTGTCCAAGATGATTTCTTGATATTTTGTATCTTACGGGTGAGCTTGGCATATCTGGGATTCTCATGGATTGGTTCATTCAAAATGCTCACCATTGTTTGGGAATTGGATTCTATTAAGGTTGCTGCTAGATTATTGTGTTCTACCACTTCCATAGCCAATAGAATGCCAGTTGTCTTAGCTACAGTGACATCATCCATCTGTATGCTCTCTGTCACTCCCCCAACCATCATCCCATCAAGTCCATGGTAACAACCACACTACTAGCTTGTTTGTTTTTTACTGAAGCATCTGAGTTGAGCTTGACTACACTTATGCCCGACCTAGTCCTAGGTATTTTGGTGATGGTCTGGATACCTAGCTTATGTTTGAGAAAATGATCATGGTGTAGCCTGATCTCTCATCTAATCTCATTGACCAGTTGAAGTGGGTGTGTGTTCTTGTTCTCGAATACTTATTTGTTCCTGCTAATCCATATTCTTCTGTAGGACATGAGGAACACTTTTTTGAAGTCATCATCATGTTCCAAGTATCTATAGCACCACACTTTAACATCCTCAGTGTCACAAAAAGAGGTTGAAATCCTTCTGGGTAGAAGTTTAGCCCTTATTTCCTTGGCATACCGGTAGTCTCTAACAACATGAATGATTGACTCGCAGTCCAGATGGCACCTCATGAAGACATTGTTGGTTGCCATATTACGTTGAACCCGCCTTTGGTTAGTCAAAAGATCTTGTGCATCAATAACCATGTAAACATTTTGGTTCGAGAGGCTATTTTCAACTTCCATATCACTAATCATTTCCCTTCAACACGGTCTCCTCTCCCTTCCCTTAATTTGTTATATGCAGATTTAGTAGAGTATAAACCATTGCTCGAGTGAGCCTAGACTCTAATGTCCTCCCCACCCTCCTCTGGCGGTGTCTTGAGGAAAATGATCTGCTTCACAACCTATCGTGGAAGCCATTCCCATAGGAACAGAACGTCCCATTACCAATAAGGTTAACTAGAGAACTGACCTTCAAATCCACAGATCAATCGAAATTGGCTTCAGAGCGTGGTCCTTGAGCACAAGGCGGTATCGTCACCACTTATCCTCCCAGAATTTAACGCTATGCTCATTCATTGGTATCTAGTATGAATTATCCTCAATGAAGTTTTTGCCACAGATTGTCGCTTTACTAAGTCTGGAGTAGTGGCCACTTCCCCCATTCAAACCCTTTACATATTTCAACTTCATACTTTACTTTAACACCATGGAGAATTTCGTTTACTACAAATGTCCCAGGTGTGTTTGTACAATAACACCTGGTTCCACTCTCTAACTGTCTTCATGTCCAGACTCCCATCCCCTTTGCTACATGTCACTTTGGACCAAGATATAAGGGATAGTGGATGAGCCTTGGGCAAGCCTCCCTAGATGAATATCCTAATCATGTTGTCAATCTTATCTCATTTTTGAAGAGGCATGACTACGGATTGCATAACATAGGTGGGTAAGGCCTCTAAGGTCGCCTTAGCTAAGCAGACACGTCCTATGAGAGAGAGGCTTTTTGTCGACCAAGCATTTATTCAAGCATTAAATCTATCCAGCATAGTCCCATAGGTAGATTTGGTTAGCCAAGAATGGATCAACATCACACCAAGATAATTGCCCAGATCACTGTTCACCTAGAGTTTGCTGCTTCTGCATATTTGGTCCTTCAGACGTTGTTCTATGATTTTTGAGAAGACCCTTGATTCTGAGATGGATATAGTCAACCCTGATATGTCTTTGAATTCCTGGAGGCACTTCTTTATGGATTTCATCTTTGTAATGTTAGTATGATCGAGTAAGATGATATCATCCAAAAAGCAGACGTGTGAGATCTTTGGGCCTTGATTCCCAAGCTTCACTGGTCACCACTCGCCCTAGTCTACCTTATCCTGATTTAGTTGCCTCAATATTTCAAGCCATAGAACAAACATATAAGGGGAAAGTGGATCACCCTGGCGGAGCCCCCTACTGGCTCTAAAAGTAACAATCATCATCCCATTCCAAACAATAGTGACTTCTCCCCAGTATTCAACAACATTATATATTTGAGTATGTTCTATGGAATCCCAGATCTCACCAGGGTGTCCTTGACAAACGTCCAAGACATCTGATTGTAGGATTTGTTTAAATTGATCTTGATGGCCATGGTCTTTTCCCCTCATTTCTGTTTCATTGTGTGAATAAGCTCTTGTCCCAGAGCTATGTTGTCAATAATGCGGCATCTAGGCACAAAACTACTATGATTCTCAGATACCCACCTGGGCATAAGAGGTTTCAATCTCTCCGTCACCAATTTTGATATAATTTTCTGAGTGATATTGTTAAGCAAAATGGGGCATAGATGTGTGTATCGTTCTGGTTCTGTGACTTTAAGAATTAAGATGAGGGTTGCATGGTAGAGGTCATTCAGATTCGTGTCCAAATTAATTGCTTGTTTGATGATAGATATCACGATTGATCCAACGATCTGCCAATTCTTCTGAATGAAAGTGTCATTGACACCTTCGGGTCCTTCCACTTTCACTGGATCCAGAGATTTGAGTATGCAAAGAACCTCCTCCTCTATGGGACAGGAGCCTATCCTCTCACTTTGTATCGTGCTCATCAGTGTGAAATAGCTAGGGAAGGCAGAGGGGTCACCCATGATGTTCACTGTCAGAGCAGTCAGAATATCTTTAAAGTGATGTACAATCATCTCCTTCAGCTCATTCTCTCTAGTGATCCATTCATCCTGATTATTTTTTGAAGTGGTGATTCTATTCCTTCGTCTTCTTTGGTTCACAAAGTTTTGGTGAAAGCTTGAGTTGTTGTAGCCCTCCTTGAGCTAGTTTATATGGATCTGGTGTTTAAGATCTTCCTCCTTCTCCTTGAATATATTATCAAGTTCTATTTTAAGGTTTGAGCACAGTTTATCAGATATCTCGCTATATTACACAATGATAAAAGTTGTACCTAGTGAACAAATTTAAGCATGGATAACAACTAGATGTAATGCACAATATACAAATTAGGGCACAATCCTCTCAATATTGCAATATCATGGAGATGGAGAAGGAAAAAACATATAATGGAGAGTTAAATATAGCACAAAATAACAAAGAGTTCCATAGTTTGTTGTACCTGGTGAAGAAGAACATGCATCAAAGTACCGAATGTATGGAGATGTAGACATTACAAAAAGTAAAAAGAACATGTTATAAAATATTGCATACCTCAACAAAGTGCTTAAACATTGTCGCCCTATCTAAAGCAGACATCTTTCTCAAGAAGGTCAATTGAGATAGAGAGGTGGAAGAGCATGTTCAACACCAGCACCACTTGAGTTATGTACCCATAAATAGGCAACCTTTCAAATAGGCATGTTCAATCCCTAGCCGCAAGCACATGTACCCGGGTCCCTAGAATAAAGGCTCATAGTAACTATTGCGAGCATGCATAGAGAAAAGCCCAATGTAGAGGTTGATATCATGCACAATAGCTTACCAAAGAAAACCTATTTTGTAATCGTCATCGATGTCATGATTTGGGAACATTGTTCTCAATAATACATATTGGGTTGTTTATGTAACACAACGAAGCATGTTTGTTACAACCCATACCATGCTTAGCTGGTAATCAAAGAGTTAAATATAACTTTAGTGATAAAAAAAGCTTGTTAATATTTAATTAACTTGTGGATTAAATTATATTTAATATTTTAAATCATATTTTTTGTATTAAAATGAAGAAAATTAAAAAATGAAACCATACAAACAAAAATGAATAAGGTCAGAGTTGAAATGAGCAAGTTACAACCTTTTCGTTCTCATGTAGACTTACCATCGATTGACAACCGATGGGTATAGACCAAAGATTGGTCAGGTTTGATAGCTGAAGGATGAATCTACGGTTATGAATTGAAGGATTCACAAATAAAAAATGATGTTTTTACTAAAACCCTAAATTGATGGTGGAGAAACGAAGGTTTTCCTAAGTTGGTAAACATATGCCTTAGGATCAAAGGTTTTTCCTTTAGTTGATAAAATAATGGTTTTGAATCAATGGTTTCATAGATTTTAAACTGATGGTTTTGGTTGAAGGATGCCTTCTGATGGCTCAATAGGGAAGCTTCTTCTAATGGTCATGCAGGGTAGTTAGCTATCCAGGGTTTTTGAAGGGGAGTTGACTAACGAGGGTTTGACTGGTGTATGTCAACCAAAGGAATGACAAAATGAAGGGTTCATGAATTGGTGGTTGTGTTGACATACAACAATTAATGGTTGTCTAGATCAAAGGCTTTGCCTTCTGATGGTTTCTCTACATGTCTCCCAGATGCACCAATCATGAGATCCTTAGATCTATATATATAACTGATGAGAACCGATGAGACGAGAAGTACAGTTTCATATCTATCTTTTGTCCATATGAAGATGTTGAGCAGTGGCATAAAGGTGATTGTGGAGGTGATCTAAAGGAGAATGATGAGGAAGAAGGTCTAGGTCGATGAAAACTGAGGGATCTTTGGTGGTTTTCAGTTGGTAAATAGTTTTCAACCATCGATCTATTTCTTTCTTCTCATTTTCTTGGCTTGAAGAGCATTGCTATCCTTAAATTGATGGTCTCGACCATCGACTTCATCTTCTACCTCCAACTAATTTTCTTCAAGGTTGGTAACCTCTAGAAATTCAATTTTAAGCAAAATCGTGTGATTTGACACTCAGATCAGACATGTGTGAGCTAGAACCTGGGATCAGTGGATACAAATATGAAGATCAATAAAGTGGGACAAGTTTTGCGAGTGGAAGTTCACTTCTTGACCCTAATTTACACTGTACAAACTTGAAATAATGGATTCTCAATATTTAATCTTATCATGTGACATCTTTGATAAATTGCTTGGCATGTACAATGAATTTCAGTAGTAGGAATGCCTTACTAATTAGATTTCATGATATGATTCAATATTGAAAGATTTGTATTTGAGATGTTATGTAAGGATTGGTGGAATTTGAGGCACTCGAGAAGTCAAGTTTACCCTAATCTAGATCTAAATGAATGATTTATGGTTTATAAGAATGATGACAGTTGCAAATTTGTCAAAGGATTTTTTGCGAAATGCTTAATTAATGAAAGTATAGTAATCATTAGAAATGATTTTTATGTTGTCAAAACAAATTAAATTTGACTAGACAATAGATGCCCTAGACATTATAGAATCCTCACAGGAGGCTTGCCTTGTAGAGAGGAAATGTGCTTCCCGAATGGAGGTATTTTGTCCAGATTGAGGTAAGACGAAGCACACCAGTGGGGTGAAGGGGTCTAGTTTAGTGATTAAATGAGTGTTATACAACACCAAATGGGGATGTTGGTGGTATCTGAGTTTTTTGGTCAATGGACATCTTCGGTAGGTCCATTGATGCAGAGTTGTGCTGATCAATGGACATATTCGATAGGTTCACTGGTGCAAAACAAGTTTAAGTGCTTTGACTCCCCACCCGAGTACCTAAGTTAGGAGGAGTCGAGATATCTGATAACTCCCATTAGCCCCCGAGAGCCAGACGTGATGATTCCAGTTGTAGGCATGGTATTGAGATTCAAGACTTAGAATCTTGGGCATGCTTCTAAGTATTATATAGTGAGATCTTAGCTTGTTGGGATGCTTTCACATGTTGTGGACACCTCATGTGGGTCTAATGGCATAATAAATGAACTAAAAATTATGTGAATAGATTCTGTTTATCCTTTTAGTGCAATAATATTAGATCAATTGCCATGTTGATTGATTTACAATTTTAAAATTTCCATGCCTACATGATTTTGTATCTATGTTCTATCAATTACATACATCTAAATTATCTTGTTTACTTGTTGATTTTCTGTGAGCCAGTAGCTCATCAACCTACTGAAACATTTTTTAGGAAAATGACCAACTCCATTGGAAGAGGCAGAAGCCAATTTTTATCAAAATGAGATAAGAGGTCTTATAAAGAAGTAGTTAGATTATCTAGTCAGTCTCTTATCCTTCCTATGAATCCTAGGAATGAGCGAGCGAGAAAAGAGAGAAGTTTGTAATATGATGTACATGATATACATATTAAGTGAGAACTCTCTCTTTAATGTAAAACCAAACTCTGTAGCATCCTTTAACGTTAAATTCAGACAAGATATTAGTTATTACTTGTTATTGTCTAATGTTGTTAGTTCAGATAAATCTATGTTTCTACAAGTTTCTTTATGATTAATAAAGGGGAAAAGTTAATAAAGTTTACATCATGTGATAAAATGATGGGTTAGTGGAATCCCACCTTGATGAGCCCTAACCTTGGTTAGTGGATTCAGGTCACATCAACTTTTTGGTATCAGAGCATAGGTGAACTTAAATTGAGTTTAGGTTTGGGACATGGGCAATAAAAGACCAACATGATTAGGATGCTTTCCTCTTTAAGCTGCAAATTTTTAGCATATATGTTCTATTATGGATATGCAGACTGTAGGATTTAGGACATGATCTTGGTAATGAACAAGTTGAGAGCCACTATGGCTCTGATCCTCATGTAATTTCTTAAGGTGGAGAAAATAGGGATGAGGTGACAATGATGTATTGTATCTTCCTAGAGACAAAAGAAAAATATAAGATGGACAAGTTGTCACAAGGTTAGCTAATTTTTATCCTCACCTAGTACTGGATGATGTAGATAAATGTAGGAGATACCAAAGAGGTTTAATATTTGAGGTTAGACATAGCGTATCAACTATTGGAATTAGAGGGAGAAAATTTTGGAAAATTTGTGGAGGATGCAAGACGTATAGAATAGTCAATTAATACTAATAAGCAGTTTGAGAGTAAGAAAAGATCTGGCGACTTTAGTAGAAGGGAACATAGTAGTGGCAGATACAAAGGAGGTGGTGGTTTCTTTTCCAAGATAGGACAAGGACTTGGTTGTTTTGGGAGACAAGGATCTAGTTCTTAATAGAGTGGAGGAAGGTCCAGTTCTTGTAGATGGAATAAACCACCTAGATGGGAACCTTTCACTAGGATTTTAGGATCAACACTATTAGTGACAAGTCTCTAGAGACAAGATGCATCCATGTGTGACAACTTTTGGTAGGATACACTCTACACAATGTTGGGGAGTCACTACTCAAACGTGCTATCACTGTAGATAGATGGGGCATATAAAAAGGGACTTCCCAAAGCTTCGGTGTTTTTCTAAACAAGGTTTGAATTACAATTTCAAACTCGACATAGACCAGCTCCAGTTAGAGGGGTAAGTTCTTCAGTGGCTTGAGGTTCTAGAGGGTGGGCACCTAGTACCAGTAGTGGATAATGTGGACAATGTGGTAGAGGGAGAGCTACATGACACTTCTTCTAAATTACACCATTTGAAGGTGTAGTCTCACCTAGAGTGGCGACAAGTGAGATGCTTCTCTTTAACAACATTATAGTTACACTTTTGATAGATCTTGGTGCAACACATTCTTTTATCCAGAGGTCATTAGTTATTGGATTAAATCTTCTGACCCGAGTTTTAACTTATGAGTTATTGTTAAGAGTTCATTACGTGAATCATTAATTTCGACATAAGTGTGTCATGGATGTTTGTTGAGTTTTAGTGTGTATACAATAGTATTTAATCTCGTATCCTTAGATATTAATTCTTTTTAAATTATTATGGGTATGGATTGCCTTGAGACATATCACATCCAATTAGATTGTTGTTAGAAGAATCTATCTTTTAGAAAGATGTCTTTTCATGTGTCTTTATAGGAGATAGGAAAGTCATACCCACATGGAAAGTATCCGTTTTTTTAGCTGAAAGATGTTGAGAAAGGGGTGTTAGGCCTATCTAGAACATGTGGTTGATGCTAGGGTAGAGAAAAGACAGTCAATATAGAGGATGTTCCAGTAGTATGTGAGTTTCCTTATGTCTTTCCCGATGAGTTACCAATTTTACTACCTAAAAGAGATATAGAATTTGAGATACAAATTTTACATGGTAGTCATACAATTGCATTACTAGCCTATAGAATGGCACCTGGAGAGCTAATGGAATTAAAAATTTAGTTATAAGAGTTACTAGATAAGGGATTTTTTCAACCTAGTACATCACCTTGGGGAGCTCCAATACTATTTGTGAAAAATAAGGATGGAACTATGTGATTATGCATAGACTATCAATAATCAAATAAGATAACCATCAAGAACAAATATTCTCTATTTAGGATTTATGGAATGTTTGATCATCTATGTGAAGCAACAATCTTTTCAAAAATAGATCTCAGGTTGGGTTATCATTAGATAAGGATATAGGCATCTGATGTACCTAAGTCAGTATTTAGAACAAGGTGTGGGTATTATGAGTTTGTAGTCAAGTCATTTGGACTGAAAAAATTCCCCAACAACCTTTATGGATATGATGAGGCATGACTGCGGATTGCATAACATAGGTGGGTAAGGCCTCTAAGGTTACCTTAGCTAAGAAGACACATTCTATGAGAGAGAGGCTTTTTGTCAACCAAGCATTTATTTGAGCATTAAATTTATCCAACATAGTCCCATAGGTAGATTTGGTTACCCAAAAATGGATCAACAACACACCAAGATAATTGCCCAGATCGCTAGTCACTTGTAGCCCGCTTCTTCTGCATATTCGGTCCTTCAGATGTCATTCTATGATTTTTGAGAAGAAGACCCTCGATTCCGAGATGGATATAGTATGCCCTGAGACATCTTTGAATTCCTAGAGGAACTTCTTAATGAATTTTGATATGTGTAATGTTAGCATGCTCGAGTAAGATGATATCGTCCACAAAGCAGACATGTGAGATCTTTGGACCTTGATTCCCAAGCTTCACTGGTCACCACTCGCCTTAGTCTACCTTATCCTGATTTTGCTGGCTCAATCTTTCAAGGCATAGAACAAACATGTAAGGGGAAAGTCGATCACCCAGGCAGAGCCCCTTGCTGGCTCTAAAAGGAACATTCGTTGTCCCATTCCAAACAATAGTGACTTCTCCTCTAGTTATCAACAACATTATATATTTGAGTATGTTCTATGGAATCCCAGTTCTCATTAGGGTGTCCTTGACAAACGTCTAAGACATCTAATTGTAGGCTTTGTTCAAATTGATCTTGATGGCCATGGTCTTTGCCCCTTGTTTTTGTTTCATTGTATGGATAAGCTCATGTACCATAGCTATGTTGTCAATAATGTGGCGTGTAGGCACAAAACTACTATGATTCTCATATACCCACTTGGGCATTATAGGTTTCAAACTCTCTGTCACCAGTTTTGATATAATTTTTAGAGTGATATTGTTGATAAAAATGGGGCGTAGATGTGCGTATCGTTCAGGTTTCGTGACTCTAGGAATGAAGATGAGGGTTGCATGGTAGAGTTCATCCAGATCCATGTGTGAATTAATTGCCTGTTTGACGATAGCTATCACGGTTGATCCAATGATCTGCCAATTCTTCTGAATGAAAGTGTCATTGACACCTTTGGGTCATGTCGCTTTCACTAGATCTAGAATTTGACTATGCAAAGGACTTCCTCCTTCATGGGATAGGAGCCTATCTGCTCACTTTATATCATGCTCATCAGTGTGAAATAGCTAGGGAAGGCGGAGGGGTCACTCATGATGCTCATTGTCAGAGCAGTCAGAATATCTTTAAAGTGATGTACAACAATATCCTTCAACTCGTTCTCTCTAGTGATCCATTCATCCCAATCATTTTTTGAAGCAATGATTCTATTCCTTTGTCTTCTTTGGTTCACAAAGTTGTGGTGAAACCTTGAGTTGTTGTCGCCCTCCTTGAGACAATTTATATGGATCTGGTGCTTAAGACCTTCCTCCTCCGCCTTGAATATATTATCAAGTTCTGTTTCAAGGTTTGCACACAGTTTATCAGATATCTCATTGTATTGCACAATGATAAAAGTTGTACCTAGTGAAGAAATTTAAGCATGGATAACAACTAGATGTAATGCACAATCTACAAATTAGGGCACAAGCCTCTCAATATTGCAATATCATGGAGATGGAGAAGGAAAAAAGCATATAATGGAGAGTTAAAGCTAGCACAAAATAACAAAGAGCTCCACAATTTGTTGTACCAAGTGAAGATGAACATGCATCAAAGTATCAAACGTATGGACATGTAGACATTACAAAAAGTAAAAATAACATGTTAGAAACTATTGCATACCTCAACAAAGTGCTTAAACATTGTTGCCCTATCTAAATTAGCCATCTTTCTCAAGAAGGTCAATTGTGATAGAGAGGTGGAAGAGCATGTTTAACACCACCACCACTTGGGTTATGTACCCATAAATAGGCAACCTTTCAAACTCCTATCCATGATGGGGAATCTTGAGGGGAGGAAGGTTGAAACCTTAAACATGATGATGCAAGCTACCTTAGATATAACAAGTATTTTGTGACGACAACAACTCCAAGAAAACAAATGAGAATCAATTACTAGGGTAGGGTAGTAGGGGATGTGGGATTTAGATAAGATTGTGGGAATTGACAATAAAAATAAGAAGAAATTGAGGAGTAATGGTGTACACTCTTTGATCTAGTATGCTAGCTTTTGTAGGTCATGGATTGACCAATTCAATCCCTATCCACAAGTACATGTACCTGAATCCCTAGAATAAAGACTGATAGTAATTATTGCTAACATGCATAGAGAAAAGCATAATGTAGATGTTGATAATGTTGGGTTTTAGGGGAGGCAGAGATGGCAGCGGAAACAAAAAAAAAATTCTCCCCAAACTCAGAACAAGGAAATGCATCAACGTCCATATAATAGGAAAGGATGGTTTGTGGAATCATACCTTGTCCCGAGGCTTGCTCGGCGACAATACCTCGCGGCTTGCGCACTCTTCACCACCTGTCTTGGACGGTGTCTGTGCAGCTCCTGGTCGCACCTAGACTGTCGGGATTGACAGTTGTCCTCCTAAGCGGCAGAAACCTCCCGCCTCTGAAGTAGTCCATACGGACCACCTGGAACTCCACACTCCTTATCCCATAAGGAGTTGGAAGGAGTCGCACCCTCCTGTTGACGTACTAGTTGCCAACACACTCTCCTGCTGCTAGTTGCAACTGCAGTTGTCTTTCCCTTATTGTGCCTCCCTTTTCAGGTAGCACTTGCTCGGGCTCTCTCTCGGTTACCAAAACTAGAGAGAACAACAACTTTGTAGAGCAACTGGTTTCACTGAGTTGTACTATGAGAATCCCCCAATACCCCTATATATAGGAGGGTCATGGGATAGGGTTCTCCATCCCGGGCAATGCGGGACTAAAATCAGGAGTAGAAGGGTTCGAGATTTTCCACAAAAGCAACCAACTCGCAACCTGAACCGATCGTTTCACAACTGAAACGGTCAGTTGGGGACCTGAACTGGTCGGTTCACAAGTGAATCGGTCGGTTGGGACACCTCAACTGGTCGGTTCACAATTGAACCAGTCGGTTGGTGGTCCTGGTCGGTTCTCAATTGACTTTCCTTCTTTTATTTCTAATTGGTATCGAATACCAATCCTATTTCCCAATCAAATTGGGCAATTGAAATGAAAGGAAAATTCTCACCAATCCTACTTTCCCAACTTCCTCGGTTGCACCAGTTGAATCGGTCATTTCAACACTTGAAGCAATCAGTTCAACCTGATCTTGAGCCGATCAACTCAACACTTGAGCCGACCGGTTCACCCAGCTCAGCCGATCGGTTCATCACATGAGCCGATCGGTTGGGAGTGCAGATTGTGTAGAATCAATCAATTGTGATTTCAATCAATCTGATACTCCAATCAATGTGTCCAACACCTTGAACATTATGATTTTGAGCTATCAATTGATTGAGTGTTTAATTGAACTACTAAACTCCTTTAGTAATCAATCTAAACGTTGCTTGTGGACAAAACTCCTATTCCAGGTTAAATCCTATGTGTGTGACCTTGTAGGTCCATTTCACGTTAGCAGTGAAAGTCCATAACACTTATGACTTCACAAGCAAAGAGCGGTGCCTAGTCACACATCAGTGCTACCCAAGTGAAATAGAAAGTTAGAGAACAACTTTCAATCCTACAATCCATGAATGGTGTTACAGTGAATGTATAATTCCTTTGTCACTGATATCCCGAATGAACTCAAGGCATGGAACAATCTTCCTGTCAACGTTCATTCACTTTCTTGATCTCAGAGTAGACTGGAAGAGATATGTATGACATCAATATCACATATTGATTCACACATGTGTGCATGCCTTTCTCAATCCTACTCATCAAGTGGCCATGGATATCAAACTCCCTCAGGAGGGACAAATCCCATATCTATCACTCACCCCTCAAAAGCCCCATGTGTCAAAGCCACCCAATCATCACCTTTATAACAACCCATGTTTCAAGATTGCGTTTGATGATGTCAAAGTGTGCCCAACGACATGTGTTGAGTGTAGTGATTTCAGGTCAAAGAATCACACTCACCACCATCATTGTGAGTACTGACTGTGACTACCATATCATGGTTCCATGTGTCAAACTCACGGTGGGTTTGTATGGTACACTTGTTCTCTAACACGTACCTATGTGTTTGGTTTGATATCTCTATATCATGACTAATGAGATTCTATCATCAACCAACACCACAATCTAGTCGTGTGTGTCATTTTTGTCTATCTACCTTCCACAATGACATCCGACTAGGGACATAACAAGAATGTACAAACTCTTAGCATCTGTATGATCTCATCGTTCAGGTCATGAACCTGAAGGCATACGTCATTGAGTACTTCCATTCTCTAGACATTCAATATGTTCTATCACTATCTCATATGACTGAACCAGAAAGAATTGGAAGTTCGCCTTTGTTGTTTATCAAATCAATCTTAATGTATTCCACCAATCATCCCATGATTGGCTCTCAGGGCATACATACCAACAGACTCCCACATGCACTGCGAGCCAATCACCCTTGAATTGTATTCATAGTGATCTTCAAACATGTCCCACATGTTACTGTGCTCTAGTGCAAACATAGTGAGTTATGGCAACACCTTGCCAAAGTCAGTATAAATTGCATGTCTCACATCTCTTCATTGTACGTCACACGTATGAGATGGAGTTGTCGTAATATGCGATCTTGTATTCCTTTGCTAACCTTTAGCCACATTGCATGATCAAGGATTCCATACTTGTCATCAATGAGCGGAATATCTATAAGTTCATCTCATGAACTTCCAGATCCATATAGTATCTACTGTTGTTCTCTAATGCATAGATACTCGGCATTTCCTTTTAAGTGGTTTTATTGGAACACTTCCAATTATCAACAAACTTTCACTTTTATACATCCTATGTATATTTTTTGTGATTAATTTTCTGTCCTTTCGGAAGTTCGCATCAATGTAACTCTTTACATCGAACTCTTCCTTATCTCCATAGAACTAGTATTTCTCAAGTACTTATCAAGTTCTTATGGTATTCCAGTAACCCTTACTGGAAGTAGACAGACATCCACTCGTCATGTCCCACATACGAGTTATCAGGATGAGCACATCATATTGTCATGTCGTGCATACAAGATGATGAATGCATTTTATTCTTGCCATGTCCATACATGCAAGATAATGGGATGATTACATACATGATAGATCCATATCTATTCTTAGTGTTCCCATTCTTCACAAGAATTGGACACTTGGCCTTGGGATACTAACTTCATGTAACATGGACAAGTTTTCTCCCACTGAATCTGTGCATACTGAACACTTCAGTACAGATTGCCAATGTATGTTCTCTCTTTTCCAGGTCAAGAGGTTCTTTGAGAACTATCTCTATAGATCTCTATTCCTATCACATAGGAAACATCTCTATCTTCCTTAAAGATAATTTCCACTTTTGGATTTCCATTTTAGAACATTTCCATTTCACATCAACATGTGGAATGTGAACACGCTCCCACTAAATCACAGATCCCTTCTTTATCTTTGACATATAAGTCAAACCCTTTGACTATATCATCAAAGTAAAGATCCAATTCTGAGTTTCTTGTACTCAATCAATCATGTTGATTAGTCCATTGTAACTTATAGACTTCATTTACATTAGTGGATTCATAAACCTTATAGGTTGTGTCTCGTACACATCCTTGTTTTATTCCTCATAGGAATGTGGTTTTAGTATCCATATGCCAAATGTCTTAGTCATTAAGTTGCAATCAACAAGCATCATCCTTCTCAAAATTTCATCCATGTGTCTTAACACTTAAGACTTATTTGCACTTATGGATTTCATCCCATGGGTGCTACCATCAAGGTCATACCATATGGTTCACATGGATGTCATTTAGGATGTAATGGTGATAAACCATAACTCAAAATCAGGTTCCTCATATTCATCTGGATAGTTGACTCATCACATGAACAACTCATCATATAGATAATTGAGGTGTATCTATTAAGGATATAAGAACTTACAACTCCTTGTGATTCTTAATGTCCTTTATTAGTGTGGGGTATTCTTTTATTAAGAAGAATTCAGTTATTTGATAATCATTCTCTAAGTCCTTAGAATATGATTCCTTCTTGATTTAGACCACCATTCCTTAATCATGAGTTCACTATGATACACTGTCATAATCACTCATAAGGATCTCTATGATAATCTTGAACACTTCAAGATATTCATATTGGTATTTCTCTAAACACCATTTGAATTATTAGCATTTGTTCCAATAGGTATGTGAATACATCACATGTATTATACCTAATAGGATAATCATTCTCCCACTACCATTAGTGAAGATTGATTAATCATGTCCAAGATATTCATGTCTCTTACTGGTTCTCTAACCAAAAGAGTCTAGATTTATCCATCATATGGAAACTAGAAATGAATTTCTCATGATTGATGCTAATTAGATTGTTTGAGTTATCTATAACTTTTAGGTATCATTTTATCCTATGCATACCATGTATCACAAGATAAACAAGGCATTTCCACAAATATTATATCTTTAAGATTGAAACATCAACTTTATTAATTGCCATCATTGTCATACAATATGCAAAAATAAAGTGTTTCTATCAATTGGCAATATATGAAATAGCAGTTCTCAACTCTATTTCGTTCCCTTTAGGCTGAAATAAATTGAAAGATACTCCTATCTATGGTAGCAACACTTGCTCCAATGATGGGTACTTCTTTCTTGGTCCTTTCACAAAGGCCATCACTTCTTTGTGGATATTGCATATCATATATGACATATCCATATCTTGGTATCATATACCTAAGATAAAGAAGTGGTTCATTTCCTGATACCTTAGGTGGAGATCTCCATCCCCTCCTTCATCTTCTTTTGTTCTTCCAGATATAGAGGGCAATCCCTCATACACCCTTTCCCCATGTGCCTTGAGGCTGAAGACGGCTTGGATTGTTGGCTAGCATCAGAACACTTCTTTGCTTTGCCCTTATCCTTGCCCTTAAGAATTACCTTTCTCTTTGATCACATCAAAGATTATGGTTTGTCTTTCTTCATCTTTTCCTCTACTATCCTCAACATGTCCAACAACTCTTGCAACGCTTGTCAAAGTTGTTCATGTTGTAGCTTATCATGAATTGTATGATTCTCGCAACATTTGCAGTATCATACCAATAGCCAACCCTTAGCTCAGAGGGAATCCTTGTTAGTCAGGTTTTCCACATACCCAATCACATTGAGTGTGTGAATACCTTACTGGATCTCCTTCTGTCATGACATACTAGGACAGTGTCTTGGAGACATCATATGTCTCATGTTGTCTCTGCAACTCATAGTTCAGAGAACACAACATCAAGCACTCCTCATCAATGTTTTCCTCGGTATGCTTCCATAAGCATACTTTCAGTCATTGATGTGGTGGGATTGAGTTTATCTGGTCTTGGTATAACTAGGACTTAGAGCTTTTGCTCTTTGAGAACATTTCTCATCATCCTAACCAGTCATGGAATTATTCCCATTTAATTTGTTGGTCTCAAAGACCGATCGCAAATAAAGTGATTTGTTGATTAACCATTTATTTTAACAAAAGGAAATATATGCAATTTTAGTCCAAAACTCTTTTTGACTTGTTTGATTGATTTGAAAAGTTGACGATAAAATTAGGCCTTTAATTAATTATCGCTCCCAATATTTTACTTCAAATTGATAGCCCTCACCATCAATTCAGAAGATTGCAGCGTACAACCTTCTAGTGGGCAAGATCCTGAAATCCTCTAAGTCATGGACCAGCTAGGGCTGTCACCCACAACATAGATCTCTCAGGTAGGCAACTTTTGCCAATTGCATCATATGCAACTCTTGATGAATGAACATGTGCAACACCTTGCCATGAACATTCCTTGCCTATGGGCATAGACGCTCTAAGAATCACCAGTTAAGTCTAACCCAAAAGCCGACACGGTAAACATGCACCCTGCTTTGGCAGAACCTACATGTCTACCCTTCACACTTCCATAAGATAGACGGCGCACCATGCTTTGGCGTAACCTACGCTTGGTCGATCGAGTTTTTCATGTGTGCCGCTAATGTAAGGCATATTAGACTTAATATTTTAATGAGGGATTTGGTTTTTATATACATATACATATCCAATCACCACAATACATAGTATGTATCATATACATGCTATATCCCACAGAAAACATGCAAAACGATAAAAGCAGTGATTATGGCCATCCTAATGTGATTCCTCGAGCCAAGAGGAATCACGGTCATCTAGGTCTACATCACATGCAACCTATACAAGATGAACTCTGTGCTTTACCTTCTGAGTAGATCAACTCATCACATGAATGACTTGCTCGTTTTGGCCCGATCGTCTGGGTGCCACCAGCCGATCGGTTGGCTCCTCTAGCCGATTGGTTCACCTGGACGTCGTGCATCTCATCATGGTCTCCACCCGTTTGTATCGCTCCTCGAACTGGTCATCAACCGATCGGCTCACACCTTGAACCGATCGTCTGGAACGTCAACCGATCAGTTCACGCCTTGAACCGATCGTCTCAGTTGTCGTCTCGATGTCCTCCGTTCTTTGACATAATAGGAAATAAAATCTATCCTATTTTACATTGCATAAAGCAAAACCTCGAGTTACATTCGAAGGGAGCAAAGGTAGGAGAGAAATCTCGAATTATTTCGAGTTACATCAGGAATAGGAGAAGGAAGATCGGTGCGCAGACTGAGATTCAAGAAACCACATACAACCATACACATATAGGGTTTATTGGACATAACCACGCTATACATCCACCACAAAACTCGTTTAAGGGTGACGCGTATCGAGTGCATTAATAATACATATCATATATGTAATTTGGGATTTGTGGATTTAGGATTGGACATGCATAAAGCCAATTTTATTTGCATCGTATGCAATAAATAAAGGTGACAAACCAAAATCGATCATATCGATATTCCTAAAATATAGAGCAGTTGGCGTGGCTCTGATACCACTGTTGGGTTTTAGGGGAGGCAGAGATGGCAGCGGAAACAAAAAAAAATTCTCTCCAAACCAGGAACAAGGAAACACATCAACGTCTATATAATAGGAAAGGATGGTTTGTGGAATCATACCTTGTCCCAAGGATTGCTCGGCGAAAATACCTCATGACTTGCGCGGTCTTCACCACCTGTCTTGGACGGTGTATGTGCAGCTCCTGGTCACACCTGGACTGTCGGGATTGACAGTTGTCCTCCTAAGCGGCAGAAACCTCCCGCCTCTGAAGTAGTCCACACGGACCACCTGGAACTCCACACTCCTTGTCCCACAAGGAGTTGGAAGGATTCGCACCCTCCTATTGACGTACTAGTCGCCAACACACTCTCATGCTGCCAGTTACAACTACAGTTGTCTTTCCCTTGTTGTGCCTCCTTTTTTGGGTAGCACTTGCTCGGGCTCTCTCTCGGTTACCAAAACTAGAGAGAATGACAACTTTGCAGAGCAACTGGTTGCACTGAGTTGTACTATGAGAAGCCCCCAATACCCCTATATATAGGAGGGTCATGGGACAGGGTTCTCCATCCCGGGCAATGCGGGACTAAAAGCAGGAGTAGAAGGGTTTGAGATTTTCCATAAAAGAAACCAACTCGCAACCTAAACCAATCGTTTCACAACTAAAATGGTCGGTTGGGGACCTGAACCGGTCGGTTCACAAGTGAACCGGTCAGTTGGGACACCTCAACTGGTCGGTTCACAAGTGAATCGGTCGGTTGGTGGTCCTGGTCGGTTCCTGATTGACTTTCATTCTTTTGTTCGTAATTGGTATCGAATACCAATCCTATTTCCCAATCAAATTGGGCAATTGAAATGAAAGGAAAATTTTCACCAATCCTACTTTCCCAACTTGCTCAGTTGCACCAGTTGAATCGATCGTTTCAACACTTGAAGCAATCAGTTCAACCTGATCTTGAGCCAATCGACTCAACACTTGAGCCGACTGGTTCACCCAGCTCAGCCAATTGGTTCATCACATGAGTCGATCGGTTGGGAGTGCAGATTGTGTAGAATCAGTCAATTGTGATTTCAATCAATCTGATACTCCAATCAATGTGTCCAACACCTTGAACATTATGATTTTGAGCTATCAATTGATTGAGTGTTTAATTGAACTACTAAACTCCTTTAGTAATCAATCTAAACGTTGCTTGTGGACAAAAATCATATTCCAGGTTAAATCCTATGTGTGTGACCCTACAGGCCCATTTCACGTTGGCAGTGAAAGTCCATAACACTTATGACTTCATAAGAAAAGAGCGGTGCCTAGTCACACATCAGTGCTACCCAAGTGAAATAGAAAGTTGGAGAACAACTTTCAATCCTACAATCCGTGAATGGTGTTACATTGAATGTATAATTCCTTTGTCACTAATATCTCGAATGAACTTGAGGCATGGAACAGTCATCCTATCAACGTTCATTCACTTTCTTGATCTCAGAGTAGACTGGAAGAGATATGTATGACATCAATATCACATACGAATTCACGCATGCGTGCACGCCTTTCTCAATCCTACTCATCAAGTGGCCATGGATATAAAACACCCTCAAGAGGGACAAATCCCATATCTATCACTCACCCCTTAAAAGCCCCATGTGTCAAAGCCACCCAATCATCACCTTTATAACAACCCATGTTTCAGGACTGCGTTTGATGATGTCAAAGTGTGCCCAACGACATGTGTTGAGTGTAGTGATTTCAGGTCAAAGAATCACACTCACCACCATCACTGTGAGTACTGACTGTGACTACCATATCATGGTTCCATGTTTCAAACTCACGGTGGGTCTATCCGGTACACTTGTTCTCTAACAAGTACCTATGTCTTTGGTTTGATATATCTATATCATGACTAATGAGATTCTGTCATCAACCAACACCACAATCTAGTCTTGTGTGTCATTGTTATCTATCTACCTTCCACAATGACATCTGACTAGGGACATAAAAATAATGTACAAACTCTTAGCATCTGTATGATCTCATCGTTCAGGTCATGAACCTGAAGGCATACGTCATTGAGTACTGTCATTCTCTAGACATTCAATCTATTCTATCACTATCTCATATGACTAAACCAGAAAGAATTGGAAGCTCGCCTTTGTTGTTTATCAAATCAATCTTAATGTATCCCACCAATCATCCCATGATTGTCTCTCAAGGCATACATACCAACAGATAACATGAGCAATAGCTTACAGAGAAGACCTATTTCATAATCGTTGTCGATGTCATGATGTGGGAACATTTTTCTCAATAATACATATTGGGATGTTTACATAACACAACAAAGCATGTTTGTTACAACCCATACCATGCTTAGCTAGTAATCAAAGAGTTAAATATAACCCTAGTGATAACAATTCTTGTTAACATTTAATTAACTTGTGAATTAAATTATATTTAATATTTTAAATCATATTATTGTATTAAAATGAAGAAAAATAAAAAATGAAACCATAGAAACAAAAATGAATAAGATCAGAGTTGACATGAGCAAGTTACGACCTTTTAGTTCTCATGTAGACTTGCCATAGATTGACAACCGATGAGTATAGACCGAAGATTGGTCAGGTTCGATGTAACATCCCAGGATTTGAGGCCTCGGATAAAATGATCTTATAAGGAATAATTGGACTACCCATATCACCAAGGTGCACCTCCTTTTCCGGGAGCCCATCTCTAAAGAACTCCATTGTTAAGCGTGCTCAGCATGTAGTAGTACTAGGTTGGGTGACCAGTCGGGAAGTTGATCCTGGCTTGCGCATCAGTGTGGACAAAGTGCGCAGTTAAGGCTAGCGGTGGTTTGTGGGGCCAATCGTCATTCCTGAAACTCTAGTAGAGTCGTGGAGCCCATCTCTAAAGAACTCCATAGTTAAGCATGCTCAGCTTGGAGTAGTAATAGGATGGGTGACCAGTCGGGAAGTTGATCCTGGCTTGCACGTCAGTGTGGACAAAGTGCGCAGTTAAGGCTAGTGGTGGTTTGTGGGCCATTCGTCATTCCTAAAACTCTACTAGAGTCATGGGCAGTGGGCCCCGAGCTTTACATTTGACAACTGATGGAGGAATCAACGGTTATGAATTGAAGGATTCACAAATCAACAAATGATGGTTTTACTAAACCCCTAAATCGATGGTGGAGAAATGAAGGTTTTCCTAAGTTGGTAAACCTATGATTAGGATCAAAGGTTTTTCCTTTAGTTGATAAAATAATGGTTTTAAATCGATGGTTTCACTATTTTTAAAATGATGGTTCTGGTTGAAGGATGCCTTCTGATGGCTCATTAGGGAAGAACCTTCCAATGGTCATGCAGGGTAGTTAGCTACCGAGGGTTTTTGAAGGGGAGTTGCCTAATGAGGGTTTGACTGGTTAATGTCAGCCAAAGGAATGACAAAACGAAGGGTTCATGAATTGGTGGTTGTGTTGACATCCAACAACTGATGGTTATCCATATCAAAGGCTTTGCCTTCGGATGGTTTCTCTACATGCCGCCTAGATGCACCAATCATGAGATCCTTAGATCTTTATATATAGATGATGAGAACCGATGAGACGAGAAGTATAGTTTCATATCTATCTTTTGTCCATATGAAGATGTTGAGCAGTGACAAAAAGGCGATTGCAGAGGTGATCTGAAGGATAATGATGAGGAAGAAAGTCTAGGTTGACAGAAATCAAAGGATCTTTGGTGGATTTTAGTTGGTAAATAGTTTTCAACCATAGATCTCTTTCCTTCTTCTCGTTTTCTTGGTTTGAAGAGCATTGTTGATCCTTGGATTTATGGTCTCGACCATCGACTTCATTTCTACCTCCAAGTGAGCTTCTTCAAGGTGGTAACCTCTAGACGGTCAATTTTGAGCAAGATCGTGTGATCTGATGCTCAGATCAGACATGTGTGAGCTATAACCTGGGCTCAGTGGATACAAATCTAAAGATCAATAAAGTGGGATGCATTTTGTGAGTGGAAGTTCACTTCTTGACCCTAATTTACAATGTACAAACTTGAAATAATGGATTCTCAATATTTAATCTTATTCTATGACGTCTTTGATAAATTGCTAGGTCTGTACTATGAATTTCAGTAGTAGGAACACCTTATTAATTAGTTTTGATGATATGATTCAATATTGAAAGATTTCTATTTGAGATTTTGTGTAAGAATTGGTGGAATTAGAGGAACTGGAGAAGTCAAGTTTACCCTAATCTAGTTCTAAAGGATTGATTTATGGTTTATAAGAATGATGAAATTGCAAATTTGTCAAAGGATTTTGTGTGAAATGCTTAATTAATGAAAGTAGAGTAATCATTAGAAATGATAATGATATTGTTAAAACAAATTAAATATCGCTAGATGATAGATGCCCTAGACACTATAGAACTCTCATAGGAGGCTTGCCTTGTAGAGAGGATGCTTTTCTCTTTAAGCTGCAATTTTTCAGCAGATATGTTCTATTATGGATATGCAAATGGTCAGATTTAGGACATGGTCTTGGTAATTAACAAGTTGAGAGACATTATGGCCTTAATCCTCATGCAATTGCTCAAGGTGGAGAAGATAGGGATGAGGTGACAAGGATGTATCGTATCTTCATGGAGATAAAAGAAAAATATAAGATGGACAAGAGATCACAAGGTTAACTAACTTTTGTCCTCACCTAGTATTGGATGATGTAGAGAAATGTAGGAGATACCAATGAGGTTTAAGATTCGAGGTTAGACATAGCATATCAACTATTAGAATAAGAGGGAGAAAATTTTGGAAAATTTGTGGAGGCTGCAAGACGTATAAAAGAGTCAATCGATACTAATAAGCAGTTTGAGAGTAAGAAAAGATATGGAGAGTTCGGTAGAAGGGAACATAGTAGTGGCGGATACAAAGGAGGTGATGGTTTATTTTCCAAGATAGGATGAGGACTTGGTTGTTTTGGGAGACAAGTATCTAGTTCTTAATAGAGTGGAGGAAGGTCCATTTCCAATAGATGGAATACACCACCCAGGTGGGCACCTTTAACTAGGATTTTAGGATCAACATTTTTAGTGACAAGTCTCTAGAGACAAGATGCATCCATGTGTGACAGCTTTGGTAGGATACACTCTAAACAATGTTGGGGAGTCACTACTCAAACGTACTATCACTGTTGACGGATGGAAAATATAAAAAGGGACTTCCCAAAGCATCATTACATTTCTAAACAAGGTTTGAATTACAATTTCAAACTCGACATAGACATGCTCTAGATAGAGGGGTAAGTTCTTCAGTGGCTTGAGGTTCTAGAGAGGGCACCTAGTACCAGTAGTGGACAACAAGGACAATGTGGTACATATAGAGATACATGACACTTCTTCTAAATTACACCATCTGAAGGTTTCATCTCACCCAGAGTGGTGACAAGTGAGATGCTTCTCTTTAACAACATTTTTTGGTGCTCCTCTCTTTAACAACATTATAGTTACACTTTTGATAGATCTCAGTGCAACACATTCTTTTATCCAGAGGTCATTAGTTATTGGGTTAAATCTTTTAACCCGGGGTTTAACTTATGAGTTGTTGTTAAGAGTTCATTACGTGAATCATCAATTTTGACAGAATTGTGTCCTGGATGTCTGTTGAGTTTTAGTGGGTATACAAAAGTAGTTAATATCATATCCTTAGATATTAATTCTTTTCAAATAATTTTGGGTATGGATTGCCTTGAGACATATCACGTCCAATTAGATTGTTGGAAGAAGAAACTATCTTTTAGCAAGGTGGCTTTTCATGTGTCTCTATAGGAGATAGAAAAGTCGTATCCACATGGATAGTATCAACTATTGTAGCTGACAAGATGATGAGAAAGGGGTGTGAGGCATATGTAGCACATGTGGTAGATGCTAGGGCAGAGAAAACAACAATCAATATAGAGGATGTTCTAGTAGTATGTGAGCTTCCTGATGTCTTTCCCGATGAGTTACCAAGTTTACCACCTAAAAGAGATACAGAATTTGAGATACAAATTTTACCTAGTAGTCATACAATTGCATTACTAGCCTATAGAATGTCACATGAAGAGCTAATGGAATTAAAAATTTAGTTACAAGAGTTACTGAATAAGGGGTTTATTCAACCTAGTACATCACCTTGGGGAGCTCCAATATTGTTTATGAAAAAGAAGGATGGAACTATGCAATTATGCATAGACTATCGACAATCAAATAAGATAACCATCAAAAACAAATATTCTCTATCTAGGATTGATGGCATGTTTGATCATCTACGTGAAGCAACAATCTTTTCAAAAATAGATCTGAGTTTGGGTTATCATCAGTTAAGGATAAAGGCATCTTATGTACCTAAGTTAGCGTTTAGAACAAGGTATGGGCATTATAAGTTTGTAGTCAAGTATTTTGCACTGAAAAATTTACCCAAAAACCTTTATGGATATGATGAATAGGACCTTCAATCCTTACTAGATCTTATAGTAGTGTTCGTAGATGATGTTCTTATATATTCTGGAGATGCAGAACAAAATGAGCAACATCTGAGGATAGCCTAGTAGTTGTTGAGGCAACATGAACTTTATGCTAAGTTCAACAAATATGAGCTTTGGTTAGCTGAAGTTTCCTTTCTTGGACACGTCATATCAGGAGAAGGAGTCAGTATAGACCCTAAGAAAGTGGAATCTATTCTTCAGTGGGAGCAACCTACAACCCCTACTGAGATCAAAAGTTTTCAAGGGTTAGTTGGATATTATAGAAGGTTTATAAGAAACTTTAATGCTTTAGCAACACCTCTTACACACTTAACAAGGAAGGATGTGCCTTTCTTTTGGTCTGAATCATGTGAGAAGATTTTTCAAACATAAAGAAGAATTTAACCACAACATTAATTTTGATTTTACCAGAGGCAGGTAAAGGTTATCTTGTTTTTTGTGATGCATCCAGGAGAGGTTTGGGTTGTGTTCTTATGCAGGAAGGGAAAGTGGTGGCATATGCTTCTAGACAACATAAGAAGAATGAAGAGAACTATCCCGCACACAATCTTGAGATGGTAGTAGTAGTGCCTACCTTAAAGACATGCCATCATTATCTCTATGGCGAGTCATGTCACGTCTTTACTGACCATAAGAGTATTAAGTATAATTTCACCTTGAGATGGCGTAGGTAGTTAGAGCTTATAAAGGACTATGATGTTACCATTTATTATCATCCTGGGAAGGACAATGTAGTAGTAGATCCTCTGAGTAGGAAGTCAACATCATCTATAGACATGTTTTCTATGGCAAGCATAGAAAGAGATTTATTAGTCAAGATGGAGTGATGAATCTAGATTTGAATGTGCATGAACAAGGCGGACTCATTGACAAATGCATGTTAGACCTCCATTCCATGATCAGATCAAGGAGCTTCCACATAGTGATAATAAATTGCAACAGGTCGTGCATGATATAGCAGGAGGTAAGAGAATACAATTCAGATATTCAGATGATGAGATGTTGTATATGCATGACAAATTATGTGTGTCAAGTGATTTAGAAGTAAGTCAGTAGATTGAGGAAGCACACTCTTCTATGTATGTGATGCATCCTAGTAACAAAAAGATGTACACAAACCTTAAAGAATTATATTGGTGGTCAGATATGAAGAAAAGGGTGGTTGAGTATGTATCTAAGAGCGGTGTATGTCAACAAGTCAAGGCTGAACATCAGAAGCCAGCAGATACCATGCAATCACTTCCTATTCCTGAATGGAAGTGGGAGCATATTACTATGGACTTTGTGGTTGGGTTACCTAAGACTCCACATGGATTTGACTATATAGTAATAATAGATAGACTAACTAAGTCTTTTCACTTTATACTAGTTAAGACAACATGGGATAAGCCAAAGTTTATATTGATGAGATAGTCAGCTTGCATGGGGCACCAATTTCCATAATATCTTATAGAGATCCTAAATTCACATCTAGATTCTGAAATTGGTTGCATCTTTCTTTGGGAACAAGATTGAAGTTTAGCACAACATTCCACACTCAAACAGATGGACAGCCAAAACAGACCATTCAAACACTGGAGGACATGTTGAGAGAATGTGTTTTGTAGTTGAATGGCAGTTGGGATGATCACCTTAGTCTAATAGAGTTTTCCTACAATAATATTTATCATTCTAGTTTAGGCATAGCCTCTTATAAAGCTCTTTACGGGAGAAAGTGTAGATCACCTATTTTTTGGTGTGAAGTCAGAGAGAGGCAAATTCTAGGTCCAGAGTTGGTTGGAAAGATGACAAAAAAAGATATTTGTGATCAGATAATAGTTGAAGGATGTAGAGGATAGGTTGAAAAGATCTAAAAAGAAAAGGCATAGACAACTTTAATTTGAGGTTGAGGATGAGGTTTACTTGAAGGTCTGCACATGGAAAGATGTGTTGAGGTTTGGAAAGCAAGGTAAACTAACTCCTAGATACATGGGCCCCCATCCAATCATTCAGAGAATTGGACCAGTAGCATATAAAATTGAGTTGCCTCCTTAGCTAGCCAATCTACATAATGTGTTTCATGTATCCATGTTGAAGAAGTGTCCTCCAGTTACACAGAAGTTCATAGACCTACAACTAGTATGACTAAGGGAAGATGTATCCTATGTTGAAGGTCCTATACAAATTATACACCATAGAAGTCAAAAGCTTAAAAGGAGAGAGATGCCCTTAGTGGAGATCCTTTAGAGGAACCATGGTGTAGAAGAAGCTACATGGGAATTAGAAATTGAGATGTGCAACAAGTATTGCTTCCTGTTATCATAATCCCGAGACAAAATTTTGTTAGAGGGGGAGATTGTTACAACATGTACAATGGTTAGCTGGTTATCAAAGAGCTAAATATAACCCTAGTGATAAGGATGCTTGTTAAATTAGCTTTAATATTTTAAATTATATTTTGGTATTAAACTGAAGAGAATTCAAAAATGAAACCATAGAAACAAAAATGAATCAGACTAGAGTTGAAATGAGCAAATTACAACCTTTTCAGTTCTCCTACAGACTTACCATCGATTGACAACCGATGAGTATAGGCAGAAGGTTGGTCGGGTTTGAGAACTGATGGATGAATAGATAATTATAAATTGAAGGATTCACAAATCAACAAACAATGGTTTTACTGAATTCCTAAATCGATGGTGGAAAAATGAAGGTTTTCCTTAGCTGTTAAACTGATGGCTTAGGATCAAATGTTTTTCCTTTAGTTGATAAAACAATGGTTTTGAATCAATGGTATCACAAAGTTTTTAAATCAATGATTTTGGTTGAAGGATGCTTCCGATGGCTCAATAGGGAAGCGTCTTTCTATGGTCTGGCAAGGTAGTTAGCTATTGAGGGTTTTTGGAGGGGAGTTTCCTACCGATGTTTTGACCAGTGGATGTAAACCAAAGGATTCATAAATTGATGGCTGTGATGATATGCAAAAGGTTATGGTTGTCTAGATTGAAGGCTTTGTCTTCTGATGGTTTCTCTACATGCTACCTGGATGCACCAATCGTGAGATCCTTAGATCTCTCTATATAGCCATTGAGAACCGATGAGACGAGAAGTATAATTTTGTATCTATATTTCATCCATCAGAAGACATTGAACGATGACATAGAAGGCAATCACTGAGGTAGTCTAAAGGAGAATGACGAGGAAGAAGATTTAGGTCAACATAAACTAAATGATGTTTGGTGGTTTTGAGTTGGTAAGTAGTTTTTAACTGTAGATCTCTTTCCTTTTTCTTGTTTTCTTGGCTTGAAGAGCATTGTTGATCCTTGAACTAATGGTTTCAACCATCGACTTCATATTCTACCTCTAGCTGAGTTTCTCTGAGGTTGGTAATCCCTAGACAATTGGTTTTAAGCGAGATCGCATGATCTAATGCTCAGATCAGACATGTGTGAGCTGGAACATGAGCTCAATGGATACAAATATGAAGATCAATAAACTAGGACAAATAATCTAGGTGGAAAATCACCTCTTAACCCTGATTTATTGATATACAAATTTGAAATAATAGATTCTTAGTATTTAATCTTATTATGTGATATATGTGATAAATTTGCTAGGCTTGTACAATGAATTTCAGGAATAGGAGTGGCTTTTATTAATTATACTCTATGATATCAATCAATATTGAAAGATTTCTATGTGAGATGTTATGTAAGACATGTGGGGATTGGTGGAATTAGAGGGACCAAAGAAGCCAAGTTTGCCCTAATCTAGATCTAAAGGATCGGTTTAATGTTTATAAGAATGATGAAAGTTGCAAATTTTTCAAAGGATTTTGTGTGAAATTGTTACAACCACATCCCACAATTACCACTAATCATGAGATTAGGGCATAAGTTTGAGGATTATACTTAATATAAAGTTCACTTCCAACTTTTTTCCTATATTTCAAACTCTTTGTTTTCTTGTATTCAATCACATAAACAAACTTTACAATGGAATTAAACCTTGATTACTCTAATATGAACTCAAAATTAATGATACACATCGAGACATTCGTTTTGTTCCTCACACTTCCATGTACGTACAACTTGATAACTAGATATATACTATATTATTAAGAAAACTAAGATACAAATCATCATTTAGAACTCTCTCTCTCAACTCTATACAAGGACCTAGAGTAACAGGGACTGACTGAACTTAATTAATCTCATACCTAACTCGTATGACATATCTATGTTGATGCAATGACATCTTGAGTCCACGAGTTATCCAAAAAAATTGTAAGTAGAGGGGTGAGCCTACTTGCTCAGTGAATGAGTACTTCAAAGAAACAGTCTAAAGCACTAATATAATTACAGATATATTGTTGAGCAACCGATATCAATTATAACAACAGTAAGCTTACTAACCATTTGCAAACATAAATATGTCAAGATACTCTAGATATCTACATGAGTGAATCAATATATGAACATGCTTGATTAATCTCATTGTGAACTAATTACTCAGAAACATACAAAGGATAATTGAATAACTGCACACACTTGGTTAACCTCTCATTCATCTTATTATGTCCTGAACCCACATGAGGTGTACCACAACATGTGAAAGAATCACAGCTAGCTACGATCTTGATGTACAAGGCTTAAAAGCATGTCCGGGTTCCTAAGATTATCCCTTGAGTAAGACCCCATCTACAGTGGGCTTTGACACGTCTGCCTCTCGACAACTAATGGGAGCGGTCGGATATTTCAAGATCCACCTCTCAGCCTCGGTACTCAGGCGGTGAGTCAAAGCCCTTAGGCTTATTATGTATTAGTGGACCAACTGACCATTGATCACTACAACATATAAGATAGGTACCATTGGCATCCCCGGTTGGTGTTGGGTACCACACAACTGTAAGGATTCTGCCCTACTAGTCAAGATCCCTGCACCCTATTGGTGCGCTCTGGCTTACCTCGATCTGGATTACCTCTAGTCAGGAAATCATTTCCTCCCCACAACTCATGCCTCATCCTGTGAGGATTCTACAATGTTCATGGCATCTGAATGTCTAATTCACTCTTTAAGTTCACAGTTCAATCATCACATCAACATATCTTAGTTTAGCTTTGTAAACCGTTCATTTCATAGATCATTTGATAATATTTACCACAAACTAAACTATTAATCATAACCACATCTCATACTAAGAAACATCGATATCACAATACTTGATTCACTAAAGACCCTATCCTTAGGGCTTCATTTACATCATTCACTTATCACATGACTCGCATAAGGATTTAATGTGTCATAAACATTCACTGAATAAAAATTGCTTTCAACAATTCATATACAATCAACATATGTATGAAACCCTGGAATTGAGCTGAATTTAGGTTTCCATGCCATTCATTGAGATATCATGAATCAAGAATAACATTGAATAAATAAAGTCTATGGTGTCAAGAGAAGCACTTCAAATGGATTTCACAATATCGATTCACAAATTACCAACTTTTCACTCATTTAGGGTTTCACCTTCTTTACCGAGATATCAAGCAAACACTAATGACATCACATGAAATCCAAGATAGTATCTGACATATATATACTATGCATTCAGATAAACAATAATTCATAATCAAGGAGATTTAGATAGACAAATTTCTTTATTTAACTATACAACAATTTCAATCATAGCCGAAAATCCTAAATTTCAGTATATTCATATAACCTCTACAATTACTTTAAGAATTCTCATTTATATGGACTGTAACCATTTATAATGTGATTTCATCATCTGAAATTAATCAAAACAAAGAAATAATCCATTTCATATCATCTTGCAAAAGCTAGATCAAATAGGCAACTTAGGGTTTGTACTCGCATACTAAGCAATTGGAAATTATTGATGATTTAACTGATTTTGTGCAATTTACTATTTAAAGGAAGTACCCACTCACCCTAAGGTGTGAAAACACCTTAAAAACGTATCCCATCTATGAAAATCTCAAAACCATAACAAATCACTGATTTCTTCTTCCTTTCAACCCAAAAACCTTAGAAATGAGGGATTATGAAGAAAGAGTGAGAAAAGGGGAAGATTTGATACCATTTTGAATCAAATTATAGGAGGGATGGAATATTGACATGTGAGAGAAGATTAACCATGGAAGGCTATGCAAAGAAGCTAAACTTACTTGATTTCATCAAATCCCATATCGAGAAACCCTAGGTAACAATCTCCACCACTTTCTCCTCTCAAAATCCTAGCTCTCCTCTCTCTCTAGAATTTTGTTTATCTGGAACGGATCACTAAGTATGAGAGCAACTTGGGTTCTACCTTGCTCATATAGAGCAATTGAGGTGCTTGGGTAATTTACACATTGACCCCTCACTATACTTTTTCTTATTTTGGCAGATTTTTCTGTTATAAAAAGTTATTATAATTTATTTATTGAAGAGGTCAAGCATCCTCCAAAAATTATTAAGATTTAGCATGATGTCTGAAATGTAATGTCAGAGCTCCAATATAAATTCTAAATCATTCGGAGCTACCAATAAATAATTAAAAATCAAACACTACACTACTACTTTGTTAGCATGGTCGGTCAAAGTATAGTTCGACCGAGAACCACATTCAAAGAACATGCAAAGATTATGAAATTTTTCTCTAGAATGCATGATTGAGTTATACATATTATATCCAAAATTCAATTAAATACAAAATATGTGTAATATATGAAAAATAATTTACCACACTGCTATCCTGATCAAATTCCACATTCATGTACTATCAAAACCCTAATTTTTTTTCCGATTAGGGTTTAAATTTCTCAAACCCTGATTCTTCAAATTAAAATCATAATTGGAGTTTTTTTTTAGGTTTGAAACATCACAATTGAGCTACTATCATGAATCAAGTCTAAATGATGTTCAATCTAATCAAGCATGTAATCATTCAGGTAAACCCTAATTTACCAATTAAGCACAAATGCAGTCATAATAGAAATGCTTAATTAATGAAAGTAGGGTAATAATTAGAAATGGTAATGATATTATCAGACAAAATTAAATATTATTACATGATAGATGCTCTGGACACTATAGAATCCTCATAGGAAGTCTGCATTGTGGGGAGGAAATGTGCTTCCAGACTAGAGGTAATTTGTCAGATTGAGGTAAGCTGGAGTGTACCAGTGGGGTGAGTGAGTTTAGGCCAGTGAGGGAGGACTCCTTGAATGAGTGATATCCAACACCAAGTGGGGATGCCAGTGGTAACTCAACTCTCTGGTTAGTGGACATCTTTGGTAGGCCTATTGATGCAGAATTGTGTTGATCAATGGACATTGATCTTTGGTAGGGTCACTAATGCACAACAAGCCTGAGTGATTTGACTCCCTGATGCACGTCTTTTAGCACACCTCTCACTAGGAAAATTATCCTAGAGTTTATCCTTTTTTTCTATTTGATAAAGGCTAGTATATAAGGGTCGATCCACAGAGATGACCAAAGAGGATGGTTGAATTCAAATTTGATTATAAGAACAAAAAGTAAAATCTATTTGAGAGAGAGTTTGAATTAAACTAAAATAGAAACTAAAGTTGTAGAATTAAAATGTAACTAGATTAATAAAGTAAAGATTTGGGATCTGATGATTCACCGCCAAAACCACAATCCTATACAATTTTATTCAACTCCATTTCTTATTTTCTGAATTAAGACCTTGTGATTGTCCGTCCTTATGGATCGCACAAGGGTCAAGCTTCCTGCATACCTATTGGTCCTGATATATGTGGATCATGGCCCAATTGTCTAACACTTTCCTATCCACAGTCATATCAAGAAAAATTATAAATCTCACCCTAGTATTCAAATCCATAGATCACTTGGTCTCGTCACTATGGACTATAATAGATAAGAAAAAATATAGAGTAAAATCACAACTCGTGCTATTAAAACCCGAGGTCTCAGCATTTCGGTAACAAAAGGACATTACCTATCTAATATCAAGTATGGATCAAAAGATAAAATATCAAAGATAAAATTCATGTGTTTCATTCAATTGGGGCCCTTGTTTTGGTGCTCCCGCATGAACATATCCATCATTTGCTCGAAAGAATCAGATTGACATTAACTAAGAATAAAGAGTTGATACAAAGAGCATAGAAATAGGCTATGGGATTAGTCCCCGTAGCCTGGAAAAAGACTACTCGAACACGATGCTCGAAACAAAAATTACAAAGAAAGTAAGGCTAAGAACTTAATCTAAGATTACAAGACGATGCCTCTTTTTCTTGTGAAGTCCCCCCTCCTTTTATAGTAAAAGGAGGGGTGGAAATCCTGGAAGGGGAGAAGAAGGAAGTGGAAGAGACGGCTATTGTATGTATTGGTCAAAAGAATAATTTCTTTCCTCAATGGGCAATAGAGAAAACCATCGATTGTCTTCTTTTGACCCTTCAAATTCCAACTCTCTCTCCCTACAAATTCCCATTTCTAAAGTTTCATATGAATTTTGGATAGTAAAAAGTTTAAATTGGGAAATAGATTTTTCCTATAGACCTTTGAATTCCCTTTCCAACGCATATTTGAACATTAAATTTTGTCTTGGGATGTGATAGTTATGAACATTTTAGTGCAGGGTATATATTTTAACTAAGCACTGTACGAAAATGAATATGTGCATTCACTAGTTTGTTAGACATTCAAATGATAGCCAAATTCACCGAAAATATGTTTTTCCTGTAGCAATTAAACTTATCTTTTTAAAATATATCTAAACTTCAAATTTTTAATTTGTATGTTGGAGTTATGACTATTCTAGTTGGAGGTATATCAAACTCCACAGGAAATATGAAAGGTCTCCTATCTTCATCTTTTCTTCTCTTGATTTAAATGCTTCAATAATTCCAAAAAAATGAGAAAAATCTCATAAAAATCAGAAAAAGAATATCAAGAGGATAAAAGTACAATTGATTTCCAAATCAAACTAAAGTTACTAAAAATCTTAATTAATTGTCCTAAATGATGCTGAAATAAATAATGAATATGCATTCATTACTCCCGCCTAAATACCCAAGTTGAAAAGAGAGTTGAGATATCCGGTCACTCCCAATACCCACTAAGAATCAGACGTGGCGATGCCAGCTGCAGATGTGGTATTGAGATTTAAGACTTAGGATCATGAACATGCTTCTAAGTCTTGTACAATGAGATTGTAGCTTGTTGCGATGCTTTCACATGTTGCGGTACACCTCATGTGGGTCCAATTAGGGGTGGAACGAGTTCAGGTTGAGCAGGTTTTATTTCGGATCACCACTTTTTGGCTAGACCCTAAATTTGCTAAAGATGAATTTTTGGGTCGAAACCATTTACTCGAACGCGATCCGTAAATAATTTCATGTCTATCGGGTCTAACACGTAAATTCAATACAGAGAGAAAAAATTTTAAAAAATCTACGATTTCTCTAATCATTGATAATTTGTAAGTGTAATTAACAAATTACATTATGATAAACTTAAAATGTGACTGAGAAACACATATAAAGCCTATTTTAATTTGTTCGTGAGTTTAGAACAAAAATTCATAATATAATTAGTATAATAAATCATACAAATCAATACAAAACCATGTAGAAATGCCAAAATAAACTTCATCATTGATGGATTGGTAATTTAATAGGCCATTGAGTGTCTTAACGTATAATATTTGTAATTTTATTTGAAAATATAATTGTGAATTTTGAGTCAATTGGGTCACTTCGGGTCTAAAGCCCAAACCTGAGCCCAACCCTAAATTAATTTCAAGTTCTTCGGGTTCAGGTCAATTTTGGGTCAGGTCGAAAAACTTTAGACCCTAAACCAGCTTAAAATTTTGGGTTTGGGTCATTCATGTTGGGTCTTGTTTTGCCAGCTCTAGGTCCAATGTCATAATAAATGAACTAAAATTTAGTTGAATAGATTTAGTTTGTCCTTTACTACAATCAATATTAGATCAACTTCCACGCCAATTGATTTATAATTTTAAAGTTGCCATGCCTACATGCTTATGTAATTATGTTCTATCAATTACATACATCTAAATTATCATGATTACTTGTTGATTTTCTACGCACTAAGTTGGTAGCTCATCAACCTACTGAAGCATTTATCAGGTAAAGGACCAACTCCACCATAAGAGACAGAAGCCAATTTTTATCACGACTAGAAAAGAGATCTTATGAAGAAGTAGTTAGATTAGCTAGTCGATCTCTTATCCTTCCTCCGGATCTTGGGAATGAGTGAGTGGAAAAAGAGAACAATTTGCAATATGTTGTATACGACATGCATATTAAGTGAGAATTCTTTCTTTAATGTAAAAGTTAAACTCTATGGTATCCTTTAACGTTAAATTCAGACAAGATATTTGTCAGTGCTTGTTATTATCTGATGTTATTAATTCAGATAAATCCACAATTCTACAAGTTTTTTTACGATTAATAAAGTGAAAAAATAAGCCAACTTACATCATGTGATAAAATGATGGGTTAGTGGCAATCCCAACTTGATGGGCCCTAACCCCGATTAGTGGGTTCAGATCGCATCAATGTTGCCACTAGAATGGTCTCGGATTGCAATCACATTAGAATTAGGGCCAAGATAATCCCAAAATCATACTTCCATCGGGACTAGGGGTGGGCATGCTATGGTCTGGCCTAAAATTACAAAAGAAACCACTCCTAGTGGTTTGAAAAAAAAATTAGATCAATCTAGAACACTGGTAAGTCAAAAAGACCAAACCATGTTACAATTTTGTGACTTGTTTTTCTTTTATGTGGTTTCAAAAACCAAGTCACAAAGTTTTGGAATGATCTAGTGATTGATTTTATTTAATCAAGGATTCATAGTAATAATAAAGTATAAGTATTATAATTTGATACGATAGAAATATTAATTGATAATCTTTTATAAACAAATAATACATGATTATACTAAATTTAAAACAATTAGATTTAACTACTATCTTGTAATAAATTAATAAGTTATATATTTATGCATGCAAAAAGTACATTAATATGAAGTTTCTTTACTAATATAATAAAATCCCCATTAGGGCGTGATATACGGAGTGTTGTTACATTATCTTTACAACAAAAACAACAAACAAATCAACTTCCTTTATGATTTTATTAAAATTTAATTCCAAAGGTGACGATATTTTTTATTCAATTATGTTTATCCGATAGTGTTGTGATGCTTATTCACTTCTAGTCAACTTATGGATATTTTGACAACGACATATATTAACATTGTATAATGATACATATATTAATCATATATATTACAATATAATTTAAAATTATATAGTTTTATACGATCATATATTAGTTTGGTCTATAATTAATTGGTTTCTTCAAATTAAGACCAGAGATCATAACCAACTACATAACTTATCCCAACCAGACCGGATTAGTTAATTTGATTCAATTTGATCTGGTAGGTTGTCTAGTTTTCTGCCACTTTAATTTTTTTGTTATTGGAGAAATTTTTTAATTTGAACTAACGAGAAATCTCCTCACAAAGAATTTAGATTTATACAAAAATTGGTAAGAAAAGGGACAGGACTGATTCAGTCTTGTCCCAAACACAGTCCAAAACCCTTCAAAATAAGTAGATGTAAACCCAACTGTCTTGGAACCATAATGTGAGACGGACCACTATCTGCTACTCTTAAAGACGGTGCGGAGGAGGGAGAAGGAACCCAGATTTATGATGATGCCTTCCTAGAGCAAGATGGAGGCCTTCTGGAAATTGGTGCATAATGAGTGGGCAGATTCCACATATTTCTATGTTAACATTTAGAAGGCCAAGCAATCCATTCTTAACTGGAGTCAACAAGAGAGGCAGATCAAAATTTGGCAGAAGCAGAGGCTAACAAAGAACATAAACTCACTACAAGGTATGCTCGTAGAACAATATGATGTTATCACTGACAAATTATGCCTAGACATGCAGGCAGAGCTTCAACAAATTATCAATGCAGAGGAGGATAACTGGAAGCATAGGGCGCATATTAACTGGCTGCAAAACGTCGACAACAATACGAAATTCTACCAAGCATGGGTGAACCAACGCAGACGACAGAATACTATCACAGCCCTCAAAGATGAAGCGGGAAATTGGGTGTCGAATGAGGATGATTTGATGAATATGGTGGTTAATCATTTTGAGGGGATACTCATTGCACTGATATGAAATAGACCAGTATACTATGAGGGGATCCCACATAGATTTGAAAGATTACAGCCGGAAGAATTGCAGTCTATAGAAAAACTCCCCAACACTGCAGAAGTGGCAAAGATGTTATACATGATGAAACCGTTCAAGGCTATTGGTCCGGACGGGATTACTGCAGAATTTCTACAAAGTAACTCGGACGCGGTAGGCTGATCGGTAACAAACACTATCCATAAGATGATTGTTGGGAATCCAATCACTGAAGAGTCATGTCATTCCACTGTTGTTCTTATTCCAAAGTTGGCTAACCCAGAGAAATGTGAGCAGTTCAGGCCAATCTCTTTAAATAACACAATCATGAAGCTTGCATCAAAAATTATTGTGGAACGTCTAAAACAATTCATGCCGAGATGGGTGTCTCCTGAACAGAGCAGCTTTGTTCCAGGACGCATGATTACTTGACAATGTTGCCTTAGTACAGGAAATCATACACGGCATGAGGAGCAAGAAAGGAGCGAAGACTATGGTGATAAAAATTGATCTAACAAAGGCATACGATCGCATGTCTTGGAGGTTCATTGAGGATACTTTAATTCAAGTTGGCATCCCCTTGAATGTGAGGAGCTTCATTATGAACTCAATCACAAGTGGCAATGCTACTATAATATGGAATGGCAAATAGTACAGACCCTTCAAGGCAAGTAGGGGACTGAGGCAAGGTGACCCCTTGTCACCTTATCTCTTCGTCTTGTGCTTGGAGAGATTATCTTAGATGATACAGGAAAGAATATCAAAAAAGAATTGGAAGGCCATCAAGATTGGAAGATCCAGAATTGTTGTGGCACATGTTTGCTTTGTTGATGACTTAATCCTATTTGCAGAAGCAAGGAAAAATCATATGGAAATCATATTACAATGCTTCCATGAATTTGAGCAAGCATCCGACCAAGCTATCTCTGTAACTAAATCATGTATCTTCTTCTCCTGAAATGTATCAATGTCTACTAGGCGATGCATACAAGCTGTAAGAAAATTCCATGTTACAGAAGACTTGGGACGGTATTTGGGCGTCCCTATCATACATTCACAAGTGACGAAGGCAACTTATACTGACATAACAAACAAGGTGGAAGGAAGGGTGAATGCTTGGGCATCTAAGAGTCTATCGCTGGCCGGGCGCATATGCTTGGCAAAATCCACACTTACCACCATCCCAACCTATGTGATACAGACTGCCCTCCTACCCCTTGGACTCTGTGATAGAATAGATGTGTGGAATCCAACTTATAAAACACAAGATTAACTAAGAGGAAATGAATCATTTGCAGCGGATTATTGAAAATCACTAAAAAGTAAAACTTTTTTTTGCAAAGAGATCCACACAGGAAATATTTTTCATCAAGAACTAAAGTATAATATTTACATTCTGTTCTATAAGTACACAACATGTACCATCTCTTCTCGAGGATTACAACATCAGTTGTCCTATTCAACATTATATACAGACAACATAAAACCTCAAGGCATCAAGCCAAATCTCAGATCGAATCAATAAAAACACTAACTACTGACTCCGAGGACCTGAGAGTACAGAGACGACACATAGGACTTTCTAACTATATAACTAGACAGGAAGTATCTCCACCTAAGATATTACTGTTGTCCTTGATGTTGTTGCTGTTGTTCTTTCTCTACTAAAGGTTTCCTGCCTCTTTGTCTGCGTCCACCTAAAAACATTGGATCCCACGGGGGTGAGACAATTGTAAATTGTCCCAGGGGGGATATAACTCTCTGCCAAAACATTATTATTGCAGTTATATACATAAAACTGGACAGAGGATATGCTGTTTAAAGCATTCTCATCTTAAAGCATTGTAACTATCTATGATAGAACAATAGATCAACTTTTCTCTTAATAAGTAATAGGAAGAACATGTATATCATTTATCCTCCATATTATACCATCATGTCAAACTTCTCTTGTGACACTCATTATCTTGATATGTCAGCCATGAGACATTCTTGTTTCAACTTATTGGCCTTAGCCAATCTGTTAAATAGACTTTGGTTATATTGGACATCAGAGTGTGCATCATCATGTCTTATTTAGGCATTGGTCTATACCAATCCTATATAAATATTCCTAGCATTGGATTACACCAATCATGTGCAACTAGTACAAGCATTAGACTTATATTATTCCTCTGTATCCATTCCAAGTATTGAACTATGTCAATCTTGTGCAACTATTCCAAGTATTGATCTATGTCAATCTTGTGCAACTATTCCAGGTATTGATCTATGTCAATCATGTGCAACTATTCCAGGTATTGATCTATGTCAATCCTGTGCAACTATTCCAGGTATTGGGTTATTACCAATCATGTGTTATTATTCCAAGTATTGGGAGTTAGCCAATCATGTGCATTCCAGGTATTGGGAGTTAGCCAATCCTGTGTTATTATTCCAGGTATTGGGAGTTAGCCAATCCTGTGTGTTCCAGGTATTGGGAGTTAGCCAATCATGTGTTATTATTCCAGGTATTGGGATTTAACCAATCTTGTGCATTCCAGGTATTGGGAGTTAGCCAATCCTGTGTTATTATTCCAGGTATTGGGATTTAATTAATCCTGTGCATTCCAGGTATTGGGAGTTATCCAATCATGTGTTATTATTCCAGGTATTGGGATTTAACCAATCCTGTACAATTGTTATTCCAGGTGTTAGACTATCTTAATCATGTGCCTCTATTCCAGGTATTGAACTATCTTAATCCTTTGATTTTATTCTAGGTATTGATCTATATCAATCATGGGTAACCTTTAAAACATTTTGTTACCTCTCACTAGGCAACAACCATCCTCATGGCTCATAAGGCCCATAAAGCATCTTGTTACCTCTCACTAGGCAACATAACATATTACTTCATGTAATACAATAGTAACACCTCTATTCCCTCAATAGGGTTAGGGCTTACTATTCATATCATATTATGATTTCTCATGTCCCATTACCCAATTTAGGGTTAAGGTTTCCAATATCACATTAGGATTTCATAGTTATCAAAGTATATCAACTTTGAGATGCTAATTGTGAAGTCTTTCATATCTTGATGTATCATTTACCTCATTACTTCCAACTTTCTTAAGTTATCAACTTATCTTGGATTAAGGTATTTCCCATCTTAATCCTTTCATCCACTAACCTATCACTCTTACCATGAAGTGCATAGGTTACACATATGAATGGTCCAACTATCTTTAATGATATGGGCTCATCTCAAGTTAAAGCATTACTTGCTATAAGGGTATATACAATCAATCACTCTAGGTATTTCCCCCATCAATGTATTAGTTACCATTTCATTATTTGGATTAGGGTTTCCCATATCATTACTCTTCAATAGGGTTTAGGGTTTCACATACTATCATAATTCATTTAGGATGAGGATTGCATATAACATTACCCTTCATTAGGCTTTCACATCTTATCGCCTAAAATTAAGGTTTACTATTCATCCCAACAAGAGTTTCTCATAGCATCACCCTCAATTAGGGTTTCTTATGGAAATGACCTCAATTAGGGATTCACATGGAATCATTCTTAATTAGGGATTCACATTTATTATCTTGGTTTAGAGTCACAACATTACCCTGGGTTTGGTTACATCTGATATTGCTCTAAATTTAGGTTAGGGCTCAACAACCTTCTTGATTAGGGTTTCATGACCTTTTTATTAAAGATCATACCATATTCATCACATGATCAATACTCATGTATGAATTCCTTTCCATCATCCTCTCAACTTGATTAGGTTACATCAACCCTTCAATCAAGTACATACAACTATGATTAACATAATGTACCAAGTCATGGTTCTTATAAGCAATTAGGGTTCATCCCTTAATTGGCACTAATCACTTAGGTACTATTAGGGTTTTAACCTTTGTACCTTCATTGATTATCATTACTAATCATCATTGGACCAATGGATCATTCATCATCTTAATTCTCAAGAGATTCAATCACATTGGACCTTCATTACATAAGGTATCCAATTGATTTGACCAATTGAATCTTCAATTACAATAAGTGTCCAAGTGGATTAACCAATTGAATCCTCAATTGACTTTGACTATTTGAGCCCCAAACGGTCTTGGTATTTCAGAGTTCAAACGGTTTGAAATTGTTTGGTAAAGGTGGTGCTTGAGACCGTTTGCTAAAGCAAGTACTTGAAACTGTTTGCTAAAGCACCTTTTGAAACTGCATGGGCTCAACTGGTTTGGGATCGTTTGGTCCCAAACGGTCTTGAGACTGTTTGGTCATTGAGACTATTTGGACTCAAGACCGTTTGGTCCAAACCTCCTCAAAACTGCATGGACCAAAGATGGTCTCAACTTATCAAATCGATTTGGGGTTCTCAATGTTGATTCCTTCAATCATTGAATTCATGTAACCAATCTTCAATTGGACCCATCACCATACTTCAATTGAGTTAATTAGGTCATCCTTCAACTGATTTGATACTCAATTAATCCTCAATTGATCATCAATTAGGGTTTGAATCAACTAAATTAGGGTTCGGAATCGATGATCCTTCAACATTAATCAATGTGTAACTAGTTACTTTAAAACTATTGGACCATCATCCAAATTGAACATGACCTGACCTCAAACGGTCTTGAGGTCGTTTGGATGACCTCCAAACGGTCTTGAGACTGTTTTCCCATGTCAACATCAAAATCCAAGTCAATCAATCAAAGTTTGGATCCTTGGATTGATCAATAAGTCAGCATTTGATTGCACTTCAACTTAGTACCTTTAGATCTTTAAACACCTAACCATAGTCAACCCTGGACCTCCAAACAGTCTTGAGTGACCCCCAAACTGTCTTGGGATCATTTGGATGACCTCCAAACTATCTTGGGTGACCCCCAAACGGTCTTGGGATCGTTTGGATGACCTCCAAACGGGCTTGGGTGACCCCCAAACGGTCTTGGGATCGTTTGGATGACCTCCAAACGGTCTTGAGACCGTTTGTTCATCATATCATCATCAACCATGTCATTCAATTAGAGTTTGGATCTTAGGATTGGTCACCAAATCAGCACTTAATTGTATTTTAATTTGGTATCTTTGGACCTTCAAACACTTGACCAAACTTAACCCTAGACTTCCAAACGGTCTTGGTTGACCTCCAAATGGTCTTGAGACCGTTTGGGTGATTCCCAAATGGTTTTGAAACCGTTTGGGTCAATCAACCCAAAGCATCAACTCATTCAATTGCAAAATCAGCACTTAGCCGATTAGGGTTTATACCATATGTTTGAATCTTCAAATACCTAACCATACTCAACCATAGACCTCCAAATGGTCTTTAGACCGTTTGGGTGATTCCCAAATGGTTTTGAAACCGTTTGGGTCAATCAACCCAATTTTAAAACTCAATTACTTATGAAATCAGCACTCAACCCGATTACGGTTTAGGCGATTGATGGAACTTCAACTCATGAACCGATTCGAGTTAATCAATAATAATTGGTGGGTCTTTAACCTAGATCATTATGAACAATTACCCAAATGTTCAACCCTGGTCAACATCACCAAATGGTCTGAAACCGTTTGGTCTCATGCGGTTTGGTGAAACCGTTTGCTACTAAACGGTTTGAAACCGTTTGCTTCCAAAACACAAATTGTTTGGACATTTGATTGAAACCGTTTGGTCTAGATATTTGGATAGGTGTGTTCTTATGATGATGTCATCATAATCAAGCTCTAGACCCACGAAACCTGCTGTAATTTCCATGGAAATTGCATCAATCAACCAAATCAATAATTGTAACTAGAGAAATGATCATTATTTGATGGGGAATTGAATGCATTAGGGTTTCAAGTTATAAAACCCGCCTCCAATTGAGCTCCAAATCTCCAAGATCACGCCAAAAATGGTGGATGAAGATTTTGCAACTCCCCCTAAGCTCGTCCTCAAGCTTTAGGTTGAAAAGATTGGCTAGGGTTGAAGAGGAGATCGAAATAAGAAGAAATCCATAATTTATTTTCGATTTTCACCATGGAATCAAGGTGAAATGGATCAAGAACCTTACCAACAGGTTGGGGGTCGTCCTACAGGTCCTCCCTAGCTCCCTTGGTCGGTTTCCAAGCAAGTAGAAGAAGTGCAAATGAAAAAGTCTTTCATTTGACTTGTAAAGAGTCTTTTTATAAGAAAATTCAAGGAGAAAGAAAGTGCCTTATAAAAATTAATTTAATCCCAAAAATGGTGCTGCCTCTTCCCCCTCAACTTCCTTAGGGACGAGGATATCTTGTTTTCCTCTTATTCCTCTCAATTATCCATGATTTAAAGAAAAGCAAATTAAGCACCTCAAATCATATTATACTAATATCCATAAGTGAGTGGATATTTCTTTTTCTTATAATAATGTGAGTGAGTTATCCACTCCCTTGGATATTTTCGTGGTCCTAGCAAGGCTCAAGGATATCCACGCACATATGAATTCAACCATTTTAATTTTGGTTGAAGGCCCTTTAATTAATACATTTATTTTTGCCCTAAATCGAATTAGGGTTTCAATTAGGATTAAATCTTGATTATTTTAATATCAAGATCCTCTCTCCTCCAACTTAATTCAAATGAGGCACCCCTCTCATTTTCTTTGCTCTAAATGGTGCCAAGAAACATTAGGGACCTTGTTGAAGTGGTAATCTTCATATTGAACCCTAGGTTTTGGGTAAATTGCACTTTACACCAAAACTAGGTTTTAATGCACAAACATTGCTTTATCAGCTTTTCCTTGGTACTCAGGCTACCACAAGCCATACCTTTACATCATCTTCATTCTCATGATGCTTCAACACATAAGGAACATCTTATAATGCAACATTTGCAATCTAACCCCTCAACTTGGGTAATTTGCACTTTAGTCCAAAATAAGCAAACATTGCTTCAAAATTGTTTAAACAGGACCAAAATTGAAACATAAGTTTCTCAAGAGCCCTAATTACTTTTCACAAGATAAGATTAAGCATATAATCATCTTTCTTAATCAAAACAACTAGGGTTAAAGTATAACCCAGGATGTTACAAATTATAAACCCCTAACAAGGATTTCGTCCCTGAAATCCCTGATAAAGAGAAACAGATATTATCCATGCATCATATCATCATGTCCTCACATAACACCTCATTATTATGGAGACACCATAGAGTTTTGATCAACAAAAAGTTATTTCACACAAATTTATCATGGAATGGTTCACATGGAACACATACTCCCATGTTCCTTAGTTGATTCAGTATTTCTCTTTCAAGATCACCATTATATTCTGTCATCCACTTGAGACTATAAGTCTTTTTTCATACCCTGATTGTGTCATCTCACCTGATAACACCATACTATCTTTCCTTATTACCTGCACTAACTATCTCATTAGATATACATTCTCTTATCATAAGGAAAGGTTACTTATCAATTAAGAACTTATCTCAAAGATATCTTCAATTGGTTTGTTTATGCAAAACATAAACCCCTAACATGTGATGTTCATATTAATTTACATGATTAATTTGATTTCATAATTGACCATTACAGGTAGGGTTTCTTACCTTAATACCTATTTCATGTATTAAAAACACATCACATCTTTATCTTCCTTTCATCTTGGGACATTACTTATTACATATATCTTCACCTTGGAGCCAAAATCTAAGATAAACTGATACCTTTCTAAGTATCCATCACATAAACATCTTTATATTATGCACATCAAGTGTCCTATGACCCATTTGATTGACATGTCCCTGAGAGGAAAGAAAAAAAGGAATCATATCCCTCATACAAACATGCTCATCTGAGGTTATCTCATATTTCTCTTTCTTATGCTTAGAACAGGACACATTTATTCATTACATGCTTCTTATTTCATGATACTCGTTAGATTGTATCAGAATGACTACTTGATCAGGGCAATCAAAAAGATTACAATCTAAGAGTTTCCATACTCACTTTATAATCAATATTTGTATACCTGGCCAGGGTATATAAATATTGAGATTAAGTAGTATGCACTTTTTATACTATCATATTCCTTCCTTTTCATATTAACACAAGTATAAGATTTAACATTACTGGGTTTTACCCAGGCATCTCTTCAATACCTCATCTTCTTCTCATAGAGGTAAGAGCAACATGAACATCTATAATGTTTATTATGCAAAATATACGTCCTCATAGGACTGATCAAAGAAAGCTCAATCAATTACCTTCTCAAATTAACTCAGGAAATCATAAAAAGACGTATAAGAATGACATTACTTTGTCTAACCTATCATGATTCGCGGATTATTCAATGCCTCAGGCTGATTCTGCCTCAGAGATTGATTCACCATAACATTTCTGGCTGAGAAATCTCTTGCCAGATGTCCAACCTGTCTACACAGGTAGCAAATTTTGGGTGCCAGGCATGGTCGAGAGGGTTCTTTACCCTTTCTAGATACCATTGCCTTGGTGCACTAGGTCCTGGTTGTACTGGTGGTACCAAAATCTTTCCCCTTTTTGGAACTATTGGGACTCTGTCCCTGGATTTGGATAGGCCTTTTCTCAATTTTCTCTTCCTTGTTCTTTGTTGGACAATTCTTTACAATATGTCCAGGCTTTCTACTCCTATAGAAAATTCTGCTTTTGGGTTGAAACATATTCCTTCCTTTACTATTTATTGATTCAACAGGCTGAGGTTGAGCACAGACTTGTTCTAAGTCTAGAACTTTATCAATTCCCATTGCTTCCACCTGCTGATGTGGATTACATATCCAGTCGATGTCCAAAACATCATCATTAGGGGCTGGTAATCTAGGTTGCACTGCTAGTGCTCGATCCACTAAATACATCATGGTTGCCCTAAATCGCCCAACAGTGATTCCTAAGGAAGGATTCTTATCACAATTGGATTAGCTAGGGGGTTCTCAGGCAATTGTCCCTCTCTTGCCTGCCTCCCTGCACCTCTTCTTGGTGCAGCATTGCTGCTTTCTGCAGCAAACTCCTCATGTGACCCAGTCATCTTCAAGTTCTTCTTCTCCTATATGAGCAGAAGACACTATCATATACACTGGATGACACTAGAACAGACTCTACTACCTTAGTCCTATGTCTCTATAGACTCAGCGAACCTAGAGCTCTGATACCACTAAATTGTGGCATCCAACTTATAAAACACAAGATTAACTAAGCAGAAGCAAATTATTTGCAGCGGATTACTGAAAATCACTAAAAATTAAAACTTTTTTTTGCAAAGAGATTCACACATAGGAAATCGTTTTCATCAAGAACCAAAGTATAATATTTACATTCTATTCTATAAGTACACAACATGTACCATCTCTTCTCGAGGATTACAGCATCAGCTGTCCTATTCAACATTATATACAGACAGCATAAAACCTCAAGGAATCAATCCAAAATCTCAAATTGATTCAATAAAAACACTAACTACTGACTCCGAGGACCTGAGAGTACAGAGACGACACATAGGATTTTCTAACTATATATATAGATAGGCAGTATCTCCACCTGAGATATTACTGTTGTTCTTGATGCTGCTACTGCTATTCTTTCTCTGCTAAAGGTTTCCTGCCTCTTTGTCCGTGTCCACCTAAAAACATTGGATCCCACGGGGGTGAGACAATTGTAAATTGTCCCAGAGGGAGATATAACTCTCCGCCAAAACATTATTATTGCAGTTATATACATAAAACTGGATAGAGGATATGTAGTTTAATACATTCTCATCTTAAAGCATTATAACTATCTATGATAGAACAATAGATCAATTTTTCTCTAAATAAGCAATAGGAAGAACATGTATATCATTTATCCTCCATATTATACAATCATGTGAAACTTCTCTTGTGACACTCATTATCTTGATATGTCACCCATGAGACATTCTTGTTTCAACTTATTGGCCTTAGCCAATCTGTTAAACAGACTTTGGTTATATTGGACATCAGAGTGTGCATAATCATGTCTTATTCAGGCATTGGTCTATACCAATCCTATATAAATATTCCATGCATTGGATTACACCAATCATGTGCAACTAGTACAAGCATTAGACTTATATTATTCATGTGTATCCATTCCAAGTATTGAACTATGTCAATCTTGTGCAACTATTCCAGGTATTGATCTATGTCAATCATGTGCAACTATTCCAAGTATTGATCTATGTCAATCCTGTGCAACTATTCCAGGTATTGATCTATGTCAATCATGTGCAATTATTCCAGGTATTTGGTTATTACCAATCCTTTGTTATTATTCCAGGTATTGGGAGTTAGCCAATCCTATGCATTCCAGGTATTGGGAGTTAGCCAATCCTATGTTATTATTCTAGGTATTGGGAGTTAGCCAATCATGTGCATTCTAGGTATTGGGAGTTAGCCAATCCTATGTTATTATTCCAGGTATTGAGATTTAACCAATCCTGTGCATTCCAGGTATTGGGAGTTAGCCAATCCTGTGTTATTATTCCAGGTATTGGGATTTAACCAATCCTGTGCATTCTAGGTATTGGGAGTTAGCCAATCATGTGTTATTATTCCAGGTATTGGGATTTAACCAATCTTGTACAATTGTTATTCCAAGTATTAGATTATCTTAATTGTGTGCCTCTATTTCAGGTATTGAACTATCTTAATCCTGTGATTTTATTCTGGGTATTGATCGATATCAATCCTGGGTAACCTTTAAAACATTTTGTTACCTCTCACTAGGCAACAACCATCCTCATGGATCATAAGGCCCATAAAGCATCTTGTCACCTCTCACTAGGCAACATAACATATTACTTCATGTAATACAATAGTAACACCTCTATTCCCTCAATAGGGTTAGGGCTTACTATTCATATCATATTATGATTTCTCATGTCCCATTACCTAATTTAGGGTTAAGGTTTCCCATCTCACATTAGGATTTCATAGTTATCAAAGTATATCAACTTTGAGATGCTAACTGTGAAGTCTTTCATATCTTGATGTATCACTTACCTCATTACTTCCAACTTTCTTGAGTTATCAACATATCTTGGATTAAGGTATTTCCCATCTTAATCCTTTCATCCACTAACCTATCACTCTTACCATGAATTGCATAGGTTACACATATGAATGGTCCAACTATCTTTAATGATATGGGCTCATCTCAAGTTAAAGCATTACTTGCTATAAGGGTATATACAATCAATCACTCTAGGTATTTCCCCCATCAATGTATTAGTTACCATTTCATTATTCGGATTAGGGTTTCACATATGATTACTCTTCAATAGGGTTTAGGGTTTCACATACTATCATACTTCATTTTGGGTGAGGATTGCATTTAACATTACCCTTCATTACGCGTTCACATCTTATTGCCTAAATTTTGGGTTTACTATTCATCCCAACAAGATTTTCTCATAGCATCACACTCAATTAGGGTTTCTTATGGAATCGACCTCAATTAGGGATTCATGTGGAATCATTCTTAATTAGGGATTCACATTTATTATCTTGGTTTAGAGTCACAACATTACCCTGGGTTTGGTTACATCTGATATTGCTCTGAATTTAGGTTAGGGCTCAACAACCTTCTTGATTAGGGTTTCATGACCTTTTTATTAAGGATCATATATAACTCGATTTTTCCAAAATATGTAATGAAATTATAAATGTTTTTTTTTTGAAATCCATGGTTGATGTGATGAATTGTTTGAATGGATTGAATGGATTTTTGTATTTGATAGCTAGTATGTGTTCTTATTGGGCCTTTGTGGCCATTGAGCCCATTTAAAGGATTAGAAGAAAAACAAAAAGAAATGAAAAAGGAATTTCATTTAATAAAGGAATATATGAGGAAAATAAAAAGAAATGATTTTAAGGCTAAAAGATATTTTCCCAAAATAAGATTTCGTTTTATAGAGATTCCTTGGGGTTCAAGGAACTCAGGATAATTAGATAATGGCCAAGGAAATAAAGAAAATGTGGAAAATACCACTAATTAGGAGATAACTTGAAATTGGAGTAAAGAACTCGTTTCCTTGGGATAATAATTCCAAATAACGTGTGAATGACTTTCCTTTAAAATTTGAGGCCAAAAGGACTTATGAATTGAGAGTTATTAGATTTCTAAGTTATCTTTAAAATAAGGATTTTCCTTGTTTTATTGGGAATTCATTTCCTTTTCTGATTAAGCGCGGGTAATGACGACCATTGGATATTAATCCAACCGGTCAGGGATCATCATCAAAGTCCCAAGAGTCCGGGACTGTAGCGCAGGTTACAGGGGGATTTTCTCCACCTCTTTCCTCGTCATCTAATGGATGGGCCATCTTGGAAATCTTTCCATTGTGATCAGGAGAGGAATCCGAGCCACCCATACCCCAGTTTGGTAATCTTTGGGTGCTTCTAGACGAAACGCCCAATTGGGCTATGGACCATGGCGGCAGCAGGGTTGGGGAAACCCTAGAGGGGTCTCCACGCCCTATAAATAGGGCCCCTACTAGTTCCTAACACCCTAACGCATCCAGGCGGCGGCTTCTAGACCCTCGAGTCTCTCTCTCCCTCTCAATTGCCCTAGCTCCGGCGAGAAGGTCCTCGCGGCACCGCCGCTGGTTTTGTTTAGGAGTCAAGGGAGGACGAAAAGTGAGGATCGTTGGATCCTGGACCATCGTGTGCCCGTCCAAGATCTGACGCTGCTGAGCGGTGCGCTGACTTGAAACAGCTGAGTGGAGCGGGTTGACCAGGACCCTAGGATCAAGGTCCACTGTGAGCCACGCGTCATCGACGGCCGATAGAGGAGATGCACCACTAGTAGAGGGAATCTGACGCGGAGCGTCAGATCAAGGAAGGGAACAGCGGCACACTGATCTAACGGCCGAGGTATTTCCAGTTAATTCCTCTCTCTATCCAATAATCAAATAAATGGCTTTTTCTTGCTAAAACCCTAGTAATTACTAGGAATCTCGTATAGGGAAAAGTAATATATGAAAGTTGGGTAGAAAATTTCAAGGAATCTGTTAAAAATAATTGTAGCATCCAATTCCAGTTCGTTTTGCAAAAGTACTTTAATGGTTAGTGAAATGCATTCCAAATTAATTAGAAACCCTAATTACATGGAAAAGGTGTTTATGTGTAACCTAATAGGTTGAATAGAGGGATATTAACCTGTTTATTAATAATATGAAGTTTTAATCCATTTTAATTGCAAAAGTGTAAGATTTAGAGTTATAATGCCTAAAAGGAGGTTAATTTACATGGAAACCCTAATTTGGGATGAAAGGAGGTAAAGATCATGTCTTTGTGAAATAAGATAATCAGATGTTTAATAAAGGAAATTTAATGATAAATTAGGGGTTTTATGTAGTTTAATGAATTAAGGATGATAATAAGGAAAGAAGAAGTGAAACCCCTAATTTCTAAAGGAACCATAAAATAGGAACTGAAACCCTAAGTAATATGATGAAAATTAGATAAATATTAATAAAAGGAAAAATTGTCCTTTTATTTCAGGTTTTGCTTGTTGATTGGGTTTCTCTTTCTATCTTGAAATCTGCAATTAAAGGTATGTGGTTACTTATGATTAACCGCTTATGTTTCCCTATGGTTTCTCGAACGTTTAATCGCATTGAATGCAACTAAACTACTTGGATGTTCATATTGCAATTATAAAGTGACTATGACTATCACTTAATGTATATACCTATAAACTCAGATCTTGGTTCTCTCTGTGGCATAATAGCTAACCTAGTACATGGCTTCCTATGGATAGGTCCATCAGGTTAGAGAAAGACCTAGTACATGGCTACCTATTGGGTAGGTCCATCAGGTCTATGGATGACCTAGTACATGGCTACCTATTGGGTAGGTCCATCAGGTCTATGGTTGCCTTAGTACATGGCTACCATGGAGGTAGGACCATCAAGTCATAATGAGTTAGATATTGGGTTATCTTCAGATAGCGCCATGCGACTCTATAACCTAAAAGAGAGGTGATAACCATGTCCACTGCAGGGACAGCCCAGAGTTCGAGAATATGTATGGATTGAGTTATATGGTTTAAAACATAATCTTGTTTTTTAAATGATTAATTGAGTGATTATATTGTTAACCTAGTTGAACAATTATCTACTTTCCCCCACATACCAGCTTCGGCTGACCGTCGTTTTATTTGTCGGCGATTTAGGTACAAATTCCAAAGTACAAACAGTAAAGCGACACATTGTGAATTCAAGAATTAAAGAACAAGGAGGAATTAGATAGATTAGTTCAACTGAGGTTAGAAGTTAGTTTGTTCCTAACTTTTCAAAAGGTATGTAAAGAAAAATTTTATTACCATTTTTCAGTATAGTCTGTTAGAATTTAATAATTGTTTATGGTTATATGTCGAACCTTTGATCCGGAATTAATGGGTGCGGCTTTATCCTCTTGGTCTCCCTTAATTGGGGGTTACTGAAAGGTGAGGTCATAACATTTGGTATCAGAGCCTGGGTTCTTCATGTAACCATTAGTAATTATTAAATTTTACAAACTCCATAGAACCCAAGGGAGTTATTAGAGGAGTATCCGAAAGATGGAGGTGACTAGAAAGGGATCACGACCGGGGGCTGGCAAGATTTTCCTCCGCACCGCTAGTCGGAATACGAGGACTCCCAGACCCGTGTGACCGCCTGGCCAAAGTCTTAGGGTATGAATCGAAATAAGATACCTTTAGGACTCTCTCATCTCATTCATCCCTTCTCATCACATATTCTATTAAGGCTTTAAGAGTTGGATTCTCTCTCTCCTCCACACTCATGTGGTATGGGCAAACAAGTTAAGGGTTTAAGAGTCCTCCAACAAATTAATAAAAGATATGTAATGAGATATCACTGAACATAAGTATAACTAGTTTAAATGATAAACTAAAGGTTTGTTTGTTATGCTTATGTAGATGGCACGAACCAAGACTGTGGCTATTCCCGAGGGCTCTGAAAAACCGGCTAGGAGTGTTTGGCCTACCCGTAAAGCAAAGGAGTCTTCTGAAAAGATGAATAGGAACCATGAGGGTGGATCCTCTAAGAAGAGGAAGAGGCCTGAAGAAGTCACTCAAGAAGTCCCTAACCCTGACCCGGTACCATTTAGTAACCTGAACCAAGAAGAGGATCAAGGATATGAAGAGCAGCATGTGTATGAGAAAGAAGCCCAGATGGATGAGGACCCAGTCGATGATTCAGAATCCACCATGATGATCCATACCCCGGATACCTTGTGGTTAGAGCAACAGAGGAAGTTGACAGAAGCTATTAGTGCTTTGGCTCTTCGAGACATAGCTAGAGCTGAGAATGGTAAACCACACCTTGTTCGTCCACGTGTGGGAGCCACCATCCTAGACTTTGTCAAGCTGAACATAGAAAAGTTCTGGGGAGAAGATAAGACTAAGGTGGTTGATAAAGCAGAGGCATGGATACTTGCAATAGAGAATGGTTTCCGCATGCTTGAAGTACAGCCGAGCAAGAAGGTCCTCTTTGCTTCTCACCTTTTGGAAGGAGCAGCTAAGATATGGTGGGAGACTCACATCACAGGTCGAGATCTGACTGAGGAACCAATGGCATGGGCTGATTTCAGGACCATCTTCACTTCCAGATTCATCCCTGTTGTAGCTAAGAAAGAAAAGGAAAGGGAATTCACTAACATGACGCAAGGAAATTCCTCTATGGCAGACTTTGGGCGCAAGTTTTGGATCCTAGAACGTTTTGGGTACAAGATGGATGAGGAAAGGAGGGTGGATCACTTCATAGAGCGTCTTCACCCTGCCTTGAAGCCTCATGTGATGGAAAGCAAACCTAAAACCTTCTCAGAAGCTTACAACACTTCCTTAGACATGGAAAGAACCGTGATGCCTGCACAGCTTCCACCCAAGGGGTATTTGGGTTTTACTGAAGGAACCCGAGGTCAGAAGAATCATCATAAGAAGGGTCCATGACGTCATCAAGCCAAGGGAAGACATGAAGGAAGAGGAAGACCCCATCCAGAACACAACCGACCACGATGCCGCTCTTGTGGAAAACGTCATCCTGGTGAGTGTCGCCACAAGAAGAAGGTCTGCTTTCGTTGTCAGCAAGAGGGGCATATCCTGTCTGCTTGTCCTCTACCAGCACTGAAGGGACCAGGTCCAGTGGCACCCCCACCAGTAGCAGCCCCACCGGTAGTTGTGGCCCCACCTACTGGAGAAAGAAGGCAAGCTCGAGTGTTCGCCATTGACAACGAAGAAGCTCAAGCTAATGCAAATCGGTTGATTGAGGGTAATAACCCTTAGAGTTTTCTTTATGTTTTGAAAGTTAAGCATGTAATAGTCTAATGTATGGTGAACAATAATGTAGGCATGCTTGAAGTCTTGGGACATAGTGTAAAAGCATTATTTGATTCTGGATCTACTAATACTTTCATTTCAAGGAATCTTGCGACTATGCTTTGTTTGGATATCAAGGATTTAGGATATGTCTTAGATGTTACAACCCCAAGTGGTCAAATCTTTACCTCTCTTTTGAAAACTCCGGTGATACCTGTGAAATATTGAGATCATGAGTTTCCTACAGACTTTATCCTTCTTGACATGAATGATTTTGATGTGATCATTGGAATGGATTGGCTTTATACTTATAGGGCTCAAATCGACTGTAGGCAAAAGAAAGTGATCATTAGGGAACCAGGTCACCCACCCTTTGTCATTAGAGGTAGGAAAGATGCCACCACCAGTTCGTATGTATCATCCCTGAAGGCAGAAAGAATGATGAGTAAGGGTTGTCAAGCTTTCCTAGCAGTTGTTACCGAGCCCGAACCCAAGGTGCAACCCTTAGAGGAAATAGAGGTAGTCAAGAGCTATTCAGATGTTTTTCCGGATGATCTACCCGGGATTCCTCCCGAGAGAGAGGTGGATTTTTCCATAGAGCTAGCTCTAGGAACAAGCCCTATTTCACGTGCACCTTATAGAATGGCACCTGGAGAGTTGCTCGAGTTGAAGAAGCAATTGCAGGAATTGCTAGACAAGGGTTTTATCCGGCCTAGCACATCACCATGGGGAGCTCCATTCCTATTTGTGTGGGCTCTGATCTCCAAACCACGATATAAACATGATTTAAACTTAGCGGAAGCGATTCGATTAGCAGCGGAATACCAAAAATCAGCGGAAATTAAAACTTTTTGAGATAAAACATTGAAACCATAAAACTTCCTTCATAAAAGGAGATAAACTGTTTACATCTCAGATAATTACTTCTTGAGTAATTATATACAACATGATACAAAAACTCAAGAACTCATAACCAAAAACTCAGACCAAAAGACTCCAAGACCTGAGAGTACAGAGGACACATAGGACTGACTATCTATCTATATAACTCAGCAGTCTGAATCTCCACATGGGATTTACTACTGCTCCGGGTACTACTGCTGCTGATACTGGTCACCTGGAGATTGGTCCCTTCGTCCTTGACGACCACCTAAAAACAATTGAAATCTACGGGGTGAGACAATTTTAAAAATTGTCCCAGCGGGAGTTATAACTCTTCGCCAGAAACATGATTATTACAGAATAAGAGAAATAACAGTACACAAAGAAGTCATATATATATTAAGAGTAGTTAGAACAATGTTTCACAGATTGTAATCTATACCTCCTACTAGAAGCAAAGCATCTCTAAATCAACTCACATGTCTCTTTTCTTTTAGAAAAACAAAAGACATGTATAATATTTATTTATTATAAATCCATCATCACCACACTGGCTCTCTTCAAGATTAGATCATATATCCATCACCTGGCATTATAATAAGGGATATCATGGCCTGTAGCCATACCCTTTTCTACAAGGTGTTAGGATTCCAAAACCACAACATAATTGTATGATTAGTACACATGAAATCATACTTAACCATACTCAAGTGACACAAGGGTTATTTACATTCATCACCCCTAAGTCTGCAGTTAAGCCTTTCATAGGATTGTCTTGTAATAGAATTTCTCATAGTGACACTCTATATTAGGATCACATTTCATAATTTATCATAGGGATATCAATCCCTAAACATCTTATCACTAAGAATCCGGAAAGTGAGAGTCTAAACCCCTGGACTAATTATAACATTTATTACCAAGAATATCTTATTTTATCTGGTCATCTAAATAATATGACCTTTGATAATCATCAGCACATATTACTCATGACTCATTCAACCTATCAAACTCATAAGTTATCACTTATCAGATAACATACATGTTCTTGAACATTTAAACATTAGCATAGCAGTTATAAAGGAAGGATACTAAATGTAACAAGTCTAACTTACATCAATTACCATTTTCTCAATTCTCTCATCGCAAGTCATCTGTTAAGCATGACGTTGATGATACTCATGGCTCTCACAGCCCATCAATCTCATAAGATGCCACTATCAAGGCACCAGGATATATCACTATTCATAAAGCGGACAACATGCTTTTAATGAATATAGTATCATCATCCATACCTGGATATGATCCTCTTCATATCATAACATGCATGGTTAATTCAACTGATAAAGGTAATTCAAAACAAGAAATACACTTTCCACTCTTATCATAAGAGCTAAGTTCTCTGATTCTCATCAATCAGGGTTTACTACCCATATTGCATGTCATCACCCTTGAATTAGGGTTTACTATTCACATTATGGTGAGTTGAACTCATAACATTGTCATGTATGAGGAACATCATCATTGATGCTCTCAGATTAGCTTTAAGATTCATCATATATCATAATTAGGGTTTCCATGATCTCACATAGGTGGATCATACCCTAATCATGCACATTCATGTGTATTGAGGGTAATTACTTGACTTTCCACCATAACCTCTCTCCTATGATACTTTCTTTCTCCTCATACCAGCAGATGGTGCTAACACCACTCTAAATCAGGTTGGGTTAAGGCCACTTTGATTAACATAAACCAAATCACCACTATTGAGTGATTAGGGTTTGATTAGAACAAGGTTTCACTCAATTGAACCTTTTAAGAGCATTATGGTAAATTACATATTGATCATCATCATGGGTTAATTTACTAACCATTTGACCCTTAATGTCTCTTGGTATTTTTATGGTTTAGGTTGAACAACCATCAAACTATCTAAGCCTTCAAGGCATTAGGAAGACTTATCCTCAAAAGTCTTCAATAGGTTTCACACCTTCAACCTTCATATGATCTTGAGGTCGTATGCTCTCATTCGATCTTGAGGTCGTATACCCTCATTCGATCTTGAGGTCGAATGCCCTCATTCGGTCTTGAGATCGAATGCCCTCATTCGGTCTTGAGATCGAATGCCCTCATTCGGTCTTGAGATCGAATGCCCTCATTCGGTCTTGAGATCGAATGCCCTCATTCGGTCTTGAGATCGAATGCCCTCATTCGGTCTTGAGATCGAATGCCCTCATTCGGTCTTGAGATCGAATGCCCTCATTCGGTATTGAGATCGAATGTCCTCATTCGGTTTTGAGATCGAATGGACCTAGAAGCTCAAGATCGTATAGACCTCCAAGGTGATTAAAAGGGTAGACTCAATTAGGGTTTCCTATGTTGAAGCCTTCAATTGGTCTCAATCATGCTAACCACTTATCGATTGAGACAATTAGGGTTAGCCTTAACCAATTGGTTACTCAATTGACCCTCAATTGATATCCAATTAGGGTTGGATTTGGTTCAATTAAGGTCTATAAACGTTCAACCATCAACACTCAACAATGTGAATCAAATCGAAGTTGAACCCATCAATTGACCTCCAATTGGGCTCAAACTTGGCCCAAACGGTCTTGGGATCATTTGGATATCCTCCAAACGGTCTTGAGACCGTTTGCCCAAGAATTCATCAAAATCTAGATTGATTTGATAGGGGTTGAACCTTAATTAAGTCACAAATCAGCAATTTGATTATTTCAATAACCCATTGTAATTGGGCCCTCAATTGATCAAATTACCTTAACCCTAGACCTCCAAACGGTCTTGGGTTATCACCAAACGGTCTTGAGACCGTTTGGATGAGTTCCAAATGGTCTTGAGACCGTTTGCCCGTCCATCCTTTGGACTCTAGTGAAAATTCATCAAGGTTTGATCTATTGAGTTAATCATCACATCAATACTTAATTGCAATATGATTTGGTACCTTTGGACCTTCAATTGGTCAACTATACTTGACCCCAGACCTATAAACGGTCTTGGGTGATCCCCAAACGGTCTTGAGACCGTTTGGATGATTCCCCAAATGGTCTTGAGACCGTTTGGGCTAATCAACCCAAAATCTCAAATTAGCTCATTGTGATTTCAGCACTGATTTCAATTAGGGTTTGCCCTAGTAATCAACCTTCAACTCTTAACTCGTTTGTAAATAGTCCATCAAATTTGGTTGAGTCATTAATTAACATCATTATGAACAGTAATCGCATACGGTCAATGCTTAGTCAACCATCTTATACGGTCTTGAGACCGTTTGCCCAAAAAGGGCAAATTAAGCAGATTGAAAATCAGGACTAAATTCAATTGGATTTGCTAATTGATTTGCTTATATCTCACGATCCCTTTGGAGTTAACCTCTCAAATTTTGTGGGTGATTAACCTACATAATTTTGAACAGGATTCCCATACGGTCCACGCTTGGTCAATGCGGACATACGGTCTTGAGACCGTATGCCTTCATACGACCTTGAAACCGTTTTCCCACCAAATGGTTTTTTAAACCGTATGGGCAATTGGTTGAGGTCGTATGGTAAAGTGGAAAACTGTGGATAAGCATAGGAAATAACGCCCTCATCTTCTAGCTCAAGAACAGAAACAGTTCCTCACGGATTTTCTTGCAAGGAAGCAAGGGAAGATAGGGAAGAAGAAGAACTAGCAACTAAAAGCATAGAAAAGATGTATATAACAAAGCATAGGTTTAGAGTTATAAAACCCGCCTAAAGGTTGTTCCTTGAGCTCCAAGCTTTAATGGCATCTTTGAGCTCCACAGGTCGGCCAAGGTGAAATCTCCAAGGAAAAGTTGGAAAGGAATGGCTAGAAAGATAGAGCTAGGTGAGCTAGCCATGAATTCAACCTTGAAAACGAGTTTCCTCCATGAATTCAAGCAAAAGGGATGATCCAAACTTACCTAGGACCCTTGGTCATCCTTCTCTGCTCTAGAGCTTAGCCTTGGTCGGTTTTGAGCAAGGGGAAAGAAATGAGAAGAAGAGGATCGTTCCCTTGCTAAGTGAGAGAAGTAGTATATATACTTAGGTGAAATTTCAACATAAGAACATATGCTTTCCTCATTTCTCATCTAAGTCCTTCCTTTCTTCCTTGAACGTCCCCACATCTTATTTCTAAGGACAAACTCCTTCTAAGGTCAAGAATTGAAGGCAAAGAGGATCAACCCATCACTAAAGTATACACATAAAAGGGTTATTATACATACACCTTGATTATTTAATCACAAAGGTGTTCTTTATTATATGATTATTCAAATGAAGTGACCTTTTCATCATTTCTCTTCTAAATGATTCCAAGAGTCATAAAAGATATTTTAGATGATGTATTTTACAAGTTGCACCCCTCAAATTGGGTAAATTGCACTTTACACCAATTTAGGGTTTTCAAGTACAGGGGTTGCTTCCACAGTTGCACCTTGGTGCTCAAGCTTGGGAAATCCCTCAAATTATCATAAACATCCTCATGATGTCTCAACATCAGAGGAACATCTCAACATGTGCAATTTGTAGGTTAATTCCTTAACTGGGTAATTTGCACATAGATCCCTGTATTGCAAAACAATACTACAACATTGTTCCTAGGGGACAGGAATGGAAACATATGTTCCTTAGGGGCTTTTATTACCTGCTAAAAGATAATTACAAGTGTTTAATTACATATTTAGGCAAAACTTCTAGGGTTAGGTTATAACCCAGGTCAGGGATATTACAATTTCTAAATAAAAAGGATGGCTCGCTCCGTATGTGCATAGACTATCGGATGATCAACCAAGCTACCATTAAGAACAAATACCCTTTACCCCGAATAGATGACCTGTTTGACCAGTTGAAGTTTGCTCGAGTCTTTTCCAAAATTGACTTAAGATCGGGTTACCACCAGTTGAGAGTCAAGAGTGAGGACATTCCAAAAACAACTTTTCGAACACTATATGGCCATTATGAGTTTGTGGTTATGCCTTTTGGGTTATCCAATGCACCCAGTGTGTTCATGAACCTTATGAATAGTGTGTTCCAACCCTTCCTTGACTCGTTTGTCATAGTGTTCATAGATGACATACTGGTTTACTCCAATGACTTAGAGCAACACCGAGACCACCTAAGAAAAGTCCTTGATATCCTGAGAAAGTAGAAGTTCTATGGGAAATTCTCAAAATGTGAGTTTTGGATAGACCGGGTCATGTTCCTTGGACATATCATCTCAGGAGGAACGATCATCGTGGATCCAGCCAAGGTGTCAGCAGTTCGAGACTGGCCTACACCGAAGAACCCCTCCGAGATCCGAAGCTTCTTGGGGTTAGCAGGATATTATCGACGTTTCATTTCAGATTTCTCAAAGACTGCTTTGCCCTTGACCATGTTGACTCGGAAGGATGTGAAGTTTGTGTGGTCTGACGTTTGTGAGACTCGTTTCCAAGAACTGAAGGAAAAGTTGACCACTGCACCAGTTTTGACTCTACCATCAGGCAATGAGGGTTTCATGATCTTCACCGATGCATCCAAAATGGGTCTTGGCTATGTATTGGAGCAGAATCGACATGTGGTTGCATATGCTTCTCGACAACTCAAGCCTAATGAGGTGAATTACCCGACACATGACCTAGAGTTGGCTGCTATCATTCATGCCTTGAAGATTTGGCGGCATTACTTGTATGGTGCTACTTTTGATATCTTCACTGACCATAAGAGCTTGAAGTACCTTCTGACACAGAAAGACTTAAACCTACGACAACGAAGATGGATGGAATACATGAAGGGTTACGACTTCACCATTTCCTATCATCCTGGGAAGGCAAATGTTGTGGCAGATGCGTTGAGTCGGAAACAGCTTTGGTGTGCAGTTGTTCTGTCTAGTCAGTGGAAGAGCCTAGAAGAGCTGGTGAAATGGTCTCCTCAACCATTAGGTGATCGAGTTCGATTGGCCAACATTCAGATACTGTCTGATTTGTTGAGTGAAATTGTGGCAGAACAGATGGTCAGTAGTGAACTTGACAAGATGATAGGCTTGATGAAGAAGCCTCAGACCCGCCTTTCTTTGGGAGTAGATGGAGGAATCATATTCGAGAATCATATATGGATTCCTGAAGAATCACCACTGAAGGAACGTATCTTAAAAGAAGCTCATGGTTCCAAGTACACAGTGCACCCAGGGACTACTAAGATGTTTAAGGACATGCAGAGGTTTTTCTGGTGGTCAGGGATGAAGAGAGACATTGCAGCTTATGTGGCCAGTTGTCTTACGTGCCAGATGGTGAAGGTTGAACATCAACGACCCGGTGGGCTTTTGCAGTCTATAGAGATTCTGGAATGGAAATGGGATCAGATCACCATGGATTTTGTGGTGGGTTTACCCCAGACCAAGAGAGGTCACGATGAAATATGGGTTGTGGTGGATCGCCTTACCAAGTCAGCACATTTCCTTGCACTGAAAACCACTGCCAAAGTGACAGACTTAGTTGAGTTGTACATTCGAGAGATAGTGTGTTTGCATGGCGTACCCAGTTCCATCATATCTGATAGAGATCCAAAGTTTACTTCCAAACTGTGGAAGCAGGTTCAAGAGGAACTTGGTATGAGGTTAAAGTTCAGTACCGCTTATCACCCCCAGATGGATGGAAAGTCAGAAAGGACAATCCAGACTTTAGAGGATCTTTTAAGAGCTTGTGTGCTCGATTGGGGTGGATCATGGGATAAGTACTTACCTCTAGCAGAGTTTGCATACAAAAATAGTTACCAAGCCAGTATCGGGATGCCTCCATATGAAGCTCTATACGGGAGACTGTGTCAGTCATCACTTCACTGGGATGATGTTGGTGAGAGGACCTTGTTGAGGTTAGATGAACTCCAAGTGTGTGCTGATAAAGTCGCTTTGATCAGGTAAAGGCTAAAGAGAGCCCAGGATCGACAGAAGTCGTATGCTGATGCGAAGAGGATTGATGTGCATTTCACTGTGGGAGAGCATGTTTTTCTGAAAATCCGACCGCTCCGAGCTATAGCTAAAAATAGAGGAAAGTTGAGTCCCCGATATGTGGGTCCGTTTGAGGTTTTAGAACGGATTGGTGAGGTGGCTTATCGTTTGGCGTTACCCCCTCAGTATAGTATGATGCATGATGTGTTTCACGTGTCCAATCTGAAGCGATATGTGCAAGACCCGAGCCACGTGTTGAGCATTGAACCTATTGAGCTTCAAGGAAATTTGTCTTATCCTGAGTTGCCTTTGCGTATTATAGATACTAAGGTAAAAGAGCTCAGGAATAAGAATATAGAGATGGTAAAGGTTCTTTGGAAACACCATGAAGAGGATGAGGCCACATGGGAGCTGAAGACGGACATGGAAAAAGCATATCCTGATTTGTTTGCTTGATTGATGAATTTTGGGGACAAAATTCCTATAAGGAGGGGAGGATGTTATAACTCGATTTTTCCAAAATATGTAATGAAATTATAAATGTTTTTTTTTAAATACATGGTTGGTGTGATGAATTGTTTGAATGGATTGAATGGATTTTTGTATTTGATAACTAGTATGTGTTCTTATTGGGCCTTTGTGGCCATTGAGCCCAATTAAAGGATTAGAAGAAAAACAAAAAGAAATGAAAAAGGAATTTCGTTTAATAAAGGAATATATGAGGAAAATAAAAAGAAATGATTTTAAGGCTAAAAGATATTTTCCCAAAATAAGATTTCGTTTTATAGAGATTCCTTGGGGTTCAAGGAACTCAGGATAATTAGATAATGGCCAAGTAAATAAAGAAAAATGTGGAAAATACCATTAATTAGGAGATAACTTGAAATTGGAGTAAAGAACTCGTTTCCTTGGGATAATAATTCCAAATTTTTCACAATGAGAGATAAACATGTGAATGACTTTCCTTTAAAATTTGAGGCCAAAAGGACTTATGAATTGAGAGTTATTAGATTTCCAAGTTATCTTTAAAATAAAGATTTTCCTTGTTTTATTGGGAATTCATTACCTTTTCTGATTAAGCGCAGGTAATGACGACCGTTGGATATTAATCCAACCGGTCAGGGATCATCATCAAATTCCCAAGAGTCGGGGACTATAGCGCAGGTTACAGGGGGATTTTCTCCACCTCTTTCCTCATCATCTGATGGATGGGCCATCTTGGAAATCTTTCCATTGTGATCAGGAGAGGATTCCGAGCCACCAATACCCCGGTTTGGTAATATTTGGGTGCTTCTAGATGAAACGCCCAATTGGGATATGGACCATGGCGGCAGCAGGGTTGGGGAAACCCAAGAGGGGTCTCCACGCCCTATAAATAGGGCCCCTACTAGTTCCTAACACCCTAACGCATCCAGGCGGCGGCTTCTAGACCCTCGAGTCTCTCTCTCCCTCTCAATTTCCCTAGCTCCGACGAGAAGGTCCTCACGGAACCGTTGCTGGTTTTGTTTAGGAGTCGAGGGAGGATGACAAGTGAGGATCTTTGGATCTTGGACCATCGTGCGCCCGTCCAAGATCCGACGCTGCTGAGTGGCGCGCTGACTTGAATCAGCTGAGTGGAGCGGGTTGACCAGGACCCTAGGATCAAGGTCCACCGTGAGCCGCGCATCATCGACGGTCGATAGAGGAGACGTGCCACTAGTAGAGGGAATCTGACGTGGAGCGTCAGATCAAGGAAGGGAACAGCGGCACACTGATCTAACGGCCAAGGTATTTCCAGTTAATTCCTCTCTCTGTCCAATAATCAAATAAATGGCTTTTTCTTGCTAAAACCCTAGTAATTACTAGGAATCTCATATAGGGAAAAGTAATATATGAAAGTTGGGTAGAAAATTTCAAGGAATCTGTTAAAAATAATTGTAGCATCCAATTCCAGTTCGTTTTGCAAAAGTAATTTAATGGTTAGTGAAATGCATTCCAAATTAATTAGAAACCCTAATTACATGGAAAAGGTGTTTTTGTGTAACCTAATAGGTTGAATAGAGGGATATTAACATGTTTATTAATAATATGAAGTTTTAATCTGTTTTAATTGCAAAAGTGTAAGATTTAGAGTTATAATGCCTAAAAGGAGGTTAATTTACATGGAAACCCTAATTTGGGATGAAAGGATGTAAAGAGCATGTCTTTGTGAAATAAGATAATCAGATGTTTAATAAAGGAAATTTAATGAGAAATTAGGGGTTTTATGTAGTTTAATGAATTAAGGATGATAATAAGGAAAGAAGAAGTGAAAACCCTAATTTCTAAAGGAACCATAAAATAGGAACTGAAACCCTAAGTAATATGATGAAAATTAGATAAATATTAATAAAAGGAAAAATTGACCTTTTATTTCAGGTTTTTCTTGTTGATAGGGTTTCTCTTTCTATCTTGAAATCTGCAATTAAAGGTATGTGGTTACTTATGATTAACCGCTTATGTTTCCCGATGGTTTCTCGAACGTTTAATCGCATTGAATGCAACTAAACTGCTTGGATGTTCATATTGCAATTATAAAGTGACTATGACTATCACTTAATGTATATACCTATAAACTCAGATCCTGGTTCTCTCTGTGGCATAATAGGTAACCTAGTATATGGCTGCCTATGGGTAGGTCCATCAGGTTAGAGAAATACCTAGTACATGGCTACCTATTGGGTAGGTCCATCAGGTCTATGGATGACCTAGTACATGGCTACCTATTGGGTAGGTCCATCAGGTCTATGGTTGACTTAGTACATGGCTACCATGGAGGTAGGACCATCAAGTCATAATGAGTTAGATATTGGGCTATCTTCAGATAGTGCCATGCGACTCTATAACCTAAAAGAGAGGTCATAACCATGTCCAGTGCAGGGACAGCCCAGAGTTTGAGAATATGTATGGATTGAGTTATATGGTTTAAAACGTAATCTTGTTTGTTAAATGATTAATTGAGTGATTATATTGTTAACCTAGTTGAACAATTATCTGCTTTCCCCCACATACCAGCTTCGGCTGACCGTCGTTTTGTTTGTCGGCGATTTAGGTACAAATTCCAAAGTACAAACAGTAAAGCGACACATTGTGAATTCAAGAATTAAAGAACAAGGAGGAATTAGATAGATTAGTTCAACTGAGGTTAGAAGTTAGTTTGTTCCTAACTTTTCAAAAGGTATGTAAAGAAAAAATTTATTACCATTTTTCAGTATAGTCTGTTAGAATTTAATAATTGTTTATGGTTATATGTAGAACCTTTGATCCGGAATTAATGGGTGCGGCTTTATCCTCTAGGTCTCCCTTAATTGGGGGTTACTGAAAGGTGAGGTCGTAACAGGATCATACCCTATTCATCACATGATCAATACTCATGTATGAATTCCTTTCCATCATCCTCTCAACTTGATTAGGTTACATCAACCCTTCAATCAAGTACATACAACTATGATTAACATAATGTACCAAGTCATGGTTCTTATAAGCAATTAGGGTTCATCCCTTAATTAGCACTAATCACTTAGGTACTATTAGGGTTTCAACCTTTGTACCTTCATTGATTATCATTACTAATCATCATTGGATCAATGGATCATTCATCATCTTAATTCTCAAGAGATTCAATCACATTGGACTTTCATTACATAAGGTATCCAATTGATTTGACCAATTGAATCTTCAATTACAATAAGTGTCCAAGTGGATTAACCAATTGAATCCTCAATTGACTTTGACTATTTGAGCCCCAAATGGTCTTGGGCTTTCAGAGTTCAAACGGTTTGAAACCGTTTGGTAAAGGTGGTGCTTGAGACCGTTTGCTAAAGCAAGTACTTGAAACTGTTTGCTAACACACCTTTTGAAACCGCATGGGCTCAACCGGTTTGGGATCGTTTGGTCCCAAACGGTCTTGAGACTGTTTGGTCCCAAATGATCTTGAGACCGTTTGGACTCAAACGGTCTTGAGACTATTTGGTCCAAACCTCCTCAAAACCGCATGGACCAAAGATGGTCTCAACTTATCAAAATGATTTGGGGTTCTCAATGTTGATTCCTTCAATCATTGAATTCATGTAACCAATCTTCAATTGGACCCATCACCATACTTCAATTGAGTTAATTAGGTCATCCTTCGACTGATTTGATCCTCAGTTAACCCTCGATTGATCATCAATTAGGGTTTCAATCAACTGAATTAGGGTTTGGAATCGATGATCCTTCAACATTAATCAATGTGTAACTAGTTACTTTAAAACTATTGGAACATCGTCCAAATTGAACATGACCTGACCCCAAATGGTCTTGAGGTCGTTTGGATGACCTCCAAATGGTCTTGAGACTGTTTGCCCATGTCAACATTAAAATCCAAGTCGATCAATCAAAGTTTGGATCATTGGATTGATCAATAAGTCAGCATTTGATTGCACTTCAACTTAATACCTTTATATCTTTAAACACCTAACCATAGTCAACCCTGGACCTCCAAACAGTCTTGGGTGACCCCCAAACGGTCTTGGGATCATTTGGATGACCTTCAAATGGTCTTGGGTGACCCCCAAACGGTCTTGGGATCGTTTGGATGACCTCCAATCGGTCTTGGGTGACCCCCAAACGGTCTTGCAATCATTTGGATGACCTCCAAATGGTCGTGAGACCGTTTGGTCATCATATCATCATCAACCATGTCATTCAATTAGGGTTTGGATCCTAGGATTGGTCACCAAATCAGCACTTAATTGTATTTTAATTTGGTATCTTTGGACCTTCAAACACTTGACCAAACTTAACCCTAGACCTCCAAACGGTCTTGGGTGACCTCCAAATGGTCTTGAGACCGTTTGGGTGATTCCCAAACGGTTTTGAAACCATTTGGGTCAATCAACCCAAAGCATTAACTCATTCAATTGCAAAATCGGCACTTAGCCGATTAGGGTTTATACCATATGTTTGAATCTTCAAATACCTAACCATACTCAACCATAGACCTCCAAATGGTATTGGTTGACCTCCAAACGGTCTTGAGACCGTTTGGGTGATTCCCAAATGGTTTTGAAACCGTTTGGGTCAATCAACCCAAGTTTCAAACTCAATTACTTATGAAATCAGCACTCAACCCGATTAGGGTTTAGGCGATTGGTGGACCTTCAACTCATGAACCGATTGGAGTTAATCAATAATAATTGGTGGGTCTTTAACCTAGATCATTATGAACAAGTCCCCAAACAGTCAACCCTGGTCAACATCACCAAACGGTCTGAAACCGTTTGGTCTCATGCGGTTTGGTGAAACCGTTTGCTACTAAACGGTTTGAAACTGTTTGCTTCCAAAACACAAACCGTTTGGACATTTGATTGAAACTTTTTGGTCTAGATATTTTGAGAGGTTTGTGCTTATAATGATGTCATCATCATCAAGATCTAGACCCACGAAACATGTTGTAATTTCCATGGAAATTGCATCAATCAACCAAATCAATAATTGTAACTAGATAAATGATCATTATTTGATGGGGAATTGAATGCATTAGGGTTTCAAGTTATAAAACCTGCCTCCAATTGAGCTCCAAATCTCCAATCTCACGCCAAAAATGGTGGATGAAGCTTTTGCAACTCCCCCTAAGCTCGTCCTCAAGCTTTAGGTTGAAAAGATTGGCTAGGGTTAAAGAGGAGATCAAAATAAGAAGAAATCCATAATTTATTTTCAATTTTCACCATGGAATCAAGGTGAAATGGATCAAGAACCGTACCAACAGGTTGGGGGTCGTCCTCCAAGTCCTCCCTAGCTCCCTTGGTCGGTTTCCAAGCAAGGAGAAGAAGTGCAAACGAAAAAGCCTTTCATTTGGCTTGTAAAGGGTCTTTTTATAAGAAATTCAAGGAGAGAGAAAGTGCCTTATAAAAATTCATTTAATTCCAAAAATGGTGCCGCATCTTCCCCCTATACTTCCTTAGGGACGAGGCTATCTTGTTTGACTCTTATTCCTCTCAATTTTCCTTGATTTAAAGAAAAGCAAATTAAGCACCTCAAATCATATTATACTAATATCCATAAGTGAGTGGGTATTTCTTTTTCTTATAATAATGTGAGTGAGTTATCCACTACCTTGGATATTTTCGTGGTCCTTGCAAGGCCCAAGGATGTCCACGCACATCTGAATTCAACCATTTTAATTTTAGTTGAAGGCCCTTTAATTAATACATTTATTTTTGCCTTAAATCGAATTAGGGTTTCAATTACGATTAAATCTTGATTATTTTAATATCAAGATTCTCTCTCCTCCAACTTAATTCAAATGAGGCGCCCCTCTCATTTTCTTTGCTATACATGGTGCCAAGAAACATTAGGGACCTTATTGAAGTGGTAATTTGCATATTGAACCCTAGGTTTTGGGTAAATTGCACTTTACACCAAAACTAGGTTTTAATGCACAAACATTGCTTTATCAGCTTTTCCTTGGTACTCAGGCTACCACAAGCCATACCTTTGCATCATTTTCATTCTCATGATGCTTAAACACATAAGGAACATCTTATCATTCAATATTTATAATCTAACCCCTCAACTTGGGTAATTTGCACTTTAGTCCAAAATAAGCAAACATTGCTTCAACATTGTTTAAACAGGACCAAAATTGAAACATAAGTTTATCAAGAGCCCTAATTACTTTTCACAAGATAATATTAAGCATATAATCATATTTCTTAATCAAAACAACTAGGGTTAAAGTATAACCCAGGTCAGGGATGTTACAAATTATAAACCCCTAACAAGGATTTCGTCCCCAAAATCCCTAATAAAGAGAAACAGATATTATCCATGCATCATATCATCATGTCCTCACATAACACCTCATTATTATGGAGACACCATAGACTTTTGTTCAACAAAAAGTTATTTCACCCAAATTTATCATGGAATGGTTCACATGGAACACATACTCCCATGTTCCTTAGTTGGTTCAGTATTTCTCTTTCAAGATCACCATTATATTCTGTCATCCACTTGAGACTATAAGTCTTTTTTCATACCCTGATTGTTTCATCTCACTTGATAACACCATACTATCTTTCCTTATTACCTGCACTAACTATCTCATTAGATATACATTCTCTTATCATAAGGAAAGGTTACTTATCAATTAAGAACTTATCTCAAAGATATCTTCAGTTGTTTTGTTTATACAAAACATAAACCCCTAACATGTGATGTTCATATTAATTTACATGATTAATTTGATTTCATAATTGACCATTCCAGGTAGTCAACATAAATCATCTGATATATCTTTAGATACCAGGGTTTCTTACCTTGATACCTATTTCATGTGTTAAAAACACATCACATCTTTATCTTCCTTTCATCTTGGGACATTACTTATTACATATATCTTCACCTTGGAGCCAAAATCTAAGATAAACTGATACCTTTCTAAGTATCCATCACATAAACATCTTTATATTATGCACATCAAGTGTCCTATGACCCATTTGATTGGCATGTCCCTGAGAGGAAAGAAAACAAGGAATCGTATTCCTCATACAAACATGCTCATCTGAGGTTATCTCATATTTCTCTTTCTTATACTTAGAACAGGACACATTTATTCATTCCATGCTTCTTATTTCATGACACTCATTAGATTGTATCAGAATGGCTGCTTGATTAGGGCAATCAAAAAGATTACAATCTAAGAGTTTCCATACTCACTTTATAATCAATAGTTGTATACCTGGCCAGGGTATATAAATACTGAGATTAAGTAGTATGCACTTTTTATACTATCATATTCCTTCCTTTTCATATTAACACAAGTATAAGATTTAACATTACTGGGTTTTACCCGGGCATCTCTTCAATACCTCATCTTCTTCTCATAGAGGTAAGAGCAACATGAACATCTATAATGTTTATTATGCAAAATATAAGTCCTCATAGGACTGATCAAAGAAAGCTCAATCAATTACCTTCTCAAATTAACTCAGGAAATCATAAAAAGACATATAAGAATGACATTACTTTGTCTAACCTATCATGATTCGTGGATTATTCAATGCCTCAGGCTGATTCTGCCTCAGAGGTTGATTCACCATAACATTTCTGGCTGAGAAATCTCTTGCCAGATGTCCAACCTATCTACACAGGTAGCAAATTTTGGGTGTCAGGCATGGTCTAGAGGGTTCTTTACCCTTTCTAGATGACCATTGCCTTGGTGCACTAGGTCCTGGTTGTACTGGTGGTACCAAAATCTTTCCCCTTTTTGGAACTATTAGGCCTCTGTCCCTGGATTTGGATAGGCCCTTTCTCAATTTTCTCTTCCTTGTTCTTTGTTGGACAATTCTTTACAATATGTTTAGGCTTTCTACACCTATAGCAAATTCTGCTTTTGGGTTGAAACCTATTCCTTCCTTTACTATTTATTGATTCAACAGGCTGAGGTTGAGCACAGACTTTTTCTAAGTCCAGAACTTCATCAATTCCCATTGATTCCACCTGCTGATGTGGATTACATATCCAGTCGATTTCCAAAACATCATCATTATGGGCTGGTAATCTAGGTTGCACTGCTAGTGCTCGATCCACTAAATACATCATGGTTGCCCTAAATTCCCCAACAGTGATTCCTAAGGAAGGATTTCTTATCACAATTGGATTAGCTAGGGGGTTCTCAGGCAATTGTCCCTCTCTTGCCTGCCTCCCTGCACCTCTTCTTGGTGTAGCATTGCTGCTTTCTACAGCAAACTCCTCATGTGACCCAGTGATCTTCAAGTTCTTCTTCTCATATATGAGCAGAAGACACTATCATATACACTGGATGACACTAGAACAAACTCTACTACCTTAGTCCTATGTCTCTGTAGACTCAGTGAACCTAGAGCTCTGATACCACTAAATTGTGGCATCCAGCTTATAAAACACAAGATTAACTAAGAGGAAGCGAATCATTTGCAGCGGATTATTGAAAATCACTAAAAATTAAAACTTGTTTTTTGCAAAGAGATCCACACATAAGAAATCTTTTTCATCAAGAACCAAAGTATAATATTTACATTTTGTTCTATAAGTACACAGCATGTACCATCTCTTCTCAAGGATTACAACATCAATTTTCCTATTCAACATTATATACAGACAGCATAAAAACTCAAGGCATCAAGCCAAAATCTCAGATCTATTCAATAAAATCACTGACTACTAACTCCGAGGACCTGAGAGTACAGAGACAACACATAGGACTTTCTAACTATATAACTAGACAGGCAGTATCTCCACCTGAGATATTACTGTTGTCCTTGATGCTGCTACTGCTGTTCTTTCTCTGCTAAAGGTTTCATGCCTCTTTGTCCGCGTCCACCTAAAAACATTGGATCCCACGGGGTTGAGACAATTGTAAATTGTCACAGCGGGAGATATAACTCTCCGCCAAAACATTATTATTGCAGTTATATACATAAAACTGGACAGAGGATATGCAGTTTAAAGCATTCTCATCTTAAAGCATTGTAACTATCTATGATAGAATAATAGATCAACTTTTCTCTTAATAAGGAATAGGAAGAACATGTATATCATTTATCCTCCATATTATACCATCATGTCAAACTTCTCTTGTGACACTCATTATCTTGATATGTCACCCATGAGACATTCTTGTTTCAACTTATTGGCCTTAGCCAATCTGCTAAACAGACTTTGGTTATATTGGACATCAGAGTGTGCATCATCGTGTCTTATTCAGGCATTGGTCTATAGCAATCCTATATAAATATTCCAGGCATTGGATTACACCAATCTTGTGCAACTAGTACAAGAATTAGACTTATATTATTCATGTGTACCCATTCCAAGTATTAAACTATGTCAATCTTGTGCAAATATTCCAGGTATTGACCTATGTCAATCATGTGCAACTATTCCAAGTATTGATCTATGTCAATCCTATGCAACTATTTCAGGTATTGATCTATGTCAATCCTGTGCAACTATTCCAGGTATTGGGTTATTACCAATCATGTGTTATTATTCCAAGTATTGGGAGTTAGCCAATCATGTGCATTCCAGGTATTGGGAGTTAGCCAATCATGTGTTATTATTCCAGGTATTGGGATTTAACCAATCATGTGCACTCCAGTTATTGGGAGTTAGCCAATCCTGTGTTATTATTCCATGTATTGGGATTTAACCAATCCTGTGCATTCCAGGTATTGGGAGTTAGCCAATCATGTGTTATTATTCCAGGTATTGGGATTTAACCAATCTTGTACAGTTGTTATTCCAGGTATTAGACTATCTTAATCTTGTGCCTCTATTCCAGGTATTGAACTATCTTAATCCTGTGATTTTATTCGGGGTATTGATCTGTATCAATCCTGGGTAACCTTTAAAACATTTTGTTACCTCTCACTAGGCAACAACCATCCTCATGGCTCATAAGGCCCATAAAGCATCTTGTCACCTCTCACTAGGCAACATAACATATTACTTCATGTAATACAATAGTAACACCTCTATTCCCTCAATAGGGTTAGGGATTACTCTTCATATCATATTATGGCTTCTCATGTCCCATTACCCAATTTAGGGTTAAGGTTTCCCATCTCACATTAGGATTTCATAGTTATCAAAGTATATCAACTTTGAGATGCTAACTGTGAAGTCTTTCATATCTTGATGTATCACTTACCTCATTACTTCCAACTTTCTTGAGTTATCAACTTATCTTGGATTAAGGTATTTTCCATCTTAATCCTTTCATCCACTAACCTATCACTCTTACCATGAAGTGCATAGGTTACACATATGAATGGTCCAACTATCTTTAATGATATGGGCTCATCTCAAGTTAAAGCATTACTTGCTATAACGGTATATACAATCATTCACTCTAGGTATTTCCCACATCAATGTATTAGTTACCATTTCATTATTCAGATTAGGGTTTCCCATATCATTACTCTTCAATAGGGTTTAGGGTTTCACATACTATCATCCTTCATTTAGGGTGAGGATTGCATATAACATTACCCTTCATTAGGCTTTCACATCTTATTGCCTAAAATTAGGGTTTACTATTCATCCCAACAAGAGTTTCTCTTAGCATCACCCTCAATTAGGGTTTCTTATGGAATCGACCTCAATTAGGGATTCACATGGAATCATTCTTAATTAGGGATTCACATTTATTATCTTGTTTTAGAGTCACAACATTACCCTGGGTTTGGTTACATCTGATATTGCTCTGAATTTAGGTTAGGGCTCAACAACCTTCTTGATTAGGGTTTCATGACCTTTTTATTAAGGATCATACCCTATTCATCACATGATCAATACTCATGTATGAATTCCTTTCCATCATCCTCTCAACTTGATTAGGTTACATCAACCCTTCAATCAAGTACATACAACTATGATTAACATAATGTACCAAGTCATGGTTCTTATAAGCAATTAGGGTTCATCCCTTAATTAGCACTAATCACTTAGGTACTATTAGGGTTTCAATCTTTGTACCTTCATTGATTATCATTACTAATCATCATTGGATCAATGGATCATTCATCATCTTAATTCTCAAGAGATTCAATCACATTGGACTTTCATTACATAAGGTATCCAATTGATTTGACCAATTGAATCTTCAATTTCCATAAGTGTCCAAGTGGATTAACCAATTGAATCCTCAATTGACTTTGACTATTTGAGCCCCAAACGGTCTTGGTCTTTCAGAGTTCAAACGGTTTGAAACCATTTGGTAAAGGTGGTGCTTGATACCGTTTGCTAAAGCAAGTACTTGAAACTGTTTGCTAAAGCACCTTTTGAAACCGCATGGGCTCAACCGGTTTGGGATCGTTTGAGTCCAAATGGTATTGAGACCGTTTGGTCCCAAACGGTCTTGAGACCATTTGGACCCAAATGGTCTTGAGACCATTTGGACCCAAACGGTCTTGAGACCGTTTGGTCCAAACCTCCTCAAAACTGCATGGACCAAAGATGGTCTCAACTTATCAAATCGATTTGGGGTTCTCAATGTTGATTCCTTCAATCATTGAATTCATGTAACCAATCTTCAATTGGACCCATCACCATACTTCAATTGAGTTAATTATGTCATCCTTCAACTGATTTGATCCTCAATTAACCCTCAATTGATCATCAATTAGGGTTTGAATCAACTGAATTAGGGTTTGGAATCGATGATCCTTCAACATTAATCAATGTGTAACTAGTTACTTTAAAACTATTGGACCATCATCCAAATTGAACATGACCTGACCCCAAATGGTCTTGAGGTCGTTTGGATGACCTCCAAACGGTCTTGAGACCAATTTCCCATGTCAACATCAAAATACAAGTCAATCAATCAAAGTTGGAATCATTGGTGTGGCAACACATCCCACTATCATACAGACAGCGAGGTGTTATGTGAAAACGTGCGGAAATCATCATAACCAAAGATTACCAAAAACATGGGTTAATTAAAACCGATTGCGGAAAGCAGGTAAACTGAGAAAACTATTACATTTAAATCCACATCCTGTGAGGAAACAGGTTATATAAACATTTACAAGCCTTGATAAGTGTCCACAGCTTAGAGTAACAGCTGTCTTGCCATCACATGAGTTCATCACATGTTTATATGTACATAAAGGCCCACATCCGGCCAGCAGTAGGATAAACAAAGGATCAATAGCTATACATCGTGAAACACATCAAAATGCTCCCAAGGACCTGAGAGTACATGGATGACTCTATACTCTACTACAAAACATCCAAAACAGCAGCATATCCATCGTTTGCCTTCTACTGCTCGTCTTGCTGCTCGGCCGCAACTCCGCGACCACCACCACGTCTAGCTCGACCACCTAAAAAGGGTGTAAACCAGTGGGGTGAGACACACAATCCCAGCGAGAAACATTACTCCCCGCTGAAACTATAAAACCTCAGAAGGATAAAGCAGATAACTGATAGGAAGTATAACGAGAGCAGTTATAAAGAAACGTTGTTCATACTAGCAAGCTTACCAGATGTACGAAAGGCATATACCCAAGTATTTCTTTATGGAACATGATTAACAAGATAAGATTTATAAGGTATTACCACATATCATGGGGAACATATAAGCAACTGCAAGAAATAATAGGATTAACTACACAAGCAAGGCCTCAACCAATGTTTCATGTTTTGCCTTAAGCAGTAAATACTATTCAGTTGGATTATGTATTATTATAACCTGAGGAAGTGAGCCGTACCACTCAAATCCAACCTTCAGTTGTGAAACCCAAGTCGGTGCCATACAAGGTCAATGGAAGAGATGGATTCCATGATCTCCCACTTTGTGGTCAGTGCACGAAAACTAAAGCAGGATTGTAGTCTCATTCTTAAGTGGCCTTAGCCACAGGGTCAGCTCCATAGGCTACCCTTTCTAGCCTGCCTCGGTATAGGTCTCGGCGCTAGTATATCTGAGCCATGGGCCAGTTCACCGTGCTCTGAGCCATGAAAGTGTTCATGCTACATCATACTGAGCCAGGGGCTTGCTCACCAAGCTCTTTATATCTATATATATATATATATATATATATATATATATATATATATATATATATATATATATATATATATATATATATATATCTGAGTCTGCAACCGTAGCTGCACTCGATTCCCTCTCTATTTAAGGCTAGGAGAAACCACACATATTCAACAATATGCGCTTTCAGGTTAACCCGTAGGATAACCCGTTTCACCATCACCAGCTACTAACAATGGTGGATCTATGGCTAGGGCAAACTACATGAATTGTTCCACTGTGATTAATTAGTATATTTTAAGTGGATTGCAAGATTCAACCAAAACATGCAAACTATAACAAGAATAAACAATATGAAACTCAACATCATCCTGATCCATCACAAGGATCCAACATCACATGTTATCACTTGGCCTCTTGCCAATCATCTAGATTCATCTCAAGGATCGTCATATTGCCATGGGATCTCAATCCCTTATCACATTGTGCCATTACCTCTCAAGGCATTCTCATCATCTTAGGTACTTTAGTCAAACTTAGGTCCTCAGACCAAACACATCATATATGATACTTCATCATCAAGAGTAATTATTCAAGCAATGTTATTCAATTACATATACCTCATAGCCCTTGACCTGGCTATGCAACTGCATGGAACACCTGCATGGTCAGTATGCATAATCATCATAGAAAGATCATATTATCAACATAGGGTGACCTTGATGTTCTATCAATCATGCCTCAACTTGTGACCATAGACATTGATCATATTATCAAATGAAGCATATTACATGCTTACCATTTCCTTAGCATTATACATGATGTCAAGATGATCACATACATATGTAAAGTCATGTTAAGATACATAGATAAACTCTACCATATCGATTATCATCAAGCATATCAAGGGTCACCAACATAACTAAACGTGATAGCAAGAACAACATATCAGTTTTCCATAAGGAACAAGACCCTCACTAAAAGCACCCACTACCCTCACCAAAGGTGGTATCGGGCAGGGTACCTTCATCTATCATCCAACCCATAACGGTCAGCATATATCGGCCAGGCACACCAGTGCCTATCGGCCAACACAAGGGTGCACCATGCAACGCTGCATCAGGCATATTGTGCATTCACCAGTGTTGTGCACTGTGGTATCGTGCAACGCTGTGTTAGGCACATCGTGCACTCACCAGTGTCGTGCACTGTGGTATCGTGCAACACTGTGTCAGCACCAAGGGTAACGTCAACCAAGCATGCAGCTAACCAAAGAAGCATATCGTGCAACGGAGTGTCTTGCTTCATGGCAACGGTCACAAGGCTACCTCCTTAGGTCAGGTTTATCGGGCAACGAGGTGTCGTGCAACGCCCAGCCAGTGTCGTGCTATTGGCCGACACACACAGAGCTAAGGCCAAGGGTGACGCTCATTACATAACTAGCTAGCAACGTCCATACCTCAAAGCAAAATGACACCAAGCTACATCTATGTCATGTGTGACGGGCAGGGCACTCCACAAGAGGCAACTCCTAAGGGTGCAACTCAAACGGCCAGTAGGGAACTTGTCGTTCAACCAACCTATCCATAGCCTATCGGCCGCCACAAAGCAAGGACTATGGCGTGACGCCCGTCACAAGGTCATGGACCAGGGGTATCGTCCATAACAGCCACCAAAACATGTCGTCCCAGGCTCTAGGTCAAGAGGTATCGGGCAGCACCTCCCCGAAGATCATAACAGCCAAGATGCAACTCCACAAGATCGTCATCAACCTCAAGCACAAGGGCACCAAACCCTAATGGATCAAGAGGATGGCTCACCTCTCAACTTAAACGAGAGAGGGGTCTTGCACATCTCTTATCACCAATTGGGAAACACAAGGAACAACCCTAAACAAGGTCAACAACTACCACCAAGCTCACCCTTCAAGTCCATGGTTAGAGGAGGGTGTTGCTCAAGCTACTAGAACACAAGCTCACCTCTCAACTTAAATGAGAGAGGAGTGTTGCTCATGATACTAGAACTCAAGCTCACTCCTCAAGACCTAGGAGAGAAGGGAGTATTACTCACCAAGATACCCTAGAACACATAGTTCGGCCAACAAGAACAACTTAAGAAAGGAACTAACTAGCAACTCATATAGCCGACATGATCATAGAAACATATAAGAACATAGAAAGAAGGTAATGTAGTTATGGTTAGGAGTTATGTAACCCGCCTTAAGCAAGCTCCAAGCTCCACGCACCACCAAGGAAGAAGGAGAGCAAGGCACTCTAGGGTTCGGCCACCACTAGAGGAAGAAGGAGACTCCAAGAAGGATCAGCCACCAAGCTAGCTCCTCCAAGGGTATCGGCCACCAAGCTTGCAAGAGAAGAGAGTGTGTCATGCACCAAGGGATAGGAAGACTAAGGAACTAAAGGGATCCTTAGCAAGAGAAGGGAAACACATATATAGAAAAGGATGGAGGAGAAACCAAAGAAGAACAAGGCAAGGTGTGGCCCACCTAGGGACACTTGTCCATGGGCAATTCCACCACTCTAACATGTCCTAAACACATGTCCAAGGCCATTTCCACATGCAAGCACCAAGCACCAAGTGTCCACTAGTGGTGACACAAACAAGGTCAAAGATGGTCAAAGATCCATGGGCGACACAAGCACCACCATGGGCGACACAACCCTGGGCGACACAGCCTGGATGACACAAGCACCCTCTTGCCTGACACAAGGTTCAACCAAGCAAGGGAAAGGCACCACAAGGCCCAACAAGCTCAACCAAGCCCAAAGGAACTCAAGCAACGAGCCCAAACCTTCCTCTCAATACAAGAGGAAGCAAAGAGAGGGAGGAACACCACTCAAGGTGAAAAACTTGCCCACAAAACCTGGACTTGGGTTATTTGCAAGTAGCCCCTCCAACTCTCAACAAAGCACCAACAAACCCTAATCACCACTAAAGGTGATTAACAAGCATCAAAGCATCAAGGCTAAGCAAAACAAACAGGGTAAACCCTAAACGGAGGTCAGGGTCCTTACAATTGGATTGATCAATAAGTCAACATTTGATTGCACTTTAGCTTAGTACCTTTAGATCTTTAAACACCTAACCATAGTCAACCCTGGACCTCCAAATGGTCTTGGGTGACCCCCAAACGGTCTTGGGATCGTTTGGATGACCTCCAAATGGTCGGGTGACCCCCAAACGGTCTTGGGATCATTTGGATGACCTCCAAACGGTCTTGGGTGACCCCCAAATGGTCTTGGGATCGTTTGGATGACCTCCAAATGGTCTTGAGACCGTTTGGTCATCATATCATCACCAACCATGTCATTCAATTAGGGTTTGGATCCTAGGATTGGTCACCAAATCAGCACTTAATTGTATTTTAATTTGGTATCTTTGGACCTTCAAACACTTGACCAAACTTAACCCTAGACCTCCAAATGGTCTTGAGACCGTTTGGGTGATTCCCAAATGGTTTTGAAACCGTTTGGGTCAATCAACCCAAAGCATCAACTCATTCAATTGCAAAATCAGCACTTAGTCGATTAGGGTTTATACCATATGTTTGAATCTTCAAATACCTAACCATACTCAACCATAGACCTCCAAACGGTCTTGGTTAACCTCCAAAAGATCTTGAGACCATTTGGGTGATTCCCAAACGGTTTTGAAACCATTTGGGTCAATCAACCCAAGTTTCAAACTTAATTACTTATGAAATCAGCACTCAACCCGATTAGGGTTTAGGCGATTGATGGACCATCAACTCATGAACCGATTCGAGTTAATCAATAATAATTGGTGGGTCTTTAACCTAGATATATTTGAACAAGTCCCCAAATGGTCAACCATGGTCAACATCACCAAACGGTCTAAAACCATTTGGTCTCATGCGGTTTGGTGAAACTGTTTGCTACTAAACGGTTTGAAACCGTTTGCTTCCAAAACACAAACCGTTTGGACATTTGATTGAAACCGTTTGGTCTATATATTTGGAGAGGTGTGTGCTTATGATGATGTCATAATCATCAAGCTCTAGACACACGAAACCTGCTGTAATTTCCATGGAAATTGCATCAATCAACCAAATCAATAATTGTAACTAGAGAAATGATCATTATTTGATGGGGAATTGAATGCAATAACAAAGTTAGGGTTTCAAGTTATAAAACCCACCTCCAATTGAGCTCCAAAGCTCCAAGCTCACGCCAACCATGGTGTATGAAGCTTTTTCAACTCCCCCTAAGCTCGTCCTCAAGCTTTAGGTTGAAAAAATTGGCTAGGGTTGAAGAGGAGATCGAAATAAGAAGAAATCCATAATTTATTTTCGATTTTCACCATGGAATCAAGGTGAAATGGATCAAGAACCTTACCAACAGGTTGGGGGTCTTCCTCCAGGTCTTCCCTAGCTCCCTTGGTCGGTTTCCAAGCAAGGAGAAGAAGTGCAAACGAAAAAGCCTTTCATTTGGCTTGTAAATAGTTTTTTATAAGAAATTCAAGGAGAGAGAAAGTGCCTTATAAAAATTCATTTAATCCCAAAAATGGTGCCGCCTCTTCCCCATCAACTTCCTTAGGGACGAGGCTATCTTGTTTGCCTCTTATTCCTCTCAATTATCCATGATTTAAAGAAAAGCAAATTAAGCACCTCAAATCATATTATACTAATATCCATAAGTGAGTGGATATTTCTTTTTCTTATAATAATGTGAGTGAGTTATCCACTCCCTTGGATATTTTCGTGGTCCTTGCAAGGCTAAAGGATTTCCAAGAACATATGAATTCAACCATTTTAATTTTGGTTGAAGGCCCTTTAATTAATACATTTATTTTTGCCCTAAATCGAATTAGGGTTTCAATTAGGATGAAATCATTATTATTTTAATATCAAGATTCTCTCTTCTCCAACTTAATTCAAATTAAGAGCCCCTCTCATTTTCTTTGATCTATATGGTGCCAATAAATATTAGGGACCTTATTGAAGTGGTAATTTGCATATTGAACCCTAGGTTTTGGGTAAATTGCACTTTACACCAAAACTAGGTTTTAATGCACAAACATTGCTTTATCAGCTTTTCCTTGGTACTCAGGATACCACAAGCCATACATTTGCATCATCTTCATTCTCATGATGCTTCAACACATAAGGAACATCTTATTATGCAACATTTGCAATCTAACCCCTCAACTTGGGTAATTTGCACTTTAGTCCAAAATAAGCAAACATTGCATCAACATTGTTTAAACTTGACCAAAATTGAAACATAAGTTTCTCAAGAGCCCTAATTACATTTCACAAGATAAGATTAAGCATATAATCATCTTTCTTAATCAAAACAACTAGGGTTAAAGTATAACCCAAGTCAGGGATGTTACAAATTATAAATCACTAACAAGGATTTTGTCCCCGAAATCCCTGATAAAGAGAAACATATATTATCCATGCATCATATCATCATGTCCTCACATAACACCTCATTATTATGGAGACACCATAGAGTTTTGATCAACAAAAAGTTATTTCACACAAATTTATCATGGAATGGTTCACATGGAACACATACTCCCATGTTCCTTAGTTGGTTCAGTATTTCTCTTTCAAGATCACCATTATATTATGTCATCCACTTGAGACTATAAGTCTTTTCATACCCTGATTGTGTCAGCTCACCTGATAACACCATACTGTCTTTCCTTATTACCTCACTGACTATCTCATTAGATATACATTCTCTTATCATAAGGAAAGGTTACTTATCAATTAAGAACTTATGTCAAAGATATCTTCAATTATTTTGTTTATGCAAAACATAAACCCCTAACATGTGATGTTCATATTAATTTACATGATTAATTTGATTTCATAATTGACCATTCCAGGTAATCAACATAAATCATCTGATATATCTTTAGATACCAGGGTTTCTTACCTTGATACCTATTTCATGTGTTAAATACACATCACATCTTTATCTTCCTTTCATCTTGGGACATTACTTATTACATATATATTCACCTTGGAGCCAAAATCTAAGATAAATTGATACCTTTCTAAGTATCCATCACATAAACATCTTTATATTATGCACATCAAGTGTCCTATGACCCATTTGATTGACATATCCCTGAGAGGAAAGAAAACAAGGAATCATATTCCTCGTACAAACATGCTCATCTGAGGTTATCTCATATTTCTCTTTCTTATGCTTAGAACAGGACACATTTATTCATTCCATGCTTCTTATTTCACGATACTCATTAGATTGTATCAGAATGACTTCTTGATTAGGGCAATCAAAAAGATTACAATCTAAGAGTTTCCATACTCACTTTATAATCAATAGTTGTATACTTGGCCAGGGTATATAAATACTGAGATTAAGTAGTATGCACTTTTTATACTATCATATTCCTTCCTTTTCATATTAACAAAAGTATAAGATTTAACATTACTGGTTTTACCCAGGCATCTCTTCAATACCTCATCTTCTTCTCATAGAGGTAAGAGCAACATGAACATCTATAATGTTTATATGCAAAATATAAGTCCTCATAGGACTGATCAGAGAAAGCTCAGTCAATTACCTTCTCAAATTAACTCAGGAAATCATAAAAAGACATATAAGAATGACATTACTTTGTCTAACATGTCATGATTCGTGGATTATTCAATGCCTCATACTGATTCTTCCTCAGAGGTTGATTCACCATAACATTTCTGGCTGAGCAATCTCTTGTCAGATGTCCAACATGTCTACACAGGTAGCAAATTTTGGGTGCCAAGCATGGTCTAGAGGGTTCTTTACCCTTTCTAGATGACAATTGCCTTGGTGCACTAGGTCCTGGTTGTACTGGTGGTACCAAAATCTTTCCCCTTTTTGGAACTATTGGGCCTCTGTCCCTGGATTTGGATAGACCTTTTCTCAATTTTCTCTTCCTTGTTCTTTGTTGGACAATTCTTTACAATATGTCCAGGCTTTCTACACCTATAGAAAATTCTACTTTTGGGTTGAAACCTATTCCTTCCTGTACTATTTATTGATTCAACAAGCTGAGGTTGAGCACAGACTTGTTCTAAGTCCAGAACTTCATCAATTCCCATTGCTTCCACCTGCTGATGTGGATTACATATCTAGTCGATGTCCAAAACATCATCATTAGGGGCTGGTAATCTAGGTTGCACTGCTAGTGCTCGATCCACTAAATACATCATGGTTGCCCTAAATTCCCCAACAGTGATTCCTAAGGAAGGGTTTCTTATCACAATTGGATTAGTTAGGGGTTCTCAGGCAATTGTCCCTCTCTTGCCTGCCTCCATGCACCTCTTCTTGGTGCAGCAAACTCCTCATGTGACCCAGTCATCTTCAAGTTCTTCTTCTCCTATATGAGCAGAAGACACTATCATATACACTGGATGACACTAGAACAGACTCTACTACCTTAGTCCTATGTCTCTGTAGACTCACCAAACCTAGAGCTCTGATACCACTAAATTGTGGCATCCAACTTATAAAACACAAGATTAACTAATCGGAAGTGAATCATTTGCAGCGGATTACTGAAAATCACTAAAAATTAAAACTTTTTTTTTGCAAAGAGATCCACACATAGGAAATCTTTTTCATCAAGAACCAAAGTATAATATTTTCATTCTGTTCTATAAGTACACAACATGTACCATCTCTTCTCGAGGATTGCAACATCAGCTGTCCGATTCAACATTATATACAGACAACATAAAAACTCAAGGCATCAAGCCAAAATCTGAGATCTATTCAATAAAAAAACTGACTACTGACTCCGAGGACCTGAGAGTACAGAGACGACACATAGGACTTTCTAATAATATAACTAGACAGGCAGTATCTCCACCTAAGATATTACTGCTATCCTTGATGTTGCTGCTGCTGTTCTTTCTCTACTAAAGGTTTCCTACCTCTTAGTCTGTGTCCACCTAAAAACATTAGATCCCACGGGGGTGAGGCAATTGTAAATTGTCCCAGCGGGAGATATAACTCTCCGCCAAAACATTATTATTGTAGTTATATACATAAAACTGGACAGAGGATATGTAGTTTAAAGCATTCTCGTCTTAAAGCATTGTAACTATCTATGATAGAACAATAGATCAACTTTTCTCTTAATAAGGAATAGGAAGAACATGTATATCATTTATCCTCCATATTATACCATCATGTCAAACTTCTCTTGTGACACTCATTATCTTGATATGTCACCCATGAGGCATTCTTGTTTCAACTTATTGGCCTTACCCAATCTGCTAAACAGACTTTGGTTATATTGGACATCAGAGTGTGCATCATCATGTCTTATTTAGGCATTGGTCTATACCAATCCTATATAAATATTCCAGGCATTGGACTACACCAATCATGTGCAACTAGTACAAGCATTAGACTTATATTATTCTTGTGTATCCATTCCAAGTATTGAACTATGTCAATCTTGTGCAACTATTCCAGGTATTGATCTACGTCAATCTTGTGCAACTATTCCAGGTATTTATCTATGTCAATCCTGTGAACTATTCCAGGTATTGATCTATGTCAATCATGTGCAAGTATTCTAGGTATTGGGTTATTACCAATCCTGTGTTATTATTCCAGGTATTGGGAGTTAGCCAATCATGTGCATTCCAAGTATTGGGAGTTAGCCAATCCTGTGTTATTATTCCAGGTATTGGGAGTTAGCCAAACCTGTGCATTCCAGGTATTGGGAATTAGCCAATCCTGTGTTATTATTTCAGGTATTGGGATTTAACCAATCATGTGCATGCCAGGTATTGGGAGTTAGCCAATCCTGTGTTATTATTCCAGATATTGGGATTTAACCAATAATGTGCGTTCCAAGTATTGGGAGTTAGCCAATCAAGTGTTATTATTCCAGGTATTGGGATTTAACCAATCTTGTATAATTGATATTCCAGGTATTAGACTATCTTAATCCTTTGCCTCTATTCCAGGTATTGAACTATCTTAATCCTGTGATTTTATTCTAGGTATTGATCTATATCAATCCTGGGTAACCTTTAAAACATTTTTTTACCTCTCACTAGGCAACAACCATCCTCATGGCTCATAAGGCCCATAAAGCATCTTGTCACCTCTCACTAGGCAACATAACATATTACTTCATGTAATACAATAGTAGCACCTCTATTCCCTCAATAGGGTTAGGGCTTACTATTCATATCATATTATGATTTCTCATGTCCCATTACCCAATTTAGGGTTAAGGTTTCCCATCTCACATTAGGATTTCATAGTTATCAAAGTATATCAACTTTGAGATGCTAACTGTGAAGTCTTTCATATCTTGATGTATCACTTACCTCATTACTTCCAACTTTCTTGAGTTATCAACTTATCTTGGATTAAGGTATTTCCCATCTTAATCCTTTCATCCACTAACCTATCACTCTTAGCATGAAGTGCATAGGTTACACATATGAATGGTCCAACTATATTTAATGATACGGGCTCATCTCAAGTTAAAGCATTACTTGCTATAAGGGTATATACAATCAATCACTCTAGGTATTTCCCCCATAAATGTATTAGTTACCATTTCATTATTCAGATTAGGGTTTCCCATATCATTACTCTTCAACAGGGTTTAGGGTTTCACATACTATCATACTTTGTTTAGGGTGAGGATTGCATATAACATTACCTTTCATTAGGCTTTCACATCTTATTGCCTAAAATTAGGGTTTACTATTCATCCCAATAAGAGTTTCTCATAGCATCACCCTCAATTAGGGTTTCTTATGGAATCGACCTCAATTAGGGATTCACATGGAATCATTCTTAATTAGGGATTCACATTTATTATCTTGGTTTAGAGTCACAACATTACCCTGGGTTTGGTTACCTCTTATATTGCTCTCAATTTAGGTTAGGGCTCAACAACCTTCTTGATTAGGGTTTCATGACCTTTTTATTAAGGATCATACCCTATTCATCACATGATCAATACTCATATATGAATTCCTTTCCATCATCCTCTCAACTTGATTAGGTTACATCAACCCTTCAATCAAGTACATACAACTATGATTAACATAATGTACAAAGTCATGGTTCTTATAAGCAATTAGGGTTCATCCCTTAGTTGGAACTAATCACTTAGGTACTATTAGGGTTTCAACCTTTGTACCTTCATTGATTATCATTACTAATCATCATTTGATCAATGGATCATTCATCATCTTAATTCTCAAGAGATTCAATCACATTGGACCTTCATTACATAAGGTATCCAATTGATTTGACCAATTGAATCTTCAATTACCATAAGTGTCCAAGTGGATTAACCAATTGAATCCTCAATTGACTTTGACTATTTGAGCCCCAAACGGTCTTGGTCTTTCAGAGTTCAAACGATTTGAAACCGTTTGGTAAAGGTGGTGCTTGAGACTGTTTGCTAAAGCAAGTACTTGAAACCATTTGCTAAAGCACCTTTTGAAACCGCATGGGCTCAACCGGTTTGGGATCGTTTGAGTCCAAATGGTCTTGAGACCGTTTGGTCCCAAACGGTCTTGAGACCATTTGGACTCAAATGGTCTTGAGACCATTTGGTCCAAACCTCCTCAAAACCGCATGGACCAAAGATGGTCTCAACTTATCAAATCGATTTGGGGTTCTCAATGTTGATTCCTTCAATCATTGAATTCATGTAACCAATCTTCAATTGGACCCATCACCATACTTCAATTGAGTTAATTAGGTCATCCTTCAACTGATTTGATCCTCAATTAACCCTCAATTGATCATCAATTAGGGTTTGAATCAACTGAATTAGGGTTTGGAATCGATGATCCTTCAACATTAATCAATGTGTAACTAGTTACTTTAAAACTATTGGACCATCATCCAAATTGAACATGACCTGACCCCAAATGGTCTTGAGGTCGTTTGGATGACCTCCAAATGGTCTTGAGACCGTTTTCCCATGTCAACATCAAAATCCAAGTCAATCAATCAAAGTTTGGATCATTGGATTGATCAATAAGTCAACATTTTATTGCACTTCAACTTAGTACCTTTAGATCTTTAAACACCTAACCATAGTCAACCCTGGACCTCCAAACGGTCTTGGGTGACCCCCAAACGGTCTTGGGATCATTTGGATGACCTCCAAACGGTCTTGGGTGACCCCCAAACGGTCTTGGGATCGTTTGGATGACCTCCAAACGGTCTTGGGTGGCCCCCAAATGGTCTTGGGATCGTTTGGATGACCTCCAAACGGTCTTGAGACCGTTTGGTCATCATATCATCATCAACCATGTCATTCAATTAGGGTTAGGATCCTAGGATTGGTCACCAAATTTGTGGCAACACATCCCACTATCACACAGACAGTGAGGTGTTACGCGAAAACGTGTGGAAATCACCATAACCACAGATTACCAAAAACATGGGTTAATTAAAACCGATTGCGGAAAGTAGGTAAACTGAGAAAACAATTACATTTAAATCCACATCCTGTGAGGAAATAGGTTATATAAACATTTACAAGCCTTGATAAGTGTCCACAGCTTAGAGCAACAGTTGTCTTGTCATCACATGAGTTCATCACCTGTTTATATGTACATAAAGGCCCACATCCGGCCAGCAGTAGGATAAACAAAGGATCAACAGCTATACATCGTGAAACATGTCAAAACGCTCCCAAGGACCTGAGAGTACAGGGATGACTCTAGACTCTACTACAAAACATCCAAAACAGCAGCATATCCATCGCTTGCCTTCTACTGCTCGTCTTGTTGCTCGGCCGCAACTCTGCGACCACCACCACATCTAGCTCGACCACCTAAAAAGGGTGTAAACCAGCAGGGTGAGACACACAATCCCAGCGAGAAACATAACTCCCCATCAAAACTACAAAACCTTAGAAGGATAAAGTAGATAACTGATAAGAAGTATAACGAGAGCAGTTATAAAGAAAAGTTGTTCATACTAGCAAGCTTACCAGATGTACGAAAGGCATATACCCAAGTATTTATTTATGGAACATGATTAACAAGATAAGATTTATAAGGTCTTACCACATATCATGGGGAACATATAAGCAACTGCAAGAAATAACAGGATTAACTACACAAGCAGGGCCTCAACCAATGTTTCGTGTTTTGCCTTAAGCAGTAAATACTATTCGGCTAGATTACGTATTATTATGCCCTGAGGAAGTGAGTCGTACCGCTCAAATCCAACCTTCGGTTGCGAAACCCAAGCCGGTGTCATACAAGGTCAATGGAAGAGCCGGACTCCACGACCTCCCACTTCGTGGTCAGTGCATGAAAACTAAAGCAGGACTGTAGTCTCATGCTTAAGTGGCCTTAGCCACAGGGTCAGCTCCATAGGCTACCCTTTCTAGCCCACCTCAGTACAGGTCTCGGCGCTAGTATATCTAAGCCATGGGCCAGTTCACCGTGCTCTGAGCCATGAATGTGTTCATGCTCCATCATAATGAGCCATGGGCTTGCTCACCATGATCTGTATATCTATATCTATATATATATATATATATATATATATATATATATATATCCGAGTCTGCAACCGTAGATGCACTCGATTCCCTCTCTATTTAAGTCTAGGAGAAACCACACATATTCAACAATATGCGCTTCCAGGTTAACCCGTAGGATAACCCATTTCACCATCACCAGCTACTGACGATGATGGATCTATGTCCAGGGCAAACTACATGAATTGTTCCACTGTGATTAATTAGTATATTTTAAGTGGATTGCAAGATTCAACCAAGTTGTATAACATGCAAACTATAACAAGAATAAACAATATGAAACTCAACATCATCCTGATCCATCACAAGGATCCAACATCACATGTTATCACTTGGCCTCTTGCCAATCATCTAGATTCATCTCAAGGATCATCATATTGCCATGGGATCTCAATCCCTTATCACATATTGCCATTGCCTCTCAAGGCATTCTCATCATCTTAGGTACTTTAGTCAAACTTAGGTCCTCATACCAAACACATCATATATGATACTTCATCATCAAGAGTAATTATTCAAGTAGTGTTATTCAATTACATATACCTTATAGCCCTTGACCTGGCTATGCAACTGCATGGAACACCTGCATGGTTAGTATGCACAATCATCATAGAAAGATCATATTATCAACATAGGGTGACCTTGATGTTCTAACAATCATGCCTCAACTTGTGACCATAGACATTGATCATATTATCAAACAAAGCATCTTACATGCTTACCATTTCCTTAGCATTATACATGATGTCAAGATGATCACATACATATGTAAAGTCATGTTAAGATACATAGATAAACTCTACCATATCGATTATCATCAAGCATATCAAGGGTCACCAACATAACTAAACGTGATAGCAAGAACAACATATCGATTTTCCATAAGGAACATGACCCTCACTAAAAGCACCCACTACCCTCACCAAAGGTGGTATCGGGCAGGGTACCTTCATCTATCGTACAACCCATAATGGTCAGCATATATCGGCCAGGCACACCAGTGCCTATCGGCCAGCACAAGGGTGCACCATGCAACGCTGCGTCAGGCATATCGTGCATTCACCAGTGTCGTGCACTGTGGTATCGTGCAACGCTGTGTCAGGCATATCGTGCACTCACCAGTGTCGTGCACTGTGGTATCGTGCAATGTTGTGTCAGCACCAAGGGTAACGTCAACCAAGCGTGCAGCTAACCAAAGAAGCATATCGTGCAATGGAGTGTCGTGCTTCATGGCAACGGTCACAAGGCTACCTCCTTAGGTCAGGTGTATCGGGCAATGAGGTGTCGTGCAATGACCAGCCAGTGTCGTGTTGTTGGCCGACACACACAGAGCTAAGGCCAAGGGTGACGCTCATTACTGAACTAGCTAGCAACGTCCATACCTCAAAGCACAATGACACCAAGCTACATCTATGTCATGTGTGTCGGGCAGGGCACTCCACAAGAGGCAACTCCTAAGGGTGTAACTCAAACGGCCAGCAGGGAACCTGTCGTTCAACCAACCTATCCATGGCCTATCGGCCGCCACAAAGCAAGGATTGTGGCGTGACGCCCGTCACAAGGTCAGGGACCAGGGGTATCGTCCATCACATCCACCACAACATGTCATCCAAGGCTCTAGGTCAAGAGGTATCGGGCAGCACCTCCCCGAAGATCATAACAGCCAAGATGCAACTCCACAAGATCGTCATCAACCTCAAGCACAAGGGAACCAAACCCTAATGGATCAAGAGGATGGCTCACCTCTCAACTTAAATGAGAGAGGGGTCTTGCACATCTCTTATCACCAATCGGGCAACAAAAGGAACAACCCTAAACAAGGTCCACAACTACCACCAAGCTCACCCTTCAAGTCCATGGTGAGAGGAGGGTGTTGCTCAAGCTACTAGAACACAAGCTTACATCTCAACTTAAACGAGAGAGGAGTGTTGCTCATGATACTAGAACTCAAGCTCACTCCTCAAGACCTAGGAGAGAAGGGAGTATTGCTCACCAAGAAACCCTAGAACACATAGTTCGGACAACAAGAACAACTTAAGCAAGGAACTAACTAGCAACTCATATAGTTGACATGATCATAGCAACATATAAGAACATAGAAAGAAGGTAATGTAGTTAGGGTTAGGAGTTATGTAACCCGCCTTAAGCAAGCTCCAAGCTCCACACACCACCAAGGAAGAAGGAGAGCAAGGCACTCTAGGGTTCGGCCACCACTAGAGGAAGAAGGAGACTCCTAGAAGGATCGGCCACCAAGCTAGCTCCTCCAAGGGTATCGGTCACCTAGCTTGCAAGAGAAGAGAGTGTGTCGTGCACCAAGGGAGAGGAAGACTAAGGAACTAAAGGGATCCTTAACAAGAGAATGGAAACACATATATAGAAAAGGATGGAGGAGAAACCAAAGAAGAACAAGGCAAGGTGTCACCCACCTAGGGACACTTTTCCATGGGCAATGCCACCACTCTAACATGTCCTAAACACATGTCCAAGGCCATTTCCACATGCAAGCACCAATCACCAAGTGTCCACTAGTGGTGACACAAACAAGGTCAAAGATGGTTAAAGATCCATGGGCGACACAACCCTGGGCGACACAGTCTGGGTGACACAAGCACCACCATGGGCGACACAAGCACCACCATGGGTGACACAACCCTGGGCGACATAGCCTGGATGACACAAGCACCCTCTTGCCCGACACAAGGTTCAACCAAGCAAGGGCAAGGCACCACAAGGCCCAACAAGCTCAACCAAGCCCAAAGGAACTCAAGCAACGAGCCCAAACCTTCCTCTCAACACAAGAGGAAGCAAAGAAAGGGAGGAACACCACTCAAGGTGACAAGCTTGCCCACAAACCCTGGACTTGGTTTAAGTAGCCCCTCTAACTCTCAACAAAGCAACAACAAACCCTAATCACCACTAAAGGTGATTAACAAGCATCAAAGCATCAAGGTTAAGCAAAGCAAATAGGGTAAACCCTAAACGGAGGTCAGGGTCCTTACAAGCTAACCCCCTACAAAGGGATTTCATCCCCGAAATCCGAAGAGAAAAGCAAGGGATACTTCCTCCTCATCTCTTCCTCAAGCTCCCACGTGGCTTCGTCAATGCCACGATGATGCCAAAGAACCTTCACAAGAACCAGGTCCTTCCTCTTCAGCTTCTTAACCCTTCTGTCAAGGATCGCCATAGGACCTTCCTCGTAGGTCACATCTTCATCAAGCTCAACTTCAACTAGCTCAATCACTGTTCCCGAATCTAGATTACTTTTCTTCAGCATACTGATATGGAACACCGGATGTAACCTGTGCAACTCTGGCGGCAGCTCTAACTCATAAGCTACCCTTCCAACACGTGCTATGACCGGGTATGGTCTCATATACCTGGGTGCTAGCTTACCCTTCCGTCCAAACCTTAGCACACCTTTCCACGGTGAGACTTTAAGATATACTTTGTCTCCCACCTAGAACTCCAAAGGTCGTCGGCGATTGTCTGCATAAGACTTTTGCCTGTCTTGTGCTGCTTTCAACTGTTGCTGTATCACCCTGATCTTTTCTGTCGTCTGTTGTACTAACTCAGGACCCAAAAGCTGATATTCACCAGACTCATACCAACACAAAGGAGATCTGCACTTCCTGCCATATAAGGCCTCATAAGGAGCCATGTCAATGCTCCGCTGATAACTGTTGTTGTAGGCAAACTCTATCAAACTGAGATGTACGTCCCAACTGCCTAAGAACTGCAAGACACAAGCTCGAAGGAGATCTTCCAGAATCTGAATAGTCCTCTCAGACTGTCCATCTATTTGTGGGTGGAACACCTCAACTGCGTTCCCAATGCCTTGTGCAACTGTTCCCAGAAACGACTGGTGAACTGAGGACCTATGTTAGAAACTATCGTTGTTGGCACACCGTGCAACCGCACTATCTCATCTACATATACTCAAGTGAGCTTCTCTGTTGTATATGTCGTATTCACAGGTATGAAATGGGAAGACTTCATCAATCTGTCCACTATAACCCAAATGGAATCATGATTCCTAGTTGTCCTGGGTAGACCAACCACGAAATCCATGGTTATAAGATCCCATTTCCACTATGGTATCGGCAGGGGTTGCAACATACCTGCCAGTTTTTTATGTTCAGCCTTGACTTGTTGACATACTGCACACCTAGCCACAAACTCAGCTACATCCTTCTTCAAGCCGGGCCACCAATACAAGTCCTTCAGACTATGATACATCTTGGTGACTCCTGGATGCATGGCATACATCGATGTATGTGCTTCCTCAAGTACTAAATTCCTCATATCATCAGCATCAGGGACCACCATCCTATCACGATAGAAAACTAGCCCATCCTCGGACTCATGGAACCCATCACGCTTTTCGCTGTCGAACTCTGATCTGATCAACTGTACCACATTATCTATTTGTTGTGCATCCTTGATCTATTGTCTCAGTGTAGGCTTGACTTGCATCTGTCCTAAGAGTCCAGCTAACAAGGAGACTTCCATCTACACATTCATCTGCCGTAGAGAGACAAGCATATCCCGTCTATGGCATACCAGGGAACTCAACTGTGCCTTCTTGGAAGAAGAAGAAGACTTTCGGATAAGCGCATTAGCTACCACATTCGCCTTACCAGGATGATACTCGATGGTGCAGTCGTAGTCATTGATCAACTCCATCCATCGACGTTGTCGCATGTTCAACTCATGCTGCGAAAAGATGTACTTCAGATTCTTATGATCCATAAAGATCTGACACACTTCCCCGTAAAGATAGTGTCTCCAAATATTTAACGCATGAACTACCGCTGCTAACTCCAAATCATGAGTCGGGTAGTTCTCCTCATGTTTCTTAAGCTGTCGCGAAGCAAAAGAAAGCACATGATCTTCCTACATCAGCACACAACCCAAACCTTTCTTGGAAGCATCACAGAACACAATATAGCCCTTCCCAGGCTCTGGCAGGATTAACACTGGAGCACTAGTCAACTTCTCCTTCAATCTCTGGAAAGCTTGCTGGCAACGATCATCCCAGACAAAAGGTACATCTTTTCTTGTCAACTTCGTCATCGGCAACGCAATCGCACTGAAGTCCTTGATAAACCTCCGGTAGTACCCTGCTAAACCCAGAAAACTACGAACTTCTGTCGGCGTCTTTGGCTGTTCCCATTCTACAATGGAATCCACCTTCTTCGGGTCTACTTTGACTCCTTCTTTAGATATCACATGACCCAAGAAAGTTACTTCTTCTAACCAGAACTCACACTTACTGAACTTGGCATATAGCTGATGTTGGCAAAGAAGAGTCAACGCTCGTCGAAGATGTTGCTCATGCTCTTTCCCGTCCCGACTGTAGATCAAGATGTCATCTATAAAGACTAAAACAAACTGATCTAGGAATGGACGGAACACTCTTTTCATCAAGTCCATGAAAGCAGCAGGTGCATTGGTTAGCCCAAACGACATAACCACAAACTCAAAGTGACCATACCTCGTCCTAAAACCTGACTTTGGTATGTCATCTGCCTTAATCCTCAACTGATGATATCCGAACCGTAGATCGATCTTTGAAAACACTGTAGCACCACGCAACTGATCGAATAGATCATCTATCCTTGGCAACGAGTACTTGTTCTTGATCGTGACTTTGTTCAACTGTCGGTAATCTATACATAACCGCATCAATCCATCCTTCTTCTTGATGAACAACACTGGAGCACCCCAGGGCGACGTACTCGGTCGGATGAAACCTTTGTCCAACAACTCTTGTAACTGCTTCTTAAGTTCTGCCATCTCTACTTGAGCCATCCTATACAGTGTCTGTGCAACTCGCTGTGTTCCTGTCACCACTCGCGGGTTGACTATCGCCTCCGGCTGACTCATAGCATAGAATCGAGTCGTTGCTTACTGTCCACGTCCTCTATTTCCTTGAGCAGATGATCCCGCTTGCGACGCTTGACAGCATCCTTGCCCTATGCTACCACTGGGCTTCTGTCTATCTGACCCTTGATGGTTTTGCCTCGGCTGCTGCGTCACTTCAACATCTCGGCTTGGGCAGTTCAACTTGAAATGCCCCGTCTGACCGCATGTCACACCCCGATCTCACACTGACCACTAATCCCGAGATTAGGGCGCGACGGAGGGATTATTACATAAATAAATCACTGAGAACTTTTTTATTTTTAAAACCTCGTAATGATATCCGGATTATAGCTGTAAACTAAACATAATAAACTATTGCGGAAGCATTTCAATTAAACTGGCTAGAGAACATAAACAGAGTTTACAACATGTAACATTGTTTAACAGAAAGTAAAACATAACAGTTAATTTACACCTTTTACACATTCGCCATACATTCTCTCTCACCCACACCATGTCCCAAGGATCGAGGGGAAAGGACTAAGAGACCTCTAACTACTAACTACGTATACCTTCTACAATCTGAGCGTTAGGATGAAAAGATCCTTCAGTTTTCCTGCTGCTGATGATGACCTGAAAATGTTTTGAGTAGAGGTATGAGCCTACTCGCTCAGTGAATAGCATTTCATTTAGCTATCACTAAACAACTCATCAGGTTTATAAAATTTAAATAAACATAAATACAGTACAAACAGGGCAGTTCTAATGACATAGCAGATTACAGAATATAATCGCATTTCTATGCAACAACAGATAATTTAAACCAATAAACAGATATAATGATTTGGCACAAATGTTTGGATATATTAATTTACTGTGATCCTATATGATTACATATTTATTTTATTATGCCCCAAACATATGCAGCGCACTCTACATATGAAGATCTGTAGCGAACTACGATCCCACCGTACAAGACTTAGTGACACACCCGGGAAATGCTAAGTCTGACTGTCCGTCCTGGTCTGCACAGGACTCTCAGGCGCACAAGGGCCTCAGGCGCACAAGGGCCTGTCTGCACTCTCAGGCTCTCAAGGGCCTCACTGCAGTTCCTAGGCACTCAAGGGCCTCACTGCACTAACTCTGAGTGCTCTAGACTCCTCCCGCAACCTGTAGTGCACAGTCGGAGGGTCTGGGTTACCACCGTGACACACGCACGGATTATTGTTGAATAACCCCTATATTACTCCAGTGCCACCGTGACACACGCACGGATTATTGTTGAACACTGGTCGCCGACCATCTAGGCACAAGGCTAGATCGATCGTTTCACCCCAAAGGTACAGACCGCGCTATGGGGTTCTACGGTGTTGGGGCACCTAAGTCTATTGACTGATTAACATATAAACATTTAAACAGGAATATCACATTTACTGATTTCATATCAGATCACAATACACTGTCATTCTAAACCGACAGAGCAATATATTTCAAATCATTGTAATTTCTGAGAAATTCTCATACCATGCATTCAGGCAAATTAGAAATGCATAAATAACCCAACTTATTTCAATTTGGCACATACATAGCGAATTTACGCAATTGAACATCTTATTGCACAGATTAAAGAAATTTACTTCACATACGAGAATCATACTCAACATTTGTCAATTCTCTAAAATTCTCGAAAAATGTGCACATTAACCCAAATCTTGGTTTGTGCATCACTTAACTCAATTAAAAGTTAATTACCTATCACAACACAATTTAATAACAATACTTGAGAATTTCTGGAATAATTCAGAGAAATGTGCCATTTCATGTAAATATCAATTTACACATATTAACGTCAAAAGATATATGCAATTAGGGTTTTATTGCATATTTTTATTTATTCATATCAACTTTGAAATCGTACATCTGATAATTTATCAGAAATCCCTATTGTCTGGGTTCATACCCAAACCATACCATTTTCAGATATGAATTTCTAATTTCAACATTCAAATAAGCAATTTAGGTTCCAATGAACCATATAAATCAACCGATTCAATCCACACTGATCAAATGCTAAATTTAATCATATAACAGCGTCTAGAAGCAGTTTATGAAATAAAAAGTCGGGCGACGCCAAACGCTGCCTTACGCCTGATAACGCCTGTTATCAGCGTAATTCGTGCACATAACTGGAAATATTCAAACGCCTGAGTTTATTAATGATAGATGAATGAAATTCTACTCACAGTGATTTGGACTGTCTGGATTCGTCCGGAGATGCGTCCAAGACCTGATTCCGGGCGAAATTGGGTTGTCTTCTTCCTTTGATTTATCTCTTTACTGTTCCTGTTCACGGAACTTCACGTGTACAGGTTGACGGAGAGGCTCAATTGATGGTTGGATCTGAATAGAAGCTACATCTTCTTGCTTGTATCTCCAAAACGGAGCTCAAAATAGCCTCCTTTATAGCCTTGGCACCCAAGGTGGCCTAGTTGTTGCTTGAAATTTTTCTGCTGCAGGTCGGCGCTGCCCAAGTAGCTAGGTAGGGGTGTCGTCCCTGTGATCTGTTGATAGCTTGCAAGTGACGAGGTAGTGGATGTGTGCTACTCCCTTTCTAGTCATAGAAATCAAGCTTCCTCTTCTTGCTAATCGAGCAGCTCTGCTGGGCGCCGCACCATCGGCCGCCATGGCTAGGCAAGCTGCTGGTTGCGGCTACAGGGGCGCCGCCCTAGATAGCAGGGCACTGTGCCTGGATCTAGGGTGGAGATAGGAATTGGAAACGTCGTCGTCTGCTGGTTTAAGGTGTTGCGGAGCCGCCCTATTCCACCCATAGTTGCTGGTCGCGCCGCAGCTGCGTTGGCCGTCCATGGCTTCTCCTGCGGGTTGAGGCAGGTAGGGGCGCGGCTGGGCAGCACTAGGGTGTGGAGGACGAGGAAGAAAAGAAGGAGAGGAGTGGGCGGAGCTCGATGGTTAGCTGAATCGCCCTGAATCGCCACTCCATCGGTTGCCCTAGCTTCAACAGAGGGCGCCGCCTCTCAGCAGAACTATTCTGTTGCTCGCGTGAAAGAGAAGGAGATAAGCCAGAAAAGGAAAAAGGTTAATAACCTAACAAATGGGAAAATTGCAGAAATAGTCCAAGGAATGTATAAACGCCATAACTATGGCCTCGGAAGTCCAATTCAACTGATTTTTCTTGCCAAACTTCAAGCACAAGGTCCTCTACACTCTCAAGGCACAAAAGCATACTGATTAGACTGTTTCACCTGATCAAAGCTCAAATTGCATCTGTGATTACTTGATTCAACTTAATGAACTTAATAATCAACATTGCTATCATCATTAATTACCTCATATGAGTAAATCTCAACTATTGATTCATGACTTAGCTTATCTTAATTAATCATGTAATTTAATAATATACTCAACACTAATCAAGGTGTTTCACGTTATTCGAGGTATTTATTGACTAACCCTAATATGGGTTGTAACACCGCAGTTATAGCATGCCTTAATTTCAACTCGTGGCCTAGATGGCCCTGTTACTGCCACAGAAGTTGTACTATGTGCCTTTGATGGTGAAGAAATATAACATCTTCCCTTACTCAGAGACCACTGAGACGGTGCACTGGAACCTCTCATTACTGACGGTGTTGAAAACCTTGGCTTCTTGGAGCCACCAAACCTCTGTCCCTAAAACTGAGCAGGCCTCTTCTTAGACATGGATTCTCTTTTCTCCCTTACTGATCGTTCGATCCTCCGGACAGATTCCACAAACATAGCAAACTTCTCTCGATTCTCCAACGCAGAAACATGTGTTGTCAGCTCAGAACTCAGACCTTTCTCGAAACATTTGATTCGCTCTTCATATGTCACTGTCATGTGAGGACAAAACCTCAACAGGTACATGAACTTGGCCTCGTACTCAGTGATGTTCATCGTTCCTTGTCGCAAGCTCTTGAACTGGTTGATCTTCTCATCCAGATACGTCTTCGAAAAGTATCTACTGACGAACTCACACCAGAAAACCTCCCAACATATCACCTCTCCAGGTCGCTTCTCCTCCTCGATGGTCCACCAATGACCAGCGCTACCTTTCAGAAGGTAGATGACGTGCTTTACTTTGTCTACTTCGGGGATGTCGAGGATCCGGAAAGCCTTCTCAAGACTTGTCAGCCACAGATCTGCATCTGTCGGATCAGCCATTCCAGCATAATCTGAAGCTCCGACTCGGCGAAGCCGCTCAAAGGTCTTCCCAATACCCGATGTTTCACTATGGGGAGCATGTACTCTCGGCGGAGGCACTGGCAATCTCTCTACCATGAGATTCATCGTATCCATTATCTGCCCCATCAGTTGTTGATAGGTAGGGTGTTCAAGAATGGCTGGGTCAGGTTGGGGGACCTCAAGCACCCAATCTTCATGTGCCTGCCCTATTGCTCCATCAACTGATGCAGCATCGTTGTGCTCAGCAGCATGTTCTTCATGGTTTCTTGACATCTTGGCTTTTCTTCCGCTGAGGGTAGAAGATGATTGTGAGAAAATCTGGACAACTCACAAGAACATACACAACCTAGTCCTAAATCCCTATAGACTCAGCGAACCTCGAGCTCTGATACCAAACTTGTGGAAACACATCCCACTATCACACAGACAACGAGGTGTTATGCGAAAACGTGCGGAAATCACCATAACCACATATTACCAAAAACATGGGTTAATTAAAATCGATTGTGGAATTACTATTACATTTAAATCCACATCTTGTGAGGAAACAGGTTATATAAACATTTACAAGCCTTGATAAGTGTCCACAGCTTAGAGCAACAGCTGTCTTGTCATCACATGAGTTCATCACCTGTTTATATGTACATAAAGGCCCACATTCAACCAGCAATAGGATAAACAAAGGATCAACATCTATACATCGTGAAACACATCAAAACGCTCCCAAGGACCTGAGAGTACATGGATGACTCTAGAATCTACTACAAAACATCCAAAACAGTAGCATATCTATCACTTTCCTTCTACTGCTCATCTTGCTGCTCGGCCGCAACTCCGCGACCACCACCACGTCTAGCTCAACCACCTAAAAAGGGTGTAAACCAGCGGGGTGATACACAAAGTCCCAGTGAGAAACATAACTCCCCGCCGAAACTACAAAACCTCAGAAGGATAAAGCAGATAAATGATAATAAGTATAGTGAGAGTAGTTATAAAGAAAAGTTGTTCATACTAGCAAGCTTACGAGATGTACGAAAGGCATATACCCAAGTATTTCTTTATGGAACATGATTAACAAGATAAGATTTATAAGGTCTTACCACATATCATGGGGAACATATAAGCAACTGCAAGAAATATTAGGATTAACTACACAAGCAAGGCCTCAACCAATGTTTCGCGTTTTGCCTTAAGCAGTAAATACTATTCGGCTGGATTATGTATTATTATGCCCTGAGGAAGTGAGTCGTACCGCTCAAATCCAACCTTCAGTTGCGAAACCCAATCGGGTGCCATACAAGGTCAATGGAAGAGCCAGACTCCACGATCTCCCACTTCGTGGTCAGTGCATGAAAACTAAAGTAGGACTGTAGTCTCATGCTTAAGTGGCCTTAGCCACAGGGTCAGCTCCATAGGCTACCCTTTCATGCCCTCCTCAGTACAGGTCTCTGCGCTAGTATATATGAGCCACGGACCAGTTCACCGTGCTCTGAGCCATGAACGTGTTCATGCTCCATCATACTGAGCCATGGGCTTGCTCACCATGCTCTTTATATCTATATATATATATCCGAGTCTGCAACCGTAGCTGCACTCGATTCCCTCTCTATTTAAGGCTAGGAGAAACCATACATATTCAACAATATGTGCTTCTAGGTTAACCCGTAGGATAACGCGTTTCACCATCACCAGCTACTGAGGATGATGGATCTATGGCCAGGGCAAACTACATGAATTGTTCCACTGTGATTAATTAGTATATTTTAAGTGGATTTCAAGATTCAACTAAGTTGTTTAACATGCAAACTATAACAAGAATAAACAATATGAAACTCAACATCATCCTGATCCATCACAAGGATCCAACATCACATGTTATCACTTGGCCTCTTGCCAATCATCTAGATTCATCTCAAGGATCATCATATTACCATGGGATCTCAATCCCTTATCACATAGTGCCATTGCCTCTCAAGGCATTCTCATCATCTTAGGTACTTTAGTCAAACTTAGGTCCTCAGACCAAACACATCATATATGATACTTCATCATCAAGAGTAATTATTCAAGCAGTGTTATTCAATTACATATACCTCATAGCCCTTGACCTGGCTATGCAACTGCATGGAACACCTGCATGGTTAGTATGCACAATCATCATAGAAAGATCATATTATCAACATAGGATGACCTTGATGTTCTATCAATCATGCCTCAACTTGTGACCATAGACATTGATCATATTATCAAACAAAGCATCTTACATGCTTACCATTTCCTTAGAATTATACATGATGTCAAGATGATCACATACATATGTAAAGTCACGTTAAGATACATAGATAAACTCTACCATATCGATTATCATCAAGCATATCAAGGGTCACCAACATAACTAAACGTGATAGCAAGAACAACATATCAGTTTTCCATAAGGAACAAGACCCTCACTAAAATCACCCACTACCCTCACCAAAGGTGGTATCGGGCAGGGTAACTTCATCTATCGTCCAACCCAAAACAGTCAGCATATATCGGCCAGGCACACCAGTGCCTATCGTCCAGCACAAGGGTGCACCATGCAACGCTGCGTCAGGCATATCATGCATTCACCAGTGTCGTGTACTGTGGTATCGTGCAACGTTGTGTCAGGCATATCGTACACTCACCAGTGTTGTGCATTGTGGTATCGTGCAACGTTGTGTCAGCACCAAGGGTAACGTCAACCAAGCGTGCAGCTAACCAAAGAAGCATATCGTGCAACGGAGTGTCATGCTTCATGGCAACGGTCACAAGGCTACCTCCTTAGATCAGGTGTATTGGGCAATGAGGTGTCGTGCAACGCCCATCCAGTGTCGTGTTGTTGGCCGACACACACAGAGCTAAGGCTAAGGGTGACGCTCATTACAGAACTAGCTAGCAACGTCCATACCTCAAATCACAATGACACCAAGCTACATCTATGTCATGTGTGTCGGGTAGGGCATTCCACAAGAGGCAACTCCTAAGGGTGCAACTCAAACGGCCAGCAGGGAACCTGTTGTTCAACCAACTTATCCATGGCCTATCGGCCGCCACAAAGCAAGGACTGTGGCGTGATGCCCGTCACAAGGTCAGGGACCAGGGGTATCATCCATCACAGCCACCACAACATGTCGTCCAAGGCTCTAGGTCAAGAGGTATTGGGCAGCACCTCCCCCAAGATCATAACAGCCAAGATGCAACTCCACAAGATCGTCATCAACCTCAAGCACAAGGGCACCAAACCCTAATGGATCAAGAGGATGTCTCACCTCTCAACTTAAATGAGAGAGGGGTCTTGCACATCTCTTATCACCAATCGGGCAACACAAGGAACAGCCCTAAACAAGGTCCACAACTACCACCAAGCTCACCCTTCAAGTCCATGGTGAGAGGAGGGTGTTGATCAAGCTACTAGAACACAAGCTCACCTCTCAACTTAAACGAGAGAGGAGTGTTTCTCATGATACTAGAACTCAAGCTCACTCCTCAAGACCTAGGAGAGAAGGGAGTATTGCTCACCAAGAAACCCTAGAACACATAGTTCGGCCAACAAGAACAACTTAAGCAAGGAACTAACTAGCAACTCATATAGCTGATATGATCATAGCAACATATAAGAACATAGAAATAAGGTAATGTAGTTAGGGTTAGGAGTTATGTAACCCACCTTAAGCAAGCTCCAAGCTCCTAGCTCCTAGCTCCTAGCTCCAAGCTCCACGCACCACCAAGGAAGAAGGAGAGCAAGGCACTCTAGGGTTCGGCCACCACTAGAGGAAGAAGGAGACTCCAAGAAGGATCGGCCACCAAGCTAGCTCCTCCAAGGGTATCGGCCACCAAGCTTGCAAGAGAAGAGAGTGTGTTGTGGACCAAGGGAGAGGAAGACTAAGGAACTAAAGGGATCCTTAGCAAGAGAAGGGAAACACATATATAGAAAAGGATGGAGGAGAAACCAAAGAAGAACAAGGCAAGGTGTCGCCCACCTAGGGACACTTGTCCATGGGCAATGCCACCACTCTAACATGTCCTAAACACATGTCCAAGGCCATTGCCATATGAAAGCACCAAGAACCAAGTGTCCAATAGTGGTGACACAAACAAGGTCAAAGATGGTCAAAGATCCATGGGCGACACAACCCTGGGCGACATAGCCTGGGCGACACAAGAACCACCATGGGTGACACAAACCTGGGCGACACAGCCTGGACAACACAAGCACCCTCTTGCCCGACACAAGGTTCAACCAAGTAAGGGAAAGGCACCAAAAGGCCCAAAAAGCTCAACCAAGCCCAAAGGAACTCAAGCAATGAGCCCAAACCTTCCTCTTAACACAAGAGGAAGCAAAGAGAGGGAGGAACACCACTCAAGGTGACAAACTTGCCCACAAACCTTGGACTTGGGTTATTTGCAAGTAGCCCCTCTAACTCGCAACAAAGCACCAACAAACCCTAATCACCACTAAAGGTGATTAACAAGCATAAAAGCATCAAGGTTAAGCAAAGAAAATAGGGTAAACCCTAAACGGAGGTCAGGGTCCTTACAAAATCAGCACTTAATTGTATTTTAATTGGTATCTTTGGACCTTCAAACACTTGACCAAACTTAACCCTAGACCTCCAAACAGTTTTGGGTGACCTCCAAACGGTCTTGTGACCGTTTCGGTGATTCCTAAATAGTTTTAAAACCGTTTGGGTCAATCAACCCAAAGCATCAACTCATTCAATTGCAAAATCAGCACTTAGCCGATTAGGGTTTATACCATATGTTTGAATCTTCAAATACCTAACCATACTCAACCATAGACCTACAAATGGTCTTGGTTGACCTCCAAAAGGTCTTGAGACCGTTTGGATGATTCCCAAACGGTTTTGAAACCGTTTGGGTCAAATAACCCAAGTTTCAAACTCAATTACTTATGGAATCAACACTCAACCCGATTAGGGTTTAGGCGATTGATGGACCATCAACTCATGAACCGATTGGAGTTAATCAATAATAATTGATGGGTATTTCACCTAGATCATTATGAACAAGTCCCCAAACGGTCAACCCTGGTCAACATCACCAAACGGTCTGAAACCATTTGGTCTCATGCGGTTTGGTGAAACTGTTTGCTACTAAACGGTTTGAAACGGTTTGCTTCCAAAACACAAACCGTTTGGACATTTGATTGAAACCGTTTGGTCTAGATATTTGGAGAGGTGTGTGCTTATGATGATGTCATAATCATTAAGCTCTAGACCCACGAAACCTGCTGTAATTTCCATGGAAATTGCATCAATCAACCAAATCAATAATTGTATTTAGAGAAATGATCATTATTTGATGGGGAATTGAATGCAATAACAAAGTTAGGGTTTCAAGTTATAAAACCCACCTCCAATTGAGCTCCAAAGCTCCAATATCACGCCAACAATGGTGGATGAAGCTTTTGTAACTCCCCCTAAGCTCGTCCTCAAGCTTTAGGTTGAAAAGATTGGCTAGGGTTGAAGAGGAGATCGAAATAAGAAGAAATCCATAATTTATTTTCGATTTTCATCATGGAATCAAGGTGAAATGGATCAAGAACCTTACCAACAGGTTGGGGGTCGTCCTCCAGGTTCTCCCTAGCTCCCATGGTCGGCTTCCAAGCAAGGACAAGAAGTGCAAACGAAAAAGCCTTTCATTTGGCTTGTAAAGGGTCTTTTTATAAGAAATTCAAGGAGAGAGAAAGTGCCTTCTAAAAATTCATTTAATCCCAAAAATGGTGCCGCCTCTTCCCCCTCAACTTCCTAAGGTACTAGGCTATCTTGTTTGCCTCTTATTCCTCTCAATTATCCATGATTTAAAGAAAAGAAAATTAAGCACCTCAAATCATATTATACTAATATCCATAAGTGAGTGGATATTTCTTTTTCTTATAATAATGTGAGTGAGTTATCCACTCCCTTGGATATTTTCGTGGTCCTTGCAAGGCTCAAGGATGTCCACGAACATATGAATTCAACCATTTTAATTTTGGTTGAAGGCCCTTTAATTAATACATTTATTTTTGCCCTAAATCGAATTAGGGTTTCAATTATGATTAAATCTTGATTATTTTAATATTAAGATTCTCTCTTCTCCAACTTAATTCAAATTAGGAGCCCCTCTCATTTTATTTGCTTTACATGGTGCCAAGAAACATTAGGGACCTTATTGAAGTGGTAATTTGCATAGTGAACCCTAGGTTTTGGGTAAATTGCACTTTACACCAAAACTAGGTTTTAATGCACAAACATTGCTTTATCAGCTTTTCCTTGGTACTCAGGCTACCACAAGCCATACCTTTGCATCATCTTCATTCTCATGATGCTTCAAAACATAGGTAACATCTTATCATGCAACATTTTCAATCTAACCCCTCAACTTGGGTAATTTGCACTTCAGTCCAAAATAAGCAAACATTGCTTCAACATTGTTTAAACAGGACCAAAATTGAAACATAAGTTTCTCAAGAGACCTAATTACATTTCACAAGATAAGATTAAGCATATAATCATCTTTCTTAATCAAAACAACTAGGGTTAAAGTATAACCCAGGTCGCGGATGTTACAAATTATAAACCCCTAACAAGGATTTCGTCCTCGAAATCCCAGATAAAGAGAAACAGATATTATCCACGCATCATATCATCATGTCCTCACATAAAACCTCATTATTATGGAGACACCATAGAGTTTTGATCAACAAAAAGTTATTTCACACAAATTTATCATGGAATGGTTCACATGGAACACATACTCCCATGTTCCTTAGTTGGTTTGGTATTTCTCTTTCAAGATCACCATTATATTTTGTCATCCACTTGAGATTATAAGTCTTTTCATACCCTGATTGTGTCATCTCACCTGATAACACCATACTATCTTTCCTTATTACCTGCATTAACTATCTCATTAGATATACATTCTCTTATCATAAGGAAAGGTTACTTATCAATTAAGAACTTATCTCAAAGATATCTTCAATTGTTTTGTTTATGCAAAACATAAACCCCTAACATGTGATGTTCATATTAATTTACATTATTAATTTGATTTTATAATTGACCATTCCAAGTAGTCAACATAAATCATCTGATATATCTTTAGATACCAGGGTTTCTTACCTTGACACCTATTTCATGTGTTAAAAACACATCACATCTTTATCTTCCTTTCATCTTGGGACATTACTTATTACATATATCTTCACCTTGGAGCCAAAAACTAAGATAAACTGATACCTTTCTAAGTATCCATCACATAAACATCTTTATATTATGTACATCAAGTGTCCTATGACCCATTTGATTGACATGTCCCTGAGAGGAAAGAAAACAAGGAATCATATTCCTCATACAAACATGCTCATCTGAGGTTATCTCAGATTTCCCTTTCTTATGCTTAGAATAGGACACATTTATTCATTCCATGCTTCTTATTTCATGATACTCATTAGATTGTATCAGAATGGCTGCTTGATCAGGGCAATAAAAAAGATTACAATCTAAGAGTTTCCATACTCACTTTATAATCAATAGTTGTATACCTGGCCAGGGTATATAAATAATGAGATTAAGTAGTATGCACTTTTTATACTATCATATTCCTTCCTTTTCATAATAACACAAGTATAAGATTTAACATTAGTGGGTTTTACCCAGGCATCTCTTCAATACCTCATCTTCTTCTCATAGAGGTAAGAGCATAATGAACATCTATAATGTTTATTATGCAAAATATAAGTCCTCATAGGACTGATCAAAGAAAGCTCAATCAATTACCTTCTCAAATTAACTCAGGAAATCATAAAAAGACATATAAGAATGACATTACTTTGTTTAACCTGTCATGATTCATGGATTATTCAATGCCTCAGACTGATTCTGCCTCAGAGGTTGATTCACCATAACATTTCTGGCTAAGCAATCTCTTGCCAGATGTCCAACCTGTCTACACAGGTAGCAAATTTTGGGTGCCATGCATGGTCTAGAGGGTTCTTTACCCTTTCTAGATGACCATTGCCTTGGTGCACTAGGTCCTGGTTGTACTGGTGGTACCAAAATATTTCCCCTTTTTGGAACTATTGGGCCTCTGTCTCTGGATTTGGATAGGCCTTTTCTCAATTTTCTCTTCCTTGTTCTTTGTTGGACAATTCTTTACAATATGTCCAGGCTTTCTACACCTATAGCAAATTCTGCTTTTGGGTTGAAACCTATTCCTTCCATTGCTATTTATTGATTCAACAGGCTAAGGTTGAGCACAGACTTGTTCTAAGTCCAGAACTTCATCAATTCCCATTGCTTCCACCTGCTGATGTGGATTACATATCCAGTTGATGTCCAAAACATCATCATTAGGGGATGGTAATCTAGGTTGCACTGCTAGTGCTCGGTCCACTAAATACATCATGGTTGCCCTAAATTCCCCAATAGTGATTCCTAAGGAAGGATTTCTTATCACAATTGGATTAGCTAGGGGGTTCTCAGGCAATTGTCCCTCTCTTGCCTGCCTCCCTGCTCCTCTTCTTGGTGCATCATTGCTGCTTTCTGCAGCAAACTCCTCATGTGACCCAGTGATCTTCAAGTTCTTCTTCTCCTATATGAGCAGAAGACACTATCATATACACTGTATGACACTAAAATATACTCTACTACCTTAGTCCTATGTCTCTATAGACTCAGCGAACCTAGAGCTCTGATACCACTAAATTGTGGCATCCAACTTATAAAACACAAGATTAACTAAGCGGAAACGAATCATTTGCAGCGGATTACTGAAAATCACTAAAAATTAAAACTTTTTTTGCAAAGAGATCCACACATAGGAAATCTTTTTCATCAAGAACCAAAGTATATAATATTTACATTCTGTTCTAAAAGTACACAACTTATACCATCTCTTCTCGAGGATTACAACATCAGCTGTCCTATTCAACATTATATACAGACAGCATACAAACTCAAGGCATCAAGCCAAAATCTCATATCTATTCAATAAAAACACTGACTACTGACTCTGAGGACCTGAGAGTATAGAGACGACACATAGGACTTTCTAACTATATAACTAGACAGGCAGTATCTCCACCTGAGATATTACTGTTGTCCTTCATGTTGTTGTTGCTATTCTTTCTCTGCTAAAGGTTTCCTGCCTCTTTGTCCGCGTCCACCTAAAAACATTGGATCCCAAGGGGGTGAGACAATTGTAAATTGTCCCAGCTGGACATATAACTCTCCGCCAAAACATTATTATTGCAGTTATATACATAAAACTGGACAGAGGATATGCAGTTTAAAGCATTCTCATCTTAAAGCATTGTAACTATCTATGATAGAACAATAGATCAACTTTTCTCTTAATAAGGAATAGGAAGAACATGTATATCATTTATCCTCCATATTATACCATCATGTCAAACTTCTCTTGTGACACTCATTATCTTGATATGTCACCCATGAGACATTCTTGTTTCAACTTATTGGCCTTATCCAATCTGCTAAACAGACTTTGGTTATATTGGACATCAGAGTGTGCATCATCATGTCTTATTCAGGCATTGGTCTATACCAATCCTATATAAATATTCTAGGCATTGGATTACACCAATCTTGTGCAACTAGTACAAGCATTAGACTTATATTATTCATGTGTATCCATTCCAAGTATTGAACTATGTCAATCTTGTGCAACTATTCCAGGTATTGATCTATGTCAATCTTGTGCAACTATTCCAGGTATTGATCTATGTCAATCCTGTGCAACTATTCCAGGTATTGATCTATGTCAATCCTGTGCAACTATTCCAAGTATTAGGTTATTACCAATCTTGTGTTATTATTCCAGGTATTGGGAGTTAGCCAATCTTGTGCATTCCATGTATTGGGAGTTAGCCAATCTTGTGTTATTATTCTGGGTATTGGGAGTTAGCCAATCCTGTGCATTCCAAGTATTGGGAGTTAGCCAATCAAGTGTTATTATTCCAGGCATTGGGATTTAACCAATCCTGTGCATTCTAGGTATTGGGAGTTAGCCAATCCTGTGTTATTATTCCAGGTATTGGGATTTAACCAATCATGTGCATCCCAGGTATTGGGAGTTAGCCAATCCTGTGTTATTATTCCAGGTATTGGGATTTAACCAATCTTGTACAATTGTTATTCCAGGTATTAGACTATCTTAATCATGTTACTCTATTCCAGGTATTGAACTATCTTAATCCTGTGATTTTATTCCAAGTATTGATCTATATCAATCCTGGGTAACTGACCGGCCTAAATCGCGCGTCCAAAAGTGGAGGCGGATTTGAGGTAGTCGAGCTTTTACATTTATAAACATGATTCCTTCTAGGCCCCCACAACTTTGTTTATGGGGTCGAAGTAGATATACGGGGTCGAACACAGGGACAAGGGGGTAGTGTTGAGAACACGGAATCGACACGCTACACTCTGGCAGGTATAAAGAGAAGTAAATTCCCAAAAAGGGAAGCAGTAAGATGTCACAAATAAAATGAAGAAAACTATCTCCAACTGGAGCTACTAGAAAGGTTTAAGGTTTTAGTCATTTAGCAGTTTTTATGGGTTTTCATGCAACAGAAACAGAAAGATATTGCTCGAGCTAAAGCGAGTTACGAAGGGTAAAACTGCGGTAAACAAGCGGCGGTAGAACCAGTCCTACACCCCTCCTCTCGAAGCGGGTATCTCTAACAAGGCATCAGTGCCCCTCTCGAGGTCACTGGACTAAAATTAGAGTGGAAAGTTCACTAAAGCAACTCCGTTCCAGGCACTCTCGTACTCCATAATCGGACCAAACACTAGAGCCACAACACAACTCTCGAAGTTTTTGCGACGGGAAAACGCGATTCGATAGCTAAGCGAAACGCGATCCAAACATGCAAGCTAGAGTTCAGATATCAAACATAGCAGTCATCCAACATATTGTACTGAGCACAGAGCAGCAAGTAATTAAGCATCTTCTATTTCCGTAGACAAATAAATGGTCTTAATTACAATGCATAAGTAAGGAATTAAATGACAGAAAGTAAAGATAGGTGTCGCCTTCTTGATGTAGAAGGACGACAGACTACTACGGCTCTCCAGCCCGATATCGGTCAGGGGCTTAGCCCGATACAGCCGTGTCGGGCGGCACACCCTCTCGAGTGGCACGCCTGACGGGCAACTATATCGCTCAAGGATCCTGGCCGATACGCTCATGTCTGGCGATGGACCCTCTCGGGCGGCATACATGATGGGCGAAGCGTATCGGGTTCGATATCGTGTCGGGCATGGAGCTACGCCTTCTACTGTCGGGCGTGGATGTCGGGCACTCATGTCGCGTATCTACATCGGCCGATATCGGCCCTCAGTGTCGCCCGGTACAGTCCTAGGTGAACCAGTCCCCTCCCTCTCAGGATGGGGAAGAGCTCACCTAGTGTCGCCCGGTACGAGCACTGGGGCACGATACGTCTGCTCTCGCAATTCCCCTCGAAGATAGCTCAAGTTCCCTACTGTCCGCCTTGTCTGAAGTGACCAAGCTGTCTTTTCGGCTCCCTGTAGCTGTTATTTATAGGCAGCGGTTGGGGAAAGTTATGGCGCTCGAAGCGCCACGTGTCCTCCTCATTCGCGGGTCGGTGGATGGTGGATACCCGTATCGCTCGGTGCAGGGACGTCGGCCGTTGGTCACGTGATGGGCAACAGTGCCTGTCGGTGGGTGGTTGTGTCGCCCGACATACTTGGGTTGTCGTGACAACTATGGCTCCCTGTCGGGTAAGAGGCGTGTCATCCGTCAGTTCCTCCTTGCGCGGCACCCCTCTCGAGCATCCTGGTGTCATTCCACCCTACTGGGCAGGGCGTGTACGGGTGTTAGGAAGGACGGTGCAGACTTGGACTTCTTTTGTGGGCCAGGACGGCCTTATTGCACCAAAATGAGGAGAAACTCTGCAAAAGATGGAAATATAGGATTAAGAGCATTGCTTGGCCAATTATTGCGAAAGTGCATACAAAAGAGAGGAAAATAGCTAAAAATGGCAGTTTTGATAACAGAAAAATAGTAGAAAATATCACAAAAACTGGTGTTATCAACTCCCCCAAACTTAGCGTTTTGATTGTCCTCAATCAATATTTAAACTTTATTTTGTGATGCTTCTTCTTGTTTTGGTACAGTTTTCAAGCCAAGAGGTAAAGCAAGTATAGTAATGCCTTTAGAGATAATGTTGTCTCAATACGAACAAAAGACCTTGTGTTTCCTGCCTTATTATTTCAGTAGAATTTTTTCTTACAGCTTCAGTGAGACTTTAGTGTATGATTCCGAAGTTAGCTTACACACCAAACAGCTTTATTTTCGGGGCGGAAAGTTGTGTAGAGGGTAGGCTAAGGCTTTTTGGGTTTTTTCATCTTTGTTTTCCATAAGTCCATCCAGGTAAGGGTCCGTTAGCGGGCAAGTGGTCCCTACAGTCCAAGCCAGTTGGCTTTAGAGTAGTGATTTCACATCCTACATACCACTGCCCCGGATCTACCATGCCTAAAGATGGGTACTTTTGGAAAACAAGCGGGTATATATTTTTTTTTCTTTTCTTTTATTGGGCACAACTCTCATGCTTTTATTCACGCTCGTAAGGCTTCTCTCTCTTTTTGGGATTTTCGTTGGGTAAAGGGGAAACAAAGAGATTTATGTTGTTTGGGCAGCTTTTTCCTTCTCCATACTCGTCTCTTAGCTGTTTGCGAGATTATTATATTTTTCGAAATTTTTGGCGTGGAAAAACATAATCTTCTGTTCGTTTAAAGCAGCATTATCAAAAAGATATAACGGAACGTGTATCTCTTTAATCACAAAGAAAACTAACTTTGCAAGCAGTTGCATCATATTTTTACTAATATAGACTTTGTACATATGCATGGGAACAAAATAAGCAAAAATTTTCAAAAAAAAAATTATATGAGCAAGGGTACAAATACATGATATAGGAGGAGAACAAAATAGCACAAGAGAATTTTTATACCTCCTTCACTGGCACATGGGTACCCCCCCCAAACTTACTCCGCACTTTGTCCCAAAGTAGCGAAGAAAACAGGGTGAGTTCATGTCAGCCCAGTGAAGGTTATCTAGCGGGTTCGCATGTGCCTTGGAGAAGTTGCAATACGCTTCTTTGTTGCAGCCTCCTTCTTTTCTCATTTGGAAACAGCTGGAACAAGTACAAAGCTCTCAAGATGGAAGCTTGAGAGCTCTTGAAAACACTTATGGCTGCTTCCTCCTTAAGAAGATGGAACCGGAATGCCCAGCTTCCATTCGGAAGTCACCCGCAAAAGACTCGTGATGTCTCTGAAGATGGTCCTAAACCATCGCAGAAGACAGACTATTATAAGAAAGTGACCTTCCTCTGAAGCTACCATATCAAGAAAAATTCTCCCGCTCTCTATCTGCGGTAATCGACGGCTAGCTGCCTTGGGATTTCTACATTTCTGCCCGACAGTTGTTGCTTCAGCTGCAGCCGCCATTCTTCCTGTTATCAAGATTATTGACCATTTGTATGTTAGATAGAAACTTGATAAACTTATTTTAAGGTCCGGGTATTGTCCGTCAAAAGAAAACTCAAGTCGATACAAAATTGGGCGACACGAGGAATGTGCGGTACGACAGACTGCCCGATAGGGGTATATCAGGCGATAAGGCTGCCAAAAAGTGACTGCCAGATAGGATTGTACAAAAGAAAACGTGTCGCCCGATATGGTGTATCGGGTGAGCATTATCGGCCGTTACTTTGTGCCTAACTGCGTCGGGCGATACAAAAATCGCCAAGGTTCGTAAAACTCGATAAGCAGCGCGATATGAAAACTCGTATCGGGCAATTAGCTTGTCGAGCGATACCTTTTCTCATAGGAGCCATCGCCCGATATAAGGGTGAAAGCAAGCTGGCCGACACGCGAGCAAAGGTGGATCACTGCATGTGTTACAGGTGGCTGAAAAGAGAAGTGAGGCACCCCGACACGTTGAGCCCACATTGTTATATATAGCAAACTCAGCTGGGGGCAAATCGGGCAGATTTGGGCGTGCGCGTCGACATGTCATTTCCGAGACGACGGTCCCGTCAGTCAAATCAAGGGCATTTACTCCCTATGCATGAAACGGCTGTCACTCAGGGATGCTAACCGTCGCGGCGCTTGCGGCGCCCAAGAAACTCCGGACCGATATAAGCGTGACTGCGCGCCGGCTGAGCTGCTGCCCGACACTACTTTAAAACGGGCGGCCGAAAAACCATCATCGGTTTAGGGTTAAGTCCCCGACCTCAGAAAGCGTTACTCCTCAAAGCTCGTAAAATCCAGTGATGACCCATAAAACAAAGGAGTTGGCACGCTCAGCGTGTGCTCTGACTCGGGCCTTATTACAACTCATAAAGTTTGTTTTTACTTATTATAAGAAAAATGCGACCTATTCTATGAAAGGAAAGGAGAACTCGGGCTGCCTCCCGAGGAGCGCTGAAGTTTGCGTCGCCAGCTCGAACGGTGTAGGATCATCTTGTTCAGCTCTCGACTGTACCCATATCTTGCAGACTGATCTCTGCTCTCCTGACAAACACTTCGTCTTCATAGAACCTTTTTACCCTGTGCCCGTTTACTTGAAAGACCTTGGTCGGATCGTCTTTATCATAGAGCTCCATCATTCCTGATGGGTATATTTTCGACACTATGAACGGTCCAGACCACCTCGTTTGTAACTTCCCGGGGAAAAGATGAATAGAAGACTTGAATAACAGGACCTTATCCCCTTCGCTTACATCTTTTCTCCTAAGGTGGGCATCGTGCCACAATTTTGTCCTCTGTTTGTAGATTTTTGCGTTTTCGTAGGCGTTCATTCTCAGCTCTTCGAGCTCTTGAAGCTGCAAAAACCTTTTTTCTCCTGCTTTGTCGAGGTCCATATTTAGGAACTTGATTGCCCAAAGGGCCTTGTGTTCCAACTCCAAAGGCAGGTGGCAGGATTTTCAGAAGATGAGACGATAGGAGGTGGTTCCAATGGGTGTTTTGTAAGCAGTACGGTAGGCCCAAAGTGCGTCGTCAAGCTTCATGGACCAGTCTTTCCTCGTTCGGTTGACAGTTTTCTCCAAGATTTGCTTGATTTGCATGTTGGAAACCTCTACCTACCCTGACGTCTGTGGGTGGTAGGGTGTAGCGATCTTGTGCCTCACTCCGTACTTGCGTAGAAGTGCTTCAAACTATCTTTCTCCAAAGTGCGACCCTCCGTCGCTTATCACAGTGCGTGGTACACCGAAACGAGGAAAGATGGTCTTTTTGAAGAGCTTGATAACTGACTTGGTGTCACAGGTTTGGGTGGCTACCGCTTCCACCCACTTCGATACATAATCTACTGCCACTAGTATGTATTGATACCCCCGAGATGGGGGAAACGGTCCCATGTAGTCGATCCCCACACGTCAAATATTTCTACTTCGATCCAACTTGCCATTGGCATTTCGTTCCTCCTCCCTATGTTTCCTGTAAACTGGCACTCTTTGCAAACCTTCACAAATTGTGCAGCGTCTTTAAACAAGGTGGGCCAGTAGAAACCTGACTGTAACACTTTTGCAGCTGTTCTCTCGCTACCCAGGTGTCCACCGTAGGGGGAGGCATGGCATTCTTTCAGGATGTCTGCGGTTTCTTCCTCTGGGATGCACCGCCTGTATAAGTTGTCAGCACATCTTCTGAATAGGAGAGGATCATCCCAGTAGTAGTTTTTGACATCCGCAAATAGCTTCTTTTTCTGATTGTACGTGATGTAAGGAGGCAGTTCTCCGCAGGCAAGACAATTGCAGATGTCTGCAAACCAGGGTAAACTTTCCTCTTGAGCTTCTGCCAACATAAGATCCTCGTCGGCGTAGTCATCATTGATTTGAGGCCCTCTCTTTCTCTCAGTCACAATCCTCGATAGGTGGTCTACGACCACATTCTCTGCGCCCTTCTTGTCGATAATTTCGTGGTCGAATTCTTGGAGCAGCAAGGCCCACCTCAACAGTCTGGGCTTTGCGTCTTTCTTTTGCATTAAGTATTTTATAGCCCCGTGATCTGTGTATACCTTGACCTTAGCTCCAACGAGATACGACCTGAATTTATCAAACGCGAAGACGATCGTGAGCATCTCCTTCTCAGTTGTTGTGTAGTTTACTTGAGCCTCGTCCAACGTGCGACTAGCGTAGCAAATCACATGGTGCTTTTTGTCTCTCTTTTGCCCCAGGACTGCTCCAACCGCGTAGTCGCTAGCATCGCACATCAGCTCAAAAGGCAAACCCCATTCCGGCGCTTGAAGGATAGGTGGTGATATCAAAGCATTTTTCAGGGCCTGAAAAGCACTTAGACAATCGTTAGAAAAAACAAATTCAGCATCATTTACCAGAAGATTGGACAGCGGTTTGGAAATCTTTGAGAAGTCCTTGATGAATCTTCGGTAATATCCCGCGTGCCCGAGGAAGCTTCACACCCCCGTCACGGATCTCGGTGGAGGAAGCTTGGATATTGCTTCAACCTTGCCTGCGTCCACCTCGATCCCACGCTTTGAGATCTTATGCCCGAGAACGATGCCCTCCCGCACCATAAAATGGCACTTCTCCCAGTTTAGAACTAGGTTGTTCTCCTCGCACCTTTGGAGGACCAATGATAGATTCTTCAGACAGCTATCGAAGTCCTTACCATAGACGGAAAAGTCGTCCATGAAAACTTCTACGATGTCTTCTAGAAAATCTGAGAACATCGATATCATGCATTGTTGAAAGGTGGCGGGGGCGTTGCAGAGTCTGAAGGGCATCCTTCGGAAGGCATAAGTGTCGTAAAGGTAGGTGAACGTTGTTTTCTCTTGATCGTCGGGCAAGATGGGTACCTGGTAAAAACCTGAAAAGCCATCAAGAAAACAAAAGAAATCGTGATGTGCTAACCTTTCGAGAACTTGGTCAATAAAAGGTAGCAGAAAATGATCCTTCTTTGTAGCCTGATTTAGCTTTCGGTAATCTATGCACATCTGCCAGCCGGTGACGGTCCTTACCGCCACCTCATCACCCTTCTCACCCTTAACCACCGTCATTCTGCCCTTTTTGGGCACTACGTGGATCAGACTTACCCAATTGCTATCGCTGATTGGGTAAATGATCCCTGCATCCCTAAGCTTTATTACCTCTTTCTTGACGACCTCCTTGAGCATCTGGTTCAGCTTCCTCTGGGGTTGAGCCAGAGGCTTGGCAGATTCATCCAAGTTGATGTGATGCATGCACAGGGCGGGGCTAAGGCCTTTGATATCATCTACTGAATATCCTATAGCCCTCCTGTGGAGCCTTAACTCCTCAAGGAGTCGGTCCAGCTGGTTGCTTGAAAGATCGGCATTTACGATGATGGGGTTTCTGTGCTCTTCATCTAAGAACTCGTACTTCAGGACTTCGGGCAATGCTTTTAACTCTGGCTTTGGTCTGGGTGCCTTCTCCTGAGGCTCCTCCTCGAGAGAGGCATACTTCACAAACTCCACCACTATATCCTCTTCTTGCAAATCTTCATCAGAAAGGTTGAGAAGGTTGAGGTGCTTCGCAACCTCAGGATCTTCGAGGTCGGGATCTTGACAGTTTATAACCCTCAAGAGGGGGTCTACTATCCGGATATCTTCCTCTACTTCCTCACAGAATTTATTGTAGCTATCTGCGAGACATGCTGATTCAGATAGGGATGGGCTCTTCATGATCTCTTTCAGCTTGAAGTTGATATGGTCGTTTCCGACCCTTAAGGTGATCATCCCCTCGGAAACATCAATCATCACCCTCCCTGTCGCCAAGAAGGGGCGACCAAAGATGATCGGGCAACAGGGGTCTTCAGCTGTGTTGATGATGACTATATCGTAAGGAATGAAGAAGTCGCCAACCCTGATCGGCACATCTTCGACAATGTCGATGGGTCTCTTAAAGGTGTGGTCCTCCAGTTCAATATGCATGCTAGTTCGAACCATGTCGGTCAAACCCACCCTTTGTGTGAAACTTAGGGGCATGAGGCTTATGCTTGCCCTCAAGTCAGCTAGACCCTTACGCTCGACGTTGTCTCTGATGGCGAACGAGATTGTGAAAGCTCCGGGATCCCTTCTCTTATTTGGTGTGTCGGGCTTCAAGAAGGCGGAGGAGGCAGCAGCTAGATACACTGTCTTTGTCCTTCCTCCCCTTCTCCTCTTTGTGATAAGGTCCTTGAGGAACTTGGCATACGCAGGCATCTCTTCCAATGCATCAAGGAAGGGGACTTCAAGATGCAGTTTCCTGATCGAGTCCATTAACTTCTCATGACACTTCTTCAGATTTGCCTTGATCAGCTTATGCGGAAACGACAGCCTTGGAGCATAAGGATTCCTCCCACCAGGTAGCTCATCGGAAGGCTTCCGCATAGGCTCTTGAGCTTCTTCTTGTCCAACTTCACCCTCTGCTGGAATGATACTCTCCGACCTCAGTACAGGTTCTGGTTCGGCATCAGCTGTGCGCTCCACCGTCTTCCCAGACCTCAATACCACCATTCTGGCAGTTTCCAGATATGAGAGTGTCTTTCCCGCAGGGTTCTTTATCAGAGCTGCCATCTGGGCCAATCGTTGATCGACTTCCCATTGGCGCATCTGCAGACTTGCCATCTGGTGTTGCATGGAATTCTGAGCTCCAGGGCTGGGAAGTGCACCCTGCACCAACCGGTTGATGATAGAGTCTTTCCTTTTTATGAAAGCATGCAACTGGCCAACCAGGCTGGACTGGTGTGAAATCTCATCTCGGCCTTGACGTTCACCTTCAAACAGAGATTGCTCACAACGAGACATGGCGTCAGATCTCGAAGGAATAGGTCACCGCTCTTTAGAGTTCGTGACATGGCATGAGAAATCAAGTTTAGAAGATAAATCTATTAATTTCAAACAGAGAATAATAGTAAAAAAGAAAAAGAGTGATGTCAAGCTCATTGCTAAGCTTGAGGCACAAGAGCGTAGTTAGTGGATTCAGATTCGTCAACAGTGCCATTTTGCCTTGTCCCCGGCAACGGCGCCAAAAAGTTGACCGGCCTAAATCGCGCGTCTAAAAGTGGAGGCGGATTTGAGGTAGTCGAGTTTTTACATTTATAAACCCGGTTCCTTCTAGGCCCCCGCAACTTTGTTTACGGGGTCGAAGTAGATATACGGGGTCGAACACAGGGACAAGGGGGTAGTGTTGAGAACACGGAATCGACACGCTACACTCTGGCAGGTATAAAGAGAAGTAAATTCCCAAAAAGGGAAGCAGTAAGATGTCACAAATAAAACGAAGAAAACTATCTCCAACTGGAGCTACTAGAAAGGTTTAAGGTTTTAGTCATTTAGCAGTTTTTATGGGTTTTCATGCAACAGAAACAGAAAGATATTGCTCGAGCTAAAGCGAGGTACGAAGGGTAAAACTGCGGTAAACAAACGGTGGTAGAACCAGTCCTGCACCCCTCCTCTCGAAGCAGGTACCTCTAATAAGGCATCAGTGCCCCTCTCGAGGTCACTGGACTAAAATTAGAGTGGAAAGGTCACTAAAGAAACTCCGTTCCAGGCACTCTCGTACTCCATAATTGGACCAAACACTAGAGCCACAACACAACTCTTGAAGTTGTTACGATGGGAAAACGTGATTCGGTAGCTAAGCGAAACGCGATCCAAACATGCAAGCTAGAGTTCGGATATCAAACATAGCAGTCATCTAACAGATTGTACCGAGCACAGAGCAGCAAGTAATTAAGCATCTTCTATTTCCGTAGACAAATAAATGGTCTTAATTACAATGCATAAGTAAGGAATTAAATGACAGAAAGTAAAGATAGGTGTCGCCTTCTTGATGTAGAAGGACGACAGACTACTACGGCTCTCCAGCCCGATATCGGTCAAGGGCTTAACCCAATACAGCCGTGTCGGGCGGCACACCCTCTCGAGCGGCACGCCTGACGGGAAACTATATCGCTCAAGGATCCTGGCCGATACGCTCATGTCTGGCGATGGACCCTCTCGTGTGGCATACATGACGGGCGAAGCGTATCGGGTTCAATATCGTGTCGGCATGGAGCTACGTGTTCTACTGTCGGGCGTGGATGTCAGGCACTCGTGTCGTGTATCTACATCGGCCAATATCGGCCCTCAGTGTCGCCCGGTACAGTCCTAGGTGAACCAGTCCCCTCCCTCTCGGGATGGGGAAGAGCTCACCTAGTGTCACCCGGTACGAGCACTGGGGCACGATACGTCTGCTCTCGTGATTCCCCTCGAAGATAGCTCAAGTTCCCTACTGTCCGCCTTGTCTGAACTGACCAAGCTGTCTTTTTGGCTCCCTGTAGCTGCTATTTATAGGCAGCGGTTGGGGAAAGTTATGGCGCTCGAAGCGCCACGTGTCCTCCTCATTCACGGGTCGGTGGACGGTCGATACCCGTATCGCTCGGTGTAGGGACGTCGGCCGTTGGTCACGTGACGGGCAACGGTGCCTGCTGGTGGGTGGCTGTGTCGCCCGACATACTTGGGTTGTCGTGGCGACTATGGCTCCCTGTTGGGTAAGAGGCGTGTCGTCCGTCAGTTCCTCCTTGCGCGGCACCCCTCTCGAGCGTCGTGGTGTCGTTCCACCCTACCGGGAAGGGCGTGTATCGGGCGTCAGGAAGGCCGGTGTAGACTTGGACTTATTTTGTGGGCCGAGACGGCCTTATTGCACCAAAATGAGGAGAAACTCTGCAAAAGATGGAAATATAGGATTAAGAGCATTGCTTGGCCAATTATTGCGAAAGTACATACAAAAGAGAGGAAAATAGCTAAAAATGGCAGTTTTGATAACAGAAAAATAGTAGAAAATATCACAAAAATTGGTGTTATCAGTAACCTTTAAAATATTTTGTTACCTCTCACTAGGCAACAACCATCCTCATGGCTCATAAGGCCCATAAAGCATCTTGTCACCTCTCACTAGGCAACATAACATATTACTTTATGTAATACAATAGTAACACCTCTATTCCCTCAATAGGGTTAGGGCTTACTATTCATATCATATTATGATTTCTCATGTCCCATTACCCAATTTAGGGTTAAGGTTTCCCATCTCACATTAGGATTTCATAGTTATCAAAGTATATCAACTTTGAGATGCTAACTGTGAAGTCTTTCATATCTTGATGTATCACTTACCTCATTACTTCCAACTTTCTTGAGTTATCAACTTATCTTGGATTAAGGTATTTCCCATCTTAATCCTTTCATCCACTAACCTATCACTCTTACCATGAAGTGCATAAGTTACACATATGAATGGTCCAACTATCTTTAATGATATGGGCTCATCTCAAGTTAAAGCATTACTTGCTATAAGGGTATATACAATCAATCACTCTAGGTATTTCCCCCATCAATGTATTAGTTACCATTTCATTATTCGGATTAGGGTTTCCCATATCATTACTCTTCAATAGGGTTTAGGGTTTCACATAATATCATACTTCATTTAGGGTGAGGATTGCATATAACATTACCCTTCATTAGGCTTTCACATCTTATTGCCTAAAATTAGGGTTTACTATTCATCCCAACAAGAGTTTCTCATAGCATCACCCTCAATTAGGGTTTCTTATGGAATCAACCTCAATTAGGGATTCACATGGATTATTCTTAATTAGGGATTCACATTTATTATCTTGGTTTACAGTCACAACATTACCCTGGGTTTGGTTACATCTCATATTGCTCTGAATTTAGGTTAGGGCTCAACAACCTTCTTGATTAGGGTTTCATGACCTTTTTATTAAGGATCATACCCTGTTCATCACATGATCAATACTCATGTATGAATTCCTTTCCATCATCCTCTCAACTTGATTAGGTTACATCAACCCTTCAATCAAGTACATACAACTATGATTAACATAATGTACCAAGTCATGGTTCTTATAAGCCATTAGGGTTTTTCCCTTAATTGGCACTAATCACTTAGGTACTATTAGGGTTTCAATCTTTGTACCTTCATTGATTATCATTACTAATCATCATTGGATCAATGGATCATTCATCATCTTAATTCTCAAGAGATTCAATCACATTGGACCTTCATTACGTAAGGTATCCAATTGATTTGACCAATTGAATCTTCAATTACCATAAGTGTCCTAGTGGATTAACCAATTGAATCCTCAATTGACTTTGACTATTTGAGCCCCAAACGGTCTTGGTCTTTCAGAGTTCAAACGGTTTGAAACTGTTTGGTAAAGGTGGTGCTTGAAACCGTTTGCTAAAGCAAGTACTTGAAACCATTTGCTAAAGCACCTTTTGAAACCGCATGGGCTCGACTGGTTTGGGATGGTTTGGTCCCAAACGGTCTTGAGATCATTTGATCCCAAACGGTCTTGAGACCGTTTGGTCCAAACCTCCTCAAAACCGCATGGACCAAAGATGGTCTCAACTTATCAAATCGATTTGGGGTTCTCAATGTTGATTCCTTCAATCATTGAATTCATGTAACCAATCTTCAATTGGACCCATCACCATACTTCAATTGAGTTAATTAGGTCATCCTTCAACTGATTTGATCCTCAATTAACCCTCAATTGATCATCAATTAGGGTTTGAATCAACTGAATTAGGGTTTGGAATCGATGATCCTTCAACATTAATCAATGTGTAACTAGTTACTTTAAAACTATTGGACCATCATCCAAATTGAACATGACCTGACCCCAAACGGTCTTGAGGTCGTTTGGATGACCTCCAAATGGTCTTGAGACCATTTACCCATGTCAACATCAAAATCCAAGTCAATCAATCAAAGTTTGGATCATTGGATTTATCAATAAGTCAGCATTTGATTGCACTTCAACTTAGTACCTTTAGATCTTTAAACACCTAACCATAGTCAACCCTGGACCTCCAAACGGTCTTGGGTGACCCCCAAACGGTCTTGGGATCGTTTGGATGACCTCCAAACGGTCTTGGGTGACCCCCAAACGGTCTTGGGATCGTTTGGATGACCTCCAAACGGTCTTGGGTGACCCCCAAATGGTCTTGGGATCGTTTGGATGACCTACAAACGGTCTTGAGACTGTTTGGTCATCATATCATCATCAACCATGTCATTCAATCAGGGTTTGGATCCTAGGATTGGTCACCAAATCAGCACTTAATTGTATTTTAATTTGGTATCTTTGGACCTTCAAACACTTGACCAAACTTAACCCTAGACCTCCAAATGGTCTTGGGTGACCTACAAATGGTTGGGTGATTCCCAAACGGTTTTGAAACCGTTTGGGTCAATCAACCCAAAGCATCAACTCATTCAATTGCAAAATCAGCACTTAGCCGATTAGGGTTTATACCATATGTTTGAATCTTCAAATACCTAACCATATTCAACCATAGACCTCCAAACGGTCTTGGTTGACCTCCAAACGGTCTTGAGACCATTTGGGTGATTCCCAAACGGTTTTGAAACCGTTTGGGTCAATCAACCTAAGTTTCAAACTCAATTACTTATGAAATCAGCACTCAACCCGATTAGGGTTTAGGCGGTTGATGGACCTTCAACTCATGAACCGATTGGAGTTAATTAATAATAATTGGTGGGTCTTTAACCTAGATCATTATGAACAAGTCCCCAAACGGTCAACCCTGGTCAACATCACCAAACGATCTGAAACCATTTGGTCTCATGCGGTTTGGTGAAACCATTTTCTACTAAACGGTTTGAAACTGTTTGCTTCCAAAACACAAACCGTTTGTACATTTGATTGAAACCGTTTGGTCTAGATATTTGGAGAGGTGTGTGCTTATGATGATGTCATCATCATCAAGCTCTAGACCCACAAAACCTGTTGTAATTTCCATGGAAATTGCATCAATCAACCAAATCAATAATTGTCACACTACTACAGAAATGGCTTATAACATCACTTTTAAAGGTGTCGGTTGTAATAATACACCGACACCTAAACAATAAAGCATCGGTTTATAAAATAAACTGACATCAATCTGTGAAGGGCGACCAGACACGGGTGTCGGTTTTATTCGGTGTCGGTTACTTAATAACACACCGATGCTGAAAATTAACTGCCAAATCCAAAAATTTCTAGCGAAAAAATTACCTCCAAAAATTTAACATATGGCGTCAGTCATTACCTAAAAAACCGATGATGAAAGGTTATTCCCGAAATAGAAATTGGGCACATTTTGATCGTCAGTTTTACTTCAATGACCGACACTTATGGTTTTTCCCGCGCTCTTCGCAGGAAATTTTTCACACCCTTTGAGCGTCAGATGTGCAAAACAACCGACGAATATGGTTATTAATCGAAAACTAATTTTTTAATCAGTGTATGTAGATAGACGTCGGTTTATTTCTAGTTAAAACCGACGATTATCATTTGGAACAGGTGTCGGTTTGTGTTGTTAACCGACACTGTTAGTTTTATGTATCGGTTGAGTTTAATAACCGACACCGAATGTTAACTTAATATCACGCGAGCGAGCCCGACCTATCCCCTTTCTCTCTGTGATTGCAATCGACTATTAGGGTCTGGCGATTTCGGCGTTCTCCTTGCTTGCCGCCGCCGATCTCCTTGTTCACCGACGCCGTTCTACTGCTACTGCCATCGCCGCCGTTCGTGGAGCTCGCCGCCTCCATGGAGCTTGCCGCCGCCGTGAAGCGCCGCCGTGGAGCTTGCCATTTGTGGAGCTCATCGTCGTTCATGGAGCTCGCCGCCTCCATGGAGCTCGCCGTTCGTGGAGCCGCCACCGTCGTTGGTCCTCTCCTCCAGTTGGTCCTCCTCTCGTCGGTGCTAGCAGTCCTACTGTCGGAGCCAAAGCCTAGCCACCGTGCTAGCAGTCCTACTGCCGGAGCCAAAGTCAATGCCAGTAGCCAGTGCCAACAACAGCAGCCGGAACCAGAGCTTGCCATTATCGTCACCACTGCCACTGCTAGAGGTAAAGCCTCCAATTGACTAGGTTTGCATCCTCAATTCATCCTTGGCTTAACCTATTTTTTAATGTGTGTTGTTAATGTGTGCTGACCTTGGCTTAACCTATTTTTTAAACAAGTAGATGTCAATGATAATTTAGTTAAACAATCCCTATGATTGATCCTAATTCAGTTCAGTTTTGTTTTGCATTCATACACGATCGTGCTAAAATTTGTAGTGTGCATTTCCAGTTTTAGGTTTGATTTTTTTGATGTTACTAGCGGATAGGACCCAGGATCCTGTTCATTTTTTGATTCACTTCAAAATGATTAGAATGTGCCTGGGTCCTTATTATAAGTATGTTCTTTTATCCTTTTAAAAAGTATTTCAATCATAGTGGCATGTACTCATAAAACTAAATATGAGTGTTGATTAAACAAATAGATAATAAGTGTCACCTCATTTTATGAAATACCAAGATACATCAAATTATAGAAAATACTAGTCTGAAAATTTATAACATCATTAATTATATGTACTTACACTTGTTCTGAAAATATATAACATCATTATATGTACTTACGTACACTTTGTTAATACTAATATTATGCAGTCTCTGTCCACCCACAACAGTCACTATGAACTGGGCCTCTATGTCAATGTTAACGTTCCCTATTGAAGAACAATTGGACATCATCCTAGATGATCGTTCCTTAAACCAATTGACCATACTCAAACATTGGTGTTTTCTAAAAGGAAGACACTACATGCCTGGTGAAGTGACCCTAAATTTTGGCAATTATTCACATGTTATCGAGGTTGAGTATGATTTGGTGGGAAATCTTGTACCAAAATCCAGTTGGCGTGATTGGATTGGAAAGATGTATGTGGGCCGTAGCGACATGCTTTTTCTCCATCCAGTTGGCCATAATACCATCAACGTTTGGATAACCAACATCAACTGCGAGACCCCCGATCATCTACGGCGGTATGAGCACACGACGGAGGATATCAGCTCGAGTTCGGACAAATCTGATTATGAGGCCTCTGTCAGTTCAGATTTGTCTAAATACAGTGAGGAGCTCTGTGACACAGCACAATCATCAAAAAGGCCATGGTAGGTCCAATTAACAAATATAATTGTCAAGACAAAAAAATTGTGTTTACAGTTTTTGTCTGAAAGTAATCAATACTCATAGCTGCTTTCTTTTCTGAACTCCAGGAGAAGATCGCCACAATGATAAGTCCTCGAAGTTACTGATGCGGGACCATGTTGGTGTAGTATTTAGTTGTCTATCTATCTAGACTTGTCTGTATTAATAGTTATTTTAATTATGCGCATGTTTAGGGGTACACCAACCCCTTTGTTTAGTTACTATTTAGGGGTACACCAACCCCTGTGTGTGGATGTAAAAAGAGATTAATGAATGGAACTGAAAGTTGCTACATGAATGCTTCTAAATGAATGGATGATTGGCTTGGTTATTGAATGTTACAAATTACTAATAAATTTCATTATAAATGTTCTTTTATCCTTATTATAACTATGTTAACAAATAATCCCTATAAACATGTAATGTTTATTTAATAGAATTGATGATTGGCTTGGTTATTAATAATATATGACAAAAATAAAATGCTTAATTTTAACATATGATTGTCTAGTATTTTTTCAATGATCACTTTCATTATGGTTCATGAGCTCGCCGGCCTTCTGCCTGCCCATTTGACTTCCACGTGCACCCATCCGTATCGCCTCTCTCCCTGCTCTAGAGCAAGACGCCCGACTGGGTTCAAACAGAGGTAAACATCCCCAAAAACCCTCTGTCTCGCCCTCTGGTTTGTATTTACTTAAATACTGATTTGTATTTACTTATCTACTCGTTCATCTAATGATTTTTTATTAATCACATTATTTAAATTTAGGGATTTATATTTAAATGCATCTAAACATTCATAAGCTATTAATGTTGATTAATTTAGGAAGCATTGATATGTTGTTATGGTTGTCCACAAATGTTTTTATAATAAATTATGTGTTGAATGGGGTTGTGAACAAGGAATTGGTGTTGTATTTGTTAGCCTAGAAACCCGTCCAAGATTTACTCATTAGGAGTAAATCTTGGATAGTCCCCAATTTGGGCCTGTTCTTGAAAACCTAATCTGACTTAGGATGTAAGTGTATAATGTGTATTGGGTTTTCAAGAAAATTTCGGCAGCATTTCCCCGTTTGTTCTCTAAGTACATATGTACTTGGAGAACAGCGGGGAAATGCTGCCGAAATTTTCTTGAAAACCCAATACACATTATACACTTACTAGTGAGATTAGGTGTTCAAGAATGGGATAGGTGGTACACATTTAAGAATGACATCACATGTATAAACCCTAAAGTTTTAACCATAAACTCTAATCTGTTTACCCTAGACCCTAATCTTGTTGTAATATATACTTATTTTCTCTTTGATCATAGAATGGATAGATCATGGATGTCTATTCGCAATCGCTGCACCCCAAAGTTTATTTCTGGTCTTGATCAGTTTGTTAGATTTGCCGAGGAACATAGGAAACAACCTGGAGATAGGTTCTACTGTCCATGTAGGCATTGCGGTAACAACTTGAAAGTCAGTACTGGTGACGAAATCAGAAGTCATGTCATGTGCAATGGGATTGTACAAGGCTATACAGAATGGCACTGGCATGGAGAGATTTCAAACCTGAAACCAGTGGATGTCGATAGCAGTGCTTGTGTGGAAAAAGAAATTGCCTCCGATGACGTAGATGTGAATGAACCAGTTCCAGTAGACATCGTTGATGCGATGCTGGATAGTTGTGGGGTAGAGCACACCGATCCACCTCCCATGTTTAGAAACATTGTGCATGATGATGAGATACCATTATACACGGGTTGTAAGTTTATGAAGCTTAGCGCTGTGTTGAGATTGTATAAACTAAAAGCTAACAATCGATGGAGAGACAAAAGCTTCACGTCATTGTTGTCTTTGTTGAAAGAAATTCTTCCTGAAAGAAACGAGCTGTCGATCTCAACATACCGGTTAAAGAAATTATTGTGCCCAATGGGAATGGAGGCCAAGAAGATACATGTATGCCTAAATGATTGTGTATTATTTCAAAAGGACTATGTGAATTTGAAAGATTGTCCGAAATGTGGTGCGTCAAGGTATAAATTGACGACTTCGGGGGAGTCCAAAACTGGTTCTCCCGCCAAGGTGATGTGGTATCTACCTATAATACCATGGTTTCAACGCTTGTTTGCCAATCCTATAGATGCAAAGAATTTGAGGTGGCATGCAGATGTTAAGAAAAATAATGATGGGATCCTACGACATGCGTTTGATTCCCCACAGTGGAAGAAGATTGATCTATTGTACCCTGAATTCGGTGAAGAGGACAGGAATCTTAGACTTGGGCTTTGTACAGATGGGATGAATCCATACGGGACATTGAGCAGCCAACATAGCACTTGGCCAGTCATGCTTGTTATATACAATCTTCCTCCCTGGTTGTGTATGAAAAATAAGTATGTTATGTTGTCGTTGTTGATATCGAGCCCTAAACAACCTGGAAATGATATCGATGTTTGTCTTGAACCTCTGATTGATGACTTAAAGAAACTCTGGGGTGAGGTTGTGATGACCTATGATGCTTCACGAAGAGAGACATCTTGTTTGCACACTATGTTGTTTTGCACTGTGAATGACTTTCCAGCATATGGGAATTTGTTTGGATATAGTGTCAAAGGATCTAAAGCGTGTCCTATATGTGAAGAGAACACTGATTCAATACGACTAAAATACGGCGGCAAGACTGTATATCTTGCTCATCGAAGGTTTCTTCCAAAATTTCATCTGTATCGTAGGTTGCGCAAAGCATTCAATGGACGGAATGAGGAACGTAGTGCACCTAAACCTACATTAGGGGAGGATGTTTATGAAAGAATGAAAGACATCGCCAATGAATTTGGTAAGAGATCACAATGTACGATGGCCACAAGGAGTGACAAGTCTTTATTCAAGAAGAATTCGATATTTTGGGATCTTCCTTATTGGAGTTCTTTGACAGTCAGACATTGTATCGATGTCATGTACGTTGAGAAAAATGTATGTGATAGCATCATCGGTACTCTGTTGAATATACCAGGTAAGACTAAAGATGGGATAAAATTCAGAATGGACCTACGTGAAATGGGAATAAGGTTAGAATTAATAGAATTACATGAAATGGGTAATAAAAGAACATACTTACCTCCCGCTTGTTACACGTTGTCTAGAAAGGAGAAGAAAGCATTTTGTGAATGCCTGGTAAATGTTAAGGTGCCACAGGGTTACTCATCCAACATTCGTACATTGGTATCAATGAAAGATCTGAAGTTGATAGGTCTTAAATCTCATGATTGTCATATTCTAATGCAACAAATATTGCATGTGGCAATTAGATCTATATTGCCGAAGCATGTAAGGTTTGCAATCACCAGTCTTTGTTTCTTTTTCAATAGTCTGTGCAGCATATTGACCCTGATACTCTCGATAATTTGCAAAGGGAAGTGGTTGTTACCCTATGTCATCTTGAGATGTATTTTCCTCCTTCGTTCTTTGATATCATGGTACATCTTGTTGTCCACTTGACTAGGGAAGTGAAAATGTTGGGACCAGTTTTCTTGCATTGGATGTATCCCTTTGAACGATACATGAGCATTTTTAAAGGTGATGTTCGAAACCATTATCGGACTGAAGGGAGTATTATTGAGGGTTATGTGGCGAGAGAGGTTATGGATTTTTTCAATGACTTTCTGAGTGGTAATGACGCTCCCGTGAATGACAAGAATATTGAGGTGCATTTTGGCAAAGGAGTTTTGGGAGCACAGGTGAAAGTAATCAGCCGTGAGCAGTTGGAGCAAGGTCACTTGTATATTTTACACAACATCGACGAAGTGAGTGTTTATATCGAGGAACATACCAATTTCATCAAGAGATAATATCCTCGATCCAATTCAATGTGGCTTGCTAGAGAGCATAACAAGACATTTATTAAGTGGTTTGAAGATAAAGTCTTACATCAACTATCTCAAACACCAGATAATGTTATTTAAACCATCAAATGCCTCACCTTTAAACCAAAATTGAATGTTATGTCTTATGAAGGGTTTGACATAAATGGTTTCTCATATTACACAAAGCGTCAAGATGATAAGAGTGTCATCCAAAACAGCGGGGTCACCCTTCAATCGTCTTCATTGTTTTTGCAAGTGCAAAGGATAAAAGTCCACGTGAAGCTAAAATGTCATATTACGGTGTCATTGAAGACATATGGGAGTTTGACTATGTAGATTTCAGAATTCCACTCTTTAAATGTAATTGGGTTGACAACAACAAAGGATTTATAGTGGATGAATTGGGTTTCACGTTAGTGAACTTTGAAAAGATTGACGAGAAGGGTGAACCATTCATATTGGCATCACAGGCAAAATAAGTATTTTATATCGATGATCATGTAAATGATAAATGGTCGGCTGTTCTTCATGGTAAAAGACAGTTCATTGAAGATCCTATAGATGAAGAAGAGTACTATGATAAGTATGATGACTCCAATCCATTCTCATTTGGGTTGCCAACACCACCAAACATTGAAGCTGGGGATCACAATGACTTGTATGTTCGCGGGGATCATAATGAAGGATTGTTAATTGATAAAAGATCACAATATTAGAGGCATGGATGTTTATATTTTTATTATGTTCCCATGATGACCGTGCTGATGATCACCATGAGGGTGAGGATGTGCTTGCACCGCCTAACAATGTAAGTTATAAGAATATATCCCTGAGGTTTCTATCTATATGTTCATTTATAATTATATTATGTAAGTGTGTTTTTTATCAAATTTTTAGGATACTAGATAATATCAATTCTATTTAATTTATAGGCGTTTGTCAAAGACTACAGGCTATGCAGGACGGCCATGACATAGCTATGTAGGCCATCGACATTGCTTTGTAAATCCAAAGCGCAACAGTCGGAGAGAAAGAAAGCATCCCACACTAAGGTTATATAGATATATAGTGGGACTAAGGTGACGATCCCACCTGCTAAAACAGGTTACTGACAACTACATGTTACGACTGGGAGGTCGTGATTCAGCAACCGTATGCATTAGTAGGAGGACAAACAAATTTCACCACGAGTTAACATTGAAGAAGGTCCTTCTTCAATTAACTCGTGGTGAAATCTGTTTGTCCTCCTGCTAATGCATACGGTTGCTGAATCACGACCACCCAGTCGTAACATGTAGTTGTCGGTAACCTGTTTTAGCAGGTGGGATTGTCCCCTTAGTCCCACTATATATATGTACTAAGCTATAGTGTTGTATGTAAATTCGGCATTGCTGTTATTATGCATTATATATGTGTTAGTCTGTCATGTTGTTATATGAATCTGAAACACTTGTGCGTGTTGCACTTTATGTATTATATATGTATCATGCTTCACTTCATTGTGGCTTCTTTTGCTGTTTCATGGCTCTTTGAATATATGATTTTGTTGATAATGATGACAATGATGACAATGTGAATGAATTTTTATGAATTGTGTGTGAAAATCATCAATACATGAATGTTTTTATATGTGTATGAATGTGAAAAGAGATAAAATAAATGGAACTGTAGATTGCTTCTGGTTTCTACATGCGTGTGATGATAAAAAAATATGAATTAAATGTTCTTATACATGAGTGTGAATCACATATATATACTATTGTCCATCATGTTAATTTTGCAGGTTTGTAGCCTGTTGTTGGCTGATATCAATGGATGTCGTAAAACCTGCAGTTCATAACTGAACTACATGTTTCTCATCCTGCGACCAGCCACAGTAGGTCTGCAGACTAACAGAAAAAAAAATCGGCGTCGGTTATTTGAAAAAAACCGACGATATATTGTTACAATGTTAGATATTTATAAAAAACTGACGACATAGGATAACAGTGTCGGTTTCACTACTAGTAACCGACGTCGATTTCCCTAGAGGCCAGACAACACGGTCGTGCTGGTCAGCACGGCCGTGACAGTGGGTGAGATGGTGTCAGTTATCACTAAGAAACCGACGCCGATAGTGCCCCAGATGGCGCCCTTTCTGTGGCGCGAAGGTATGTGGCGTCGGTTTCGAACCTAATAACCGACGCATATACCCCTGTTGGCGCGTTTTCGGCGCGTTTTCGGTGGCGCGCGAAGGGTTTTGGCGTCAGTTTGAAAACTGATGCGTAACGGTTGGGCTTTTAGCGGAACCCACATAGGTGTCGCTTAAGAACCGACACTAAAGGCCTTAAAAAATCGACACTAAAGGCATGTTATGTACTCGTGTAACTAGAGAAACGATCATTATTTGATGGGGAATTGAATGCAATAACAAAGTTAGGGTTTCAAGTTATAAAACCCACCTCCAATTGAGCTCCAAGCTCACGCCAAAAATGGTGGATGAAGCTTTTGCAACTCCCCCTAAGCTCGTCCTCAAGCTTTAGGTTGAAAAGATTGGCTAGGGTTGAAGAGGAGATCGAAATAAGAAGAAATACATAATTTATTTTCACTTTTCACCATGGAATCAAGGTGAAATGGATCAAGAACCTTACCAACATGTTGGGGGTCATCCTCCAGGTCCTCCCTAGCTCCCTTGGTCGGTTTCCAAGCAAGGAGAAGAAGTGCAAACGAAAAATCCTTTCATTTGGCTTGTAAAGGGTCTTTTTATAAGAAATTCAAGGAGAGAGAAAGTGCCTTATAAAAATTCATTTAATCCCAAAAATGGTGCCGCCTCTTCCCCCTCAACTTCCTTAGGGACGAGGCTATCTTGTTTGCCTTTTATTCCTCTCAATTATCCATGATTTAAAGAAAAGCAAATTAAGCACCTCAAATCATATTATACTAATATCCATAAGTGAGTGGATATTTCTTTTTCTTATAATAATGTGAGTGAGTTATCCACTCCCTTGGATATTTTCGTGGTCCTTGCAAGGCTCAAGGATGTCCACGCACATCTGAATTCAACTATTTTAATTTTGATTGAAGGCCATTTAATTAATATATTTATTTTTGCCCTAAATCGAATTAGGGTTTCGATTAGGATTAAATCTTGATTATTTTAATATCAAGATTCTCTCTCCTCCAACTTAATTCAAATGAGGCACCCCTCTAATTTTCTTTGCTTTAAATGGTGTCAAGAAACATTAGGGACCTTATTGAAGTGGTAATTTGCATATTGAACCCTAGGTTTTGGGTAAATTGCACTTTACACCAAAACTAGGTTTTAATGCACAAACATTGCTTTATCATCTTTTCCTTGGTACTCAGGATACCACAAGCCATAACTTTGCATCATCTTCATTCTCATGATGCTTAAACACATAAGGAACATCTTATCATGCAACATTTGCAATCTAACCCCTCAACTTGGGTAATTTGCACTTCAGTCCAAAATAAGCAAACATTGCTTCAACATTGTTTAAACAGGACCAAAATTGAAACATAAGTTTCTCAAGAGCCCTAATTACTTTTCACAAGATAAGATTAAGCATATAATCATTTTTCTTAATCAAAACAACTAGGGTTAAAGTATAACCCATGTCAGGGATGTTACAAGATTGTACAATTCAACGATTTGTATGGGGAGGAATCTACAAGGCCAAAACAGTTCCACTCGTAGCCTGGGAAAAGGTGACAAGATCCAGGAAACATGGTGGCCTTGGCTTGAAGTCTATGAGGGGATGGAATCTGGCTCTGATCCTTAAAAATACTTGGGATATAGCCACGGGGAGAAATGCAATCAGGTGCAAGTTGATAAATGATCGATATACAAAAGCAGTTCATGGACAGTTATTCTCATGCTCAAGGCTGAGTCGAGCGACAATCGAGGGCAAACGGTTCATTGAAAATAACTCCATCATGATACCGGTAAGTGGAAACGCAATGAATTTTTGGACTGATGTTTGGGTGGCACCATGTGTGCTACTTAAGCACTATACTAAACAACCTATACCGGAAGAGCTAGAAGACTTGCGGGTAAGCAGCCTGGTGCTGACCTCTGGCAATTGGGACGGTGACTTCTTAAAGCACTGGATTAGGGAGGATATGGTGAATCAAATTCTAGCGAAGGAAGTTCCTCGAGACAGTGACTGTGAAGATTATCGTGCATGGATACATACCGTAGAAGGAGTGTACTCAACTGCATCAGCATATAATGCACTTCAGGCACAAAAAGAGGTGGTGAGTGAAGGTGAATGGGATGGCTTATGGAAAATATCAAAATTTTTGCATGGCTAGTTCTACAGGACACATTACTTACGAATAGCAGACACAAGGCGCAACATATGACAGACGAGGGACGATGCCCACGCTGCTTGAAGGAAGAGGAAACAATTCTTCATGCTTTATGGGATTGCGAGGAGGTGAGTAAGATCTGGCAAGTGCTTCTACCATCCCATAACCTATCACAATTCTTCAATCCAAGTACCAAGGAAGGATGGTTGAAGATGGCCAACAAGCAGATAAAAATGCCTAACGATTTACTCTGGATCACCTGCCATAGCTTATGGATGTGAAGGAACTTTCAAGTTTTTGAAGGGGATACCAAACGAGTCGAACATCAGGTGGAGAGCATTAGATGGGAACTACAGTTGAATCAAGAAGCAGGGAGGAAGGAAACCAACAACCGAAGAGGGACCAACTTAGAAAAGTGGACAAAGCCAGTTGAAGGGCATATCAAAATGAATGTAGATGCAGCTTTTAAACAATCTGGTGCAGCCGTGGCGGCTGTAGCCAGGGATGGAACATGATCTTGGATTGGAGGCTGGGCGAAAAAGATTACGAGCCCAACAGTTGTAGAGGCGGAATTGGCTGGTATCATACTAGCAACAAAGGTAGCTCAAGCACATGAATGGCCACTTATGACAATTGAATCGGACAACATCATTGTAGTGAAGGCAATTGAAGGAAAAGTAGAAGATTACCCGCAATTAGCCTACTGGAGCAGCAAATGGAAGAAGGAGAGGACAAATAATATCACATTGCAATTCAAAGGTCGAAAAAGCAACCTGGTAGCTGACGGGTTAGCTAAACTACAACTCAAAGGTAGTGTGAACTACTCGTTCTATGAAACTCCACCAGACAATATTATGCGTGCTTACATTATTGATAAGAATGTAATGCCAGGATCTAATGATCCGAGTGAACATAACGTAGGTACAAATTATAACCTTTCGAGTTGATGATGTATAAATAAAGGATGTTGATAGTGAAAAAAATGTGAGATGGACCACATCCACACCTCCCAATTCGTGCAGAATAAATAGAACAATGTCCCTTCTTTTCTATCATAAAATTATATAGTTTTATACGACCATATATTCGTTTGGTTTATAGTTAATTCATTCTCTCAAATTAATACAAAAGATTAGAACCAACTACATAACTTATCCCAATCAGACTAGATTAGTCATTTTGATGCAACTTGATCTGATGGGTTCTCTGATTTTCTGCCACTTCAAATTTTTTGTTGTTATTTGAAATTTTAATTTAAACTAATGGACGATGAATCTCCTCCCGAAAAATTTAGGCCTATATAATAGTTGGCAAGAAAAGGGAGGGAATTGGTTCTGTCCCGTCCCAAACACAATCCAAAAACCTTCACAATAAAGACAACCTTTGGTAAGGTGATTACTTCAGATACGGTGGCGGTGGAAGATCAAAAGTCAACTGCGTCTAGTAAAAAACATTAGTCCTAAAACACCATATTGACAACTGGCAAACTTTTACATACTTTTCACACTTATCTATAATTACCCAACTGAGATTATCTACCAGACTAATTTTACGCGGTGGTTCATCTTAGATGCATGTCGTGGTTAAAATTATCGCGTTGCCAAATGTAGCCAAATAGATGTAAACCCAACCGTCTTAGAACCATAATGTGAGAAGGACTCCGTCCCCCACGATCCCAATTCATGCAAAATAAATAGAACCACGTCCCTTCTTTCCTTTGGTAAAATTATATAATTTAATATGACCATGTATTATTTTGGTCTATAGTTAATTCTTTCCCTCAAATTAAGACCAGAGATCAGAACCAACTACATAACTTATCACAATCAGACCAGCTTAGTTAGTTTGATTCAGTTTGATCTGGTGGGTTGTTTGATTTTCTGCCACTTCAATTTTTTGGAAAATTTTTAATTTGAAGTAACAAACGAGGAATCTCCTCCCAAAGAAATTAGACCCATACAACAGTTGCCAAGAAAAGGGATGGACCTGGTTCAGTGACGTCCCAAATGCAGTCCAAAACTCTTCACAATAAATAGATGTAAATCAACCATCTTAGAACCATAATGCAAGACAGACCGCGTCCTCCACCTCCCAATTCATGCAAAATATATAGAACCACGTCTCTTCTTTCCTCTGGTAAAATTATGTAGTTTTATACGACCATATATTAATTTGGTCTATAGTTAATTTGTTCCTTCAAATTAAGACCAGAGATAAGAACCAACTGCATAACTTATCCTAACCAATCTGGATTAGTCGGTTTGATTCAATTTCATCTGGTAGGTTATTTGATTTTCTACTACTTCAAATTTTTTGTTGGATAAAATTTCTCCACCCAAACAATTTAGACATATGCAACAGTTGGCAAGAAAAGGGACGACACCGATTCAGTCTCGTTCCAAATGCAGTCCAAAGCCCTTCACAATAAATAGATGTAAATCTAGTCCTCTTGGAACCGTAATGTGAGGCGGACCACATCCCTCACCTCCTAATTGACGCAAAATAAATAAAATTGCAACCTTTTTTTCCTCTGGTAAAATGATATAGTTTTATACGACCATATATTAGTTTAGTCTATAGTTAATTCGTTCCCTAAAATTAAGAGGAGAGGTTAGAACAAACTATATAACTTATCTCAAGCAAACCAAATTAGTCACTTTGATTCAATTTGATGTGGTGGGTTGTCTGATTTTCTTCTACTTCAATTGTTTAGTTCTTGGATACAACTTGAATCTGAATTAGAGGCTAATCTCCTCCCAAACAATTTATGCTTTGTCCAATAAAGCTGCGGCGATTTTTCTTGTAGCAGCGATAGATAAACTAAGACAACGGATTAATCACTAGTCATGTTGCCAAACACACAGTTGTCTACTATTCTTATTTTTATATATTTTCTGGAGCATTCGGTAAAAATTCTACAAGCTGTCCAAAGCTGCATTAGACCTATACAACAGTTGGCAAGAAAAAAAGGTACAAAACAGGTGGGTTGTTCTTTGTCGCTGAGTCTCGTTTGTTTAGGCACTTGCCCGTCTGATTACAAAGAAAAGTTGCAACTTTTCCTTTTCTCTGCTCCTCCTTAGCCATTGGTTGAGAAAGACTTGTGTAATCTCATCATGTTGGCCTCCCTGTTCTCTCTTCTTCTGTGTTCCCCTTCCCTTTTTCGCATAATTCTAATTAAGGAACGAATTGTTGGCTAATAGCAAAATCTGTTACAAATTAGGTAGTTAGGATGTCAATTCAGACTAGGGAAAAGAGTTGAGCACTGATATCAACCAGAATGATGTCGCTCTGCCTCCCAGTGGATCTCTAGGGGGGCTTCCCCCCAGATTCAACCCTTGCTCCGCCCCCATCGACGATGCGAATACAACGATCACCACAGCCCCAACCCCCGACACCACAGTGACAGCACACCCATGACATTGTTTGCATGCTCATCTTGACGGCTCTTGGATACACTAAATCTTTATGCTCTCAGATCACATCATACTATTGTATCATCCCACAAGATCATTATCAGCAATCCATCACAACCTCGGGAATCATACACGAACAACTAGCGCACAACTCGCCTTGACGGCTATAGCATCCCACGATCGCCATTATGAGGACGGGGGGTGTTCTCTCATTCCTATGCGCCAAAAGGAAGAGGAAAGGTCTCCAGATCCTCCACCTCGTATCACTGACTGCACACCGTCACTTCGGTCGACAACTATCTCCCCTCGCTCTGTCTGACCACTACACACCCATGGCTCACCCCTCACGGAAAGCTTTCTACAACTTTCCCCCTTCTGAATCCCTTGACATCATCATTAAGCCAAAAACGCTAGAAGAACTGATTATCCCTTACGAATGGAGATACCTGGAGGGTAAACGCTTCCGCCAGGGTACAGTCACACTTTTCTTTGGATGGAAACACACACAGATTAAGATGGTAGCTGACATCACCTCTGATTTGTACACCCTCAGCGGATGCCATGAATGAGTCAAGCTCGTCGGCCTCAACATCGGACAGAGACTCTTCATCAGACTAACTGACACCATGGTGATCGAAGCCTGGATCTACAATGCCGACTTCACTATCCCTGACCACTTCCTGCTCTTCACGGTCACCATCGAGGAGTACGAACACATAAAAATAGCGGCGCAAACCCCTACCGGAGTCCGACTCCGATTCGGGCGAAATGTCCGACGAAATATACTATCGGGTCCACTGCATGCCCTACACTGAGGGAGGCCAATTCTACCCAATCCTCATCCCCAGTAGCTCTGACGACGAACACCCAGTGCCCCCCCAACTGGCCAGGAAAAAGGAAAACCATACCCACATATATATGGAGGTCTCGTCTTCAGCCACGAATAAAATCAACTGTTTTGCACTCAATCATACCAACTCAACTTAGCTGAACGCGCACCGCCAGGGATTCGATCAACTCCCAAGAATCAGCTGCCCCCACTGCCATGACACCACCAGTCAGGTACTCAGCTTTCACACCCTGGAATCACCTGCTTGGTTTACCCTCATCCAACAGTTTCCTCCCTATTGCTAGCATACTCTGCAATATATTGTTTTAGTTTGATCAGTTTTCCACTGCCTATGTTATTAATTCGGCTAAATCCATCCCATACGTATACAATCCCTTTTCGGTATAGCTTTCTACCAGCCTTACGGTTGACTTCGATTGTTATTTCCTCTCAGGCACATCCACACACTCTCCGAGCTTTTCTATATCACCTTGCCTAAAACATCTATCCACATCAGCTTCATTCCCATATCCACCATGTTTCTCGAACACTGACACATACGCCCCCCCCCCCTCGATTCACCAGCTTTCACCTTATATGCAAACATTTCCACAAACTCCTTGTTAACCCCGTCCCCCCTGTCCACGCCATCCACTACTGAAGACGACTGGATCCTACCCAAAATGAAACACTTCAAACACATCAGACCAAAGCCCAGATGTTTCAGATGTCTAGGCTATGGCCACATACAATGCCATTGCAACAAACCGAGAGTGTGCCTCACCTACCACTCTACGACCCATCTCACCAAGCATTGCTACGTTGGGAACCCTCCAAAACCCACTATTAACAATTGCTTTTCCATGCTCTACAATCTCACCAAATCCACCTCATCACCACTCATCTCCTCTTCCACCAATCACAATGTGCCCAAGTCATCTACTCATCAGACGACTTGATACAGACAAACCTCGCTGCCCCCCCCCCCCCCGCCCACTCAGTAATACCCAAGCAGGCTCACGGTTCCATTCTGCCCCTTTGCCTCACCCACCTAAACCTCTGCAACCCTGTAAAAAGACGCCAACTGATGCTGCTCATCCCAGGCTACATGACTTCCCCATGCCATCAAAAGTGCTTTCCACCGGGAACCCAACATCACCAAGCACGCTTATCAATAGGTTAACTCTCATCAAACATCTAAACCATCTATGCTACATAAGAACCCTTATGTTCACACTCACAAGACACCTACACCACATCCCCACCCACCCACCCCAAACACCTCCTACGCAACCCAACTTGAGCACGACCCCTGTTCTCCCGAGATGTTCATTACCAACCCTCGCACCTCAATTACACTTCCAGTGCATCTTCCAGATAATTCCATGAGGTCTTGGAAGGTTTTTCATTCCAGAAGCATTCTGGCGACGATTATGAAAAACATCAATAACAAGCACCTAGATATCCTCCATATCACCAAAGCCATTGTCGGCTTCCTCCCTGCTGTCACCATACTCAAACCTAAGATCCTCTCCCCATCCAAACTTCTTTACACCATCCTCGAGGGCACGCAGATACAACCCCTCTTCGATCACTCTTTCACCCTACCCTGTGAAAAAAGCTTCATCGAAATTCACTTGACTAAGTGGTCTCCCATGGCTGGTGCCACCGTCACCCATGATGGTGGCTCCACATGGATCTCCATTTCTGACCTCCCCCTGCACCTCTGGGACAACAACATTGCCCGCGCTATTGGATCCACTTTACAATTCATATCACCAGAAACCATAAACCCATCCAACTACATCAAAGCCTTCTGCATTTTCGCCGCAATGACCCCCACAGAATTACCATGCCCATGTGGGCCCCACCTACAGGAGGGGAATTGGCTCTGATACCATTTGTAACGCCTGGGCCCACTGCCCAAGGCTCTAGTAGAGTTTCAGGAATGATGACTGGTCCCATAGACCACTACTAGCCTTAATTGCGCACTTTGTCCACACTGACGCGCAAGCCAGGATCAACTTCCCGACTGGTCACCCATCCTAGTACTACTCCAAGCTGAGCACGCTTAACTATGGAGTTCTTTAGAGATGGGCTCCCTGAAAAGGAGGTGCACCTTGGTGATATGGGTAGTCCAATCATTCCTTTTAAGATCATGTTATCCGAGGCCTCAAATCCTAGGATGTTACAATAAGCTAACCCCCTTCAAAGGGATTTCGTCCCCGATATCCAAAGAGAAAAGTGAGGGATACTTCCTCCTCATCTCTTCCTCAAGCTCCCATGTGGCTTCCTCAACGCCACGATGATACCAAAGAACCTTCACAAGAACCAGGTCCTTCCTCTTCAGCTTCTTAACTCTCCTGTCAAGGATCATCATAGGACCTTCCTCGTAGGTCACATCTTCATCAAGCTCAACTTTGTTTGGCTATATCACTATCCCTGTATCTGGATGACCTTCCTTCAGCATATTGACATGGAATACTGGATGTAACCTGTGCAACTCTGGCGGCAGCTCTAACTCAAGACTAGCATGCCATGCCCATGTGGGCCCATGTGTGCAGCATATTGTTGTATCACCTTGATCTTTTCTGTTGTCTGCTGTACTAACTCAGGACCCAAAAGCTGATACTCACCAGACTCATACCAACACAAAGGAAATATGCACTTCCTTCCATATAAGGCCTCATAAGGAGCCATGTCAATGCTCCGCTGATAACTGTTGTTGTAGGCAAACTCTATCAAACTGAGGTATATGTCCCAACTGCCTAGGAACTACAAAACACAAGCTCGAAGAAGATCTTCCAGAATCTGAATAGTCCTCTCAGACTGTCCATCTGTCTGCGGGTGGAAGGCGGTACTGAACCTCAACTGTGTTCCCAACGCTTTGTGCAATTGTTCCCAGAAACGACTCGTGAACTGAGGACCTCTGTCAGAAACTATCGTCGCTGGCACACCGTGCAAACGCACTATCTCATCCACATATACTCGAGCGAGCTTCTCGGCTGTATACGCTGTCTTCACTGGTATGAAATGGGCAAACTTCATCAATCTGTCCACTATAACCCAAATGGAATCATGATTCGTAGTTGTCCTGGGTAGACCAACTACAAAATCCATGGTTATATGATCCCATTTCCATTGCGGTATCGGCAGGGGCTGCAACGTACATGCCGGCTTTTGATGTTCAGCCTTGACTTGCTGACATACCGCACACCTAGCCACGAACTCAGCTACATCTTTCTTCAAGTCGGGTCACCAATACAAGTCCTTCAGATTATGATACATCTTGGTGACTCCTGGATGCATAGCATACATCGACGTGTGTGCTTCCTCGAGAACTAACTTCCTCAGATCATCAGCATCGGGGACCACCATCCTATCACGATAGCAAACTAGCCCATCCTCAGACTCATGGAACCCATCACGCTTTTCACTGCCAAACTCTGATCTGATCAACTATACTGTATCATCTGCTTGATGTGCATCTTTGATCTGTTGTCTCAGTGTAGGCTTGACTTACATCTGTGCTAAAAGTCCATCTAACAAGGAAACTTCCATTTGTACATTCATCTGCCACAAGGAAACAAGCATATCCCGTCTATGGCATATCAGGGAACTCAATTGTGCCTTCTTTATAGAGAGAGAGAGAGAGAGAGAGAGAGAGAAAGACTTTCGGCTAAGTGCATCGATCCATTTTTCTTATTAACGAACAACACTGTAGCACCCCAAGGCGACGTACTCGGTCGGATGAAACCTTCCTCCAGCAACTCTTGTAACTGCTTCTTCAGCTCTGACATCTCTACTGGAGCCATCCTATACGGTGTCTATGCAACTGGTTGTGTTCCTGGGACCAGATTGATCTCAAAATCAATCTCTCGGGGTGGAGGAACACCAGGGAACTCATCAAGAAACACATCGGAAAACTCTTGGACAACTGACACCTCTTCAAGGCTAGGACCTTTCGCCTTGGTATCCACAACGGTATCCACAACATGAGCTAAGAACACCTAACATCCTTGTCGTAACAACTTATCTGCCACCATGGCGGATACTAGACACGTCGGAAGAATCTTCCTATCTCCTTGGAAGATCCACTTCCCTCCATCAACATCAAACACAGCCTGCTTGGAACCATAGTCCAAAACAACCTTATACTTTTATAAGGTATCCATCCCAAGGATAACATCAAAACCGTGTATATCAAGTGGTATAAGATCCACTTGTATGTTGTGTCCCGAAAAAGATAAGACACTAGATGGACACTCTTCTCGAAGCATCGAGGAACCATCAAGAGGGGTTTCTAACAACAAGCTATCCTTCTTACAACTAACAGGTAAACGACAGTTCTCAAGCATACTATAGGCGATAAAAGAGTGTGTAGCACCCGGGTCAACCAGAACAGATATAAAGCAAGAAGAAGACATATCAAAATGAAATAACTCCATCTGACCTGTCACCACTCGCGGGTTGACTATCACCTCTGGCTGACTCATAGCATAGAATCGAGTCATTGCTTGATGTCCACGTCCTCTGCTTCCTCGAGCAGACGATCCCGCTTGCGACGCTTGACCACGTCCTCGCCCTCTGCTACCACTGGGCCACTGTCTATCTGACCCTTGATGATTTTGCCTCGGCTGCTGCGTCACTTTAACATCTCTACTTGGGAAATTTGACCTCAGATGCCCAATCTGACCACAATGATAGCATGCCCTGTCTTCAAACTGTGGCCTAGATGGCCCTGTCACCGCTACTGAAACTAAAAACCTTGGCTCTTTAAAGCCACCAAACCTCTGTCCCTAGAACTGAGTAGGCCTCTTCTTAGATATGGATTTTCTTTTCTCCCTAACTGACCGTTCAATCCTCTGTACAGATTCCACAATCATAGAAAACCGTTCTCTGTTCTCCAACACAGAAGCAGGTGTTGTCAGTTCAGCACTCAGACCTTTCTCAAAGCGTCTGATCTGCTCTTCATCTGTCGCCGCCATGTGAGGATAAAACCTCAACAGGTCCATGAACTTGGCCTCATACTTGGTGATGTTCATCATTCCTTGTCGCAAATGCTCGAACTGACTGATCTTCTCATCTAGATACGTCTTCGAAAAGTATCTGCTGACGAACTCGCGCCGAAAAACCTCCCAATTGATCACCTCACCAGGTCGCTTCTCCTCTTCGATGGTCCACCAGTGACCAGCACTACCCTTCAGAAGGTAGACAACGTTCTTTACTTTGTCTGCTTTGGGGATGTCAAGGATCCGGAAAGCCTTCTCAAGACTTGTCAGCCACAAATCTGCATCCGCTGGATCAGCCGTTCCAGCAAAATCCGAAGCTCCGACTCAGCGAAGCCGCTCAAAGGTCTTCCCAATACCCGATGTTTCACCATGGGGAGCCTATGCTTTCGGCGGAGGCACTGGAAATCTCTCTACCATGAGATTCATCATAGCCATTATCTGCCCCATAAGCTGTTGATAGGCGGGGTGTTCAAGAATGGCTGGGTCAGGTTGGGGGACCTCAGGCACCCGATCTTCATGTGCCTGCCCTATAGATCCATCAACTGATGCAGCATCGTTGTGCTCAACAGCATGTTCTTCATGGTTTCCAGACATCTTGGATTTTTCTTCGGCCGAGGGCAGAAGATGATTGTGAGAAAATCTGGAAAACTCACAAGAACAGACACAACCTAGTCCTAAATCCCTATAGACTCAGCGAACCTCGAGCTCTGATACCAAAACTTGTGGCAACACATCCCACTATCACACAGAGAGTGAGGTGTTACGCGAAAATGTGCGGAAATCACCATAACCACAAATTATCAAAAACACAGGTTAATTAAAACCGATTGTAGAAAGCAGGTAAGCTGAGAAAAACTATTACATTTAAGTCCACATCCTGCAAGGAAATAGGTTATACAAACATTTACAAGCCTTGATATGTGTCCACAGCTTAGAGGAACAACTGTCTAACCATCACACAAGTTCATCACCTGTTTATATGTACATAAAGGCCCACCTCCGGCCAGCAGTAGGATATACAAAGGATCAACAGTTATACATCGTAAAACAACATCAAAACGCTCCCAAGGACCTGAGAGTACAGGGATGACTCTAGACTCTACTACAAAACAACCAAAATAGTAACATATCCATCGCTTGCCTTCTACTGCTCTTCTAGCTGCTCGGCCTCAACTCTGCGACCACCACCACGTCTAGCTCGAACACCTAAAAGGTTATAAACCAGCGGGGTGAGACACACAGTCCCAGTGAGAAACATAACTCCCCGTCGAAACTATAAAATCAAAGAAAGATTAAAGAAACAACAACAGATAACTGATAAGAGGTATAACAAGAGCAGTTATAAGGTAAAGTTGTTCATACTATCAAGCTTACCAGATGTACGGAAGACATATCACCAATAATCTCTTTATGGAACATGATTGACAAGATAGGATGTATAAGAGCTTACCACAGAACATAAGGAACATATAAGCAACACAAGATATAACAGGATTATCTACACAAGCAAGGCCTCAACTAGTGTTCTGTGTATTGCCTTAAGCAGAAAAATACTATTCGGCTGGATTACGTATTATTATGCCATGAGGAAGTGATTTGTACCGCTCAGATCCAACCGACGGTTGTGAAACCCGGAGCTAGTGCCATACAAGGTCAATGGAAGAGTCGGACTCCACAAACTCCCACTTCGTGGTCAGTGCACGAAAACTAAAGCAGGACCGTATTCTCATGCTTAAGTGGCCTTAGCCACAGGGTCAGCTCCATAGGCTACCCTTTCTAGCCCGCCTCAGTACAAGTCTCGGTGCTAGTATATCTGAGCCATGGGCCAGTTCACCGTTCTCTAAGCCATGAACGTGTTCATGCTCCATCATACTGAGCCATGGGCTTGCTCACCATGCTCTTGATATATATATATATATATATATATATATATATATATATATATATATATATATATATATATATATATATATATATATATATATATATATATATATATATATATATCTAAGTCTGCAACCGTAGCTGCACTCGATTCCCTCCCTATTTAAGACTAGGAGAAACCACACATATTCAATAATATGTGCTTCCAGGTTAACCCGTAGGGGAACCTGTTTCACCATCACCAGCTGCTGATGATGATGGATCTATGGCTAGGGAAAACTACATGATATGTTCCACTGTGATTAGTTAGTATCTTGTAGGTGGATTGCAAGATTCAACCAAGTTGTGTAACATGAAAACTATAACAAGAATAAACAATCATGAGACACAATATTATGCTATTACTGCCATCAACATCATCCCGATCCATCACAAGGATCCCACAGTACATGTTACCACTTGGCCTCTTTCCAATCATCTAGATCCATCTCAAGGATCATCACATTGCCATGGGATCTCAACCCCTCATCACATAGTGCCACTGCCTTTCAAGGCTTACATCATCATCATGGGGTAGCAATCCCAAACACTTTAGACAAACACATCATACATATTATCTCATTATCAAGTGTAATCATCACAGTAGAGTTACTCAACATATATACCTCATAGCCCTTTACCTGGCTTTACATCTGTATGAAACCTGCATGGTTAGTATGTACAATCATCACGGACTAACAGAAATATTATATAATCATTCATGCCTCAACTTGTGATCATAAGCATAGGTCACATCATCAAGCAAAGCATATTACATGCTTACCATCTCTCAGCATTATACAGATACCCAAGATGATCATAGGTACTATCATGTCAAGCTACATAGATGTAATCTACTATTACGATTACCATCAAGCATGTCAAGGGTTACTATAAAAAACCAACGTGATGCATGAACAAGAGCTAGCGTATTGTTTTCCATGAGGAACAAGACCCTCACTAAAAGCACCCACTACCCTCACCAAAGGTAGGTATCGGGCAGGGTATTCTCCCATATCGCCCAACCACTACAACCCCATAACAGTCAAACCAAACCAGCCTCATAACGGCCAAACACTAAGCAAGGGTGTCCACTATCAGCTCAAGATGTATTGTGCAACAAAGACCCAAGGCATAACGTGCACAAGCCTATCGTGCAGCCTGTGTATCAGGCACCTCTGTCGGGCAACTCAGTGTTGCACAACGCTGTGTCGTGCAACTAACTGATAACGGGCAACCAAGCGTGCAACTCAACTAAAGAAGTGTATCGGGCAATGACGTGTCGTGCAACACAGGGACAACAGCCACAAGGTCTGTCGGGCACTGAGCCGATGAGCATGTCGTGCATCAGGTGTATCATGCACCATGTCGTGCAACACTCCGTCGGGCATCAAGGGTAACGACAACCAAGCGTGCAACTAGCCAAAGAAGTGTGTCATACAACGGTGTGTCGTGCCTCGTGGCATATCGGTCAGCACACACACAACAGTGAGGCATAACGCCCAAAGGTACAACTCTAACGATTGACAGGGGAAGCATAACGTCCAACTGAGCTCATGCCTTCGGCCAACACACAAGACTAATGTGTAACGACTGACACAAGACCAGAACACAACGCCCCAACGTCCAAGGTGTGACGACGTCGAGCTACCATCTTAACTAGGCGTGTCGGGAAGGATACACAACCAGGTAACACCTAACACACACGAGGGTAACGTCCAATGTTCCACTCATCTATGTACAAAGGCCAGGGTCACAACTTCAAATGACAACAAGGGAAGCATGTCGTCCAGCTAGACAACCTCACCTATCGGCCGACACACAAGATCAGGCTAAGGTGTAACAAGGTTAAGGGTATCGGTCAGAGCATTCAGCATAGAGTGATGCCTGACACACAAAGGGTTAAGGACCAGTGTGTATCGCCCAACATAGCCACACAACATGATGACCAAGGCTCTAGGCCAAAGAAGGATGTCGGGCAACAACACCACCAACCCCAAGCACAAGGGCACCAAAACCCTAATGGATCAAGGAGATGGCTCACCTCTCAACTTGAATGAGAGAGGGGTCTTGCACACTTCATATCACCAATCAGGCAACACAAGAACAACCACAACCAAGGTCCACGACTACTACAAAGATCACCTCTAGAATCCAAGGTGAGAGAAGGGTGTTGCTCAAGCAACTAGGATACAAGCTCACCTCTCAACTTAAACGAGAGAGGGGTATTGCCCATATCTCTAGAGTTCAAGCTCATTTCTCAAGACCAAAGGAGGTAGAGGGGTGTTGCTCAACAAGAAACCCTAGAACAAGGATCGGCCAACAAGAACACTAAGCAAGAAACCAAACTAGCAACAATTATAGCCGATATGGTCATAGCAACAAATAAGAACATAAAAGAAGGTAGTATAGTTAGGGTTAGGAGTTATGTAACCTGTCTTAAGCAAGCTCCAAGCTCCTAGCTCCAAGCTCCAAGGACCACCACAAGAAGGAGAGCAAGGCACTCTAGGGTTAGGCCACCACTAGAGGAAGAAGGAGACTCCAAGAAGGATCGGCCACCAAGCTTGCAAAAGAAGAGAGGGTTTCGTGCACCAAGGAGAGGGAGACTAAGGAACTAAAAGGGATCCTTAGCAAGGGAAAGGAAACGCATATATAGAAAGGGATGGAGGAGAAACTAAGGGAAGGTAAGGCAAGGTGTCGCCCACCTAGGGACACTTGTCCATGAGCAAAGCCACATGCCCTAAACACATGTCCAAAGCCATTTCCACATGCAAGCATCAAGCACCAAGTGTCCACTAGAGGTGACACAAACGAGGTCAAAGAGAGTCAAAGGGGTCCATGGGCGTCACACCTCCATGTAATGGCCGACACAACCCTGGGCGACAAACCACTAGGGTGACACACATCCTGGGCGACACACTTAGGCCGACACAAGCATGTTCTTGTCCGATACAAGGTCCAAAGAAGCAAAGGCAAGGCACCACAAGGCCCAACAAGCTCAACCAAGCCCAAAGGAACTCAAGCAATGAGCCCAACCCTTCCTCTCAACACTAGAGGAAGCAAGGAGAGGGAGGAACACCTCACAAGGTGACAAACTTGCCCACAAACCCTAGACTTGGGTTAACTGCAAGTAGCACCTCCAACTCTCAACAAAGCACCAACAAACCCTAATCACCACAGAAGGTGATTAGCAAGCAACTAAGCATCAGGGTTAACCAAAGCAAACAGGGTAAACCCTAAACGGAGGTCAGGGTTCTTACAACAACACTCCATCTCCGCCTAGGGGAAATGCTTCACCCTATACGCCTTACCGCTGAAACACCTTCCACCACCCCACGCCCTTCACCAACTTTGACAGCCACCCAACTTCCTAGAGGAACCCTACGAACTCCTCTAAAGCTTCCAAACACCCCACCTTCCACCCAGGGGCGGTCAACCCTAGGAGAAACAAGCGCATCAAGACCAACAAAAATGACCAAATCCCCACGACCATCACTCGCCTCCACCCTATCAACAGACCATCTAGCCCAACAAACCCCATGGATCTCTACACTACCACATCCTCTGCTCCACCTGCTCCTGCGCAAAAACTCACCCTCCAGGACATCTCTAAAGAAGCGAGGGCCCTTCTCAAATATGGAATCATCACGGAGCTTATGACGGAGGACAACCCCCTCCGTAAGATGCAGCTGGATCGACCCACAGGCTACATGATGGAGGGATTCACATCCCAGTGAGGTAACTTCCCCCCGCCCTCCTCATTCTCTTTTACTGCTTTCACTTCACCTCTAGCGCCAAGCACACACCACAAGCCTGTCAGAATCTCTCATTCTTCTAACTCCTACGACTCTGAGAACACACTAGCACCTGTCTCCCCCCTAAGAGACTTCCATAATCATGTCCACGACGACTACCCCCACAGAGACAACATAAATGATCTTGTCTCATGGTCATACATTAAATCCTTCAAAACTTTCTCCAAACACCTAGGAATATCTTTTGAGACTGACCTAAAAGCACACCAATCTCTTAGTAATATCGAAAGATTCATGGGATGGAACAATAGAAGGCCAGCTAAGCTGGCCAGATCCCACCTGAAGGACCTATAGGTATAACATCCTAACTGCATCCAGATGACCCTATCCACAACTTTCACTATGATTTTTGTGACATGGAATGTTAATGGTGCTTCATGCGCCAAACGTCGACGAAAAATCAGGAATTTCATTATTGCTAACCACATACACATAATTATACTTATGGATACGAAAACTACACTTACTGACTCCATGCTTCACACTATCGATATCAACACATGGATACAGTCCCCAACCATCAGATTCAAAGGGGGCATTGTCATTAGACTGAATAATCAACTATTATTTATCAGGCATACCACAATGCAACACAACCATATCACAATCCAGATCACAAATATATTTGACAACATTAATTGGACCCTCACAACCACCTACAACCCCCCCAAGTAGATTACCTACAACTGCTTCACCAACTAGCCACTGACCATACATACACCCCATGGATCATCGGAGGTGACTTCAATATCACCACCTCCCCGATGGAGAGATTAAACACCTCCACGGATGGACAACATTACACCAATGTTGACCAACAGTTTAACAGCTACATAGAACAACACCACCTCATTGACTTATCATCAAACAACTTCACCTGGAATCGGGATCACCAATGGGCTAAGCTCGACATATTCATATGCAACAACTCTTGGCACCACGTCTATCAAAATACCATCACATACATTATTCACTGACCAATCTCAGATCACTTTCTCATCATTTTACACACATGCCCCCATCCTATGGTCATAAACTCAAGCGTATTGAAAACTTTTGGCTAGTTGACCCTGATTTTCTCCCTTAGTTCTCATCTCAATGGGCACTCCTTCCCAAAACTCATAATCCGGCCATGTTTCTATTGGCCTCACTCAAAACTATGAGAAAGGCTACTTTCACATGGGCCAAAACCAAGTTTGGAAATATCAAAGATGCCATCGCTGTCAAGGATGTCGACCTGCACAAACTTGACTATGAGCCGAACGCGGACCCTGCTCGCATTCTCACCCTACGAGCCAAACTTGACACCCTCTCTGACCACTGGGAAGCAATATGGGCACAAAGGGCAAAAATCCGTTGGCAGAAATTGGGGGACAAAAATTCTAAATTCTTTCACCAGTGGTGCAACCACAAGAAAAAGAAAAATCACCTTCTTTCTTTCACCATATATGGTGTATGCACCACAAATCAAGCCACTATTACCTCCCACATTGTCTCGCATTTTCAAAACATTTTCAACTCCACTCACCAACCTCACCGTACCAATCTATTCCAATGGAGAAATATATTTTCCCCTCTACAATCCAACCTTGGTGGTCTTATTGCCCCCTTCTCCATTGAAGAAATCAAACAAGCTACTTTTGCTTTAGGCAGAGACAAAGCGCCTGGCCCAGATGGTTTTAACGCTGCAGTAAATTGCACCATATGGCCACATGTCGAGAACAGCTTCTTCAAAATCTTTGAATACCTTCACACTACTGCTGACCCATCATCTGTCATCAAACCTCTCAACCATACTAACATCACCCTTATACCCAAAACCATCCTCCCATCATCCATCCATCAATACCGACCTATCAGTTTGATCAATACTACTTACAAAATTATTGCGAAGACCCTCAACAACCGCCTGAAACCCCATTTGCAGTGCATCATCACACCCAACCAATGCGCATTCCTGCCAAAATGTACCATCTAGGATGCTTACATTGCTGCTAGCAAAATGCTACACTCCTGCTATATATCCCACACCCCCACCATAGCCCTCAAACTGGATTTCACCAAAGCCTTCGACAATGTCAATTGGGATAACATCACATATTGTCTCAAAAATCACAACTTCCCGCATAGATGGAATGATTGGATCATGTCTTGCATCTCTACATGCAAGTTCTCCACCCTCATCAACAGCTCCCTTAAGGGCTATTTTGGCAGCACGAATGGGATCAGACAAGGGGATCCTCTCTCACCATACCTCTTCATCCTCTATACATCTATTTTCACCAGGATGATGACCATCGCGGCTGATAACCACCTGATCCACACCCCTGACTTTTGTAGCTTCAATATCACCCAATATGCTGATGATACCATGATTTTTATCACCCCCTCTAACCAAAACATCATCAACACTATCAGACTTCTCGGTATTTTCTCATACCTCACTGTACTAAATATTAACCTACAAAAATCCACCATCATTGGTATCCATATATCCAACGACGATATGGATAGATATAAAAACCTTATCAGCTACAAAAAGGAACATTTCCCATTCACATACCTTGGACTTCCCATCTCCCCAACTCGTATCCCTTCTTACACTTGGGACCCTGCCATTAATCACCTTGAGTCCAGACTCTTCGATTGGAAATCAAACTTCTGAGTCTGGCGGGTTGGCTCACCCTTCTCAACAGCTCCCTCACACCCACTCTCACCTATTACATGAGCTACATTCCACTACCCGCCAAAATTGCTTCCCGCATTGACAAGATCCGTAGAAAGTTCCTATGGGATCATAGGGGTAAACACATCCACCTGATCAACTAGAGATCCATCACAACCCCCATTGACCAGGGGGTTGGGGCATCATTGACATCAAATTACACAAAGCCTGCCTTCTCCTCAAAATCATTGCACAACTTTGCCAATGAAAGAACTCTGCCTGGTCTGACCATGTCATGCAAAAATACTACCCTCAACACCCCCCATGGCACCATGTCAAGAGGAAATTGGCTCCCCACTATGGAAACACCTTAACGAAATTCTCTACATCATCCAAGCAACAATACACACGCCGCCACACAGTCACCTCAACATTCTCTTTTGGTCTGTCCATGGTACTAAAATCAACCCATCACTAACTTCACCATCTCTCATGACATCCCACACTCTCTTTAGAATATAAGCATTTGAAAAGCCCTTGCACTCAGCAGCAACCACAGACACAACATCCTCAAACATACCCTGGCACACCAATTCCCCATCATCCCCACCTCAAATGTAATTTGAATCTTAGAACATGATATACGCTCTCAAGTGCATTGGATCTGGGGCCTAGATACTCCACCAAAAAAACATACAGATTCTTCTCCTACAGAGGCTACACCAATCCCATCGCACACATTTGGCACACAAACATCCCCCTCAAATTCAAACTTTTCAGATGGTTGCTATGGAACAACAAGCTTCTCACCGATCAAAACCTTCAAAATCAGGGTATTCTTGGACCATCCAGATGTCATCTTTGCTACATGTACTGTGAGGACATCCACCACATATTCTTCCTCTATCCCTACACGCAAAACATCATAGATAATTTTCTAAATCCCACACACCTCACCAAACCCACATTTCGAGAGGCCATCACCACACATTTTGCTAAAACCACATCATCCAGATTCAAGATTAACCACGCTTCTACCACCCCCATCATAGATTGACATATCTAGAATGAGAGAAACCATCGTAGATACCATCAACCTCATCCGGATGACATAGTTAAAACTAACATACAAACTACTTGACTTCATGTTCGCTCAGCACAGGTGACGGCGATGGGAAGAACGGTTCCGCCCCATCTCCCTTAACGAAAGAAATGAGCTTCCACACCCCGATCCGCACATACACCTTGGAGGAAATTGAGCGTGACAATGCTGGCTTCTAAAGGCCACTGGGCGCTTTTGCTGGCTGACTGTCTACATTACCCACACATGCTACCGTTGACATATTTTCTTTAGTTCATACGCTCATTATAGGGGCTTGTTTTAGGAGTGCCCCCCATTATCACATTGCCTAGCTCTCAACACTGCTGGTGTCTAGAGATTTCTGTTATGTTTGTACTCTTTTTCTCCACATGTGGTCATAACATGCTGGAAAACCTATCTATTGACGATAATTATCAGTTGCTTTTACTGACGATAATGTAATTTGTTTATGTTATGAACAAAATATATTAGGCCAATTTCATATTTCATGTAGCTTGATTGTTGTTGACGATAATGTAATTTGTTACACTAATGACGACAATTAACTATGTTCAACATTACATATATACCACATGCAAATGTCATTCCAGACAACAGTAACGTTTCATTAATTTTTAATCACTACGTAAAAATTAGAATTATCATATCTTATTTGCACTATTATAAATATACAAAATAACACCCACACATACAAAAAAATATTTTTTAATATATTCTAAACTTAGGTTGAAGTGACATCACAAATACACATTCTGCGTACTTGTTCAAACATACTTGTTCAAACAGTGATGCAAGAACATGACAGAATAAGCAGATACCGACTACGCTGCCAAACAGAATCAGACTTCCAGCCAAACAGATTCAGACTGTAGTCAGACTGAAATCAGACCAGCTGACCAGAATCAGACTGTATTGCCAAACAAAATCAGACTACATCCTGACTGCCCCAGCACCGGAATCCAGACTAACCCTGACTAACCCAGTCCAGGTTCCAGAATGCCAATCTTGTACCAAAGGCAGACTTATAGCCTGTGTTTGGCACATGACTGGGATTCTGGAATCTGGACTGGGTTAGTCAGGGTTAGTCTGGATTCTGGTGCTGGGGCAGTCAGGATGCAGTCTGATTTTGTTTGGCAACGTAGTCTGATTCTGGTCAGCTGGTCTGAATTCTGTCTGACTGCAGTCTGAATCTGTTTGGCTGGAAGTCTGATTATGTTTGGCAGCGTAGTCAGTATCTGCTTATTCTATCACGTTCTTGCATCACTGTTTGAACAAGTACGCAGAATGTGTATTTGTGATGTCAGTTCAACCTAAGTTTAGAATATATAAAAAATATATTTTATTTGTGTTGTGTGGGTGTTATTTTGTATATTTATAATAGTGCAAATAAGATATGATAATTCTAATTTTTACGTAGTGATTAAAAATTAACTGTCATGTTCTTGCATCACTGTTTGAACAAGTACGCTGATTGTGTATTTGTGATGTCACTTCAACTTACAAATATATTTTATTTGTGTTGTGTGGGTGTTATTTTGTATATTTATAATAGTGCAAATAAGATATGATAATTCTAATTTTTTACGTAGTGATTAACAATTAACTGTCATGTTCTTGCATCACTGTTTGAACAAGTACGCAAAATGTGTATTTGTGATGTCACTTCAACCTAAGTTTAGAATATATTAAAAATATATTTTATTTGTGTTGTGTGGGTGTTCTTTTGTATATTTATAATAGTGCAAATAAGATATGATAATTCTAATTTTAACGTAGTGATTAAAAAGTAATGAAACGTTACTGTCGTCTGGAATGACTTTTGCATGTGGTATATATGTAATGTTGAACATAGTTAATTGTCGTCATGAGTGTGACAAATTACATTATCGTCAGTAACAGTCAAGCTACATGAAATATGAAATTGGCCTAATATATTTTGTTCATAACATAAACAAATTACATTATCGTCAGTAAAAGCAACTGATAATAATCATATTGTCATCATTAGTGAAACATAAACAATCATTGATAATAACATAATTGTTTACGGGTGATCTTCGTCAGGGGAGAAGGACAAAAAATGGGAGCAATAAACAACCAAACCAAAGCTAAGATTTTGACAAGGCACTTTGGGGAGACATGGTTGGATGTGGATCTTGATTAAAATAGGCCAACGTTATGGCCTCATCATACTCGTCCCATGACACTGGGCATGGTTCCTGCACCGGCTGCTTGTTTTGTTGTTTGATGTCATTTTTTGGCCAATCAAACAACAATGGCAAATGAGGAACATGCTGACTGACTTTGCCCTTAAGGACTTTGCCCTTGACTTGATCATCGGTCCCGATTTTGCCCTCCTCATTTGTGTGATTGCAACATGGTTTTGTGCATAAAAGATTATCTTCAACATATTTATGATTTTTTTCCGATGACATCAAAAGTTTTTCAAAATTTGCCCTTGCCCTTGCCTTTGCACGCGATGTCGACATCTAAAATTAATAAAAACAAAGGTATGAACAAATAACATAATTCGTAAAGTAACTGTGGCAATAAGATAATAATGAAGTAGGAAATTTGATCGCATTATGGTAGCAACATATAATAATGTAACACATAAGTAGAGAATGTATATTGTTGCGACGCAAAAACACAACTACATTTAGCACAAATGTTACAAGTTCATTTGTTTATTTCAATCGTCAGTGCTAAAAAAAATCCCTGGTGGGTAAGTGTGGCGCGTCGTCAAGAAGTTGCATTCAATGCTTTGTTGCGCGGCCAATGTGGGGGGAGGCAATAAATTTGCCAACATGAACATATTGTCTCTTACAAACTCTCTTTTGATGTATTGCCATCACATTTGCAACTCAGACAATGAAATGTACGGGCCTCCTGTTATGTATAAGAACTGGTGCCATGCCTCCATCCAAGCCTGTGTAGAGTATACTCCATTTACACATCTACCCACGTGATATTGGGTTCTCATCAAACCCATGATAACCATATCAAGCTCGTGTGACCAGATAAAAGACGGTGTCAGCGGTTGGCCAGCCATATAACAGATTTTGTAAGTAATATATTTTTCAAAAGTAAGGGTGTATATCACAATTAATTGTATTATTTGGTTTGAGCTAACGTTAAGAAAAAATTCGAATAATAACATACATCATTAATAAAACACTCATCAACATGAAGAAAATTTTATACCACTTAAAATGTAATATGACGTTTATAAAAGTGCCTAAATTAAACAAGTGTATGATGTTCATAACATCCATTGATAGTCATTCTAAACAGAGAAGACAATGTAAATGCATTTGCCATTCAACGTTATGGAGTCATTTGAGGTGAAGGGATGTCCAGAAGCAGATGAAAATCTTCCTCCAGACTGGCAACGTTGCGTTCTAAAACCTCATGCTCATACTTTTTGTTAGAGTATAATTCATCGTAGTTGTAATTCATTTCAACGAAGTCCTTCATGTTCATCGCCTGACCCCACACTGACTTGCACTCAACAGTTAGTAACATAATCTCCGCTTTCAATGAATCAATTGTTGGGGGGAGATCGACTGCCCAATGGAAGTATCTGCATCGGTCTTTTCCCTAAAATGTAGTACGAGGTACAAGTTAATGGCAAAGAATGCAGAACCTCAACAAGGACAGTCTATTATTTATTGATGTACTATCACACTTCACGAGTAGGGCATATGTAATACATTTTGCCCGGCCTTTGACTCAGAATGGCAAAGTCATTTAACCCTACATCCTCTGTGTTAATCCGTAAGGCTGCATTTAGCCCACAATCACACCTCGGAACCTCAGATGGAATCATCGACATCTAATAAAACAAATTTGACGATTAATAGAAAAATATCGGGTTCATGACATAGTTTTCGAAGATAATATGAAGACCATTTGTTCAGGAGTAGCTAATTGTTGCAACAGACAAGTGGAGTTCATTTGGAAATATCATAATATAGTATATCTATGACGTATTGTATCCATCTTCTTCTGATGAAGATTAATTATCGCTCGTAATTTGAAGTCGGTGGCGAAGATATCGGCACCTGTCACGCATATTTGAAATTTCTTCTTGTAACCTATCTGTGTCTGCTCTAGTTGAACATACAAAGGCACAATGTTCTGACCAGAACTTGCGTTCACTACGTGCATATGCGAGTTGTGATACCATTGCATCCATAATTGCAGTCAGCGTAGCCACTGTAGCTGGTACTTGCTGCGCGAACAACCTCATATGGCATCTGGTTTGTACAAGACCCCTACCACATGTAAAATATGGCTTGTGGGGATTGTTGTCTTCAAACCATCCATTTGCCGCATCTGTGGCATCCATGTACACTCGTACGGTGCACTGCAGCCCACATGGGCACGACGGCATGTCATTGTCCATTTCTAGACAGAAAACCTAATGAGACATAATTTCACATTGTTTATAAGTAGGCAAAATTGTAGTGAACAATACAGTTTGAGAACAAAAGTTGGCCGTTAGGTTACACAAAAAAGGGAGTAAGTGAAACATGTTGTAGAACATGTTTCAATGTCTGCAAGTTACAAAACAAGTGTATAAATCACTGACTTGCCCACATAGAATTGGCAACAGTTTCGCACAAGACATCTCCCTCTCTAGCATCGGCCTGGCTTGTTTGTTGCAGAGAACTCAATTCGTTCGAGATGTCAGTGGTAGTATGAGGGTCATCCAAGTTTTCGTCCATTATAGGATCGCCATCATTTTGGCGCCGGATAAAATTGTGAACGATACAACAAGCCATTACAATCTGAGACTGAGACTGCACGGGAAAAGTTATTCCTTTACGAAAGTAGGAAAACCTCTTCTTCAACACACCAAAGGCTCGCTCGACAACGTTACGTAGTTGAGCATGTCGGTGGTTGAACATTTCCTTTTTGCTTGTGTATGAGCCTCTGTTACCCCGATACTCTGCTATATGGTAAGCAACATTTCGATATGGTGCAAGAAATTGCCTGGTGTTGGCGTACCCTGCATCAACAAGATAGTACTTCCCAGCGGGTACTTTGAACCAGCCTGTGGTTGTAGCTGCCTGAAGTACCCTTTGGTCAGCAACAGATCCCTCCCAACCAGTCATGATATATGTAAACTCCATTGAGAAGTCGACTGTAGCCATGACATTCATGGAAACATTCCCTTTTCTATTTCTATATCGGTTCTGCTTTTCGCGCTTCACCAAAACGGGGATGTGTGTCTCGTCAATTGCCCCAATGGCATCCTAAGACAAGTATATAAGAAATACACAAGTAAATACCAAACTCAACGATGACGGTAGTGGTTATATTAACAATGGAATGGACAATGGTCAACTAAGTGATGGTCATACCTTGAAGTAAGGGTAAAATCTTAGACTCTCGCCGATGTGGCGGTGCGGAGTTGTGGATGCAGTTGGCATGACAATATATTCGCTGCACAAAGCACACACTGCATCCAACACCTCGTTAAACTTTCTACTTATGGTCTCACCACTGTGAATGTAGTCCTCAGTAAGAACACGGTTGGTATGGACATGGCCAACCATCTGAAGGAAGTAGCAAACTGCCTCCACTGATGACACACCTCTGGTACTTTTCAACAAACCTCGGTCCTCAAGTTTGTCAATAAAGGCTAAAACCATGTTGGGTAGCATACGGTACAGATCATACGCCCACCTTTCATGGTCGGTTATTATTTCTAAAACCTTTTGATGGCCGCTCCTAATACTAACCGATCTCGGTATTGGTTGGTGTGTGGTTGAGGCATCTGAATTTGCCATGATATTGTGGGAAATTTGGTCGGCTATTTGGTAGGATATTGCGTTAGCAATGTCATAAGCCGGACCAAACATAAGATGCAGTAGTTGTAGAATGTCATCAGTTGTTTCATATGGATGCATACCAGCCATCACGTCTATAATTAAAAGCGATTATCCACATCAGGGAAATATCGAGATATTGTAGAAATGAAATTAGGGCTTGTTCCATTAAAACCATTACATAGTACTATAGTTCAGAGCTTGTTCCCAACAGAATAAAATAGTACAACAACAACTGAATAAAATAGTACAACAACAACTTCTGATAAAGTTCATCAAATAAAAGGCAGGATACTGATATACTTATTAAATTTGTCAACCTCAAAAGTACGGTGGAGATTGTGGTGTGAAGGGTGATTGTGATGCAGAAGCTGCAGAAGCTGTGTTCTTTATTTCCCACAAGTCTTGCAACCAAATGGTAATTTTTTGTGGGGTGTCCATAAGGCTTAGGTAAATGTTACAGTTAGATGGATCTTTTATGGCGTGCACAAGAGTGGTAAAAATTGGGACAGGGGCGTCAGGGTAGGTTGCATGAAAGTGGTGCAAAATAGTTTGGTATTCGTCTTTATCATTACACCTAGCAGCAATTTCGCTGCCCATCTCATGTACCTTGGAAAACACCTTTGTGAATTCGGACACAACATCATTAGACATGACACAACTGTCCTGTGAGCTTGACGCTCGCTTCCTACGTCTGATCGTGGTGGGAGTCGTTGCACCAACACCTTGGTTGTGTGATCCGCCGTTGGTGTCCTCACTTTGTGTCCCAGAATTAACCACGTATTCAGTGAAACTGGCTGGACCGGTTGGTTCTGGGCTGACAAATGAATCAGATGCATCTAGGTCAACAACAACATCATCTTCAGATGCAACATCAGAAGGAGGTTGTCTACCGGTTGAGGACATTTCATGATGGCCCCTAGCTATGTTCCTCCCCCCATCAGCTCGACGTCGTGGTAGTGGTAGAATGGTATGTTGATCAATCTCGCTAGTTCCCTATTTGCCTAAAATAGGGGACAACTACTGATTAGGTCAAAAGTAACAAGTTTAATTTAATATATAATAGTCAGGGGAGTATATATTATTAGACATACCGTAAGTGCCTCCCTCCACTCCGGGGTGTCAGGCAATATTGGCTTGTGCCTGCTGTCATCCCATCCAACACCACTTTTGTTGGTTACTAGTTTTATCTCTGCATAGTCTCTCCTGAGGTTCTTCCACTGAGTTTTTAACTGATCCAATGTACCCTCGTTCCTCCCCATCCTGATATGCCAATCGTGTAGCGTCTCCCTCCACACGTCCCTAGTAAATATTCCATCGACGCACCTACCCATGTCATATTGTCTCCTCAATGCCGCAACCAGAGCCTCATCCAACTCTTTCGACCATACAATACGGAACCTCAGGTCGGGTGCAGCCATAGTAGCAATGACACTGCGATATATCAATTTAGTGTGGGTGTTTAAACAAAATCGTCATACGAACCTAGTATGAGACTACGCAGTTGAAAGCAATAACTTATATTGAAGTAGGCTAAGATAAGATCCATTACCCGAACCAGTCATAAGATCCAAAATGTGTACAACAAATTTTAAATTGTAGTTAAATTTGAATTGGTTGTAGCAAACACATCATCAAATATGTTCATTACAGGAAAACTACATAAATAGCAAGCATTCAACATGGCATTCACATTAAACGTGTTCGTATTGCTCATGAGATATACCTGGTAAGCCCAAGTGAAGGTTGAAGAGAGTTGCACGGCCAGCGACAGGGTCAGGGACGGTACATACAAGAAATTCAGAGGGAACACATATTAGCCGAAATAGTGGTATTACTTGCAATATAATCAGCTGAATACTAATGGGTGTACATTTTGGTCTACATGAAAAATAAAATCATTCATTCAAGCTAACATTAAAATCATTCATTCAAGCTAACATATATCACAAAGCATAATTGTTTCACAACAGAACTGACATTTGAAGTATATATCCCTATATATCACAAAATTCCTATACAAACTGGTAAAAAAATACTAACCTCACAACACAACTGAATTTGTTACAATAGTAACATTGTAAAAATATTGGTATATTTTTGTTACAACTGAATTCGTGTGTACAATAGTAACATTGTAAAAATATTGGTATATGTCTGATGTATCACAACCCTAGCACAACAACCACAATTTACACAATTGCCGCCATATAGTTTTCTTTTCATGGCTAAGGTTATTATGATGTAATGGACAGTAGGGTTCTCATATAAGTTGACAATATAAATAAGCCTGTACTCGAACTCCTTAAAACTCAACACTTCTACAAGCATTCACAGCAATCCAATTTTAACATAAGATTCGAGTACAAGATTGAGCAGTTCTGCTCATACAGTGCAAATAGATCACTAATTGCAAACATATCACTAATTGCAAACATATCACTAATTGCAAACAGTTCTGCTCATGTGTCCTGATATATAGAAGGTAATATACAGAGAAGCTAAACAATGCACTATAAGGAGCTAAGGGCATATTTGGCAGCATACTTCTATAATCCCAGAAAATTAAACATGGGAAGGATTTTTAAGCAGTATAGCAATTATAGCTGATATGTGCATGATTGAAATCGAGATTCTGGACTGTCGAGTATGCTCCAGTGTGTAAAATAAAGATATGATACTCATTAATATTATTTTTTAAACAAATACTATTAATGTTACATGTCTTTTCTCCATCCAAGGCAGTATCTTTTGTGCATTTGTTTTTATCACAGCTATCCAAAAAATAAAGAACCAAAAAATAGGATTCTTCACCATGAAGAGAAAGTGATCTTACAAAAAAATGAAACCACAATGTGTTTGTGAATGAGATTGCATTCAACTTCTATTGAGAAACCCATAGCATTTTGAGAAAAGTCAAACAAAATTTGTTTGCTATGATTATATAGTTTGATTCATTTTTTTTCACTCTATTTTTTCTTACTCTTGTGTAATTAGATATGTGAAACAAGATGGGCCTACAATGATACAACCATATATACAAAGAAAAGAAAAACCAAAAAGGTTACTAGGTCTAATTGTAATAGTATCAATCTCTACACAGGCAAACTATATCACATTATACAATATCATGATTCAAGGAGATCCCAATTTAGTGAGTGATGATAGTAATCACTAGGTGGGTGTACAAACCAAGCTTAAAACTACACTAATTCTAGTGGTTGAGTGTTTTCCTAACCGAACATGTTGCTGACAAGTTGCAGGTGAACAAAAAAGTGTTGCCAAATTCAGTCTAAAGTAAGAAACTATTTGCATATTAAAAAGTAAGTCAATTTTTATAATGGTATTAACCCGAGTTTGAGGACAATATTGATGATATTTAATTAAAATACCTAATATAGTTTGACAATAAAATATTATTTGCATATACACAAAATGGACAATCTTATTATTTGAACAAAAAGAAACATGTTTTGAATAAGATATAGTTGTATACAAAATAGAATCATAGTTAAGATGTACACAGTATGTTAAAAGCATGTTTACTAACAATGCAGACACTGATTAAAATCTCTGGTTGATCTAAGAATTTTTAGTCCAATCTTGCCCATACTACCTATCCAAATTAGAAGAAGCTCAATAATCGAGTAAGGGTCACATTTGTACCCACCACTAACAAGACCAGGGGAGTTGAATAGTAAACCTCCATGCATGGAACTCATCATCCAATGATCAAAAGTGCCATATATTTGGTGGTTTGAGTTACCTTTATTATAATTTTGAAATAATAATCTAATATGTGGCTATTTAAGTAACAAAGTGATGTTTGCATATAACTATATAATGTTTATGACATACATCTTATAGATTCCTATTTTTAGTATATTATATTTAATCTATTTAAATTTTAACAAATACTAGAAATACAAGCATACACATTATATAGTGTATTTTCTTCTCTTACCATTGGAAACAAAATAGAAACACACTAGGTATTCAATTTTCTTAAGTAATAACCTTTTACTTACATATTCATATGTAATACAACCAACAATATAAATAAGCCTGTACTTGAACTCCTTAAAACTCAACACTTCTACAAGCATTCACAGCAATCCAATTTGAACATAAGATTCGAGTAAAAGATTGAGCAGTTCTGCTCATACAGTGCAAAAAGATCACTAATTAGCTAATCAGGAGCATGTGTCCTGATATATAGAAGGTAATATACAGAGAAGCTAAACAATGCACTATAAGGAGCTAAGGCCATATTTGACAGCATACTTCTATAATCCCAGAAAATTAAACATGGGAAGGATTATTAAGCAGTATATCAATTATAGCTGATATGTGCATGATTGAAATCGAGATTCTGGACTGGAATAATTTTTGAGTTCATTCATACAGGTCCTAAGGTATTTTCTATCATCATCACCACAGTAGCTTTGAGGCTCACGTTTTTTCAGTTCATTCAAGCTGCCTCCTTGCAGCCTTTTTGACAATGAAAGTCGAAGATACCATTTTGTCTCAGAAATTAGTGTAATTATGAGGTACTCTAAAGTAGTATATCATCATCACCTTGATACTTTGAAATGTTACTGAAAAGCAGGTCGGCGGAGACATATACCAATTTTACAATGTTACTGAAAACCTTGCAATGTTACTGAAAAGGGGCGGCGGAGACCAACCTTGGAAGCAGGTCGGCGAGACATATACCAATTTTACAATGTTACTGAAAAGGGGCGGCGGATACCTACCTTGCAAGCAGGTCAGCGACTTCCCACAATAGGGGCTCGACAGCGGCGGCGGAACAGAACATTGTATGGAGGCTTCGAAGGTGAAATGCGACGAGATCGATGATGAAGTGCACAACTATATAGCAGGCGCGACAGTGGTTGCCCTTCCTAGGGTTTACTGCACGACGCTTTGATGCGAGTTGACAACTCGGGAGTAGCTCAGCGCTTGCAAACGAGCCACCACAGCTTTGCCGCTTGATTGACCTGCTACTCCGCCTACTCCACTGGGCAGGGTTTGGCGTACGCCAGTCGCCTGGCATGACTGCCGCTGGAAACGACCGATGGAAACGATGTCTCAGCTTTATTAATGGCGATAATAGTAATGGCGATGATAGACCACAGAGCTCGTCTCGAGGTCTCGGGAGAGGAGGTCTCGCGAGAGAAGAGATGATAGACCACAGAGCAGAAGGAGCAGAAGATAGAGCAGGTAGAGGGGAAAGGAGAAGAATGTCGGGATGGGTGTGGGGCGAGGAGAGGATCAGATCGCCAAAACCGGTTTGTGAACCGGAATCTCGCCCCTCGTGGGACTAGGACAACCCGGGTTGGGGGGTTCCGTTATCCCATAACGGAGGATTTTCAGAGTTCCGAACCAAACTTGAACCAGCCTCAAACCGGTAGTTGTTTGGCAGAGTTGGCACTAAAAGACAACACGAAACCGGGTTTCGATCCCGTGTCAGCATATACTCATCGCCCTTTACGATCACAAAAAAAAAAAGGGCAAGAAAATGGACGGAACGGGTTGAGTCCCGTCCAAAACCCTTCGTATGTAAACCCAGCCGTCTTGGAACCGTAATGTGAGACGGACCGCGTCCCCCACCTCCCAATTCGCGCAAAATAAATAGAACTGCGCCCTTCTTTCCTCCGGTATCCACCACCGCCAAAGCATCGAGCGGAGGAAAGAGTTCAGTACCCTTCTTCCTCCGCGCCCCAACCTCTGTGCTTTTTTTTTTTCTGCACATCGTTACTATACTCGCTTTCTTTCTTTTCTCCGTTGGAGACGGCTGATGAGTGAGCAGCATCCAGTTTGCTGATTCATTTGTTGGCTGATTTAGTATACACACGTTTCTCGTCGGTGCAGGTTGACTCGGGCGACCCCTGCAGAGCAGAAGCATGGCCGACGATGATTACAACGACATGGACATGGGGTGCGTTTTTCTCCCTTCTTCCCAATTTTCACTTACGCTTGCTTATTCAGCTGTATTCTTGGTTAGTAAGGGCTTTCAGGGGTAGTATCCTAATGAGGAAGGCCAGGGGCTGTTTTCCTAGCATTGATGGTCTGGATTCGCAGTGAAGGTGTCATGGTTTCCTAGACGATGGGGGAAAAATAAGGCAACGGGACTTCTTTGTCACTCAGCGGCTAAAACGAGAGGAAAAAACTTGATTTCTGGAAACGAAAAGAGGGGTCTCATTTTTTGTCTTTCTTTCCATCTTTGGTAGTGGAAATAAACGAAAGGCAGAAGGTTTTGATGGCAAGAGATGTGAGGACGCAAGCCAGCCCAGTAAGCTTCACGATAATAATTTAACAGGCATGGGAGCTTGAGGAAGCAGAGATTAACACACGCAGTCTTTCCTAGCTCCATTTTGGGCCATATCCTCATGTAAATGAATAGACTCACATCTCTCCTTAATAGTTCCCCTCAAACTAATTTAGGCCTACCTCCTCAATTGTAGGCTCAGTAACATCATTTCAAATTAGTGTATGTGCTGGTCTATATTGCAGATTTCCAAATCATCTAAGGGAGCATCCCTCTTGCAGTTTTTCTTCAGCGCTAGCTGCTTCCACTTTATTTCTTATAATTTATTTCTAGCACGTGTTTTTTTTACGCACCCACCTTGGCTTTATCATAATTGCTACATTCATTTTGTTAGAAAAGCTTGTTCTGCATTGCCCAACACTCACTAGCATAAAGCATAGCTGGGCTTCACATAATATATCGTTGTCAGGAGCTTGGCAGCGGTTGAGAAGCCCACTCGTATGACCAAGGTAACATGCCAGCTTGACCCTTTGAGATGGAGCGTGGGGTTTGGCTCTTTGCTGCAAATACGGAAAATCCGCTCCTTGGGACCCTTGCCTTTCAAGCTTTCACTCGGCTGTAGGCTTTTGTTTGGGGCCTGGGTTTTGATCATTCTCTTGGGGTGGTGGTGGAAAATTCTATGTTTGATCTTCCTCTCGGGGTGGTGGTGGAAAATTCTATGTTTTTTTTAAGCGCAATGTAGAACACATCCATATCTTTCCAGTCCTGCATCAAACTAGGAACTGATAATTGAAGGTAGAATGCCACACTCATAATTGAACATAATTTTCTTTTCCGCTCTGCATCACATATGAAATCTGTCTCGAAGGAGGCAGGGTTTGAAGTTGTACAGCGAATAAGGAGCATATAAAAGAGGTTTCTTTTTTAGGTGGGGGGTTAGAATTTAGAGGAGTTTGTATTGGTATCTAAAGTCATCTCCAACTTGGTGCTTGCCATGTGAAGGGCTTAGAGGAGCTTGTATTTGTATCTAAGTCATCTCCGACGTGGTGCTTGCCATGTGGAGAGCTTAGAAGAGCTTGTTTGGTATCTAAAGTCATTTTTAAATTGGGTGCTTACTGCTTTTCATGTGGATCAAATTCCAATGGTATATTCACCAAGAAAATTTGGAGGTTTAAGTGGTCGGCAATTTGGCATGCAACTGCTTTTTAGGGGAAGGTCTGGAGGCTAGAAATGAAGGTGCCAGTTAGCTTGATTAGTTAAACGGGCTAAGGAAATGCTTTGGAGGAATCAAACTTAGTAGCAACCAGCAAATGACAAATTGGTTAGTCATAGTCACTGCTAAACAAACAACATTACGTGCTCTACGTCTGTCGTGATTCTAAGCTTCATTATAACATGCCATTTAACCATGTTCTTCAGAGTCAACTACCTATTTCCTTGGTCTACTACTCTACACCTAGTACATGTTTAAGACTATAAGATCCAATTAAGCCTCTTGTTATCAGATGTAAACATCTTAAAATACACTATGCCGTGAAAAGCGCTTGTATCAATTAAACAATTTGGTTTTTTGTTCGGTAATGCAATAGCTTCCACGTTTAGATTTATACCAGTATTGCACCTCTGTTTAACTTGCTGAGGTTACTTCCTGCAGCTATGAGGATGAGCCCCCAGAGCCGGAAATTGATGTACGTAGTTGAGATTTTTCATTATTAATTTAAACATGGAATGCTCTGTGCCTTGGTATGACAGTTGGACTTGATATACTCTGCAATGTTTGAAGGAAGGGGAAGAGGAAGAGCCTGAGAATAACAATGAAGATCTTCCTGATGCTGTAGTTGACGGTGAGGAAAAGGAGGAACAACAAGCAACTGAGAGGCCTAGAAAAACTACAAAATACATGACTAAATATGAGCGTGCCAGGATTTTGGGTACACGTGCCCTTCAAATTAGGTATGACAAATATGTTTTTTTGGGTGAAATTTGTTGATGGACTAACCTTGGTTGGCTGAACAGCATGAATGCTCCTGTAATGGTTGAGCTGGAGGGTGAAACTGATCCTTTAGAGGTAATCTGATTCTCAAGTGTGCTTTGTGATGCTTGTAAACTTACCTATTAACTTCACTGTATACTTTTGGAATGCATTAGGGATAGTTTGCTTCTGATTTTATGGAAACCTTTCCAATAAAATTCAGATTGAGGTGTATCACTCTTCTTGGCAAATGGACATGGCTTCAAAATTAGCAAAAATATAAATGAGCTACATATACTAGTCCTGTAAAATTATATGATGTTTTTATTTGCAAAATCCAGACTTTTGTTTCACCTGTTGTCCAGATTGGTTACATTTTTTTTTAATATTCTATCCTGTCATCTTGTTTCAGATTGCAATGAAGGAACTTCGACAAAGAAAGATACCATTTACTATACGGAGATACTTACCTGATGGAAGGTCCACAATCAAACTTATTTCTTGTGCTTTTTGTGTTAATAATACTGTTTTAAGAAAATAGTCATTTTCCCTCTTCTTGAGAATGAAATCCTGAATCAACTTATTTGGTAAAATTTGGGAATATCTTTATTATGCATTGAACAACGAATTTGCTTTTTGTCCAAATAATACATAAGGAATTGATATCTAACAAATTAGAATAAATAATTAAATAATGCATATAATTTCTCCAGTTGCCTGCTTATGTTTAGAATATTACAAAAGTGATGCGGTATAGAATGATGAATTTATAACGTAAGCAGCCACAACTGTGATATAATAGATGTAGAGGCAGCAACATAAACAGCTGGAGTATTAACTACAATTGCCTTGGATTGGACTGTGTCCCAGCTGTGCCTGACTTGTATTTGGGCTTATAAAGATGTGGATACGCTAGAAGTGTGTTGGTCGATTCTCCATCCAGTCTAAACCATAGTAACAAATTCGTGATTCGGCATGCTCCAATCGAGCTCATGATTGGCACCCAAGTGCCATTAATAATGCTCCACTTGAGCTCATGATTGCACATACATGCCACTATGTTCCATTTGGACTCATAAGGCCCGAGGGCTCAACATTAACATGACGAGGACAAAATAATACAACTAATTACATGATTCATCATTTACTTGGAATAATTAATCTTTACTTGCATTTCACATGAACATGATATGGATTCTTGAAATAGAACTTGAAAGAATAAGCATCATATAATAATTTTGTAGGAACATTACTTCAAGAATTTATGAAAACTGAATACATATATATGCATATAATTTAACTTGATCATCATGATACAACAATCTCAAAGCGATTGAAAACCATTACTTAATACTCAAAGCATACTTGTTTAGGCGGCTAGGCGGTCCTTCCCACCTAGGGGAAGCCTAGGCCTTTCTAGGCGTTCTTCATTTTGTTTATATTTTACATTTATATAAATGATTTTGTGAATACATACAGTTATATTCAAATATGTACATTTGTATTGCTTATCCCTAAGCTTAATCAATCACAACTTCACCTACATCACACCCGTCACGACCTAAGATAGACGTATTCGGCCTAAATTTGACCTAACACGATCTAAATTGGACCTAATTTAAGTTTAACTCAGTCTTACCTAATTTAGCCAAAGCCATACCGATTTTGGCATAACATGATCTAATCAGATGTAACTTCCCCTAGTTTGTCCTACATTGACCTAAACGAGCCCTAATTTAGCGAAATCAGATCTAATTCCCGAAATAAGACATTTTTTCCAAATCAGACCTATTTCCCCCAAATCAGACCTAATCTGCCCAAAATTAGATCTGATTTGGCCTATATTAGATCTATTTCTTCCCCAAAATAATTAAAATGATCTAGTTTGACCAAATTCCGACCTAATCCATGCTAATTTTGTCTTCAAGTATCTTAATTTGGGCCTACAAGGCCTCAAGCATCCACTTTAGTTATCTAAAAGCCTAGGTGCCCAGTTTAAGGCGAACCACCTGGAGCCTAGGTGGCCTAGGCGGAGTCTGAATAACTATGACTCAAAGTGCATGGACCCGCTTACTGAGAATGGAGCAACTACTAATTACTATCCAAGGATTGATGATTCCCTAGTATACCTTCAAGTTTTTGTTGAGCCTGGTATTTCTTGGAATTGAATATAAAACAATATCAAAACTATATCCAAAAATACCAAGATATCATAATAGACTTTATAGGCCTTCTTATACATATTGGGGTTTCCTCAAATGTCACACATACTATCATATCCTCTAAAACTTTGATATCATGTGAATCCTCAAGATATATTGTCTCCATCAAGATTAATATCACTATTACTATCCTCGATTAATAAATCTCAACAATTAAGATGTTAACTTAAATTCTATGCCATAAAATTCTCATGATGCATGAACTATCATCAAACCTCAAATCCATATGTACGTTAGTGATTCATACCTCCAAACATGATCTCATATATTTTTCCTAAATTTTATGTTATTGTTTGATACCTCAAATTATCGAAATACTAGTATTGGGTAAAAATCACACAACTGATTATACATATTAAGTCAATCAGATCAGATCTTATATTTGTATTCTAGACTTCAAAATAAGATTGTCGAGACTTGTTTCAGTAAAATCCTACATTCAGATCATCAACTATTGTGTAACATGTCTATTTTCTTCATAAAATCTTTTACCTAGGTAACATCTAAATCAAATCATGTCAATATTTTTATAAAATTCTATGCCTCAATATCTTTCCAACGACACCTTATTCGCCCTAAACCGACTTATAAATTGTTAGATATCAAATTTACAACAAATTACCTTAATTAGCAATCATGGTCGTTCACCACTTGATCTAATGATTAAGATCTCCTGCTCCACCTTTCTTTTACTTCTGCTCGCGGATCGCCCCCAAGATCCGTCTACTTCTTTAGTCCGCTGACCCGCTTCCCGCTCATCTGCTTCTCGCCAGATGAGCCCCGCGCGGCTCTGTTTCTCCGTAGGAGACAACACTACCTGTTGCACCTCCAGGGTAGTGAGATCCGGTGAGGGCGGCGCCAGGTCATGGTCCTTGAAATAGCCGGCCTAGTACGACGCCTCTCCACATATACACAAACATCATCGGAAGATGTCGAGGAGGGACCAGGGTGCGAGTGCCCAGTAAACTACTCGGCGGCTCCATGGTAGTCGTACAGAGAACCAAGGGAGAGAAAGGTGTTTGAATGCTGACCCTGGGGTAAGTAATTCTGCGAACGAGTTTGTTCTAATTCTTAGGGAGGTTCAGAGCCTTATATAGGCATAGGTAGGTCTAGAAATCGTGTTGGGGTTGTAGTTCTGAAGTGATAAGGAGAGTCCCATTGCCTGGGTTATCTAGGGCATGAAGTTCCATAGCATTTGGGATCTCTGGACTCTGAATTCTTCAACGAAGATGAAAGGTGGCTTCTTTTTGTATTGAGATTCGTCCGACCAGCTTGAGAGTGGTTGGGTGAGACTCCGGGTTTCTGCGGAGTCCTGCTCACCCTCGAGAGACGGGTGAAAGGGGGATTGTTTCCCCGGTCCGCAGATGGCTCCAGATTGGGAATTCGACTAGAACTCAAACTGAAGTGTTACCCCCATTTAAATTAGGACTTAGGATTATCATCGAATATTCAATTTAAATCAGAAGCAGACTATGTAGGAAACTTTCCAAATTAGTTGAGGGATCAAACTAAGTCAAATAAACTTCAAATTTGGGCCAAAGGTGTATCATGGGGTCCGAATCGTTCTTACATAAATATTTTCCAACTTTGTTGACCCAAAAGATGAGTTATAACTATTATGTGTCTAAGATCACGTATGTACATGAAATAAATTATGTTTGATACTCAAATGGTGTAACTTTCCAATTATGGTCGCTTAGAGATGATTTTGATTGCATTCAATTCATTGAATGAAATTAGTCTGATTAGGATTCATACTCATTAATCACACTGGGACTACATTAAGGAGAGAGAGTTTGTTGTATGAAAAATTTGACTTATATGAGTATCATGAAAATTTCATTGACTATCATATTGATAATGGGAAAGTATGTTATTTACCTTTCAAAATTTTAAAGGAAAATCTACTCTTTCGGGTTTTTTGCATCAAAATCTAAGATTTATAATTTTTTTAATAAGGATCTAAAATTATTTTAAAAAAAAAATTGGGATGTTACACTATCCATGACCAAGAGTCTTCTACCTTGCTAAGGAGTTACACACTCTTATAACGAGTCTTCCACTTTCACCAAGGACTTACCTATTATTGCAACAAGTCTTCTGCCTTCAAAGAATTACCCACTCTTGACTTGGATCTTTCGCCTTTGTCTTCACCTTCACCAAGGAGAAGCTTTCATCAAGGGACTCCTTCCCTTCTTCTTCACCTCTCTTATCCACGAGAGAGAACCTTCATTTTCATGGTAGAAGAGATATTGTGAGGTGGAGAGATATAGATGTAGGACTAACTCTATTACAAACCTCCTACTCACTCTAATGGATGTAGTAAGTGATTAAGCTCGAGAGTGGATGGAGGCTCTTATAGGTAGTCGACTATAATATAGGGACCTTCGTAGTGCTTGGCTAACCATGGGATGAAGCCCTAGGGGTTCTATTTATAATTGAGGTTGCCCACTAGCCAATAAAAACACTTATGAACAAATTTTTAGCCGTTTTGGGTGTTCCAACGGATATATTTTTGACTTTTGCAACATTTCACGACTAGAAACACTTTTTTGCACTTTGTTGTATAGTGTTGTGGGCTGAGTTGTCTTTTGGGAAACTCGACTGATGGCACTATGCGACAAAACAATTTTGAGTTGTCGGTCGAGTTTATCCTTGATGAAACTCGGCTGATGGCTTAAGATTGTTTTGTAAGTGTAGGGTGCTGATCGAGTTGTCACCGGGACAAACTCGATCGACACTGGGATTTATCAATCTCCACACAGTTTGTTGGTCGAGTTCTCTCCAGGACAAACTTGACCGACAAGGCAACTTGTAATGGAATTTGATAAATGCTATAAAAGTGTTTAAACATTCGAATTTAGTGCTCTTGATTTTCTCTAAGGTTAATTACAAGTCATACAACCATTACAAGTGATTTTACATCAAAGATGTATGGAGGAAACTATCTATTATTCAATCTTGATCTTTATGCTTGTATGACTTGATTTCTCCAAGTTAGGACGTGTAAGTTTAGGCATTTGGGGTGTGTTTATACCTAATCTGAAATCACTCAAGTAGAAGCATTAGACACAAATGAGTGGAAAAGGTTAGTCATGATCAGGACATGGGTTTAGTCAATTTAGACCTTAGTCAACAACCCACATGTTCCATTATGTTTTTCATTTTACAAGTATTTTTTATTGTAAATTAAATGTCTAGATGTGTATTTGACTGAATATAATATATTGGTTTTCAAAGCTGAAGTGATCCTAATTTGCCAAGATTAACCCTTAATGTGACCTCAATTAAATTCAACTTACTCTAATTTGACCTAAATCAGTCCTTATTTAGCCAAATTAAACCAAATTGGCTGAATTCAAAATGGATAAATCTAATTTAGTCCTAAAATCACCTTACATGACCGAAATCATAAAACTTAGACTTGATCTGACCTACTTTGGGGGCCAAAATGATCTAAATTGGGGCTAAAAGTCCACATGCATACTTAGTTCGTTGGTGGCCTATGCGCCCAGACTTGGACACCCCTTCCAGAGTCTAGCCCGCCTAGGTGTGCCTAGATGGGGCCTAGGCGAGGGCCTGGATAACTATGGTATCGTGACCATGGTACTAAATGTCCTCGACATGGGGTGAAATTTCGCCGATAATGTCTATGTCGACGATGAATCCATGTAACCATCCTTATTCCACAATATCCTCGACATTTCGTTGAAGTTGTCGACATTTCCCCATATGTCGATGAAGTTGACTCAAGTCCATTAAAAAATTCCACAATGTCCTCGACATCTGTCGAAGTCGTCGAAGTTGGCGACATTCTTCTGGTGTTTTGTGGAGTTTGCTGTTTGAGGGGGAAAAAGTGTTGGAGCTTGAGGTAAGATGATTTTGATGTTATTTTTTACTATTCTAAGCTAATAGTAACAGAACGACCCCCTCTCTGCTAAATCTACCATAGATTTACACCATTTTTATGTGTTTGTTTAGTGTCACAAACTTTATATATGGAAGAACTCTGTAGTTCGGAGACAACTATATGTAATCGTGTATTTATCTACATATGTAAAGCTATATGGATGGCTATATGTAAACATATATTGTTTTTTTAGTTAGATTCGATGAAATCTGTGGATTTTCATCACAAAATGACTATTTTTAGTTTGATTTTTGTCGATGTTGCGTCGAAGTTTGGTTGTAAAAATTCTCGACATTTCCACAAACTTCCACATCCATACCTGTCGAAGTCGGCTCAAAGTCGAAGTCCCGTTCCATGATCGTGACATCATTTTTTGATGTAGGAGGCACGTCCACAACTACACATAGGGGCGTGGCGAGGGGGCCTGGCGCAAGGAGCTCAACACTCTTTCATAAAGACTTGGAGATTGGAGGAGAATGTCTGGTGGAAGAAACTGGACTACAGAGAAGATCACGTGGGAGCCTAGCGTCGTCTTTAGCTTTGATGAACATGAACATGACCTGACCCTAATACTAGCATTATCTTATGATACCAATATTGTAAACCTAATGACTACATGCATTAACTAATGAAAATGACTTGCAGTTTTATTCACAATGATCAGACTGTCTAAACAAAAACATATTACAGACTTTATTTAGGCATGCAAACTAAGCAAATTGGGCAAGAGCAAATGTGGGACGAAACCCCATGACTTCACAAGAATGCGAAAACAACAAAGAAAATAGCGTAGTAAGCTAAACATAGAGTTTAAACGATGGTGACGTATGTCTGCGCTCATAAGCACGTACATGCAGGTTCTGTCGCTCATCAAGAAGCTTTGTGATGAAGGGGAAACAAGAGGATCCTGCCAGGGCTGTAGGCAGGGATCTGTATAGGGGGCAGACGAAAGTAATTGACTTTGGAAAGGGTGGCCAATGGCTGCAGTTGTGCGTGGAGATGATAGGGATGACATAAACAAGAACCGGCACCTAATTTGATTAAGGTCAAGGCTCTGCTACCATATGTTGGAAACCGAATTACTAGAATGAAAACTCTCTAAATTGTCTACTTTAATTGAAGTAAATAGCATATCATTTAGATTTCAACCAGCAAGTCTGCCCTTAGGCATCTATGACTCCAGGTGGGTTTACATTATACTCTCTGAATTGTCCACATAATTGGAGCAAACAAAATGTCATTTAGATCTCAATCATCAAGTCTTCCGGTGTACTACGACTCCGTGTGGGACTAAACCACCAGGCTTTAACACATTTCAATCCTCAAGTCTGCCAAGGTGTGTAAAGCATGTATACAGGATCTATGACTCGATGTGGGACCACACTACACGGCTTAATGAAAATTCATTGAAATATTAAAGTAATACCTAAGTAACTAAAGAGCACGTGTTCCTCCTACAATACTTTATCCACTTGCTTCCTGATTTTAGGCATAACTTGTAGAATTAAGTGTACAGAGCCTATATATAGGTGTTGATGACTCCCATGTGTGACTAAACCACATGGCACAACAAATTTCAATCATCAAGTCTGTTGGGTGTACAAAGCATACGTATAGGGTCTATGACTCCATGTGGGACTAAACTAGATGGCTTAACAAAAGCTCAAAGAAAATAGGAAAACAACCTAAATAACTATATAGTACATGTTCCTCCTAGATCACTGTGCCTACTAATTTCTTGATTTTATGTCCGGAATTAGGTATACAAAGCCTAGTATAGGTATCTATGACTCCGTGTGGGACTAAAACACATGGCTTAACAAATTTCAATCATCAAGTCTGCTGTGTGTACCAAAACCTGTATATAGGGTCCGACTCCCATGTGCGACTGAAACACATGACTTAACAAAAGATCAAAGAAATATAATGGGAAAATAATGCCTATATATCTATATAGAATGTGTTCCTCCTACATCTGTTTACCTGCTGACTTTGTAGGCGTAACTTTTAGAAATTAGGTATATTCCTTTTGGTGCACCTGGGATATCTTGAAAGGTTGCTGAGCTAACCATAGCCCAAAGTTCTATCTCCTTGGTTAACAAGATCCAAGAAGTTTATCGATCCCAAGGGGTACAGATCCATAATAGACATATAGAGATTATTTTACGTCAACTAACATCAAAAGTCTTAATTTCAGAAGATGGAATGTCTAATGTTTTTTTACCTGGAGAACAAATCGGGTTGGCTCGAGCAGAATGAGTGGGGCACATAGAGTCGTTTTTGAAAAAAGTGTATCAGCTTATGTGGCTGCACGCTGTACTTTTGGCAATATTCTATTTTTTGGATAATTTAGGAAAATGTCTAGCAGGATACAAACAGTTTATACATTCTTATATAAAAACTTGTCCGAGACAAACACTTTATACGTTCTTTAAGCATTAACTTGTCTGAAGCTCATTTTTTAAACCCATGTCACGCAGATCGCCTCTCATATGTTTTCAGTTTATTTGTTCCGTCTTTTTTGAAATATATTTGCTCTATTACCTTACAGTTATGAAGATTGGAGGGTTGACGAGCTGATAGTGGAAGATACCTGGAAGAGGCAAGTTGGTGGTGAATGATCTGACAATTTGGTATCGACTTTACTGAAAGGATAAGTCTTGCAGACCTGAATATGGCTGTGTATGAACATTACTGGCTTGTGGGGGGTACTATGCTAATGTGCTATTACGGTAACTACTGATAGTGTGGCTTTGTTTGGTTGAGAGCCAACATATTTGTTTATTAGGACGTATAGCCACTTTAAGACATCCGTGCAACTTTTAAGTATGTTGCTGCTGCTGCATGGCCAACATCCAACCTTCCATGCTTATATAAACGAGGCATTTTACATGTCAGCTTGATCATCGACCTTCTATCGAAATTCAGTAGGTTCAGTTGACTTATATTTAGTTTCTATCTGAAGTTTATATCATATTTTGGCGACAAGTTTCTGAAGTGACCTCGTTTAATGTCTCGGTATTCAATTAATAGTCTTGCTAATAAGTTTTTGAACGAATTGGGAGTGAGTCATATTGGACTGGAGTTTACAGTGAATTGAGCGCAGTGCTCTTGCTATTAATACATAAGTTCATAGAAGTTACGCGTGGGGCTTTGCGCTTGGAACCCCCAAGCTGACCTGCTGTTGGTTGGCTGCAATTTATTCTTGAGCATAATACTAAGTTGGTGGCTATTTGAAGATGAGCAATTTTTTTGGCATAAGCTGATTGTGGTGTATCTTTTCACTTATGGTGGGTCGCTGTAGTTGCTTATCCGAATTGTGTCTGGTTGCTGTTTTTCATAGGAGGCTGATACCTTTGCCATTTCTCATTATTTACATTCGCTGTGTAGATCATTGACAATTGTCTAAGATTGCGTTTTTCTTTTCTAATAAAGGTTCTCTTAAGTTTCTTTTAGCTGATCAACAGCTGCTAGGCAGTGATTCTAACTGATTTGTTTGGTAAATGATATACAAAGGTGCATAAGATATGTAATAACTAAGCACGTTCTTAGATTATGAGCATGTTTGGTCAGAATTTAATGGAATCTAGACGCTAAGGAGTTGAATACTGCATGGGTGCTTATTTTTCGTGGTTCTGGATTCTTAAACAGCAGGTTAAAATTGGACAGAATTTGTTGCGTCACATTTCGACAAGAAGCTTACTGTGGGATACTAAGAAGGTTGTCGGACCATGATCCACTCAATATTGAGATATGTGATGATGCTTGGTGGATGGACTGGATGTGTTAATTGATGATCGTGTGAGTGGCGTTCTTTGAATTTACGTCAAGTGTTCCTTGACTAGCTTCTGAAATGTCAAGCAACCAATGCAAATAAAGGTGTCTTGAATGACCATAATGAAACTGTAACGTAATATGGTATTGTGCATAAAATCAATACACAATTGTGCCAATTCATGTGCCAAAACTACATCTTCAAATAAACAAGATCTTGTGCTGTTGATTGTTAATGGCAGTTGAGTGTAAATCTGATGTGCTATAGAATTTATAACGTTGTTAAGAAGTAATGCATTTGAAGATCTTACTTACATAGGGTGCTAGTGCTGTTGATTGTTAATGGCAGTTGAGTGTAAATCTGATGTGCTATAGAATTTATAACGTTCATAAGAAGTAATGCATTTGAAGATCTTACTTACATAGGGTGCTAAGGACAGACAAAAGTCTTGCAAGTCCTTGCTGTTTTCTTTAGGGAATAGCATGGAACAGGATTTCGACATGTGTGGACATGGAAGTTTGCGAGAGGTGTGGACATGGAAGTTTGTGGAAATGTCGAAGATTTTTACAACCAAACTTCGATGCAATATATGTTTACATATAGCCATCCATACAGGTTTACATATGTAGATAAATGCACGCTTACATACATTCGTCTTCGAACTACAAAGTTCTTCCATATGTAAAGTTTGTGGCAATAGATATAAAAAAAAAGTTTGTGGCAATAAACAAACTACATAAAAATAGTATAAATCTATGGTAGATTTAGCAGAGAGAGGGTCGGTCTAATACCATTAGTTTAGATTAGTAAAAGATAACATCAAAATCATCTTACCTCAAGCTCCAACACCTTTTCCCCCTCACATAGCCAACTCCACAAAATACCAGAAGAATGTCGCCAACTTTGACGACATCGATAAATGTCGAGAACATTGTGAAATTTTTGTATGGACTTGGGTCAACTTCGCTGACATATAGGGAAATGTCGACAATTTCGACAAAATTTCAAGGATATTGTGGAATAATGATGTTTACATGGATTTGATGTCGCCGACCGTCGACATCGACATTATTGGCGAAATTTTGCCCCATGTTGACGACATTTAGATCCATGGGGAATAGTAGGCGGTGCTTGAACTGTTATTATTGAGGGATGTATAGCAGTGCTGACCTAATCTGGGCATCATCATTAAACTAAAAGGTCGTTGCTTGAATTCCATAGAACCAATAAGTGGCTGCTAAACAGACATTATCCAGACTTGTCCATGGCATCTAAAGTACAAAGTTGTTACAGATGCCTAGTCTGTGCAATGTAGATAGAAAGAAAATTAGATACACGGATGATTGAAATAAATGACCTTATAAGCTAGTTTTAAGCTTAGCGAGTAACATTCCAAACACATCCAAGGATATGTATGCCGCCATGTGTTATCAAAGTTATAAAAGGTGATTTGTTAATTAATATAAGAACTTTGCAAGAAAACTATAGTGGGTTATTGTTGAATGATGACAATCATATTATCTAGAGCCAAATTTATTGTTGTTGTATTAAGTTGTTGGTAATACAAGAACAAAAAAATTTGAATGAGTTACACATCTCTAGTCCAGTCCTAATCTCAGTCTGGGTAGAATTTATAACCAAAATCTATTTCCAATGAAGAGGCTATTCTTGAGTGGGCTTAAATGATGTAAATTATTATATCCAAGCTGAATTTGCCGTTGTTGCAATAAGTTGTTGACAAAATAAAAACAAAGGAAAAATTGACCAAGAGTTACATTAGTTCTAGTCTAGTCCAAGCCTCAATCTAGTTATTTGGCACCAAACAAACATAGGATTACTTAAACTGTTTTCAAACAAGAACCTATTTCTATGGATTCTTTGTGCATCTATAGTACAAAGTGACTGCAAAAGTCTATTCTTTGGAATGAATGTTTAACAGAAATTATAGACACAAAGATGAACGGGGAAAATTATTTCTACGAGTGATGTTGGCAGACTCATGACAGTCTTTGGGATGCACCACAACGTTTGTATGATATCAACAACAACTTCCTAATCTATACTACTATAAAAAGAGCGAGTTTGTTGTTTAAATTACATCCGATGCCATTTTCTTTTTTGAAAAATTATTCCAACCAATCAGAAGCAAGGATTCAAAATCTCTGCATTCTCCTTGACCCTCTCTCTTCTGACGTTTTTTTCTCTATTTTGTTCCTTTTTATCCTAATTTCTCTCTCCTTCCAAAACCACCTCATTATCCCAACTAACTTCTTGACTCTTTCTACGTCTTTCATCCTCTCTCCCACATTCTTCTCAATTCTTCAACCGCTCCACCAACTTCATCCGCATTTTAAGAGGCAGGTTCTTCGTTTATGGTACCTTGCGAGTACCCACGAACCACACACCCTTCTCCCACGTTCTACTCCACCCACCACTAGCACTGGTAACTACACTTTTATCAGTTGATGCCGGTTTATCGTATCATGTCTCTGCTCCTTTATCTTGAGCGTGTAATGGCCCTTCTTTATTACGATTCCCATACTTGCATGATAAGAATAGTCTGGTATATTTTTCTCCTTCCATCCATCGTGTTCTAGGTGTTTGAAATCTTCTTATGATGCCGTGGTTGATCCTTGATTGCAACCTCATACACTCAAGTTGTTTACAGTTTGGATCTTGACTAAGGGAACCTACATCCATAACTAACCATTCCGTCTCTCCAATATACAAAAGCCGTACTCGGTTAAAAGAAAAGAAGTCTATTGTTTAATTTTATATTTTCTCTTTTATGATAAAAGGGTCATTATCCTTTTTAATTGTTATGAGGATTATCATTATCTTTTTGATAAGTTTTATTTTACAAATGTTTAATGTAAGATAAACATGTTCAATGGAGCACGATTACCATTATCTTTTTCAAAAGTTTTACTTTTTAAATATTTAAAATAAACATGTTCAATGGGGCACGTGCATATGCACGTGTGTGTTGCTAGTTCTTCCAAAAGGGTGAGAACTATGGGTCTGAAACCCCTTTTTTTGGGGTGCCCTGCTCCACTGCACGGTGAAGCATTGGCGAAGATTTAACAATGTACTCCGCGCAAGGTCTTGGTAGGCCGCTAGAATCCACTTCCACACCTTGAAGCTTTTGGTCTTGAGATGTCATTGGGAAGTTCAGTTGTTGTGTGATTGCTCGTCAAAGAGATCCTTTATGCTGGTGCTAGTGTTAACCAGGAGCTGAGGGGTTCACCAAAAAAACCAGGAGCTGAGGGTCGTGCTCTCTCACTATTATTACTGGTAGTACTTGATGTTGTCACTTGAAAATATAAATTACGGTTAGATATTTTGTAGTTGTTAAGGTGCACAATCTTCGCTCTATCAATTTATGGTCAGCACCAAACCCATAGGCCAAGGCACATGGGTATCCCCTATGTACAAGGGGAGGGCCCAACATGTATAATTATGGTGTAGACACACTTTAGTAATGCAAATTTATTTAGAAAATGATTAGAATAAATGACTTTTTCTTATAAAAAAACTAATTTTAATGATCTTTTTTTGTTTCTAGAAAAGCTTTTAACTTGTGAAGACCTTATAATACGTTTCCTTTTTGTCGTGTAATGACACTTTGTATGTAAAAATGTTGTCTCATGTAATTTTTTAGGTTCAGAGATAACATAGGAGAAAATATGATAAATAAACATTGTACATAATGTACTTATTATTTAAAGATCGTAGTTAGTATACATGTTCAAATTGTATGATTTACTTTTTCAATATGTAATTATAATTTGTAATCATTCATATTCTAATAATGCTAGTTGTTGAATATTGAAAATGTTATGGCGTATGCTTATGGTTGTTTGTCAAGTATGCTTTTGCTTCCACATCGCACTCTAATATACTCAGTTAACTTTTCAAAATTCGTCCTCTCGGTCTAGCAGGAAAAGGCCAAATCTAGAGACGTTATACAATCTCAGTCTGGTAAGTTGGGCACCAAACAAAAGTAGGATTGCCCAGTCCAGATTTTATAACGGGGATCTGTTTTCCAAACAATCAACCAACAACAACAAACTTGTGTGACTAAACGCTAATATCATATTCACATATATCACAATATATCAACCTGTACACGGTAATTTACACGACTTGCAATGTATGTGCTTGCCAATTAGTAATATGGTAGTGGGACGGCAACCAACTACATCAACAGACCCAATCTAGGTCTAAGAATAAGTCTTCCGCTTTTGAAAACCTCTGAACTGTCCGGTGGATATGTTACATTAATCTCGGGGGAGTGCATGTCGAATATTTAGAAGACAGTGTGCGTGGCTGGTTGCAGCGCTACCATCGAGCTCAGGGAATTGCATGTCGAAGGCAGTCGACTTTGTAGTTCAATACTGGAGAGTCAGTTTCAGCTGTCATCATGATGATGCTTTGTACAAAAGAAGCCATCTTCAAGGAACCAATTAAATCAAAATGAGATGGTGATATAGCAATTACTGTGACAAAAATAAAATGGAACACAAACAATCGGAAAAGGAAAATAAAATGGAACAGAAAAAATCCAAATAAGGTACACAACACCACCTTCCTCAGGTCTTAAACCTTTAAATACCCTTGAAATCTTACTAAATTACATTTCCAGTCAATTTTTTTTTGAAGGCTCCAGTCAATTTCTTTTATAACGCCTGTCAACACATCATTTCCTAAACTAGTTCTACCCTTATTATTTAAATAGACTACCTTCAAATTATAGATGATTAGTTAACTTGCAACTCAAGCTCATATACGAAATGAACAGTATATTTATGTCATTTATTTAGTCTATGATCAAATTAACCTTATAACCTAGAATGAGATCAAAGTGGGAAGGTAGAATTGTAAGGCAATAGATTTACATTCCAAAGACCAGTGTGAACAAACTGTGAATCTGAAGTCTTTAAGATACAAAAAAGCATGACCGACACAAAACATGATCCCAAAAGGATGTGTAATGGAAGATCCAGTAAAGGGATTTCCTGGTGTGCCGGGGCATCATATTCTTCTCATTAGAATTAAATAGTATAAGAGTAATTATTCAAAAGTGTATGAGTAATTACCGCAACAAATCCAATGCACATGATACCGAAACCCGGGAAGTAAAATGGGGGATTTTCTGACAGAAACAAAGCTGGAAGAAACATATATTAGATCTTTGATATAAACAATTTAGCAGTTCAGTGTACTACAATAAATGTCCAAGAAGATACCTGTTAGAGGGGTGACTACAACAGGAGCAAAAATGTTAGCAAAGGAAGAGACGCCTGAGATGCATCCTTGGACCATTCCCTGTTTGTAACTATACATGTCAGAAATCCGGGAAATTTCAAGTTGAACCTAGATTAATTACACACGCCACGACAAATAAACCATTTAAACATTTATGAACAAGTAGGTTTCACAATATAGCAGTGAATATGAAGCTTTCAGAAGACAATCATAACACACAACATAAGATTGAATAAATAAAACAAAGAACCAGAATAATGGTCCATCAAACACAAGTGGGATTGTTTTGAGCTTCTAATTCAGACTCCTTATGTTTCAGACTTTTTAAGTTAAAAAACCAACACGTTCCATATAAGAATATAAGATATAATTACAGACAACTTCCTCAAACAGGATGTCCTCAAAAACAGATTAATGGAGTGGATGAACTAAGATTTTTACTACGAGAAATAAGCCTACAATTAGGGATGAACATAAGTAAACCTTAAGTGCACCCAAATTGATAAAAGACAAACACCAAATAGACATTAACTGTTTAACTCCTATCCAGAAATGTATTTGGCCAAACAGTCATTCCTCAGATGGGTGTAGATGCACTTGAATCTTCTGTTTCCGGGTTTGCTGTCCCAACGTGTTCTTGTTAATCTCGGTCGTACACACACCTTATCAATTTTTTTTAGGGGTGGGTTTTTAAGTAAATGAATGGTAAGGATTTTCTAGGATACAACCAGGAAACAAGTCCGGTACAACAGATTTGGAAGCGGTGTAGATGGGCTAACTTGGTTGGGTGTAGATGAGATGCAAAGAGTGTTTTTCTATGTACATTTAAGTCGCAAATTCACACTTTGTGGCACTATCGACACCCAACCAAAGAAAGCCTTAGTGGTTTCTTCCCTGATCTGACTGCTAAACTAATGGACTTTAAAAATGTCACTTCCAGGGTTTTATTCATTAAGAATATGTGAAGTTTGATGACAAAAGTACAAGTGTACTATGATCACATCAATATTGTGTGATTTTTCAAACACTACACAACAAAAGATCGGGTACAACCTTCATTTTCACATCTTAATTTATCCCTCATCATAGTAGTTTCGAGCATACTTTTCTAGTGCTCCTTTTTTTCCCAAGGGTTGCCTAGGTAGGCTAGGCGTTTCTAGGCATTTTTGCTGCTTTTATTTTTACATATATATAGTAACATTTATATATATATATATATATATATATATATATATATATATATTTAAATAGATACATTTCTAATCGTTATATCTAGTTGTAACAATTATATTTGACCCAAATCACACCTAATACGACCTAAACTGGACATGATTGGCCCAGATCTGACCTATCTTGATCTAAACTGAACCTAATATTACCTAATTTGACCTAAATCTAATCTAATTTTGCATATCATGAACTCCTTCAACCTTAACTTTCCCTACTTTACCCTATATTTGCCTAAATGAGACCTAATTTGGCCAAATTAGACCAAATTTCCTCAAACCACACCAATTTCTCAAATCAGATCTAATTTGCTAAAATTTGACCTGATTTGGCCTAAATCAGACCTAATTTTTCATTACATGACCTAAACAAACCTTACTTCCCCTGATTTATCCTATATTGACCTAAATGAGACACAAGATTGGCCAAATCATACCCAATTTCCCCAAATTTGACCTGAGTTGGCCTAAATTAGTCCTAAATTTGCATAACATGACCTAATAAGACCTTACCCTAATTTTCCGTATAATGAATTAAATGAGACCCAATGTAGCCAAATCATACCTAATTTCCGCAAATCAGACATATTTCCCTCAAATCAGACCTAATTTGGCCTAAATCAGACCTATTACAAGCATAAAATGACTCAAGGTGATCTAATTTGACAAATTCCAGACCCAATTCATGCTAATATAGCCCTTAAATGGCTTAATTTGGTCATAAAAGACCTTACACACCCACTTAATACACTTAATAGGATGGACGCCTAGTTCGAGGCATCTGCCTAGCACCTAGGGCTCAAGGTGGGCGCCTTGATAACTGAGGTTTTGAGTTTGTATGGAAAATGATTTCTTAGCAAGAAATACACTAGAACAAAAGATTGATTTTTTTTCCATATTATTCTTTTTCAGTCTCATATAAGAAACATTCAATTTTCTTGAACTTTCTATATTACCTCTAAAAAAATATTATGTCTAGGAAAATGTTTAAAGCATCTCAAGTGAAAATTTGGTTGTATAAGAAAAGATTTACAAGACCAGAGCAATCAGAAACTATTACTGTCCTCTCATGACACATTTCGCATCTCCCTCTCATACTGGTCATATCATTCTATGAACTTTTGATAAGGTTATGTATAATACTCATCCTCCTTATGTGAATATACTCCCAAACTGTGAACTAAGAAATCAAGAATCTATCAAGTGAATAATGTTCGTTTTCGCATTCTTCCTGAAATTTATACATTTATCACATTATATACAACCTCTTGGTCGCCTCTATTCTAACCATGTCACATCAAGCATGGTCTAATTCATTTGCACTTCCTGTATGAGTCAAGATTAGATTATGCGTATGCCTACACGAGTGCAAGTGCAAATGTGTAAAAAGTAAAAACCATTGCAAGCACTATTCTGCTGGACACAAGTTTACTCCGTTTCATGTTATATGGCTAGTTTCAAAATATAAAGTAGCATCCGTCTTCATTGCACTGAAACTTACTAACATTTGCTATCATTCAAGTAGTACTTGATTATGCAACAAGCAAACCATCAAATTAAAGTCTAGAAATGCTAAAATTTGCATGACATATAAACCATATTATCTCATGTTGAGCATCTACACAATGAAGATAGATGTCCATGGTATTTATAAAACACCCATCATCAAATTTCATTTCTTGAGAAATAAAGACCATGCGATTTGTAGCTATTGGCTGAAGGTCATAGTAGCATGATGAATTCTGTTGGCTATGTGATATGCCAACTAAATACTTGAGGGATCCTCCTCCTAGCTTCCATTCTTCGAAGACAAGTACGAGTTGCGGTTGCAACCAAGTTGGGGTCTTAGAGAACCAAAGAAAGGAAAGCTAGGCTCTATACTCTCACCTTTAATGGAACACACAATATAGTAATGCAAAAAAAATCATGGAATCATTTTAGTTTTAATGAAATTATAGTTAAGATAATGACTCTTGGCTCCCTATATAGATGTAGAACATAAATGTGTACGACCTGCCTAGCTAAATTGTGAGGTATGAATGCTAACAAGATGGATATGTTAATGTATCTGTTATAATATTGTCAATATTTATAATTTTCATGTAAGATCATTTGGTTCACTATATTGGTCAATCTTATTCGATAGACCCAACTAATGTTTGCGGTTTGGAAAAATCTTCAACCTAAGTGACCCCTTAAGTTTACATACTAAACCAAACCGCTCTGTTAGGTCTGGTTTATTTTACTTTGAAGGTCCGAGATAACTTTCTGGCCACATCTACTTTCATGATAACTGCCCTTGTATGCGTTCTCATTACTAGGTTGCTTCATGCACCTACGATTAGAATACTCAAAATTGTGGGTATACAACAAACTGCAGCTATAATAATTTGCAGCTCTGGACAACGTGATCTAGAAGGGTGTGGTGCAGTGGTGAACATACCAAGGTGCTAATTAGGAGTTCTGGAGTTTAATTCAAGCTGAGATTAAATTTTTGTGATATTTTATGCTCATTATTGTGGTTAATGCCACATATATGTTGTGCTAGTTCTTAATTTATCTACCTCCAAGGGAGGCCGCTAAGAGCTTATGTGATCTAGAGGTAGTTCTTCACCCCTTTGACCATCTATCCTCTACCACATCCTTTACAAAGCAGATCTTCGTAACCATTAAGTCTTTGCCCTAAAATTCCTATATCATGCCCTACTACCACTTTGATGGTAAGTGCATATGCTTGTTCTAAGATTTGCTTTGCATGGTATGAATTTTTCTGTCAAGGATATTCTTTTTTTTATATATATAAATACTACAAACACATCATTTTGCATATTTTTAATTGTGAAGTGAAAATGCTAAGCATATTTTACTAAAGAAATATTATTTATAATGCTTACCTATTTTAAATTTTTATTTTATGAGTTGTATCATATAGACTGTCTTCCATACATTTGTCCTTAAAGGTATGAATTTTGTCTGACATCTGCACCTTTCAACTGTATAGTTTGGGTTTTACACTATTTTTGTGATATTTATTACTATAGAAGGTCGACTACATTTCAAATTTAACTTTAAATCATGTACAACTTTCATTTATATTGCACACTCCTGAAAGTATATAGTCCTAAAAATTATGCTTTTGTCACCTCATTGAGTGTTTTGAGATACCTATCATTTGAACCTAATGCAACAACAAACTCCTTCACAAGTCCATTGACGACTATGATAAGCAAACCTATCCTTTGTGTCATTGGCAAACAATTAGTTAAATTTGCATTGCTTTAATAATTATTGGTATGTTTCCTTGTTCCTAAATCATTCATCAGGAGTTGAATCAATATTTTCATAATAGTTTTAGCTGTTTCGTTACTTGTGTTCTTTCATTACTTGGGTTCTATTATTGAAACGGAGGGTGAGGTACAAGATGATGTTTGTCACAGGATCACATCAGGATGGGTGAAGTGGAGGAGTGCAACTGGAGTAGTTTGTAACAAGATCCCACTCAGATTAAAAAGTAAGTTTTATAGAACAGCTATACGGCCAGCCATACTATATGGGAGCGAATGTTGGGTAGTGAAAAAACAAGGTCTCAAAAAGATGATTGTGTTTGAATTGCGCATACTAAGATGGATGTGTGGGAAGACAAGAAAAAATCATTTGAGAAATGACTATATCAGGAACAAAGTGCGAGTGGTGAGCATCGAGGACATGTTGCGTGAATGCCGTCTAAGATGGTAGGCATGTACAACGCAGACTGAAAAATGCACCTGTTTGAAGCAAGGTTATTGAGTCAAGCACAATTAAAAGAAGCAGAGGCATACCGAAATATACTTGGGAAGAGCATATAACGAGAGATTTTAAATCTTTACATCTTGATCAGAGTATGACCCACAACATAGCTGATTGGCAAAGAAGGATCCATGTAGCCAACCCCAACATGGTTGGAATTGAGGCTTAGATGATGATGATGATGATTAACTTTGCTTTAGTGATGAGACAATTACTAAACCTTGAGACTTACATGGCTAAATTCAAAACTTAAACGTGAATCTGTTCCGAACGACATTTTTCCCTCTCCACTTTCTTACGGTCTTCATTTTCAATCAATATCACATTAACTTCAATCCCACTTCTATTTAGCCCATTCCCTCCTTTACTTTTAATTACCGTAAGTCTTCTTCCTCTCCTCAAACAAGAAGCAAGTGGATCAACCCTCTCCAAAACAAAGATAAATCCTCTATTGTCCTTGGAATGGCAAAATTTTGTCTCTGGTCTGCCCTAGAGCCAGGAAACCCATGCCCCCATGGCTCCTATTCTTGACCTTGCGCTAACACAATTGGTGCTACCGCTCTTGAAAGAAAATGTATTCCTCCTCGCAATAATGTGAGCCATTACAATGGCATAAACTTTTTTTATGAGGTTGCTATTAGATGATAATCAACATGCCACAAACATAAAAAGTGAGTAGCCTCCACTTTCCTAATTCTATGCATTGTATTGGTCCCTTTGGAGATAAAAATATGTCTACTGGACAATTTGTGCCTCCTCTAAGCCCTTTTTAAGTGGGATCCCACCCTTGTCTTAAAGTTAAATCCATTGTAATATCCACATTTTTATGAAACTTTATATCCCTCTATCCATAGTTACAAAAATAAAGCCATGCCACCTTCGACTATAGTAAAGATACTATGCACTCTGCACACAAAGCGAAGAGCCTCAACTGAAGTTCTACATCTTGTTTCTTTGAATTTGAAAAGGCAGTTTAGCCTAATCACCTATGTAATCAAAGTACTTCGATTTGGCTCCTAGGAAAAAGGTATTGTGTTTAGGTGTTAAATAGAGGATAAAAATTTGGCTTCTAATCTAGTTAGTGTTTTAAAAAACGGCCGAACAAGCCACATATACTTAGCTGCTTATAAGGTTGATTACTCAATGATTTTTAGATGGACATTTGTTATCTTAGCCCAAACTAGATTATTATTCTATTAACATTCACTTGACACACTCTTTTGTTGTATGTTTTGTACATGAGTCACATGCTTATTTAATTTTTGTTGGTTTGGACCTCTAGGACATACAGACATCTTTTTATTAATGATTTGGTTAGTCTTCATTTTCTGGTGTTAAACCACCATGCATGCTTCATTGGAGTATGCTAAAATTATTCTAAATGGTGCTTTACATTTCATTGAAACTTTATTTTTGAATCTATCTCAAATTTTAGGGTTCAAATATGTTATTGTACAAATTAAATATTCAATCGTGCTATTAATTTTTATACAATAATTAAATTATTAAAAAAATCCAAAACCGCATATACTCCAGTCTCCCGCATACTGCATATACTCTATAAGATGACCTCTCCACACGCATAACACATACCGCTTGTTAAAGCACTGAATCTAGTACCATATACAAAAATATCACACACACACATATTCAAGTGCATAGACCTGTAAGGGTGCAAAGCAACACTCCATGGACCATGGTAATATGCACAAGCTTCTAGGGAACCCCAATAGGAGATAATTCTAGGGGATTTTGTGACAAATACTCAAGTTGCATTAACTCTATTGTACTGCCACTTGTTTTACCTACCTCACTTGCATGATACCTTTTAAGTTCAGTCACCGGGGGGGGGGGGGAGCATGCCCTTCCTTATAATGACACAAGTACATGGAAAATTTTGGCTTGCAAAGGTGTAGCATAGATGTGAGATAATACAGCCCCAAGACAATTCCTTTAGATTCAAAAGTGAGCCTAGGCAATGGGAGCATCACGACTAGGGTCTTCGGAGTTTGGGGAACCCATTTACACCATTCCACTATGAGTACCCTTGATTTACCCACCACATCCATGTTTGAAATTTGCAATTTGTGGGTCAGAAGGGGACAATTCCTTTCTTCTCAACTTCACATTCATGTAATTTTTTTTAAGTGTTGTGATTTACACCACCAATGATTTCTCAAGCCATTGATATACTCAACCTTCTCGTCTTAGAGTTCAATAGGATTATGGGGTCCTAAGGAGAGTCCTCCCCCCATGGGCTTCAATGCATTCATATAGTATATATGCCCCCCCCGGGACTTCATTGATCATATGTAGATTACGTAAGATGCATCTACATAGACACATGTTTGTGCTTTGCCATCTATACAACAAAAGAGTTAGATTCAAAATCTAAATGTTCAATTATTATTAATCACATTCATGCTCCATATACAATTTTGGAGCTTATTTATGTACCATTTTCTCTTGCAACAAGCAAAAACAAATTCCAAGGACCATAACCATTAGAAAATGATTGATCTTTGAAATAGTGTATTAGCAAGGTAAAAATGAGTTGAAATTTTGCATGCAAAGTAGTTAAGTGAATTCACTGGCTTGATTTGAAATCAATTTCATATAATGAAAAACCAAATATTATTTTACCATAGACATCTCTCTCTCTCTCTAACAACACAATCACATGCATAAGACCAGAATTTGTGTACCCTCCTGTATATGTAACATGTGCATACCAACCATCCAATGGCCCCAACAGATCTAGCTGGTGTGCCCACTTGTTGTGTAGGGAGTACACCTGCTCCCGTGTTCATTTGACAGTGGATTAGTTATTTGGTACACATATTTTGTGTACAATGGCACACATTTTTTTTGGTGAGAGTTCACACACACCCATTTTGTATTTCTTTTCATGGAGTTGTTTACTTGTTATACCTAATAATATATGAGCCAGTAAGCCGTTTTGCTTTCATTGCTACAAGAATTTGTAGTTTACGACTTCATTTTGTGTATGCAAACAATTCAATGAAAATTTATGCTCTTTAAGTGAAAATTATAACATCCACAAATGCTTAACATGAATGATAATAACATCCCTTCCCACCTAGCACCACTGAGTACCTGCTATATTAGCATCACAACAACCCCTCCCAAAAGTTGGATAATGAAACTACTCCCAATTCAGCCATAAAGAGGTAAATATACCATGCATTCAGTATGAAATTCTTTTCTATTATCTTAGTCACTAATATTGACCTCCAAGATTTTGATTATGATAGCAAATGAAAGGTCCTCCAAAATTTTCTCCAAAGCACCAAGCAGTTTTATCTTTTACCATCAACTTGTAAGAGCAAGAGTTCTTGCAGTTGGTGCTAACACTAAAGCATGATTACAAGGATCTCTTGTAGTTGGTGCTAACTTAAGGAGGGTCATACCAGATTAAGATAATTGTGAGACATTCCTGTATCTATTATACTATATTATGGAGGTCGACAGAGGAGGATCCTTGGCTTAGTTACATTGCTTCCACCAACAGTTCCTGGATTCAAATCTCAATTCCAAAATAAAATATATTTAATATATAAGTTTGAGGCATGGTATGTAACAAGTACTTAAACCAAATATGCTGACCAAGAAAGGTGCAAAAAATGGTTACAATTGTGATTTTTAGAAGCTCCTAGATGTAGTGCCTAGTGCCTAGCGATTAAGATTAAGGCAAATTGTCCCCTCATCTAGGTATATTTATAGTTTGTATGGGCATTTGAGAATCTTGTGTGGGCATTTGAGAATCTTCCTATAATAGGTAATAGGGTCTCTAGCATGGAACACAACATCGTCGAAGTTTGGCGAAGTTTCTCCGAAGTTTTGAAATTCGACCATAGGCGAAGTCGAATACCATATACTTCGACCTCGTCCAAACTTCGGGGCGAAGTTTCATGGATGTCGACGAAGTTGACTTTTTTGTGTGTATTTTCGTCTCAAAATCTCCGAGGTTGTCGAAGTTTCCTCGAAGTTGGCGAAGTTGGGGCGAAGTTAAGACCACCCAGAACCATAATCCCAACTAGTGCCCCAATGGCCATATAAGGCATAAATATCACTCCAACCCTCTTCATAACTTCTAATATCAACTCCTATGTTTTTTGTTGCCACTCATTCCTAGAGAGGGTGTTGTAACTACTATTTGATTGTATATTGTATATAATACATATGGTGAACTGTATCTATATATGTGTATTGCACAATTGACCATTTCAAGCAACACATTGTATTATTAACCTACATAGGGATAGAGAGTCATAAATCGTGTTCTTTTTTTAAATTCACATATATAAGATAGAGGTATAACATAATTAGAAGTTTTCCATCAAAGTTTTCTAAAAATTCACATCATTTCTTCAAAAAATGGCATCGAAGTTTGTCTAAGTTTGCGTCTAAACTTCCTCGAAATTTCCACAAACTTCCACTTCCACACCTGGCGAAGTCGACACGAAGTCGAAGTCCTGCACCATGGTCTCTAGTATAGGCATACTTCTTAAGGCGGAAAATCACCTTCACTTTTTCTCTTTCCGACCTATTTTTCCTCCTATCATCACATGTCAATGAGAATATGAACCTAAATACAGCTGAATAGTAAAGAATGACCCACATAGCTGAACCCAACGTGGTCAGGACTGAAAATTTGATGATGATGGTGATAAGACTTTAATGATATCAACTTTGACGATGATTTTGAAGGTGATGACTCTCATGTTATTAAAAATTGTTGAAGTTGGGCAAAGTTTTTCCGATTTTGTCGATGCCGACAGTTGGCAATGTCGAATTCACATATATATCCACATTCCACAATATCCTCGACATTCGTAGAAGTTGTCGACATTTCCCCATGTGTCGAAGAAGTTGGCCCAGGTCCATCCAAAAATTCCCCAACTTCCTCGACATCAGTCGTAATCACCAAAGTTGGCGACATTCTTCGGGTGTTTTGTGGACTTTACTTTGTTAGGGGGATGGGGGGAAGTGTTGGAACTTGAGGTAAGGTAGTATTGATGCTATTTTTTTATAATTCTAAGCTAATATTTATAGATCGACCCCCTCTTTGCTAGATTTACCATAGGTTTACAACATTTTTATGTAGTTTGTTTATTGACATAAACTTTATATATGGAAGAACTCTGTAGTCCAGAGACGACTGTACGTAATCATGTATTTTTCTACATATTTAAACCGATACAGATGGCTATATGTAAACATATATTGTGTTTCTTAGCTAGATTTGATGAAATCTATCAATTGTCATCACAAAATGACTAATTTAGCTTAATATTTATCGAAGTTGCGTCGAAGTTTAGGGCTAATTTGGTAGGGTGTAGTCGGACGACAAAGTGCGTGTTTGATGTACATTTTTACATTACGAACTCACTAAACTACATCCCACTACACCCAACCAAATTATCCCTTAGTTGTAAAAATTCTCTAAGTTTCGTTGATGTTTCCACAAACTTCCACTTCCACACCTGTTGAAGTCAATCTTACTGATATCACGTAGGCTGGGAATCAAATTCGGGTAAGCGGGCTTAATTTTAGGTCATGCCAAAAGTAGAGGATCACGGCGACAAACAAGGGGCACTTCCCTGGGCCACCATGATGCATTTGATCTCAACTGTAGAAGCTGCTACTGTTTGCAAGGTTCTTAATAATACCAGGTTGTAGTATCATGCCTGTAAAGATTGGAGGTCATGACAACCAAATTTCCATAATTTACTGTGTGTATCCAACTAAAAGTGTGTCAGACATTCATTTTGAATCTATAGCAGATATATATAAGATATCCGTGTTAGTAATGACCCTACTTTATATTAGTAACCTGACAAGATTTACCTGTTCACTGCAGCTAAACTTCTTTGAAACAATGCTCCGCAGCTGAAAGGGAACAGATTTATTACTAAATTAACAAACACTGGGTAAATAACCAAATACATTTCAGCAAACATGTAATTTCTTACACATGGTTGGGAAAAAACACCTGCCACTGTAAACATAGCTGCAAAATATGGGACCTATTGATGGAAAAAATAAATGAGTAAAAAAAATAATAAGAGTAAAAAAGAAAAGAAAAATATTCTAACTTCCCGTGATAATGGCATTCTGAATTTTTTAATTCATTATACATCTAAAAGCCCACTTTTGTGGTCATCTATCATAGGTATCACCTCTAAGAGTTCATGTCAAACATCTAGGCAACTTTAGAAAAAATATAATAGAAGAGGGCTTACCACAAATTGTAATATATATTTAGCGTCTAAGATGCATCATCTTATATAAGTTACATCCTCTACATGTAGGAAGAAAGTAACAAGGGGTGGAGTACTATTGCTGTTCCAAAATGTGCTCGTGCATCGGATATAAAAAGCATAGTAAAGATGGTATGAATCAGTGAATTAAAAAACGGCCAGGCGGGCCGCTTAAGCGGCCATGACCCTCATCCGCCTAATTTAGCCCCTAAGCGCCCGCTTAATCGTTTTGAACATAATCGCCCGCCTCACCCACTTTTTCCCGCTTTTTTCCCACTTTTGTTTAAAAATCCTAATGTAAGCATCTAACATTAATTAATTACATAGTCCAAGTAGTGTTGACTATAATATATGAAACTTGTATACATTAAATGTTCTATGATATAGCTAGTCCTAATTTAGAATGCATACTTTGTGTGTAAGCTGTAATAATTGGGTACTGCTGTAATGCATCTAAGTAAATATCCTATTGCCGTATTATATGAGTAATGCATGATTAGTTTTACTGATTTCCTTGCTGCTTTGAGTGATTAATGATTGGTACTACAGGTTAGTATTACTTTAGTGATTACTTTAATTCAACAATTCATAGTTTGTTATTTACAATTACTGATCTGCTTGCTGATTTTAGTGATTAGAGATACTGATTAATAGTAAGTATTGATGAATACTTAGTTAATTACTGATTTGCTGATTAGATATGTATAGAAGTTTCTTATAAATATATTTTTTATATACACATACATGTAATTTTGTATAAAAATATATAAAATTTAGACACCCGCTTTTTCAAAAATCGCCCGCTTAAACGCCCGCCTACCGCTTAATCGGTTACAGGGTGTTGTCCGCACGCCTCCCGCTTCCCGCTTTCTGATACACTGGTATGAATCGACTTCGGACTGAGCTCTTCTGTGCAAGGGGCAGGAATATGTGAAGTATACAATTAATATTTTAAGAGTATTGGCATGAAAGCCTCTAAAGCTTCAAAGTTTATACCCCATGGAAAGTTTTGACCCAACAAGATCCAAATTTGTGTTACTTGTTCCAAACCTATTTCCATCGATTTGTGAATATTTTTGTTTTTATGAGACCCCGCCATCCCGAGCCCAACTTGGAATGACCCAAGGTAATTTATTTAAAACTTCATTATAATAATCAAATTCAAGAATTTTGAACAAATTGACCCAAAATCAATCAGATATGACCTGATTGCGTCATGCTAGAAGCCTGATTGCATCATAGTGAAAAATCTAGGAAGTAATACTTTGACATATGACAATGGTGCATATTCCCCTCTTATCTCTAATAATTTGTTCTGTCTCATCTATGGTTTCTTGAAAATTTACCTTTTAGTCAAGATTCATCAACAAACACCTCAAATACTGCAATTTTGTAGGCAATAGAAAAAGAGAACTAACAACTTAATTACAAATTTTGCTTTTTATCTGCTTTATATTTAAACATATATATTTTTATGTGGAAGACTGCTATGTTACATGCTTTCAAAGTTAGGGGCAAAAAACATATTCACAATGAATTAATGTTTTAAGAGCTCACTACCAATATCTAGTTCTGGGTGCCTAAATATGAAAACAAGGTCTAACAGAATGCTGATGTAACAAACCCATTAAGGTGTGTGATTGAGCTTCAAGCTAACAATTAATATGGAACAGCTCAATTTTATCGTAATACAGACATGCAGCAAAAAGAATCAGATCAAAATCGACAGGTAGAATTCATTAATAGTATATAAAAATCCCAAAACACGAATCCTCATGAAACTGACGAAGTCAATAGTGAACAAGCTTGACCATACAAGGATTTAGATCATGATGTGAATATATGCTACAAAAACTGTATTGGACTTGCATTTTGAAATGATGTTGTCAGGATTCTTGCATGACCATAAAAGAAGGCATTTAGACTGAAATATCAAGACAATTACAAAGACAGATATAATATAGAAAAGAACATTACCCAAGATGCCCATGCAATGCTGTAGAGGAATATCTGTGAGGTTCACATCACGATTAAGGAATTTCATTTTTTACATAACCAATGTTATGGGTATCACCGGACATTGACATTGCTACAGAAAGTTGTTAGTGCAGAAGGATACATGAGTGGTGGTTGCCAAGAGTGCCATACTCAACAATTTCGCCTCTCCTATGGCAGGTACAAGAATAGGTGTCAAAACCAGCTGTTACAAACAAAAGTCGATCAAATGGCCACAAGGAGAGGAAAACACATGTTGAACTGAAACTAAACAGAGGAAAGCTTACAAGAATAAAAAAAATAGACGTTACCTGTGAGAATGCCCCGGCAACCCCGGTTATTAGTAATAGATCAGCAAACTGATTTTTGTCAAAATGGAACTGCGACTTCAAAAAGAACTGCAATTTCCAAAGCAGCATGTTGAAACGACATGAAACATATTAGTAAGAAATATATCTATTTCCAGTGTAGCAATATTTATATTTGATTATTATAATATTTTTTTGAAACAAACAACCACTTGGAAAAGCAATTAACCCCAGAGAATATGTATAGCAATTAGCCACCACATAGAGAATAAGCAAGAGTAAATTAATATACACTGTTGTAGTTGGAATCAGCTATAAAAACAAAACAGAGAACTAGTTTTTCACAAGGGAAAAGTTTCATTTTCATCTAATAGAGTTCACGGTTTCTGTATCGTGTTTTCAGGTTGAAGGACTCATTTAAATACATTTCCCAACACTTGTCTTAGGTTGATAGGTAAACTTTAAATATTTCTTAGTACAGGTGAAGTATTTTCACTTATGAATAATGCCATTAAATATAATGTTCTTATGACTGGTTGATAACCATACTTCACACAGATTTAAGACTTGGTATCCTTCAAAGAGGTTAATTATGGCTTGAGCATTTAGGCCAAATGAATCCAACTTTCAGCAAGATGAATGGCCAGCGCATTCTGAAAGTTGGCTTATGAACAACCATTAAGGAGAGGTAAGGATTATGATGGGAACAGTAGACTCATACATTATCTGGGCAAAAATTATCAAAGAAGACACGTGTTATCCGCTTGAGGGGAAAGACAGAATCCACTAACCAACCTAACATAGGTGGGATTTTAGGCTTGGAAGACATTTGTAGTTTTTCTTGCCTAATTCTGAAAGAAGAAGAAGAAACCAGCTACAATTGTTACAATTGGTCTATTATGTGGGTAACATGGGGCAACAAGGGGATGTCCTTTTTTAGAACCCTTTTTGGTATTCCATACCAGACAGACCTTAAGCATGTGGTTCTGCATTGCCCCAGGCTATAAGATCATTTTTTTCATTTTTAAAATCAAAGTGTACTTTTCACAAGTGTATTTGGAGACTTTTTTCTGATCAACTTACATTTTCTTATACCAAAAACTTTATAATTAAAGTATTGCTGAATGCAAATACATGCATTCACAACAAATAAATGTGTTCCATTTGAGGTCATCTGGAATTCTTAGAACATGTTCTGTCAAATGTCCAGAACATCTGCTTATAGTCGAATAGGGCAATCATTTCATAGAATCATGTAACCGTGTTTTCTAAGCTTTTCTTTTGTCAAAATTTAAGTTTTACTTTTTGAAATGCATGAGTAAACAAGCATCTCTGATAAGAAACTTCTATAAAAGCAAATGGCGCCCTCCTATTATATGACAATGAAGCGCGTTTTCAGTTGCAAGGAACACTGGCTTTTAGACAAAAATCACCGGTTTCTTAAAACTCGTGTGATATGGAAACTGCGGATATGCAAGTCTTAATGCCATGGAAAGATGGTCACAAAACATTAAAACTCACAAAGATAAAAAGAAAACCCAAGTGACTTTCATACCAGAAGGCAATCGCGTAGGCCACTCTCACCAAAACTCCCAAGAAAAGTAATCAACGCCGCGTGAGTGAACGTGGGGCTGTCCATCCACAGAAAAAAATCTCAAGAAGGTAGATAAAACATTATTACTTCCTCCGTTGAGCAAGGAAATAACAAGGTGACAGTGGACTAACCTGCTTCTAACCAACCGCAGCATGTCCCACGGTAGAAGCACTTTCCGGTGGTGGGGAAGCACCGGGACCTGCTGCTCGGCCCCTCCCTCGTTGGTGGTGGCGATAATGGGCCGCAAGAGATCGGCGTTTGCAGGGAGGGAATCGTCAAGGAAGAACTTCATGTAGGCGGCGGTGAGGAAGCCGACCCCAGCCGAGACCCTGAAGATGATGACGGTGGGGATGAAGCGGGCAAGCGCATTCCCGAAGACGAAGCCGCCGGCAGATACCCCCGTGAGAATGCCGAAAGCAGAGGCCCGCCGCTTCTCCGGGAACTTGTCGGCCTGTCGTATACCGTGACGAAGACCGAGTTTAAAAAAACAAGGGAAAAATTCCATTCTAGCGGGAAGTCCAGAAACAAAGCAGAGGTCGGCCTTTAGCTCGGCGGCCATCGACTAATTGACCTTATGAAGAATTATACTCACATAAATTGAAGGAAGGAAACGGAAAAAGTACAAACCACGTAAGCTAAAGTCAAGCTCTGCACTGTGCCCTGGCATATGATGGAAGATATGGTGTTCATGCCGTAATAGGCGAAGAATAAGCTCCTTGACTGGCCGTACGCCAGTATAGCTGGGAAAAATGAAACAAACAGAGAGTCAAATTTGGGGTTAGAAAAGCCCACGTCTTATAATGTTAAGGAAAAAGCTTATTATAATTAAGTTGTATACTTAAACATCATATGCAAGTAGCATTGCTTTTGCATTTTGTCTATCAAGATATGTAAACTATCAATATGTATTGGCACCTTTGTTTCATTATATTGTGGCGAGTTGTGCTATACCCCGATTATTTTTATCCTTTCAATCTCTTTTGAACATTAACTTTGCATCAAGTCTCGACTACTTTAAGTTGGTGAAGAAGAGAAGTTGCCATGCTAGGCTCACAATTCCTTAGACAAGTTGTTCTTGGTACAAAGACACAATGGGTCCAATCTAGGGAAAAGTCAAAGAAAGATTTTAAATGCCATGAGATAATTGTAGTGTGGTTTCTTGAGGAGGTAACATGTGTGGTATGAAATTAAAGTTGTTAACTGAACCAAAGAGTGAAGTAGAACTGCCTTCAAAGTCTGCCATAGAGTGATCTACACTTAAGAGGTTCTACCTACATCTCAATCCCGTAGTCACTAGGTGGCCTAGATGCAAAGGAGGTATTAGGAGGAAGGGGTGGAATGGGTTCGAACTTGGTCTACGTGGAAGGATATGAGGTACTTAAAGTCAAGAGCAACACTTAGGGATGAGTTCAAGATGGATATTAGGATAATTGTTGAGACACGGAGGAAAAAAAAAACTGGTGTGAGTCAATTGTAAGATAACCATTTGAAGTGTTAGGGTTTTATTTTCACATATTAAAGGGAACATGCCAAATTGGAGTATGACAACTTTTTAGATAATTACCCGATAATGTGCCTACCCTCATAAGACCTAGAGGCTTTGGTTAAGTTGTATTCCACTTACTTTCTTTTCATGGAGTAAGATTAGAGGGACACTCCTTCTTTTCAACGACACTCATGGACAACACTTTTGAGAACACACTTGGGTTAAGATGGGCATGTGAAGCACCTATAGTCCAAATTCAACAAAGTTGTATATTTCCTTATTTGTTTTTGTATAAATCGAATTCTCCATCCTTCTCAAAAACACCTATAATGTAAATTCACACAATTGATGCAAATTCAATCTTTCCATAAGGTTCTTATATAGCACATTGCTTTCTTCTAGCTTCAGCTGCTACTCCAATTTGTAATGTACTAATTAATGTCCTATTACACCATGACATTCCTCCGACTTCAATATGCATCTCCTATACCCCCAATCCCTCACACACTATTTCCAATGCTAGCGGCTCCGTAAATTTTCAGTAATCACCATATCTAATTTTACAACTTGACCTAAGACAAATGAATCATGACTAATAAAAAGTACATTGATTAACCTAGTTCATTACCAAACCCGTTGTGCCTGCCAAGTAGCTCCTGCAAATAAGAAAATTTTGATGTGAAGCCACTTCTTCGAATTCTTAGGCTCAAATTACTTGCTCAATTAGAAAGAAGTCCATCCTCACACAACTCACTCCTCTCCCAACATTCGCCATTGTAGAGTTATAACTTCTTAAGATCTCTTCACCGATCACATTCAACTAAATGATACATGTACAATGGCCTAAACGTTGTAGTTTTTTTAATTACCAATGATATAGCCCATACCCTTATTTATTAATATAACCGACTAATATATATTCATAAAACCAGTAGCATCACAACTATGGAGCACCTAGGGATAAAGGCCCGGACATATGGGACATGCCACTCAGGTAAGCGGAGTAATGAAAATGTTCATAGATAGTCCAAGGACTACGATCCAACACATGGTCTGAGTCCGGAGAATGTCCCATGCCCTCAATATGGGAATTCACTAAAGAAAGGTTAATCTATTCAATAACCTAGAGTTTGCTTCAATTATCTTTCTCAACATAAACATTGATTAGATTGTGTCATCAGTAAGACTTTCACTTCAGTTGTTAAGAGTTAACAAGTCTCATTATATGGGTGCTAACCTTGGTCATCGATTTGGCTAGGGACACGTGACTAATTTTTTGGGGTAACAAAACTTATTATTTTGTCAATTCCTGTCACTCTCCTAATGACTTGAAATCATAGTTCCCCAACCCTAAAAGGCCAACGTGGACATTGAATTTGGATACAACATGGAAATGGTTCCCTCCCAGACAGTAATGAATGAAGTGATTGATTAGGTCATCTTAAACAATTAGATGTTAACTAAATCAAAGTTGAGTAACATATCAAGTTCTTCTTCCGACGACCACTTAATAAATAATGGAATAGAGGTGATATGGTTATCAACTTCATTGCTTGTTTGTTTCTGGCCTTCAAGTTGAAAGCATACTACTTTTTTGTGTGAAATATACCCACAACAAGAACATCTGTCCGGGACTCCGGTACTGTTTGATAAGATGTTTATATCATGCTTTAAATTTGATGTTCATACCATCGTGAATATACAACAAAAGGAGGTATAAAATTGAAAAGTTGTCTGGCTGGTGTACAATACTGATATATATATATATATATATATATATATATATATATATATATATATATATATATATATATATATATATATATATATATATATACACACACACACACACACACATATACATATATATATACACACACATATATATACATACATATATATATATACACACACACACACACACACACACATATATATGTATGTATATGTATGTATACATATACATATACATATACATATACATATACATATACATATACATATATATATATATATATATATATATATATATATATATATATATATAAGTACATATAAGTATATATATACATATACATATACACATATATATATATACGTATATATATATATAAGTGTATATATATATATATATAAGTATATATATGTATAAGTATATATATGTATAAGTATATATAAGTATATATATATATAAGTATATATAAGTATATATATATATAAGTATATATATATATATATATATATATATATATATATATATATATATATATATATATATAGGGCAACGATCCAGTGAGAAACATATCTTGTGAGAGCATGAGAGGCATTTGAATAACTCTCCACATAGATCAATTTTTCATAATCCAACTGTACAGATTACAAGTATACCTTAATATCTACCTTCCTATAAAATTTTATCACAATCCATTTTGTAGATAATTCACAACAACCAAATATTTTTTGACGCTCTATATTGAATTTCAGGCTGACCGTTAGATGTAAAAAGTGTATATTGTACATATGAACATGTAAACAATGTCTGATTGCAATGATTTATTGCGACACGGTAAATAAAATGATGCTTTTTCCATACATACGGTTGGATTTAAAAAAATAGTTACTAATTTGTAGTTATTCAAATGCCTCTCATGCTCTCACCGTAGGATGTTTCTCACTGGATCGCTATCCTCTATATATATATATATATATATATATATATATATATATATATATATATATATATATATATATATATATATATATATATATATATATATATATATAGGTATATATATATGAGTATATATATATATATAGGTATATATATATATGAGTATATATATATATATATATAGGTATATATATATATGAGTATATCTATACTACTATAAAAAGAGTGAATACTTTTTCTTAATTACAATTATGCCACTAGCCAATCAGATCTTAACATTTTTGAAATGGTGGACTCTCCTTAACTCATCCTTTTTCCTCCTTTTTTTGAGGATTTTTCTATTATAAAAAATTTTGTTTCAAACTCCACGGCCCATGATTCTCGCCCACTCCCGCTCTCTCTTTTCCTCCACTCTATTTTCTCACAAAATCCCTTGTTTTGCCTTATAATCGTGGTTTCTCTCTCCCTTTTAAGCCGCCCTCATTAAATGGTTCCCCCCTTTCGTCAACTACCTACCAACAAGTTTACGACAATTTAGCCTCTAATATGATTGATTTGTTCCGCTCCCGTATATCAATTTGTAAACCGAAAAGAAAAGATGTTTATCAGAAATATAAACCCTGACCCCTTGTACAACCGTCTACACGATCCACTCGGCCCACACTTTCATCTTCTAGAAAAATCGTAAAAAAATTATAACTAACTCAAACTCCTCTGTATGGGTCGCGAAGATCATGGGAGAAGAGATCGTGGAAGCCTTTTTCACTCAACCTTTGGATAAAACGAACCACTGGTGAGTGGTGGGTCACAAACAAAAAAATACACTGACGACCTTCTTCTCATCTTTTAGTTTTTCTGGGTCTGAAGAACAAGACAAGTCCTCTCCTATGTTCCATCTTCCTCTTCATGTTGCTTGCGTCCTTTGTTCCAGTTTACTTCTGTTTTTCTCAAAACCCGATAATATCTTCTATCATCTCAATCTAACACATTGCTTTATTTCGCCCATCAACTATCTACAGGTACTCGACCACTATAACCATGAAGCCCGCTGCCTTTTTGCATCACACCCTGTTGCTCATCGACGCCGCACTGGGCATGTGACCGTGCCTCGACCTAGCACTTGATCTCAAGGTGAGGTTCCTACTCTTCCTGTGTCGATGTAGGGATGTGACAAACATGCTCTAAGGGTACATTCCCAGCTACAAGACTTCCGTTGACAATGAGACAACAAGGACAACGAAAATGCCAAATCTACGGCAAGGTCTTCCTCTTGGACGGTAATAGGATAGCTTACTGGAATACCAACAACGATAACACCATCACGGACGAGAATGTGAGGTTGCTGCCCGGCAGTTCGAGGACCCAAGCAGGGACCGCGAAGGTAGGCTGTCCATCTGCTTCAACTTCTCCGATTTGATGAAGCGCATCATCGCCGGGATGTGCAAGCACGACGACGACGAGAGGTGGGCCACTCTCTCTTTTTCTCACATGTCCCCCCATTCTGCTCTGGCTTCGGTGGCCCAAGTACAATACTATTTTTGTTACTTTCAGCTTATATCTTTGTATTATTAATTTTATTATTTTGACTACGGACTTGTTTGATCTGTGCTGTATGCATGTAAAGATCAGCTCCATTTCGTCACCCTCTTCAAGATCTATTACTTTTGGAAGCTGCTATCATCTAGCTCAGGGTCCTTTTCAAAATTTATTTGCGTTGGTGGCTCAACTACTAGATGCAATACAAAAGCTGATCTTTTGCATGGAACAACATAGGAACGATAACATAATCCATTGATTGTGTTTTCAGATGATTGATTGTGCATCACATAAGTTCCTATATTATAGTGTGTTCTATCCTTCAAATTTAAGTTCTAAAAAGTTGAAAGCTTGTTTTCATGTTGTTGTTTTTTCGGACATATGTAGGTGGAGCTTGTTGATTTTGGAAATATACTCTTTATTCATGTAATATTGTGAGTTCTACTTGGTGTTTGAATGATGTTGCTCATTGTGTAATGTCCATGCAAATTTATTGCTCTGAAAATTTACTATATTGATCATTGTGAAGTAGGTTGTAAAGTATTAAAATGGTTCTCACGGGATAGGCCTACATATCTTTCCATTTTATTTACTCTAGGTCTAAGTTTTTGCATTGTCTCTCTCCCCCTGCAAAACATGTATTCTTTCCATCCTTCGCTCTTATTTATTATGACATCCCTAAGGACTCTTTAGTTTTCTCTCTCACGTTGTTATCTTCGTTACTTACCATCCCATACCACAACCTAATTCTCTCACATATTCTATTATCCCTTGATTATCCATGTTTTAAAATTCCCATAGTCTCTCTCTTCCAATTGGAATCCGTTACGTGGGGTTACTATATGTGTGCTATATTTCAAAATTATAATAAATTAGAACATATCAACATTAATGACTGCGACCATCACTATAGAAACTTTTACCACGTAGTATTATCTACATCTTCCCCACCTCCACAAAATAGAATAGATATATGTTTACTTCTACACTTGTTTTGATAAAATATTTTATTATGAAACGATATTATCATAAAAACTATCTCAAAATGTTATGATTTCGTCAACAAGTAGCATTTTAGATAAGTCAACGTGGTTGTGATCAAGGATTACGTGATGATGACATATAAGATAAATTGCTTATACTCATCAATGTCCAATCTTAATTTCAAAAATAAACTTTTACCAACTCTCAATGTAATTATTGTATCCCTCTATTTAACTCATCTTTTTAATAAATCCCTAATAAATCTTCAATTTCATGTCCCACAATTATTCTCTATCCAACTATCTCACCCCTTCAATAGAACTCCCTCCTATGCTCTTACCATCTCTATATCGTGCACAATTTCAAAGTTATATTCTCTCTCCTTTTCTTTCCAATAGAAATATATATATATCACATAGACCTATCATGAAGGCATGAATAGGGGTTACTATATGTGTCATACATATCAAAAGCTAAAGCAGTAGAACAAGTAAAAACTAAATACACAATTTTCTCATAACTTCTCACATTTCCACCTCCCAAGATTTGTTGTTCCTGTCCCAATCGGGATGACGACCGTGTGTAGTCGCAATTCAACTGCAGTCGATGATACACATCAAAAGATATACATGTAAACATGTCTAAGTACGGAGTAGCATACTCCCTCTAAAACATGGAGTAGGAAATCCTTTCTTCATTTCCACAATGACTACAAAGGCTTTAACTACTTTTCTATTTGTTTGTCCATGACATCATGCATTTCAGAGAACTCATTTAATGGTTTCGAGTAGTAGTATAATTTCTAAAACAATAGCCATTTCAATTGTGTATACATGGCTTAATCTTAAAGATTTTTGTATCATTTTACATTCCAATGTCTCAAAATGAATTTAACTTGAGTATTTGCACATAACATAATAACCATATTATCAAAATATCAAAACATATAAATATCTCAACAATTTTATATAAAGTAGTTCTATAGTCATATCATAATTTGCAATATTTATATTGATAATATTATAATATGATTAATAAAAAATGTATGTAATATGCTTGTATCTATCAAATATATCGATTCTCTATACAATAAATGTATACCTTTTTTCTATTTAAGACATGTAGGAAAGTCTACTATTTAGATTCAAAGTAATTTGATAAAGATTAAATAGGTATAATGTTGTACGTGCATGTGCACGTGTGTGTTTACTAGTATATATATATATATATATATATATATATATAATTCCCTGTATGGCTAGACGAAAACGATCTGCAAATTTTGACGAAATATCGGTGTTCAGAATGAAGTATTTTAGAGATAGTATGATATGCAGAAAAAAACAAACAGACTAAATATAATACTTAAATCACCTTGAGGAATGACGAACACTGTCATGGGAATTGCGAGGATCGTCTTGCGTCCGTATTTGTCAGATAGGTTCCCCAGAATGGGAGTCATCAGTAAACTTCCGAGCCCTACGATCTGATTTAATAGAAAGGGGGAATTACTGTTAGCTGCTCTTATAATTGGTATTGTACTATGACATATCTTAAAGAAACTTGTTCACAGTTATATTGTATTATCACAACTTTAATATGAATAAGATGGTTAGCTAGGAAATTATTATTTCCGGGAAAATAAATCGGAGGCAATAGATGTTCTGAATTTTGCTTGATACAATTGCTACTACTTATACGAGGTGTATACTCAGATCGATATGGATAACAGATTATAAGTTATGCGCTGATGCACTATTATTGAGCATGACAAGGGCGCAAAGATGGTTTTGAGCCGCATGCACACAGCTAGCTGGGTAGTTACTAAAAACAGAAACGAGAGGGCATGATTGAGAAACGTTCAAGTGACGTAAGGTCCCTCGCGTTACAAGAAACAGAAAATTGAAATTTTGGAAGCACGGAAGTTGTCTCACTATTTTTATATATTGAAGATAGCAGTTGTACACGAGTCATCCAAAACATAGTGTTAAGAAACAAGAGCTAGCCGGCCTGGTTTATCGGTCAGAAGAGTCTCTCCACTCTATAGCTGTCCACTACAGTTAGCCCCCGTTTTGGTAGCTTGGGATTGCTTGAGACTGAAGCAAGGAATGGGGTGCAAGCAAAGGTACAGTAGCTAATAGTTCATGCTTTTCTAACTCACAACTTGTGTTCTCTGCAGTGCGGCAGTGAGCTCTGCATTGCAGGTCTAAGCTACTAATTTATATTTGTTTAGTCGTTAGGTGCGGTTATTCATCAATCCGACATGTGCCAAATGTCCCATAAATTTACGTTTTTGTTTTCCCATATGCCCTTGCTTTATCTTTTAAAAGCTCTAGATCTTAAGAAAAGGAATTCTCTTCTCTTAGGTAAAGCAAAAGCTAGGTGCCTGACTACAATCAACATACAGGCCGGTGGCATTGCAGGACTACAATTTCACTGACTAATTTATATTTACTTGTCAGGAGCCATTATTTACTAATAACCAGGCAACATGTGCTAATTGTCACATAAATTTACGTTTTTTTTTGTTTTTTCCATATGCTCCTGCTTTATCTTTTAAAAGGAATTGTGTCATCTTTTAGGAAAAGCAAAAGCTAGGTGCCAGGCACTGATCGAAGTATAGTAGAATTAACATACAGGTCGGTGGCCGGCCAGTGGAGGGTCTTGGGCATCCAAATTCTTTCGTTTTCTCCCCTCCACGCCTTCTTTTTCTTTTAATTTTTAGCACCACACTGATGCCCCCTCTATTTGGGGATTTTTTTACAAACAACAAAATAGGATAAACTTTAAAAAAGGGGCTCGGGGATATTTTTGGCTGTGGGAGCAAGTGTGTCCGTTTCGTCAGCGAAATTCCAACTCCAAGCGACCTGTTCAATGATGTATGTATATGCTTGTTCCGGTAAGGCCGAGACCGAAGGAGATTTCTCTGATAGAACCGTTGAGGGAATCCAATCCCGGTGGTCAGGATAGGCAGAGGAATGCGTGAGCGGTGAAGATTAACTGACTAATAAAACACAGAATGTGTGCCGTGCAGTCTCGGCGCACGCGTGTACATGCTGGATCATGGGCAAACTGGAGCGGTGCAGATTGTGCTAGATCGAGGAGGAAGATGAAGAGCAGGAGAAACTTATAGATGAACAGAGTCGACATACCGCTTGCTGGAATCCGGCGAGGTAGATGGCGAGCGAGCACTGGTCCTGCCCAGGGCAGAGCACGGCCATGGTCACGTCGGTGATGACCGGGATCGTCATGAACAGAGAGAAGTGGAAGAAGAACACCACCACCAGAAGGTGACCCATACCAGCTACCACCTCCTTCATTGTAGTATACTGTTTGCTAGCTGATACCTCCACTTGCTCGCTGGTACTCCGCCTTGACCCCCGCCGCCCCACCGGTACAGAACAACAGAAAGGAACAACCAACAATCGGAGCTCGGTCCCTCGCTAGCGCGAGTGCGTAGCTCGCACTTACCTGAGGCTTCTAGCACATGTCATGCGTAAGCTTGCTTCCCGCTCCGGTTTGCCTATTTATACCCGCGAAAGCGTCGGAGAACATGGTTAATATACGACCAAAACAGTCATCACTTCGGGTGATCCCCACACACTTTGGATCTTATGTATGTGTGCCTATGGAGTATGGAGTCCAAGTGCGGTGACCTTTACTTTCAAGCCACTTCATTCGCCACTTACACTGACCTCACTCAACTGTGACCACCCCACCCCCAAGGTTGGCCGCCTAATGGACTATTGGACCCAGCATTTCCTTTCCCTTTTTTTTTTTATACCGTGGATTGCACAAAACATAACGACCTTTATCTTATGAAAAAGTAAAGTTTTCTCACTTGGTACTTTCTTAACGGCCTGTTTGAGAATAGATGTGGATATTTGTATCCAGCAGATTCATTCTAGCCGAATTACGACACTATTTGGTGACTACTTAGTCAAAATCAGGGTAGCAATTGTCATACTTGAAAATGAATCCTCATTGCACAATCTAGGGGCATGAATCCAAAAGTCAAGCCCAAACTAGGGTAGAATCCTAATGAGGGGTGGTGGATGGTGGGTAGATGTAGTTGGATTGGGAGGTTCGGCTTGGATAATGGAGGCCATGATCCGATTTCAACATCATTTCATCCAAACAATACCATTTTGCTACCAGAATAAAAGGTGCCTAGTTGGCACATAAAGAGAACAAAACTCTTCCAATCACAACCTCCTCCAACCTCACCATCCTTTCTTGAAAAACCATCAACATGAACATGATTCAAAAACTATATATAGATTTCTCTATCTATAAACAACATATATTAAAAGTTGGGATATGTATTAGGTTATCACATCAGTGTAAACCACCATCTATATAGAAAACATGCCCATTTGAAATCTAAACTGTTTATATACAATAAGGAATCTACAACGTAAACATATGTAAAAGATCATAAGTAGATCACAAACCCCAAATATGCTCCCTGCCCTCATCTAGGACCAAGTAACGGGGATGGACTAACTATAAGCTACCACAAATAAAAAATCTAGATTCCCACCTCAATGAGAGGGGTGTATTACTATACTTGTACATAAATTTGCACAAAACATAACTATTTTTTATGAAAAATTATAATTTTCTCGCAATGTACTTTTATAGTACATATACCTTTTTGTTTCCTAAAGGAGCGTCTGGGAAAAGATGTGGATATTTCTATCATGTGGAATAATTTATAGTTGGACCACACACTAACTATTAAGTCAAAATTTGGATAGAAATTGTCAAACTTGAAAATGAGTCCTCATTTTCACAATCTAGGGGTAGGAATCCACAGACAAACAAACCCAAACTAGGATAGAATCCTAATCCAGAAGAGGGGTGGGGTGTGGGGGTAGGAATAGTTGGATTGGGAGGTTTCATTTGGGATAATGGAGGTTTTAATCCAATTTCATTCTCATTTTTGCTAAACAATGTCACTTTGTTACAAGGAACAAATGGTGCACAATTGGCACAAAAAGAGAACAAAACTCTTCCAACTCACCCTCATCCATCCCTCTTTCCTTTCTCAAAAAACCATTAGGGTGAACATGATTTGAAATCAAAAAACCATTAGGGTGAACATGATTTTCTATCTATAAACCACATATACTAAAAGTTGAGTACGACCTATATAGAAAGCATGCTCATTTGAAATCTAAACTGTTTATATACAATAAGGCATCTATAACATAAACATCTACAGAAGATCATAAGCAAGCCACGAACCTAAAATATACTCTCTACCCTCATCTAGGATTAAGTAAGGTGGGACATACTAACTATAACCTACCACACATAAAAAATCTAGATCCCCACCTCAATGAGGGAATATACTACTATAATATTATTTAGAAGGATCAATGCCAATTGTCTGATGCAACATAGAAGCTAATAATATGGGAACAACCATGTGATACTGATAACATCAGTTTTTGTGACATTTTTGCCCTTTATTTTGTTATCAAAACTGCCCTTTTTCTGCTATTTTCCTCTATTTTATTAGCATTTTCGCAATAATTGGCCAATCAATGCTCTTACTCCGATTTTCCTATCTTTTACAGAATTTTCCTCACTTTTGTGCAATAAGGCCGATTCCGGCCCATGAATAAGTCCAGACCCGTCTCGGCCTCCCTGACGCCCGATACAGCCTCTGCCCGACACGGGCTGGGCGACACAAAGATGCTCGACGAGGAGATGTTGCACGACAGGAACGTGCCGGACGACACACCTTCTACCCGACAGGGAGCCAAAGCTGCCTCGACGACCCAGCTCGTCGGGTGACACAGCCACCCACCGGCAGGCGTGCCCCCCGCCACGTGACCAATAGCCAGCACCTTGCAGCAAGAATGCTTGTATCGACCGTCCATCTCCATCGACTGGCGTACAAGGGAGCTACATGGCGCTTCGAGCACCATGTCTTCCCACCAACCAGCTGACTATAAATAGAAGCTACAGGGAGCCGAAAAGATAGCGAGCACAGCTAGAACAGATCGCACGGCTCGCACGGCTCACACGGCCGGAACAGTTCGCATTCGGACCACTGACAGTTAGACAGTTGAGAGCTTGAGCAAGGAAACTCCGAGAGCGCCCGTATCGTGCCCCAGTGTTCGTCTCGGGCGATACTAGGTGAGCTTCTCCTCATCCTGAGAGGGAGGGGACAGTTCACTTAGGACCGTCCCGGGCGACACTGCGGGCCGATATCGGCCGACATCACTACCCGACACAAGTGACCGACATCAATAATGGTTAGCTCTTAACCCGACACGATATCAACCCGATACGCTTAGTCTATCGAACGTGCCGCCCGAGAGGGTGTGTCGTCCGACATGAGCATATCGGCCAGAGCCCTTGACCGATGCAGTCGCCAGTCGGCGCGTGCCGCCCGAGAGGGTGTGTCGCCCGACACCTCTGTATCGGGCTAAGCCTTTGACCGATATCGGGCAGGAGAGCTACAGCACCCTGTCGCCGTTCTACATCAAGGAGGCGAAACCTATCTTTTAATTTTGTTATTTAATTCTTTGTTTATGCAATGAATTAAGACCTTTAAATGTTTATGGAAATGGAAAGATTCAATTACTTGTTGCTCTATGCTTGGTGTACAATATTGGATGACTGCTCTGTTTAATATCTGAACCCTAGCTTGCATGATTTGGATCGCATTTCGATTAGCTACCGAACCGTTTTCCCGTCGCAACAACTTCGAGAGTTGTGTTGCGGCTCTAGCGTTTGGTCCGATTCTGGAGTACGAGAGTGCCTGGAACGGAGCTATTTTCTGTAACATTCCACTCTAACTGAAGCCCAGCAACCTCGAGAGGGGTGTTGATGTATAGGTTAGAGGTACCCGCTCTGAGAGGAGGGGTGCAGGGTGTTACCGCTACCGCTTGTTTTACTACAGTCTTATCCTCTGAACCTTGCCTGAGTTCTAGTCTTTATCTTTCTACTTCTGTTGCATGAAGACCCCTAAAAAACTGCTAAATGACTAAAACCTTAAATCTCTCTTGTAGCTCCATTTGGAGATAGTTTTCTTGTTTATTTCGTGACATCTTACCGTTCCCTTTCGGGAATTTATATCTCTTTTACCTACCGGAGTGTAGCGTGTCGGTTTAGGGTTCTCAACACTACCCCCTTGTCCCTGTGTTTGACCCCATATGACTACTTCGACCCCGTGAGCAAAGTTGCGGGGGCCTAGAAGGATTCAGGTTTATAAATGTAAAAGCTCGACTACCTCAAATCCGCCTCCAATTTTGGACGCGCGATTTAGGCCGGTCAACTTTTTGGCGCCGTTGCCGGGGACAAGGCAATAGCGGTACTGTAAGACGAACCTGAATCCACTAACTACACTCTTGTGCCTCAAGCTTAGAGATAAGCTTGACATCACTCTTTTTCCTTTTTCTTTTCGTAGCATTATACTTTGCTTTAAATAAAAATTTCAATTTTCTAAACTTGATTTTCCATGCCTTTTCAGAAACTCTGAAGATCTGTGACTTGTTCCGCCAAGCTTGGAGACATGTCTCGCTGCGAGCAATCCCTTTCTGCGGATGAATGTCAGGGCAAGGGCAAGAGGTCAAGCCAGCCTAACTTGGTTGGCCAGCTTTCTGCCTATATAAAGAGACAGGATGCCATCATCAGCCGACTAGTGCAGAACACGCTCCCTAGCCCTGGGGCTCTGGATTCAATGTAGTGTCAGATGGCCCGCTTGCAGACGCGCCAGTGCGAGGTTGATCAGCGACTGACCCAGATGGCTTCTCTGATGAAGAATCCTGCAATAAAAGCACTCCCACACCCTGAATCTGCCGTAATGGCAGTTCTGAGGTCTGGGAGGACGCTGGAGCGCCCTGATGAAGCCAGGCCCGAGCCTGAGCAAAGGCCTGAGGGTGCAGATCCAGCAGAAGGAGAAGAAAGACAGGCAGACGTTTGGGAGTCTGCGCAAGGTTTCCCTGAGGAGCTACCTGGCAGAAGGAATGCCTACGCTCCTAGAATTTCGTTCCCGTACAAACTAATAAAGGCGAATCTAAAGAAGCGTCACGAAAGGTTCATAGACTCGATCAGAAAACTGCATCTTGAAGTCCCCTTCCTTGACGCCCTGGAGGAGATGCCTGCGTACGCCAAGTTCCTTAAGGACCTTATCGCGAAGAAGAGAAGGGGAGGAAGGATAGAGACAGTGCAGCTAGCTTCCGCCTCGTCCGCCTTCCTCAAACCCGACTTACCAAATAAGAGAAGGGATCCCTGAGCTTTCACAATCCCTTTCGCCATCGGGGACAACGTCCATCGCAAAGGTCTAGCGGACTTGGGGGCAAGCATTAGCCTCATGCCTCTAAGTTTCGCACGAAGGGTGGGCTTGACCGACATGGTTGGAACCAGCATGCGGATTCAACTGGCGGACCACACCTTTAAGAGACCCGTTGGCATTGTCGAAGATGTGCCGATAAGGGTTGGCGATTTCTTCATCCCTTGCGATATAGTAGTCATGGATATAGCTGAAGACCCCCGGTGCCCGATCATCTTTGGGCGCCCCTTCTTGGCAACAGGAAGAGTGCTAATTGATGTTTTTGAGGGGATGATCACCTTAAGGGTCGGAAATGACCATATGGACTTCAAGCTGAAAGAAATAATGAGGGGCCCGTCCATCTCTGAATCAGCACAGTTCGCAGATAGTTACAATAAATTCTGCGAGGAGATAGAGGAGGACTTCCGGACAGTAGACCCCCTCTTGAGGGCTATAAACTGTAAAGATCCTGACCTCGAAGATCCTGAGGTCGCAAAGCATCTCGACCTTCTCAGCCTTTCTGAGGAAGGTTTGTCAGAGGAAGATGTGGCGGTAGAGTCTGCGATGTATGTCTCTCTTGAAGAAGAACCTCAGGAGAAGACACCCGGACCAAATCCAGAGTTAAAAGTGTTACCCGAGGGCCTGAAGTATGAATTCTTAGATGAAGAGCACAGAAACCCCGTCATCGTGAACGCCGATCTGTCGAGCAGCCAGCTAGACCGACTCCTTGAAGAGCTAAGACTCCATAGGGGGGCTATAGGATACTCAGTGGATGATATCAGAGGCCTTAGCCCCGCCTTGTGCATGCATCACATCAACCTGGAGGAATCTGCCAAGCCCCTGGCCCAACCCCAGAGGAAGCTGAACCAGACGCTCAAGGAGGTCGTCAAGAAAGAGGTAATAAAGCTTAGGGATGCGGGGATCATTTACCCAATCAGCGACAGTAATTGGGTAAGTCCGATCCACGTAGTACCCAAAAAGGGCGGGATGACGGTGGTCAGGGGTGAGAAGGGCGATGAGGTGGCGGTAAGGACCGTCACCGGCTGGCGGATGTGCATTGATTACCGAAAGCTTAATCAGGCTATAAAGAAGGATCATTTTCCGCTACCTTTTATTGAGCAAGTTCTTGAAAGGTTAGCGCATCACGATTTCTTTTGTTTTCTTGATGGCTTTTCAGGTTTTTACCAGGTACCCATCTTACCCGACGATCAAGAGAAAACAACGTTCACCTTCCTTTACGGCACTTATGCCTTCCGAAGGATGCCCTTCGGACTCTGCAATGCCCCTGCCACCTTTCAACGATGCATGATATCAATGTTCTCAGATTTTCTGGAAGACATCGTAGAAGTTTTCATGGACGATTTCTCTGTCTATGGAAAAGACTTTGATAGTTGCCTGAAGAATCTGTCATTGGTCCTTCAAAGGTGCGAGGAGAAAAGCCTAGTTCTGAACTGGGAGAAGTGCCATTTCATGGTACGGGAGGGCATCATCCTCGAGCATAAGATCTCGAAGCGTGGGATCGAGGTGGACGCAAGCAAGGTTGAAGCAATATCCAAGCTTCCTCCACCAAGATCCGTGACGGGGGTGCGAAGCTTCCTCGGACACGCGGGATATTACCGAAGATTCATAAAGGACTTCTCAAAGATCTCCAAACCACTGTCCAATCTTCTGGTAAAAGATGCTGAATTTGTTTTCTCTAATGATTGTCTAAGTGCTTTTCAGGCCCTAAAAGACGCTTTAACCTCACCACCAATCCTTCAAGCAGCTGAATGGGGTTTACCTTTCGAGCTAATGTGTGACGCTAGCGACTACGAGGTTGGGGCAGTCCTGGGGAAAAAGAAAGACAAGAAGCACTGTGTGATCTGCTACGCGAGTCGCACGTTGGACGAAGCTCAGGTGAACTACACGACCACTAAGAAGGATATGCTAGCGATCGTCTTCGCGTTTGATAAATTCAGGTCGTATCTCATTGGAGCCAAGGTCAAGGTATATACAGATCACGGGTCTATAAAATACTTGATGCGAAAGAAAGACACCAAACCAAGACTGTTGAGGTGGGCCTTGTTGCTCCAAGAGTTCGACCATGAAATTATCGACAAGAAGGGCGCAGAGAATGTGGTCACAGACCACCTATCAAGGATCGTGACTGAGAAAGAGAGAGGACCTCCCATCAACGACAACTATGCCGATGAAGCTCTTATGTCGGCCGAAGCCCAAGAAGAAAGCCTACCCTGGTTTGCATACATCTGCAACTATCTTGCTTGCGGTGAGCTGCCTCCTAACATTACGTACAATCAGAAGAAGAAACTTCTCGTGGATGTTAAGAACTACTACTGGGATGATCCCCTCCTGTTAAAAAGATGCGTCGACAACTTATACAAAAGGTCCATCCCAGAAGAAGAAACCGCAGACATCCTGAAGCAATGCCACGCATCTCCCTATGGTGGTCACCTAGGCAGCGAAAGAACAGTTGCAAAGGTGCTGCAGTCAGGTTTCTACTGGCCATCCCTGTTTAAAGACGCAGCACAGCTTGTGAAGGTTTGCAAGGAGTGCCAGTTCACGGGGAACATAGGAAAGAGGAACGAAATGCCTATGGCAAGCTGGATTGAAGTGGAGATATTTGACGTATGGGGGATCGATTACATGGGACCGTTCCCCCCATCCCGGGGGTATCAATACATTCTCGTGGCTGTAGATTATGTATCGAAGTGGGTGAAAGCGGTAGCCACCCAGACCTGCGACGCCAAGTCAGTTATCCAGCTCTTTGAGAAGACCATCTTCCCTCGTTTCGGCATCCCACGAACAGTAATAAGCGACGGAGGGTCGCATTTCGGAGAAAGACAGTTTGAAGCACTTCTGCGCAAGTATGGAGTGAAGCACAAGATTGCTACACCCTACCATCCCTAGACATCAGGACAGGTAGAGGTTTCTAACAGACAAATCAAGCAGATCTTGGAGAAAACTGTCAGCCGAACAAGGAAAGATTGGTCCATGAAACTAGACGACGCACTATGGGCATACCGCACCGCTTACAAAACACCCATTGGAACCACCCCCTACCGTCTGGTCTACGGAAAATCCTGCCACTTGCCATTGGAATTGGAACATAAGGCCCTTTGGGCAATCAAGTTCCTAAATATGGACATCGACAAAGCTGGAGAAAAGAGGTTTTTGCAGCTTCAAGAGCTCAAAGAGCTGAGAATGAACGCCTACGAAAATGCAAAAATATACAAACAGAGGACCAAGTTGTGGCATGATGCCCATCTCAGGAGAAAATATGTAAGCGAAGGAGATAAGGTCTTGTTATTCAAGTCCTCTATTCGTCTTTTCCCTGGGAAGTTGCAAACAAGGTGGTCGGGACCGCTCACAGTGTCAAAGATATATCCATCAGGGATGATGGAGCTCTACGACAAAGACGATCCGAGTAAGGCCTTTAAGGTAAATGGGTACAGGGTGAAAAGGTTCTATGAAGACGAAGCGTTTGTCAATAGGACAGAGACCAGTCTGCAAGATATGGGTACAATTGAGGGCTGAACATGATGATCCTACACCGGTCGAGCTGGCGACGCAAACCCCAACGCTCCTCGGGAGGCAGCCCGAGTTCTTCTTTCTTTTCTTTCTTAGAATAGGTTGCATTTTTCTTATAAACAACAAAAACAAACTTTATGAATTGTAATAAGGCCCGAGTCAGAGCATGCGCCGAGCGTGCTGACTCTTCTGTTTTATGGGTCATCGCTTAAATTTCCGAAGCTTTGACGAGCATTTCTGTCTGAGGGCGATGGGTTCTGCCCTGACCTATGATGTTTTGCCCATCAAATGCTTTTTCCCCACTTTGCTTTAAGTTTTAGGCCGTGTCGGGCAGCCGCTCAGCTGGCGCACAGACTCGCTCGTATCGGCCAGAGTTTCTTGGGCACCGCAAGCGCCGTGACGGTTAGCATCCCCGAGCGACATCCGTTTTGTGCGAGGAATAAATGCCCTTCACTTTGGCCGACGGGACCGTCCTCTCGGGGACGACATGTTTTAACCGGTCGACGCATGCACCCTGATCTGACCGATTTGCCCCCAGCTGAACTCGGTATAAATACGAAGGGGGGGGGACCATCGTGTCGGGGTACCTCACTTGTTCACTTTTCAGCCATCTGGAACGCATGCAGTGACCCATCTTTTGCTCATGAGTCGGCCATCTCGCCTTCACTCTAGTATCGGGTGATGTCTCCTATGAGCAAGGGTATAGCCCGACACACCTCTTACCCGACACATTTTCTTTTACCCGACACGAGTCTTGTATCGTGCGCTTGGTATCGGTCGACTTGTTCTTTTCTTATCGCCCGACATAGATATAGACTGACACGTCTATCGACCGATAAACTTATCGCCCGACACAGGTTTCTTTAGCGCACGCTGCTAATCGGGTTTATGTGCCTTACAGGATTGTTTCGCCCGAGGCAGTAAAGCGCTACATATGACCTTGTCACCCGATACACCAGTGTCGGGCGGCGAGTCGTATCGTGCGACATTCCTCGTATCGCCCAATTTTGCATCGACTCGAGTTTCCTTTAGTGGACGATACCCGGATTTCTGAAATAAGTCTTGTTTTCCTTTTATCGAGCGACACGTTCTTTTTCAAGGCGTCCTGTCGGGCAGTTGCCCTGTGCGACATTATCGCCCGATACACCTATATCGGGAGGGATATTGTACTGCGCGACAGACATATCGCCCGATCCCGTCTCGCCCATGCTTTAATAAAGTTTTTCTTTTTATCTTTATCTGCCTAACGTATAAATAAATTTTTATTTTTAAATAATAGGTATGGCTCATACGGAGCAAACCACCAGCCGCGCCAACAACGGCGCGGAGATCAGCAACGACTGTCAGGCAGAAACGACAACAACAATAAAATGGGAGATTTTTCTTGATTTGGTAGCTCCAATAGAGAGTCACCTAGTTATCAACCTGTCCCTGTGGTGGTTTATGACCATCTCCAGGGGCAGCAAGAGTGCGACAACCAAGACCTCCAAACAAGTTCGAGGTGCCCCGGTTCCGTCCTCTTAAGGGAGAGGGGCCACCCTGACTACACACTCCAGGGAACTGAACGCGGGACTGATGATCAGTCCTTTCGTGCATGTTCACAATGGAGATGTGGAGAAAAGGTGGGCCAGAAGTGAATTTTGAGGGTTACGCTCAAGCTCAACCGCTACTTCGCCGAAGCGAGCCCGCTAGACAACCTCCCAATGGCATGCTGCAACTTCGAAGGAGCATATTGCAGTACATCAGCAAGCTAACCCTCACTGGCTAAACTTTACCTCACTTTTGCTTTCTTCTCTACTATGGGACAGAGTATGGAGTAAGTTTGGGGGGGTATCCGTATGCCAGTGAGGGAGGTATAAATTTTCTTTAAACTCTTCAAGCTTTCTACGCTGATGTGCTCTTATAGCTTCCTGTATATTTGATCTACTCATGTATGCCATATATATAAAAATTTCAATTTTCAAAAACTTGCCCTTTACAAATTTTTGCCCCTATGCATATGTACAAAGTTGTTGTAATAATAATGAAAATATGTTGTTACCTTTTGCAAAGTTTATTTTCTTTGTGCTAAATGTGATGCAAGTCATGTTATATCTTTTTGGTAATGCTGCTCCAAACAAACAAAAGAGTATACTTTGCCATGTCAAAAATTTCAAAAATATAATAATCTCGCGAACAACTAAGAGATAAGTATGGAGAAGGAAAAAGCTGCCCAAACAGCGGAAATCTCTTTGTTTCCCTCACCCAACAAAATACCAAAAAAAAATCCTAAAAAGGGAGAGAAACCTTATGAGAGCGAATAAAAGCATGAGAGTTGTGCCCAATAAAAGAAAAAGAAAAAATATATATACGCCTCTTGTCTTCCAAAAGTACCCATCTTTAGGCATGGTAGATCCGGGGTAGTGGTACGTAGGATGTGAAATCATTGCTCTAAAGCCAACTGACTTGGACTGCATGGACCACTTGCCCGTTAACAGACCCTTACCTGGATGGACTGATGGGAAACAAGAATGAAAAACCCAAAAAGCCTTAGCCTACCCTATACACAACTTTCTGCCCCGAAAATAAAGCTGTTTGGTGCGTAAGCTAACTTCGGAATCATACAACAAAGTCTCGTTGAAGCTGTAGAGAAAATTTTGATTGAAATAATAAGGCCAGGAAACGCGTAGTCTTTCGTTTGAGTGAAGCAGCATTATCTCTAAAGGCATTACTACACTTGTTTTACCTCTTGGCCTGAAAGTTTTCCGAGCAAAAAGAAGCATCACAAAAATATAGTTTAAATATTGATTGAGGACAATCAAAACGCTAAGTTTGGGGGAGTTGATAACATCAGTTTTTGTGACATTTTTGCCCTTTATTTTGTTATCAAAACTGCCCTTTTTCTGCTATTTTCCTCTATTTTATTAGCATTTTCGCAATAATTGCCCAAGCAATGCTCTTACTCTGATTTTCCTATCTTTTACAGAATTTTCCTCGCTTTTGTGCAATAAGGCCGATTCCGGCCCATGAATAAGTCCAGACCCGTCTCGGCCTCCCTGACGCCCAATACAGCCTCTGCCTGACACGGGCTGGGCGACACAAAGATGCTCGACGAGGAGATGCTGCGCGACAGGAATGTGCCGGCCGACACACCTTCTACCCGACAGGGAGCCAAAGCTGCCTCGACAACCCAGCTCGTCAGGCGACACAACCACCCACCGGCAGGCATGCCGCCTGCCACGTGACCAATAGCTAGCACCTTGCAGTGAGAAATGCTTATATCGGCCGTCCATCTCCATCGACCGGCGTACAAGGGAGCTACGTGGCGCTTCGAGCACCATGTCTTCCCACCAACCAGCTGACTATAAATAGCAGCTACAGGGAGCCGAAAAGACAGCGAGCACAGCTAGCACAAATCGCACGGCTCGCACGGCTCACACGGTTGGAACAGTTCACATTCGGACCACTGACAGTTATACAGTTGAGAGCTTGAGAGAGGAAACTCCGAGAGCACCCGTATCGTGCCCCAGTGTTCGTCTCGGGCGACACTAGGTGAGCTTCTCCTCATCCCGAGAGGGAGGGGACAGTTCACTTAGGACCGTCCCGGGTGACACTGTGGGCCGATATCGGCCGACATCACTGCCCGACACAAGTGACCGACATCAATAATGCTTAGCTCTTAGCCCGACACGATATCAACCCGATACGCTTAGTCTATCGAACGTGCCGCCCGAGAGGGTGTGTCGTCCGACATGAGCGTATCGGCCAGAGCCCTTGACCGATGCAGTCGCCAGTCGGCGCATGCCGCCCGAGAGGGTGTGTCGCCCGACACCTCTGTATCGGGCTAAGCCTCTGACCGATATCGGGCAGGAGAGCTACAACACCCTGTCACCGTTCTACATCAAGGAGGCGACACCTATCTTTTAATTCTATTATTTAATTCTTTGTTTATGCAATGAATTAAGACCTTTAAATGTTTATGGAAATGGAAAGATTCAATTACTTGTTGCTCTATGCTTGGTGTACATTGTTGGATGACTTCTCTGTTTAATATCCGAACCCTAGCTTGCATGATTTGGATCGTGTTTCGATTAGCTACCGAACTGTTTTCCCGTCGCAACAACTTTGAGAGTTGTGTTGCGGCTCTAGCGTTTGGTCCAATTCTGGAGTACGAGAGTGCCTGGAACGAAGCTGTTTTCTGTAACATTCCACTCTAACTGAAGCCCAACAACCTCGAGAGGGGTGTTGATGTAGAGGTTAGAGGTACCCGCTCTGAGAGGAGGGGTGCGGGGTGTTACCGCTATCGCTTGTTTTACTACAGTCTTATCCTACGAACCTTGCCTGAGTTCTAGTCTTTATCTTTCTGCTTCTGTTGCATGAAGACCCCTAAAAAATTGCTAAATGACTAAAACCTTAAATCTCTCTTGTAGCTCCATTTGGAGATAGTTTTCTTATTTATTTCGTGACATCTTACCATTCCCTTTCGGGAATTTATATCTCTTTTACCTACCGGAGTGTAGCGTGTCGATTTAGGGTTCTCAACACTACCCCCTTGTCCCTGTGTTCGACCCTGTATGACTACTTCGACCCCGTGAGCAAAGTTGTGGGGGCCTAGAAGGATTCGGGTTTATAAATGTAAAAGCTCGACTACCTCAAATCCGCCTCCAATTTTGGACGCGCAATTTAGGCCGGTCAGATACTTATGGTGATATGATTGAGACACCCCCACTCAAGATATACAACCATGGAAAAGTAATTGAAGTATAAGATTTTATTTTCAATTTAGACCTTAATGTGTGTTTACATCTTAATCACACAATTTCTTCATGAATTAATTGCTTGGTTAGTATTCATATTTGTTTGAAATGCAACACAATTGATCATCCAAGTTTGGTGAAATGAAACCTTTACCCCATAAATTTTGGTTCTAGGGTTCATGTGGTCTTTTCACGCGATGATATGATAAGAAATAAAAATATAATTACCCTCTGTTTTTGGAATACTTGGTTTAGTTTGTTCTTATATAGGGTTAAAAAAACCTTAGAGTCACCAACAAGGCCATTGGTGATCACCATGAGGAAGAAGTCCAAATTTTTTGCCATGTGTCATCCTTTTCTTGTGACCATTTCCCCTTCGATTAGACTGGATAAGTGATCTACTCATTATTAGTGAAAGTGGTTCATCGTTGGAGATGACCGACTAGGCATCATTGCTGACCTATTGCTGGTCCAACTAATAGATTCAAGTCAGATCGACTAGTGAAACCACTAGTAGAGACAAAGTCAATTTTCTAATCATAATTTACTAGAAGCATCGAACCCCTATATAGGAATCGATTATGATCCTGACTCTATTATTCATTATTATGCATCTATGAGCTCAAATCTTTAGAGGAGAAGGGTTTTGGAAGATATTTGAAAGATCATGTTGGATCCAAGTTGATAATACAATCCCTCATCAAAATAGGATGTTCTTATGTAATTTCTTGATTCATAATCTTCGTCTCTCTCTTTTATATTTTTACCTTCCATACCAAAATTTATTAGAACCATCATGAGGAAGCCTAATTCTTGCTTCTAATTCCCCTTTACTTTTCCTTTGACCTAGGTTGAGGTAAAGTTGGTCGATTTTGTGGAGACAACCTATATTGGAGAAACCTTCGAATCTAGGGCTATTCTTTACACTCTTGAACTTAATACACCTACTTGTTGTGAATGTTCTCATCTAACCACCATTTTATATATTCGTCATGCAGAAAGAAACCAATTAATTTTAATTGAATCAATGCAATTGTATGCTAGTTTGGGTTAAGAATGATATTATGTGTAATTGAGACAAGGGCTGCAGAAACTAGAAATTTTGGTTTCTTAAACAATAACCTACTATTATGCTATATTAATGAAGAAATTTTCCTATTATCAGAATTTTTGTATTGAGATTGTTCCAATATAAAAAATTAAGAAATATTTACGTGATTTAGTCAAATTGAGTTGAAGCGATAACATTGCTTATGGATCGTTATAGAAGAGAAACATATCAATATAACATGGAAGTGTTGGTTGAAGGTCTATCAAACTTTATACATGAAAAAACCCATTAACATGGTGACCACCCATGCAGAATATGTTTGAGATTAATTTTGGTTTTTATTTTGTATAACCTTTGCGATGAATTTCTTGCATGGCATTACAAGAATGTCATGCTTATGATTAAGAATAAGTAAATGGATTACTATCAAGCGTAACCCGAATACACTTCAGTTATAATATGCTTTGAGCATTGTAGAACTTTCTTATTGTTAAGTATTTAGGGAAGTGAAACATGATTTCTACCATGATTTTGGGATTGTGAGAATAGTTCTCAAGGAGGGTGTAACACCCAAATATGGGATAAGCACATAAGCACACCCAAAGTCCGTGGACACACTACTCGAAGAAACCAAAAAAATAAAAAGTTAAGCTAATCCTAATTAAAACACTCAATAAACATACATGAAAGTCATGAAATAATCCACATGAGATTAATAAAGACAAGAACAAGTAAAGGCCCATTATATGCATTGATCTATAGGTAATTGTACTATGTGATCATAAGTAACCAAGGTCATAATCTATTTAGATAAAAGGGTTGCCTATCATATTTATAACATTTAGATCATATGCAACACGTACAAACAATTAAGTTATACACACATCATCCTATAAAAACCATGTCCAGGACTCGAGTGTACATGGACAACTCTAGACACCACTCAAAAGCCAAACTCCCACCTTATGATCAATATTTCCCTGGAGAAGGTAGTTCTACCCCAAAAAAACCTAATCTAACATACGAGAACCTAAATTTGGATGGAAACCATGAGAGTGAGACTAAGGTCCTAATGAGAGATAACACATATAAATAGTCTTGGAGTAGATAAGGTCTAATATTTATGATAATTTAGGAAATTCAAGGTTAAAATGCAACATCTCTAAAACATATAGGAATAATAAAGGCATATATTAGTAAAGTCATGTAATATGTACCTGTCACATTCGAATTGTAAAGTTAATACAACGTAGGTGAGATAGATACACAAGGACATATACACAACTTGATTACATATTTATTATTAAGGCCTGGGTGTTGGGATATAATACCCAAACTACATACTAGTGACTAAGAAGTCTCGTATCCTACATAGAGGATTTAGGATTGACTAGTCTCGGTAGGATCCCATCATGCCTCAATCAGTCCATGTATAGAAGTAAGGGATTGATGTGAGCATATGTGTACTATCAATAATAGTACCAAACAAACTCCTTGTCACCCACAATAATTTAGCTCACAAGTCATATAAAACCGTTATAATTAAACATACAATTAGATCAAGAAAATATTGATTGGTTGATTAAGTCCTAAATTAAGTTATGATTGTCACATGTTATCTTTCAAATGATCAATTCATGGAATAAATTTGGTACCTAAAAACCTATTAGTCACAATATGAAAGATTACAAAACATGTTTTCCATGTATCATATTATAATATAATTTAAGATTATAACCTATTAATCAACTAGGTGTGTAGATTATTCATGTACCAACTCATAATTCTAGCACCAAAGATTAAGCCCTATTGGATCCATACATAGAGAATTACAAATCCACCTTTGTTGAAAAAACATGGAGACTATAGCATTCAAGAATCCCTATTCACTTTCATGTAATAGAATCTTGAGCTCTAATTTTCCTCCACTAAACTTTTACCTAGCCCAAGATACAAATTTGGGGACAATAGGTGCCATTTAGGCACCAAATACAAATGGAATTACTCCATTGCAATGGTGACACACAAACAAGGTAGAACATTATAAAACTAATAGTATTCATAATAAGTGGAAGATAACAAAGAATGTAAGGAAAGAAATGAGATCAGCAATTGAAGAGGAGTTATACTTTGTTATATAGTAGCTATTGAATCTACCAAGGGTTGGAGAGAGAAATTTGCCTCCAAGCCTTCTTTCTTCTTCCTTTCAATCTCTTCTTGAGTAGAGTTGCCTCTCGAGTCACCTCCCCTCATTGATCTTGGATTTGGACTAAAAAATGGTAGATACCCATCAATAACCATCCTCCCACTCTCTATATTTGTTCCACTTACGTGGTGATCCACATTGTGCACAAGATCCTACACGTCCTGCACCCCGAAAGTTACCAAATGTCAGTTTCAAAACCATTCCAAATGCCTTGCACAAGGAGGTGCACACAGTGCTTGAGGTCTTAGAGAGAGGTTACTGATTATTTCACATTTCATTCCATTGATCGGACACATTATGCATGGGGGTGTTTGTCAAGGGAGTTGGTACTGATGTGGCATGCGATGTGCTTGAATGGTGCACGTCACACACATTGTAGTTATGTATAGTACCAACTTTTAGGATCACACACACGTGTGAGAGTGATTGTTCTGTAGAAATCTAAGAGAACTCAGAGTGGCTTCTATATAAATGCACAATGTGCATTTTAGGGTGCATGTTGTGCTTCCACATATCAAGACTTGACTTGAACTTTTAGATTTCCTTTGGTGATTATGAAGGTTGAATTAATTCCAAATGAAACAAACTTCATGATATATTCCTTGAATTACCCTTGGTTAGTCCAAATTATAATAACAAGACTAAATAATATATTTAAGAAAATATAAGTTAAGCATGCAGCTAAAGCATGAAATTTTAAGTCATTAAATGTATAAAGTTGGGACATAAAATGTAGTATGACCTATGTTCAGCAAACAATACCAAGCTTAAGCCATTTCTTGTCCTCAATAAAGAAGATTCAAAGCAATATTTAAATAATATAACATGCATTCAAAAGACAAAAATCGAACTAGTGTTAGTTGAAAATTTTATTTTGTTCAATGGATTGCTGACATGAATGATAAATCCTATGGAAGGTGTGGTTCTTTTCGAATGAGATAAAAAACCCATCTCTCCCCATCCTCAGGAATCCACCATTCCATAAGGTTTACCCCCAAACAACAACCAAAAGATTCCCACCTAGGAACTCTTCATCTCATCCCAATTTTGCCTTTCTATTGTCATATGTAAGAATTTTAGCATCTCACATATGGGGAACATTGGAAGCCTTTTTTTCTTGCAATTAGGAATCAAGGTACCCAACCACTAAGATCAGGCAATATTTCAAACTAGGGATGCTATTACCTCTTTTCTATATTTTAAATATTTACATTTAAGTTCAATAATTTTTGACGTCGAACCTAACCATCACGACCAGAGAAGTGTTTTAAGCTAAGTTAGCATACCAAGTGTAAAATGTATAGCCTCTTCCCCAATTAAATGAAAATAAATTGGTAACGATGCTAAAGATGAGTTTCTCTAAGAAATGTAGTCCTTGGGTTCTATAATTTAACACTCTATATTAGTTGATTCAAGATGATAATAGGGAGGGGTGACCCCTTATTTCAAGATAAATGTTGATCAATAAAGTTCATTTCAATTGAAATAGTAATTATCATTCATGTCTTTAAATTAATTGCTACACTACAACAACCTTTTCTTGATAAGTTCATTTTAATTGTAGTTTTTAAGAGTGTAGCATGATTATCTAATCATTATCTAAACAAGAGAGAGGACAAAGTTACAAAATAGGCTATAGAATAAAATGACGAACTAGTTCAACAATATATTCATATGACCATTTAGTGGTGCATTTATGAGATTCTCAAAATTTTGGCATTTTGGCTACAAAAAAACTTGAAATTTCCTAATTATTCAACAAAAAATAAACATGCATATATACAAAATTGAGTAATAAAGTTCAAACATGATGCAAACAAGAACAAAGAGAAATGATGCTACATAGACATGGTAGACAAACATGCATGGTTGATGCACGTGTTTTGAGTCACTTTTTCAGGTCTATTTTATACTTGTTTTGTGCATTTATTAGTCAATTAATTTATCATATTTGCATAAATTATCATTGTTAACATGTATACTCTATTTGCATCAAATTATGCTTATTTTGTCATATTTACATGATTTTATGTATTCCTCGGCCTTATACACATTTTTATGCATTTTTCAGGTACTTCATGTACAATGCAAAGTCGGTGCCATTGACCTTCACAGTCGGTGCCACTGAGATAACAACAATGGTTGGGCAATAAGAGAATAGAAATCTCGGTGCCACCGACTCGTCACTCGGTGCCACCAAGATTGGTTCAGAGAGGCAGACCAAATATGCGCATCAGCTCAGTGTCACCGACTATCATGTGTTGGTGGTACCGACTCAGCAGGGCAAAGGCCACCACCCGAGGTTGTCGGTGCCACCGACTTCCTAGTCGGTGCCACCAACTCTGTCAGAAATTAGCAATCAAGTTAGATCATCTAGATCTGACGATCCACGTTAGGTGGTACCATAAGTTGGCTTATGACCTAATAAAGGACAGCCAGACCGGAGGGGAATAGGAGGTTGCACCACGCAAAGACCAGAGAAGAGAGAGAGAGGAGCACGGAGTCGAAGGATGTCAACTGAGAGATCCGAGCACCTATGACGGACGATTTTGCAGCCAGAAGACTACACAATGTGTGTTTCTCAAGGAGGATCATCAGGAACATCTTCTCTCCAGGGGTTACACAAATTTCTTTTATGTTTCCCACATTTTTCTCCTCTCTCTCCATGTATTCGTACTTGAAAACCATGCGGGGCTAAACCCCTCCTTTCCTTAGGACCCGGGAGTAGCCCGGGGAGTCGTATTGACTTTTTACATGAATTAATATATATTTCTCTTTATTCTTGGATATATAGTTGTGTTTTGAATGATCTACCTATGCTTGATCACCATCGGTAGAGTAATAGACTGATAATTTCTCTAGAAGGAGGACTAAAGGTTGGAAAACCACAATCTATACACTTTCCTAAGTGTTCTTTGGAAAAGGTAACATATAGTTAGTGTAAAGAAGCCCATAGTCTTCGATAATGCACCTAGACTAAGATATAAATTGCTACAGACATGGAATTGGCTTAGATCTAGGTAATGGATTGCACCATGGAAACAGGAAATTCTGACTATAGGCTTTCTATCCAGGTTAGGAGTAAAATTTATGTTAATTTAGTAGAAATAAGATATAACGAAACCTCGTGGTGAAATCGGTAATCCAAAGGAATCCATCTCATTTGAATCAATCACACGTTATTTTTGTTTAATTTTCTTTTGCTTTGTTTCAACTCAAATTCAACCATTTTTAATCGGCTTAGCTGATCACACCGTAGTTAGTAGTAGTCACTGAGACTACGTCTCCCTGAGTTCGACTCGGGCCTCACATAGGCCTACATTACTCGACGCATGCACTTGTGTTTATACACACGATTTTAGCATGTCAATGGTGATATAGAGTTGTACAAAAATGAGACAACAAAAACATACAAATGTAAGAAAATTCTAGTCGCCATCCCACATCAAGCTTATTCATTAAAGTGTCCAACCTAAAATAATAATCTTGTACAAGGAAAAACTTGACACTCATTGTAAGGCGTAAGTATCAAAAGACTTCTATTCTGAATATGTGGGTTAGGTGTAGGTATCTGGTCTTTAGGGAAGGGTGAAGCAACATACAGGTCAAGGTGGTGTTGGTGGATGATGTACCAAGCATCCATCCGACTGAGGACAACATACATATCCTAATATTGGTTGTGGAGGTACGAAATCTATGCATCCTGGTGGTTCATCCTCATTGAATGTTATTGGAAAGATGATGATTTAAATCTATACATCTATCGTTGATGGAGCTTCAACTTACGTGGAATTGCGTGCACCACTAAAAATCCTAAAGATGGTAAATCCTTAGGTTTAGCCTTGCTTACACTAGATAGAGAACTCCACCCACGTATGTTGAGATATGTGGACGTCTTATCGTAGTATAGTTAAGGGTCGAATCCACGGGACAACGGTCTTGTTGCAAGCAACAAGATGGAAAACGTTGGAATTTCACTTAGTCACTTAATAGTAGGTACTTAAATCAGAAGGTTGGTTTTGTTGTTTTAAACTAAGAACATGCAAAGTAAAGAAAGCAAGTAGATCTAAGGAGTTAAACTATGATAAGAGTCACTAGGGTGTGATTGGTTTTTCACCGCCACTACACACGGATCAACACATGCAAAGCAAAACATAACATGCAGAAAGAGTCTAGTCAGTTAGTATCTTTGTAGACTTAGCTTCCTTTCGGGTAGCTAACTACGAGAAGTGCAGGAATGTTGCAATGCCAGCCATTCCCAAACAAATGGTCACTTACTTTGCATCATTCCCCTCTCGAAGTGTGTTCCTCGACTTACCAAGGTTGCACTTCCATACGTCAACTGATTCCATTTCATAGTATGAAAGTGCAACAAATGATAGTGAGTTTACTCCACTCCTTGAGATACACTTCTAGATACCGAAACAAATGCATGGTGGATACATGCACCAAGAACCAACATACAAACGAGTTTCAAATCTAATAGTACAAACATAAACAATTCATACTAAAAGATAAAAGATAACACAAGTTGGTGATCAAGAAACAAGCATTCATTAAACGTTTGATGTTGAACTGAGAAGATAAAAACTCTATATTGCAAACTATGGATTACATTTACATGATATGAAAGCATGGGTAGCGGGGCTACTCCCCGCACCCTAGTGAGAGAGACTACTCGCTCATAACTAGGACAAAGAAGGAGGCAAGAAGAGGGAGAGAGTTCATCATCCCCATAAAGGAGAGAGGAAAGTCAACCCCTTGGAGAGAGAGAGAAACGATCCACCAGCTTCACAGGTTGCACGATGACGAGATCTCCCTCTTCCCACCTTCTTTGGCAGAGAGAGAGAAAATAGCTTCGAGATGTAGTGTGGGTCTCAGACCGGCAGCCCCTGGGCGGAGGATGGAAGTCGGATTTGCTCTGGAGTGATTGAGGCAACCTTTAGACGTCTGAAACTTGTCTCTCGTGGAGGACCCTTGAGGTCTTATTTATAGGCCTTAAGTGAGGTCCAAACGGTCTTGAACCCGTTTGGGCCCTGAACCCGTTTGCCCTTGCCTCCATGCAGTCTTCCGGATCGTTTGGTTTTATGCGGTCTCGAGACCGTTTAGCCTTCATGCGGTCTCGGGACCGTTTGGCCTTCATGCGGTCTCGGGACCGTTTGGCCTTCATGCGGTCTCGGGACCGTTTGGCCTTCATGCGGTCTCGGGACCGTTTAGCCTTCATGCGGTCTCGGGACCGTTTAGCCTTCATGCGGTCTCGGGACCGTTTGGCCTCAAATGGTCTTGGGACCATTTGGCCTCAAACAGTCTTGGGTGGGACCGTTTGGCCTCAAACGGTCTGGGGATCGTTTGGGGCTTTCGTAATTTTTTTGTGTTTTTCTGCAAGGATAAAGAAGAGAAAAGTTAATCTATTGATGTGTCAGCAATAAGGTAAAAAGTTAATGATTCTATCTAATTTATGTAAGAAAGAGTATGGAAAACTAAGGAAAACTAATAAGATAACATCACAAAATGGGAGGTTATCACCCCCCTAACTTAGAGTCTAGCTTGTCCTCAAGTTAGATAGAGCTGAGGCATGTAATGGCGAGGCGATTTTATTTAATTAGGATTTCCATACTTTTGCTTCAATTCTCAACCTGAGTTCTCCTAAGGTCATATCGGGTCTTATTGCTTGCCTTGACTCTTTCAGGTTTCGAGAGTTTCTTGGGTCTCAGGTTTCTTCCGTATCTCGTAGCTCGCATCGAGACCACCTTTATTCTGTGCATGTTGTTGACTCTAATCAGCTTTATACCTCTCTGAAGGACCTACTGGAAGCTAGAGAAGGTATGAGGGTTGGCTAAAGGCTTGAAGTGTAACTCCCCCTTCAAGTGGGGGAGGGGTTGTCTATTCTTTTAGGATCTCACTACTGGGCACGACACATCTGCCTTTGTGAGGGCAGCTAAATGTACCGGCCGGGTGAGTCCTTTATAAGCCTTTCATATATTTAGATACCTTAGGATTTCACTATCGGGCACGACACATCTGCCTTTGTGAGGGCAGCTGAATGTGCCGGCCGGGTGAGATCTTCATTGGTTCTTTATATAGATCCTTATTTATGGCACAACTCTCATAATTTTATTCGACTCTCTGGCTTTTATTCGAAGACTCGTAGGCTTGGGATTTGGGGTTTTGTTTGGGAAATTATTTTGGGCGGCCAAGCCTCTTTTATTTTGAAGAGAGGAAAGCTGTTCTTAGAGTTTTTCAACATGCACTTTTTTTTTGTGGTCCACTTGCGGAACTTCTTGATTTGGAAGTTGCCTGATGCCCCTCTCATCCTTGAGAGCTTGGCTTATTTCTTCCTTGATATTGACCTGTGAAGAGTCCAAAGTAAAATTGAAATAAAAGCATAAAAACCAAAAGTGAATGTAATTTATTAATTCGCCATTATATGCCTATAAGCTAATCTTGTTATTGCTTTTAAGGAAAATTGGGATTCTAAGTTAGCAGGGGATGTCCTTTCCAAAAGGGGTGTTACTTATTATGCACATGATTTTTTTAATGTGAAATGCAAGTTTTATGTAGGGGAAAAAATGAGTGAAAGGAGAGAGTAGAGTTAGAGAAGGATTGAAAAATGATACCTCGCCCTTGTCGAATGTACTCCCCCCTAACTTATCATTCACTCTGTCCTCAGAGTGTCAAAGTGATAGGTTGAGAAGCGCATTAACAAGGGCATTAGGCTTCTGTGAGTCCTTTGTTCGCTCCATGAGTTCGTAGAATAGTTGCTGCAAACTTTCCACGGAGGGTGTGGTAATCCACATCTGTCATGTCCTCTACTGGTTTCTGGAGGACCAAAATGGTGTACATCCAGTAGAGGATGTGGAAGCCACAACCATTGGATTGGCGAATTTGCTGGGGGCACTTGTGGCTGAAGGCTGGGGTTTGAAGTGTTCTTTATCATACGCCCGTGTGTGCCGACTCAAAAGATCATGTAATTTGTCAGCACACTCCTTTGCCACCTCCTCCGTTGGCGTCCTTGGTGTCGTAGTGTATACTCTTTGCTCTGGATCGTACTGGCTGTCAGAACTATTGTAAATTATTATTGTTCCTTCATGTAAGTTAGTTGCCAGTAGCATCCAGTGTTCTTGATGAAGGAAAGGAAGCATGATGAACTTTGGAGTTGTATGTTGAAGATAGGAGATGAGTGTCTCCGTTGTTCCGAAGTTCTTCAACCCTAAGAGATCATCCTTCAGGTAAGCTGACACCATGTATACTGTGGGATGCCTCCGTCCGAGTAAGTATTGATAAGCAGTCATCAAACTTACTGAAAGAGAACCTTTAAGTTGCACGATTTCTCGGAGGCAATCTGCCATAACTATGATATCTTCATCTATAAAGACAAGATCTTCGTTTTCGGCATAGAGCCTTGACATAATAAGTCGAAGTTCATTGTCTGAAAGACTCTTGCAGGCTTCTAGATCAAAATTGGGAAATGATGGTTCGATGGCAGATAGGGGCACCATTTGTGATGGGGATCTCTTGATGGCTGCCCCCGTTATCAAATCTATTTGTCCTTTATCTTGGGCCAGATCGAAGTGGTAAGGATGCCATCTACTTTTCTCGGGGACCTTGGCCGGCTGCTTGTCTCTTTCCAACTCCTGTAGTGTTTGTCTGAAGGGTCTCCTTTTCGGACGTTGGATTGCTGAAAAGAGGTAGCGAGGGACGTCATCTGTTGCCATAGTAGGGTCGTTGAAGAACCTTCTATCGCAGATAAGTTCCATGGTGTAACGCCCTCGCAGGGAGTGAAAATCTTCATTCATGAGCTCTGTGAAGGGAACTTGTTGATTTAGCGCTAGTATGTGTCGAATGACGTAAAAAGCACTGTCCCCAGAGCCTTCGGCAGCTTGAGCAAGTGGGTTAATTATTTGGAACCAGGGTTGGCTCCAACCCTGGCGGAGAGACGGGCATGTGGCCCAAATGAGTTTAAGAAGCCGGAAAGGGATGCATCTTGCCTCCCCGGCTTCAATTGCAGTGAAGTTAATTATACCGACCTTTAGATCACTGGCACAGAAATTGTACACTTTGGCGTCGCGGGCAACAGTGTCCACAATCATGAGCAACCAGTGACTAGAAACTTGGAATGCCACGGTTATATATCTAGCTTTTCTTGCGATCCCCCTGTGCAACCTCTCAATGGATTTGTGTTGTAGTTCTTTGTACAATAAGCACAAACCCAGAGCGGGTGAGGCGTTGAGAACTGGTTGCTGTCGCTTGGAGCTTCTGTAGATCTCAATAGAATTTGAAAGGAGTGCACGGAAGATCGCCATCTTCACCGTAGATTGAGGTCGGAGAATTGAGCGGAAATCTTTGCGTGTCAACTTGTGTTGAGTCTTTGTGTTGATGTAGATAACATCTACCCCTTCTTTCGCATCATCTACTATAGTGTTTAGGATGAAAATATCCTGTGCATCTAAGGTGGAGATGGCCACCATATCTAAGTCGTGCATCTTGTGAGGTAGAGGTGGCGGTGGGGGTAGCTCTTGAGGAGGAGGTGAAGAAGGCTGCTCTGAATCATCCCTGTATTGTTGCAGAGCTTCATCTTTGTCAGAATCAGAAGGAGTATCTAGGTCTTCATCTGTATCTAGTTGTACTCATTCAGATTCTTCTTGATCTGGGGGAAAGGGCACTGAGGGTTCAGGTTCAAAAACTTGTTGAGCTATTATTGGTGGTAGACTGGTGCTGGTTCCCATTAGAAATTGGTGGAACTCAGCAAAAGCTACTTCTTTTACAGCCTCCCCCAAAGATCCCATGGCGGAGTAGTCTAGGAATTGGTCCCCATAAGATATGTTTACGTGCTCATTGTGAGCAGGGGATTTGGGATCTGTATCACCTTCTTGGTGATCTTTCTGTTGTTCTTGTTGTGCTCCTCGGCTGGGGCCCTCCCCAGCATTGTCTGGGCCATCAGAATCATCATCTGAGGAGGTACTGTTGTTGGAGTCAGCTGAGGAATCATAATCTTCATCCGCATCTTCATCGTCTTCTTCTTCATCCGCTGCTGATTTGTCTGTTGTTTTCTTGCGTGCTGCCTTTTTGTACAGACGATGGATGGATTGTAATTCGTCATATGCCACTTGCACATGCTCGTGTGTCTTGAGCAGTGCGTCGTGGGTTTCCTTCAGATCGGAGTAGCGTCCTTCAGCAGAGAGGAGTCGTGCTGTAAGGTCAGTCACCTGAGCTCTTAGCTGATTGAGTTCAGTATTGGATGACTCCTCTTGGCGATTATTGAGCTGTGTGAGGGTTGTGTTGATGTCATCCAAGAGTGTGCTGAAGACTTTTTGTTGCTTCTTGAGCTCACAGAGGGTCTCCGGCAGAGGTTGAGTCTGCGTAGAGATCCTATCGACCTGTTTCGCCAACACTTCATGCTGGCATTTTACTCCATGGACCAGCTCAGACAAGGGTGTGCAGTGGTCGTTGATATGATCGATTTGCTTGGCCACTATGTCCTGTCATTGCTGGATTCCTTGGAGGATGCTTGGCATGGCGCAGTTCTGCTCGTCAATCTTGGCGACTTGTTTTGTTAAACCCTGCACACACGAAAAAATAGAATTTAATATGTTAGAAGGGTCGGTGAGGAGGTTTCGGATGGTGTCGAATTGACGTCCGAATTCCTCACCGACGTTAGCAGAAGGTTATTGAAGGGTGGGGCGGCTGGGGTCGGGGTGGAATGGTGGTGGTAGTGTCGTGCGGAAAAGACACTATTGGCGGTCCCACAAACTGCGTGGTGACTGTGGAAGGGGTCACCAGCGGTGTCGGGGTGGTGGCGGATGAGAAGGGAGATGACATACCCGGAGAGAAGAGTGTGTCCGGGACTGTTGATGGAAAGACGGTGGAGGTGAAGGAGGTGAATTCGGGCGTTGCAGTGGATAATGAGGTGCCCGAAGTGAAGAAGTGTGGGGGTGATGGTATAGTTGTGGAGAAGGGTGATGTGGAAGATGGTGGAAGAGTGGTTGATTGTTGAAAAATGGAGGATGGTGGGGTGGTGGATGGTTGGGTGGTGGGAGGTGGAATGAGGGGCGGTGGGATGGCGGATGGTGGGGTGGTGGTGGAAGTAAGTTTAACATTTAGACTCATTATGAAAGAGTATAGTGATGAGGTGGTGATTTGTTCCTTTGGGGGGGTGGGTTCTGATTCTGGGTGGGGTTTTGATGTTGGCGTCCCCGACAGCTCTTGTGCCTGTAAAAGCCTTCTGGAAGGTCGTTTGGCAAGAATTTTTGTTGGTTTTGCTGCCGGGGCTGTTATGCTGAGCTCTGTCTGTCCCACTGTTGCTTTCTTTTCGGCGATTTTGACCGAAGATATGAGTTTTGCAAGCTCGTCATCTGAGAATAGGAGCTTGTTCTTGTCATAATCAGCAAGTTCTGGTAGTGGGATCAGCGTTTTGAAAGATTTTGCTGCAGGGCAGAAGACATAATGTAGCTTGCCATCCTTTTCTTTTATGATGAAGGAGTTCTTTAAAGTTTGTTCGTTGGTAAGGATGTTGCCCTTTGTTTGTGTGCATCTGGGTAGAAATCTATCCATCTTAAGGTATTTGATAATAGATGTGATATGACCACCCATGCAAATTTCTTTCCCCAGGGCAAAAGTTGATAGTTTTTGGATCATAAGACGTCCAATGTTGACTGGCATCCCATTTAGGATGGACCAGATAACAAAGAGGTATGATATGATTGCATTTCCTCCTTCTGACCTGGGGAAAAGTGCACCAGCAAGGATTTTGTGAAGTGTGCGCACAAAACCCGATTGAATGTTTGAGGCTTTGCATGTTTTTGCCTCATTAATTGGTATCCCCGTTAAAGATTTCTAGAAGTTGTGTTTGTTGAACTGTGGGTTGTCCATGGCAACAGCTGTGGTTTTCTTTAGTTGCTCCTGGTTATCAATGAAGATTTCATTCAGCATGTGTTCTGTGATGACAACTCTGTTGCCAAAAAGCTTGGTGACCAGCCTACGGTCGCCTCCATCCCGTGTTCTATCTATAGCATTTACTGCTTCTTTTTCTAGGAATGTGAAGAATTCCGTTGTAGGTTCAACATAGGAGGTTTCAACGACAAAGCAGAGTCGGGATAGGTTTGAGTTATCAAGCAGTGTGAGGATTCTATTGTAAATCCCCATCTTCATAAGTATGCTGGGGCATATATATTTTGTTGTTTTCAGAGTTTGTTTGATGGATGGAAGGGTATGGATGTGAAGGTTTTCTGGTGGTGGTGCTGTGGTGGTGATGGGAGGAAAGATAGGGACGGTGATGGTGGCCGGAGTGGTGGTGGTGGTTGATGGAATCAAACCTGCTAGGGTTTGCTCCCTAGCGGTGGTTGGGTGAACCTACTTTCGTGCCCTCTTCGTAGGTTGTGGTGCGGAGGTGGTTGCCTGAGCCTTTTGCTTTCCCTTTGATTTTTTTGTAGGGGATTCTGCCTCAGGTGTAGGTTCGGTGGTTGCCTGAGCCTTTCGCTTTCCCTTTGATTTTTTTGTAGGGGATTCTGCCTCAGGTGTAGGTTCGTATTTTGAGCCTTCATCGTCATCGGAAGATAGTTCTTCCACTTCCTCTTCAGGTGCCTCTGCTAGGCATTTGTTGATCCGGTCAATTTCACATAGTACTTCCATGATCTTGACATTTTTTGGAGCCTTCCCAGTCTTGTTGTAGTTTTCAATGACCTGCTGGAGCTTGGCACAGTCTTCTCGGAGTTGCTCCTCATTCCAGAAAGGGGCATCTTCGGTTCCTGTTGGTTGCTTTGCTGGTGATGCCATTTCTGAAAGGTAGAAAATCATGGGTAAGAACAACATGTATAGAAAAGAATTGGATTTTTATTTGTGTTTATTTGGTTTTATGTATATATATATATATTTTGTATTTTTAGAGATTATGGAAAGCAAAACAGTTTCAGGATCGTTTGGTTCCAAACGGTTTGAAGACCGTTTGGTCCCAAACGGTTTGAAGACCGTTTGGTCCCAAAAACGGTTTGAAGACCGTTTGGTCCCAAAAACAACGGTTTGAAGACCGTTTGGTCCCAAAAACAATTTGAAGACCGTTTGGTCCCAAACGGTTTGAAGACCGTTTGGTGCCAAACGGTTTGAAGACCGTTTGGTTCCAAACGGTTTGAAGACCGTTTGGTGCCAAACTGTTTGAAGACCGTTTGGTGCCAAACAGTTTGAAGACCGTTTGGTTCCAAACGGTTTGAAGACCGTTTAGGGCCAAATGGTCCTTTGTTTAAACGGTTGCAAGACCGTTTGGCACTAAACGGTTTGGAGACCGTTTAGGGCCAAACGGTCTTTCGTCTAAACGGTTGCAAGGCCGTTCGGAGCAGACCTCCAGGAAGACGAACGGTTTGGTCGTTCGGCGGCAAAGGATGGTGGGAAGGAGGCCGAGGCTCGCCCGTCGGCGGCGGCGATGGCAATAGCGGCAGAGATATCCGCGAGAAGCTAGTTCTACCTGTAGTTGATGGTGAAGGTGATGACGGTGGCGGGAGAGAAGCTGGAGGAGAGCGAGGAGGGGCGAGTAGAGAAGCGGAGCCGCACAAAGACGACAGCGAGGTTTCTGGCAGAGATGAAGACGGTGGTGGGAGCCGGAGGTGGCGATGGTCTGTTCGAGAGAGCGATGGTACGCGCGGTAGAGATGAGAAACTGGAATGAAACAGTGAGAGTGAAAAAAAAATCGAGATTCTAGAAGAAAGGAAGGAGGGCTTGGGGTGGTATTTATAGGAAACAGGGGTTTGACCTGATAAAAAAGCTAGGTCAAACGGTTTAGTGACCGTTTGGACTCCAAACGGTTTTAAGACCGTTTGGTTCCAAACGGGTTGAAGACCGTTTGGTCCCAAACAGTTTCGAGACCGATTGGCTTCAAACGGTTTCAAGACCGTTTGGTTCCAAACGGGTTGAAGACCGTTTGGTCCCAAACAGTTTCGAGACCGGTTGGCTTCAAACGGTTTGAAGACCGTTTGGTCCAAACGGTTTGAAGACCGTTTGGTCCAAACGGTTTCGAGACCAAACGGTTTCAGGACCATTTGGTAAGGTTAAGGTCGAACAGATAAAAGTAAAATTATGAGATTTTTTTGTATATTTTCATTTTATTATTTTTTATGTTTTTATGGTTATATGAATTGTTATATTTTCAGAAAAAAAGATCTATGGTAACCTAAAAAGACAGAAGATAAAAGAAGAAACTCAGATCTTGGGTTGCCTCCCAAGTAGCGCCTGGGTTTCGCGTCGCTGGCTCGACGAATCTTTGATGTTGTTATGTTGATGTTGTGGGGTCTTTAATTTCAATGGTTTGTCTCAGCTTTTTATCTTCCGGAGTGTAGTATCTTTTTAAACGGTGACCGTTGACCGTCCTTTCTCCTCCGTTGTTGTCTATAATAATGGCAGCTCCTGTTGGGTAAATATGTTTTATAATGAAGGGCCCAGACCATTTTGTTTTGAGTTTTCCAGGAAATAACCTGAGCTTGGAGTTGAAAAGGAGCACTTTGTCGCCTACGTCGATATCTTTTCTATTGAGATGACCATCGTGCCACATTTTTGTTTGCTCCTTATAGATTCTGGCACTGTGATAGGCAGTCATTCGGAGCTCTTCTAACTCCTACAGCTGGAGTTGTCTATGCTCTCCTGCACTTTTAAGATCGAAGTTTAATTGTTTGATGGCCCACCAGGCTTTATGTTCCAGCACTACTGGAAGGTGACAGGACTTCCCGTACACCAAAAGGAACGGGGTTGTTCCAATTTGTGTTTTATATGCAGTTTGGTATGCCCAAAGGGCATCGGGAAGTTTGATGGACCAATCAGTGCAGTTTCTGTTCACTGTCTTTTCAAGAATCGCTTTTAATTGTCTATTAGATACCTCTACCTGACCACTAGTCTATGGATGGTAAGGCATGGTGACTTTGTGATTTACTCCGTACTTTTTCAGTAAGGCTTCAAAACTTCATTCCAAGAAATGGGTCCCGCCATCTGATATGAGGGTTCTCGGAACTCCAAATCTTAGGAAAATAATATCTTTGAACAATTTAATAACAGGCTTGGAATCGCTGGACACAGTGGGTACAACTTCGACCCACTTTGAGACGTAGTCCACCACGACCAAGATGTAGGAGAAGCCATAGGATGAAGGGAAAGGGCCCATGTAGTCTACCCCCCACACATCAAAAAGCTCAATTTCCTGCCACATAGTGAGGGGCATTTCGTCTCTTTTTGATATGTTACCAGTAAATTGGCATTTGTTGCAGGCTTTCACAAAGTCGTAGGAATATTTTGCTATAGTAGGCCAGAAGAAACCAGATTGTAAAACTTTTAGAGTGGTTTTCTTAGCACTCATGTGCCCCCTGTAGGTCCTGAATGGCAATGCTCAAGGACAGGGGTGATTTCTTCTTCCGGTAAGCAATGACGGAAAAGTCCGTCGGCACAAAGGTGGAACAAGTAGGGTTCGTCCCAGTAATAATGTTTTATGTCGTGAAGGAACTTCCTTTTATCCTGGTGGAAAGCAGATGGGTGGATAATCCATGTGGCTAGATAATTGACGATATCAGCATACCAAGGAAAACCATGAGTGGCCTTCATAAGTTGATCATCAAGAAGAGAGTCCCGGATAGGGATTTTATCTTTCTCTTCAACCTCGATCCGGCTGAGATGATCGGCCACAACGTTCTCCACTCCACTTTTATCTTTGATCTCCAAGTCGAATTCCTGAAGCATTAGCACCCAGCGGATAAGCCTGTGTTTGGCATCTTGTTTCTGAATCAGGTATCGAATGGCAGAATGGTCGGTATAAACGATGACTTTAGAACCAATCAGATAAGAGTGAAAATTTTCAAACGCGTAGATGATAGCCAGAAACTCTTTCTCTGTGGTAGTGTAGTTTTTCTGTGCTTCGTCTAGCGTTTTGGATGCGTAGCAGATAACATAGGGCTTCTTGTCAATCCGCTATCCTAAAACAGCCCCTATGGCATAATCACTTGCGTCGCACATGATTTCGAAGGGCTGTGACCAATCTGGAGCTCTTAGAATAGGTGCAGAGATTAAGGCATTCTTGAGGGTGGAGAAGCTTTGCATACATTCTTGATTGAATATGAAGTCAATATCTTTAGTCAGAAGTTGGGTCATGGGCTTTGCTATCTTCGAAGAATCTTTGATGAATCTTCTGTAGAATCCCGCATGACCCAAGAAAGCTCTTACTCCCTTTATATCTTTCGGTGGCGATAGTTTTGAAATAACATCGATTTTTGCTTTATCCACCTCGATCCCCCTATCGCTTACCCTGTGTCCAAGAACGACACCTTCTGTTACCATGAAATGGCATTTCTCCCAATTCAAGATAAGGTTCGTTTCCTCACAGCGTTGCATAACTTGTCCAAGATTGATTAAACAGTTGTCGAAGGAATCTCCGTAAACTGAGAAATCATCCATAAATACTTCCATGACGGATTCTGTTAAACCGGCGAAGATGGCAGACATACATCGTTGGAAAGTGGCGGGTGCGTTACATAACCCAAACGACATTCTTCTAAATGCATACGTCCCAAAGGGACAGGTGAAGGTGGTTTTTTCCTGGTCCTCCGGGTGTATGGGTATTTGATAGAACCCGGAGTAACCATCGAGATAGCAAAAATATTTTTGGTGAGTTAGGCATTCCAGGACTTCATCAAGGAAAGGTATAGGGTAGTGGTCTTTCCTTGTAGCTTTGTTCAACTTCCTATAATCAATACACATTCTCCATCCTGTTACAGTCCTGGTAGGCACTAACTCATTTTTGTCGTTGAGCACTACAGTAGTGCCCCCTTTTTTTGGAACGACCTGGACAGGGCTGACCCACTGGGAGTCTGAAATAGGATAGATCATGTTGGCTTTGAGTAATTTAAGGACCTCCAGACGAACTACCTCCTTCAGATTAGGATTCAGTTTTCTTTGATGTTCGCGAGAGGGTTTGAATTCTTCAACCATAGGAAGTCTATGCATACACAGAGCTGGGTTTATGCCTGTTAGGTCAGTTATCTTATATCCAATGACCCTTTTATGCTTCTTCAGCTCATCTAAGAGCTTTTCTTCCTGATCTTTTGTAAGGGTAGAGCTGATGATGACCGGGCATAGTTTTTCCTTATCTAAGAAAACATGTTTAAGCCATGTGGGTAAAGTCTTCATTTCAGGGGCTTTTGGTGGCTCAGCTGCTTCTATAATGGTAGCAGCTTTAAGTTCTTCAAAAGTGGCCGTTGGTGCTTCTTCGGCCTTTTCTAGATGTTGCAGGCACTGTTGAACTAGTTCGTTTGCAGAGAATTCAACATCCGGATTGATTAGGACATTTTCTAGTTCGTCAGTAGGCTCGGATATTTCTAACTGAGACATCTGTTGTATTGCGTCAAGAAGAAAAACCCCCTCTTGGATACTAGGGCCTTTCATGCTATTAAGGACTCGGAATTGAATTGCTTCTTTTCCGAGCCTAAGAATGATGGTACCAACTTCGACGTCGATGAGCGCCCTGGCGGTAGCGAGGAAAGGTCTGCCGAAAATGATCGGGTATCTCAAGTCTTCTTTAATATCCATGATAACGAAATCGCATGGAACGTAGGCATCCTTGCCTATCCTTACTGGAATGTCTTCAATGATTCCCATAGGTGCGGTTATGGTGGAGTCAGCTAATTGAATAGTCATTGCCATAGGCAGCAATTCGGTGAAACCGAGACGTTTACACATTGAGTAAGGCATAATGGATATGCTGGCCCCAAGGTCAGCTAATCCTTTATTTGTAGATGCATTTCCAATGCAACATTCAATTTCGAAGGAACCTGGGTCCTTCTTCTTTTTTGGCATTTTGTTTAGGATGATGTCAGAAGTGGTCTGAGCAAGCTTGACAGTTTCTTGCTCCTCGGTGATATACTTTCTTGATAGCAAGGTTTTTAGATATTTTGCCCATGCTGGCACCTCGGAAAGAGCGTCAAGGAGCGGAATATCGATGTACAGTTTCTTCATCACCTCTTTGAACTTTTGAAACCTGGTGTCCATCTTTGTTTCTCGCAATCTACCTGGATACGGGATTCTTGGTTTATATTGCAAAACTTCAGGTTCTGCGGACACTTGGTCTTTATCTTTGCCCTTTGTGCCCTCTGCGGGCTTCTCTATTCCTTGTAGTGGGCTTTCATTTGTCATAAAAGCGGCTGTATCATCATTATCCAGAGTGATCTTGGTAGTCTCATGAAGAGTGCATCCCGACCTTGTGGTGACAACATTCAACTATTCATGTATGTTCTGCCTATGCTTAGGATTTGATTCAGGCTGCCCAGCAAACGTACCTGCTGGGGGCTTTAATTGCGCAGCGATTTGAGTGAGTTGAGCTTCAACTACTTTCTGCTGAGCTTGTTGGTTAGAAAGCATAGTTTGCTGCGATTGTAACATCTGCCTTATCAAGGATATTTCATCTTCTGGTTGGACAAGAGCGGTTTTCGGAGGAATTTGTTGTTGGGCTTGTTGAGATTGTTGCGGCGGTAGCGCCAGCTGAGGTTGCTGAGTATGTAGCTACGGATGGAGCGGAGGATGAGTGTACTGGTAGTAGGCCGATTGGTTTCTGGGGTAGTTAGCCCTAGGGAAGTTGTTCCTGGAATTCCCTTGATTTTGGTTGAAACTGTTTGGGAACCCTGGTGGTAGCCTGCTAGAGGATCCCCCCTACGTTTGATGCTGAGGATTAGCGGTCCCAGCAGGGTTTCCATACTGAAACCCTGGATGATTCCTTGGCTGATTAGGGTTGTAGTAGACTTGCCCAGGGATAGAGTGGATAGAGTTAACTTGTTCCGGTAGTTGTTCTTCCGACTGATCAATGATAGGTTCATATGGTTGTGGTGGTGAATGCATATCCATCATCACATTATACATCATACCGCAGGAAAGAGTCAGATGATCAGAAGCATGACAAGCCTCACAGGATCCTGTGACGGCTTTGACTTGTTGAACTAGAGGAGTTTTCTTCTTATCAATCTCTCCGAGAGAAGTCTTGAGAGCTTGTTGTTTGTGAACTATAGTTTTCAAGGCTTCAGCTATTGCCTTTATCTCTATAGATTCTTCAGCTTTGTAAACCTTGAGAACACCTTAACCGGCTGACCGTCCCCAGTTGGACTGGTTTTCAGCTCCGAGTGTAACAATCTTCCAGGCGTCCTCATAATTCTTTCTCATGAAGTTTCCTCCAGATGAGGAATCTAAAAACTATTTAATATCATCTCTCACTCCCCGATAGAAGGTTTCTATTAGTTGGTTCTGGGAGATTCCATGATGGGGGCATTTATGCAAAAGTTCTTTAAACCTTTCCCATGCTTCAGAAAGGGATTCTCTAGGTAATTGAGAGAAGTGATTGATCTGCCCTCTGATCTCATAAGTCAGTGAGGGCGGGAAGAACTTCTCTAAGAACTTTTCCTCTAGGGGAGCCCAGGTGGTTATTATAGGTTCTCTGTCAAGTGAGTTATACCAACTCAGGGCCCTCCCAGACCGAGTGAAATGGAACAAATGAAGCATTATCGCATCAAAAGCTACTCCAGCTTGCGGAACTAGGCGGCACAGTGCCTTAAACCTTTTCAGATGATCCATGCAATCATCTCCAGAACCTCCGGAGAAAGAGATGCCTTGCATGATCTGGATCCACTGGGTTCGAATCTCGAAGTTGGGGATATTGATAATTGGAGGTCGGACCGGGTGGTTATCCTCATAGTTCTTCGGGACAGCGTAGTCCCTCAGTTGTTTGTTCCTTAACTCCAACTGGGCAGCTTGGGTTGCTGCTTCATTTTCAGCTCTAATGCGAGCCTGTTCTTCCGCACAAATCTCCACTTGAATCTGGGCACGAGTATCAGCGATGAGTTGTTCCCTTTGAGCGGCGATGGCGTCGTTGACCCTCTCCATCACCAAAGCAGCCTGGCGTTGATCTTCAACCATTTGCCTGGCCCTTTGGCGATCGAGTCAAATGCGACGTTGGAAGCTTCTCTCTACCTCAGAGTCGTACTCTGGATCAGGGGAGAATCTGGGGTTATGCACTGGTTGCATACACATTTTCTACTTGAGTAGAGAGAAGAAAACACCTTTTTAGATGATGGCGGAGATATAATGAAGTTTAAGAAGATATGGTTTAATGATTAAAAAAAAGTGTAAAACCCTAACCAACTAGAAAGATACTAAATAAAATTAAAACGTTTCGTTGTCCCCGGCAACGACGCCAATTTTTTGATGGAGCTTCCACTTACGTGGAATTGCGTGCACCACTAAAAATCCTAAAGATGGTAAATCCTTAGGTTTAGCCTTGCTTACACTAGATAGAGAACTCCACCCACGTATGTTGAGATATGTGGAAGTCTTATCATAGTATAGTTAAGGGTCGAATCCACGGGACAACGGTCTTGTTGCAAGCAACAAGATGGAAAACGTTGGAATTTCACTTAGTCACTTAATAGTAGGTACTTAAATCAGAAGGTTGGTTTTGTTGTTTTAAACTAAGAACATGCAAAGTAAAGAAAGCAAGTAGATCTAAGGAGTTAAACTATGATAAGAGTCACTAGGGTGTGATCGGTTTTTCACCGCCACTACACACGGATCAACACATGCAAAGCAAAACATAACCTGCAGAAAGAGTCTAGTCAGTTAGTATCTTTGTAGACTTAGCTTCCTTTCAGGTAGCTAACTACGAGAAGTGCAGGAATGTTGCAATGCCAGCCATTCCCAAACAAATGGTCACTTACTTTGCATCATTCCCCTCTCGAAGTGTGTTCCTCAACTTACCAAGGTTGCACTTCCATACGTCAACTGATTCCATTTCATAGTATGAAAGTGAAACAAATGATAGTGAGTTTACTCCACTCCTTGAGATACACTTCTAGATACTGAAACAAATGCATGGTGGATACATGCACCAAGAACCAACATACAAACGAGTTTCAAATCTAATAGTACAAACATAGACAATTCATACTAAAAGATAAAAGATAACACAAGTTGGTGATCAAGCAACAAGCATTCATTAAACGTTTGATGTTGAACTGAGAAGATAAAAACTCTATATTGCAAACTATGGATTACATTTACATGATATGAAAGCATGGGTAGCGGGGCTACTCCCCGCACCCTAGTGAGAGAGACTACTCGCTCATAACTAGGACAAAGAAGGAGGTTAGAAGAGGGAGAGAGTGCATCATCCCCATAAAGGAGATAGGAAAGTCAACCCCTTGGAGAGAGAGAGAAACGATCCACCAGCTTCACAGGTTGCGCGATGACGAGATCTCCCTCTTCCCACCTTCTTTGGAAGAGAGAGAGAAAACAACTTTGAGATGTAGTGTGGGTCTCAGACCGGAAGCCCCTGGGCAGAGGATGGAAGTCGGATTTGCTCTGGAGTGATTGAGGCAGCCTTTGGATGTCTGAAACTTGTCTCTCGTGGAGGACCCTTGAGGTCTTATTTATAGGCCTTAAGTGAGGTCCAAACAGTCTTGAACCCGTTTGGGCCCTGAACCCATTTGCCCTTGCCTCCATGCGGTCTTCCAGATCGTTTGGTTTTATGCGGTCTCGAGATCGTTTGACCTTATGCGATCTTAAGACCATTTAGCCTTCATGCGGTCTCGGGACCGTTTGGCCTTCATGCGGTCTCGGGACCGTTTGGCCTCAAACGGTCTTGGGATCGTTTGGGGCTTTTGTAATTTTTTTGTGTTTTTCTGCAAGGATAAAGAAGAGAAAAGTTAATCTATTAATGTGTCAGCAATAAGGTAAAAAGTTAATGATTCTATCTAATTTATGTAAGAAAGAGTATGGAAAACTAAGGAAAACTAATAAGATAACATCACAAAATGGGAGGTTATCAATCGTCAATCTAAAGGGGATTAGGTATACTACATATAGTGCTAGTGGAGGGTGATTCTAGTAGGGAAAGAGTTGTGGAATAAGAACTGGCATCACCTATGCCATGTTACTGGTGTGGCTGCTACTTGAGGTTTCTCGAGTCAGACAAGGTGAACTAATTTGGATGAGGTAGGTAATAGAAGGCCTCAAGATGCCCACGCATACCAACATAGTACTTGTGATTCCCTGCATTAAACCACAGAATGGTAGATGCTACCTGAAGAAAACTGTCTATCAATTAATGTCCCTTAAGTGTAAGCAGTTTGGGCCCACCTTTAGATTCTCAACAACCTTGGATTTTGGGTATCCAATGAGAATGTCCTTGTCATACTTCTTGCACATAGCCACCCTAAAAAACTTACTGATTGGAAATTGCCCCATATTGATCATCAACTTGTGAAACATGCATCACATAAAATGCAACTCATTGAAAGAAACCGGGTGTGTCCATCCTCCCAAAAACCATCTTTGATAAATTATAATGGAGGATGTGAAGAACTACACTATGGCTATGGGTCTCTCTAGTTCACTCTCTCATAGGACACAACATCGATGATCTTGGACCAAAATGCTTGATAGTTAAACTCTTGGAGTTATGGTCAAATCTTCATCATCAAACCCCATATTCATAAAAAATCTTTCTCTCCCAATGATATTTCCTCATTTCATAGTACAAAATCAATCATCCTAGGTCCCTAATTATCCTACTCTTATAAAGTCATAAAATAACCAAGAACGAGAGTGAGGTATGTCTTTGTGTTACCCATGGAGATAACCTTCAAGATAGAAATGTTCTTGAGTAGGGGCTTGGCCTTATTGGTTAATTCAAATGCCTATAGTGTCTCCTCAAATAGGAATTTGATGGCATCGATGTGACAGACGAATTTTTTCTAGAAGTTCTCGAGCTTGTCCTCTGTCTAGATAGTAAATGGAACTACTACATATGATCCTTTATCCCCCTCTACTTATTCACTCCCATCAACCACTTCAATCTTGAGATTAAATTCCTGGGTGTGAGAGGGCTCTCATAAGGGCCTCTTGCCTAATCATCTACTGCTAACCATGGTGGCGATGGATATGTAGATGTGTAGGATCTTGAAATGTTGAGTTTATGGATGTCTGGGAGTGCATGGTGTGCAACAAATGTTGCACCTCATGATTGAATACATGTGTTGCCTTCTTCTTTGCATTGAGCATGGTGTGAACTATAGGTGCACATAGTACACCATGACATCAAGGTCAAGAAAGGAAATGGTTGCATCTCTATGGAGTGAAAAAATTATAGTGGGTGTCTGTCGCAAGGTTGAGGAGTGGAGAGGGAACCTTTGCACGTCTCTAATGGTGGTGTAGATGTACTAGAGTAGGTCATCAGTAAGGGATCTCCTAGATCCTTGTACTAGTGATATTAGTAGTATAGATATGAGATAATCCTCCTCCTCTTTCATGGGAAACCATAGCAATGTGGGGACACACTGAAGGAAGCTTGAACAAGGTAATTGGAAGCTTGTCGGTTTGCTTATGGCACCAATGATGGTTGGTTGTTCTTTGTGGGGGTTGATTGCTCAACATAGGGCACAATGTGCACCTGGGTCAAGATTTGTACCCTTTTCTTGAATAATTACCTTTGTGCATGATGTGTTGGGTTCTATGCATGGTGTGCATGGACCCATACTTCCAGCAATTTGATGAACCTCATGGCATGTCATGCAACAAGTGTGCAGGTTGTGCACATATTTAATACCATTGATTTTTTGACCCACCATTTAGCACGTTGTGCTGGTATTTGAGCATGCCGTACGATTCTTGAGAATGAGAAGATTTTTTGTTGATGATGGCGCACAACATACCATATGATTGTCACACTGTGCATGGAGACTACAATTCTCGTCTTACCTTTTTTTTATTGTGTGCATGATGTGTTGGATGAATTGCACATTACAAGAAATTGTTAACTTAAAATCCCAAATAATAGTTATCATGCAAGAGCATTAGGAAGATATTTTTTCACATATATGTACATGCACAAAATAAAATTATTTAACTAAGTACGCATTACGGAAATCTATATGAACTACAAAATATGGGCTGCCTCTCACGAGCACTTGGGGTTAATATCCCTCAATCGGACAAAGTTTTTCTTCTTCTTCAAATAGGCTCAAACATGATATATTGATAAATGTTGTCTTCATAGAGGTTATCCTCTTCTCTTCCCACTCTCGTATTAAGTGTTGAATGACTAGGTTTAGAGGCTTCAAAGAAAATGTATTATGCTTCTCATAAATCTTCATAATCACCCCACCTTGATCAACATCAATTAATGCCTTAGCAATTCTAGGGATGAGCATCATAGAATAATGTCTAATAGGGTTCCACCATTGCCTTCCAATATCACAAAACCTATAGGTACATAACAACCTTTAACCTTCATCAACATATTTTCTACCATAGCCATTGAGCTTTCTATAGAATGACTTGGCAACAAAAAATGTATTTTCATTTGCTTGGATGCATCTAATCCCATTCGAGAAGGTATGTTCAGTGGAATAACATTCAAGGTAACACCTTGATCTCATAACATAGTAGAAAAATGCATCTTATATGACCTAAGATGTAGAAATATACATGGTCCCACTATTCAAGAGAAAAATTAACTAATGTTGTAGCACTTACATCAGGTGCAAGAACTGTGTCTTTAAGTTCATTCTTCTCTCCTTCATCAGTTGATCCCTTGGATAGAAAATTATAGTATAATTTGGTCTTCCAACTTTTCCTCGTGAGTGGTCATTGGACTAGATTGTGTAGTTGGCTGCACCATCTTATTCCTCAAATGAGGTAACACATACGGGGTTCCAATCTTCTCCTCTATCTTAGATTTAGTGTCACTCCTATTATGGTTATCAAGTGTCATGTCAATGTTTTTTGGCATCATCTTGTTGAACACCTTTGATGGTATCACTTGCATGGATTGCTTTAATGGTTCACCCTCCTTGTCAAATTGATATAAGCGGTTGATGTGGATTGGCACATGCTCCCTAGGGTTCACCTTGGTATTGATTGAAGTAGCTCCTTCATTGTCTTAGAGTCCACCGATGGCTGAATCTACTTGTTGTGTTTGAAGCTCAATCCCTTCAAATGAGGGTGCTTGGTTGTGCATAAGTGCATACACCTCATTGATGAACTTGGAGAGAATGCTCAAGCTGATCATTCTTTTTAGGTTGTTTATGGCGGTTTTATTCACATTGTTGATGTTGGTCATTGTCCTTCTAGTTGAAGTTTGGGTGATTTCTCTACCCCATACCGTAGGGTTTGAGGAAGGATTATTTCTTAGGTTCTTCCCCATGAAATTCACATGCTCCTCACTGAATACTAATGTAGAAGCATTGCACTCTACATTGTGGTGTGGATTATTACAGAAGTCACACACCATCACATGATTTACCCAATTGACACTTATGTCATTAAGTTTCTTTGTGAGCTTGTTTAGATTCACATCAAGAGTTTTGATTTCCTTAGTATCACTGCTACTATTTATATTGCCCATTCCCTCTAAGATTAGTTCATAGACATGATGTCAAATCATACTTTTGCCTTCCCTTGCATTCTAATCTAGAAACTCTCAACAATTGCATTAATAGTTGAGGTTGTATTATGGGATATACCTCCGTAGAAATTTCTTAGTCAAATTCATTCTAGAAAGTTGTGGCATGGACACGTGCCAAGTAGCTTTTACTACCTCTCCCACGCATCAACCAATGTCTCTCTGAGATGTTTCTCAAAGCTACAGATCTTCTTCAGGATCTCAATCATCATTCTAGAAGAGGCAAAGACATATATTGTCATCCATCATCCTATTGATCTTCACAGTGTTGCATATATCAAGGAAGTTCTCCACATGAAGATTAAAATATTCTTTGGCCAAGCTATAAAATTGGTTCTATTGCATAATGCCTATTAGACTTGGGCCTAATGTGAAGAACATATCATCTACAATTTGTGTCACTATTTCTGAACTCAACACCTCATTAGGATGAGGGGAGGTGTAATCAAGCAATGCCTTCTCAAATTCCAATTTTGTTGGAGAATTGGCAGTTGATTTAGATTTACTATTATTTTCCCTTATCACTTGTGTTCTCCTACCAATTAACACTAACTCAGGGTTGTCAAAGATCTCTATTAAAGAGTCCTGACTAGACTAGGTATGCACCTTGCATGGTCCCTACACAACTAAAATAAAATGAGTTTAGTTCCATAAGGATTGATATGGAACATAAGAATTAAACAATATAGGAGGCTAATCCTATGAAATTACACAATTGGATAAAAATGAAATAAATTGAATCAGAAAAGAAGTTTGGCTATCTAACAATGATGAAAATTTTGATATGGGCGTAGAGTGTGCTATCAACAATAAAACCAAAGAAACTCCTTTCCACCTGAAATTGTTTGGGTCACAAGTAGTATAACATTGGGTCAAATCCATAGATCGACAGAGCAATTCAACGTGAAACAATTTTAATTGAACATACAATTCAATTTAGAAATGGTTGATTGGTTTATTAAGATAAGTATTAAGCTATGATTTTCACATGCTTTCTTTCAAACAATCCATTCAAGGAATACATTTTTTACCTAAGCATATACTAATCACATGATGAACAATTACACAAATTGATTTCATTATCTCTCTTATCCACATATCATACTATAATAGGATGAGTGATTTTTAGCTATTAGTCACCTAGTATCTAGATTATCTATCTCCATATATTAATTCTAGCAATACAGATTAAGACCTCTTGGATCCCTCTAAAGAGAATCATAGCTCCACCTTTGTAGAATATACAATGATATTATAGCATACATGAGTCACTATTCAAATTTATGTAATAGAAATTATACCTCTAATTTACCTCCACTAAATTCATATCTCTATCAAGGTATGAATTTGGGTACATAGAAAACCATGACCATTGATTGTCCTCAACATTCAATAAAATTAGAAAAGAGAGAGAGAGAACATAATATTCAACACTATTGTTCATCACATGACTAATATGTTCCATTTGGGCACCATATACATAGGGTATTACTCCATAGAAAATGATGAAGTGCAAATAAGGTTAAACACCATGTGACATATTTGGGAATTAAATCTACATAAACTGCTAAAGTGATCATGTTCTTGCGCCAACTCCATCTTAAGACACTACAAATTGCTAATAAATGCCCACTCACCTTATTTTTTTTTGGGAACTAAGGTGGATCTTATTCCTTTACACTTTTGAGAAATCATCTGAGCCCCAAGCACATGTCAGGAATGCATAAATCTCACAAAAAGGAAAAAGCTACCCCTTCTAGTGCTAAAATTCTAAAATGGACAAAAGAGACTTGGTAGTCCACACAACCATGAAAATCATATTATCCCCTAAGCCAAAAGAGAAAGAACAAATACTGAGAGAGAATAATACATGAGAGTTGTTCCATGCTAATATCTAAGGGTGCTACCTAGGTGGTGTATACTACCCTCAAGAACATATATACACCATAACTAGTAGAACAACCTAGAAGTCGTAAGATAGCACTGTGTTAGGATAATCACATAAACCACATGTTGGCACACTACACTTGTGGTTGAGTGTCCCCAATAAGGACAAGTTACACAACAACCTTAGCCCATCCCATAGACTCTCTTGAATACCCAAAAAAATAAAGTTGGGAGTAAAAGATAGTATGGTTGGAAAACAAGACTCGAAGTCGAGTTTCAAAGGAAGAGGCCTATCTTAAGGAGAGGGAGTATTAAAAAGAAAACAAATCATCCAACCTAAAAGCTTGGATGGATAGGCATACAAAATGGTTACAACACCACGATCCCTTAAATTAACATGCCCTTTTGTGTCACCTCATACTTAGATTCTATTTATTAGACTAAGATCAAGATAGACTCTAAGTTGGGGTGGGGGCGATAACATCCAATTTTTGTGTGTTACATACCTATTTCATCCTTCATTTCTCTTACCATTCTAGGTTTTAAGTTGATAAATATTACTTTTACTTGCAATTAGGAATATTTACCCTCTTGTTTATAATTTTGCATTCCTATCGGAAAATAACAAGCAATAAACACTCTCATTGGTCAAAAGGAGTTAGTTCTTGATGACTAATTGGGTGACATAGAGCAACACAAAAAGCTTCAGAGGAAAGTCATCATACACCCACTAATGAAACTATAGAGCTACCTTGTTAGTCAATGGGACAAAAGACCCATATACCCCATCAGTGGTCACATACTGATGGATGTTTGTTTTTCTCACCAACAAAAATCCTTCCATAGCAGCTTGACAACCGGTCTACATCTCAACCCAATGCTCAGTCATCACCCCAACGTCAACATTTAGCCTCTGATATCCATTGATTCCCGGTGTGCTAAATGCCCTTACACCCGACCCTCATTTGTGTACAGTGCATGAGTAGTGAGTGTAGTTCAACGTCCAATCAATGTTCATAACATCCTTGCAACTTACCAAAGATGATCGATATTCACACACAAACCAGAAAATGGCCTGCATCCATCCATCCATCAATGAAGGTGCTTTGAGGCTTCTCACCCAATCGAGATCTCTACAAAGCTTCCCGCCTCCTATATTAGTTAAGTGCATTCCCCAAGGCACCTTCCCTGAGACTTGGAGTGCAAGCAAGGTACCCTGCACTTGGGTTCCTCAAGAATACACCAATCAATATAAATAGGGGTACCAAACCTTCATTGAAGACGACTTTGGCCATCACAAAAACTATGTTTCTCGAATCCAATCCCGCCATTGACCCATCCAAAGGAAAGGAAGAGAGTATCATCTCCACTTCTACAGTCTTCCACAACCATCTTCAAGAAGAGATGGACCACAAAGGCCATAATATCACTCACAATCACCATCTAAGAGAAGCGAATGTTTCTCTCAACGTTCAATACTACTATGGCTAATGTTTTATTGTATTTCATCCTTCTTCCCCACTTTGTTCATCTACCTTCCCCTTTGCATCCAGTTATGGACATCATCATTTGTGAATCTATATTTCCTCTCATGAACATGAGTGGATAGACCACCTTACATGGGTTGGAGTATCCACTAAGGCTCTCCCAACATGTATATTTTTGTATTCCCTTGAATGTATATACTCATAGCAATATTTATATGCTTGCTCTTGTTCTTAAATGATTTATTTGTATGATTAACTACCATATTATAATGTTTGGCTTCTAATGAATCTAAAAGAGTAGAATTAGTTCAAATCTAGATTGAAGTAGTAGTATGAATGCACAAAAGTGTTGAAATACTAAATCTCGTGATATTATGTTTGTATATTCAATTATTTGTTTGCCATCTAGAAAGAGACATGCTCAATATCTAGATCTAACCCAATCTCAAGAGAGGAGGGAATAGATTGTAATGATGATTTCTCATTGCTTAGGGTATACTATAGGTGTGAGTATTACATGTTGGTAATAGTACCTAATGGTGAAACCCAATCCAAATTGTATCCATATATGAAACATACCAAATAGATCTACACTCTATTTTGATTTGTTAACTAGTATTATTTAACCTTTTTTGCCTTCTTTCTTGTTTGCTCACTTTGTTCTGTAAGGAATAATTAATCTACCATTTTGGTTCAATTTCACTAAGATTAGATTTCTAAACCTAAATAGGTTGTTACACGTGTCCATGTGTTTGACCCTACTTACTATACAAGGCCCCATATATTATAGTTGTGAGTTTCCAGGTATCCAATTTAAATTTAAAGTCTAATTACTCTTGATTTGCCTCCATTTGTGAAGCATGGTTCATATGTGATCACCCATTAATATGAATCTTCTAGAGTGGAAAGCTTTATTCTCGAGAATTTCCCATTTTTGTCTCCTTCGTAATCCTTGCAAATGGCAATATACTTGGTGGTTGGATCTGATTTTGTAGATTCTAAAGCTTGACTGGATTGATGGAGATTGGAAGACATATATTTTGATCTTTTTTTAGGCAACTAACCTCTCTAAAATATTACTACATGCTCTTTTTCTCTTAGTGAATACATTACATATCCATGGTCATGTCATACATACTTTAGATGTTGTTGGAGTACATAATCTTAAGATGATTCCAAATCACCCGTAATAGTTGATAATTAATGATTTTAATGATTTGGGGCTCCATGGAGTTCCATAAAAGAAAAGAGGAGGCTAGCATGATGCTACTCCCATTGGGAAAGGGGATCACCAATTAGAGGTCCCTCAGTAAGGTGCTTGCCCTTTCCTTGACACTTGAATTAAATGGTTATTTTACAACTCAATTGCATGTATTTTCATCCATTTAGTTTGGTAGAGGTGATGACAAAATAGTGGACTAGAAGAGGGGAGAGTTGATGATTATTCTCTTCATATTCCATTGAAGAGGACTATTGACTATACTCGATACGTTGTGTTGTATACTAGACACATCGTTTTGTAACTCAGAGAGGGCACACCATGACTTTTTGATTTGAGATACACCATGTTGGTATGATACAAATCACTTTCAAGAAAATTATGACAATGGTGGGAATGACATATTGTGGGAACGACACGTCATGTTAGACTTCACAAACTAAAGTAGGAAACCTTAACCTAGTGGTTGACATTCTGTGTTAGGGATATGACGTCGTGTTTGCTGCACCCAAGATAGGATTTTTATCACGAGAAAAATACTATGTCATGTGATAGACACGTCATGTCTGTACAAGTATTTTGATTCTAATGAACCTAAAGGGGGAAAGAAGGAAGAGGATAAAGAAGAGAGAACACATCAATTGATGTAAGGGTGTTGGCGACATGATATGGTTTCTGGGATGGATTTAAAGACAGAGATGTTAGGCGATTACTCACCTCTGTGATATGATTAAGTAGAGTGTGATGATGAGGTTAGGAGAGGAGAACATGGTTGATAACTACATTCTTGGGATAGGAAAAGATTCTCCCCAAGGCTTAACAAATTCTACACAATAGTTTGTTGCTTTCCTCCTATTGAAATAGATCTAATGATCTGATACAAAACTAAAGGATAGATGAAATATTTTTGTGTGTTGTATTATGAATATGGATGGCCTTTATGTAGAGTGTGATACTAATCCTGGTATAAACAAAATAATATGGTAGAGTAATCTAATAACAAGGAAGACAATATATCAACTTTGCATATATTAAAACAAAAAATCCACAAAATGTCATATTTAGGCTATCTGAAAGGATTTTGTACGATTAAGTGTATATAGGTAGAAACTGCACCCAAAGATGACAACAAGAGGCTAAATCACTATCCTTAGGAATGATCACATTTTCATCATTTTCATGCACGAACCCTAGCTACAAATATCCACCAAACAATTGAAAACTACCCACTCTTGCTAGATCTATCTCCATATAGGACAAATAAGGGGAAAATAAGAGACTTCTGGAGAAAGAATCTAATTTCAAAATAGGATGATAAGAATTTCCTATGAGGGTGCAAAAAAGATAAAATAATAGAAAAAAGATAAGAAAGTTGTGGACTTACATGGATTCAAACTATAATAGCTTAGGATAGGAACATGATTCCAAGCTTTGATCTTCAAGAACTTTGAATTAGTCACAACATGCAAGAGCCTTTCTTCATGTTACACAGTATTCCCACCCCAACATTGTGTTTCCAACTCCAAAATGATCTAATAGAGCCTAGGGTCAAAGGGAACTGACACATACATGTGTGGATGGGGGAAATTGCACTTAGCCCATTTATAGCTCAATTTTACTTCCATTTTGACCAAAAGGCCTACTTTGACATCAAAAACGAATCAAAGAAACTTAAGTGCCCATTTCAACCCACCGCACATCAAAATGTGAAACTCAATCAAGGTGGTCCAGACATACCTGCTTCAACCATCAATTGACGACCATCTCCACAAAGCAAGATTACTAAAAAAAGTGCAGAATTATCAACTAACAACCATATTACCACAAAATAGGGTAAATTAAAACCGATCATATATTACTATCTCAAACGGAAACGTAAACATCAAAGTTCACAACCTTCCATCACATATCTCATATATCATACCATAAAGGTATATATATACTGTACAATGGCCATCATGCCACAACCTGTCACAAATGATAACATGTTCACATATACAATCCATACATGTACAACCATGGCATACTGCTAAAAACCTCGTATCGATGTACAACATATACAAAACACCCCAAGGATCTGAGAGTAATGGGATGACACATAGGACTCTACTACACATACTAGCAGCATATCCAACCTTCAACAAATACGGATCTCCTTGATGCTCTTCCTCAACTACACAATCTCTACCACGACGAGCACGACCACCTAAAAGATGTGGAAACCCATGGGGTGAGACTAACATCCCAATGAGAGATATAACTCTTCGCCAACAAATATTGTTAACACAGACAAATATGTAGTAGAAAAGTAATATTATTAGCAAAATGAGAAGATTCCGTTAAATGAACAAGTAAAACTGATAACACAGATTAAATAGTTTAAGCAATTTCAATTGATCAGTAGAACATCATATTTCTTTTAGAAGGAATATGAAGAACATGCATAAAGGGTAATAGTTGAACAATATAAGAAACAAGGCAAAGGGTAACATCCAATGTGATTTGTGTTTGACCCTAAGAAGATATACTAGATGACTGTATCATGTTTTTTATTATGCCCCATGGAGATGAGTTATACCAATCATACTCCAACCGATCACTGCTAAGTTGAAAATAGTGCCATACAAGATCTAGGATGATCGGACTCCTATGATCTCCCACATCCTTGGTCAGTCTGAGTCTGCCTCAGTGACATATAGAGTCCAACTGCACACCAACCTAGTCCACCTTTGTATATAGGCACGACACTAGTAAACATGGTATACAATCTCAATCATCTGAGGTACAACCGTAGTTGTCCTCTATCACATCAAATATACTGAGATATGACTGCAACCATTCTCTTGCCAAGGCATGACCACAGTCTTCCTCCATAACCTATAATTGTAGATGCAAGGATATACCCTCAATTTGCACCCCCACATATTTAACAATATGCGCTCTGAGTTTCCCTTAGGAATTACTTGTTTCACCATCCAGCAAATCCTGACACTGGAATGGATCTATGGCTCAAGGAAACTACATGATTAAGGTTTCACTTGATTATTTATTGCCAATTATGTATCTTTTATTGCATCAATCAACACACAAACCCTAAATAGATTCTACAAGGATAAGGGTAGATTGCAACTCTAGAAGATATAAAACATATTAATCATAAAGATGATCACATCATCACATGATATTGTCTCACTGCTTTACACCAGGCCATCACCATTATCATATCATCATGGGATAACCTTCTGTTATCACATCATCAGAGAACATCACTTCACACTAGAAACCAAGACATCATTAAGGTCATCTGGCCATTCACATTGTTCCCTACAACAACATCATTAGGTCATCATGCCTCATCAAGGCTCATAATTATCACCATGTGTTACATAAGAGATACCATAAAATCACAAGCTATGAGATTCATTCAACTTGCAACATTAGGGTTACACAAGTAGTAGATATATAACACTTCAATACATGATAATCACTCAAGCAAAATAAGCATCACATCATGTATTCAAGATTAGGGTTAGGGTTTCTCATAGTTAATCAATTAGGGTTTTTGTAGCATTAACATCATATCCTATAGTTCACCCTTTCACACATTCTTGGAGCACATTAGGTTAAGCATCATCAGCATAACCAAATAAGATGTAGTGACCAAACAAGTACATCATCGTATGTAGCGACCATATGAGCTACATCACCACTAGCGACCACTAGGCATTGTCTGCCCTAGCGACCACTAGGGTTAGGTCATCCATAGCGACCACAACATGTGTAGAAACCATAGCACATGAATGCCAAACATAGCGACCACCAAGACATGAAGTGACCGCATGACTCAACATATGTAGCAACCACAAGGAGATCATGTATAAAGACCACAACTTAAACATCACATGTAGCAACCACAACACATGTAGCAAAGCATAATGACCACAAGGTCAAGAAAATAGGGAAATACCATAACCATGCAAGGTCAAGATAACATAGCGACCAAGGTGGTTAGGGATAGGATTATTGGGACTAAACCAAACCCAAACCATAACTCCCACCATATATCATAGTGACCCAATAAATAGGAGAAACATGGAGACCAAAGTAGAAGTAAAATGCCAAGAGTCTGAAATGTCACCAAGGCAAAAACCTCATGAAGGTGATGAACATCAAAACCATAAAAACAAGCTTTACAAAGATCAACATGGAAAACATGATAAGGGGAAGAAAACCAAGTGTCAAACGCATGTGAAAAGGAGTCAAAACCTCCATCTTCCATAAGATAGCCAAACATGACCATAGGTATAAACTCAATGTTCAAGATGCATGTAAGAACCAACAACTCCTTCATCCATTAATTCTTAGGTACACGAATTAGGGTTAAGAGAAAGAGATAATCTACACAATATTACTATAGAATCATAAACCCTAAAACAAGGTATCATCATCAAGCAACTTATGATCATGTTTTAGAGATAAGATAGCATGCATGCAATATTATGTGCAACAATAATAGAGGTAAGAGTTATATAACCCCCCTTGAGATGAAGATCAACTCCAAAAACATGGAAGCTTTAAGAGAGAGAAGAAATACCATGCTTGGATCAACTCCACGGCCAATCAAGATCACCTCGAGAGAAGAAGAACAAACCAAGGTCAAAGGAAGCTCAAAGGAGAGAAAGTAAAAACCCTAGGTCGAAAAAGAAAGAGAAAGAGGAGCTCTTCATCTCACTCAGGTACTACCATGGGGGAACCATGGATTCAACCTCTATGGAGAGAAGTTCCTCAAGATAGCCGCCATGGAGAACCATAGTCCCGACCAAGAGAAGAAAAGGAGGATAAGGTTTCAAGAAAAAAATATGATCAAGAGGATAAACCACTTACCAAGCACAAGGATCACCAAAAGATCAACAAAGTAAGATGCTCCAACCCAAGATCGCCACATACATGGGTTTGACCACCTTCTTTAAAATCGAGCACCTCCACTTGCACCACTAAGAACAAGGCCGACTCCAATCAAGAAGGGATAAAGAAGAGAGAGCTAAAGGGGTTACTTGCATGTAAAATGACAAGCATAAATACCCAAGGGTAGGAGAGAGGTGAGGGATACGAGGTGTCAAGATACTAGAACATCTAGAGACACTTGTACCTCTAAAGCTCGGCCATACATGCACCCAAGATATGCATGCAAGAAAGGGTGATAAAAACAATAGTATGTCATGACCGCTTGGTCCACTACAAATAAATGATTAAAGAAAACCAAGGCAACCACATGGTAGCGACTGCTACCCATGTCACCCAAAGCAAAGGGTCACTACAACATCAACACAAGCCAAAAACTAGCAACCAAGATCAAGGACAAAGCATGTTGATCACTACAAATACAACCCAAGGAAGCACTTGGGCTGATACAACCACAAGACCAAGGAAAACACATCAGGTGCTAGACTCAAAGATCAACAAACATGGTGGACACCAACTTCAACTCATGCATCCATGCAAACCCTAGCATCAACACATGATGCCACCTCATCACTTAAGGTCCAACAAGGTGCTCATAAGCATCATTCCCTCTCTCATGATGAAAAAACATAGGAGGCACATCCAACATGTGACAAATTGCAAGGTAAACCCTCATCATGGGTAAATTGCAACTTGATCAAAAATAAGCACACACATAACATAACTAACTCAAACCTTATTCAAACTGGACCAAACTGAAAACATGATCACATGTTATTAAATCATATCAAGAGATTAAATTAAGGTTCTAAGTACCTTATTAAGCAAAAGCAAGCAAGATCAAGTAGAAATCTAGGTCAGGGGTCTTACAACCATAAACCGAACAATGATTTCTCCCCCAAAATCCTACGTGAGAAGATACATATACTTCCTATGCATCTCATCCTCAAGCTCCCACGTGGCTTCCTCCACACCATGGTGATGCTATAAAACCTTAACCAACACTATATACTTCTTCTTTAGCTTCTTCATCCTTCTATCAAGGATCAACACATGCCCCTCCACATATGACATATCCTCTTCCAATTGAAACTATACAAGGTACAACACCAACTTGATATCAGGGTGACACTTCCTCAACATCGAAACATGAAAGACAAGATGCAACATGTGCAACTCAGGTGGCAAGTCCAACCTATAAGCCACCTTCCGAACATGTGCTACCATAGGGTAAGGTCCCATGAACCTGGGAGCCAACTTACCCTTCTTTCCAAACCTCAATATGCCTTTTGAAGGAGAGACCTTGAAACACACCCATCTCCCACTTAGAATTCCTGAGGCCTCCACTGATATCAACATAAGATATATGCATGTCCTGGGCTGCCTTCAACTACTGTTGTATCATCTTAATCTTCTCTGTAGTCTGTTGCACAAGCTCAGGCGCCAAAAAATGATACTTTCCCATCTCATACCAACACAATGGAGATCTACAACATCTCCCATACAAAGCCTCGTAAGATGCCATATCAATAATCCTCTGATAGTTGTTGTTATATGCAAAGTCTATCAAACTGAGGTGCACATCCCAACTGTCCAAAAACTATAGAACGCAAGCTTTCAACAGATCCTCCAATGTCTGTATAGTCCTCTCAGACTCTCCATTTGTCTGTGGGTGAAATGTCATACTAAATCTCAAATACGTACCCATGGTTGTGTGTAGATGTTCCCAAAAGAGACTAGTAAATTGAGGACCTCTGTCAGACACTATCGTCACTAGAATACCGTGTAGATGTACTATCTCATTAACATACACCTGTGCCAACTTATCACCAATATACATTGACTTCAGAGGGAGGAAGTGTACTAACTTGGTCAACATGTACACTATCACCCATATGGAATCATGACCTTTGGCTATCCTAGGGAGACAAACCAAAAAGTCCATCATGATATGATCCCATTTCCTTTACGGTGTAGACATTGGTTGCAACGTACCTTTAGGTTTATGATGCTCATCCTTAACCTACTGAAACACTAGGCACTTCACAACAAACTCAGCTATGTCATTCTTCAAGAAAGGACACCAATAAAAATCTTTCAGATTATGGTACATGTTGGCGCTTCCAGGATACTTAACATACATCAAGGAGTGAGCCTCTTCAAGAACAACTTCCTTAGATCATCAACATCTGGCACAATTGTCTTTCCATGGAAACATATTGTACCATCCTCTGACTCATGGAAGTCATCACGCTTCTTACTGCCAAACCTTGCCCAGATCTGTTGTATCACAATATCATCACATTGTTCATCTCTGATTTGTGGCCTTAATGTAGGCTTCACTTGCAAATGAGCCAACAAGCATGCCAACAAGGAGACTTCTAACTTCACATTCATCTAATGCAACATCACCTACATGTCTCTCTTATGGCACACTAAGGAACAAAACTGTGCCTCATCAGCAGACGGTGATGAAGAAGACTTCCTTCTAAAAGCATCTACCACCACATTTACATTCCCTAGATGGTAGTCTGTGGTGCACTCATAATCTTTGATTAACCCCATCCAACGTCACTATCACATATTTATCTCCTACTTCAAGAAGATGTACTAAAGGTTCTTGTGGTCGGTGAAGATCTGACACTTCTCGTCATAAAGGTAGTGTCTTCAAATCTTCAAAGCATGGACCACAGGTGCAAGCTCTAGATCATGCATCCGATAGCTCTCCTTATTTTTATTAACCCGTCTAAAAGTAAAAAAAAATCACAATTTTGTCCTGCATCAGCACACAACCCAAACCATTCTTTGACGCATCATAGAAGATGATATAACCCTTCCCTTGTTCTGGAAGGACCAAAACTGGTGCACTAGTCAACTTCTCCTTCAAAATCTGGAAAGAACACTGACACATGTCATCCCAGACACATGGTACACCTTTCCTTGTCAACTTAGTTAGGGGTAACACCACTGCATTGAAGTTCTTAATAAACCTCCTATAGTAGGCCTAGGAAACTGTGAACCTCTATAGGTATCTTCAGCTGCTCCCAATCTAACATAGAGTGAACCTACTTAGGATCCACACAAACACCCTCAGTAGATATCACATGCTCAAGGAAAGACACCTCCTTCACCCAGAACTCACACTTGCTGAACTTGGCATACAACTTATGCTGTTTCAACAAAGTTAATGCCTACTATAGATGTTGTTCATGCTGCTGGCTGTCTCAGGAGTATATCAGGATGTCATCGATGAACACAACTATGAAATGGTCAAGATAAGGCTAGAACACCTTGTTCATTAGGTCTATGAACACTACTGGTGCATTGGTTAGCCCAAACGACATAACCACAAACTCATAGTGAACATACCTAGTCCTAAAAACCAACGTGGGTATATCATCTGCCTTGATCCACAACTGATGGTATCCTGAACTTAGATCTATCTTAGAGAAAATTGTAGCACCTCTCAACTAATCAAATAGATCAACTATCCTCAGCAACATGTATTTGTTCTTGATCGTCACCTTGTTCAACTGTCAACAATTGATGGACAAACTCATAGATCCATCTTTGTTCTTGACAAACAACATGGGATCACCCCAAGGGGAAGTGCTTAGTCTGATAAATCCCTTCTCTAATAGCTCCTACAACTGATTCTTCAACTCCAACATCTCAACTGGTGTGATCCTATACGTTGTCTGTGCTATTGGCTGTTTACTAAGAACCAGATTGATCTCAAAGTCAATCTCTCAAGGTGGGGGAACACCTAGAAACTCATCAGGAAACACGTACTCAAATTCACATACCACTGGCACTTCTTGGACACTAGTACTGCTCACCTTAGTATCCACCACATGCACGAAGAAAGCCTCACACCCCTACCTCATCAGCCTCTCTACCATTATTGTTGACACCAAGAATGTTGGGAGAATATTCCTATCTCCTTGGAAGACCCATGAAAGATCACCATCAAAGAACGTTGCCACATTGGAACTATAGTCCAAGATCACGTGGTACTTCTCCAAGGTATCCATTCCAAGCATCACGTCAAATCCATACATGTCGAGTGGTATCAGATCCACTTGAATGTTGAGTCCTGGGAAAGAAAGAACACAAGATGAACACACCTCCCACAACTCGACGGAACTAAAAAGAGGGGTTTCTAATAGAAGTCTATCAGATCTATGACTAACACACAAAGAACAACTATATATCACATCTCTGGTGTTAAAAGAGTGTGTCGTACCCAAGTCAACCAAAACTGATATAAAGCAGGAAGAAGACAAATTAGAATGAAATAACTCCATCTGACCTATCACAACCCATGGATTGACCACTCCTTACGACTGACTCATGGTGTAGAATCAAGCCATTGTCTGTTGTCACCCCCATCCTCTATTGGCCTTTCTAGACTATCATGTATGTGATGCATGACCGCATCTTCTACCTCCACCACCGCTAAACTATTGTCGCTATCGTGACCCTTGCTGACTCTATCTCGGATGTTGTGTAACTTCCTCATCCTTCACTGGGAAAAACAACCTCAGATGTCCCTACTTTCCACACCTATAATATCTCCTTGTGTCAAACTACAACCTAGACGACCCTATCACTGAAAGTGATGCCGCACTGTGAGCTTATGTCGGCAGAAATCTACGACCTTTGCCCTTTCTCGAAGAGCATTGAGATTGAACCACTGACCTCTGCTGTGTCTAAGCTACTAAAAACCTAGGATTCTTGAAGCCTCCAAAAGACTGCCCCTGAAACTATGTCAGTCTCTTCTTAGTGTTAGCCTCATGCTTTTTTATTGCCGACCGCTCTATCCTTCTCACAAACTCCATAAACCTAGCAAAATTCTCTATGTACTCCAAAGCTAACACCATCACAATCAACTATGTGCTCAAACCTTTCTCAAAATATCGGATCCTCTCCTTGTCCATTGTATCCATGTGAGGACAAAACATTAGCAACTCCATGAACTTGGCCTCATACTCATTGATTGTCGTAGATCCCTGACAGATCTTTTCAAACTATGAGATATTCTCATCCATATATGTCTTTGGGAAGTATAATCTCACAAACTCCCACCAAAACTCCTCCCAACTAATCACCACTCTAGGCCTCTTCTCTTCCTTAATGGCAAACCAATGGCCAACACTAGCCTTCAGCAGATACACTGTGTGCTTCACCTTATCCCCTTTATGGATATTGAGGATCTCAAAGGCCTTCTCGAGCTCCGTCAACCATATATCTACATCTACCGGGTTTTTCGTACCCACATACTCCAACTCTCCAACGCATCACAACCTCTCGGAGGTCTTGCTAGAACCCTAGGATTCCACATTGGAAACAACTGCTCTCTCTTGAGGTATGGGCACCCTATCTGCCATATGTAAAATCGTAGCCATAAACTATCCAAACATGGACTGAAAGGCAGGATTGTCTACAATATATGGGTCAAACTAAGGCACTTTAAGCACTTCATCTACTCTTGCCTTCCTCCTGGTAGCACCTCCTGGTGCAACAACACTACTCTCAGCATGTTCTTTGTGTTCTTCAAACATATCTTTTTCTTCTTCTTCTGCATAAGAAGAAGATACAATCAGATGTGTTGGATAACACAAGAACAAACACAAACCCTAGTCATATGTCCATGTATTCTCAACATACCTAGATATCTAATTCCAAACCAAACTATGATGACCCATTGCTACAAAGAAAGATTACTCAAAACAAAGTGCGAAATTATCAACTAACAACCATATTACCACAAAATAGGGTAAATTAAAACCGATCATATATTACTATCTCAATTGAAAACATAAACATCAAGGTTCACAACCTTCCATCACATATCTAATATATAATACCATAAAGGTGTATACATAACTATACAATGGCTATCATGCCACAACCTATTACAAAAGATAACATGTTCACATATACAAGCTATACATGTACAACCATGACATACTATAAAAAAACCTCGTATCAATGTACAACATAAAAAAAACACCCCTAAGGACCTGAGAGTATAGGGACAACACATAAGACTCTACGACAAAATTAGAAGCATATCCAACCTTCAACAACCACGGATATCCTTGCTGCTCTTCCTCAACCGCACGATCTCTACTACAACAAGCATGACCACCTAAAAGATGTGGAAACCCACGGGTGAGACTAACGTCCCAATGAGAGATATAACTCTCTGCCAACAACTATTGTTAACACACACACACACACACACACACACACACATATATATATATATATATATATATATATATATATATATATATATATATATATATATATTGCAAAAAAGTAATATTATTAGTAGAATGAGTAGATTCAGTTAAATGAACAACTAAAACTGATAACACATATTAAGTAGTTTAAGAAGCTTCAATTGATCAAGAGAGAAGGAATACAAAGAACATGTATAAAAGGTAACAACTAAACAATATAAGAAACAAGGAAAAAGGTAACATCCAATGTGATTCGTGTTTACCCCTATACAAATATACTACATGACTATATAACATATTTTATTATGGCCCGTGGAGAAGAGGTATACCACTCATACTCTAACTGACCACTGCTAAGTTGATATTAGTGCCATACAAGATCTAGGAGGACCACAATCCTATTATCTCCCACACTCTCAGTCATTCTGAGTCCTCCACATTGACATATAGATTCCAACTTCATAACAACCTAGTCCACCTTGGTATATAGGCATGACACTAGTAAATAGGGTATACAAACCCAATTATCTGAGTCACAACTACATCTGTCCTCTATTACATCAAATATACTAAGATATGACCGCATCCATTCTCCTATCAAGGCATGACCACAGTCACCCTCCATAACCTGTAATTGTGGATGCAAGGATATACCCTCAACTTGCACCCTCACATATTCAACAATATGCACTCTGAGTTTCCCTTAGGAATTACTTGTTTCACCATCCAGCAAGTCCTGACACTAGAATGGATCTATGGCTCAAGGAAACTAAATGATTAAGGTTTCACTTGATTAGTTATTTACGATTGGGTATCTTTTATAGCATCAATTAAGTTACGATGTAAAAACCCTAAACAAATTCTACAAAGATAATTGTAGATAGCAACTCCAAAAGATATAAAACATATTAATCATAAAGTTGATCACATGATCACATGATATTGTCCATTGCCTTACACCAGGTCATCACCATTATCATATCATCATGGGATAACCTTCCCTTATCACATCATCAGAGGATCGCCTCACATTAGGCACCGAGCCATCATTAAGGTCATCATACCATTCACACTGTTCCCTACAAGAACATCATTATTTCATCATGCCTCATCAAGGCTCCTAATTATCACACTATGTTACATAAGAGATACCATATTAATATCAAGCTATGAGATTCATTCAACCTTCAACATTAGGGTTACACAAGTAGGAGAGAGATAACACTTCAATACATGATAATCACTCAGGCAAGATTAGCATCCACATAAAGTATTCAAGATTAGGGTTAGGGTTTCTCATAGTTACTATATTAGGGTTTCCGTAACAATGCTTAACATTATACCCTATAATTCACCCTTTTCCAAATTCTTGGAGCACATTAGATTAAGCATCATCACCAGAACCAAACAAGATGTAGCGACCAAACATGTACATCATCATATGTAATGACCATCACCATGTAGCGACCATATGAGCTAATCACCGCTAGCGACCACTAGGCATTGGCTGACCTAGCAACCACTAGGGTCAGGTCATCCATAGAGACCACAACACATTCATGCCCAATGTAGCGACCACATGAGTCAACACATGTAGCGACGACAAGAAGCTCATGTGTAGTGACCACAACATAAACATCACATGTAGCGACCGCAACACATGTAGCAAAGCATAGCGTCCACAACGGTCAAGCAAACAAGGAAACACCATAACCATGCAAGGTCAATATAACATAGAGACCAAGGTGGTTAGGGCTAGGATTATTGCGACTATGCCAAATCCAAACCATAATTCCCACCATGGATCATAGTGACCCCAACAAACATCAGAAACATGACGACCAAAACATCAACAAAATGCCAAGAATCTAAAATGTTAGCAAGGTGAAAACTCATAAAGGTGATGAACATCATGTAACACCCCGCACCAAACAAAGCGGGATGACTCAAAACAAAACTGAGGAAGAAAGATTAAACAAATAGATTATTGGAAAATACTGAAAATTAAAACCAATTTCATAAAACTGCCAAACAACAAAAACCTTTACATGTGAGTGCTTTCATGCCTCAAAGCACTTACTGTGTGTGCCATCATCTTGTTACCAGAAAACCTATTCCAAAACATATATACATATATCCATTACAACTGTTCATAAAAGGGCACACAACCAGCCCCATATCGAAAGCATGTCTACAAAACATCCCCAAATACCCGAGTGTACAGGGACGACTCTAGGACTCTATCCAATATCACTTCCAACCTTGTCATTTACTACCTTTCCTGATGCTCCTCAACCTCTACTATAGAATCTCTACCTCCTTGTGCACGTCCACCTAAAAAGGATGTGGGAAACCCACAGGGTGAGATTCTGAATCTCAGCGGGAGATATAACTCTCCACCAACTCTATTATTATCATAAATAAGGTGATCAAAATAAGTAGTAAAGTTACAACCAGGATAAGAAGGTAATCATTATTAATAGAGTAAGCAGTTGCTATTGGATTATGAGATATATTAAAATTATAAAAGGAACATGAAGAACATATATATTCCCTGGCAACAATAATGTATAAAAACAAGCAAGGCCTCATCCAATGTTTCTTCATTTGATCCAATACAAGTATACTATGTGACTGATTACGTATTATATTTTGCCCTGAGGATTTGGGTCGTACCACCCAAATTCAACCGAACACTGCTAATTCAAAATCAGTTCCATACAAGGTCTAGTTGAAGAGCCGGAATCCATGACCTCACCCACTTGGTCGGTACGAGTGAACATGTAATGACATCATCATTTAGACTGCTATCATTGACATATAGTCCACCTGTGCAGATTTAACCCGCCTTGTTATAGGTCACGACACTAGTGAGACTGAGCTACAGCCCACAGACGCACTCTTATCAGGGTATGACCCACAACCAATCCTGTATCACATATCACTGAGCTACAACCCAACGCAGTACTCTTATCATGTTATGGCCTGCAACCAATCTTGTATAACCTGAACGTAAGGGGGCATTCATCCTCATCCCCGCATATTCAAAAATATGAGCTCTGAGTCAAACTTATTTCACCATCCAACAATTGTTGACACTGAATGGATCTATGCCATAAGGCAAGCTACATGATTAGGTTCCACTTAATTAGGTAGGTCATTTAAGTGTCTTTTAGCATCAATCAAGTTACAACATAAAAACCTTAAACAAGCATAGCACATCACAAGAACATAATTGGGCATATAAGGAGTGATCTCATCACATTATCACTTTATGCTTATCATTCACCACGTTTCTCATCGCAAGGACCACATACTTTGGGGCAGCAGCCCCTCATCTCATTACTAATAATCCTCTCATACAAGGCAATAAGCCATCACTAGGTCATAAGACCATTTTTCTCCTCTTTCTATGATACCAACATCTCACATGCCTCATAAGGGCCATTGAAACATATCATAAACACCATATCTCTTACCTAGCTATGCATATCAACTTGTGTTACATGCATAGTTAGGAACTTATAACAAGAAAGATAACACATCATCATTACTATCATTTCATAAAGATTCATGTCACTCACATTACATCATTAGGGTTAGGGTTCTCTTTAACTGATTAGGATTTACAAGGTTGGATCAAAAACCATCCTCATATTATCACTTCCATCATCACTATGGAGTGTGTCATGAGATTACAGGTCACAAAAAACAACACTCCTTCATTGTTCATACAATCAACCCATAGGGTATCATATCATATCATGTAACCCTATCATTAACATGATGTAGCATAATTACCATCACAAGGTATCAATTTAGACTATCTTGGTGTATTAGTTTAGACCATCATAGTGTATTGGTTTATCACTAGTCCAAGCATGTCAGGTTATCTACACATAAGGTGTCAGATTAACCACACAAGAAGTGTATTGGTTTAGCACCAAGGATGTTGGGTTAACAATTGCCATCAGGTGTCGACTTGTCATCAACATAACATGTCGACTACCTATATGCAAGGCACAAGGGAATAACCTCCCCAAGGCGTGTTGGTTTATCCCTACATGAAGATGTGATAGGCAACACTACTTGAAGGTTTGACAGGTAGCACTAAGTGTGTCGGGAAACCCTAGGTGTGATGGGTTGTTAGGGTTAGGGTTTCAACAAGGCATCATAGTTCACTTCCCTAGGGTGTATCAGGCAACCCTACATGAAAGTGTGTCAACCTCTTAGTCAAACAAGGCATCACGATTTAGCACTCAAGGCAGACCAACTCACATGATACCATCCTGGTCATGATGGGCTAGCAAGACACAACGCTCTAACCCCATCTAGGGCATAACAGGTCAACACCCTTAAGGCATATCGATCTAAGAACCTCTAGGGCATGACGGGTTAACACCCATCAAGCCTATCCGTTTAACATTCCCTAAGTCATGACGACTTGTCACATGGTGTGTCGGCCTATGTACCACAAGTCATGATGACCACTCACCACTTAGAGCATGTGTGTGTCAACTTGTCATCTTCAACCTTAGGAAGATCAACCACTAGTCCATATACTAGCAAGGCAAGAAGGTGCAAGGTATGGACAACAACTTAAACAAAATTCCTTCATTGAAATTGTTCTCAAAACCACCAAAAATTACTAGCATGCATGAGATAAATGATATAGATATGAGAAACAACATAAACACGTGAAAGAGTGACAATAACAAAGGAGGTTAAGAGTTATATAACCCACCTCAAAGATCACCACCAAGATCCAAGCTCCAAGGTCAAGCTTAAATCTCACGAGCTCAAGGTAGAATATGATCCACCAAACTTGATCACCACTACACCTCCAAGGAAGAATATGAGACCAAGGTTAAGATGGTTCAAGGTGAAAAGGATATATACAAGATCCATGGCAGAGAAGAAGAAGAAAGCTAGGAAACATAGCTTACCAAGGTTAAAGATGGAAGATGATAAAGGAACACCACAACTTGGAACTCGTCCACCAAGCTCCAAAAGAACCTCCATAGATCCTTAAGATTCTCAAGGTCATCCACCAAGAAGGATAGAAAGCAAGGATGGTCGAAAAGATCCTCTTGAATGGAGAGAAAGAAGATTATATACTAGGGGGATGAGAGAGAGGTCATGGAAGAGGTGTCATCACCTTAGGAGCTTAGGTAATACTTGTCCACAAAGAAGGGGCCACATGCAACAACATGCAAGACATGGTGATATGGCCAAGGCTAGATCTCACCCTCTTGATCTCCTACCAAGGTCATGCCCAATATGCCAAAACCCCATACACTCACACACCGATAGGGCACAACCCTACACACTCACAAACCGATAGGGCACAACCCTACACACTCACAAATCGATAGGGAACCACCCTACACACTAAAAAACCAATAGGGAACAACCCTACACACTCACAAACTGATAGGGCACAACCATACACACTCACAAAATGATACACAGCCTCTCCAAGGCTCTCTAACCCGAGACAACACGTCTAAGAGAAAAACACATCTCACTCATGTGTTCTACACATCACCAAGGATGTCACTTCACAACTAATACCCAAACAAGGTACCCATCTCTCTCTCCTCCAGATGATGCCAAGAGAGATAAGGAACACTAGAGGTGGAAAACTTGCACATCAACCCCTACTCTAGGTGAATTGCAATTTGCACTAAAACCACACCACAAAACACAAGTATCATCCAAACAAGCTCAAACACGAAACTTAAACTTTCTACTGGACCTAATTACATCTTAGATGATTAGAGCAAGGTTCTAAGCAACATACTTAGTCAAAAAATTAACATGGCTATCCCAAAATGTGGGTCAGGGTCCTTACAAGCCATAAATTCCTAATAGGGAATTATCCCCCAAAATCCTAAGAGAAAGGAGAGGGGTACCTCCTCCTCATCTCTTCCTCAAGCTCCCACGTGGCTTCCTTAACACCACAATGATGCCAAAGAACCTTCACCAACACTAGGTCCTTCCTCTTCAACTTCTTCACTCTCCGTTCAAGGATCAACACTGGACCTTCCACATAGGTCATATCCTCATCAAGCTCTACCTCCATAGGCTGCAACACTAGCTCTGTATCCGAATGGCACTTCCTCAACATACTCACATGAAACACTAGATGCAACCTATGAAATTTAGGTGGCAACTCCAACCTATAGGCCTCCTTCCCAACACACGCCACCACTGGGTAAGGTCCCATAAACATGGGAGCCAACTTACCCCTCTTCCCAAACCTCACATTACCTTTCTAAGGAGAGACTTTCAAATATACCCTGTCTCCCACCTAGAACTCCAAGGGTCTATAACAGTTATCTGCATAAGACTTCTATCTATCATGTGCTGCCTTGAACTATTGTTGGATTACCTTGATCTTCTCTGTTGTATGCTGCACAAGCTCAGGGCCAAGAAGATGATACTTGCTTGTCTTGTACCAACACAACAGAGATATGCAAAGCCTCTCATACAATGCCTCATAAGGTGCCATGTCATTGCTACTCTAATATCTGTTGTTGTAAGCAAACTCTATCAAACTGAGGTGTATATTCCAACTTACTATAAACTAAAGAACACAGGCTCTCAACAGATCCTCTAAAATCTGAATGGTCCTCTCAGATTGGCCATCTGTCTGTGGGTGGAAAATAATGCTAAATTTCAACCGCGAACCCAAGGCTATGTTCAGTCATTCCCAAAACTGACTCATGAACTAGGCACCTCTATCAGAAATGATAGTTGCGGGAACACCATGAAAAAGCACTATCTCATCCACATAGATTTGGGCAAGCTGCAATACTGTGAATGTCATCTTCATGGGAAGGATTAGAAATAGTTTTTGAGCAAGAGTGTGAAGATAAACACAAAATGGCACTTTTGACTCAAAACCATATGTATAGTGCACACTAACTTGACAAAAACAAGTTAGAAACGGTTATAAGCAATAAAACCTTTACCTTTGTGCTTACCATTGCTTTTTCCACTTGTTGTCACCCTCTACACATCTCACTTTCTTCTTTTATGTGGATTGACAAGTCAATTTGCAATTCAATAGCTCAAGTCAATCCATTTGCAAGTACCTATAAGAAGAATGATGAAATGGTCCCCAATCATATTTTTGGGTCCGGAGGGGTTAGTTTAGCAACCCAAGTCCTATTGCTCTTGGGTGCTTTCCTAAAAGGACAACAAGTAGAATAATGACCAATTTCATTGCAATAGTTGCATGTGCCCATAGTCTTGGAACTAGAGGATTCTCAATGGAAGATTGGAGGTCCTTTATCTTTGTTGTTCCCTTGACTACTATCATACCCTAAACCATGTCTACCAATTTGTTTAGTAGTATGGTGTAGGATGTCATTAAGACCCTTTTTACCAACTAAGAATCTTTGCAAGGATGATCTCAAACTGTCATTATAATGCTTAAGAGAAGAAATAGTAGAAAACAAATTATTGATATTATCTCTAGCATGCAAAAGATCATTTTCTAAGCAAAGAGCTTTAGTTAAATAAGAATCTCTATCAATATGAAGAGCAGCAACATCATTCTCTCTATTTGTAGAATTAGAACAAGATTCATGTCCATTGATTTTAGCAAGCAAGGAGGCATTTTCTATTTCTAATTCATGCAAAACAAAATCTTTGTCCTTGTTTTCAGATTTAAGAACATCAATATCATGCATGAGAGAATCAAAAATTAAGGTATGCTCTTCATTAGAACTAGTCATAAGAGGTTGAGCTTCTAAAAATCTAATCTTATCAAGCAAACTAGCATTTTCAAGTTTAAGAGAGTCTACTTGGCTAAGACAATCATTTTTATCATCAAGCAAGCAAGAATTAGCATGTTCAAGATCATCTAATTCTACATGCAAATTATCAACAATTTTAGCAAGCTTTTTTCTTTTCTTTTTAGAAGACTTAAGAGAGGCACAAATATCATGAATAATAGCAATCAAAGATTCTTTATATAAGGAGTTTAGATTTACCTCACTTGAGTCTTCACTTGTTGATGCTATAAGAGCAAAATGGCATTCTCCTTCATCACTAGAGCTTGATCTTGATCCTTCACTTGAATCTTCACTTGAGCTTGAGTTGGAGGAGCCACTTGAGCTTGAGTGCCATTTCTCCTTCTTCTTGTGAAGATGAGTCGTTTTGCCTTGTGGGCAATCTTCCTTGTAATGACCCTTTTTTCCACATGTGAAGCACCGAATGGAGGATGACTTGCCTTTGTAGAGTTTACCCTTGGAGTACATGTCATCTTCTTTAGCTTGAGAGGATGGAGAGACTTTTTCCATGATAGCTTCGATTTGAGCCTTCATTTCAGCTTTCTTCATTCTCTTTAGTTCTTTCTTCTCTTGTCTTTCTACTTCCTCCCTCTTGTCAAGTGTAGCTTCATGTGCTTGTAGATTTCCAATGAGCTCTTCAATAGGAATATCCCTAAGAGACCTTGCTTCTTCAATGGAAGTCACCTTGGGTTCCCATCTCTTGGGGAGAGTTCTAAGGATATTTGAGTTGATCTCTCCACTAGACATAGGATGTCCTAGAACAACAAGACCATTCAAGATGGTGTTGAGCCTTGAGTACATGTGGGCTATGCTCTCCTACTTTCCCATCTTGAAGTTCTCAAGCAGCCCTTTGAGCATGTAGACTTTGCTTTCCTTCACTTGATCTGTCCCTTCATAAGTGATGCAAAGCTTTCTCCATACCTCATAGGCTGTTTCACATGAAGAAATCCGGTTGAACTCGGTGGGGGTCATGGAGGCATATAGGATGTGCATGGCTCTAGCATTCAAGGTTGCTTTCTTCAAGGTAGCTTCATCCCATTCTTCAATCTTTGTCTTTGGTAGCATGTATGGGTTGTTCAACATTTGCCACATCTCAATACTTGATCCTTGGATGTAGAATTGAAGTCTTCTTCTCCAATAGAGGAAATTGCTCTTATCAAAGATTGGAAGGCTGGTCGAGAATCTCCCTCCTAGGTAGTCACCCATCTTCTCCTACTTGTTGAAGTATGCTTGGAGAAGACCCGCTCTGATACCAATTGTTGGATCCTAGATGGGTGATTAGAAGCTCTAGAGGGGGGGTGAATAGAGCAGAAAGCACTTACACAAAATTCATTAAACCTTCAAGATATATGACAAGATAAGGTTGCTAAATAGGTAATTTGAGTGCAACTAAAACATGCATAGCAAGGATGAGAGAGATTGAACATACACCAAGAGACAAGCTATTTAGAGTGGTTCCACACTTCAAACTAGAAGTGTGTCAGTCCACTTGCCTAGAGAGGTCAACCTCTAGGACTTCCAAACTATTTCACTCTTATATATTCATTCATAAGACATACAATACATGACCAACCAAAGGACTTACCTATCCAATACAAAGAGTCTTCAACCTTACCATGGACTTACCCACTTTGCAAGAGTCTTCCGCCTTTCTTCCAAGGACTTACCTACTCTTGCCCAAGTCTTCAGCCTTACAGGAATTACCCACTCTTCTTGGATCTTCCGCCTTTGACTTCACCTTCACTCGGAGAAGCTTCCACCAAGGACTTACCCACTTGAGCAAGGAATCTTCTGCCTTCACCAAGGGCTTACCCACTCTAGCTCCAAGTCTTCAGCCTTGATCTTCACCAAGGGACGCCTTCCCTTGTTCTTCTTCACCTCTCTTGAGCAAGAGAGAGAACCTTCATCTTCATGATTGAAAAGATAGAAAGGGAGGTGGTGGAAGTGAGAACTTCACAAGATATACATGTAGGACTAGCTCTCTTACAGATTTCCTACTCACTCTAATGGATGTAGCAAGTGATTAAGATTAGAGAGAGAGACAGGAGGCTGTAGGAAGCACTCAGCTATAGAATAGGAACCTCACATAGAGTTTGCAATGAATGCTCAACCTTGGAATGAAGCCCAAGGGGTCCTATTTATAGCTGGGGATGCCTCTTAGCCTTTGGGAACACTTGAGAATGAAAACTAGCCATTTTTTGGCTTGCAACAGATCTATTTTCACTTGTTGCAACTCCACAACGGCTAGAAATACTTTTCTGCACTTTTCCGTACAGTGCAATCGGTCGAGTTTCTATAAAGGTAACTCGACCGATAGAGTAAAAGACAAAGCCGATATTCAGACCAACGGTCGAGTTTGTCCTGAGGAAACTTGACCGACCAATGAAAATCAATTTGGTCAGTTACTCCATCGGTCGAGTTCTGTGTAAACACAACTCGACTGATGCAATCTCCAGAAAATTGATCAAGGATGATCGGTCGAGTTTTTAGGCTGGGAAATTCGACCGACAAAGTGCCTGTAATCAATTTTCAAAGTTGCATCTAAAGTGCTCTAATATTCGATCTAAGTGCTCCTGATATTTTTCTAAGCTTAATTACAAGTCATACAATCATTACAAGTGATTTACAACATGATTCTAATGGGTATACATCGTATTACAAAAACGTGCACTTTTATGACTTTTGACTTGTCTTTTCTCCAATTTGATATGCGCAAGTTAGGGCATTTAGAGTGTGTCTATACCTAATCTGAAATCACTCAAGTAGAGACATTAGACACCAAAATGTGGAATGGTTAGTCATCATCAAAAAACGGATTTGGCCAATTTATACGTGAGTCAACATTGACCTAATTGACCTTGAGTCAACAATCTCCCCCTTTTTGAAGATGACAAACCATTCCATAAATGTATTGAAAGCTTTCAAGTAAAATCATACCTCCGGAGAAACCTAGGGGTTTCAATAGAATGGAGTTCATATGCTCCCCCTCAATTGATGAGCATGGAGTTTTCATACTCCCCCTCAATTGATGCTATTTCTCCTGCATGGTTAGATTTCATAACATTTATAGAATACTATGTCTTCTACTCACATATGTTCTACACATATATGTCTTCTCCCCTTTACCTTCTCCCTTTACATGAACATACTTCTCCCCTTCATGTAAGACATGCCTTCTTCCTCTTTTAAAAGAAGACATACCTTTCTCCCCCTTTGTCATTTCAAAAAGTGGGGTTATGAAGAAATAAGAAACATCACTTGTTAAAGAGAAAGGAGATAACACAAATATATATAAGGAGAGTAGAAGAGCACAGACAGGGCTTGTCCAAGCATAGAAAGAAAAGCAAGTTAAAGCATATACTTGAACAACCCAAAATGCAAGATAAAGTGCTGCAGAAAAACAATAAATCGCAATTTTAACCCTCAAGATGATGGCATTTGACCAAATACCATCAGAGCTCATCGCGAGGCAATGAGTCTTTCTCAGAAGGTTGTTTTTGCATGAAAAACACTAGTCTTGCACCAAAAACTGAAACTGGAGAAAAAGCTGCATAAAATCCAAAACTACTCCAATTTCTACATATAATGTAGATCTATGTACCCTGCATCACAATGTTATGCAAGCAACTCAAGATAGTAGATATGCAATTCAAGGAACAAGCTTGAGCATGTATGAGACAAGATACAAGCATAGAATATAGATGAGCCAATTATAAGCAAGGTTAGAACTACATGTATATGAACTACTAGTAGATAATATCACAAGTTAGGACTACTAGTAGGATCTAGATCATAGCATGATATACCAAAAGATACACAAGATAAAGCAAGCTATGATTAAATGTAGAGATATATCCAAACAAAGAGATAAGCAATTTTAGAAGCATGAAAGGATATAACTCCCTGGATATGCATCCTTACCATAAGATGATTACCCCTAATAACCTCAAAGTTGTATCAAAACAAGATATACACCTAGATAGATGTAGCAAGTTATAGTACAACAGAAGCAAATTTTTAGACACAACCAAGAGATCCAAAGAGATCATCATCAAAACCTGCAAAACAACTCAAAGTAAGTAATTGTAAGATATAGATATACCAATTTAGAGCAATTATAGAGATAGAGTTGTAAGCAAGATCGGCAGTTTAGAACATGGCAATATGCATATATAAAGGTACCAAATGAGAGTGCCAAAGAATAAGGCTATTGGTTAAGAAAATCTAGTTGAGAGGGAAATTCTCATTCAATAAGCCAACTGTGTATTTTGTGCACAGTGTTATCGGTCGAGTTCTATGCATTGACAACTCGACCGATGACAGTTGTTGGTAACACCCATTGGTGCCTATCGGTCGTGTTTCAAACAGGGCAAACTCGACAGACAGATCAGCTGTCAAAAATCACATATATTTCATAAAAACACATTTAAAGGCATGCTAAAAATACAAACCATATCCAAACATGTCTAAGCAAGTTGGTAATCCACTATAGAAGCATTAGAAATAGTTTTTGAGCAAGAGTGTGAAGAGATACACAAAATGGCACTTTGGACTCAAAAACCATATGTATAGTGCACACTAACTTGACAAAAACAAGTTAGAAACGGTTATAAGAAATAAAACCTTTACCTTTGTGCTTACCATTGCTTTTTCCACTAGTTGTCACCCTCTACACATCTCACCTTTCTTCTTTTATGTGGATTGACAAGTCAATTTGCAATTCAATAGCTCAAGTCAATCCATTTGCAAGTACCTATAAGAAGAAAGATGAAATGGTCCCCAATCATGTTTTTGGGTCCAGAGGGGTTAGTTTAGCAACTCAAGTCCTATTACTCTTGGGTGCTTTCCTAAAAGGACAACAAGTAGAATAATGACCAATTTCATTACAATATTTGCATGCGCCCATAGTCTTGGAACTAGAGGATTCTCCATGGAAGATTGGAGGTCCTTTATCTTTGTTGTTCCCTTGACTACTATCATACCCTAAACCATGTCTACCAATTTGTTTAGTAGTATGGTTTAGGATGTCATTAAGACTCTTTTTACCAACTAAGAATCTTTGCAAGGATGATCTCAAACTGTCATTATCATGCTTAAGAGAAGCAATAGTAGAAAACAAATTATTGATATTATCTCTAGCATGTAAAAGATCATTTTCTAAGCAAAGAACTTTAGTTAAATAAGAATCTCTATCAATATGAAGAGCAGCAACATCATTCTCTCTATTTGTATAACTAGAACAAGATTCATGTCCATTGATTTTAGCAAGCAAGGAGGCATTTTCTATTTCTAATTCATGCAAAACAAAATCTTTGTCCTTGTTTTCAGATTTAAGAACATCAATATCATGCATGAGAGAATCAACAATTAAGGTATGCTCTTCATTAGAACTAGTCATAAGAGGTTGAGCGTCTAAAAATCTAATCTTATCAAGCAAACTAGCATTTTCAAGTTTAAGAGAGTCTACTTGGCTAAGACAATCATTTTTATCATCAATCAAGCAAGAATTAGCATGTTCAAGATCATCTAATTCTATATGCAAATTATCAACAATTTTAGCAAGCTTTTTTTTCCTCTTTTTAGAAGACTTAAGAGAGGCACAAATATCATGAATAATAGCAATGAAATATTCTTTATTTAAGGAGTTTAGATTTACCTCACTTGAGTCTTCACTTGTTGATGCTATAAGAGCAAAATGGCATTCTCCTTCATCACTAGAGCTTGAGCTTGATCCTTCATTTGAATCTTCACTTGAGCTTGAGTTGGAGGAGCCACTTGAGCTTGAGTGCCATTTCTCCTTCTTCTTATGAAGACGGGTCTTTTTGCCTTGTGGGCAATCTTCCTTGTAATGACCCTTCTTTCCACATGTGAAGCACCGGATGTAGGATGACTTGCCTTTGTAGAGTTTACCCTTGGAGTACATGGCATCTTCTTTAGCCTGAGAGGATGGAGAGACTTGTTCCATGATAGCTTCGATTTGAGCCTTCATTTTAGCCTTCTTCATTCTCTTTAGCTCTTTCTTCTCTTGTCTTTCTACTTCCTCCCTCTTGTCAAGTGTAGCTTCATGTGCTTGTAGATTTCCAATGAGCTCTTCAATATGAATATCCCTAAGAGACCTTGTTTCTTCAATGGAAGTCACCTTGGGTTCCCATCTCTTGGGGAGAGTTCTAAGGATCTTTGAGTTGATCTCTCCACTAGACATAGGATGTCCTAGAACAGAAAGACCATTCAAGATGGTGTTGAGCCTTGAGTACATGTTGGCTATGCTCTCCTCCTTTTCCATCTTGAAGTTCTCAAGCAGCCCTTTGAGCATGTAGACTTTGCTTTCCTTCACTTGATCTGTCCCTTCATAAGTGATGCAAAGCTTTCTCCATGCCTCATAGACTGTTTCACATGAAGAAATCCAGTTGAACTCGGTGGGGGTCATGGAGGCATATAGGATGTGCATGGCTCTAGCATTCAAGGTTGCTTTCTTCAAGGTAGCTTCATCCCATTATTCAATCTTTGTCTTTGGTAGAATGTATGGGTTTTTCACCATTTGCCACATCTCAATACTTGATCCTTGGATGTAGAATTGAAGTCTTCTTCTCCAATAGAGGAAATTTCTCCCATCAAAGATTGGAAGGCTGGTCGAGAATCTCCCTCCTAGGTAGTCACCCATCTTCTCCTACTTGTTGAAGTATGCTTGGAGAAGACCCGCTCTGATACCAATTGTTGGATCCTAGATGGGTGATTAGAAGCTCTAGCGGGGGGGGGGGTGAATAGAGCTGAAAGCGCTTAACCAAAATTTATTAAAACTTCAAGATATATGACAAGATAAGGTTGCTAAATAGGTAATTTGAGTGCAACTAAAACATGCATAGCAAGGATGAGAGAGATTGAACATACACCAAGAGACAAGCTATTTAGAGTGGTTCCACACTTCAAACTAGAAGTGTGTCAGTCCACTTGCCTAGAGAGGTCAACCTCTAGGACTTCCAAACTATTGCACTCTTATATATTCATTCATAAGACATACAATACATGACCAACCAAAGGACTTACCTATCCAATACAAAGAGTCTTCAACCTTACCAAGGACTTACCCACTTTGTAAGAGTCTTCCGCCTTTGTTCCAAGGACTTAACTACTCTTGCCCAAGTCTTCAGCCTTGTATGAATTACCCACTCTTCTTGGATCTTTCTCCTTTGACTCCACCTTCACTCGGAGAAGCTTCCACCAAGGACTTACCCACTTGAGCAAGGAATCTTCTGCCTTGACCAAGGGCTTACCCACTCTAGCTCCAAGTCTTCAGCCTTGATCTTCACCAAGGGACGCCTTCCCTTGTTCTTTTTCACCTCTCTTGGGCAAGAGAGAGAACCTTCGTCTTCATGATTGAAAAGATAGAAAGGGAGGTGGTGGAAGTGAGAACTTCACAAGATATACATGTAGGACTAGCTCTCTTACAGATTTCCTACTCACTCTAATGGATGTAGCAAGTGATTAAGCTTAGAGAGAGAGAGAGGAGGCTGTAGGAAGCACTCAACTATAAAATAGGAACCTCACATAGAGTTTGCAATGAATGCTCAACCTTGGAGTGAAGCCCAAGGGGTCCTATTTATAGCTGGGGATGCCTCTTAGCCTTTGGTAACACTTGAGAATGAAAACTAGACGTTTTGTGGCTTGCAACGGATCTATTTTCACTTGTTGCAACTCCACAATGGCTAGAAACACTTTTCTGCACTTTTCGTTACAGTGCAATCGGTTGAGTTTCTATAAAGGTAACTCGACCGATAGAGTAAAAGACAAAGCCGATATTCAGACCATCGGTCGAGTTTGTCCTGAGGAAACTCGACCGACCAATGAAAATTGATTTGGTCAGTTACTCCATCGGTCAAGTTCTGTGTAAACACAACTCGACTGATGCAATCTCCAGAAAATTGATCAAGGATGATCGGTCGAGTTTTCAGGCTGGGAAACTCGACCGACAAAGTGCATGTAATCAATTTTCAAAGTTGCATCTAAAGTGCTCTAATATTCGATCTAAGTGCTCCTGATATTTTTCTAAGCTTAATTACAAGTCATACAATCATTACAAGTGATTTACAACATGATTCTAATGGATATACATCATATTACAAAATCGTGCACTTGTATGACTTTTGACTTGTCTTTTCTCCAATTTGATATGCGCAAGTTAGGGCATTTGGAGTGTGTCTATACCTAATCTGAAATCACTCAAGTAGAGACATTAGATACCAATATGTGGAATGGTTAGTCATCTTCAAAACATGGGTTTGGTCAATTTACACGTGAGTCAACATTGACCTAATTGACCTTGAGTCAACAATCTCCCCCTTTTTGAAGATGACAAACCATTCCATAAATGTATTGAAAGCTTTCAAGTAAAATCATACCTCCGGAGAAACCTAGGGGTTTCAATAGAATGGAGTTCATATGCTCCCCCTCAATTGATGAGCATGGAGTTTTCATACTCCCCCTCAATTGATGTTATTTCTCCGGCATGGTTAGCTTTCATAACATTTATAGAATACTATGTCTTCTACTCGCATATGTTCTACACATATGTGTCTTGTCCCCATTACCTTCTCCCTTTACATGAACATACTTCTCCCCTTCATGTAAGACATGCCTTCTTCCTCTTTTAAAAGAAGACATACCTTTCTCCCCTTTTATCATTTCAAAAAGTGGGGTTATGAAGAAATAAGAAACATCACTTGTTAAAGAGAAAGGAGATAACACAAATATATGTAAGGAGAGTAGAAGAGCACAGACAGGGGCTTGTCCAAGCATAGAAAGAAAAGCAAGTCAAAGCATATAATTGAACAACCCAAAATGCAAGATAAAGTGCTGCAAAAAAACAATAAATCACAATTTTAACCTTCAAGATGATGGCATTTGACCAAAAACCATCAGAGCTCATCACGAGGCAATGAGTCTTTCTTAGAAGGTTGTTTCTGCATGAAAAACACTAGTCTTGCACCAAAAACTAAAACTGGAGCAAAAGCTGCATAAAATCCAAAAATACTCCAATTTCTACATATAATGTAGATCTATGTACCCTGCATCACAATGTTATGCAAGCAACTCAATATAGTAGATATGCAATTCAAGGAACAAGCTTGAGCATGTATGAGACAAGATACAAGCGTAGCATATAGATGAGACAATTATAAGCAAGGTTAGAACTACATGTATATGAACTACTAGTAGATGATATCACAAGTTAGGACTACTAGTAGGATCTAGATAATAGAAAGATATACCAAAAGATACACAAGATAAAGCAAGCTATGATTAGATGTAGAGATATATCCAAACAAAGAGATAAGCAATTTTAGAAGCATGAAAGGATATAACTCCCTGGATATGCATCCTTACCATAAGTTGATTACCCCTAAGAACCTCAAGGTTGTATCAAAACAAGATATACACCTAGATAGATGTAGCAAGTTAGAGTACAACGGAAGCAAATTTTTAGACACAACCAAGAGATCCAAAGAGATCATCATCAAAACCTACAAAACAACTCAAAGTAAGTAATTGTAAGATATAGATATACCAATTTAGAGCAATTATAGAGATAGAGTTGTAAGCAAGATCGGAAATTTAGAACATGAAAATATGCATATATAAAGGTACCAAATGAGAGTGCCAAAGAATAAGGCTATTGGTTGAGAAAATCTAGTTGAGAGGGAAATTCTCATTCAATAAGCCAACTGTGTATTCTGTGTACAGTGTTATCAGTCAAGTTCTGTGCATTGAAAACTCGACCGATGACAGCTGTTGGCAACACCCATTGGTGCCTATCGGTCGAGTTTCAAATAGGGCAAACTCGATCGACAGATCAGCTGTCAAAAAGCACATATATTTCATAAAAACACATTTAAAGGCATGTTAAAAATACAAACCATATCCAAACATGTCTAAGCAAGTTGGTAATGCACTATAGAAGCATTAGAAATAGTTTTTGAGCAAGAATGGGAAGAGAAACACAAAATGGCACTTTTGACTAAAAAACCATATGTATAGTGCACACTAACTTGACAAAAACAAGTTAGAAACGGTTATAAGCAATAAAACCTTTACCTTTGTGCTTACCATTGCTTTTTCCACTTGTTGTCACCCTCTACACATCTCACCTTTCTTCTTTTATGTGGATTGACAAGTCAATTTGCAATTCAATAGCTCAAGTCAATCCATTTGCAAGTACCTATAAGAAGAAAGATGAAATGGTCCCCAATCATGTTTTTGGGTCCGGAGGGGTTAGTTTAGCAACCCAAGTCCTATTTCTCTTGGGTGCTTTCCTAAAAGGACAACAAGTAGAATAATGACCAATTTCATTACAATAGTTGAATGTGCCCATAGTCTTGGAACTAGATGATTCTCCATGGAAGATTGGAGGTTCTTTATCTTTGTTGTTCTCTTGACTACTATCATACCCTAAACCATGTCTACCAATTTGTTTAGTAGTATGGTGTAGGATGTCATTAAGACTCTTTTTACCAACTAAGAATCTTTGCAAGGATGATCTCAAACTGTCATTATCATGCTTAAGAGAAGCAATAGTAGAAGACAAATTATTGATATTATCTCTAGCATGCAATAGATCATTTTCTAAGCAAAGAGCTTTAGTTAAATAAGAATCTCTATCAATATGAAGAGTAGCAACATCATTCTCTCTATTTGTAGAGCTAGAACAAGATTCATGTCCATTGATTTTAGCAAGCAAAGAGGCATTTTCTATTTCTAATTCATGCAAAACAAAATCTTTGTCCTTGTTTTCAGATTTAAGAACATCAATATCATTCATGAGAGAATCAAAAATTAAGGTATGCTCTTCATTAGAACTAGTCATAAGAGGTTGAGCTTCTAAAAATCTAATCTTATCAAGCAAACTAGCATTTTCAAGTTTAAGAGAGTCTACTTGGCTAAGACAATCATTTTTATCATCAAGCAAGCAAGAATTAGCATGTTCAAGATCATCTAATTCTACATGCAAATTATCAACAATTTTAGCAAGCTTTTTTCCCTCTTTTTAGAAGACTTAAGAGAGGCACAAATATCATGAATAATAGCAACCAAATATTCTTTATCTAAGGAGTTTAGATTTACCTCACTTGAGTCTTCACTTGTTGATGCTATAAGAGCAAAATGGCATTCTCCTTCATCACTAGAGCTTGAGCTTGATCCTTCACTTGAATTTTCACTTGAGCTTGAGTTGGAGGAGCCACTTGAGCTTGAGTGCCATTTCTCCTTCTTGTGAAGATGGGTCTTTTTGCCTTGTGGGCAATCTTCCTTGTAATGACCCTTCTTTCCACATGTGAAGCACCGGATGTAGGATGACTTGCCTTTGTAGAGTTTACCCTTGGAGTACATGGCATCTTCTTTAGCTTGAGAGGATGGAGAGACTTGTTCCATGATAGCTTCGATTTGAGCCTTCATTTCAACCTTCTTCATTCTCTTTAGCTCTTTCTTCTCTTGTCTTTCTACTTCCTCCCTCTTGTCAAGTGTAGCTTAATGTGCTTGTAGATTTCCAATGAGCTATTCAATAGGAATATTCCTAAGAGACCTTGCTTCTTCAATGGAAGTCACCTTGGGTTCCCATCTCTTGGGGAGAGTTCTAAGGATCTTTGAGTTGATCTCTCCACTAGACATAAGATGTCCTAGAACAGCAAGACTATTCAAGATGGTGTTGAGCCTTGAGTACATGTTGGATATGCTCTCCTCCTTTTCCATCTTAAAGTTCTCAAGCAGCCCTTTGAGCATGTAGACTGTGCTTTCCTTCACTTGATCTGTCCCTTTATAAGTGATGCAAAGCTTTCTCCATACCTCATAGGCAGTTTCACATGAAGAAATCCGGTTGAACTCAGTGGGGGTCATGGAGGCATATAGGATGTGCATCGCTCTAGCATTCAAGGTAGCTTCATCCCATTCTTCAATCTTTGTCTTTGGTAGCATGTATGGGCTGTTCACCATTTGCCACATCTCAATACTTGATCCTTGGATGTAGAATTGATGTCTTCTTCTCCCATAGAGGAAATTGCTCCCATCAAAGATTGGAAGGCTGTTCGAGAATCTCCCTCCTAGGTAGTCACCCATCTTCTCCTACTTGTTGAAGTATGCTTGGAGAAGACCCGCTCAGATACCAATTGTTGGATCCTAGATGGGTGATTAGAAGCTCTAGAGGGGGGTGAATAGAGCTGAAATCACTTTAAAATATTCATTAAACCTTCAAGATATATGACAAGATAAGGTTGCTAAATAGGTAATTTGAGTGCAACTAAAACATGCATAGAAAGGATGAGAGAGATTGAACATACACCAAGAGACAAGCTATTTAGAGTGGTTCCACACTTCAAACTAGAAGTGTGTCAGTCCACTTGCCTAGAGAGGTCAACCTCTAGGACTTCCAAACTATTGCACTCTTATATTCATTCATAAGACATACAATACATGACCAACCAAAGGATTTACCTATCCAATACAAAGAGTTTTCAACCTTACCAAGGACTTACCCACTTTGCAAGAGTCTTCCGCCTTTCTTCCAAGGACTTACCTACTCTTGCCCAAGTCTTCATCCTTGTAGGAATTACCCACTCTTCTTGGATCTTCCGCCTTTGACTTCACCTTCACTCGGAGAAGCTTCCACCAAGGACTTACCCACTTGAGCAAGGAATCTTCTGCCTTCACCAAGGGTTTACCCACTCTAGCTCCAAGTCTTCAGCCTTGATCTTCACCAAGGGACGCCTTCCCTTGTTCTTCTTCACCTCTCTTGAGCAAGAGAGAGAACCTTCATCTTCATGATTGAAAAGATAGAAAGGGAGGTGGTGGAAGTGAGAGCTTCACAAGATATATATGTAGGACTAGCTCTCTTACATATTTCCTACTCACTCTAATGGATGTAGCAAGTGATTAAGCTTAGAGAGAGAGAGGAGGCTGTAGGAAGCACTCAACTATAGAATAGGAACCTCACATAGAGTTTGCAATGAATGCTCAACCTTGTAATGAAGCCCAAGGGGTCCTATTTATAGTTGGGGATGCCTCTTAGCCTTTGGGAACACTTGAGAATGAAAACTAGCCATTTTGTGGCTTGTAACAGATCTATTTTAACTTGTTGCAACTCCACAACGGCTAGAAACACTTTTTTGCACTTTTCCGTACAATGCAATTGGTCGAGTTTCTATAAGGGTAACTCGACCGATAGAGTAAAAGACAAAGCCGATATTCAGACCATCGGTCGAGTTTGTCCTGAGGAAGCTCGACCGACCAATGAAAATCGATTTGGTCAGTTACTCCATCGGTCGAGTTCTGTGTAAACACAACTCGACTGATGCAATCTCCAGAAAATTTATCAAGGATGATCGGTCGAGTTTTCAGGCTGGGAAACTCGACCGACAAAGTGCATGTAATCAATTTTCAAAGTTGCATCTAAAGTGTTCTAATATTCGATCTAAGTGCTCCTAATATTTTTCTAAGCTTAAGTACAAGTCATACAATCATTACAAGTGATTTACAACATGATTCTAATTTATATACATCATATTACAAAAACGTGCACTTGTATGACTTTTGACTTGTCTTTTCTCGAATTTGATATGCGCAAGTTAGGGCATTTGGAGTGTGTCTATACCTAATCTGAAATCACTCAAGTAGAGACATTAGACACCAATATGTGGAATGGTTAGTCATCATCAAAACACGGGTTTGGTCAATTTAGACGTGAGTCAACATTGATCTAATTGACCTTGAGTCAACAATCTCTCCCTTTTTGAAGATGACAAACCATTCCATAAATGTATTGAAAGCTTTCAAGTAAAATCATACCTCCGGAGAAACCTAGGGGTTTGAATAGAATGGAGTTCATATGATCCCCTCAATTGACGAGCTTGGAGTTTTCATACCCCCCTCAATTGATGTTATTTCTCATGCATGGTTAGCTTTCATAACATTTATAGAATACTATGTCTTCTACTCACATATGTTCTACACATATATGTCTTCTCCCCTTTACCTTCTCCCCTTCATGTAAGACATGCCTTCTTCCTCTTTTAAAAGAAGACATACCTTTCTCCCCCTTTGTCTTTTCAAAAAGTGGGGTTATGAAGAAATAAGAAACATCATTTGTTAAAGAGAAAGGAGATAACACAAATATATATAAGGAGAGTAGAAGAGCACAAACAGGGGCTTGTCTAAGCATAGAAAGAAAAGCAAGTTAAAGCATATACTTGAACAACCCAAAATGCAAGATAAAGTGCTGCAGAAAAACAATAAATCACAATTTTAACCCTCAAGATGATGGCATTTGACCAAAAACCATCAGAGCTCATCGCGAGGCAATGAGTCTTTCTCAGAAGGTTGTTTCTGCATGAAAAACACTAGTATTGCACTAAAAACTAAAACTGGAGCAAAAGCTACATAAAATCCAAAAATACTCCAATTTCTACATATAATGTAGATCTATGTACCCTGCATCACAATGTTATGCAAGCAACTCAAGGTAGTAGATATGCAATTCAAGGAACAAGCTTGAGCATGTATGAGACAAGATACAAGCATAGCATATAAATGAGCCAATTATAAGCAAGGTTAGAACTACATGTATATGAACTACTAGTAGATGATATCACAAGTTAGGACTACTAGTAGGATCTCGATCATAGCAAGATATACCAAAAGATACACAAGATAAAGCAAGCTATGATTATATGTAGAGATATATCCAAACAAAGAGATAAGCAATTTTAGAAGCATGAAAGGATATAACTCCCTGGATATGCATCCTTACCATAAGATGATTACCCCTAAGAACCTCAAGGTTGTATCAAAACAAGATATACACCTAGATAGATGTAGCAAGTTAGAGTACAACGGAAGCAAATTTTTAGACACAACCAAGAGATCCAAAGAGATCATCATCAAAACCTGCAAAACAACTCAAAGTAAGTAATTGTAAGATATAGATATACCAATTTAGAGCAATTATAGAGATAGAGTTGTAAGCAAGATCAGCAATTTAGAACATGGCAATATGCATATATAAAGGTACCAAATGAGAGTGCAAAAGAATAAGGCTATTGGTTGAGAAAATCTAGTTGAGAGGGAAATTCTCATTCAATAAGCCAACTGTGTATTCTGTGCACAGTGTTATCGGTCGAGTTCTATGCATTGACAACTCGACTGATGACAGCTGTTGGCAACACCCATTGGTGCCTATCGGTCGACTTTCAAACAGGGCAAACTCGACCGACAGATCAACTGTCAAAAATCACATATATTTCATAAAAACACATTTAAAGGCATGCTAAAAATACAAACCATATCCAAACATGTCTAAGCAAGTTGGTAATGCACTATAGAAGCATTAGAAATAGTTTTTGAGCAAGAGTGTGAAGAGAAACACAAAATGGCACTTTTGACTAAAAAACCATATGTATAGTGCACACTAACTTGACAAAAACAAGTTAGAAACGGTTATAAGCAATAAAACCTTTACCTTTGTGCTTACCATTGCTTTTTCCACTTGTTGTCACCCTCTACACATCTCACCTTTCTTCTTTTATGTGGATTGACAAGTCAATTTGCAATTCAATAGCTCAAGTCAATCCATTTGCAAGTACCTATAAGAAGAAAGATGAAATGGTCCCCAATCATGTTTTTGGGTCCGGAGGGGTTAGTTTAGCAACCCAACTCCTATTGCTCTTGGGTGCTTTCCTAAAAGGACAACAAGTAGAATAATGACCAATTTCATTGCAATAGTTGAATGTGCCCATAGTCTTGGAACTAGAGGATTCTCCATGGAAGATTGGAGGTCCTTTATCTTTGTTGTTCCCTTGACTACTATCATACCCTAAACCATGTCTACCAATTTTTTTAGTAGTATGGTGTAGGATGTCATTAAGACTCTTTTTACCAACTAAGAATCTTTGCAAGGATGATCTCAAACTGTCATTATCATGCTTAAGAGAAGCAATAGTAGAAGACAAATTATTGATATTATCTCTAGCATGCAAAAGATCATTTTCTAAGCAAAGAGCTTTAGTTAAATAACAATCTCTATCAATATGAAGAGCAGCAACATCATTCTCTCTATTTGTAGAACTAGAACAAGATTCATGTCCATTGATTTTAGCAAGAAAGGAGGCATTTTCTATTTCTAATTCATGCAAAACAAAATCTTTGTCCTTGTTTTCAGATTTAAGAACATCAATATCATGCATGAGAGAATCAACAATTAAGGTATGCTCTTCATTAGAACTAGTCATAAGAGGTTGAGCTTCTAAAAATCTAATCTTATCAAGCAAACTAGCATTTTCAAGTTTAAGAGAGTCTACTTGGCTAAGACAATCATTTTTATCATCAAGCAAGCAAGAATTAGCATGTTCAAGATCATCTAATTCTACATGCAAATTATCAACAATTTTAGCAAGCTTTTTTTTCTTCTTTTTAGAAGACTTAAGAGAGGCACAAATATCATGAATAATAGCAATCAAAGATTCTTTATCTACGGAGTTTAGATTTACCTCACTTGAGTCTTCACTTGTTGATGCTATAAGAGCAAAATGGCATTCTCCTTCATCACTAGAGCTTGATCTTGATCCTTCACTTGAATCTTCACTTGAGCTTGAGTTGGAGGAGCCACTTGAGCTTGAGTGCCATTTCTCCTTCTTCTTGTGAATATGGGTCTTTTTGCCTTGTGGGCAATCTTCCTTGTAATGACCCTTCTTTCCACATGCGAAGCACCAGTTGTAGGATGACTTGCCTTTGTAGAGTTTACCCTTGGAGTACATGGCATCTTCTTTAGCTTGAGAGGATGGAGAGACTTGTTCCATGATAGCTTCGATTTGAGCCTTCATTTCAACCTTCTTCATTCTCTTTAGCTCTTTCTTCTCTTGTCTTTCTACTTCCTCCCTCTTGTCAAGTGTAGCTTCATGTGCTTGTAGATTTCCAATGAGCTCTTCAATAGGAATATCCCTAAGAGACCTTGTTTCTTCAATGGAAGTCACCTTGGGTTCCTATCTCTTGGGGAGAGTTCTAAGGATCTTTGAGTTGATCTCTCCACTAGACATAGGATGTCCTAGAACAGAAAGACCATTCAAGATGGTGTTGAGCCTTGAGTACATGTTGGCTATGCTCTCCTCCTTTTCCATCTTGAAGTTCTCAAGCAGCCCTTTGAGCATGTAGAATTTGCTTTCCTTCACTTGATCTGTCCCTTCATAAGTGATGCAAAGCTTTCTCCATACCTCATAGGCTGTTTCACATGAAGAAATTCGGTTGAACTCGGTGGGGGTCATCGAGGCATATAGGATGTGCATGGCTCTAGCATTCAAGGTTGCTTTTTTCAAGGTAGCTTAATCCCATTCTTCAATCTTTATCTTTGGTAGCATGTACATGATGCTCACCATTTGCCACATCTCAATACTTGATCTTTGGATGTAGAATTGAAGTCTTCTTCTCCCATAGAGGAAATTGCTCCCATCAAAGATTGGAAGGCTGGTCGAGAATCTCCCTCCTAGGTAGTCACCCATCTTCTCCTACTTGTTGAAGTATGCTTGGAGAAGCCCCCTCTAATACTAATTGTTGGATCCTAGATGGGTGATTAGAAGCTCTGGAGGGGGGGGGTGAATAGAGCTAAAAGCACTTAAACAAAATTTATTAAACCTTCAAGATATATGACAAGATAAGGTTGCTAAATAGGTAATTTGAGTGCAACTAAAACATGCATAGCAAGGATGAGAGAGATTGAACATACACCAAGAGACAAGCTATTTAGAGTGGTTCCACACTTCAAACTAGAAGTGTGTCAGTCCACTTGCCTAGAGAGGTCAACCTCTAGGACTTCTAAACTATTGCACTCTTATATTCATTCATAAGACATACAATACATGACCAACCAAAGGATTTACCTATCCAATACAAAGAGTCTTCAACCTTACCAAGGACTTACCCACTTTGCAAGAGTCTTCCGCCTTTCTTCTAAGGACTTACCTACTCTTGCCCAAGTCTTCAGCCTTGCAGGAATTACCCACTCTTCTTGGATCTTCCGCCTTTGACTTCACCTTCACTCGGAGAAGCTTCCACTAAGGACTTACCCACTTGAGCAAGGAATCTTCTGCCTTCACCAAGGGCTTACCCACTCTAGCTCCAAGTCTTCAGCCTTGATCTTCACCAAGGGACGCCTTCCCTTGTTCTTCTTCACCTCTCTTGAGCAAGAGAGAGAACCTTCATCTTCATGATTGAAAAGATAGAAAGGGAGGTGGTGGAAGTGAGAGCTTCACAAGATATACATGTAGGACTTGCTCTCTTATAGATTTCCTACTCACTCTAATGAATGTAGCAAGTGATTAAGCTTAGAGAGAGAGAGGAGGATGTAGGAAGCACTCAGCTATAGAATAGGAACCTCACATAGAGTTTGCAATGAATGCTCAACCTTGGAATGAAGCCCAAGGGGTCCTATTTATAGCTGAGGATGCCTCTTAGCCTTTGGGAACACTTGAGAACGAAAACTAGCCGTTTTGTGGCTTGCAACAGATCTACTTTCACTTGTTGCAACTCCACAATGGCTAGAAAAACTTTTCTGCACTTTTCTGTACAGTGCAATCGGTCAAGTTTCTATAAGGGTAACTCGACCGATAGAGTAAAAGACAAAGCCGATATTCAGACAATCAGTTGAGTTTGTCCTGAGGAAACTCGACCGACCAATGAAAATCGATTTGGTCAGTTACTCCATCATCCGATTTCTGTGTAAACACAACTTGACCGATGCAATCTCCAGAAAATTGATCAAGGATGATCAGTTGAGTTTTCAGGCTGGGAAACTCGACCGACAAAGTGCCTGTAATCAATTTTCAAAGTTGCATCTAAAGTGCTCTAATATTCGATCTAAGTGCTCCTGATATTTTCTAAGCTTAATTACAAGTCATACAATTATTAAAAGTGATTTACAACATAATTCTAATGGATATACATCATATTACAAAAACGTGCACTTGTATGACTTTTGACTTGTCTTTTCTCCAATTTGATATGCACAAGTTAGGGCATTTGGAGTGTGTCTATACCTAATCTGAAATCACTCAAGTAGAGACATTAGACACCAATATGTGGAATGGTTAGTCATCATCAAAACATGGGTTTGGTCAATTTAGACATGAGTTAACATTGACCTAATTGACCTTGAGTCAACACATCTTCCTTAGGTTATCAACATCAGGAACCATTATTCTACCATGATAACAAACTATCCCATCATCTGACTCATGGAAACCATCATGCTTCTCGCTGCCAAACTCTAATCTAATATGTTGTATCATGGTATCAGTCTATTACACCTCTTTGATCTGTTGACTAAGTGTGGGATTTACATGTAAATGCATCAACAAACCTGCTAGCAAGGAAACTTCCAACTTAACATTCATCTGACACAATGAAACCAACATGTCTCATTTGTGGCACATCAAAGAACTCAACTGGGCTCTATCCATAGCAAAGACAAAGACTTCCTGCTTAACGCATCTTCCACGACATTTGCCTTTCCCAATTGATAATCAATCATGCAATCATAGTCTTTAATGAACTCCATCCAATGATGCTGCCTCATATTCAAATCTGGTTGTGAAAAGATGTACTTTAGGTTCTTGTGATCCATGAAGATCTGACACTTCTCCCCATACAAGTAGTGCCTCCAAATCTTCAAAGCTTGAACTACATTATCTAACTTGAGATCGTGGGTCGGGTAATTCTCCTCATGTTTCTTAAGCTGTCAGGAAGCAAAGGAAACCAATTTCTTGTCCTTCATCAGGACACAACACAAACCATTCCTGGATGCATCATAGAAGACTATGTATCCTTTTCCTTGCTCGGGCAGGACCAAAATCGGTGCACTTGTCAACTTCTCCTTCAACTTTTAGAAAGTATGTTGGAATCTATCATCCCAGACGAACATCACTTCCTTCCTTGTCAACTTTGTTAGAGGTAAAGTGATAGTGCTGACGTCCTTGATGAACCTCATGTAATAACCTGCCAAACCTATGCAAACTTCCGTCAGCGTCTTTGTATGTTCCCACCCTATCACTGACTCCACCTTCTTGGGATCCAAACATACTCCCTCAACAGAATGACATGCCACAAGAAAGCTACCTTCTTCAACTAGAACTCACTCTTGCTAAACTTGGCATAAAGGTGATGCTGTCTTAGTATAGTCAACATCTGAAGAAGATGTTGTTCATGCTACTGACTGTGATGATTGTATATCAAGATGTCAGGACCACCACAAACTGATAAAGAAACGTATGTAACACTTTGATCATAAAATCCATAAATGCTATTGGTGCATTGGTCAGCCCAAACAGCATAACCATGAACTCATAATGACCATACCTCATCCTAAAAGCCAACTTAGGTATGTCATCCTCCTTGATCCTCAACTGGTGATATCTTGACTTTAGGTCTATCTTCAAGAACACTGTCACACCACACAATTAATCAAACATGTCATCTATCTTCGACAAGGGATACTTATTCTTTATCCTCACCTTGTTCAACTGCCTATAGTCTATGCACAACCTCATAGACCCATCCTTATTTTTCACGAACAGCACTGGAGCACCCCATGGTGACATACCCAGTATGATGAAACCTTTATCAAAGCAGTTCTTACAACTGTCTCTTCAACTCTGCCATCTCTATCAGAGCCATCATGTATGGTGTCTGAGCTATCAGTTGCATTCTGGGAACCATATTGATCTCAAAATCAATCTCTCGGGGTGGGGGAACACCTATAAACTCTTCTGGAAACACATCCTAGAACTCTCTGACAACTAGCAACTCCTGAATACTAGTACTCCTCACCTCGGTATCCATCATATGTGCCAAGAATGCCTCACAACCCTGTATCAAAAGCTTCCTTGCCACCATAGCTAATACTGGGAATGTCAGAAGAATCTTCCTATCTCCTTAGAAGATCCACGTCTCACCATCATCTATAAACGCCGCCTTCTTGGAACTACAATCCAAGACCACTCTATACTTCTTCAGGGTATTTATTCCAAGGATTTCATCGAATCCATGCATATCAAGTGGTATGAGATCCACTTGAATGTTGTGCCCTAAAAAGGAGAGGACACAAGAAGGACACACCTCATGTAACACTGCAGAACTAACTAATAGAGTTTCTAATAACAATCTTTTCTTCTTGTGACTAATAGGTAGAAAAAAACTATCAAGCACTTCGTGAGCGATAAAAGAGTGCATTGCACCTAGGTCAACCAAAATAGATACAAAGCATGAAGAAGACAAATCAGATTGAAATAACTCCATCTAACCTATCACTAGTCGCGGCTTGACCACTGCATTCGGTTGACTCATAGTGTAGAATCTAGTCATTGCATGTTGTCTCCCCTGTCCTCTACTTCCTTGAGCAGATGATCTGACCTATGATGCTTGGCCACGTCCTCATCCTCCTGTACCACTGCTCTACTACCTCTATGAGCCCTACTAGCTCTGGCTCGGTTGCTGGGTAACCTCATCATCTCTCACTGGACACTCCCACTTATGATGTCTTGTCTGTCCACACTTGTGGCAAGCTCAGGTCTCATACTGCGGCCTAGATGGCCCCATCAATGATGCTGACATGGTGCTATAAGCTCCAACAGGTGGAATACTATGACCTCTGCCCTTACTAGGTGACCACTATGTAAGAGCACTGCACCTCTGCGGTGCTGGCAGTGCTAAAAACCTCAACTTCTTAAAGCCTCCTGATGACTTCCCCTGAGACTATGCATGCCTCTTCTTGGTACTTGCCTCTCATTTCTCTTTCACAAATCACTCTATCCTCCGAACAGACTCCACAAACGTGGCAAACCTTTCTCAATTCTCTAAAGCATTCATCGGGGTAGACAACTCAGCATTCAATCCCTTCTCAAAATGATGAATCCTCTCATCCTCTATGGCAGCCATTTGAGGACAAAACCTCAACAACTCCATAAACCTTGCTTTATACTCATTGATTGTCATGGATCCCTATCGAATCCTCTCAAATGGGATGATCTTCTCATCAAGGTACATCTGAGGAAAGTATCGACTAACAAAATCATGTCAAAATTCCTCCCAACCGATCACAACACCTGGTCTCTTCTCCTCCTCTATGGCTTACCAGTGGTCAACACTCCCCTTCAGAAGGTACATTGCATGTTGTACCTTATCCGCTTCGGGGATACTAAGGATCTTAAAGGCATTCTCAAGCTCGGTAAGCCACATATCTGCATCCACAAGATCATCCGTCCCATCATACTCCACCACCCCAACATGAAAAAGCTGCTCAAAAGTCTTCCCAGTACCTAAAGATTCAGTATGGGGAACCTGTGCCCTAGGCTGAGGTGCAGACATCATGTCTGCCATATGAGTCATAGTAGCCATAAACTGCCGAAAAAGAGATTGAAAGGCAAGATTTTCAATCATGGTTGGGTCAAACTGGGGGACTTTAGGGACCTGATCTTCTCATGCCTGGTTCCTTGCACCACCACCCGGTGCATCAACACTGCTCTCAGTAGCATGTTCTTCATGTTCTCCAGACATCTTTAAGCTTTCTCTTCTTCTTCTTCTACATAAGCAGAAGTCACTATAAGATATACTAGAGGATACAAGAACAAACACAAACCTTAGTCCTAGGTCCATGCAGACCTAGTGAACCTAGAGCTCTAATACCAACCTATCTGTGACGCCCCATGCCACACAAAGTGAGATTACTGAAAACAAAACCTCGGAAGAAAGATTAAACAAATAGATTATTGGAAAATATTGAAAAATTAAAACCAATTTCATAAAACTTCCAAACAACAAAAACCTTTACATACGAGGTATTTCATGCCTCAAAGTACTTACTGTGTGTGCCATCAGTATGTTACCAGAAAGCCTATTCCAGTATATATATACATATATCCATTATAACTATTCATAAAAGGACACACAACCAACCCCATATCGAAAGCACGTCTACAAAACATCCCCAAAGACACTAGTGTACAAGGATGACTCTAGGACTCTAATAATAAAAGACATACACCAACACTTCCAACCTTGTCAGCTACTGCCTTTCCTACTACTCGTCAACCTCTGCTGCACGATCTCTACCTCCTCATACGTGTCCATAAAAAAGGATGTGGGAAACCCACGGGGTGAGATTCCAAATCTTAGTGGGAGATATAACTCTCCACCAACTCTATTATTATGACAAATAAGACGATTAAATTAAGCAGTAAAGTTACAATCAGGATAAGAAGGTAATCAATATTAATAGAGTAAGAAATTGCTATTGGATTATGAGATATCTTAACATTATAAAAGGAATATGAAGAACATGTATATTCCCTACCAACAATAATGTATAAAAACAAGCAAGGCCTCATCCAATGTTTTTGCATTTGATCCTATACAAGTATACTACACAACTGATTATGTATTTTATTTTGTCCCAATGGTTTGAGTCGTACCACCCAAATCCAACCGACCACTGCTAAGTCGAAATTGGTGCCATACAAGGTCTAGTGGAAAAGCCAGAATCCACAACCTCACCCCCTCGGTCAGTACGAGTGAACATGTAGTGAGATCATTAGTTAGACTGCTATCATCGACATATAGTCCATCTATAAAAATCTAGCCCGCCTTGGTACAGGTCACGACGCCAGTGAAACTAAGCTACGTCCTGCAGCCACACTCTTATTAGGGTATGGCCCATAGCCAATTGTGTATCACATATCACTGAGCTACATCTCGAAGCTGCACTCTTATTAGAGTATGGCCCGTAGCTAATCGTGTATAACCTGGATGTAAGGGGATATTCATCCTCACCCCCACATATTAAAAAATATGTGCTCCGAGTCAAACTCATTTCACCATCCAGCAATTGCTGACACTGAATGGATCTATGGCACATGGAAAGCTACATGATTAGTTAGGTCATTTAAGTGTCTTTTAGCATCAATCAAGTTACAACGTAAAAACTTTAAACAAGTACTACAAAGATAAGGGCATATCACATCACAAGAACATAATTGAGCATATAAGGAGTGATCTTATCACATTGTCACTTGATGCTTATAATTCACAATATTTCTCATCACAAGCACCACATAATTTGGGTTAGCAACTCCTCATCTCGTTAGCGAGGAAATTATCCTCTCATATAAGGAAATAAGCCATCACTAGGTCATAAGACCATTTTCCTCCTCTTTCTGTGATACCAACATCTTACATGCCTCATAAGGGCCATTCAAACATATCATAAACACCATATCTCTTACCTATCTATGCATATCAAATTGTGTTACATGCATGATTAGGAACTTATAACAATAAAGATGACACATCATCATTACTATCATTTCATAAAGATTCATGTCATCCACATGAAATCATTAGGGTTAGGGTTTTCTTTAACTGATTAGGGTTTACAAGGTTGGATCAAAAACCATCCTCACATCATCACTATGGAGTGTGTCATGATATTACAGATTATACAAAATGACACTCCTTCGTTGTTCACACAACCAACCCATAGGGTATCATATCATACCATATAACCCTATGATTAACATGATGTAACATAATTGCCACCACAAGGTATCAGTTTAGACTATCTTAGTGTATCAGTTTAGACCATCATAGTGTATCAGTTTATCACTAGTCCAAGCATGTTGGGTTATCTACACATAATGTGTCAGATTAACCACACAAGAAGTGTATCAATTTAGCACTAAGGGTCTCGAGTTAACAATTGCCATTGGGTGTCGACTTGTCATCAACATAACATGTCAACTACCTCTATGCAAGGCACAAGGGGCTAACCTCCCCAAGGTGTGTCGATTTAGCCCTACATGAAGGCGTGACAGGCAATACTACTTGAAGGTGTGATAGGCAACACTAAGTGTGTCAGGAAACCCTAGGTGTGACAGGCTGTTAGGGTTAGGGTTTCAACAAGGCATCATGGTTCATTTCCCCAAGGTGTATCAGGCAATCCTACATGAAAGTGTGTCAGCCTCTAGGTCAAACAAGGTGTCACAATTTAGCACTCATGGCAGACTAGTTAACACGATACCATCCTGGTCATGATGGGCTAGCAAGACACATCGGTCTAACCCCATTTATGGCATAATGGGTAAACACCCTTAAGGCATATTTGTCTAAGCACCTCTAGGGCATGACGGGTTAACATCCATCAAGTGTATCAATTTAGCATTCCGTAAGTCATGATGACTTGTCACATGGTGTGTCGGTCTATGCACCACAAATCATTATGAACACTCACCACTTAGAGCATGTGTTTGTCAACTTGTCATCTTCAACCTTAGGAAGATCGACCTCTAGTCCATCTACTAGAAATGCAAGAAGGTGTAAGGTATGGATAGCAACTTAAATGAAACTCCTTCATCAAAATAGTTCTCAAAACCACCAAAAAATAATAGCATGCATGATATAAATGATCTAGATATGAGAAACAACATAAACACATGAAAAAGTGAAAAATAACAAATGAGGTTAAGAGCTATATAATCCGCCTCAAAGATCATCACAAAGATCCAAGCTCTAAGGTGAAGCTTCAAGCTCATGAGCTCAAGGTAGAAGATGATCTATCAAACTTGATCGCCACTACACCTCCAAGGAAGAAGACGAGACCAAGGTTAATATGGTTCAAGGTGAAAAGGAGATATCCAAGATCCATGAACGAGAAGAAGAAGAAATCTAGGAAACATAGCTTACCAAGGTAGAAGATGGAAGATTATCAAGGTTTATCATTCATGGACATTGATAAGATCCTTCCATTTAGCAGAACCTTAGGATGGCATAGCCTTATGAAATGAAATGGAAAGGTTCAAACGAGGAAAGGCTTACGGTGGATACCTAGGCACCCAGAGACAAGGAAGGGGACACATGCAACAACATTCAAGACATGGTGATATGGCCAAGGCAATATCTCTCCCTCTTGGTCTCCTACCAAGGTCATTCCTGATATGCCAAAACTCCATACACTCACAAACTGATAGGGCACAACCCTACACACTCACAAACCGATAGGGCACAACCCTACATAGTCACAAAACAATAGGGCACCACCCTACACACTCACACTCCCGACAGGGCACAACCCTACAGACTCAGAAACCAATAGAACACAACCCTACACACTCAAAAACTGATACACAACCTCTCCAAGGCTCTCTAACCCGAGAAAACACATCTAAGAGCAAACACATCTCACTCATGTGTTCTACACATCACTAAGGTTGTCACTTCACAACTAAGACCCAAACAAGGTTCCCACATCTCTCTCTCCTTTAATGATGCCAAGAGCGAGAAGGAACACTCTAGAGGTGGAAAACTTGCACATCAACCCCAACTCTGGGTGAATTGCAATTTGCATCAAAACCACACCACAAAATACAAGCATCATCCAAACAAGATAAAAAAGAAACTTAACTTTCTACTGGCCCTAATTACATCTCATATGATTAGAGCTAGGTTCTAAGAAACATACTTAGGCAAAACAAACAAGGTTATCCTAAAACATGGGTCATGGTCCCTACACATCAACACCCTAAAAACAAGCTTTGCAAAGATGAACATGGAAAACCATGATGAGGGGAAGAAAACCAAGCATCAAACACATGTAAACAAGAGTCAAAACCTCTATCTTCCATAAAATAGCCAAACATGACCATAGGTATAAACTCAATGTTCAAGATGCATGTAAGAACCAACAACTCCTTCATCCATTCATTCTCGGGTACAAGAATTAGGGTTAAGAGAAAGAGATAATCTACACAATATTACTGCATAATCATAAACCCTAGAATAAGGTATCATCATCCATCGTATGGTGTGTTCCCTTAGCTTCCTGACATCACCCATTATTGAGCACAAAAGTGGGTATGTATCTCTAGTTTATACATAAGTTTTGCTGAAATTATGATTATAGGAAATGATATGTAAAATTACATTCCTTAAGTATGAGGACTTTTGGTGTCTTGAAGTTTAATATACATAACTCCCAATTCTTTATAGTGATTTATACAAGACCCAACTTCTTGACACCTAGGTTCATACCCAAGTGAATGTAGGTTGCCTACTGGTGAGCTATTATAATGGTTATAGTTGCATAGAGCTAGGCCTACTATCCAAAAATATATTATATGGTGGGCTAGGTGAATTCATCAAATAGTCGTGTCTTGGTAGGTAAAATGCAAGCTACTTAGGGGAAAATAATGAAAGATAATTAAATTTCCAAATAGACCTGGTTTAGATAGCAAAATTCTTTTGTATTATCCTGCGTATTACCAATAGTTGAGTAATAATATATGTTTTATTATTTCTATATAATAAAGTATTTGCTAAGTCAAAGTTTCTATATATTTACAAGGTGTTACATCATTTCTAAAAATTTATATCCAAAATAACTTATTTCTAGAACCGAGTGACAAGTCACCACCCCAGTAGAGTTAGATGCAAAAATACAAGAGGAAGCACACCTTGAAGTGTTAGTTAGTATTTTGGAGCCCTATAGTAGAATTGTCCCTATACTCAAAGCCCTGATAGGGACTTTTACATGCTTTTACTTATGACCAAAAATTTATAATGATCATATGTAGATTATGCAAATAAAACTATGTAAAATTATCTTGTTTTATAATGCATGTTCATCGATTGTGGGATGACAACATGGAATTTTGTATAACAAGATATGTATGTTTGAATATGTTCTAAATTTAATCACTTTCTTAGTATTCTTGAACCAATTGAATCAAAAATTCAATAATGCTTTATACTTTATGTTTTTTTTCTTCTTATGATTGGTTCTCTTTCATCAAGCTAATTATCATGTGACCTCAATCTTATGATATGACAATTCATGAGTCTAGGATTAAAGTCACATTTGGTGGCATCAGATCCCTAAGTTTACTTGAGTCTTTAAGGACATAGAAAATGACATCATAATGTGTTATTACATGATATGGATATCTATTCAACATCTATATAATGATATATATATGATAGGACAATATGGAGAACATGATGACAATATATTTGTACTACTAATGGCTAAGAAGCATCAGGAAAAGGACAAGAGGAGGGAACATGCATCTTGGTATTTGAGGACCTAAACAACCTTCACCACCTCCCTCCATTTGTAATATACCCACAAATGCAAGATATGTTTAGAAATATGATGTCCAACCTTTTACATTTGATAAATAGAATGCCTATTACCCAACCCCACACACCATCACCACTGGTTGACCCTACACGTGACTTAGGGAAAACCTTTGAGTGTGTTTGCACCAAGTAGGTGTGGTGGACTATGCAAGCCCCACCTACTTAAAATATCCAAATATTTGGTTGATAGAGCTTGAGAAAGATATATTCACCCAAAAGAACCCAAAATAGGAGACAATGTTAAATGCTATATATTATCAAAGTAAGTATTGGAAAGTAGTGTGCCATGGAATTGGTGGATGAAACATATGGGATGACTTCAGAAAGGAATTTGATAATGGATACTTCCCTCATTTGTATCTAAGAGAATAGATGATACAATTTGAGAATATGAGATAGAGAGCCATGGTTAAAAGTGAACATGAGACACACTATATGGAACTATTGTGTTTGTAGACACAACTTGACCAATAGAAGAAGAAAGGAAGATGAGGTTTTAGGAAGGGTTGAATGTGGTGCTATAAAGCTTGAAATCCAACATGGAAATAAGAGAGAAGTTTTTTGCTTTTGTAAAATTTGCACAAAACATAGAGAGGGCAACACACAATTTTAGCACGAGTCTCACTCCAGCAAGAAGCCATCTCTTACATATAGTAGACCTAGTACTATCTATACTAGGGCAACGTTTTTTTTCATATTAGTAGTAACAACAGCAACATAGACATGCAAATTTAAAATCAAGGATGTAGATGTCTTATATTCCTAATATACACCAATCATTTAAAGTACAACCATCTAGGGACAAAGTACATGATCTCTATTAGCTCTTAGACCAATAAGATTCCAACAAAGAAGATAGTTCCAAGTGTCTAGAAAACATCATTTTGGACTATATATTTACGAAACAAGACAGTTACCAATGTGAAATATATGGACACATAAGATCTTTGTATCCATAGTCACAACAAAAGAAAGAAGTGACACAAAGACAACAAGCTGTAACAATTACAACACATTGAAAGTATAGGGTAGGGACAAACATCCATGGATGGTTAATGACACTACCAACCATAGTTAGGGTAGAAGTCATCTATACGCAACAAGACAAGTCTAAAATTTGAACCAGCCTAAGAATTTGTGACACCAAGGTCGTAAAAAGACGTATGTTGATCTTTTATTCATATTTATGTGGCTTATCCATTTTGGTGCTAATGGACCCAAGTGCAACACACCCTTTATCACTCAAAAAGTGACATGATTTTGTAACTTACATATCTCGAATATGCCATCAGAGATATTTCTTATGATTCCATTAGAGGGATCTACACTTTTAATGGAATTATGTCCATCATGTACCTTACACTTGGAAAGGGACAATACTCAAGTGGACACGTTACCACTTGATCACACACATTTGAAACCATCCTTGGGATGAATTTCTTAGAGAAATATAAGGTGAAATGGAATGTTCGTTCAAGGAAGCCAAATTCTTCAATGATATTATCTCTTGGGTTTTCCAAGGGGGTAATAATATATGCCCCACTTTCTTGGTGTCTAGAATGGTAGTAGAAAGGATGATTAAATATGAATCTTCACTATTATTATCACATGTAGTGGATACAAAATATTAAATCCTAAGATAGTGTATGTGTCGATATTATGTGGATATGATGTTGTGTTTCTCAAGAGCTACTAGGAGCTTATCCAAATCAAGAAAATTGATATCAAGATAAATGTAGCTCTTCATACAAACTCGATAGTTTAAGCACAATAATAAACTTCTATTGAAGAGTTATGAGAGTTTAAGTAGAAATTTGAAGAGTTATCATGAAATGATTTTATCCAAATGAGTACTTAGTCATGAGGATTTTCTGTGATGTTTGTTAAATAGAAGGATAAATCAACGGGGTTGTGCATAGATATTACTAATGGAAAATGGTTAGAGATAAGTATTCACTATGAAGCATAGATGGCATATTTGATCAATTTTAGGGTTCTATAAAATTTTCAAAGATATATGTTATATTAAGATATCACCAGTTGAATACCAAAGAGGAATGACCTTCAAAACAACATAAGAGACATGCATTATGAATTCTTGGTTGTTCCATTTGGAATAACCAATGCACTTGTACCTTTGATACATTTTTAAAATAGAGTGTTCAAACCATTTTTAGATTAGTATATAGTTGTATTACAATATGACACTTTTATCTATCTATTAGGTGTCACGAAGCACACACATCACCTAAAATTAGCTGTAGGATGGTTATGACATCATCATGTATGTGATAAGTCTACAAAGCATGAGTTTTGGTTAGCACAAGTGACATTCATAGGCCATATTATTTCTAATGAGGAATGTTACACCCCCAAAATCATAAACACAATTAGATCATGAGATTAGGACATGGATGTGAGACTAAGAAGAAGATAATTTTATGCCCTTTAAAATTTTATTTTATTTTTATTTATGAACACATCATATTCACAGGAGGTGTTTCCTCAAAACTCAATTGACACAATCAGAATACCACCTTCCTGATGTTTTTGTAAAACATCTAGTTTACAATTTACATTTTACATTTTACATTTTACATATGGAGTCAAAATTCTTTATATTTACTTATTTAAGGAAAATACATATTACAACGCAGATACATAGGAATTATCCTTGCAATTCTTATGGAACTAGAGTAAGCATGCATTGTTCCTAGGTTAAAAGTTATTGCAAGTTGATTCTTGTAGCATGAATCTTATATAAGCACATTATGTATCCATACATTCTATAGATTAACCTTAAATTTTGTTATGTAGAGGGGATGGGCTTTTTTCTCGATGAATGGAAATCTCAATGACTAGAATAGGGTAGAAATTGTTTTTTGAATATTAATTACAGTGCTTCAAACATATTAGAGTGTAATATGGAAGAAGTAATATAAAATAATCTTGGAGTTGATATTATTGTGACTAAGTAAACTTTCATAAAACAATAACACAACTTAAACAAATATAAAAACCATACAAAATACTCTAAAATTTACCACTAACCCATTTATTCTACTTAAATATGTGTCTACACAAATTCAGTGTACCATAACATGTAGAAGAAACAAGGTTAATATATGGCATCATTGTAGAAGTCTTGGGTATGTATATGGCCCTAAGACTAATTGTACTAGCTCCCAATACACAAGGCTTACCATTTTTGGACTTAATGGATATATAAGATAGCAGTATATTTGGACTACTCTAAACTTGGGTGCTCATGATAAAATTCAAGGCACTTAGAATTAACTTCACACCATAGTAGATCCATATGGGCTGACTCATTATGTGGGAAAATAATATGAGAAAATAACTTTTATGTAACAAAGCCACTGATAGTAGTTGTAGGAGAACCCACCTAGAGGTGTGAGTTGTTGAAATTTAATCTTGTAGTAGAGTCATTCATGTACTCATGGGTCTAGATAAGGGTTCTTACAAGCCTTTTCACATGACTCCAATGACCTGAGAAAACAAATGTACATGATGTAAAGGCAGACAGCATAGAACTATTGTTTTGTATAGTACATGTTAATAGACTATGGGATCAAAATAGGCACTCTTGTTTAATATATTTTTTATACATGGAGATGTCATGAATTTTCTAATTACATTATTAATTTTTTATTTTATTTAAATTTAAAATAAAAAACATTGTGGTTCTTACTTCATCGGAGTGCTCTGATCATGTTGCTTGTTACAATCCACATCTTTCTTTGTCGGTAATCTTAGGGTTAAAGAAAACCTTATTGTTCACTATTTTTTTTTGGATAAGGTAAAATATTACTCAATCAAAAGGTATAGGGGTGGCCACAACCCAAAAACCCTGTATACAACTATACAAAGGGGAGTAAGCTCTACAAAAGTCCCCAGTGTTCTAGAGTCATTTGGCCTAGCCCCTTATAGATATGGGGTCTGGTCTTACAAGCGAGTTTCAAGCAGCTCACACAATCATAAAAAAATATCGAGATTACACCTCTCCTTTCTGGTGTGTATCCTATTATTCCTCTCCTTCCAAACAAGGAACATAATAGCAGTAATACACAGGCCAACAAAACACCTAAGGGGGTGACTATGGGCTGAATTTTTCAGAATCCAGGGAATAGTTTCATCCAAATTGTTTCATGGATTGCCCCCCCATCCCAACTTGAGAGAAATCCTACATCAAATGTATTTAGTAAAGGGGAAACCCCACATGAGATACGAGTGTGATTCCTCCACATTCTTGCACAATGAACACTTGACATTAGTAACTAGCCCCCAATCACACATTCTGTCTAGAGTAGGCCATCTTCTAAGAATGCTCCTATAGAGGCAACAACTCCACTTGGGGGTGTGGTGCTTGTTCCATAGGATTTGGTACCAGGGAACCGGAGGACCGACCAAAGGGGGCGCCCAAGGTATGTCCACGACTCTGGCACCCCTATCTCCCATGAGTACATAAAGATGTTTCACAAACCTCCATTGCCTCATCATGGCCTTCCAAGAACAAGAACACTCAGTTGTATGATCTTCTAGAGATAAGCCATATATCTTTCTCATCCATTCAGACCACGAATAGGTTGGATGGGTCATGAATCGATCGATCCTTTTCAACATATCCTGGTGGGAAATGTCATGTAGATCAGGCAGATTAAGGTCCCCAAACTGATGAGGTTTTGCCACCATGGACCAGACCAAAACATGGCCTTTGCCACCCCACAAGAAGCTATTGCAGACCGCCTTGCATTTATCCAAGATGAAAGGGGGCAGTTCCACTTGCCTGCACCAGAAGGAGCACTTCACAACCAGGACAGTTCTAATAAGAACAGCTCTGCCGATAAGGGACAGAGATAGGCCAGACCACTTGTCAAAGATTTCAATGAGGCTATCAATAATTGACACATAAATCCAACTAGAACCTCTCCTGCTTGAGATGGGAATCCCCAAATACTTCGTAGGGAAGACCCCTTCCTCCATAGTTGCCGCCTCTTTCAGCTTGCCTCTTCTAGCATCACAAGATCTGGGCAAGAAGACCCTGGATTTAATGTCACTGATATAGAGTCCAGTGAGATTCCCAAACCTCCCAAGGATCTTCCGCATCTTCTTCAGATGCCTGTCATGGCCCGTGGCAAAAAGAAGAACATCGTCGGCGAAGATGAGGTGTGAAGGGACCGGGACACCCGTTGCTTTGAAGGTACAGAACTGGTTTCCCACCTATGTCTCCTCAATCATCGACGTCAGCACCTACATCACGATGGTGAAGAGAAGGGGAGAGAGGGGGTCCACCTGTCTCAGCCCATTGGAGGCATTAAAGAGTCCCTTTGGTACCCCCAATAACCAGGACAGAAAAAGAGGTGGTTTGTACGCACTATTTCATCTTCTTAACCCATCGCAGGGAAAACCCCATAAAGTCCATGATTCTCCACAAAGCTTCCCAATTCATGTGGTTGTAGGCCTTCGATATATCTATCTTTATGCAGGCTTTTTTGGTGTGATTCTTCTTGTTGAAGTCCAGAAGAAACTCTCCCGCTAGAAGGGCACTATCAGAGATCAATCTACCCTGAATGAAGGTTGACTGGTTCTGGGATATGATTTGAGGTAGTATTCTCTTAAGCCTCCTAGCAAGGAATTTAGCAAAAATCTTATACAAAACTAAACAACAAGCAATCGGTCTGTAGTCAGCAAGGGAAGCTGGAATTTTCTTCTTCGGAATAATCCTTAAGAAGACATGATTCACCTTCTTCACCATAGAACCACCCACCATAAACCATCGAACTGCCCTACAAATATCATCCTTCATGATGGGCTAGAAATCATGAAAGAACTTGTCTTTGAAACCATCCGGTCCAGGCACTTTCGACGCACCAATGGAAAACACCGCTTCCTTTATCTCCTTCTCATCAACAGGTCCACACAGGATTCAGTTCATTTCATTAGTAATCCTGTGGTTTATAGAACAACCCATAGATGACACCCCATTCTGGTTATAGAGATCTTTGTAGAAGTTGACCACCTCTCTAGTAATCTCCTCTACCCCTTGGTTATAGACCCATCCTCTTTCAATAAAGCATGGATGTAGTCCTTCATGTGATTCTTTTTAACCGCTCTATGATAGATCTTTGTGTTGTGGTCCCCATCTTTAATCCATCCCATTCTACTATGTTGCTAGTACCTGACTTCCTCAACCTTCTCCATATGAAGAACTCTCGTTTCCGCCTTTGCTTCCCTTTCCATAAGGTTCGGATTGAGGGGATCCGTCCTTAAGGCTTCTGTTGCCCCTTCACACTGTAACATCCCTGACCTGGGTTATGCCTTAACCCTAGAAGTTTTGCTTAAGTAAGTCTTTTAGATTCTTGTATTTATCTTTTGAAAAGTAATTAAAACTAAAGGAGAGCTTATGTTTCAATTTTGGTCCTATTTGAATAATGTTGAAATAATATTTTACCTATTTTGGACTAAAGTGCAACTTACCCAATTTAAGGGGTTACCTTGCAAATGTTACATGATAAATGTTCCTCAAGTGTTATAGCATCATAAGAATGAGAATGATGTTGAGGTATGGCTTGTGGAAGCCTAAGTTTCAAGAAGGAGCTTGTTTGAGTAATGCTTGTGTATTGAATGCTAGTTTGGTGTAATTTGCAAATTACCCAAAATCTAGGGTTGAATATGTAAAATACCACTTCAAGAGTGTCCCTAATACTTCTTGGTATCATTTAGAGAAAATAAAAAGAATGGGGCGTTTTGTTTGAACTACTTTTGAGGAGAGATAATCTTGATAATAAAATAACCAAGATTTAAGCATAATTGAAACCCTAATTTATTTTGTAGCAAAAATAAATATATTAATTGAAGTATCCATCAACTAAAAAGGCTGTGGTCGAAATCCTATAGTGGGAGGACGTCCAAATGCTTTGAGTGGCACCGAAATATCGTAAGTAGGTGAAGAAATCCACTCACATTTGTTAATTAAAAAGTAATGTCCACTAAAAATGGATAATATTATTATAATGATTAAGGTGCTTAAGTGGTTGCTTTTAATTCAAGGATAATTGAGAGGATATTGAGGAAAAAGGAATATGACTTCAAAGGCAAGGAAGGGAAGGGGCATGTGGCAAGAAAGTGGATGAATTTTCTCCTACTTTCTCTCTCCTAGAAAATCAATTATATGTACTCAATTTTCTCCTTACTTGAAAGGCTATTTTTGCAAACCACTTTCTTCCCTTGCTTTGGCCGATGACCAAGGAGCTTAGGAGTAGGAGCAAAACGTTCCCCAAGCTGAAGGTAAGCTCCATGATCATCTTCAACCTTGGATTGATAATTGAAATCAGATTTCAACATTCATTTTCTTCTCTCTTCTATCCAATGCTCAACCTTTGCTATCTTTTGCATCCAAAGAGTTGGAAACAAAACTTGGATAGTTGAAGGAGTTTCTTTCACCATTAGAGATGAGAAGCTTGAATCTTTGAAGCTACTTTGAAGGCGGGTTATATAACTTGAACCCATCAATGTTATTATTGATTTCAATTTTTCATCATATGTTGATCTTTTATTTTCTTCTTGAATAATTGATGAATTCATCATATATATGACAATAGAATTCAGAGATCTGAAGCTTGATGATGATGACATCATCTTAGCACACACCTCAAGAATATAAAAAACAAACAATTTCATTTTTTGTTGGTCAAACGGTTTCAAACCGTTAGAGACCAAACAGTTTCAAACCATTTGGTGGCCAAACGGTTTCAAAACCATTAGAGGTCAAATAGTTTCAAACCGTTAGAGGCTAAATAGTTTTAAGAATGTGTAAAGGTCTAATGGTTTCAACCTAATCTATTCTACATGGTCTCAACCTTGGATGGCCAAATGATTTCAAAACATTTAGAACTCAATTGGTTTCAAAACCCTAGATCAATTGATGTCAAAACCCTAATTTAGGTTCAAACAATTTCATCTCTGAATTGACCAAATGGTCTTAAGCCGTTTAAGGACCAAACTGTTTCAAACTATTTGAGGATCAAACAGTCTCAAACCATTTAGGGTTAATCAATCTTCAAACCATTTGAGAGTCTTGGGTTAGAACGGTTTCAAAACCGTTTGATGAGCAAAAGGTTCAAGACCGTTTAAGGATATAAAGACCAAGACCGTTTGAAGGTTTAGGACCAAACCGTTTGAAGGTTTAGGACCAAATCATTTGAAGGTTTAGGACCAAACTGTTTGAAGGTTTAGGACCAAACCGTTTGAAGGTTCAATTGGTTCAAACCATTTGAAGGTTCAATTGGTCCAACCATTTGAAGGTCCAATTGATTCAAACCATGTAAGTACTAATAACCCCATAAGTGGTTGAAGAGTATCTCAAGGTTGATTTCAATGGAAGTACCTCTAAAGTACTTAGGTGATTAGTATAATTAGAATGATTATCACTCGATGCCTATGAAAGTAATAAATTCAATACACTATGATAAGCATAGCTGCATGCACATTAGTAAGAGGTTAAGTCAACTAATAAGGTATGATGATGTTGTGTGTTCCTAAGTACATGGAACAATGATTTTTTTTGGTCGCTCAAAATCCTGTTACTAATAAAAACAAAAACTTTGGGTACAAGTTGTGCCCCTTGGGGAAAACAAAACAGAACCCAAGCCTCCACTCAGGGAGACATAAAAGGGATCCAACAAAGGAAGACTCCAACTAAGAAAGACTAAGAGAAGGGGCAGGATACAGAAACAAGCCCGAAGGACCTAGCAGGGGGAGGGAAAGCATATAGGACCAAAACATAACACCCACAAAGATGCCTGAATGAACTCCATCACTTCTGCTAGCTCAAAAAGGCAAGTCATCACCTGTCCCAACCCCAAGAACAAACTCAGTAGGAAAATAAAAGATAGCAACACGAGAAAGACATGACTGTCACTCAAAGTATTTCTCCCTGAAGCAGTGGCCATCTGCACCTGGTCAATACTTCACTCAAAAAGGTCCAACAAAAAGTAGTTCTAGCTCAACAGGGACATCATCAACAAACCTCCAAAGACTTTTGCAGCTGGAGACATGCATCCATGGAGCCTCTAGCGTTCATTTCACCCACAAGGAGAGGCCATATCTGACTATTAACACATGCATATGTCTAGAGACCATGCTTCAAATATCCACATTGTGCATGAATAAGATTCTCCCTAGAACCGGGATGAGGAGCCTAATGAGGCTTTCCATCAAACACCTTGAAGGTGTCCTTCTCAGCTGGCTGGGGACCGGACTGCCGTCGAACGCCGGTGTGCGCCCGGAGCTGCAACGGCGGGATAGACCTCTAGTCACCTGGTTGGACACATCCGTCCTGGATTTGGGACACAACAAGGAAGGGGGACATAGGAAGCGACCCCAGTAGCACCTTGCTGTAGTCTTGATCAGGAGCATACCCGGAGAAGCATCTGTCAAACACCTTGAGGGTGCCACCCTCACAATAACAGACAACAACCATGCCTGCAAAGCAGCTCTTGGGATCGACTGGCCGTAGAGAACCACTGCGCCAATGAACTAGCAGAGCTCCCGCAGGCATGGACTTCACTGTCGTGGATGCCGGTGAGCAGCAGAAACCTCGTAGGAATCCACCACCACTCATCAGCTTGCTGTGTCATGAGGTAGATCCTCCACGCTGTGGCCATAGGCCATCTGTCGACAGAATAAAAGAGTGGATGAGAGCAAGGGCCTGGTCACCTCTGCCCTGAAGTGGAGCAAAGCACTAGAAGGTGATTGGGGGACCCGACCACTGCCTCCAGCTAAACCGCCGAGAACTGAAGAAATCCTCGAACAGCCATCTGGGGGCCCAAGGCCAACTTCACGCGCCGCCAAGAAGGGTGTGCCGCTGACATCATAGTGAAGCTGAAGTCGCAGCACCACCGTTGCTGTAGATGAAGCCAGAGCCTAGCGCAGGAAGAAGGGACATGCTTAGAGAAGGAGATCGAGGGACCCCCTTACTCTGCCTATGAAGAAGAGAGGAACCCCATCCCTACCCTAGTGCGATAGAGCAGCACACGATCCCAAATCATTTGAGCGAGGCCTCTCTCCACCCGTCACACTTGAATGGAGAAGAGTTCAACATGGTCGAATCGCCAACTCCGGCCCAGATCCCGACTCTCGCAGTGTATCACACCTCCTTCACCCCAGACTTCTGATTAGGCGCCAGCAACACCGACCAGCTCTCGTCTCCAGAGAAACGCCCCTATGCTTCCCAACACAGCAACCACACCGCATTTGTTGAAGGCCAGGGGGAGGAAATGCCGAAGAAGCGCCCCTCCCCCCAGCAGCAGCCGCCGAGGGTGACTAGAGAGAAGGGGGACCGAAGCACTAGAGAGAGAGAGAGCAACCATTCCCACATTTACTTAAGTATGATTTAATACTTAAATGATTCTATGTGAAACCCCAATATAGGGTTATGGCATATGAAATTCTAATTGATTAAGATGAAGAAACCCTAACCCGAATTTCAGGTAATGGGATGAGAAACCCTAACCCTAATATAGGGTGATGTTATGTGAAACCATAATATAGGGTGATGTTATGTGAAACCATAATATAGGGTGATATTATGTGAAACCCTAATATAGGGTGATGTTATGTGAAACCCTAATATAGGGTGATATTATGAGAAACCATAATATAGGGTGATGTTATGTGAAACCATAATATAGGGTGATGTTATGTGAAACCCCAATATAGGGTGATGTTATGTGAAACCCTAAATTGATAAATATGGGAAACCCTAACCCTAATGAGGGAATAGTGATGTTATCTTTGTATTGCATAATGTTGATATGTAATTGATATGATTGTTATCAAGTATACTAACCATGCAGGTATCATGAGATGATGAGCATAACCAGGTATGAGCTATGATGTTAATGGGCCTTGTGAGCCATTATTTTATTTGTTGCCAAGTGAGAGGTGACAAGAAGTTGAATATGCCTAGTGAGCTATGTGAGATGCTTATGTAACAAGTATCATGAATACCTTGGTCAGATGACCTGGAGGTATTAGTTACCTGATAAGTGATAACCTTGTTCAGTGATGAACTAAGGGTTTGAATACCCAGATCCAGTAAACATGATGATGGTATTGTTGAGGGATGTGAATTCCTAGTGATGAGATAAGGGATTGAGATCCCAATGTTCTATAAAGTTTTGAAAAGCACTTGATAGAAGTATTACATGTTTCTTTGTAGCATTTGTCATAATAATTCCTATTTGAAATCTTGATTGATGCTAAAAGAATATGGTAATGTACTTAAATAATCAAGTGGAATATTATCATGTAGAGCCCTGGTCATAGATCCATCATCGTCAGTAGCTGGTGATGGTGAAACATGTTCTCCTGCTGGTTAATCCGGAGCATATATTTTTGAGTATGCGGGGTTTCTCCTAGTCGAAAATAGGAGGATTATAGTGCAACTTTGGTTGTAGACTCAAGATATGTTTAAGAGCATGGTGAACAGGCCCATGGCTCAGTGTGATGGAGCATGAATGCGTTCATGGCTCAGAGAGCATGGTGAACTGGCCCGTAGATCAGATTTACTAGCGACGGGACCTGTACCAAGGCAGGCTAGAGAAAGGGTAGCCTATGGGAGCTAACCCTGTGACTGAGGTCACTTAAGTAAGAGACTGCGGTCCTGCTTATGGTCTCGCACTGACCAAGATGGATGAGATCGTGGAGTCTGACTCTTCATTTGATCTTGTATGGCAATGACTTTGGGTTTCGCAACCAAAGGTTGGATTTGAGCGGTACGACTCACTTCCTCATGGCATAAGAATGATTGAAAAATGTAATCAGCCGTGTAGCATATTTGCTTAAGGAAGAATTACAAAAATCATTGGTTGATGTTACATTGCTTATTGTATCCTAAATGGATATATATTATACATGTTCTTCATATTCCTTATTAAAATGAATAGATGATTTACTACTTTATCATTTATAGCTATAATGCTTTAAAAGATGATATTGCTATATTATGCTTAATAATGATTAAGTTCTACTTTTCAATAGAGATTCCTCTGCTCAATTTATTACTGTTTATCTGCAATAATAATGTTTATGGCGGAGAGTTATATCTCTCGCTGGGACATGAGTCTCACTCCATTGATCACCAACATTTTTAGGTGGATGCTGACGAGGAGGCAGGAACCATACACCAGGGGAAGGACAACAACATCAGGGACAATAGTGATATCTCATGTGGAGATACTGACTGTCGTGTCTTGTAGTTATGAGTCATATGTGTCGTCTATGTACTCTCAGGTCCTTGGAATTAGTACTTAGTGTTTTTATGATCGATATAAGATTTTGGCTTGAATGCCTCAAGATTTTTTGTTGCTTATGTATAGTTTGGGCAAAGCATCTGTTGTAAATATATTCCTCAAGAAGAGATGGTACATGGTATGTACAATGTGAACTATAATGTATATGGTACTTTGGTTCTTTTTATAAGAGTTTCCTGGAGTTGGTTTTCTTTGCAAAAATGTTTTATTTTTTAGTGATTTTTGTTAATCAACTATTTATGTTTAATTCCACAATTAATTACACAGTGACGATCTGATTTGTGGTCGGGTCCTCACAAGGTTTTGGTATCAGAGCTTAAGGTTCACCGAGTCTACAGAGACATAGGATTAAGGTCGTTGAGTCTGTTCTAGTGTCCTCCAGTTTATCTGATAGTGACTTATTCTCTCAGGAGAAGAAGTAAAGTTTAAAGATGGCTGGATCACACGAAGAACATGCTGCTAAAAGGAGTGTTGCTGCACCAGGAGGAGGTGCAAGGGGTTAGGCTAGAGAGGAACTAGTACCTGAGAATCCCTAGCTTGACCAAGCTATACTAGAAAACCCAAATTTCCATGCTCTATTTGGGCAGTTCATGTCGACAATGACACATATGGCAGATAGGATGCCAGCACCTGCACCTAGGGAACCAGCTCACAATGAGGGACATGGAGCTGGCAAGACTTTTGAATGGCTTCACTGGGTAGGAGACACTGAATATGCTGGTACAACTGACCCAGCAGACGCGGACTTGTGGCTAACTGAGCTGGAAAAGGCCTTCAGAATTCTTAATATCCTAGAAGCTGAGAAGTTTAGACATGCAGTGTACCTGTTGAAGGGGAGTGCTGGCCATTGGTGGGCCATAGAAGAAGGCAAAAGGCCAGATGTTGTAGTCGTATGGGAAGAATTCTGACGTGAATACGTTAGTAGATATTTTCCCAAGACTTACCTGGATGAGAAAATCTCTCAGTTTGAGCGGATAAGGCAAGGACCAATGAACATTAGTGAGTATGAAGCTAAGTTTATGGAGCTTCTACGGTTCTATCCGCACATGGCTGCTACAGATGAGGAGAGGATTCAACATTTTGAGACAGGTTTGAACGTTGATTTAACCACACCAGTATCTACTCTAGAGAATAGAGAGAGGTTTTCCACCTTTGTGGAGTCTGTTAGGCAGATAGAAAGGTCTGTGACTGAGAAGCGTTAGGTCAATAGTAATAAAGTATATACACAGTTACAAGGACAAAGATCCGAAAGTTTTAAGAAACCAAGGTTTTATGCACCAACAGTACCACCAAGGTTCAATACCCAGAAGAATTGGACATCCAGCAAGGGTAGAGGCCATAGTTTACCACCAGAAGGAGCTCACAACTCATCATCAATGTCAGTAACAAGACCATCTAGGCCACAATGGGAGAATAGAAGCTATTATAAATGTGGGAAGATGGGACATTTGATGAAAGATTGTCTAGCTAGAGATGTGAGTGTAACCCAACCACCGAGGTAGAGTCAACAAGGCTCTTAGAAGCGATAGTTTAGCAGTGGCATACAAGGATGTGGACAAGCATCCCAAGCTGGTTCATCTGCAACCAACCACAGGGTGAGTGGTCGACAACTAGCAACGACAAGATTCTATGCTATGAATCAGCCGGAAGCAGTGGTCAACCCACAAGGCGTGATAGGTCAGATGGAATTATTTCATTCTGATATGTCTTCATCCCACTTTGTATTTATTTTGATTGATCCAGGCACTACACATTTCTTTATCACTCGATAAGTGATTCATGACTGCAATATGACTGTTAGTCATAGAGTAGATAACTTGTTATTAGAAACTCCATTAGTTGGATCTGTAGTGTTGCAGGAGGTATGTTCTCCCTGTGTTCTTTCTTTTTCAGAACATAGCATTCAGATGGATCTTATACCACTTGAGATGCATGGGTTTGACATAATCCTTGGGATGGACACTTTAGAAAAGTATAAGGTTGTCTTGGATTGCGGTTCCAAGCAGGCTATATTCATAGACAATGGTGATATATGGGTTTTTTAGGGGGACAGAAAGATTCTTCCAACCTATCTAGTGTCAACAATGATAGCTGAGGAACTGATGCGACAAGGATGTGAAGCATTCTTAGCACATGTGTTAGATACCAAAGTAGAGAGTCCTAGTCTTTATGAAGTTCCAATTATTAGGGAGTTTGAGGATGTGTTTCCTAAGGAACTTATAGGTGTTCCTCCACCCTGAGATTTTGATTTTGAGATTAATCTAATCCCGAGTACGCAACCTATAGCTCAAACACCATATAGAATGACACCTGTTGTGATGGAAGAACTCAAGAAACAATTACAGGAGTTGCTTGAAAAGGGTTTTATTCGACCGAGTACTTCACCTTGGGGGTGCTCCAGTTCTTTTCGTTAAAAAGAAAGATGGGTCTATGCGATTATGCATCGACTATAGACAACTAAACAAAGTAACCATAAAGAACAAATATCCTCTGCCGAGGATAGATGACTTGTTTGACCAGTTGCGTGGTGCAACTATATTTTCTAAAATAGATCTGAGTTCAGGATACCATCAGTTACACATCAAGGAGAGTGACATACCTAAATCAGATTTTAGAACAAGGTATGGTCACTATGAGTTCATAGTTATTTTGTTTGGACTAACTAATGCACCAACTGCATTCATGGAACTCATAAACAAAATCTTCCGACCGTTCCTTGATCAATTCATAGTAATCTTTATAGATGACATCCTGATTTACAGTAGAGATGCTCGACAACATGAGCAACACCTTCGTCATGCCCTAACTTTACTGAGAAAGCACAAGCTATACACCAAGTTTAACAAGTGTGAATTCTAATTATCAGAAGTGTCTTTCCTAGGACATGTAATATCTGCCTCAGGTATCCGTGTTGATCCTAAAAAGGTAGAATCTGTCTTGGAGTGGGAATAGCCAAAGACACCAATAGAGATATGTAGTTTTCTAGGACTGGCAGGCTACTATAGGAGGTTCATTAAGACCTTCAGTTCTATAGCATTACCCCTAACTAAGTTGACCAGGAAGGAGGTTCCTTTTGTCTGGAATGACAAGTGTCAACATTCTTTCAAGTCGTTGAAAGAAAGGTTGACCAGTGCACCTGTGTTAGTTTTACCTGAGAAGGGAAAGGGGTATATTGTTTTCTGTGATGCTTATAAGAACAGTCTAGGATGTGTGTTGATGCAGGATAAACAAGTGATTTCTTTTGCTTATTGACAACTTAAGAAACATGAGGAAAATTATCCAACACATGATCTAGAATTAGCTACAGTGGTTCATGCGTTGAAGATCTGGAGACATTATCTCTATGGAGAGACATTCTAGATTTTCACGGACCATAAGAACCTAAAATACATCTTTTCACAGCATGAGTTGAATATGAGACAATGCCGCTGGATGGAGTTAATCAAGGACTACGATTGTACAATTGATTATCATCTAGGAAAGGCTAATGTAGTGGCTAATGCACTAAGTAGAAAATCATCATCACCAATCATAGACAAAGCACAATTGAACTCTTTAGTGTGCTTTAAACGAGACATGCTTGTCTCTTTGAGGCAAAACAATGTACAACTTAAAGTATCCTTGTTAGCCAGACTGTTAGCTGAAATGAAAGTAAAACCTACTCTGAAACAATAGATCAAAGAGGCACAACAAGTTGATACTATGATTCAGCAGATTAGATCAGAGTACGGTAATGAGAAATGGGATGGGTTTCATGAGTCAGATGATGAGGTAGTCTGTTACCATGGTAGGATGGTAGTACCTGATGCCAATGACTTAAGGAAGTTAGTCTTGGAGGAAGCTCATTCATCTATGTATGCAATGCATCTAGGGAGCACCAAAATGTATCATAACTTGAAAGATATGTATTGGTGGCCTGGTTTGAAGAAAGATGTAGTTGAGTTTGTTATGCGGTGTCCAGTGTGTCAGTAGGTAAAGCTAAACATCAAAACCCCACAGGAACAATGCAACCCTCACCTATACCACAATGGAAATGGGATCACGTGACCATGGACTTTGTGGTTGGTTTACCCAGAACAGCCAAAAGTCATGATTCCATTTGGGTGATAGTTGATAGGTTGACTAAGTCAGCACATTTTCTTCCTATTAAAACCACCTATACTGCTAAGAAACTTGCACAGATCTATATAGATGAGATAGTGCGTTTACACAGGGTTCCAGCTACAATTGTTTCTGATAGAGGTCCCCAGTTCACAAGTCATTTTTGGGAATGACTACATAAAGCATTGGATACACAGTTAAGATTTAGTACCACCTTTCACCCCCAGAGGGACGGACAATCTGAGAAGGCTATACAAACCTTGGGGGATTTTCTTAGGGCATGTGTCCTTCAGTTTGTAGGAAGTTGGGACCTACACTTAAGTTTGATAGAATTCACTTACAACAATAGTTATCAACACAGTATTGATATGGCACCATATGAAGCATTATATGGTAGACGTTGTAGATCTTCATTGTGCTGGTATGAAATAGGAGAATACCAACTTTTGGGCCCTGAATTAGTGCAATAGACAACTGAAAAGATTAAAGTAATACAACAACAGTTAAAAGTTGCATAGGATAGACAGAAATCATATGCTGATAAACGACTAAGACCTTTAGAATTCCAAGTTGGAGACAGAGTATATCTCAAAGTCTCACCTTGGAAAGGTGTTCTTAGATTTGGGAAAAAGGGTAAGTTACCTCCTAGATTTATGGGGCCTTATCCAATGATTGAACGGATTGGAAAGGTAGCCTATAAGTTGGAGTTGCCACCTGAACTATATAGATTGCATCCAGTATTCCATATATCCATGCTGAGAAAGTGTTACCCTGATACAGAGTTAGTATTGCAACCTATAGGGGTAGAGTTAAATGAAGATATATCCTATGTAGAGGAACCAATGTTGATTCTTGACAGGAGAATCAAAAAGTTGAAAAAGAAAGACATAGTTCTTGTGAAAGTTCTTTGGAAGCATCGTGGCATTGAAGAAGCTACGTGGGAGCTGGAGGAAGAAATGAGGAGGAAGTACCCTTCTCTTTTCTCTTGATGATTTTGGGGACGAAATCCCTGTTAGGGGTGGGTAATTGTAACATCCCTGACCTAGGTTATGCCTTAACCCTAGAAGTTTTGCTTAAGTAAGTCTTTTAGATTCTTGTATTTATCTTTTGAAAAGTAATTAAGACTAAAGGAGAGCTTATGTTTCAATTTTGGTCCTATTTGAATAATGTTGAAACAATATTTTACCTATTTTGGACTAAAGTGCAATTTACCCAATTTAAGGGGTTACCTTGCAAATGTTACACGATAAGTGTTCCTCAAGTGTTATAGGATCATAAGAATGAGAATGATGCTGAGGCATGGCTTGTGGAAGCCTAAGTTTCAAGAAGGAGCTTGTTTGAGTAATGCTTGTGTATTGAATGCTAGTTTGGTGTAATTTGCAAATTACCCAAAATCTAGGGTTGAATATGTAAAATACCACTTCAAGAGTGTCCCTACTATTTCTTGGTATCATTTAGAGAAAATAAAAAGAATGGGGCATTTTGTTTGAACTACTTTTGAGGAGAGATAATCTTGATAATAAAATAATCAAGATTTAAGCATAATTGAAACCCTAATTTATTTTGTAGCAAAAATAAATATATTAATTGAAGTATACATCAACTAAAAAGTCTGTGGTCGAAATCCTATAGTGGGAGGACGTCCAAATGCTTTGAGTGGCACCGAGATATCCTAAGTAGGTGAAGAAATCCACTCACATTTGTTAATTAAAAAGTAATGTCCACTAAAAATGGATAATAGTATTATAATGATTAAGGTGCTTAAGTGGTTGCTTTTAATTCAAGGATAATTGAGAGGATATTGAGGAAAAAGGAAGATGGATTTGAAGGCAAGGGAGGGGGCATGTGGCAAGATAGTGGATGAATTTTCTCCTACTTTCTCTCTCCTAGAAAATCAATTATATGTACTCAATTTTCTCCTTACTTGAAAGGCTTTTGCAAACCACTTTCTTCCCTTGCTTTGGCCGACAACCAAGGAGCTTAGGAGTAGGAGGAAAACGTTCCCCAAGCTGAAGGTAAGCTCCATGATCATCTTCAACCTTGGATTGATGATTGAAATCGGATTTCAACATTCATTTTCTTCTCTCTTCCATCCAATGCTCAACCTTGGCTATCTTTTACATCCAAAGAGTTGGAAACGAACATTGGATAGTTGAAGGAGCTTCTTTCACCATTATAGATAAGAAGCTTGAAGCTTTGAAGCTACTTTGAAGGCAGGTTATATAACTTGAACCCGTCAATGTTATTATTGATTTCAAATTTTCATCATATGTTGATCTTTTATTTTCTTCTTGAATAATTAATGAATTCATCATATATATGATAGTAGAATTCGGAGGTCTGAAGCTTGATGATGATGACATCATCTTATCACACACCTCAAGAATATAAAAAACAAACTGTTTCATTTTTTGTTGGTCAAACAGTTTCAAACCGTTTGGTGACCAAACGGTTTCAAAATCGTTAGAGGTCAAACAGTTTCAAACCGTTAGAGGCTAAATGGTTTCAAGAATGTGTAAAGGTCTAATGGTTTCAACATAATCTAGTCCACATCATCTCAACCTTGGATGGCCAAATGATTTCAAAATGTTTAGAACTCAATTGGTTTCAAAACCCTAGATCAATTGATGTCAAGACCCTAATTTAGGTTCGAACAGTTTCATTTCTGAATTGACCAAACTGTCTTAAACCATTTAAGGACCAAAAGGTTTCAAACCATTTGAGGATCAAATGGTCTCAAACCATTTAGGGTTAACCGATCTTCAAATTGTTTGAGGGTCTTGGGTTGAAACAGTTTCAAAACCGTTTGATGAGAAAAAGGTTCAAGACCGTTTAAGGATATAAAGACCAAGACCGTTTGGAGGTTTAGGACCAAACCGTTTGAAGGTTTAGGACCACACCGTTTGAAGGTTTAGGACCAAACCATTTGAAGGTTTAGGACCAAACCATTTGAAGGTTTAGGACCAAACCGTTTGAAGGTTCAATTGGTTCAAACCGTTTGAAGGTTCAATTGGTCCAAACCGTTTTAAGGTCCAATTGATTCAAACCATGTAAGTACTAATAACCCCATAAGTGGTTGAAGAGTATCTCAAGGTTGATTTCAATTTAAGTACCTCTAAAGTACTTAGGTGATTAGTATAATTAGAATGATTATCACTCGATGCCTATGAAAGTAATAAATTCAATACACTATGATAAGCATAGATGAATGTACTTTAGTAAGAGGTTAAGTCAACCTAATAAGGTATGATGATGTTGTGTGTTCCTAAGTACATGGAACAATGATAAGTATGATTTAATACTTAAATGATGCTATGTGAAACCCTAATATAGGGTCATGGCATATGGAATTCTAATTTATTAAGATGAAGAAACCCTAACCCGAATTTCAGGTAATGGGATGAGAAACCCTAACCCTAATATAGGGTGATGTTATGTGAAACCATAATATAGGGTGATGTTATGTGAAACCATAATATAGGGTGATATTATGTGAAACCCTAATATAGGGTGATGTTATGTGAAACCCTAATATAGGGTGATATTATGAGAAACCATAATATAGGGTGATGTTATGTGAAACCATAATATAGGGTGATGTTATGTGAAACCCCAATATAGGGTGATGTTATGTGAAACCCTAAATTGATAAAGATGGGAAACCCTAACCCTAATGAGGGAATAGTGATGTTATCTTTGTATTGCATAATGTTGATATGTAATTGATATGATTGTTATCAAGTATACTAACCATGCAGGTATCATGAGATGATGAGCATAACCAGGTATGAGCTATGATGTTAATGGGCCTTGTGAGCCATTATATTATTTGTTGCCTAGTGAGAGGTGACAAGAATTTGAATATGCGTGGTGAGATATGTGAGATGCTTATGTAACAAGTATCATGAATACCTTGGTCAGATGACCTGGAGGTATTAGTTACCTGATAAGTGATAACCTTGTTCAGTGATGAACCAAGGGTTTGAATACCCAGATCCAGTAAACATGATGATGACATTGTTGAGGGATGTGAATTCATAGTGATGAGATAAGGGATTGAGATCCCAATGTTCTATAAAGTTTTGAAAAACACTTGATAGAAGTATTACATGTTTCTTTGTAGCATTTGTCATAATAATTCCTATTTGAAATCTTGATTGATGCTAAAAGAATATGGTAATGTACTTAAATAATCAAGTGGAATATTATCATGTAGAGCCCTGGCCATAGATCCACCATCGTCAGTAGCTGGTGATGGTGAAATGGGTTCTCCTGCTAGTTATTCTGGAGCGTATATTGTTGAATATGCAAGGTTTCTCCTAGCTGAAAATAGGAGGATTAGAGTGCAACTTCAGTTGTAGACTCAAGATATGTTTCAGAGTATGGTGAACATGCCAATGGCTTAGTGTGATGGAGCATGAATGAGTTCATGGCTCAGAGAGCACAGTGAACTGGCCCATGGATCAGATTTACTAGTGCTGGGACCTGTACAAAGGTGGGCTAGAGAAAGGGTAGCCTATGGGATCTAACCCTGTGACTGAGGTCACTTAAGCAAGAGACTGTGGTCTTTCTTGTGGTCTCACACTGACCGAGACAGATGAGATTGTGGATTATGACTCTTCCTTTGATCTTGTATGGCGCCGACTTTGGGTTTCACAACCGAAGGTTGGATTTGAGCGGTACGACTCACTTCCTCAGGGCATAAGAATGATTGAATAATGTAATCAGCCGTGTAGCATATTTGCTTAAGGACAAATTACAGAAATCATTGGTTCATGTTACATTGCTTATTGTATCCTAAATGGATATATATTATACATGTTCTTCATATTCCTTATTAAAATGAATAGATGATTTACTACTCTATCATTTATAGCTGTAATGCTTTAAAAGATGATATTGCTCTATTCTTCTTAATAATGTTTACATCCTACTTTTCAATAGAGATTCCTCTGCTCAGTTTATTACTGTTTATCTACAATAATAATATTTATGGTGGAGAGTTATATCTCTCACTGGGACATGGGTCTCACTCCGTTGATCACCAACATTTTCAGGTGGATGCAGACGAGGAGGTAGGAACCATACACCAGGGTAAGGACAACAACATCAGGGACAATAGTGATATCTCAGGTGGTGATACTGATTGTCGTGTCTTGTAGTTATGAGTCCTATGTGTCGTTTCTGTACTCTCAGGTCCTTGGAATTAGTACTTAGTGTTTTTATGATCGATCTGAGATTTTGGCTTGAATGCCTCAAGATTTTATGTTGCTTATGTATAGTTTGGGCAAAGCATCTGTTGTAAATATATTCCTCGAGAAGAGATGGTACATGGTATGTACAATGTAAACTATAATGTATATCATACTTTGGTTCTTTTTATAAGAGTTTCCTGGAGTTGGATCTCTTTGCAAAAAGGTTTTAATTTTTTGTATTTTTTGTTAATCGATTGTTTATGTTTAAATCCACAATTAATTACACAGTGACGGTCTGATTTGTGGTCGGGTCATCACACACACACACTGATGCAACCTTCTTTAGAAAATTAGGAATATCACAGAGATCACTAAACCAGGACTTGAGGGCCACCTTTATCTTCTTCAACTTCTCATCAATTCTAAAAATCGAGTTGCCAATCACCTCCTGCTCCCACACAGTCTTGACGATGTCCTCACATACTGGACAATCAAGCCAAAAATTAAGGAACCAAAAAGGTCTGTTCGCTGGCCTCGAATTAGTAAGCTTGATAGTCAACCAGATGTGGTCACTGTTAGGATGACCACCCAGTCTGACATTCGCTTCTGGAAAATAATTCAGCCAACAACTGTTGGCAAGGCATCTATCCAGGTTACTCACGATTCTAAAACCTAGGCTTCTTTTATTATTCCAGGTAGATATTCCCCCACTCATATTAAGTTCCATCAACTCATCCGCATCAACAACTGCATTAAATCTGTTCAAGATGGAGTCTGGGATAGGTTTACCCCCCACCTTCTCAGATTCTTATCTAACGTGGTTGAAATCCCCAATAACAATCTGTGGTAATTCTTGTTGTGTGGAGCTAATGATCACGTCCCAATTGGATCTCCTGCAAGATTCACTATTAAAGCCATAGACAGCCGTAATGACACCATGGAAGCCACCAGTGTTTATGCAACTAAACACCATGATTTGGTCAGCATCATAGATGCACTGTGCATCCCAGATATCCCTATTCCACCCAACATCAAATTCCCCCCTTCCACCTGCTGGAGGTTAGAGACACTCTCCCACCCTGTTGGGAACAAACCTTTAATTTTCTTTTTTTTTCTCTGAAAGCGTGTGCCCCTTTTTATTGATTTTAATAAAAGTCCAAAGAACAAAAAACTGTATGTAGCAAAAGAAAGATAACAAAAGAGAAAAGAAAAAAGAACTTGGTCTCCAAGACCAATACAGAGGCTCAAAGAAGAAAGCCGCCTAACAACCGCTATCCTTCCAGCGCTTGTAAATCAGTCATCACCAAAGCCCAGCAGCCATACACATCCTTGAAAGCATTCAAAAACAATCTTCTATTTATTTCTTGCCAAACATGATAAAAGACAACAAGGCAAGTGACCGTAGACTTCCGAGCTGTGAATAAGCTTCTGCAATCATCCTTATTAACCGGTCGATTGGGAATTCTACAATTCTGTACAGTGAAGTCCCAAACCTCAATAGCATATTTATAGGAGAAAAAGATATGATCAACATCTTCATAAGCAAAATCACACAAACAACATCTCGAGACAATGATCAGCCCAAACCTTCTCAGAGTATCCTGCGTAGCCAGCCTGTTGAGGAAAAATTTCCAACCCATAAGACTGAAGGACCGAGGAACACCAACTTTCCAGAGTTGCTTTGTCCAATAGGGCTCATCATGCTTCTTTCTCACCAAATTCCACCAATCTGTAACAGTCAGATTCACCAACCCCTTCACAAGAATGGAACCTTCCTTTTCAATTTTACAATCAATGGTGAAAATAAACTTCCTGAAATCACCAAATCTCCTCTTATCAGGGATGTTCCACTTTTGATCATCAATAAACTGCTGGAGATTGCCCACCAGACCGCAACCAAGACGAACAACATTGTTAGAACTAATCACATCCTTCGGAAATTTCCCTCCAGGAACCTAGGGATCCCTCCATATTTTAATAGGATCACCTTTGCCAATGATGTAAGAAATATGGGGCATAACAACATGTCTATATCTCAGCAATTGCCTCCACATCCACGATCCATTAGGATCATATTTGATTGACCAGATAGAATCACCCCTCAGATATTTGCCATCAATCCATTTTACCCACAAGGCATCTTTCTTAGCTGCAATATTCCAAATATTCTGAAGGATGCCAGCAATATTCATATCCCTGATCCATCTAACACCCAAACCTCCTTCAGCCTTAGGCCTGCAAACATTAGTCCATTTGACATAATGAATCTTCTTGTCTAACTCAGCACCTCCCCATATAAAACGTTTACAGATACCTTCAATATCCTTCATCACCTCAGCAGGGAGAGGGAAGGTCGAAGACCAGAAAAGATGAAGAGAGAGAAGCGTAGAGGATGTGAGCTCAACTCTTCCAGAGAAGGAAAGAGATTTATGCTTCCAACCCTCTAGCTTATTCTTTACCTTGTCAACAAGAGGGACACAATGTGTCTTATTAAGCTTTCCACAGAACAGAGGGAGACCAAGGTATCTCATAGGAAAACATCCCAAAGGAATGTTAAGGATATCAACCATTTTAGTTCTGTCAGCCGATATACTGCAGAACACATTGATTTTAGAATCACTAATCTTCAGACCCGAAATATCTCCAAACCTTCGAAGGATATCTTTAATAGCATGAGCATTAGCATCATTTGCCTCAAGAAAGATCATCACATCATCGGCAAAAAGAAGATGGGACATATGCATATTCTGGTTTCTAATAGAAGAAATAATGTTATGATTGACCGCATGATTAATGATAGCAGTAAAATCCTCCATAGCTAGAACAAAGAGGTACGGGGCAATAGGATCCCCTTGGCGGATTCCATTAGAAGGATTAATTGCAGTAGAAGGCTTTCCATCAATAAGGATATGATAGCTACTAGTGTGCATGATAACATGTAACCAGTTCAACCAACAATGAGGAAAGTTCATGCATTCCAGAATACCGAACAGAAAATCCCACCTAATAGCATCATAAGCTTTAATCAGATCGACTTTAATACACATCTTAGGTTTAGAGCTCCTTTTGTTAAAATCACTGATCAATTCATTCGTAAGGAGAAGAGCATCAGAGATTTTCCTTCCTTTAATAAAGGCCACTTGATTCTTACTTATGAGGCCATGAAGAATAGGCTGGAGCCTGTTTGGAAGGACTTTAGTGATGATCTTGTAAAGAAAATTGCAAAGAGAAATCAGCCTCCAGTCTTTGATATGGACTGCACCTTTAACTTTAGGGATAAGAGTAATGTAATATTTATTGAGCTCTTTGATCATCCTCCCACTTTTAAATTTTTTTTGGATTGCAGCAATAACATCTTTGTTAATAATGTTCCACGCAGTTTTGAAGAAATGGTCATTAAAGACATCTGGCCCAGGAGCCTTATCCCCATCTGCATCCATAACAACCTTCTCAATTTCCTCTTTGGTAACTATAGCACACAAGTTAGCAATTTGATCATTAGTAAGAGAAGGAAGAGTCCAATCTTGATCCCAACACAGAGGTTCCTCAGTCTTCATATATTGATTGAACAACTTATCATAATAAGAAAAGACATGGTCCTTAATGATATCCTCATTGTACTCCATATTGTTATCAATCATAAGAGCTTTCATATTATTACGATTAGCTCTAACCTTCACAGTATTGTAGAAGAAAATCATATTTCTATCACCCAGCTTCAGCCAGTTTATCCTAGAAATCTGCTTAGCATAATCTTCCTCTGCCTCAGCATTAACTAGAGCAATTTTCCTTTTTTCATCAGCAATTACCCTCGAACCAAAATCATCAGGATGCTCATCAGCTTGTCTTTGAGCCTCATTAGCTTCAATTTCTGAAAGTTTGTCCTTTTCACAGAAATCACCTACCATTTCCTTATTCCAGGCAATAAGTTTGCTTTTAACATTTTTAAGCTTAGTAATGACCTTGAACATGGCATTCCCTTCGACATCAATGCTCCAAGCCTCTTTAACTATACTCAGAAAATCTTCTCTCTTTGTCCAGGCATTTATGAATTTAAAGTAACCTTTCCTCTTCTTCACCTTATCACTAAAATTGACAAGGATTTGTCTATGATCACTAACAATTGTATTGATGACCTCTCCCCTGACTTCCTTGAACATAGAAAAGAACTCCAAATTATAGAAACACCTGTCAATTTTAGACAAAATAAGATCACCACCCTTCTGTCTATTGTCCCAAGTAAAAAGGGGACCTTTCATATCAAGTTCCACCAGACACATATCTGAGATAGCATTATTAAAATCCCTCATAGCCGAGACCAGATAACATCCTTTTCCCTTCCTCTCATCAGAACATCTAATGGCATTAAAGTCCCCAATAAGAATCCAAGCACCCTTATTATTCGGGTTACATTTTGCAAGATCCTCCCATAAAGTCCGTCTTTTCCTTTCATCATTTTGACCATATATAGCCGTAAGAAGAAAGGAATTACCTTCATAGAGAATCCTATAGTGAATAAACTAATCACTCTCACAAATCTTGCTGACCTGTACATAGCTAGCATCCCACAAAATGATAATCCTCCCAAGCGGGTGAGAAGCATGGTTAGAAATCCAAAACTTATCCTGCCAAATATTGTTCATAGCCTTATGCATCTTTTTATACCTGAGTTTAGATTCCACCAGGACATTTATCGGGAAACCAATATTAACAAGGTTTGCCCTAATTTTCTCCTGGTGTCCTAACCTATTTAGGCCACATACATTCCAGGAGAATAAACCAATATTGTCAGCCATTAGGTACTTTCATGACTGGAGCTCTGCCAGCCTCAGTAATTAATCCATCCTCATCCCCTACTTCTATCAACTTCTCAAACATATTGGTGACCATACTATTCAGATCAGCACTAGCTCTTTTAGTGTACACATTATTTCTAGAAAGAAGCCTCGGGGGAGAAGTACGGTTCTTATACTTCACAGTTTGAAACCCACCATCAGTAGAAGGAGAAATCAACTCCGTCTTTTCTTCTAAGATTGGCTGTATGTTTAAAGGTATACTCCAACTTCCAGCAGCTATCGCTGACTCCGTATTTTCAATAACTTTGTTCATGAATGGAGTAGAGGCACTAAATTTCTGCTTTCCCTGAAAGCTACTATTTCTCTGACCTTGAGAAGAAGCAGATGTGTCATGTAAAACACTACCACCATCAGCCATAACTTGCACATGGCTACTTACAGTAGAGGCATTAGGTTTCTGCTTTCCCTACAAAGAACTATCTCTCTGACCTTGATAAGAAGAAGACGTGTCCTGTATAAGACCACCACCATCATCCATTACTTGCCCCTGATTACTTTCAATATAAGAGTTGTTATCAGCATGTGTCGGAACAACAGAGTTGGAAGCACCAGTGTTCTTAAAGCATCTAATCGTTGCTGTAGGAATATCACTCTTTTTTATTGGAATCCATATCCTCCTTTTCTCCAAAACCTCCACATTAGCTTTACATATGTCTGATTCATGGACAAAACATCCACAAGCTTTGCAGATCTCTGAGATCCATTCATAATGTACCTGAATCACATCTTTATCACCACATTCACTACGCATAACCACTTCCTTAGGCAACAGAGAATCAACAGAGATAAGAACTTGGATACGAGCATAATCGCGTCTCCTCATGGCTTTGGTAGCATAGTCAGAACAAATCGGCTTAGGCAACTGGATTCTCTTTCGACAACATCTCACTAGTCTCAACATCTGGAAAAGAATGGTGGGAGGTTTGAAGCAAGGAGGGATGACGTGGGAGGCGACAGGAGGAAGGGCTCAAGGCGGAGAGATCTGGCAGCCCCCGTCATCTCGTTCCTCTTCTCGAGCAACCCAAGCTTACTTTGATTCTAACAAGCAGAAGGCGGACGTAGTCTCTGCCCGTGGTGCCAAGAAATGAACGGATCTCTTCTCATCAGAGCGCAGTGCGGAATTCACAAAGTTGAAGTACACACCACCGAAGAGTGTTGATGGAGAGGTCATGTATAAGAGAGCAAAGGCGGTTGAGATAGTCAGGAAATGGGAGAACACGACATCGAGCTATGTTGTCGGGATGAAGCCCCACTGACCGACATTGGTTCGACATTTTGAGGTAGTTTGGAAACCTAAATCTGCATTTGAAATCATTCCGCGCAATAGAAGTTTTTTTGTTGTCAAATTTGAAAATCCAGAAGATTTGAAAGCAGTCGTAGAAGGAGGACCATGGTTTGTAGGAGGCAAGCCGCTCATTATTAAGAAGTGGGAGCTCAGAGAGCCACTGGAGAAGGAACGACTTACTCAAATCCCAATCTGGATTAGGTTTTTGGGACTTCCTTTGGAATTCTGGGACGATGAGATGTTAGGTGTTTTGGGAAGCTTCATTGGTAACACGATTTGTTCTAACTATGAAACCTTTAATTTTCTGTTCAAACTTTCTCTTAATTCTCATTTCTAGGCAAATCAAAAAGCTCGCCTGGACCTTTTGGATGATGTTTCTAAGCCTCCTCTGCCTTTCTGACCTCGAGGCACCCCTCACATTCCATGTGAGGACGGTCATCTTTACTAGGATGAACCACCTCATCCAGAGGTGGATAATCTTGAGGATGTCCTTCTACCCCTGCCTGAAGTGCCATCTCTCCCTTTAGGATGACCCACCATCACCAGAGATAGTATCAACTCTTTAGTCAGCGTGTCCGCCTCTAAATCCTCCAAAATAGAGAACGAGTTGCTGTTAGTGGGGGGGACGCCTTCTCACGAAGCAAAGGTGCCTTAGCCTCAATGTTTGTCACCTCAACACCACCTACTCCCAACGTCATAACACCCGACTTAATGCCACTATCTGTAGTAGAGTCCAAGGTCTGTTATGTACCAGTAACCCCATCCTTAGGATAAATCCCTACATCCTCTCCTTGCAAAGGTTCAACAACATGTCCCTCTCTGTTTTCATCGGTTTTAGCAAAAAGTCGCCTTTCGCTATGGTGCTTCTTCCTCCTCCTATGTGGTCTTCTACTGGTTGATCTCCCACATTGCACAACTAACTCAAATATGTCAGCCGTATCCTCTCTAGGTCCAAGGCACACACCTGACAAATGGCCGAACACCTTGCAAGTGTGGCATATTTCACGTAAGGCGTCATATTCGACCCAGATCTCCAGATCCTTCCCATATGGGAACTCCACCATGACTGCTGGGGGAGGCGCCTTATCATCCTTCAACTCCACACAGACATGAGAAGCTCCCGTATGCTTTCCTTTGTCCCAGAAATCAATCACCTTTGGCATCCCAAGGCCATAATAGATGATGGTAATGGCTCTACGCATCCAGTGTGCTCCAACATCAGGTAAGGTCACCTAGATCGGTGCTGATGACAAAGCCACCCTTCTAATGTCTGACTCTGGTGTCCACCTTTTGGTAATGACCAATTGGTTGTCGATGAACCAATGTCCTTCCTCCAGTGAGCACCTCATATCAACCTCTGAAGTAATCTGCACCAGGAAGAGTCCTCCTCTGATTGGCAAAACTTGGACCTCTCCTTTGGTCTTCCAGGAGCAGAGGAGCCAACAATAAATCTGGGTGACATGGAACTTCTTAGCCATCACTTGGATGGTGATCTTGCAGCGATGGAAGTCATCCATAGCCACCACAACTGGCTCCGAGAGCTTCATCCACGGTCGGGTGTCACCATCTCAAAAACCAGGGCACTTGGGGTCCTCTGACAAGTCCACCGGTCTACAGAAGCGACAGACCTCCATCAGTTTCTATAGGGTTTCTGCCCATGAGCGTCCAACCATGACATCTATCAATGGATCAGCCCAAAGGGGCGGCGGGGTAGGAGCCTCCTTCGGCCCGAGAACCCCTTGGGGCGGAACAGTGGGAGGGCGAGGGGATGGGGGAGGGGGACAGGAAGAGGATCTATTGGTGGTGGTGGTGTTGTTGTTGGCATTGGTGGTGGTGTTGGTTGAGGTCTGACCAGATCCCCCGACAACCACCACCGGGGCGGCCGCCGCAGACCCTCCATCGGGGGTGAGATCCGTCATGACCTATAATTCTTGTTGCATTGTTAACTATATTTTGTTAGTACTATAACTACTTTGTGTTGTATCTCAACCTTACTTTATCTGAAGCTCTTATTTAGAAAAGTCTAGATCTTGATTTGAAAATACTGTGAGATCTGATTTCTACTTGATATATTAGTAGCCCACACATGTATTAGGAAGAGAACTAAAGATATTTGGGAAAATAATTATGAAGAAATATTATTATAGAAATTTATCAAAAAATACTATAGGATTTTAGAGAATTCAATTATGAATCCAACACAAATAATCAACCAAATTGGAGTTAAAATGAGAGAGTTATGATAGTTTTAGTAACATGTGCAGAGCACACTTTAGTCTGCACTTTTGTCGAGCTAACAACCAGGAATACCGATGATAGGGCTTCCATGTCCACGTAGGACGATGAAAACACCCTGACAACCATGAAGACCGATGATCAGGCTCTGATGTCCAAGTAGGACGATGACTAGATCTCGATGGCCAAACACACCAATGATGAGACTCTTATGGCCACACAAGTTGATGACCAAACCCTGAAGACCGCACATATCGATGACCATACTTGATGAACACATAGGCTAATGATTGATCGGTGGCCATGCAGGCCAATGATCAGACTCTGATGGCCATGCATGATAATGACCAGATCCCGATTTCCATACAGACCGATGACCAAGCAGATTCCATGCAGACCAATGAAAATGATCTGCGTTGCCGATCGTAATAATAAATCACTAAAATGACCATAACTTTTTCTATACATATATGAATATGATAAAATTTATCTTGATAGATTTGTATTCCAATTTTCCACACAACTAGACCCCTAGGCCACACAATAGGCAAATAGAATAGAAAATTCCAGGGCAGCTTTTGGGAAGAACACAAAGAACATGGGATCCTAATGACCTAGACATGGTTCAACCATGGTTAGTAGATTTTGGCTGTGGATCTCTTCTCTTTTACTTTCTCTCTTACTCGAAATCTTCTATGAGACTCATTGGAGTACTTCTTCTACCCCCTCTCTTCATATTTTTCCTGTAGAAGACCCTATTTGGAGCTGCATGTGAAACATGAAGCGGTTAGAACATAGATTTTGAAGCTTTAAGCTTGAATCCAAGCTCGGTAGACCACATAATTGGACAATGTTAGAAATCTAAGACCAGAAACCCAAAGTTGGATCTAGGTGAGTGGAAAATCACCTCTAAGACTTTATTTATTAGAAATAATATTAAATAAAATAAAGATATTGCATTAATCTTCTTGGTGATTTATATCACAAATTTTATGTGTACTAAATGTTGAAGCTCAATTATAATATTGATTGATAGAACCTTTTTCATATGCATTACTATATGATATTGGCCCTATAATGACTTGTCGTGAGATATCTAAATTCAAAGAGTAGAAATAGAGGCATCAAAGATCCAAATTTGCCTTAAGATCTAAAACTAATAAATTATGTTGTGAATTCATGACATGAATGATAATTGTTGCTAGTCAGAAGTATATGAATTATAGTGAATATGAGATGTCAGTGATATTTTAGTATGTTCAGTTATCAGTTTAAACTTATTCTTCTATTAGTTGTAGTGATAAAATTAAGTGTAACCTAAGTATAGAGTTAAGATTACAAGTGGCAACTAATGGATTATTGATGATGAAGCTAAAGAATCACTAGACTTTAGATGTCTAGAAAACTATAGAATCCATCACGTACGTCTACACCATGAAGGATGAAACATGCATACTGACTGGAAGAGTCCAAGATGAGGTAGCCAGAGTGTACCGAGCGAGTACAGGAGTCCAAGCCCAATGAGGAAGGACTCCTTAAAATGGTGGAGTACCCAACATTTATAGGAGATTCTAGTGGTACTTAGTTTAGCACAAAGAATTATCATACATGTTAGTTAATGAGTCCTTGTGCTCTGCCTAAGTACCTGAGTTAGAGGAGTCTAGATAATATGTTCGCTGCTATTAGCCACCAAGGACAGATGTTGCGAGGCCCATTATAGATCGGGTAGCTAGTCAATAGGGTTAGAGTCCCTTAGTCTACTCTAAATATTTTTCATTGAGACCGTAGCTTGTTTTTGTACTTCTACATGTTTTGGTACAACCCATGTGGGTCAAGGGTATAAAATAAATGGGTTTTAGGAGAAATCATGAGTGGATCTAGTTGTTTGCGTATGCAACCATTTTTAGCTTTGAATGTCTTATCATATGATTATGGACTTCACCTTCCATGCTAGTATTCTTTAGAGTTATTAATTTTTTTTAACTTCATATCTCTGAATTATCTTGATTTCTTATTGATTTTATATGGAGTGATCTAGTAGCTCATCTAATCTATTGAAATATTTTCTAGGTAAGGGCCCAACTCTATAAGATGATCCAAAAACTAGATTTCAGCAAGAGTGGACCAGCTAAGGTCTCCAGAGGAATAATTAGAATAGTTATATGGCCTCTTATCCTTTATCTAGATCTTGGGAATGAGAGATTGAGAAAGAGAGAGATGTTTTTAATATAGATGTACTTGATGTATATTAAGTGAGAGCTCTTTCTTTTATGTAAAAGTCAAACTCTGTTATAACCTTTAATATTATTCTTAAATGAGGGATAGTTAAATGATGATGCTATATATTTTAGAAAAAAAAGAATGATTTTCAATTAGTAAATAAAAGTGAATGGTTAGTCTAATCCCTCTTTGATGGACCTAAACCTTGGCTAGTGGGTTTCATTCATATCAATAGTTTGGTATCATAGAATAGGTTGAGCTTGAGCTAGATCTTAGGTTTGGGATAGGATTAGGATGCTTTTCTTTTTGAACTACAAATTTCTAACATATATGTTTCTATGATGAATATGCAGATGGCAGAAAGAGGATGTGGACTTGGTGAGGAATAAGCTAAGGATCATTATGACCCTAATCCTCGAGCAATAGCTCAAGGTGGAGAAGATAAGGATGAGGTGGCAAGGATGTGCTATCTTTCTAGAGATAAAATAAAAACAGAAAAGGGACCAGAGGCCTTCCTATTCCAGTAAGTATCTAATGAGATCCTATGAGTTGGTCAATAAATTAGGTTGCACTGAGTTTTCTGGGACAACATATCCATCCATGGCTAACATATTTCTCTAATAGTTGGAACACCTTGATGGAGTCGTCAGAAGATAAATAGATCAACCATGCTATCTATCTAGTAAAAGGAGATGTTGAATATAGTGGCGAGGAGTAGAACATAAAAGAAGGAATACGTAGATGTCATGGAAAGAATTTGTGGATGAATTTCACATAAAGTACTTTACCCCTACATTCCTAAGTGATAATATTAGACAATTGGAGAATATCAGTTAGGATAGTATGATAGTTGAAGAATATGAGGCATACTTTATAAGATTCACTAACTTTGTCCACAAATTGTACCCAATGACATGGAGAAATATAAGAGATTTTAAACAAGTTTAAGACCAGAGATTAGACATATCATATCAGTAGTCAATAGGAGAGGTAAATAAAATTTGGAGGATTTGTGGAAGCAGCCAAACATATTGAGGAGTCAATTAATGCTTATAAACATTTTGATTGTAGGAAAAAATCTAGAGACTTTGGTAGAGGAGGACAGAGTAGTAGTGAATACATAGGAGGTGGTGGTTTCTTCTCCAAGTTAAGATGATGTCTTGGTTGTTTTGGAAGGCATCTGGTTTAGGTGATGTTGTATCTTCCCATAGTAGCGGAAGATCTAGCCCTAGAAGATGGGATACACCATAAAGGTGGGTAGCTTCATTAAGGCCTTCAAGGTCAACAAAATCAGTGACATGACCATAGAGACAAGATACGATTGTGTGTAACACTTGTGGCAGAGCACACTTTGGCCAATGTTGGGAACCAATTTTCAAGGATGTCATTATTTTGGATAGACGGGACACTTTAGAAAGTCTGTTCAAAGCTTTACTTCAAACCATCACAAAGTTCACAATCTCTATATAAAACTCCACAGAGGCAAGCCTCAACCAGAGGAGTAAGTATTTTTGTGTCTTTAGGCTCTAGAGGGGTAGTACGTAGTATTGGTAGTGGACAACAAGGACACCGTGGTAGAGGGAGATCTACAATATGTTTCTTCTCTATGACCCAACTAGGAGGAGTAGTCTCACCCAGAGTTGTCACAAGTGAGATGTTTCTTTTTAACATAATTTCAATTATAATATTGATAGCACCTTGTGAAATACATTCTTTTATATAAAGATCATTATTTAGTGGATTAAATCTTTTAATTCATTATTTATCTTATGAATTGTTGTTGAGAGTGTCGTTAAGTGAACCAACAATTCTGACAAAAGTTTGTCCAGGATGTCTATTGAGTTTTAGTGGGTATACCTTAGTGATTAATGTCATAGTCTTAGACATTAATTCTTTTTAAATTATATTGGGTATGGATTGCCTTGAGATGTATCATTTTCAATTGGAATGTTGGAAGAAAGATGCTATCTTGTAGCAAGGCAATTTTTTATGTGTATTCATTGGAGACAGAAAAGTCTAACCAACGTGCATAGTATAAGATATTGTAGCTGATAAGATGATGAGAAAGGTGTTTTAGGACTTTCTGGAACATGTGATAGATGCTGGGGCAGAGAAAATAACAACCAATATTGAGGATGTTCCAATAGTATGCGAGTTCCCAGATGTTTTTCCTGATGATTTACCAAGTTTACCACCTAAGAGAGATGTTGGCTTTGAGATATAAATTTTACCTGGTACTCATCCACTAGCATTACCACCCTATAGAATGGAACCTATCGAGTTAAATGAATTAAAAACCCAATTACAAGAATTACAAGATAAATGTTTCATTCAAGCTAGTACATCGCATTGGGGAACTCCAATGATTTTTTGCAAAGGAGGATGGAATAATGCACTTGTTCATAGTCTATCGACAATTGAATAAGATAAACATCAAGAACAAACATCTTCTTCCTAGCATTGTTAATCAATTTGATGGGCTATGTGGAGCAATAATATTTTCAAAGATAGAACTGAGGTCAGGTTATCATCAGTTGAGAAAAAGACATAATATGTACTTAAGTCAACATTTAGAATAAGGTATCGGGAATATAGGTTTGTAGTTATGTTTTTTTGGACTAGATAATACCGCAAAAACTTTTATGGACATGACGAATAGAAATTTCAAAGCATACTTAGATCAGTTTGTAGTAGTGGCTATAAATGATATTCTTATATACTTAAGAGATGTAGAAAAAGACATAAGAAACATCTAAAGATGTCATATAGTTATTGAATGAACATCAACTTTATGTTGTTCAACAACTATGAGTTTTGGATGGATGAAGTTTCTTTTCTTAGACATCATATCAGGAGAAGGAGTACGTGTAGACCCTAAGAAAATGGAATTCATTCTCAATGGGAGCAATCCATGGCCCCTATTGAGATCAAAAATTTTCAAGGGGTTAGTTGGATATTATAGGAGGTTTATAAGGAACTTAGCGTATTAGAAACACCTATTACATGTTTAACAAGGAAGGATATTAATTTTGTTTAGTCTGAAAGATGTGAGCAAAGTCTTCTAACATTAATGAAGAAGTTAACTACATCACCCATTTTGATTTTACAAGAAGAAGATAAGGGTATGTGGTTTTTTGTGATACATCCATGAGAGCTTTAGGATGTGTTCTTATGTAGGAAGGGAAGGTGGTGTCATATTCTAGACAAGTCAAGAAGAATGTATATTATTATCTAACACATGATCTTAAGCTTGCAGTAGTAGTACATTCCTTAAAGGCATGTCGTCATTATATCTATGGTGAGTCATGTCAGATCTTTACTGATGATAGGAGTTTAAGCTACACATTTACACAAAAGGATCTCAACCTTAAACAAAAGAGATGGATCAAGCTTACTAGGGACTATGATGTTATTATTGACTAGCATCATGGGAAGGCCAATGTTGTAACAAATGCTTTGAGTAGGAAGTCAACATCATCTACATAAATGTTTTCTATTCCATGTGTAGAAAGAAATTCACTAGTTAAGATGAGAGATATAAATTCATATTTGAGTGTGTCTAAACAAGGCATGATGATTGCACAGATGCATGTTATACCTACATACTATGATCAGATCAAGAAGATTCAATAGAGTGAGGGTGAATTGTAACATATCATGCATGATGATAGAAGGGAAGAGGAAAGAGTTTAGGTATTTAGATAATTTGTTTTTCTATCCTCATGATGTATGTGAATGATGATAGTGAGTTAAAGAAGTTGATTCTTAAGGAAGATCACTCTTCTATGTATGCAGTCATGCAGTTCCATGATGTACAAAACCCTTAAGGGATTGCACTGAGGATAGGTATGAAGAGAGATTTGACTGAGTATGTAGCCATACATGGTGTATGTAATCAAGTCAAGTGGGATGCCCTGCACCACAAACAATGAAATATCTGCAAACTAAATGCGGAAACAAAACTAAATAAGTAGATTATTGAAAAACACTGAAAATTAGAATCGATAACATTAAGAACCAAAGATGCAAAAACCTTTACATAATAGTCCTCACAGGATACCTGCATCAGATATCATAGACTACAAGGTGCTTACATCAACATGTTCATATCACATATGCCATCAACCTACTGCAAGAGAAACCTATCTGAAACATATACATATATAAATATACATGAGCATCTGCCATACCTTCACACCAAAATGGCACACATTCCAAAAACATGTATCAAGAGCACGTCTACAAAACACACCCTAGAACAACCATCCCAAAGACCTGAGTGTACAGGTACGACTCTAGGACTCTACACCAAAAGACTAGGAGCAACACCCCCAACTTTATCAACTACTGTCCTTCTTGTTGCTGCTCAAACTCTGCTGCACGATCTCTACCTCCTCATGCATGTCCACCTAAAAGATGTGTGAAACCCATAGGGTGAGATTCCAAATCTCAGTAGGAGATATAAATCTCCATCAACACTATTATTAACATAGATAACTAAATCAAGTAGATATAGAACTAAGCCAGATGAACATGTTCAATTAAATGATATGTATCTATTGAATAAAGCAAATTAAGAAATACTGGGCACTTATTACTGAGCAGTAGAACAATCAATAATCTAAGAAGGAATACAAAGAACATGTATATTCTCTACCAAATAACATGTACAAAAGCAAGGAAGTGCTACAACTAATGTTCTCATATTTTATCCTAAGCAAGTACGCTACATGGCTGGTTACATATTTTATTATGCCCCAAGGATTTGAATTGTACCACCAAATCCAACTGACCACTACTAAGTCAAAATTGGTGCCATACAAGGTCTATGGAAGAGCTGGAATCCACAACCTCACCAAACCTCATGGTCAGTACATGAGTCCACAACAGCGACATAACAATCAACTGTAACATGTGAAATATAATCAAACAGTGAAAGCCCTAGCCCACCTTGGTACAAGTCACGACACTAGTAAAACTAAGCTATGGCCCATAGCCGCACTCATGTCAGGGTATGACCTATAACCAATCCTGTGAAACCTCATAAGCATCATGTCATTGAGCTACGACCCACATTAACACTCATACCAGAGTATGGCCCACAACCAATCCTATGAATGCATATACTCAACAGTATATGAGTCCAAGCTTTCACTAGGGAAAGCTCATTTCACCATACATCAATTGCTGACACTGAGATGGATCTACAACACAGGGAAAAAATACATGATTAAGTTCCACTTGATTAGTTAAGTCAATTAAGTGTCCTTTCACATCAATCAAGTTAAAATGTATAAAGTCATAACAAACTCTACAAAGATAAGGGCATATTACACCCTAGAAAATATAAACTTATAGAGTATTAACTTTTCACACTATCACCACATGATGCCTCTATCATTTCCATTCATCACATCATCAACACCAAAGTCACATGCTATGGGATATAAATCCCTCAACTAATCATTCCTGTATCACAAGTGTTTCAACATGCCTCTTGAAGGCTCATTCAACATGTATCATGCTTAATTACCATAGCATACACTAGCTATGATTATCAAGAACACAATACCTACAAGGTTATAAGTTCATAAACAAGAGAGATAACCACATAACATCATAACAATGCCATGAGAGAGAGAGAGTAACAAGCAAGCCTCATTACACATTATTAGGGTTAGGGTTTCTTCTTAGCTGATTAGAGTTTACAAGACTAGGTTCAACCATAAACCCTAGAACCATCACCCTCCATCATCTTGGAGTGTATAAGGATTAGGAAACATCATTAGAGTTGATTAGATAACGTTCTAAACAAAATTATATATGGCTTATGTATCATTCATATATGAATATCATTAAGCGTTCACATGTGCTTCTCATCTACCTACCGTCACCCTATAATTACCGCATAATCACATAGGTCTTGACCACCCATCATGGTCCATGTCACGATCGCAACACTCATGTGTCTCAACCATCCACCAACATGTCATAACCTCCACCCTCTAAGTCATGTCACGCCCATGACACCTAGGGTTAGGGTTCCACAAAACTTCTCGACCAAATGAGTCTTGATGCATGTGTTTTTAGTCATTATTTTAGGCACATTTCCCCCTGATTTCATGTGTAGATTAGTCATTTATTTGATTTATTATGCATGAAATGACATAGAAAACCAATTTCTATTAAATGCATCAAATTATATTATTTTTATTGTCTTAGGTAATATTTTACGCATCCCAAGTACTTATGACATTTTTGTGCATTTTAAGGTACAAGGAAGAACCACAAACTTGGTGCTACTGACATGGCAATAGTTGGTGGTATCAACTTGATGTTAGTGATGGACCCAGAAGCTCATGCAGAGTCAGTGGTACCAAATTAGCATTAGCAAGCCCCGACATGAATCGAGAAAACTCAGTGCTACCAAGTTGACGTCAGACAGGCAGCTCAAAAACCACAAAACTCAGTGTTATCAAGTCCAGTCGATAGTACCGACAGGATCGAGATTACATGACCAAACCTAAGTGACTCAATACTATAAACTCTCCTAGTCAGTACTACCGACTCTGCCCGATCAGGCAAGCCACAAATTTCTCTCTAATCCAACGATGGATGTTATTTTGTTCCCTAAGTGCCTTCTATGACTTAGGGGAACGACGGCCATATGAAGGGAAGCAACCATTTGCATTGCATGATGACCACAGAGAGAGAAAAGAAGAACTGAGGGCCAAAAACTTCAACCGAGGAGATCTGCACACCTTCGGAGGATGATTCTATAGCTGAAGACAGCAGAACGCTCGTACGATAGAGGGGATCTTCCTGACGGGCAGAGATTCAGGGTTTACCTTAGTTTCTTCATGTTTCCCACGTTTTTCTTCTTCTATTCCATGTATTCATCGATAAAAACCATGAAAGGCTAAAAACCTTTATTCCTTAGGATCCGGGAGTATCTCAGATATACACTATGATTGATTTCCATGCATTAATATCCGTTTTATCTCTTTCTACTGGATACAAATCTATGAAAACTTTATGCTCTACTTGTGCTTGATCACCATGAGTGGATTGATAGATGCTTAGTCATCTCGGGAGAGGGGTTGAGGGTTAGAGATCATAGATTTACCTATCTACTATGCCCTTTGGGAAAAGTGGAGTGTAAACGGGAGGACAAACCTAGAGAATAACCATAAAGCATCTAACTAATTAACCAATAACCGCGGAAGTAGGATTGACATTAGATTAGGTAGTGAATTACACTACGGGAGTGGGTAATTCTGGCTATAGACTCCCTATCCATGGATTGAGATAATAGATGTTAGTGTGTGTGAAGTCAGTTATTAGTGTTGTCCATGGTAAAATCATTGACATAAGGAATTCACCCCATCTCTGATAAATTCAACCTTTAATTCACTTTATTTCTATCTTTGTTCTGTCGCTCAACATAATTCAACCATTTACAATCGGCTCAGCTGATTTGACTACAGTTAGTAGTAGTCTACTGGATAAACATTTCTCCATGTTTGGCTCAGGCCTCACAAGGCCTTATTACTTCGATACGTTCACTTGCGTACTACGCATGATAAACTCGTGTCAAATTTTTGGCACCGTTGCCGGGGAAGCGGCAACATCCAGCACTACGAGTGTTGTGGTCATCCACTCTAGACCAAAATTTTCTTTTTATTTTCTTTGATTTTATCATTTTTAAATTTCCTCGAGTTGAACCATAAGATATTTTTGATACATCATTAATTTCTTACGCTAATGCCTACTTTCTACTATTTTAGGGAAACTAGTGCATAGTGCGTACTAGAGCCATAGAATATGGAGAACTGTCCTCACCAAGATTTGGAAAAGTAGGGCTCTTACAAGTAGTAAGGGAGTCCAACAGATATGTGGACAAGTTTAACTGAACACCTGCACCTTTACTTGAGAGACTTGTGACACCAGAAGAACCAGGGATAACAGAAGTGGAGGGAGAAGAAGAAATGACAGTATGGGAATGGATGAAGGCTTTGTCATCTATAGCCCAAAAAGGGCCCATCAAAAGGTAAGCCATCAATGTGGGCAACTACAAAATAGATCTTGGACTTGTTGCCTTAGTCAAATATCAAGTGTTCCATGTCCATCCTTTGGAAGTTCCAATGACACATATTAGAAATTTTGTGGACAACTATGACATGGTTAAGATAGACATGATCCCAACAACTACAATATATCTTAAGCTATTCTCATCTTCACTGGTGGATAGTGCAAAATCATTGTTCAACAATCTTGATGATGAGATCATTGAGACATGGGACCATATGATAGATGCATTCTTTGAGTGCTATTTCCCCCCCACAAAAGACGAATGATCTAGTTAAGAAGATTCACAACTTCAAACAACAAGAAGATGTGTTGTATTCAGAGGCATGGGAAAGGTTTAAGAATATGCTGAGAAAAGTACCTCATCATGGCATTGATCTACTGGGGCAGGCCAAGATTTTCTATTATGTCCTACACAAGGGGGAGATATCGAAAAAACTCTTGACAATGCAAGAGGAGGCTTCTTCCTTAATAACAAGCCCGCTCACTACCATGAAATCCTCAAGAATATGTTTAAAAACCAATCATGGGGAGAAGAAAGTGAGCCACTGACAACCATCAAGAGTGTCGGAGAATCCAATGTGATATCTTCTTTAAATGAGAAGTTAGATCTCATTGCTAAGAAGCTATGTGCTACAGATAGAGTTCCCATTGAGGAAGAAGAAGAAGAAGAGTGCAAGTATGTACATCAGGGGCAATACAGGAACAATGGTTATTCTTGGAGGAAAGACCCCAAATTTTATTGGAAGGATCCTAACAACTTCCAATAGGATCCATTATAGGCACAAAAACAACATTCTAAGCCACAGTAGTATGGTGGCCAAGCGCAGTATCAACCAGAGAAGTAGAAAATTGACAATATTGAAGAAATGTTGGGCAAGTTGTTGAGTCAGAATGAGCTGCAGATTGCACAAACTCAAAGGGATCTTCATAATCAAGGGGCACATATTCATAGCATAGAGACACATATATCTCAGATTGAGGAAGATGTGAGTGCATTAAAGCAACCAACTCAACAAGGATTTTTGGCAAACACCAATGTTGTTGGGTTTTGTGGGACAAAAGAGGCAGTAGAAACAAATTTTTTATCTAACCAAAAATCCATAACCAGTAGACTACATCAACAACTATGCAGTAGGAAAGATGGTTTAGCAAGATATACATGGTCTTGAGGCTTGCTCAGCTATAATACCTTGCAGATAGTGCAGCCTTCAACCACCTAGTCTTTGATGGCATATGTACAACTCCTAGTTTTGACCCAGATGGTGGTTGACAGTCATCCTCATGAGTGGCAGAAATCTCCTGCCTCTATAGATAGTCCACACGGACTAGCAAGAACTCTAGTCATTCTGATGAATGGACTAGAAGGAGTTGTCCCCTTCTATTAGTGTACTAGTCACTAACACTCTCTCCCACAACTAGTTGCTTTTCTACAGTTGTATTTCCCTCACTGTTCCTCCCTAGACGGGTAGAACTTGCTTGGGCTCTCTTGGTTACCAAAACTACATAGGAGAACACCTTTGTAGAGCAAATGATGTTCTGAGTTGTGTGTTCTGAGAAGCCTCCTATACCCCTCTATTTATAGTAGAGGACAGGGTTAGGGTTCCCAGTCTCTATAGAAGTAGAAGGGTCCAGATTATCCATGAACTATTTGCTCTGTGACGGGAAAACTGGTCAGTTCACTAAGTGAACCAGTCAGTTGGCATAGTGAACTGGGCGGTTCACAAGCTAGACCTTCTTACAATTGACTTTCTTAATTTGTTTCTAATTAATGTAAAGATTAATTCTTATCCCAATCGAATTGAACAAGTGAAACGGGAATCTTTTCTCACAAACTGGGAAACCCAACACTTGCTCATTTGGTCCAAGTGAAGCGATCGATTCACTAGAGTGAACCGGTAGTGTCACTGACCATGAGATGACCTGTTCACCCAATGAACTGGTTGGTTGGTGGTCCAATTTGTGCAAAACTCAGTCAATTCAGTTCTCAATCAATCTGACACTCTAATCAGTTGGTTCCACACTTGAACTTGATGATTCTGAGTCAAGTCTATTGATTGAATGTTTAATTGAGTATCTAAACATTTTAGTAATCAATCTAAACATCATTCATGGATAAACTCCTCTTCCAGGTTAATCCTATGTGTGTGACCCTATAGGTCCCACTTCACGTTGACAGTGAATGTCCATAAGTAACTTATGACTTCACAAGCAGAGAGTGGTGCCTAGTCGCATATTAGTGCTACCCAAGTGAAAAGGAAAGTTGGAGAACAACTTCAACCTACAATCTGTGATTGGTGTTATAGTGAATGTTTAGTTCCTTTGTCACTGATATCCAGATTGAACTCAAGGCATGGACTTGTCATCCTCTACAAATGCTCAATCCATGTTTCTTGAACTAGAGCACACTGTATGAGATATATGCAAGCTTAAAATCATATATTGACTCACATGTACATGACAATGTATTTCTCAGTCTCGCTTATCAAGTGGCTAGGATATCATACTCCCTTAGGAGGGAAAAATTCCATATCTATCGCTCACGGTCAAAACCCCATGTGTCAAAGCCAACCAATCACCACCTTTATAACAATCCATATTTTAGGACCACGTTTGATGATGTTAAAGTGTACCCAACAACATGTGATGAGTGCAGTGATTTGAGGTCTAAGAACCATGTTACCACCAATAGTATAAGATATGATCTTGACTAACCAAGTGTGGTTTCCATGCATCACTCTTATGGTGGGTCTATGTGATACACTGCCCTCTAACATGTATCTATGTGCTTGGTTTGATATCATATATCATGACTGATGAGATTGTGCCATCAACCAACACACACTCTAGTCTTATGTATTATTGATGTCTATGGATACTTCCACAATAATAACCGACTAGGGACATAATAAGAATGTATACTCTTAGCATCCATATGATCTCATTGTTCAGGTTCTTAACCTGAAGACATACATCATTGAGTAATATGATTTTTTAGACATCTAACATGTTATATCATTATCTCATAACAGATTAAACATATAGATGGAAATTTCAAATACAAAGTATGCCATTACAATCATCATATGACTGGATCTATGGGCATACATACCAACAGAATCCCACTTGCACTTAGATCCAATCACCATGAATCTCAATCCTTGTGATCTAGCATGACTATCATGCTTCTGATGTGAAAGTTCCTTAGTCAAGGGATCAACAATATTGTCTCCAATTAGTACTCTACAAATCTTCACATATCCTCACTGTACAATCTCTCGTATGAGATGGAAGCACCTATGTATGTGCTTGGATCACTGATGTGATCTGGATTCTTTAGCTAGTGCAATACCTCCATTGTTGTCACAATAAAGTTCAATTGCATCACAGATGCTAGGAATCACCCCAAGTTCAGAGATGAACTTCTTGACCCACACAACCTCCTTTGCTGCATTGGATGTGGAAATATAATCGACCTCTGTCGTAGAATGCACAACTGTCTCATGCTTAGAACTCTTCCAGATCATAGCTCTGTTGTTGATAAAAAACACAAATCCTGACTGCGATATGTATTCATCTTTATTGGTTTGGAAGCTTGCATCAATGTAACCCTTTACCACCAACTCTTCCTCACCGCCGTAGATGAGGAACTAATCCTTAGTTCTTCTCAAGTACTTTAGGATGTTCTTCACGGCTGTCCATTCAGCATCTCTGGGATCTGACTGGTATGTGCTCGTCATGCTCAATGTATACAAGACATCGAGACGGGTGCACAACATTGTGTACATGATGGATCCAAATGCAGATGCATATGGAATCCCACTCATGTGTTCCCTCTCTTCACAGGATTTGGGACATTGAGATCTGGAGATGGGAACTCCATGTATCATGGGTATGTTTCCTCTCTTTGAGTTCTCCATGCTGAACCTCTTCAACACTTTGTCAATGTATGTGCTTTGACTTAGTCCAAGAAGCCTTTTGGATCTATCTCTATAGATCTTGATTCCTAAGATATAGGATGCTTCTCCTAAGTCTTTCATTGAGAATGTATTTCCAAGCCATGTCTTTACCTTTTGTAAAGTAGGAATGTCATTCCCCATCAATAGTATGCCATCTACATACAATATGAGGAATGTAGTCATGCTTCCACTAACCTTCTTATACACACAATGTTCATCTTCATTTTGACTAAAGCCAAACTCTTTGACTGCTTTGTCAAATTGAAGATTCCAACTCCAAGATGCTTGCTTCAATCTATTGTTTGACCATTGTAGCTTGCATACTTTATTTGCATCCTTTGGATTTAAAAACCTTTAGGTTGTGTCATGTACACATCCTCAATAAGATTCCCATTAAGGAATGCAGTTTTAACATCCATCAGCCAAATCTCATAGTCATAGTAGGCTGCAATAGCAAGCATGATCCTAATGGACTTAATCATATCAACTTGAGAAAAGGTTTCCTCATAGTCAACACCTTGAAATTGTATGAAACCCTATGCAACCAATCTACCTTTATATGTTTGCACATTCCCATCCATGTCAATTGTTATAACCGTATCCGAGCTTAATTGGTAAACTAGGGTTTTACCTGGATGATTATATGCTTAATTGGATTGATCATTTCTTAAATCTAATTAATGATGATAATTCAATTATGATGTTTTAAACCTAATAATAACATCAAGTGTTCTATTGTTTGAGAAATTAGGGTTTGAGAAAAGTAAACCCTAGTTGGCTGAAATTAGGGTTTTGATGGTACATGAATATGGAATTTGATCAGGATAGAAATGTGGTAAATGATTTTTCATATTTTATACAAATTTTTATTTAATTGAATTTTGGATATGATATATATAAATCAATCATGCATATTTTAGAAAAATTTCAGAATATTTGAGTGTTCTTTGAATGTGGTTCTTGGTCGAACTATACTTCGACCAAAATGTTGACAGAGTGCTTTTCAACAACGTAGTGTTTTATTTTTAATTATTTATTGGTAACTCCAAATGATCTGAAATTTTTACTGGATATCTGAAACTTAATAATAAACAACATGTAAAATGTTTATAATTTTTGAATGCATTCAGTGCTTATCAGTAGATGAATTATAATAACTAACATTTTGTAGAATTCTGGATAGTAGTGCACTATTCGATTTTTAATTATTTAATGAGAGCTTGAAATGATCTCAAATTTTAACCAATTCTTAATATCTCAATTATAAACAACATGATAAATTATCATAATTTTTTGAGAAGGTTTGTTCTCTGAAACACATGAATTACAGAAACCTTTTTATGACAAAAAAATATGTTGAAATAAGAAAACGTTTAGTGAGGGGTCAAAGTGCAATTGACCCAAGCAGCTCAATTGCTCTATATGGTCAATCTAACACACAAGGAGATCTCATAATTCGTAATTCATTCCAGAGAAATGAAATCCTAGAGATAGAGGGAGAGTTAGGGTTTGAGAGGAGAAATTGATGGAGATGCTGACCTAGGGTTTTGTGGTCCGAGGAATGATGAAATCATGTAAGTTTAGCTTCTTTGGATATAGTTTCATGGTGAATCTTCTATCACATGTAAAAATTCCGTACCTCCTATGATTTGATCCAAAATGGTATCAAAACTTCCCATTTTCTCACTCTTTCTTCATATTCCCTCATTTTTAGGGTTTCCGAGTTGAAAGGAAGAAGAATTGGGTGAATTGCTAGGGATTTGATATGAGATCAAGATTTTCAGGGATGAGCTATGTTTTAAAGGTGTTTTCACACCTTAGGGTGAGTGGTAACTTCCTTTAAATGGTATATTGCATGAAAATTGGTTAATTCATCCATAATCTTTAATTGCTAGTATGTGACTACAAACCCTGAATTGTCTATTTATTCCAAGTTGTTGCAAAACGATATGAAATGGATTCTTCCTCTGTTTGTTTGAATTTCAGATGATAAATTCATATTAGAAATATATACAATACATCCTAATGACAATTCCCTAAGTATTCACAAAGGTTATAAGAGTAAACTGAAATATAGGAAATTTGTCTATGACTGATATTGCTGTATAATTAAATAGAGAAATATGTTTATCTGGATTCCCTTGGTTATAAATGATTTTTTATCTGAATGTGTAATACATGTATGTCAAATACTATCTTGGATTTCTTTAAGGTGAATAGTGTTTGTTTGATATCTCAATCAAGAGGGTGAAACCCTAGATGTGAGAAAAGTTGGATATTTAAGAATAGATATAGTGAAATCCATTTGATGAGATTTTCTTGACATGATATACTTTATTTATTTAATTTTATTCTTGATGCATGATATCTCAGTGAATGGCATGGAAACCTAAATTCAACTCAGTTCTAAGGTTTCATACATATATTGATTGTATATGATTTGTTGAAAGTAGTCTTTATTCAGTGAATGTTTATGTCGTATGAAATCCTTATGAGAGCCATGTGATAAGTGAATGAGGTAAATGAAACCCTAAGGATAGGGTGTTCAATGAATCAAGTATTGTGATATCAATGTTCTCAGTATGAGATGTGGTGATGCTTAACAGTTCAATTGCATGATTCTAGTATATACAGTACCAAGTTGATATGTATTCTGTTTATTTAAGAATTTTAGTCTGCCTGTATGTATAGTATGATGATTACTCAGAATATTACAATGTTTTGAATATACTACTCTACCAAGTTTAGAAGGATATACATGTTGTATTATAAGCTTCAGATGAATAGACTCGGTACCATAGAGATACCAGAGTCAATAATAAGTAATATAGAGATACAATATAGTAAGATCTTTCCAAGAATAATAAAATAATAGACATAGGTGCCCTAAACACCGTAGATTCCCTACGGATGTCTACACTGTAGGGAGGAAACGATCCACCCTGGTAGTGACCAGAATATGGGGATTAGAACGCACCCACAGAGCGTGCGGGGAGATGAAGCCCTTGTGGAAGTCTCCTAAGAGAAGATAGGTTACCCAACATGAACCAGAGATCCTAGTGGTAACCCAGAGGTACCCACAGAGCATACCAAGATGAGGCCCATAGAGCATCTTAGACCCTCCGCCTGTGTACTCAGCCTAGAGGAGAGGTCCAGTTAAAGGCCAACTGTTTATCTTCCTTAGTCAGACATGACAATTTGAGTCAAGCAGACCCAGATTCAATTCTAGGCTTAGCTTCCCGGGTTTTAAGCTAAGTCTTGTATGGTGAGATCGTAGTTTGCTATGAGTCTTCATATGTAGAGTACACTACATATGATCAAGGCATAATAAAATGAAGTAGAGGTCAAACAAGTGTGTACAATTATTCAATTATTCTTTGTATGTTTATGAATTTATTAGTTTTCTTTATGATCAATCAAGCATTTCATATATTGATCCACTCTTGTAGATATCTAGAGTATTCTGCCATATTTATGATTGCCAATGATTAGACTCTTTAAAGCTTACTACTATTATAATTGATATTAGTTGCTCAAAAGTATATCTGTAATTATATCAGTGCTTTAGACTGTTTCTTTGAAGTACTCATTCACTGAGCGAGTAGGCTCACCCCTCTACTCAAAATTTTTAGGGAAATTGTGGGGATTGAAGATATCATTGCTTCGGAGTAGATCTACCACATGAGTTAAGTATACGATTAGTTAAGTTTAGTCAATCCTTGTCACTCTAGATCCTTGTAAAGAAATAAGAGAGAGTTGTAAATGATGATGTATAACATTATCCCTCTTTTAGCAATATATGTGAATCAACAAGTCTTATGTGCTTAAAAGTATGAGAAATATAATGAATGTTCATACATGCATTTTTACTGTTGAAATCAGATTAGAGAAATCAATATTTAGATTCCCTTGTAAAGTTAGTTTATGTGGTTCAATGCGAGAAAACAAAGAGTTTGAAAAAGAAGAAAAAGTTAAGGGTGATCTTTGTATTATGTTAAATCCTCAATTTATGCCCTAATCTCATGATTAGTGGTAATTGTGAGATCGGGGTGTAACATCAGTCTTCTTCTTGAAGACCCATTTTCACCCTATGGGTTTAACACCTTCAGGTGGATCTACTAATGTCCATACCTTGTTGGTATACATAGATTCCATCTCAGATCTCATGGCCTCAAGCCATTTCTCAGAATCTGGTCCCTCTGTAGCTTCTAGATAGGTAGTTGGCTCATCATCTATTACCAACTCACTACCTTCTTGAGTCACAAGATATCCAAATCTATCTGGCTCAATGTGTGTCCTACTAGATCTACGAGGTTCCTATACTTTAGGATTTTGAAATTCCACAACCACTTGTGACTCTCAATTTTCCTCTAGTTCATCTACTAGTTAAATGTTTTCTTGTCGGCCTTTAACTTCTTCGAGTTCCACTTTCCTCCCACTGCTTCCTTTGGAAATAAATTCCTTTTCCAGGAATACACCATTCCTGGCAACAAACACATTTTTGTCATTTTAGTGGTATAAGTAGTATCCCCTTATTTCTTTGGGATATCCAACAAAATAACACTTATTGGATTTGGGTCCAAGATTTTTAGGAAACATTTTCTTGATATAAACTTCACATCCCCAAACCTTCATAAAAGACACATCGAGACACTTCCTGTGCCATATTTCATATGGTGTCTTTTGAACTGATTTAGATGGTACATGGTTAAGTGTTAACACGATGGTTGTTAGAGTATGTCCCCAGAAAGAGGTTGGAAGATCGGCAAAACTCATCATAGATCGCACCATGTCCAGTAATGTGTGATTCCTTCTTTTTGATACACCATTATGATGTGGTTTTCCGGGTGGAGTCCATTGTGATTCAATACCACAGGCTCTCAGAAGATCCTCAAACTCTTAGCTTAAGTATTCTCCACCTCGATCAGATCGAAGTGCCTTAATACTTTTGCCAAGTTGGTTATGTACTTCATTCGTGAAATCCTTGAACCTTTCAAGGGTCTCGAACTTATGTTTCATCAAGTAAACATAGCCATACCTACTGAAGTCATCAGTAAAGGTAACACAATACTGATACCCACCTCTAGCACTTGTTCTACAAGGCCCACATACATCAGTATGTATGAGTCCTAATATATCACTCGCTCTCTCACCTTTTCCTAAAAGGGATTCTGGGTCATCTTGCCCAACAAACGAGATTCACATGTCTCCATTGATTCGTAATCAAAAGAGTCTAGATAACCATCTTTATGGAGTCTGGATATGTGATTCTCATTTATGTGCCCTAGATGAGAATGCCAAAGGTATGTTTTGTTTGAGTCATTGAGTTTTTGTCTTTTGGTGTTTATGTTATACACATTTGTCTGTAGATCTATTAAGTATGGACCATAAGACATTGGGGCACTGTCATAAAAGATCCCATATTTGGAAATGAAACATTTTCCATTCTTAATAGGAAACTCAAATCCATTCTTATCCAAACAAGATACAGAAATGATATTCCTATTAATGGCAGGTACATAATAGCAGTTCTATAACTCTATTATCAACCCACTTGGCAGATATAACTCATAGGTTCCTACTGCACTGGCAACAACTCTTGCTCCATTAGCAACACATAGTTCAACCTCGCCTTTTGCTAAAGGCCTACTTCTTTTCTGATCTTTCACATTTAAACAAATATGTGATCCACATCTGGTACCAAGTACCCATGATGAAGAAGCAGTAAAGTTAATCTCAATTATGTATACACCAGAAGTAGACATTTGTATCTCTTGCTTCATCTTCCTTGGTTTCCTTAAACATCTCCATATTTTGAGTGCTGAAGACTTGGACCTTAGCTTGGATTGAGAACACTTCTTTGCCTTGCCTATGTCCTTGGATTCCTTTCCACTGATCATCATCATGAACCATCCTTCTTTATTTGTGCTTTGACATTTGTCAAAATGTCAAGCAACTCAGACAGTGTTTAGCCATGTTACACAAGTAGTAATACTTGATAAACATACTATATGATTTAGGCAAAGATTGCAAAATCACATCAATGGACAACTCTTGACCCATAGGAATTCCTATTTTTTCTAGACGTTCTATATGCCCAATCATATTGAGCACATGGGGTCTAACTGGATCTCCTTCTGCAAGTTTAGACTCAAACAATGCCCTAGAGACATTATCTCTTTCTTGCTTGTCATGCGACTCATAGTCCATACTACCGGGACCCACTCTTTTTATTAGTATAAATACCAATCATTAGAGATAATCCCAAAACCTAAACCCAGATTATGAAATAAAACAATGAATTCTTGAAAAAGGCGAATAAACAATTTACGAAAAACACAGATAAATTTTTCCTTTTTCTTTGTTCACAAACTCATAAATCAATGTCACATCAAGGACATCACATTCAGATATCACAAATCATATTCAACTCCATTAAATCTAGAACCAAATCTTATTCTCATATGCAGTTCAGTTTACATCAGATACATGTACATTGATGAACAAACTTAATCTACAACCCATCCCAGGAAAGAGAGAGTACATGGACATTCTAATCTATCTAGATTATGCTATTTATATCTTCTTTGTCACGACCTCTCCACTGGATAGTATTATACCTAAAAATATTTGAAACAACCTCATGAGACTCATATAGAGCCCCAGTGAGTGGATACCTCCCACTCAAGCTAGGTACATGCATTAGCATCAGATTAATTATAAGAAACTTCATAGAAACATGCAGATATTGAAAAGTCTAGTAGATAATTCTATCATAATTCAAATCTATCTTACAATGGTAATCTAATCCAACAGATAAGGTAATCACTTAAACCAATTATAACTTTGAAACATCTGTTAAAGCATGTCTATGACCAAATCAACAAATACTTCTTAGTTCAGATTAATAATCCTACTGCATGAGTAATAAGTCAAGTTCTAAGCATTTTGAATCAATACATGACAATAACATTATATTTGTGACACTCCACCAGTCGGACCAGGAACACATCCTGTAGTCCTGAAGCTGAACTACACATAATACATATCTACCAAACAATACTATCAAATAGCAAGCAATCCAACTCATATTCAGAATAGATATAAATCCCAACATTTATAACTTTTCAGCATGACAGATCATAATATGAAATAGGAAATGTCCATAGCAACATGATTACTTTCCACAACATCAAGCTTAATCAACAATGACAAATCATCAACTAGCAGTACAAGGAATGTAATAATCATTCAAATCATGTTCTACACAACTTATCATCTTTTATTCCTTTTCCCTGAAACTACTTAGCTTGTACCTCACCAAGTAGAAGTTGCCACGCCTGATTCTCATGTCAACAACTCACTGTCACTATCTTAGGGTTTAGCCGGCCACCTTAAGATATCAACAATAGACCCTGGCCACCTCAGGGTTTCCTAAAGAGGCTCACGTCCTCATCTCAGGTACACGAGATAGGAACCAGCAAAATAATATATCACATATCACAATATTTCACATATTTTCACATTTCACATGTTTCATTTTATCAAAGTCTAATCCATCTGGACATAGACTTTCACAGTAAGGATTTAGGGCCAGATCCACTCCAGATGACTCACTCCTAAATCCTGGTGGTCTAATCTTTAAGGTCTCGATCCACACTCTAAAAATCCTTCTCATAATTCATCGATTACTAAAAGGAGATCCGTTTTGTTTCCCCTGTGTGGTCCTCGGGGGAAACTCACGGTATTCAGGGCACCTAACTAGATGTTCCATCATTTCACTTGTTATTAATCTCTTTTACTCATCTTAAAAGAATTCAAAACATCATATATCATATCTGTGTGTTCTCGCATAACTAGAATAACATGAAACAGATCAAGTTTATCAATAAGGACAATGATCAAATCAAGAAGCACAATAAATCTGTATATTGCAACACATATTCCTATTTCTATCTTCTACTTCATCTCATAGCAATCATCAATAGTGGTCTTTCTTCCATAGACATAATCTTATTGTCCAACATTTACCCCATCAAGGTTTTATCATCATCATACATTAGAACTAGCAATAGTAAAAGCATATAGACATCATGTATCATTCATCATATTCAGAATAGATTTATCATACAACATATGCTTGTTCCATCCAATCTCAATAGATGCAAATAAATTTCATGCTTATACATCCATAACAGACTTAGTTCTCTTCTTCTTTTATTTCACATTCTTCATACGGGTTACTAATCAACACATGTTGATTATCATTTGAATTCTATCAAAATAGTTCATTCTCGTAGTACAAGTACTCTATCAAACAATCACAATACAAGAACACATTCTTGTAAATCAATTCAAATACTTGAGTTTCATCTTTTAGTTGAATTAAACTACAATTATGTACATTCCTTAATCCCTCATTTGAGATTGTTATTCATTAGCACCATGTAGCTCAACATTTTAGGGTTAGAGTTTGTTTCTTAAATTTGACTACTAATTCTCATCTTTTTCCTTCAATTTCATATTCATTAATCTCAACTTCTCTCATGTCATGTTCATCAAATTACTGGAACCAATCATTTTTAACTCACTTGACACACAATACTTCTATTTTCATCGATATCCATCAAAGTATAGTTTTAGTATGTTTCATTAAATTTGGACTAAGCCAAATGTAATTAAAACAAAGGATTAAAGACTTCATCATAATAGCTTTATTAGTTTCATCTTTAACTTGCCATCACCATCAATACGTTTTTTTCTTCATATCATTTCTTATATTTAGATAAGTGTACCACATCATTGACTTCTAATGTTATTCACATAGTCAGCAATGATCATTCTTTATTATACTAAAAGAAATGCATTAGACTTAGACGATATTAATAAGACTTATCATATTCAATTGAAGTATTAATACTTTCAACTTCAACATTTGATCACATTTACAACACCATATATAAGTTCTAGCTTTATCACTCATAATATTCTTAATAATAAACTTTTAGGGTTTTCAAGAAGTCATTCCTTAGTTCAACATATCATAAGAATCATAGTAATCCAATCATGACTCAAGGGTTCATTAGGGTCATTCACAAATATGGAAACCCTAGTTTCCAATTTCACACATTTCATTCATCAATCATAAGCATACATTGATCAATTGACTCATTTGATTCAATTCTTAAACACAAATCCTAATCAGGATATGTGGTCATTCAAATCCATTAACATTCAACAATACACTTGTATAATATGATGTAATACAATTCAAATATGAATCTATCCATGATAATTCAATTCCAAGCATATCAACCATTAGGCTGACATTTAGGCAAATTTCACATGAAATAGAATTTTCATCTATCCGTAGGATTATACATGGATCCTCAATCAATATATCAGGAACTAATCAAGTTTTAATCAATGAGAAATAATCAAAATCAGTAGAAGTTGATCCCCTAATATCTTTCCCAAATCAAATCCAGTCACATACATATACAAGTAGGGTTTCTAATTGTTTTAGACGGATGGAATTAGGCTTTCAAAATGAATACAAAGCTTAGGAGGTAGAAAAACACTCACCTCAGGTTCCAAGCACCTTAAAAATGTAGGTCAACCTCTGAATTTTTGGAAACCCAATCAAACTTTCGCAAAAGAATCCAATTCTTTCTCCTCTCAACTCAGAAACCCTAGAAATGGGGATTAGAAGAGAAAGAGTGAGAAAAGGGGAAGATTTGATGTGATTTCAAATCAAATCAGGGGAGGGATGGAATCTTTACATGTGAGAGAAGATTCATCATGAAATTATATGCAGAGAAGCTAAACTTACTTGATTTCATCATATCTTGGATAGAGAAACCCTAGGTCAACATCTCCACCACTTTCTCTACTCAAAACCCTAGCTCTCCTCTCTCTCAAGAATTTCATTTCTTTGATAGGAAGGATGAGTTATGAGAGCTCCTTGTGTGTTAGGTTAGTGATATAGATGAATTTAGGTTCTTAGAACAATTGCAAACAAGCCCCTCAATGCATTTTTATTTTTCTCAGACTGTTTGGTCGGCTGAGTTATAAACTCAACTGAAACCACACTTTTTAAAACTCAAACCTCATCCAAAAATTATGAAACTTTAAAATAATGTCTGAAATTGAGTTTTTAAGCAAAATTATAATTTTTAGATCATTTGGAGTTACCAATAAATAACTAAAAATAAAACACTACACTTCTATATTGCAGTCAGCAGCATGGTCGGTCGAGTTTGTCGTTCACAGAACTCGACTGACACCCCTCTCTGTAGGGATAAAAAATCATCCAAAAATATCAAAAATTTAATATAGTGTCTATAATTGGTTTTAACAACTGCAGTTAAAATTTGATATCAATTGGATATACCAATAAAAAGATAAAATTTAATTTCCACACTGCTATATCAATATGAAAATATGATCGATCGAGTTTGAAACTCGACCAACAAATAGGTCAGAACATTATTAAAAAATTCTGATATTTTTTAAGATTGTTCACATTTAATACATAAAAATCTTCCAAATTTGAATTAAATCAGAGTTATACATAAAATACTAAAAATAATTTAGTGAGACACTATACTTATCAAATTATGTATTCATATGTCATCAAAACCCTAATTTGGGCCGATTAGGGTTTCCAAATTTTTAACCCCAATTATGTGGATCAAAGTATGATTAAACCTTCTCATTATATTTAACACATCAAAACTTAACTATCATAATTAATCAAGCTTTAAACCATGATCAACTTAGTTAAGCATACAATCATCCAAATAAACCCTAATTAGATGACTAATTTGAAAATGGGTCATTACAAATTCTCCCCTCCTTTTAGGATTTTGTCCCAAAATCCAAGAAAAGATACAAAAGAATATCATACCATCTAATCATTCATCTCTCTAGACATCCAGTTAGAAAGTATTCCATTTTATCTTTCTTTCATATGACATTTTTTTGCATTTAATGGATATTCCATCCCTTGTCATCATCATATCTCTCCTTGGGTATTACAAACAATTACTTCACAAATATTAGTAATACATCATTTCTCAAAATCTGATTCACATAACCTTTCACATCCTTTTTTTTAATTTGATTGTGTATCTCATGGATTAATATTATGACTCATTCACATATTATCATTTGAATTCATCAATTTCCTTTATAAAGAAGATCATCTAGTGTGCATCTTAGTTCATAGTTTTTCTCACAATTTTAGATTTCATACTCATATTCAAACTCATTAGAGATTGTCTTCGTAATCCATTAAGCTTTCATATTCCTTATATGAAATTTCATGCTTGGCATAGGTTTCATATTAAATTATAAAATCCTTTTATTTTTCACCATTTTATAGTCATTCTTCTCTTTTTCATCATGCATCTTATTATACTACCAAACTATGTTCCTCTGATACTTGGTCAGGGCAACCAAAAGAAGTACAGTCAGTAGTTCCATACTAGCTTATCTCAATACCCAAATACTTGACCAGAGTACCTGGATACTGAGTTCAGTCAGTATGCACATCATTCAGGTTATATTCAACATCCACATTATCATTTAGTCCTAGATCCTATTGTCCCTGTAGACTCATCTAACCTAGGCTCTGATACCATGCTTGTCGGGACCCACTCTTTTGATCAGTATAAATACCAATCATTAGAGACAATCCCAAAACCTAAACCCAGATTATGAAATAAAATAATGAATTCTCGATAAAGGCAAATAAACAATATATGAAAAACACATAAATTTTTCCTTTGTCTTTATTCACAAACTCATAAATCAATGTCACATCAAGGACATCACATTTAGATATCACAAATCGTATTCAACTCCATTAAATCTAGAATCAAATCTTGTTCTCATATGTAGATCAGTTTACATCAGATACATGTACATTGATGAACAAACTTAATCCACAACCCATCCCAGGAAAGAGAGAGTACACGGACATTCTAATCTATCTAGATTATGCTATTTATATCTTATTTTTCATGACCTCTCCATTGGATAGCATTATACCTAAAAACATTTGAAACAACCTCATGAGACTCATATAGAGCTCCAGTGAGTGGATACCTCCCACTCAAACTAGGTACATGCATCAACATCATATTAAGTATAATAAACTTAACAGAAACATGCAGATATTGAAAAGTCTAGCAGATAGTTCTATCATAATTCAAATCTATCTTACAATGGTAATCTAATCCAGCATATAAGGTAATCACTTAAACTAATTATAACTTTTAAACATCTGTTAAAGCATGTCTATGAACAAATAAGCAAATACTTCTTAGTTCAGATTAAGAATCGTACTGCATGAGTAACAAGTCAAGTTCTAAGCATTTTGAATCAATACATGACAATAACATTATATTTGTGACACTCCACCAGCCGGGCCAGGAACACATCCTGCAGTCTTGAAGCTAAAGTACACATAATACATATCTACCAAAAAATACTATCAAATAGCAAGCAATCCAACTCATATTCAGAATAGATATAAATCCCAACATTTATAACTTGTCAGCATGATAGATCATAATATGAAATAGGAAATGTCCATAGCAACATGATTTGTTTCCACAACATGAAGCTTAATCAACAATGAAAAATCATCAACTAGCAGTACAAGGAATGTAATAATCATTCAAATCATGTTCTACATGACTTATCATTTTTTATTCTTTTGACCTTAAACTACTTGGCTTGAACCTCACCAAGTAGAAGTCGCCACGCCTAATTCTCGTGTCAACGACTCATCGTCACTATCTTAGGGTTTAGTCAGCCACCCTAAGATATCAACAACAGACACTGGCCACCTCATGGTTTCCTAAAGAGGCTCACGTCCTCATCTCAGGTACATGAGATAGGAACCAACAAAACAATATATCACATATCACAATATTTCACATATTTTCACATTTCACATGTTTCATTTCATCAGAGTCTAATCCATCTGGACATAGACTTTCCCAGCAAGGATTTAGGGCAAGAGCTACTCCAGATGACTCACTCCTAAATCTGGGTGGTCTAACCTTTAAGGTCTCGATCCACACTCCGAAAATCCTTCTCACAATTCATCGATTACTACAAGGAGATCTGTTTTGTTTCCCTAGTGTGGTCCTCAGGGGAAACTCACGGTGTTCAGGGCACCTAACTAGATGTTCCATCATTTCACTTGTTATTAATCTATTTTACTCATCTTAAAAGAATTCAAAACATCATATATCATATCTGTGTGTTCTCACATAACTAGAATAACATGAAACAGATTAATTTTATCAATAAGGACAATGATCAAAGAAAGAAGAACAATAAATCTGTATATTGCAACACATATGCCTATTTCTATCTTCTACTTCATCTCATAGAAATCATCAACAGTGGGCTTTCTACCATAGACATAATATTATTGTCCATCATTTACCCCATCAGGGTTTTATCATCATCAGTGGACTTTCAACCCTAGATAAGATCTCATTATGCAATATTTACCCTTATCAGGGTTTCTCAATATGTAAGGAGTGCATATTAAATTCAATTTCAACATATTCCTTATCAGTTCATTCTATATCACCATTCTTAACAAATATTAGCAGAGGCATTAGAACTAGCAACAGTAAAATCATATAGACATCATGTATCATTCATCATATTCATAATAGATTTATCATACAACATATGCTTGTTCCATCCTATCTCAATAGATGCAAATAAATTTCATGCATATACATGCATAACAGACTTAGTTCTCTTCTTCTTTTATTTCACATTCTTCATACGGGTTACTAATAAACACATGTTGATTATCATTTGAATTCCATCAAAATAGTTCATTCTCGTAGTACAAGTACTCTATCAAACGATCACAATACAATAACACATTCTTGTAAATCAATTCAAATACTTGAGTTTCATCATTTAGTTGAATTAAACTACAATTATGTACATTCCTTAATCCCTCATTTGAGGTTGTTATTCATTAGCACCATCTAGCTCAACATTTTAGGGTTAGAGTTTGTTTCTTAAATTCATCTACTAATTCTCATCTTTTTCCTTCAATTTCATATTCATTAATCTCAACTTCTCTCATGTCATGTTCATTAAATTACTATAACCAATCATTTTTAACTCAATTTCATTAATCTCAACTTCTCTCATGTCATGTCACATGTAATTAAAAAAAGGATTAAAGACTTCATCATAATAACTTCATTAGTTTCATCTTTAACTTGCCATCACCATCAATACATTTTTTTTCTTCATATCATTTCTTATATTTAAATAAGTGTACCATGTCATTGAATTCTAATGTCATTCCCATAATCAACAATGATCATTCTTTATTATACTAAAACAAATTCACTAGACTTAGACGATATTAATAAGACTCATCATATTCAATTTAAGTATTAATACTTTCAACTTCAGCATTTGATCACATTTACAACATCATATACAAGTTCTAGCTTTATCACTCATAATATTCTTAAGAATAACTTTTAGGGTTTTTAAGAAGTCATTCCTTAGTTCAACATATCATAAGAATCATATCATTCTGTGATCCAATCATGACTCAAGGGTTCATTAGGGTTATTCACAAACCTGGAAACCCTAGTTTCCATTTTCACACATTTCATTCATCAATCATAAGTATACATTGATCAATTGACTCATTTGATTCAATTCCTCAACACAAATCCTAATCAGGATATGTGTTCATTCAAATCCATTCACATTCAACAAAACACATGTATAATATGATCTAATACAATTCAAATATTAATCTATCCATGTTAATTCAATTCCAAGCATATTAGCCATTAGGTTGACATTTAGGCAGAATTCACATGAAATAAAATTTTCATCTATCTATACGATTCTACTGGATCCTCAATCAATATATCGGGAACTAATCAAGTTTTAATCAATGAGAAGTAATCAAAATCAGTAGAAGTTGATCCCCTAATATCTTTCCCAAATCAAATCTAGTCACATACATATACAAGTAGGATTTTTGATTGTTTTAGCAGGATGGAATTAGGCTTTCAACATGAATATAAAGCTTAGGAGGGAGAAAAACACTCACCTCAGGTGCCAAGAACCTTAGAAATGTAGGTCAACCTCTAAATTTTTGGAAACCCAATCAAACTCTCACAAAAGAATCCAATTCTTTCTCCTCTCAACTCGGAAACCCTAGAAATGGGGATTAGAAGAGAAAGAGTGAGAAAAGGGGAAGATTTGATGTGATTTTGAGTCAAATCTGGGGAGGGATGGAATCTTGACATGTGAGAGAAGATTCACCATGAAATTATTTGCAAAGAAGTTAAACTTGCTTGATTTCATCATATCTTGGATAGAGAAACCCTAGGTCAACATCTCCACCACTTTCTCTACTCAAAACCCTAGCTCTCCTCCCTCTCAAGAATTTCGTTTCTTTGACAGGAAGGATGAGTTATGAGAGCTCCTTGTGTGTTAGGTTAGTGATATAGATGAATTGAGGTGCTTCGAACAATTGCAAACAAGCCCCTCAATGTATTTTTATTTTGCTCAGATTGGTTGGTCGGCTGAGTTATAAACTCAAATGAAACCACACTTTTCAAAACTCAAACCTCATCCAAAAATTATGAAACTTTAAATAATGTCGGAAATTGATTTTTTAAGCAACATTAAAAAATTTATATCATTTGAAGTTATCAATAAATAAATAAAAATCAAATACTACACTGCTATATTGTAGTCAGCAGCATGGTCGGTCGAGTTTGTCCTTCACAGAACTCGACCGACACCCCTCTCTATAGGGATAAAAAATCATCCAAAAATTACAAAAAGTTAATATAATGTCTATATTGGAATTTAACAACTAAATTTAAAATTTTAGATCAACTGGATATACCGATAAAAAGATAAAATTCAATTTCCACACTTCTATATCAATATGAAAATATGATCCGTCGAGTTTGAAACTCGACCGAAAAAAGGTCAAAAAATTCTTCAAAAATTCCAATAATTTTCAAGAGTGTTAAAATTTGATATATACAAATCATATACAAATTTGAATTAAATAATAGTTATACATAAAATAATAAAAATCATTTAGTGAGACACTATACTTATTAAATTCTGTATTCATATGTCATCAAAACCCTAATTTGGGCCGATTAGGGTTTCCAAAATTTTAACCCTAAATATGTGGATCAAAGTATGATTAAACCTTCTCATTATATTTAACACATCAAAACTTAACTACCATCATTAATCAAGATTTAAACCATGATCAACTTAGTTAAGCATACAATCATCCAAGTAAACCCTAATTAGATGACTTATTTGAAAACGGGTCATTACACATACAGTCTAGCATAAAGTTATGCGACTGTTGATAGATGTCATGCACAACTCCTTATCAGATCATATGCATGCCTCAAGGTGTTATATCTGATCAATATCACCTAGTTAAGTCCAACCCAAATTCCAACACAATGAATATGCACCCTGCTAGGACAGACCCACATATTCACCATCACACTTCCACGAGATAGATAGTGAACCATGCTAGGACGTGCCCACACTTTATTGATCAATTTTTTCATGTGTGCTACTTTTAGAAGGCATCTTAAGCTTAATATTTATATTGAGGGGTTTGGTATATATATACATATACATATCCAATCACCACATATATAGTACATATCATATACATGCTATATGCCATAAGAAAACATGTGAAGCGATAAAAGAGATGATTATGGCCATCCTATTGTAATTTCTTGAGGGTCAAGGAATTACGGTCATATAGGTCTACATCACATGAAACTGCCTATTGTTGATGAAGATCTGTGCTTGGACCATTATGGGATGATAAGCTCATCATATGTCTGATTGGCTCACCTCCAACCCGGTTGGTTGGTTGCCACTAGCCAGTCATATGGCTCCTCCAAACGGATGGCTCATTTGGTCATTTGGGCTCCTACACCAGCAGCTGGCCATCTTGGTCTTTTAGCTGCTCATTTAGGTGCTCACCATTCTTCGACATAACAGGAAATAAAACTATCCTATTTTACATATTGCAATGGGAAACCCCAAGTTACATTTTGGGGGAGCAAAGGTAGAAAGGAAGTTTCGAGTTATCTCGAGTTACATTTGGAATAGTTAAAAGGATTGGTTCGTAGACCAAGAGTAAACAACCACAACCAACCAAGAACATATATAGGAGTTTATAGGCCATAACCATGCTACACATCCACCATCAAAACCATTTTAGGATGATGTGCATTGATTACATATATATACCATATCATATATGTATATAGGGATTATGGTGTTTAATTGGATTTGCACATTAGCTGGTTAAACTATTCGCATCACATGCAATAAATAAATGGCAAAAAAAAACAAAAATCTGACCATATCAATTAATCCTAAAACATAGTATGTTGATGTGGCTCTGATACCACTATTGGGTTTTGTGGGATAGAAAAGGCAGTGGAAACAAAATTTTTATCTAACCACAAACCCATAACCAACAGATTGCATCAAAAAATATGTTGTAGAAAAGATAGTTTAGTGAGATATACCTAGTCCTAAGGCTTGCTCAGTGGCAATACCTCACATATAGTGTGGTCTTCAACCACCTAGTCTTTGACGACGTCTGTGCAGCTCATGGTTTTGACCCAGACTGCGGTTGATGGTCATCCTCCTGAGCGGCATAAATCTCCCTCCTCTATAGATAGTCCACATGGACTACCAGGGACTCTAGTCATTCTGATGAATAGACTAGAAGAAGCTTTCCCCTTCTGTCAGCATACTAGTCACTGACACACTCTCCCACAACTAGTTGCTTTTCTACAGTTGTCTTTCCCTCGTTGTTCCTCCTTTGATGAGTAGAACTTTCTTGGGCTCTCTCAGTTACCAAAATCAGAGAGAACAACAATTTTCCAGAGCAGCTAATGTTCTGAGTTATGTGTTCAGAGAATCCCCATGTACCCCTCTATTTATAGTAGAGTGTAAGATCAGGGTTCCTACTCTGTATGGGAGTAAAAGGGTCTAGATTATCCATGAACTATTTGCACTGTGGTAGGCAAACCAGTCAGTTCACTAAGTGAACTGGAAGGTTGGCATAGTGAACCAGGAAGTTCACAAGCCAGACCTACTTGCAATTGAATTTCCTAATTTGTTCTAATTAATGCAAAGATTAATTCTTGCCCCAATCGAATTGAACAAGTGAAACAGGAAATGTTTCTCAAGAACTGAGAAACCCAACACTTGCTCATTTGGTCCAAGTGAACCGATCGATTCACTAGAGTGAACTGGTCATCTCACTGACCATGAGCCGATTGGTTCACCCAGTGAACTGGTTGGTTGGTGGTCCAGTTTGTGCAGAACTCAGCCAATTCAGTTCTCAATCAATCTAACACACTAATCAGTTGGTTCAAAACTTGAACTTGATGATTCTGAGTCAAGTGTATTGATTGAATGTTTAATTGAGTACCTAAACACTTTAGTAATCAATCTAAACATCATTCATGGATACACTCCTCTTCTAGGTCGATCCTATGTGTGTGACCCTATAGGTCCCATTTCACATTGGTAGTGAATGTTCATAACTAACTTATGACTTCACAAGCAGAGAGTGGTGCCTAGTTGCACATTAGTGCTACCCAAGTGAAAAGGAACGTTGGAGAACAACTTTCAACCTACAATCTGTGATTGGTGTAACAATGAATGTTTAGTTCCTTTTTCGTTGATATCCGGATTGAACTCAAGGCATGTACTTGTCATCCTCTACAAATATTCAATCCATGTTTCTTGAACTAGAGCAGACTGTCTGAGATATATGCAAGCTCAATATCATATATTGACGCACATGTACATGGCCATGTATTTCTCAGTCTTTCTTATCATGTGGCCATGATATCATACTCCCTTAGGAGGGACAAACTCCATATCTATCACTCATAGTCATAACCCCATGTGTTAAAGCCACCCAATCACCACCTTTATAACATTCCATATTGCGTTTGATGATGTCAAAGTGTACCCAACAACGTGTGATGAGTGCAGTGATTTTAGGTCTAAAAACCACAGTCACCATCAATACTATAAGAGATGATCCTAACTAACCAAGTGTGGTTTCCATGCATCACTCTTATGGTGGGTCTGTCTGATACACTATTCTCTAACATGTATCTATGTTCTTGGTTTGATATAATATATCATGATTGATGAGATTCTGTCATCAACCAACACACACTCTAATCTTATGTATTATTGATGTCTATGGATATTTCCACAATAATAACTGACTAGGGGCATAATAAGAATGTATACTCTTAGCATCCATATGATCTCATTATTCAGGTCCGTAACCTAAAGACATACATCATTGAGTAATACGATTCTTTAGACATATAACATGTTATATCATTATCTCAAAATAGATTAAACATATAGACAGAAATTGCCTTTATTATTATTCAAATCAATTACAAAGTATGCCATTACAATCATCATATGACTGGCTCTATGGGCATACATACCAAAAAATGTACATTTTGGGAATCATCATGTAAAGGCTATTCTGCTACATAGTGGCAAGAAACTACTGAATGATGCATCACACGGGGGAGTTAGTGAAAAATCTACAAATCAAACTATACTAGTGGATGCTCAAGAACCAGACATGGCAACACAGGAGAAGACAGTAGAGGAGCAAGTAGATGAGGTAGGAGGTAATAAAACTCAAGCTTATATCCCACCTCACTAGAGGGAACCTATAGTTCCTATGCCCTTTCCAAATAGTTTGAAAGCGATTAAGATGGACCGACAGTTTAAGAAATTTCTAGATAATTTTCGGAAGTTATCTGTAAACATTCCCTTGATAGATTCTATTGAACAGATACCATCCTATGGGAAGTTTTTAAAGGATATAATTACAAAGAAGAGAAAGATATCAGAGTCTGATGTCATGGTTCTGAAAGAGTAGGTTAGTGCCTTCGTCTTGAGGACACTGCCTCCTAAAAGACAGGAACCACAATGCTTTAATATCACATGCTTCATAGTCAAGACAAAATTTGGAGAGGCACTATGTGATTCAGGGGCAAGTACAAATCTGTTGCCTCTATCTACCTCCAAGAAGCTCAGACTTAAGGAATCTAGGAAGAGCAGCATGGCAATCTAATTGGCAAACAACTCAGTGGTTAAGCCATATGGTATATGCGAGGATGTCCTGGTGAAAGTGGATAGGTTTGTCTTTCCTACAAATTTTGTTGTGATGGAAATGCAGGATGACCATGGTAATGAGCTTCTACTTGGAACACCATTTCAATACACTACATACATGATACTTGAGATGGGTAGAGGATGTCTAACTATGGGAATCCAAGATGACAAGTTCGTGATCAAGATACTGGAGCACTCTCAAATCATAGGGGATAAGGTTCAATGTAATAGGATTCAACACATGGATAACAAGTTTTCTCTATTTCTAGGGAAGCCATTCCTGGATATGGCCCATGTTATGACTAAAGTAGAAAGAGGAACTCTAGCAGTGGACATCCTTGAAAATAGAAAGGTGATCTCATTGTCTCAAGCAATGTGCTATTCGAATGATGAGGGAGATGACTATGACATTGCTTCCAAAGAAGAAGCCTTAGCTGATTCCGTGATATAGTCATCACCCAAGATACCCTTAGAAGCATGCTTGACAGACAAAATGGAGGATAGCATTTGCAGCTACCATATAGAGGAGTGCATTTTAATGCTAAAGGAAGTTCCTTGCTATTATGCAAGGCACTTTGAAGACCTTGGACCACCACCCCACCTTTGGTCCCATCTCTATTGAGCCCACCAGACTTGGAGCTGAAGCCATTACCACCACACTAGAAGTACGTCTTCTTAGCTATAGAGGAAAAGCTTCTAGTGATTGTATCATCTTCTTTGAATGTTGAAGAGGAAGGAAAGCTACTCACCCTACTAAAAAATCACAAAGATGCATTCAGGTGGTCCATAACTGACATTAAAGGGATCTCTCCAACCTTATTCCAATATAAGATCCGGCTAGAAGAAGGAACCAAGGCAATTGTCCAACCTCAGAGGTGTCTCAATCTGATTATGACTAAGGTGGTGAAGAAGGAAGTTATCAAGCTGCTGTCGGTAGGTATAATCTACACAATCTCTGATTCAATGTGGGTTAGTCCTACCCAGGTAGTTCCTAAGAAAGGGGGGATCACAGTCACTACTAATGCAACTAATGAATTGATTTCCACTAGGCTAGTGATGAGATGATGAGTTTGCATAGATTATCGCCATTTAAATGTAGCCACTCTTAAAGATCATTCCCTTTACCTTTTATTGATCAAATCCTGGAACAATTAGCTAGCCGGTCACACTTTTGTTTTCTTGATGGGTATTCTGGGTATAATCAAATTTACATAGAGCCTAAGGATCAGGAGAAATCCACTTTCACTTTCCCTTATGGAACGTTCCCATATCGACGTATTTCTTTTGGTCTTTGTAACGCCCCTGCTACATTTCAATGATGTATGCTCACCATTTTTCTGACATGGTAGAGTGGCGCTTAGAGATTTTTATGGATGATTTTTCTATATATGGGGAATTTTTCAATGATTGTGTATATAACCTTGATAGGGTGCTACAGAGATGTGAGGACACTGACCTAGTTCTATACTGGGAGAAGTGTCACATGATGGTAAGTGAAGGGATTATTCTTGGACACAAGGTGTCCGACAAGGGCATGGAAGTGGATCCAATAAAGATTGAAGTCATCTCCACATAACCACCACTGACATCGGTGAAATGAGTGAGGAGCTTTTTAGGACACACTGGATTCTACCACCGTTTTATCAAGGATTTCTTGAAAATTGCCAAACCGTTGTCTGAATTTTTAGAGAAAGATGTTGAATTTTCCTTTGATGAGAACTGTTTAAAAGCTTTTGAAATTCTTAAAGAAAAACTGATCTCCACACCTATTGTGTGGGCTCCTGACTAGAGCCTGCCCTTTGAGTTGATGTGTGACACATCAGATTATGCAGTAGGAGTTGTGTTGGGTCAACGTAGAGACAAGACTCCAACTGTCATATATTATGCTTCAAAGAATTTGAATGATGCACAATTGAATTACACCACTACCGAAAAATAATTGTTGGTGGTAGTGTTTGCTTTTGAAAAATTCCGCCAATACCAATTTGGGGCTAAAGTGATAGTTTGGACTGACCATGCTGCCATAAAATACTTGTTACAAAAGAAAGACGCCAAACTCAGATTGATTAGGTGGATTCTTTTGCTTCAAGAATTTGACATTGAGATTAGAGACAAGCAGGGGTTGCAAATGTTGTAGCCGATCATTTTTCTAGGTTGAAAAGGTCAGATGAAAAAGATATAGCCATCCCCATTATTGAGGAATTCCTAGATGAGAAATTGTTTGCAATTAAAACTGATGATCCTTGGTTTGCAGATATTGTTAATTACCTAGCTTGTAAGGAATTCCCTGTAGATTGGGGATACTAAGAGAAGAAATGATTTTTCCACTCATTGAAGTTTTATATTTGGGATGACCTGATTCTTCTTAAGCAATGTATGGATGGGCTGTTAAGAAGATGTGTACCCAAAATGTGAGGTAGAGAGCATCTTGTCGCAGTGTCATTCTCTACCCACACGTGGACACCATGCAAGCTCTAGGACTATGGCTAAAGTCTTAGAGAGTGGGTTTTATTGGCCTACATTGTTTAAGGATGCTCACAACTTTGTTCGTCATTGTGACACATGTCAACATGTAGGTAATATCTCTAAGTGACATAAGATGCCCTTGAATGTGTTTCAGGAAGTTGAAGTTTTTTTTATCTTTGGGATATAGATTTCATGGGCCCATTTGTGTTGTCTAACTCCAATCTTTATAAATTACTTACAGTTGATTATGTGTCTAAGTGGGTGGAAGCAATTCCAACCCACACCAATGATGCACATGTAGTGTGCAAGTTTGTGAAGGAGTACATTTTCTGCAGATTTGGTGTCCCCCACCTAATTATTAGTGATGGTGGTTCCCATTTCACTAATAAGAAGTTTGGAGCTCTATTGAGAAAATATGGGGTGAATCATCGAGTGGGTACTCCTTATCACCCAAAGACTCAAGGATAGGTTGAGGTGTACAATAGAGAGGTGAAGAAAATCTTGGAAAGGATGGTCTCAACCAATAGGATGAACTGGAGCTATGTGCTAGGTGATGCTCTTTGGACTTGTAGAATAGCCTACAAAACCCCAATAGGAAAACACCTTTTAGGCTGGTATATGGTCGTGCATGACATCTACCCGTAGAGCTTGAGCATAAGGCTAAATGGGCCATGAAGAAGCTAAATTTCAACATAGATGAAGCAGGTAGAAAGAGGATTTTGGATCTTAATGAATTAGATGAGCTTAGGATGGATGCTTATGAAAGCTCACGGATATATAAGGAAAGGACTTAGAAAATTCATGATAAACACATTCTAAATAAGGTGTTTCTCCTAGGTCAGAAAGTCCTCCTTTTCAATTCTAAGCTTAGGCTGCATCCGGGAAAGCTAAGGTCCAAGTGGAGTGGACCATTTCTGATTGAAAAAGTCTTTCCCCATGGTGTTGTGAACATTGTAGACGGGAACATGTAATTCCTTGTAAACGGCCAAAGATTAAAGTACTATTTTGGAGGAGAGGTAGAGCCACATATAGAGGAGGTGCAATTTTGCACTATTCCATAGATTCTTACTCAATAGACCATCTAGTCTAGGACATTAAATAATAACGCTTGTTGAAAGGCAACCCAATCTTTATTTTCTTTGTTTTTATGTTCAATTTCCATTATTAGTTGTCACTTTAATTCAATTTATGTGAAAATGGTACCTTGACTCATTTTTAGAGTGTGCATGGATTTACAGTCGGTACCATCGAGTTTTGCAGTCGGTGGCACTAAAATGAGGTCAGTGTTTTGTCTGCAATAGCAGCACATACTCAATACTACTGACTCCAGTGGTCGGTACCACCGAGTCTCTAAAGATCTATTGAGGGCTCATTAATAAGGACTCGGTACCACTGACTTTTTCAATCAGTACTACCGAATTTTGGATGAGACCAAGTTTGGTATACCAAGTCCACAAATTCAAAAGCACCAACAAATTCCACCACTTGGTACTACTAATTCTGAAGTTGGTACTATCGACTTGCCATGTTAGCAATCTGGGTGTTTGCGATCCGACAACCATGACATGTTTCATCGAGCGGTCGGTGGCATCGATCTGTGACACAAGTTGGTACTACCAATGATTTGTCAGTACCACCGACTTAGGGTGATACACGCCATCTACGCCAACCAAGCATAAGCCGTCGATACAACTGACCACAGATTGTGCTATCCAACTCGGTACCATCGACTCAAAAATTCAGTAGTACTGACTCTGTCATGTTCAACTATATAAGGAGGGGTGGTGGAGCCATTTTCTTCACACCCTCAACATCCACTCCTCCTACATTCGAGATCAAGACTGCACCAGGTGCTGACGGTCTTCCCCGAGCTTCCATTCTCTTAACCTCCTTCTTGCATCAACAACATGGCTCCTAGTAGAGGAGTTGTTTCCCCATAGGGAGAGTTGGTCCCCCATCCAACCCATATTCAACACCCATCCTCAGAGATCAGGAAGCTCTATGAGGAGTTGCAGACAAGACAGATCATCCCAATGAGATATGGCGATTGCACATTGATCGAGAGGGAGGGATTTATTGACAACATGTGTTGGATATGTCAGAAGTAATTCATGGAGGGAGATAATCCTTTCTTCAGTGACTGGTATACCTACCCAGATCTCTTCCTAGAGTTCTTGGTGTCACTTGACGTTCTAGTCACCCTCGAGCAGAAGATAGGAGGTGAATGGTGAGAAGTCAAGGTCAACTTATGCCTCTTCAACAACAACTATTCTCTCACGCTGAGGGCCTTCAACCATATCTTCAACTAGGATCACACCCTAGAACACTCAGCTCCATCTGACTTCGACTACGACTTGGCCTGGGAGCAATTGATTGAGGTGCCGACAGGATTCCGTATAAATTGGCACATCAGTTATGTTACTGATATTGAGCATCCTTTTGCTCGTATGCTTCACCGTATATGCACCAAAACTATTTTTCACTTGATCCGGTCAAGCTCAAGAGAAGGTCCAGAAGATGGACCTCTACTTTCTGTACAGGCTACTGGAGGGGGAGACTGTTAATTTTAGAGCTTTCCTTCTACTCCACATGATTTTTGTGAGGAGCAATATGACAAGGAAGGCGCCAATTTTATTTGGGGGTCTCATCACCTTTATTGCTATCCATTTATGCCTTGATTTATCCATCCTCGAGCCATTGGAGGATACAACAAAGCTGAACCTCCTTCACTTCTACAAGGCACATCTTCTCTAATACCACCATAATGTGATCTATGCACATTGCACTCACCGAGGCATATTTAGGGAGAGGAGCCTTCCCAACCTTATCTTCAACCTGCGCGGGGTGAATCATCTCATGTGGCCACGGAATGAGGGAGAAGTAGAAGATCTGCCCAGGGCAGTAGCTTAGGGTGACAATGAGGAGCACAATGGTGACAACGACAACAAAGTTGAGGAGGTGGAGCCCACCATCCCCATGACCATGAGAGCGGTCCTACGCAAATGGGCCCGCACATATGATGCCTCGACTTCCTCGGCCCCACCACCTTCCCAGGAGGAGAAAGACCTATACAACATGGAAAATATGTATACCATGCCGCAGGAGATCTAGACGAGACAATAGAAACACTAGGCGACGCTGGCTGGCATGCATAATATTCAAAGAAGGTTGTACCAGAATGAGAAGGCAATTTACGATAACAAACACCTTCTCTTATCTAACTAAGAGAATGTTCACATGCACCTACAGTAGATGGAGCAGTACCAGCAACCTTTCTTCGACAACTACTAGAACCATGGATACTTTGGGGAGTACCCACAGCAGCCGCCTATGCCACCTACAGACCACTCCTTCTAGGGGATGTTTCCTCCACCCGACCCCAACATGCCACCTCTGCCATTATGAGCCCTGGTACCAGTGTTCCACCTCTTGGGTGCGAGTATTGAATATGAGGTCATAGTCATATTCAAGCTCAGGGGGGTCCTGGAACAATGATGAATGCATATTCATCATGGAATTCAACTATCACTTTGAAACAAATTCAACTCCATATATATACTTCCTCACTCATTAAATACTAATGTGAATCATAATGCCCAAATAAACTTAATTGATTCGATTATCAAGGTTTTTACTAAATATTGTTCATTTAATGCAGATTTTGACAAAGCTTAACAAGCAGGCAGGGTCCGCCTACATCTCTGGCTCAGGTCAAGAAATCTAACCAAGTAATTCCATCCATGCAGTCCCAAGACCATTTGGGTCCATGCGGTCCCAAGACCGTTTGGTTCCATGCGGTCCCAAGACCGTTTGAGCAGCAGAGACCGTTTGTAGGAATCACTCAGCCGCAAGGAATCGAGCAGTGCATGAAATCAAGATCACGAAGCAGAGTCCTGACCACGGCTGTGGTGGTCCAAAATGGTTGTGGTCGTCTGCCATCACCACGACCGTGTGACATGGCCACGACCGTGGTGGATCTTCCCCAACGCTTGACTTCATACTCGCCACGCCTGTGCAAGGCGGTACGACCGTGTGGCATCTACCTCACCACGAACGTGTTGTCTCACCACGGCCGTGGCACGACACCATCAGAGTCCAAGTTCTCACCCACCACGCCCGTGCAAGGCAACACGGCCGTGGGACAGCAGCATCACCACGACCGTGGTGCCTCAAACACGGTCGTGGCGTGTCGTCCCCTACCTCCCGACGCCGCTGACCTTCTAGTTCAAGCTTCCATTTCCTCCCCCGCGGTTGCAGCACCTCTGCAGCTGTTACCTGCAGCCACACCGCCACCATGGAAGGGCCGCAAGACCCACAGATGTGTGGATCGCCGAGCTTTAAGAAGAAACCTTTGCTTACCAGACCGTATGGCCTAGGATTCAAGGTCGTTTAGACGTGGTCCAGCAGACCAAATCGTTTGAGAAAAAGGAAACCATAGAGACTATTTGAGTTGATGACTATCAGGATCGTTTGGAGGATTGCAGCGAGGTCGATTGGACAAAATACTAGCAGACCGTTTGCTGAAGCAGAGATCGTTTGGCTGAAATGACAGACCGTTTGCCAAAGTCAAAGATGAAGACCGTTTGGTGATTAAACGGTTTGCAAACTGTTTGCTGCTGCCAATCAGTGAAGACTGTTTGATCTATGCACATGAAACCGTTTGCTCTCAAATGGTCTCCAGACCGTTTGGAGAAGATATTTCCAAGACCGTTTGGTCTGTTTCTACAGACCATTTGGGGCTGTTTTAAATGAAACCGTTTGGTCTTTTTTTTATCCAAGACCGTTTGGGGTTAGTCATGTGCCTATAAATAGGACCCCAAAGGTCCTCACTTGGACATCGGATCCAGACACCTCCAGGCTGTTCGAACACAGTTCCGATCTAAATTCGGTCCAGTTTATGCCAGTTCCATTCCACCGACTGCCTGTGTTGCAACCAAGGAGGCTGAGGAGAGAAGGAAGACAGAGCAAGGGAGACTGTATGGTCTGTCTTGGCAACTCCCGTTCGCATCCAGATCTACCCCGACATGACGTAGAAGGCCGTATCTTCTTCACCATGCTGCGACTACCTTATGCACCGAGTTCATGGTGGATTTCTCTCTCTTTCTCATTCTTCTTATTTCTTGCATCATGAGCGTGTAGTACTTTTTTGCCGGGGTGCGAGGACTAGCCCCACTACCCATGCAAGTTATGTTCTTTTGTTAAATTCTCCATGGCAATGTATATAACTTCCCATTTCATTGTTAGTTGGTATGTTTGTAGTTGATTATCTACTTGCTTTCATCTTGTTCTCTCCTATATTGTGAAATCTTCTATATGTGGGGTAGAATGGCGGTTTATAAGGTTCGACTCTTTGATGAGAATTTTCGATAATTTTCCTTGAGGTCGTAAGTGTATGATCCGTGAGGGGACGAGACATCTAGCCTACAGTGATGCTTATGTGGTCTAAACATCCCTCAGGGAGGACCACAACCTTAGTTGGATTTTGTATCGTCTTTGTTTATCATTGGCGCAATTTTACTGTGCGCTAAAACGCAAGTGAACGCGTCGAGTAGTACAAGCCTTTGTGAGGCCCGAGTCAAACACAGGGATACTGGGAATTGTTGGAGACTCCTACTAACTATTTGCGATCAGCTAAGCCGAATAACAAATTGAGAGTTGTTGTTGAAATTAAAAGAAAAATAGAAATAAAACAAAACAAACAATCGATTAAATGTTGATTTAATCAATTCAAAATGGTATCTTTAGGATTGTGGTTTCACCGCGGGTTTTCATTGTATTAGATTTTATATAATGCCTCAATTTTATCTCTCTATCTGGGTAGTGACCTGAAAACAGAATTGCCCAATGTCGTGGTGCAATTCACTACCTAAGTCTAGGTCGGTTCCACCGTCGTAGTAACCTATACCCTAAACTAGGTGCATTATGAACGATCTCTCAATATCTACCATTAATTTTACACCACCTTGGTCAAGGGATTTGTCGATTAATGTGAATTCCGTCTCTTTTCAGTAGTTAATCCTTCTTTCAAAGTGATTAAGGGCATTAGGTTATTATTATGGTGATCAAGCATAACAACATATTGAGAAAACGAAATTATACCACGGATTTAAGAGATAAAATATGAATTACTATTATAAAATTATCATACAACAAATTCCTGGGCTACTCCCGGTCCTAAAGACAAAGGGGATTAGCCCCGCATGTTCATTTCAAACAAGTACAAGGTATAGATAAGGGAAATCATGTGAAAAACATGAATTGAGAGGTGAAACCCCTGAACGGAGAAGAATCGGTTGATCCTTGGCGTAGAACACGTGCTTTCCCGCCTTTCGGTGGTGAAATCCGTCTTCTTCAGTATCCGGATTAACTGGTATGAGCTTCTAGCCTCCGTTCTCCTCTCTACTGCTCCTCGATACTCGTGCAATGGCTAATGAGATGATCCCCCCGTCTGGGCGACCGTCATTAGGTATATCTCCCTCATTAGGTCACTAATTAACCACGACCGTCCGATTAAGATCATTCTGAATCAAACACATATCTTACGGTGTCGATACCATCGACGCGGGTCGATGGTATCGACCCAGTGTGGTAGCGGCAACCCTTCTTTCCTTTCGTCCGAGTGCCTGATGTAGTCTCGATACCATCGACGCGGGTCGATGGTATCGACTACCCTGTAGCGACGGTTTTGTCATTTTGCGTCACTGTAGCCTCTGTGCGTCGATGGTATCAACTTGGTGTCAATACTATCGACTGCTTCTTCGCCAGCAACCTGATGATAGCTCGATACCATCAACATCCCTGTCGATAGTATCGACTTTTTGCTGATACTCGCGGCTGGCAGCCTGTGGTCCGGTCGATGGTATCGACGGAAGCAAATACTTGTTTTTCCTAAAATTCAAACACGAAACCACATAAATTCACACAAATAATAATATTTTGACAATTGATACTCAAAATGATGAAATAAAGGGGATTTGACATAAAATAGTAGCAAAGACCAAAGTGGATGAATTATGCAACATTAACCATAAAAATGACTAATAAAAGCATAAAACACATATCAAATAGGTCTATAAATGTGACTCAAAATCATCGCATCAAACTCCCCTAAGCTTGAACGTTGCTCACCCTTGAGCAACTAATCCTTAGAATAGAATTGCTAATGTCAACTGAAGAACAACACATCACAACCAACATCCCATATGAGTCCCACCGGACATTCACATACCGGCCCTCTCTAACCACGGAACGGTAATTACCCTAAAGGCGACAGTAATCATCCATAAAAGAAATTGACCTTAAAACTGATGAACACTATCACATAAGGCAGTTAACATAATAAAACTCACCGGTTCTGACTTGGTGCATCTTGTGATCTCCTATACTACGTTGCTCACCCTAACTACCATCTACATGGAAGCAGTTCTCCTGATATACCTTAGTGAGGAGAAATTCACGGTGGCCTATCAATCCGAGCAACAGGTGGATGAAGATGGGTGGTTCATGGAAGAAAGTGGAAGTATTGTACAGTTTCAACATACATAAAACAAAAATGTCCTAAATGATGCAAATGCACATGAAAATTGCCCTAATGCCTAAAATTGGGTGGAATGATGCATGTACTAACCATCCATCTCAAAACGAAATGGACATCTAATTAAGCTACATCATGTACTCAATTATCTTGAAATGCAGGTGATATTATGTTCCTTTCTCCTTCTTATTATTGTTGCTTCTACATAACTCTTTTTTTTCTTTTTTTTTCATTATGCAGATTTTTCATATTTTTCTCGTTTCTTTTTTTTTCATTTTTCAACCCTTGTATCCATAATTGATAATGAATATTTTAGTGGGCTTATTTTTCTTCATACTCAAAAATTTGCACTACTTAGAAGGTATGGAATAATTTAATTCACCATTGGAGAAAGATTGAGATACATGATATACTTTATGCATGAAAATTATGCATCCAACTACATGGCATGCACCTAAGGGTAATGTGCATGTATCACTATTCTAATTTTTTGTTCTTTCTTTTTTATGCAAAACATATGGAAATAAATTCAATGCAGGACCTATCTATATGAAATGCTGTCAAAGAAGTTAAAAATGTAAAGTACTTCCAATTCTTGTGGTGGATTGTGAAAACAATGAGGTGGAAAGATCACAAGACTAGATGACTGAACCTTAGAAAGATATTATGTGTCCCTCCTTACTGACCTGTGTAGTAGTTAAGAGGTTTCTCTCTCTTACATCCAATTAGAGTCTCATTACCATTTGGTCAGTTTAGGCTCAAACAACCATTTCCGTCCACTTTCATGAATCATTAGGAGTACAATTGTGAAATTTTGTTTTAAAGTTGACAAAACCAATCATTTTCGTAGGATATGTGCCCAAGGTTAAACAAGACAAGCTTTGCAAACACACAAAAAATTTTAAATTTCCCTTGATTTTCCCATGCACAATTAATGAGATGACACAAACTTTATGACATCCACAATTACACTAGATAGCATGTGGATCCTACAAAAACTAAAATTGCAAGAAACAAATAACAAAAACAAAAACAATAAAGTTAAAAACTAAAAATAGTAAAAGATAAAGCTGTTCCAACTACCCCCCTAAGCTTGAATTCGACTATGGCCTCATAGTCAAAAACAAACTTAAAGATTGGAACAGTGATACATGATCACTCCTGCGGTGGTGGAGGCGGGTACTGCGGCGCCGTGGGGTCCCAAGACGGGTACTGCCCCTGGAATGTCGGATCGTACTGGGGCATCGGCAGAGGCTGTGGATACCCCCCACACTAATTCTGGCTCCAGTAATGATCAAAAAACGGCTGTTGTTGCACTTCCATCCTGTGCAACCTATCATGGATGTTCTGCTGATTCTCGAAAAGAAGGCGCTCATTCTCAAAAATCGCCTGCTGATTGACAAATAGCCGGTTGGTAGTATCTTGAATACCGGCAAAAGTGGTTGTGTGGCCATGCTGGGTCTGCTGGATGTCTTGCAGCATCGCGTACATGCCCTGCATAGAATAGGCATCCTCGCTTGGCTACGAGGGCGGTGGTGGTGGCGGCGTAGGCTGTGATGATGAAGATGCACCCGGATGCATCTGAGGACGCTACTGAGGTGCCACTCGTGCTCGAAGAGGTGTGAATGCCTCCTCTTCCTCCTTAGCCTCGCCGTCATTTCCGTCATTGCCACCGTCATTGCCGCCTTCGTCATCGGAGTCGGTGATGGCTATGATTGGCCACCGGAAGTGTTGCGCCCCCTCGATGTTGAAGACCGAATCAGGCAACAAGCACTCCTGATAGGCATGGTTGACGTGGCAATGCGCATACGCCAAACCATCTCGAAGAAGTAGGAGATTGAACCGGTGTAGATGTTGCAAGTTCACCTTGCTTCTTGTAGAGAGAGGAGTCAGCTACTCGAGATTCAACCCCAGGTAGATGGCCAGCTTAGTGATAAGCCCACCAAAGTGAATCGGGGCTTTCCTCGTACTCCTCTTCACGTCCAATAATCGCTGCAGAAAGAAGGCACCCCAATTGCATTCTTGTCTCTTCAGGAGTTTATACAGAAAGAATAGGTCCGACCCCTGAAATTTGCTGAGGGCCAGATCACCCCGGGCAAAAAGCGTAGAACTCAGCATCCGGTGCAGTACCCGGACGAAAGGATGCTCGAAATCGGCTACCCTCGGCATTGTGGTAGCTCACTGACTTCCCTTGCGGCACCGTCACCAGCTCGGAGAAAATGGCGTCGTAGTCGGTGCGGTTGTCCGGCCGCCAATGGTTGTACTGCGAATGGTTCCAGTTGAATATCCTGTTGAACTGCTTGAGCGTGAGGGTGTAGTCGTGGTTGTACAGCCGGAAAGACACCCGACCCTTGATCCACTCACGATCGGTAGTTACGATGTCGTTGGGCATGACACAGACGTCCACCGACGCCATGAACTCCGCCACCAATTCCTTGTACGTGGGCCATTTGCCGAAGAACGACTGGCCATCTACATGAAATTCCAGCTCACCAGGCCTTATTGGTGTGTGGCGGGCCTGCCCCTTCAGAACGTAGGCCAAGTTGGCCTCGAATCTGAGATCTCGGATCATTTCCCGTTCCACATACCGGGTGGGCTCTATCTTCCTCCGCATGATCTCCTCGTAGATCTTCTGGACCTCCGAGGAAGGATGGACAAGTCGAGGATGTGCGATCGACGATGGCGGTGGTGGCATGAATTCCAGAATGTCCATCGGATTCGTGCGCGAGGAGGAAGCTCCGGCCACATACGCCATGTTTGCGATGAGAAATGGGGATCAGAAAGAGAGCTCGGTGACGTTTGGAGAGTTGAATCTCTGCTCGATGAAGACCTTCGCTCGGTGCTGCTCGTCGTCAGCTTGGAAGTCTCAGGGGGTCACTCGGCACAAGAGAAGGAAGTTGCTCTGAAAGCGTGACGTCAACTGACGCAATCACTCCCCTTAAATAGATGTGGCCGGCGCTACTGTTGACCCGTCGATACCATCGACGCGAGTCGATGGTATCGACACTTGTCGATGCTATCTGCCCCCTCACTGGTATCGACGGTCGTCGATGGCTGGATCTGGAAACTCGGATCGCTGACGTGTCGATACCATCGACATGGGTCGATGGTATCGACGCTGCACCCGGATCGACTGTCTTGATGCCGCGATCGCCGTTGATTTGTTCGTGCGGATCGGTGACGTGGATGGTCGATACCATCAACGAAAGTCGATAGTATCGACCCTCTGATTAGGGCAAATCCTCACGAGGCCCGGCCGCCGCCTTTTTCACTTGAATGTGTCGATACCATCGACACGCCCGTCGATGGTATCGACTTTCCTGAGTCGATTTCTTCTGTAAATCTTCAAAGATATCGATGGTAGCGACAGGCATCTCGATACCATCGACTTTTCCTTCACGACCTTCCTGTAGGTAGGTCGATACCATCGACGAGTCCATCGATGGTATCGACGCAGAGCAAAATCTGCAGTCGTCAACCTGTGCCATGGTCGATACCATCGACCAGCATGTCGATAGTATTGACTCTGCCTCAGCCTGCATAAGGAACAAACCGATCACGGTATCTTTTTTACACTAAAAATTGAACTAAAACAAATCAACCTATGATTGTACATGAACTACACTAAGGTATCGATGGTTGGGTTTCCTCCCAACAAGCGCTCTTATTTAACGTCTTAGGCTAGACGACTTTAGGGCACCTCATTCATCCGAAAGTGAAATGAGTTTGACCTCATTCACCTTCCTCTTGTAATTTTCACCAAAGTAGAGCTTCAATCTTTGTCCATTCACTAAAAACGTGGTCTCACCATCACGCACCAAGATCGCGCCGTGTGGTTTGACCTCTTCTACCACGAATGGCCCACTCCACCGGGATTTGAGCTTCCCGGGATGCAACTTCAGTCGTGAATTGAACATCAATACACTATCTCCTTTCTTGAACGTGCGCAACTGGATGTGGCGATCGTGGATTAACTTGGTGCGCTCTTTGTATATCCGCGAGTTTTCGTATGCCGTCATCCGCAACTCATCCAACTCATTCAATTCATGCATTCTTTTCCTCCCCGCTCCATCATAAGTCAAGTTGAGCCTTCTAAGCGCCCAATGTGCTTTGTGCTCTAACTCTACCGGTAAGTGACAAGCCCGACCATACGTCAACCTAAAAGGTGTGGTGCCTATAGGTGTTTTGTAAGTCATCCTGTACGCCCACAATGCATCCGCTAATAGGGCACTCCAGTTCTTTCTCGTGGACGCCACCGTACGCTCCAAAATCTTCTTAACTTCGCGATTGGAGACTACCACCTGTCCTTGAGTCTGCGGGTGATATGGGGTACCTATGTTGTGTTTGACCCCATATTTCTTCAACAATGCCGAGAACTTATGATTCCTGAAATGCGTACCCCCATCACTGATTATCATTCGGGGCACTCCAAACCTGCAGAAAATGTTTTCTTTCATGAACCTGCACACTACAGTGGAATCGTTAGTCCTGGTGGGTATTGCTTCTACCCACTTCGACACGTAATCAACTACTAAAAGAATATATAAATTTGAATTTGAGGACACAAAGGGTCCCATGAAATCTATGCCCCACAGATCAAATACCTCCACTTCTTGGAACACATTTAAGGGCATCTCCTATCTCTTTGAGATATTACCTGCTCGTTGGCAGGAATCACATTGCCTTACAAACTCGTAGGCGTCTCAGAACAAGGTTGGACAATAAAGGCCACTCTCCAGAACTTTAGCTGCTGTACGAGAGCTCGCATGGTGTCCTCCCGTAGGTAGTGCGTGGCAATGACGGAGAACGCTCTCGTACTCCACCTCAGGCACACACCTGCGTAGGATACCATCCCTGCATTTCTTAAGAAGAATCGGGTCATCCCAAAAATAATATCGTAACGAATGGAAAAATCTTTTCCTCTCTTGATATGACCAATCTTCCGGGATGATCCCGCAAGCCAAATAATTCACAATCTCAGCAAACCAAGGGTCTTCAGAATTAACTTTCAAAATCTGTTCATCTGGAAATGTCTCAGTTATGGGTATATGTAAATCTTTTTCATCCACCCTCTCTAACCTAGACAGATGATCCGCCACAACATTTTCAGTCCCAGCCTTATCCTTGATTTTGATGTCAAATTCTTGTAAGAGCAAAATCCACCTAATTAATCTAGGCTTTGCGTCTTTTTTCTCCATTAAATATTTAATTGTGGCATGGTCAGTCCAAACAACTACTTTAGATCCAACTAAATATTGCCAAAATTTTTCAAAAGCGAAGACAACAACGAGTAATTCTTTTTCAGTAGTTGTATAATTTAATTGGGCGTCATTCAACGTCTTTGAAGCATAGAAAATCACGGCGGGTTTATTATCCACCCGCTGCCCCAACACGACTCCTACTACAAAATCAGAAGCGTCACACATGAGTTCGAACGGTTTAGTCCAATCCAGCATTTGAACAACCGGCACAGAAATCAGTTTCTCCTTCAACACGTCGAACGCATGTAGACATTTTTCGATGAAATCAAATATCGTGTCTTTCCAAAGCAGTTCAGATAGAGGTTTTGTGATTTTTGAAAAATCTTTTATAAACCGACGATAAAATCTGGCATGTCCGAAGAAACTCCTTACCCCTTTAACAGAATTTGGTGGGGGCAATTTGGAAATGACTTCAATTTTTACCGGATCCACCTCTAAACCTTTGCTAGACACCTTGTGTCCTAGCACTATCCCCTCAGTCACCATCATGTGACATTTTTCCCAATTGAGGACCAAATGTGTGTCCTCGCAGCGCTGTAAAACTTTGTCCAGATTATAGAGACATTCATCAAATGATGCACCATACACCGAAAAGTCATCCATAAATACCTCAAGACAGCGTTCTACCATGTCAGAAAAGATAGCGAGCATGCAACGCTGAAAAGTCGCAGGTGCATTGCATAAACCAAAAGGCATTCCGCGAAACGCGAAAGTCCCATAGGGACAAGTGAAATTAGATTTCTCTTGGTCCAAAGGATCAATCGAAATTTGGTTGTACCCCGAGTACCCGTCGAGAAAACAGAAGTGCGATCGGCCGGCAAGACGCTCTAGAATTTGATCGATAAAAGGTAAAGGAAAGTGATCCTTTAGCGTAGCGGCATTCAGACGGTGGTAATCAATACAAACTCGCCACCCGGTTACCAATCGGGTGGTGACAGGTTCATTTAAAATATTTTGGGTGACAATATTTCCCCCCTTTTTAGGGACTACCTGTGTGGGACTCACCCATGTCGAGTCTGCTATTGCGTAAATGATACCTGCAGCAAGAAGTTTAATAACCTCCTTCTTCACAACCTCCATCATGCTTGGATTGAGATGTCGTTGAGGTTGGATCATGGGCTTGGCTCCCTCTTCGAGCCGAATCTTGTGCTGACACAATGTAGGGGAAATCCCCTTGATATCTGCAACGGACCACCCAAAAGCTCCCCGGTGGTTCTTCAGCACTGTCAACAATTGTTCCTCCTCATCCGCACTCAAATAAGCGGAAATGATCACCGATAACTTGTCTTCCTCAGCTAGAAAGACATATTTGAGATGCGGTGGCAGCGGCTTTAATTCTAACTCCGGTGGGCTGATCAGAGATGATTGAAGCGGCGGGGGAAGTTCACCTAAATCTTCATAGTGCCTCGCATAGAAGCATGGAAGCATCTGAAGCATTTTAGCGCACTCCTTGAGTGATTTGCTCCGCATCCAATCATGTGTAATATTTACCAAGCAAGCCTCCAATGGTAAGTCAGGATATGCATCAAAAACAGAAATTGCAATAACATCATCTTCCGTAGAAGGCGGAATGTCCTCATCCTCATCATTAGGGAACCCCACAGCTTTACACAGAGATACTACCTTGGTCTGTTCCATGATGTCAACAGCCAAAGTTCCATTGTCCACTTTGCTCATCACATGAGCCATGTCCAGAAAAGGCTTCCCAAGACAGAGTGAAATATTATTATCCAGATGTTTCACCAAACGACATCGTTCCTTTGCTTTAGACGACACAGTACTCGAAGGCATGACCATCTCAAATCGGTCATCGGATATACCCAAGGTCAAACGACCTCTCCCCATCTCCAAAATCATATCAGCTGTAGCTTGGAAAGGACGTCCAAGTAATAGCTCGTTGCCATGTTCATCCTGCATCTCCATGACTACAAAATCTGCTGGAAAAACAAATCTGTCCACTTTCACTAACACATCTTCACAGATTCCATATGGCTTTACCACCGAGTTGTCTGCCAATTGAATAGTCATGTTGCTTGGTCGTGACTCCTTCAATCCCAACTTTTTGAATGTATAAAGGGGCATCAAATTGATGCTTGCCCCTGAGTCACATAATGCTTCACCAAATTTGACTTTTCCAATATAACAAGAAATGTTAAAGCAGCCTGGATCTTGCCTCTTTGGCGACAAAGTGCCCATGATGAAGGCACTAACTTGCTCCTTGAGCACGACAACCTTTGTATCCGGAATTTTCCTCTTCTTCGTAATGATGTCCTTTAAAAATTTCCCGTAAGACGGGATTTGCTCAATGGCTTCCAATAGAGGGATATTGAGTGAAAGCTTCCGGAAACTGTCTAAGAACTTCTTAAATTGTGCATCTACCTTCCTTGCCTTAGCACTGTTTGGATACGGGACCGGGACCGCTTGTGTCCTTTGATGAGGTGGCACATAGGGTGTCTTTTTCTGAGGTCCTTCCTCCTCTACAATCGAGTCTTCAGTAGAATCTACAACTGTGTCATTGACTGGATCTGTGGCCAGTGCGGGCTGCTCCTCATTGGCATCACCTTCTACTTCAACTTGTGGTGTGCTTGTCTCCTCGGCCCTTGGATTTAACAACTTCTTTCCGCTTCTTATCAAGATAGCCTTTTCCTGCTGGTTTCCCCCTGGAACATTGGTGTTTCCCGGAAAACTTGGATGTGTCGGTTTCTTCAAACTGGCTATCTCTACTGCCATCTGTGCCATGGATGTCTCTATGGTCCTCATTTGCGCCCCATGACTCTGCAGTGTTTGGCCAAACTGATTCATAAACTCCCCTTGCTATTTAATTTGCTGGCCGAACGTAGTCCTGAGTTCTTGATTTTGCTTTATCACCTGATTAAGAAGCTCTGTGCTCTTATCCTCTACTACTGGTTGGGGTTTAGCATCCGGATCCTACAGAAAATTGTTTGGATCCTTCCACGAGAACTTCTTGTCTTTTCTCCATGCGTAGTCGTTGTTCCTGTAACCTGGCTGCTACCTCATAAATTTCACTTGAGCCTCGTCCTCGGACTCAGTATCCTCCTTTGCGAGCAATTTCCTTGCGAGAAGATCCATCTTCTCATTCAGTTCTTTTATTGCCTTAGATTCTCCTACTGCTCGGACCTACTCCACGGTGCCTCTTTCGCCCCATGATTGTTTCCTAGCCATGTTCTTTAATATCTCCCAACACCTGGTGTCCGTGTTGTTAAAAAAGAATCTTGACCCAGCTGAATCAAGGTTGCTCCTATCGTGCTCGGAGAGAGAAAACTAGAAGATCTTTACCTGTGTTTCTTTATCTAGCCCGTGATGCGGGCACCGTCTCAGCATGACCTGAAACCTCTCCCAAGTCTCAGAATATGTCTCACCTGCCTGTTGGGTAAAGTTATGGATCTTCCTAATCATGTCGTTGATTTTCTCGGGAGGAAAGAACCTCTCAAAGAAAACCTCCACCATATGGTCCCAAGACTCCACAAACTCATCATCTAAATTGTGTAGCCATTATCGCACGGCTCCTGCCAATGAACTCGGGAAAAGCTTAAGATAAAGTGCATTCTGTGGAAACCTGTCGATTTTAACCATGTCACAGTTCTCAACAAACTGACTTATGTGCGCGACGGGGTCCTCATTCTTGAGCCCATGAAAAGCATTGGACTTCACCAGATTTATCAAAGCCGGATCAATCTTATATGTAGGTATGTTGATTGCTTGCTTCTTTATAGGCCCTTTTGACGCGGATGCGGAAGAAGCCTTAATCTTCTCCCATATTGTCTGTGGCTCTTCCATCTCTTCTTATTCAGGTTCTGACTCTGTTTCTTCTAACTGGTCTCGATTGTGGCTTTCCACGTCGTCTAGTCCCGGTAGCGGAACCTCTGGTGTGTGACCTGCGTAGTCAGTACTACGTGTCTGTACCATGCACAATACCTGAAAATAGAAAGTTTAACTTAGTAATGTGCCTGACGATTGCAAATACTCAGAAAATAGATTATGAATTTTTGGAATGATAGAAAAAATGAAAAGGTGGCCTAGAGTGGACGCTCACAGCACTCGAAGTGCCAACAAATTGCCGTATCCGCGGCAACGGCGCCAAAAACTTGACACAATTTTACTGTACGCTAAAATGCAAGTGAATGCGTCAAGCAGTACATGCCTTTGTGAGGCCCGAGTCGAACACAAGGATACTGGGAATTGTTGGAGACTCCTACTAACTATTTGCGATCAGCTAAGCCGAATAACAAATTGAGAGTTGTTGTTGAAATTAAAAGAAAAATAGAAATAAAACAAAATAAACGATCGATTAAATGTTGATTTAATCAATTCAAAATGGTATCTTTAGGATTGCGGTTTCACCGTGGGTTTTCATTGTATTAGATTTTATATAATGCCTCAATTTTATCTCTCTATCCGGGTAGTGGCCTGAAAACAGAATTGCCCACTGTCGTGGTGCAATTCACTACCTAAGTCTAGGTCGGTTCCACCGTCGTAGTAACATATACCCTAAACTAGGTGCATTATGAACGATCTCTCAGTATCCACCATTAATTTTACACCACCTTGGTCAAGGGATTTGTCGATTAATGTGAATTCCGTCTCTTTTCAGCCGTTAATCCTTCTTTCAAAGTGATTAAGGGCATTAGGTTATTATTATGGTGATCAAGCATAACAACATATTGAGAAAACAAAATTATACCACGGATTTAAGAGATAAAATATGAATTACTATTATAAAATTATCATACAACGAATTCCCGGGCTACTCCCGGTCCCAAAGACGAAGGGGATTAGCCCCGCATGTTCATCGCAAACAAGTACAAGGTAGAGATAAGGGAAATCATGTGAAAAACGTGAATTGAGAGGTGAAACCCCTGAACGGAGAAGAATCAGTTGATCCTTGGCGTAGAACACGTGCTTTCCCGCCTTTCGGTGGTGAAATCCGTCTTCTTCGGTATCCGGATCATCTGGTATGAGCTTCTGGCCTCCGTTCTCCTCTCTACTGCTCCTCGGTACTCGTACAATGGCTAATGAGATGATCCCCCCGTATGGGCGGCCGTCATTAGGTATATCTCCCTCATTAGGTCGCTAATTAACCACGGCCGTCCGATTAAGATCATTCTGAATCAAACGCATATCTTACGGTGTCGATACCATCGACGCGGGTCGATGGTATCGACCCCGTGTGGTAGCGGCAGCCCTTCTTTCCTTTCGTCCGAGTGCCTGATGTAGTCTCGATACCATCGACGCGGGTCGATGGTATCGACTACCCTGTAGCGACGGTTTTGTCATTTTGCGTCGCTGTAGCCTCTGTGCGTCGATGGTATCGACTTGGTGTCGATACTATCGACTGCTTCTTCGCCAGCAACCTGATGATAGCTCGATACCATCGACATCCCTATCGATAGTATCGACTTTTTGCTGATACTCGCGGCTGGCAGCCTATGGTCCGGTCGATGGTATCGACTTCCGTCGATGGTATCGACGGAAGCAGATACTTGTTTTCCTAAAATTCAAACACGAAACCACATAAATTCACACAAGTAATAATATTTTGACAATTGATACTCAAAATGATGAAATAAAGGGGATTTGACATAAAATAGTAGCAAAGTCCAAAGTGGATGAATTATGCAACATTAACCATAAAAATGACTAATAAAAGCATAAAACACATATCAAACAGGTCTATAAATGTGACTCAAAATCATCGCATCAATCATCGATGTTAGTTTGTAGATCTATCACTTACTTACTTATCGATTAATGCGTTTGACTCCCAAACTAGAAATAGTATGGGATTTCTTCAGATCCGTAAGTAAGTGATCCGGTTGGTGACAAGACATCTGATGCCTAAGGTGATGCTTACGCGAACCTAACGCCCTTACGGGGGTTCTGCAGCAGCTCCAGTTGGATTGTTACATCTTGCCTGGATTGTTCACGATTGAATGTGTTTGCATGTGTAGCGGTGGTGAAACCCGATACCATCCCAGCGATTCCATATCATTGATCTAAACCCAACTTTAATTCAGCTTTTACTTTCTTGCAATTAGTTTAAGTAACCTCAAATCAACCAATCATTCTAAATATTAGTTTTACTTGAGCTAGATTCGACTGACAAAGATTCTTTAAAAGGTTGTCCTTTGAGTTCGATCCTTAACTATACTGCGATAAGACTCGTCCGCTTGCGGGTGGTATTATTGCACTTTGGTTTTGGTAAAAGCTCGGGGATTTCAACCCCGAGTGAGTTTGTTAGTGCGTTCAAAAATACCACATCAAATTCTGGCGCCGTTGCCGGGGACAACGAAATCAATCAGCCAAATCTAGTTTTTTTAAGACTAATCTAGGATTTTGCTTTTTCTTTTGAAACAATCAATCATCTACTTGAATTTGACTCTACTTTGTGGATCTCACTTTCAAAATCTTTCTATTTTCAGGTACAACCCAAGGCATAGTGTATGCACCGTTCGGACAGCCCTGGACTCACATCAAGCTTTGATCCCGAGATAGACAGAACTTTTCATCATCAAATTCAAGAGAATCAAGCAAGGATGGAACAAGAAGAAGAGGTAGCCCGAAGGGTGGCTCAATCCATCAATGCACAAAGAGAGAGGCTCATGCAAGAAGCTAGGGCTGCGGTTCAACAGGAAATCCTAGAAGCGCAAGCAGCAGCGCAAGCAGCTAAACTACAAAAGGATTTTAGAGAGTTCTCAATCCCGAAAGCTGCGAATGTTCATCATCCAGTACAACCTCCTCCCATCAATGCTGCCAATTTTGAGATTAGAGCACATTGGATCACATTGCTTCAAAACAACCCTTTCTATGGCAAACAAGCAGAGGACAGCCAAGGACATCTTTTGAGATTCATCGATCTATGTGCTATGACAAAGCAAAATGGAGTCACTGATGATGCCATTAGACTCCGTCTCTTCAAGTATTCCCTTGTTGATAGAGCCATAAGTTGGTACAATTCATTGCAAAGTGAAATACCCATCACCACTTGGGAACAACTCCAAAATTTGTTTCTGGAAAAATTATATCCTCCATCTCTCACATATGAAATTAGGGGTCGGATAAAAAATTTCACTCAAGTCCCTAGAGAAACTCTCGTTGATGCATGGGATAGGTACAAAGAGCTTCTACGCAAATGTCCACACCACGGAATTCCTAAGAATCAACTCATCAAAATTTTCTATAGGGGTGTGGATGATGATATTAAGAGGTTTTTAGATTCCTCGTCTGGAGGAAACTTCCTGCGTCAAAGTTATGACAGCGCATGGAGAATCGTCACCCTGGGGGTGGAAAATCAAGCCAATTGGGGTAGATCTGTAGGTAAAGGAGTCTTGAAAGTAGCTATGGCTGAAGCTACCCCCGAGTACAAGTCTATCGCTGAAACCTTGAAGGTCTTAGTTGCCAAGCAAGACCATATCGAATCATCTCTAGCTGCTATTGGAAGAGGACGTTCACCCACTCGGGAACCTAAACAGGTCAAGTCCACTTCCCTGTTCTGTGAAGCATGTAAGAGCACTGATCATTCCACTTTATCATGCAATGTTCTTTATGACGTTGACGTTGTTCTGAGCAATGTATGTGGACAAGGAGATAATGGTCAGATGGAGAATCTTAATGCTATCAACACTATTTCTGGGCAAAGTTATTACAATCCGAATTAGAATAGGAATCACCCAGGTTTTCAATATGGAAACCCCTCTGGAGCAGTAAACTCGCATCAATTTGGTTCAAACAATCAACCAAGAGGCCCACCAGGATTCCAGTACAATCAACAACAAAATTTTGGGAATCAAGGAAATTTCAAGGGGAACTTTCTGAATAGGAACTACAATAACTATCAAAACAACTCTCAGTATCAGAATCTTAATCAACAACAAGGACAACAAGCAGGACCCATCTCTTCTGATGACAAGCTATCAGGCATTGAAAAAATGTTGCAAACTCAGCAAACTATGATAGCCAACCAACAAGCTCAGTAGAAGTTTATTGAATCTCAACTAGCTCAACTTGCAGCTAGCATAAAGCCACCCGCTGGAGTCTTTGCTGGCCAGCCCGAGAACAACCCCAAGCATCCTGAACAGTTGAAGGCAGTTACCATCAGGTCAGGAAAAGACTATTCGGATCCCCCAATAGAGACACCTGTAGTTATTACAGATGAAGATGAACCTGTGATTGTCCAAAACTCAACAACACTAGAGTCTCAATCAAAAGATGATAAGACAGATAAGGGAAGTCCTGAGAAACCTACTGATGAAGAAACTAAAACACCAGAACCTGATATTGCTGTATATAAGCCTCGTATACCTTTCCCAGCTCGTCTAAGGCAAACCAAGCTTGATACTAGATTCAATAAGTTTAAAGAAGCTATGAAGAAACTTCATGTTGATATACCCTTTTTGGATGCTCTGGCTGAGATACCAGCCTGGACTAAGTACCTAAAGTCACTCCTCACCAGGAAGTATATAACTGAAGAATATGAGATAGTAAAACTGGCTACAACTACATCAGATATCATATTGAGCAAGATGCCAAAGAAACAAAAAGACCCGGGATCCTTTGGAATTTCATGTCACATTGGTGACTCATCATGCAAGAAAGGATTGGCAGATCTCAGTGCAAGCATCTCTATTATGCCACTTAGCCTATGTAAAAGACTAGGGTTTGCAGAATTGCTTCCTACTGGTATGACTATACAGCTTGCAGACAATTCGATAAAATGTTCGTTAGGGATCCTCGTAGATGTCCCGATCAAGGTGGGCAAGGACACATATGTTCCATGCGACTTTGTCATTATGGACATAAAAGAAGACGCTAGATATCCTCTCATTTTTGGTCGTCCGTTCCTCGCCACTGCAAGAGCCCTGATAGATGTTGAAGCTGGTACCTTACTGCTCAGATTAGGCAAAGAAACTCTCGAATTCAAAGTTTTTGAAAGTATGAGAAGACCAAGTATGCAGGAAGAAGTCTATCTGATTGACTGCATTGAACAAATGTCACTCCTGACTCAAGAGCATCATGAATCAAATGATCCCTTGGAAATTTCTCTAACAAACCCATCAGTGGATGAACCAATTGACGAACGAGTAAAGGATTACATTGAATCCCTCGACTCTACTAAAGAAGATGTCGAAGCCACTAGTGAAGAACTCAAAGTTATCGAAACTACAAAAGAAACAAGAGAAAAACAAGAAGCTCCCGAAATGAAACCCCTACCCGACGGACTAAAGTACATGTTTTTAGACAATATCAAGGTTTGCCCAATAATTATAAATTCCGATCTAACAACTGAATAAGAAGAGAAACTTCTGAAGGAATTGAGGGAAAGAAAGAAAGCCATCAGTTATAAAATGAGTGACCTCACTGGGGTCAGTCAAGCGCTGTGTATGCACAAGATCCCTATGATGGAAGATCACAAACCTACTATTGAGCATCAACGGAAATTGAACCCAAATATGAAGGAAGTGGTCCATAGTGAAGTCATTAAATTGCTCATAGCTGGAATAATCTATCAGATATCCGATTCACCATGGGTGAGCCCAGTGCATGTAGTCCCAAAGAAAGGTGGAACAACTGTTATACAGAATGAAAACAATGAACTCATCCCCACTCGAACAGTCATAGGGTGGAGGATGTGCATAGATTATAGAAAATTGAACAAGGCAACTCGAAAAGATCATTTTCCAATGCCCTTCCTTGATCAAGTCCTAGAAAGGTTGGCTCATCAAGAATATTTCTGTTATCTTGATGGTTACTCTGGATTCTATCAAATACCCATACATCCATATGACCAAGAGAAAACAACCTTTACCTGCCCATTCGGAACATATGTGTTTAAAAGAATGTCGTTTGGTCTCTGTAATGCGCCCGCAACATTCCAACGTTGCATGGCTGCCATATTCGCTGGTCTTACTGAAACAATTATGGAGGTTTTCATGGATGATTTTTCTATTTACGGAGATTCATTCGATTCATGTTTAAAGCACCTCTCCCTGGTCCTCAAACATTGTGAAGAAGCACATCTTGTGCTAAATTGGAAAAAATGCCATTTTATGGTAAGAGAAGGCATTGTCCTCGGTCATAGGGTTAGCAATAGAGGAATTGAAGTAGATAAATCTAAGATTGAAGTGATTTCTAAACTGGCTATTCCAACAAACGTAAAAGAAATCCGTGCTTTTCTAGATCATGCAGGATTTTACAGAAGATTCATAAAGGATTTTTCCAAGATAACTAAGCCAATGACGAAGCTACTACTAAAGGATACTGATTACAATTTCAATGAAGAATGTGTCAAAAGCTTTAACACACTGAAGCAGGCCCTTACTACCACCCCCATCATTAGAGCTCCCGACTGGGACCATCCTTTTGAAATTATGTGTGATGCCAATGATTATGCTGTGGGCGCTGTTTTAGGGCAATATATAGAGAAGAAACACTATGTGATCTATTATGCATCGAAAACTCTCGATGAAGCCTAGAGGAATTACGATACTACCGAGAAAGAACTTCTAGCAGTCGTGTATGCCTTTGACAAGTCCAGATCCTACCTAATTGGTTCGAAGGTCATTGTCTACACAGACCACACTGCCATTTGTTACCTTCTGGCAAAGAAAGATGCAAAACCCAGGTTAATTAGATGGATCCTCCTATTACAAGAATTTGATTTCGAGATAAGCGATAAAAAGGGTACAGAGAATGTTGTAGCAGACCACCTCAGTCGCATCCACACTCTGGATACTGAGAAGATTCTGATCAATGATTCCCTACCAGATGATCAACTAATGAAAGTCTCAGAAGTTGTACCGTGGTACTCAGATTTTGTGAACTACCTTGCTGTTGGGGTCATCCATTCTCAATGCACCGGGAATTCACTGAAGAAGTTCATGCATGATGTAAAGCAATATCACTAGGATGAGACATATCTCTTTAAACTAGGTGTTTATGGCCTGTATAGACGATGTATCGCCGAAGAAGAAGCTCAACTTATTTTGGAACAATGTCACTCAGGACCAGTGGGAGGACATATGAGCTCTAAAAAGACCGCTTTAAAGGTTTTGCAATGTGGATTCTTCTGGCCAACCATATCCAAAGACTCTTACGATTTTGTCCTATCATGTGACAAATGTCAAAGAACAGGTAATATAACAAAGAGAGATGAGATGCCACTAAATCTATGGCAAGAAGTAGAGATATTCGATGTTTGGGGGGTGGACTACGTGGGTCCATTCCCATCTTCTCATGGATTTTCATACATCCTAGTGGCGGTGGACTATGTCTCAAAATGGGTTGAAGCTATACCAACCGTCACTAGTGATTCCAAACCCGTCATCAAATTATTCAAAGATATTATTTTCCCCCATTTTAGAGTACCACGAACCGTGATATCTGACGGAGGGTCCCACTTCCTTGAAAGAAGCTTTGAAGCTTTACTGAGAAAATACGATGTAACACATAAGGTAGCCTCACCTTACCATCCACAAACAAGTGGATAGGTAGAGGTCTCTAACCGTCAGCTAAAGGCTATTCTGGAAAAAACTATAGGACACAATCGAAAGGATTGGTCAACAAAAATCAACGACGCCTTATGGGCCTATCGAACTGCTTATAAAACTCCCCTTGGGACTACACCTTTTCGATTAAAATATGGAAAAGCTTGCCACCTGTCAGTCGAACTGGAACACAAGGCATGGTGGGCAATTAAACAATTGAACTTTGATATGAAAGAAGCAGGCCAGGCCAGGATTCTACAACTCCAAGAGTTGGATGAACTCAGGATGACAACTTATGAGAATGCACGAATCTACAAAGAACGTACAAAACTTTGGCACGATGGACATATGAAAAGAAAAGACATACAAGTGGGAGACCAAGTTCTGGTATTCAACTCAAGATTAAAGTTATTCCCAGGAAAACTCCGCTCACGCTGGTCTGGACCATACATCGTCAAGAGCACCTCTCCACATGGTGCCTTCTCATTATGGAGTGAAAAGTCAGGTGAATTTGTAACAAATGGTCACCACTTAAAGAGATATTTCACATCAACTGACATAGTCACTAAAGCAGCGCTGGAACTCACAAATCCAAAGGATCCACCATGAAGCTGAAGGATCCAGTCGAGCCATCGACATAAAACAAAGGCGCTCGTCGGGAGGCAACCCAATCAATAAATTTGTTTTACTTTCCTTCAATTTTGTTTTTACCTTCTAGTTAATTTTTTCTTAAATAAAATTAGCATCTCAAGATGCTATTTTAAGATCTAATTTCTCTTTACCTTTGAGATTTTCAGATAAAAGGATGTTCGCTGATTGGAACGCAACCACACCCGGTGGTCATTCTGGCATGATTTTTCCCCTCCATCTCAGATTTAGGGTTTGCTCGGGACGAGCAAATCTCTAAGTTCAGGGTGGAGGGTGGGTGGTACGTACCTCACTTTCCACCTACACCCATCCTTTTCATACTTAAGTTTTCACTATCACATTCTTGATAAAAATTTTCAATATTTTCAAAATTCTTTAATGTTTTTCTAAGAGATTGAACATATACTTGATGAATTTTTGACACTTTTTGACACTTCCTAATTTCATTAAAAGTTACTAACCAATTTTCTATGCATTTTCATTCATTATATCCTCCTTATTAGAAGTAAATCCTCAAAAGGACCAATTTTTGAAACAAGCCTTTTGCTTGAAATCATCTTGTGAAGCTTATGATTCCTAACATCATGATACTTTTGCAAAAATGACAAGCGTCTGTCGAACTGATAGGGATCAAACACGTCATGCTTCCTAACTGACTAGTGGAACAACAACATGGAATCTCCACTGGATCCTCATCAAGTCATTATTTGAGCAGAGTACGATAAAGAGAACAACTCGGTTTATTGAATTGTAAATCAAGTTGCATTCTGATCTGAACTCTCTTCTACACCTCTTCTATCATCTTCGTATCCCTCCATTCATAAAAAAGAAACAAAAATAGCTGAATATGTGCCAAACCCCCTTAAAAAGGATTTCGTCTCTGAAATCTCAAGCAAAGAGGGAAGGGTGAGCACGTAACAACTGTTAGGAACATATTAGTTAGTTTGCTTGCATTTGAATAAGGAAGAAAAAACATTGCATTTGTATGCATTAACTTTAGTGCATACCATTTTAGCTTGCATAACACAGTTCATGTAGTTGCATACATTTCAACATCACATGCATATTTTCTAGAACATGTGGATTTTAAATTTGAGTTGTGAAGCTAAAAGTGCAGGGATATACCTCAAAGAAAATAAGAAAAGAAAAAAATAAAGGAGAAGAATTATAAAGGAAAGAAAAAATGAGAAAAAAACTTATCCTTTTGAAAAAGAAAAAATATTATTGTTTAAAAGAAACAAGGGGAAAGTGTATCCTGCATGTTTGTTTTGGTGGTGATTTAATCCATATGTGCATTGTTCAGAGTTGTCAAACAATCTCAACTCGTTCATACATGCATCATTTCATAAAAATAAGAAATTTTTAGGTATTAGGATTCATGCATGACATTCTTTTCATCCATCTAGGTTCATTATTCTCTATGAATAAATAGGTTGGATGTACTTATGCATTTTCATTTGCCACCCATATTGAGCCATTAATTTCTCTTATTGGTAGGCCACTCTAATGATTTATCTCCTCATTCATGCTTATACGGAGATCTGCTTCCAAATTGTTAATAGTTAGGAAAGAGCAATTTATTGTAGGGAATCACACAATACACCAAGCAAATATCTGAGTAATTATGATGCTAATTTTTTTCTTAATAATGTCGTTGACTTAAGGTGGACATCTTTTATGGAAGTTTTTGGTCACTTTAGAGAAGTTATCAGTTTAGTGGTTAGTGAAGGCCAGTTTAGGGCTTGATAGGTGGATTTGATTAAGAAAGGAATGTATGTGTTATGTCCTTATGTTGACTCTTATCAAACAAATCTAAGAGAGTGTTGCTCGAGGACGAGCAACAATTAAGCTTAGGGGAGTTTGATGCATGTGTTTTTAGTCATTATTTCAGGCACATTTCCCCCTGATTTCATGTGTAGATATTCATTTTTTTGATTTATTATGCATGAAATGACATAGATGACCTGTTTCTATTTAATACATCAAATTATATGATTTTTACTATCTTATGTAATATTTTACGCATCCCAAGTGCTTATGATGTTTTTGTACATTTTTAGTTACAAGGAAGAACCACAGACTCGGTGCTACCAACATGGCAATAGTCGGTGGTACCGACTTGACGTTAGCATTGGACCTAGAAGTTTGCCCAGAGTCGGTGCTACCGACCACTAAAGTTGGTGGTACCGAATTAGCATCAACAAGCCCTGACATGAATCGAGAAAAATCAATGCTATCAAGTTTCCAACTCGGTGCTACTGAGTTGACGTCAGAGAGACAACTCAAAAAACCACAAAACTCAGTGCTATCGAGTTTAGTTGATAGTACCTACAATATCAGGATCACGCGATCAAACCTAAGTGACTTGGTACTACTGACTCTCCTAGTTGGTACTACCAAGTCTGCCCAATCATGCCAGCTGCAGATTTCAATCTAATCCAATGGTGGATGTTATATAGTACCCTAAGTACCTTCTATGACTTAGGGGGATGATAGACATACGAAGAGAGGTAGCCATTTTCTTTAAACGACAATCAGAGAGAGAGAGAAAAGAAGAACTGAGGGCCAAAAGCTTCAACTGAGGAGATCCGAGCACCTCCAGATGATGATTTTGCATCCAGAAGACAATAGAACGCTCGTATGATAGAGGGGATCTTCCTAACGATCGGAGATTCACGAGTTACCTTTTCTTCATGTTTTCCACATTTTTCTTATTCCCTTCCATGTATTCATCAATGAAAATCATGTAAGGCTAAAAGACTTTATTCCTTAGGATCTGGGAGTAGCCTGGATATACACTGTTATTGATTTACATGCATTAATATCAGTTTTATCTCTTTCTACTGGATATAAATCTATGAAAACTTTATGCTCTACTTGTGCTTGATCACCATGAGTGGGTTGATAGATTCTTAGGCATCTTAGGAGAGAGGTTGAGGGTCAAAGAGCATAGATTTACCTATCTATTGTGCCCTTTGGGAAAAATGGAGTGTAAACGGGAGGAGAAACCCAGAGAATAACCGCAAAGCATCTTACTAATCAACCAATTAGGTAGTGAATTACACTATAGGAGTGGGTAATTCTATCTACAGGCTCCTTATCCAGGGATTGAGATAATATATGTTAGTGTGTGTGAAGTCAGTTATTAGTGTTGTTCATGGTGAAACCATTGTCCTAAGGAATTCACCCCATCTCCGATTAATTCAACCTTTAATTCACTTTATTTTTGTCTTTGTTCTACCGCTCAACCCAATTCAACCATTTATAACTGACTTAGCTAATTTGACTATAGTTAGTAGTAGTCTACTAGAGAAATGCTTCCCCATGTTTGACTCGGGCCTCACAAGGCCTTATTACTTCGATACATTCACTTGCGTACTACACACGGTAAACTCGTGTCATGTCTCAACCTCAAGGGTGTCTCGACCTCCACCCATGTCATGACCCAAGACCATCATGGTCACAAACTTAAACTCTAGGGTGAGTCTCAACTCAAGTAAGGCAGGAACAAGACACCAACACTAGGGGTGACTAGACCACTTAACACCAAAAGCCTTGACCTAACACCACTAGGTCAAACTCAATCACAAGGAAGCATCTCGACCAAAAGCTATCAAGGTCACATTCACTAAGAGGGAAGTGTCATGACCACACCAAGATGCACCATCTAGGTCTCAAAAAAGAACTGAAACCAAGGGAAGAACCAAGGTCACCATGAAGGAAAAATCAAGCAACCGATCACCAAACCCTAAAGCAAAGGTCAAGAAACCACCAAGAATGAGCCTCTTCCAAAGAAGGGAAAACCATGCTCAAGGTAACCAAGATCGAATCTAACATTGATCAAACTTCTAGGTATATGAACACCATGCATGGGAGCAAGATCAAGGGCAAAACTTAGAGAAGAACCACTACAACTCATCATCTACTAAATCGGGTACACATACATTAGGGTTTGGGATTTCTCCCAAACCAAGCAATGTATCTCCACCAAACAAGCTCTAGAGATTACCACTAAGTACAAGCATTGTGAGGAATCAATCTAGAGAGAGAATAAAGTAATAAAAAGCATAAAGAAGTTCAATAATAGAGTAGGTTTAGTGTTATATAACCTGCCTTAGATGATCACCACCAAGAGCTCCATACTCCAAGATTAGGAGCTCCAAGCACACGATCCAAGGGTTGAAGAAGCTTCACCTAAAAATCCACTGTCAGACATAAGAGAAACCCAAGAAGGAGAAGACACCAAGATCAAAGCTAGCCCAAGGAAAGAAGCAAAGAATCTCTTGTCCGAACCAAAAGAAATAGGGGAAAAGAGAGGAGAAATCCTCTTCACACTTGGGTCTACCTTGTCAAAACATGGTCTATGACCCTTGTGATGAGGAGTTTCTCTCCCAAAATGACCACCATGGAAGAACCATGGTCTAGGGATGAGAAAAGAGAGGAAGATGAAGGTATCAAATCAAAAGAAACATCAACTTAGAAGACAAACACTTACCAAGGATGGAAGATGAGCTCAGATCATTAACGCCACCACATGCAAGCGGAGATTGATCCTCCAAGCTCTAAGGACGAACCTCCATGCTCCAACAAGATCCAAGAACAAGAAAAGAAGGAGGAAGAAGATAGATGGTGGAAAAGGGTTCAAAGAAAGAAGATATAAGGGGTTATATATATGGGAGATGAGGGAGAGATCAAGGGGTGAGGTGTCAACATACTAAGGGATACAAGGGACACTTGTCCACTCAAAAGGACAACATGCAACTTAAGCATGGCATGAAAGACATGGTGATACAATCTAAGTAATGTCTCAACCATCATTTCAACCCACATGGTCATGTTTGCGACCCTCCTAGGGTGCACCTCCCATGGTCATGACACCACCACCTAACATCACATCTAGGTCAGGACAAGGTCCCACTACCATCCCAAGGCTGAGACAACCTATGCTAGGGCAACCATCTCGACCCAAGACCACCATAGACTACCTAGGTAATGACCCTAAACACCCAGAGGAGGTGTCTCGACCATGACACCCTCCAAAACAAACCTTGGTCGTGACCCAAGGTCGAGACAACACAACCAACACACATGGTCAGGGCATTCAACACTCACATTAACCCTAATCACCACCTGGGATGATACTCCTCAACTAAGGCTAAAAAAAGGTTCCATCCTATTTATATTTCCTCTATATGATGTCAAGAAAGAGAGGGAACACTCCAGAGGTGGCAAAGTGTACAACAACCCCCTACATTGGGTAAATTGCAATTTGCACCAAAACTAGCACAAAAAGCACAAACTTCATCCAAACAAGCTCAAACTTGAAACTTAAGCTATCCACAAGACCTAATTACATATCAAAAGATTATAGAAAGGTTCTAAGCACATGGTTAATACATAGAAAATAGGGTTACCCCAAAACTCATGTCAGGGGTCTTACATTAAGGTTGAACACCAGAAGTGAGCACATACCCTAAAGCCACTTCATCTTCCTGTGGAAGTGAGAACATGATACTATGGGCTTTATAGTAGGGTTACCTAGAACATTACATGGTTTTGAATCAATATGGGTGATTGTGGGTAGATTAAGCAAATCTACTCATTTTATCCTTTTAAATCAACTTGGGATGCATTCCTTTTCTGTCACAACCCCTTCAAAGAGGGCATTCAATGCTTATGGTTTCTTTCCTTCAACACCTTTCATGTGAATTTGGAATTCCTCAATCTCAACTTATAAAAGAAAAGGGGGCAACAAATTCTTCTCTTCCTATTGAGATGGGGTAAACACACATTAAACTAGTAAAGGTCAACATAGATGAAATAGTTAGATTACATGGAATACCAATCACTATTATGTCTGACAAAGACCCTAAGGTCAATTGAGATTTTAGAATCAGGTACATTATGCTTTGAGAATAGGTTTGAAATTTAGCGCAACATGCCATCCTTAGACAGATGGATAGTCAGAACGAACAATCAAAATCCTTCAGTGAATGCTAAGAGCATGTATATTGCAATGCAGTGATAGTTGGGATAATGATCTCAATCTTACCTAATTTCCTATAACAATAATTACCATTCCAATTGAGCTTTGTACCCTTATGAATCTCTATATGGAAGGAAGTGTAGATCTCCCATTTTCTAGTATGAAGTTGGTGAGAGGCAAATTCTTGGTAGAGAATTGGTCAAATAAATAATAGAAAAGATGTATGTGGTTCGACAATAGTTGAAGGTTGCACATGACAGACTGAAAAGCTACATAGAGAAAATATTTATACTACTAAAGTTTGAGATTGGGAATGAAGTTTACTTGAGGTGTGTTGAGGTTTGGAAAGTGAGGCAAATTAACTCTTAGATTTACAAGTCCCCATCCGATCATTTAAAGAGTTAGCTTAGTGGCATACAAGCTTGAGTTGCATCCCGAGTTAGCCAATTTACATGATGTGGTTCATGTATCTATTTTGAATAAGTGTCATACATGTACACAAGAAGATCATATATCAAGACCTTATCCAGTTAAGAGAGGATATCTCCTATGTTAAAGGTCCTATAAAAATTCTAGATCATAAATTCAGAAACTTAAAAAGAGGGACATACCTATATTGAGGGTCTTTTGGAGGAATCATGGTGTAGAATAAGCTACATGGTAACTAGATTCAAAGATGTGTAGCAAGTATCTTTTCATATTATAGGAACTTTGACACCATTTTTTTATTGGAGGGGGGTATTGTTACAACCCACATCTTGCATTGTTGGTAACCTTAGGGTTAAAGGTAACACGTGCTAACTATACTTTTGTTGGTACTATAATTATCTTGTATTTTATCACAGACTTACTTTATCTTAAGATTTTGTTTTGATAAGTCTAAATCATAATTTAAACATACTATGAGATCTGAGTTCTAGTTGATATAGTACTAGCCCACACATGTATTTGGGAAGAGAATTAAATATATCTGGGAAAATAATTATAAATAAACTATTATTTGAGATTTTTTTCAAAATAATACTGTACTTTTTATATAATTTAATTATAAATCCATCGCAAAAGGAATGAATAAAATTAGAGTTAAAATGATATAGTTATGATAGTATTAGTGATGTGTAAATAACTGACTTTTATCTACACCCTCGTCGGACTGGAAGCCACGTAGCTCGATGACCAAGCTTACATGGCCATATAGGACAATTACCTGACTCCAATGGCCATGCATGTCGATGAACAAGATCTAATGGCCACAAAGGCCAATGAGAGGATCCTAATGGTCGCACATGCCCATGACTGGATTCCCAGGTCACGTAGGCCCATGACCATAACCCGACGCCCACGTAGGTCGATGAACAGAGCCTGATGGTCATCCAAGCCAATGACCAAACCCTGATAGCCATGTAGACTGATGTCCATGCATGCCGATAATCAGGCAGATGCTACACAGACCAGTGGAAGTGAACTGTGATGATGCCTAGGATAACCAATCACTAAAATAAGTAAAATGGTACTATAAATATCAAAACTCAATGTCATTTATATGGTTGGATTTGTAATTCCATTTTACATACAACGAGATCCCTTTACCACATATAGGCAAATGTCAGGGTTAAGTTCTAGCCTGAATTTTTAGAAGAATGTAATGAAGAAGGGGAAACCAACGACCTGGCAACAAAGAAATCTTGACAAGTAGCTTTTGTTTGTGGATATCTACTCTTTTTCTTGCTCCCTTGCTCGAAATATATGTGACACTCATAAAAGTATTGATTCTACCCCCTCTCTTCATATTCTTCATCTAGAAGACTCTATTCTAAGCTACAGATCTAACATCAGGTGATTAGAAGGCAAAATTTGAAGCTTTAAGCTTTAATCTAAACCCAGGAAAGCATGAATTTGGACTTTCCAAACTTAGACCTAAGACTAGTGACCTAATATTAGATCCTCGTGAGTGAATAATTGCCTCAAAATCCTGTTTTATCAGAAATAATTTCAAATAGCATAAAGATATTGTTCTATTTTTCTTAGTGGTTTATTGTCACAGAACTGGAATCCCAGTCCCATGAACCACACGAATACCAAAGGTGACATGCAGAAGTGTAAAGCTTAGCACACATGAACAAATAACAAGATAAAGGAACCAACACGATCTCAACATTCAACAAGTATAAATTATACAAAATGCATTATATTTATGAATTCAGTTACATATTTCCAGAGTCAAGGTACAAGTCATTCATGTCCACTAAATCTGGATCTTACAACAAGTACACCTATCATAGCTCACCAAGCCCATCAACCTTCTAGCCATCTCTGAACCTAAAAACAACATACGAGAAATGGGTCAACACACGAGGTGTTGAGTATGGGGCAAAAAGATACATATACGTATAAGCTTTACATAATTTTGAAAAGATTTCAAGACTAAACAAACAAGAAAAACATGTTAATTGTTTAACAAATGAGAAACCATATTTTATGCCATTTCACTCCATTATACCAACAATATCAAGCATGTTTAAGGCCTTTTACCATCTTCCCGTCGGAAGGGTCCGTAAGGGTGCTCAAGCTTAGCTAACCCTTTTATACAAGAGGGACCTCAAGGACGTAACCAAGAGTTAACCCTTTATCGACAATATTATAATGGAGTTCTATCTATATATGTGTTCAAGTTATAAAACTGATGAGTCAAACATCGAGTAAGACATAGCAATACTACATGACAATATTTGAGAAAATAGACAAACAAGCATACAATATATGTCTTTTCAAGCAAGAAAGCAGTAGTCATATAACTAGATAAGGCCCATACCTGATTCAGAGATTCATATCTTAACATATCCTTCACCATCTAGCCACATGTCATACCTGATTAACAACAAGATTACATATATGCATTAGATTCTCATCATTAACCCTATTAGATGAATTTTAGGGTTTTGGTCAAGGTGGGTTACAAGTCACTTATTAGTACGTTAGGTGATCTTATACTGATTTAGAGGGCATGATGATGGTGTGGGTCGAGTTTCATGCCATTACGACGTTCCATGCACTTTCTATGATCATATCAAGGTTTAAGGCATTTACATGCATTATAGGGTCGAAGGACTCACAAAAGATTAATCAAGGTTAAAAATTATCAATTAAAGGGAACCAAGCATCAAGGATGGTCAAGATCAGCAAGAAAAGAACATAGGAAATACATTTAAAGTAGGGTGATGTCCACTAGGATCTGGGCATCAAACCACCAACATGGGGTACCAATATTCAATGCAATTATCAAATTACCATGCTTATGCCATCAAGGGTACAAGGAATATTATAAGGTTTCCCAAGGTTTCCAATGGCATAAAATATTGATCTCATGATTAGGAGGGTGAAAGTTCATCAAATTTCCAAGCTTGATCATAATATTGCATTAAATATATTAAGAAGATCAAAAGGTAGACTTTTTGGAAAACATGAGAGCTAGGATCATATTCAGGTCCTCAAACCATGCCTGAGTTGTAGATATTTTTCTTCTCATAGATTTTCATATATTATATGTGGGTTTTGACCAAAGGAGAAAGATGTTACATGTTTTGGAAGTTTCAACCATAATCGTTGGGGGTAGAGGAATTTACCTCATGGTTGGGCCTCCCACGCACAGGGCCTTGGACGCATCCTTCCTTATCCAGTGACAACCCAACCCAGCTGAATCGCTGGGGTTTCGTCCCATTTACGTGATGTCTCTGTTCGCTGCATGGAATAGGGCATGAACATGGGAGCTTCTTCCCCGTATCCAATCCATCATAACACCGAAACTCCACGCAAGGGGAGTGTGGCGTCGGGGCAAACGACGGTGTTGGGCGGCGCTGCCACAGCCCCAAAGCACCGAAGGGTTCCTTCTGGTGAGGGAACCATCTTGGCTGTTTTCCAGTGTCACAGGGTGACACCAAGGCAGGGGAAAACCGTGTCCATGGCTGTTGCATCTGAGCAGCATAAAAGGCGAGGGGGTGATGGGAAGAAGGCTTGGAGCTGAGGGGAGCATGCGGGCAAGAATCATAGAAAGATTCCATCCGCCTAAGCATGTTGTGTGTTATCCATCTTACACACGTAACCATGAAGAAGAAAGGGGGAAGATGGTTGGCGGATTGAGAAAACAAGGGGAGGGAAACGAAGACAAGGGGAACGAGGGTTAGATCGGAGGGTTTTATAAAGAAACAAAGAATGCTAGGGTTTAGGTCCCTTTCATTCATCACATGGTTTGATTGCTTTCCCGATCCGGCTACAGGAGGGGGAAGCCTCTGAAGCACTTCCTTCCATTTTGGGAATAAGGAAGACAACTATTTAAATGGGTCGCACGTCTGATATTGGGCCCAATAAGGGTTGAAACTCAACATCAATAATTAAAACATGTATAATATGAGTCAATATTCAAATACCCATATCTTGGGCTAGGATGGTTCAAATGAGGTGATTCTTGAGTCGTTAGATTCGTATTTGAAATATCTACCACTTGGCATATAACAAAGACCAAGTATATCACATTGAATAGGTTCAAAAATTACTTTTAAAAAAGGGTGATCTGTTAAGAGGTAAAACTTAGATCCATGATAAAATTATGTCACAAAGGTGAAAATCAAGCATATAGTAATCAAAATGGGTCATCGACAAGTCGAGTACTCATGGAATTAAACTCATGTTGAATGATCTGAGTTAATAATAGAGAGAGAAATAATATAATGGAGGGGAGAGAAAAATTGAGGTTGTCACATCCTTCCCTCCTTACAAGGAATTTCATCCCCGAAATTCAACCAAGATCATAGTTAAGAGTCAAGCCAGGATCCATCGGGTCTGGTTATTCAACCATGGTTATCAAGGCATTTCGCACAATGGGATGCACACTAGGCTATCATCATCAAGGATGTAATCATCTTAATTATATACATATCACTTAGTGTTCCCTCATAATGTGGAATCACCATGGCATTAGGGTTTACCCATCCTTTTGTATCCATATATCAGGGTTTTTGTACTAATCTTCATACACGACCAGGGTGTATTATCAAAATCTATGTTATCACTTCTCAAAAGAATCATGTTTATGGACATGACTTCAAATAATACTGTCATTGAGTGTGTATCTCATCTTTACTCTAGATTTCATAAATGGTTTTGTTTTCCCCAAAATTTCCACCAACTCTAATCAATTATGTTCATTATTTTTCCTTTTAAATCTAAAATTAAACAATTTATTCATCATGTTCATCTGAGTTATGACTCCAAGTGTATTGTCATATCAAGTTGATCATTTGAGTATGAGATTAGGCATGTTACCCCTGATTATTCAGGCTAAGATCTTATGACATCATCATATCAATTTCATGATTTCAAGGCCACATCTTGTATAGTATGATTTCATACCAGCTCTAGCTTATGAGAGTGCCTCGTCTAGCATATATCAGTTTTTAAACATAGGTGAGATATCTCATGCATCAAACATCATTCGAGGAACAACATTATCATCAACATCGAGGTTTCGAAACTTTATCACTTACACATCTAGAAAGAGCTTCAAGCCACTCAAGCTAAGACATATATGTGTCCAACAAGACATGTTAACCACAAACTTCTACCTGTAATAAAATTACTACCGATCTTTTGAGAAACAAGGGTAACCGCTAGACTCCTTTATATACAATTACCAACCCGAGTATGAGGCTCATCATGGATATCACACATCATATACACCATCTTGGGTCTTGGGACATCTCCCTCACCTATATATATATATATATCAAGCATCAAATTTTTAATTTCCTCTTTCTCTAGGGTTAGATATTTTCATAGGACATCTAGGGTTCAACATTTTCAAGGAAACCACACGTTAGGTCACTCAACTCATATACTTAGAAGTATTCTAGCTAGGGACTCATCATCAAGTATTTCATCATTCCTATTTTTCAACATTTCAAATATTTTGGAGTTTAGGTCTCTAACCTTCTCCCACGGTGGGTCGACTCATATCAAAAGGTCACCCTATTCATATGTTCCATGCTAGAGGTCCTCCTTTGTAAAGAGATTGAGGCTCATGTTGGTCTCAAACTGTATGTCACATATCATATCTCAGCATGTACAAATACAAGCAAGCATGCCAACCCACTAACTATGTTTAGCACATCAACCAAGCCATATGTATCATACAAGGTGCTATGTTTAGCTAGGGTTGCATGGTCCAACTCATTCCATATCGTTAAACATACTCGACCTTCCTCAAACAACTTGGTTCTTATCAAGATCGACATCATCATCAATATCATAATCATCATCTTAGGTTGCCTAACCTATATCATGGCTCTAGACAACTCTAGAGACTATCACTATCATCTAAACTCTCTCATCTAGACTTGATGTTACATCTCTTTCTCCTAGGTTGCATGGAAACTCACTGACTTTCTTTGTGTGGTAACATTTTTCATATGTACATATAATAATACTTGAAATATGTTTTCTACTACATTTAAACAGGCGATGAAAACCACCATACTCCATCCGAATAAAACCAAAACCAAAAAGAGTTACCACACTTATTAGGCAGCCTAGTATCATGACACCTAGAGAACTAGCAAGAACATGGTGCACGCTTGTGTAGACATCCTAAGCACATGTTGCGAATCATGTCTAGGGAGGTAATTTACACAAGTCTACACCTAGTTATAGAACATCTAGGTTCTAACATAGAGGCTAAGTCAACCTAATCCACAAGGATATTTCATTAAGTTTCTAGGGTTGAGATGTAAGGTGAGTTTAATTTGTGTTTCATGTGAGCAATGTTTGGTGTAGTTATTGTTCATGCTCTGATACCATCTGTCACAGAACCGGAATCCCAATCCCATGAACCAAATGAATACCAAAGGTGACATGCGGAAGCGTAAAGCTTATCACACATGAACAAATAACAAGATAAAGGCACCAACACGACCTCAAAATTCAACAAGTATAAATTATACAAAATGCATTATATATTTATGAATTCAGTTACATATTTCCAGAGTCAAGGTACAAGTCATTCATGTGCACTAAATCTGGATCTTACAACAAGTACACATAGCATATCTCACCAAGCCCATCAACCTTCTAGCCATCTCTGAACCTAAAAACAACATACGAGAAATGGGTCAACACATGAGGTGTTGAGTATGGGGAAGAAAGATACATATATGTATAAGCTTTACATAATTTTGAAAAGATTTCAAGACTAAACGAACAAGAATACACATGTTAATTGTTTAACAAATGTGAAACCATATTTTATGTCATTTCACTCCATTATACCAACAATATCAAGCATGTTTAAGGCCTTTGACCATCTTCCCGTCGGAAGGGTCCGTAAGGGTGCTAAAGATTAGCTAACCCTTTTATATGAGAGAGACCTCAAGGACGTAACCAAGAGTTAACCCTTTATCAACAATATTATAATGGAGTTCTATCTATATATGTGTTCAAGTTATAAAACTAATGAGGCAAACATCGAGTAAGACATAGCAATACTACATGACAATATTTGAGAAAATAGAGAAACAAGCATACAATATATGTCTTTTCAAGCAAGAAAGCAGTAGTCATATAACTAGATAAGGCCCATACCTGATTCTGAGATTCATAACTTAACATATCCTTCACCATCTAGCCACATGTCATACCTGATTAACAATAATATTACATATATGCATTAGATTCTCATCATTAACCCTATTAGATGCATTTTAGGGTTTTGGTCAAGGTGGGTTACAAGTCGCTTATTAGTACGTTAGGTGATCTTATACTGATTTAGAGGGCATGATAATGGTGTGGGTCGAGTTTCATGCCATTACGACGTTCCATGCACTTTCTATGATCATATCAAGGTTTAAGGCATTTACATGCATTATAGGGTCTAAGGACTCACAAAATATTAATCAAGGTCAAAAATTATCAATTAAAGGGAACCAAGCATCAAGTATGGTCAAGATCAGCAAGAAAAGAACATAGGAAATACATTTAAAGTAGGGTGATGTCCACTAGGATCTGGGCATCAAACCACCAACATGGGGTACAAATATTCAATGCAATTATCAAATTACCATGCTTATGCCATCAAGGGTACAAGGAATATTATAAGGTTTCCCAAGGGTTCCAATAGCATAAAATATTGATCTCATGATTAGGAGTGTGAAAGTTCATCAAAGTTCCAAGCTTGATCATAATATTGCATTAAATATGTTAAGAAGATCAAAAGGTAGACTTTTTGGAAAACATGAGAGCTAAGTTCATATTCAAGTCCTCAAACCATGCCTAAGTTGTAGATTTTTTTTCTTCTCATAGATTTTCATATATTATATGTGGGTTTTGACCAAAGGAGCAAGATGTTACATGTTTTGTAAGTTTCAACCATAATCGTTGGGGGTAGAGGAATTTACCTCATGGTTGGGCCTCCCACGCATTGGGCCTTGGACACATCCTTCCTTATTCAGTAACAACCCAGCCCAGTCGGATCGCTGGGGTTTCATCCCGTTTACACGATGTCTCTGTTCCCTGTGTGGAACAGGGCACAAACAAGGGAGCTTCTTCTCCGTCTCCAATCCATCATAGCACCGAAACTCCACGCGAGGGGAGTGCGGCGTCGGGGCAAACGGCGGTGCTGGGCAGCGCTGCCATAGCCCCAAAGCACCGAAGGGTTCCTTCTGGTCAGGGAACCATCCTAGCTGCTTTTCCAGTCTCACAGGGTGACACCAAGGTGGGGGTGAACCGTGTCCATGGCTGATGCATCTGAGAAGCATAAAAGGCGAGGGGGCGATGGGAAGAAGGCTTGGAGCCGAGGGGAGCATGCGGGCAAGAATCATAGAAAGATTCCACCAGCCTAAGCATGTTGTGCGTTATCCATCTTACATACGTAACCACGAAGAAGAAAGGGGGAAGATGGCTGGCAGATCGAGCAAACAAGGGGAGGGAAATGAAGACAAGGGGAACTAGGGTTAGATCGGAGGGTTTTATAAAGAAACAAAGAATGCTAGGGTTTAGGTCCCTTTCATTCATTGCATGGTTTGATTGCTTTCCCGATCCGAATATAGGAGGGGGAAGCCTATGAAGCGCTTCCTTCCTTTTTGGAATAAGGAAGAAAACTATTTAAATGGGTCACACGTCTGATATTGGGCCCAATAAGGGTTGAAACTCAATAATAATAATTAAAACATGTACAATATGAGTCAATATTCAAATACCCATATCTTGGGCTAGGATGGTTCAAATGAGGTGATTCTTGAGTCGTTAGATTCCTATTTGAAATATCTACCACTTGGCATATAATAGAGAGCAAGTATATCACATTGAATAGGTTCAAAAATTACTTTTAAAAAAGGGTGATATGTTAAGAGCTAAAACTTAGGTCCATGAGAAAATTATGTCACAAAGGTGAAAATCAAGCATATAGTAAGAAAATGGGTCATCGAAAAGTCGAGTACTCATGGAATTAAACTCATGTTGAGTGATCTGAGTTAATAATAGAGAGAGAAATAATATAATGGAGGGGAGATAAAAATTGAGGTTGTCACATCCTTCCCTCCTTACAAGGAATTTCGTCCCCAAAATTCAACCAAGATCATAGTTAAGAGTCAAGCCAGGATCCATCGGGTCTAGTTATTCAACCATGGTTATCAAGGCATTTCGCACAATGGGATGCACACTAGGCTATCATCATCAAGGATGTAATCATCTTGATTATATACATATCACTTAGTGTTTCCTCATAATGTGGAATCACCATGGAATTAGGGTTTACCCATCTTTTTGTATCCATATATGAGGGTTTTTGTACTAATCTTCATACACGACCAGGGTGTATTATCAAAATCTATGTTATCACTTCTCAAAAGAATCATGTTTATGGACATGACTTCAAATAAGACTATCATCGAGTGTGTATCTCATCTTTACTCTAGATTTCATAAATGGTTTTGTTTTCCCCAAAATTTCCACCAACTCTAATCAATTATGTTCATTATTTTTCCTTTTAAATCTAAAATTAAACAATTTATTCATCATGTTCATCTGAGTTATGACTCCAAGAGTATTGTCATATCAACTTGATCATTTGAGTATGGGATTAGGCACGTTACCCCTGATTATTCAGGCTAAGATCTTATGACATCATCATATCAATTTCATGATTTCAAGGCCACAACTTGTATAGTATGATTTCATACCAGTTCTAGCTTATGAGAGTGTCTCGTCTAGCATATATCAGTTTTTAAACATAGGTGAGATATTTCATGCATCAAACATAATTCGAGGAACAACATTATCATCAACATCGAGGTTTTGAAACTTTCTCACTTGTATCTAGAAAGAGCTTCAAGCCACTCAAGCTAAGACATATATGTGTCCAACAAGACATGTTAACCACAAACTTCTACCTGTAATAAAATTACTACCAATCTTTTGAGAAACAAGGGTAACCTCTATACTCCTTTATATACAATTACTAACCCGAGTATGAGGCTCATCATGGATATCACACATCATATACATCATCTTGGGTCTTGGGACATCTCCCTCACCTATATAAATATATATCAAGCATCAAATTTTTAATTTCCTCTTTCTCTAGGGTTAGATATTTTCATAGGACATCTAGGGTTCGACATTTTCAAGGAAACCACACGTTAGGTCACTCAACTCATATACTTAGAAGTATTCTAGCTAGGGACTCATCATCAAGTATTTCATCATTCCTATTTTTCAACATTTCAAATATTTTGGAGTTTAGGTTTCTAACCTTCTCCCAAGGTGGGTCGACTCATATCAAAAGGTCACCCTATTCGTATGTCCCATGCTAGAGGTCCTCCTTTGTAAAGAGATTGAGGCCCGTGTTGGTCTCAAACTGTATGTCACATATCATATCTCAGCATGTACAAAACTAGGTACAAGGAAGCATGGAAACTCACTAACTATGTTTAGCACATCAACCAAGCCATGTGTATCATACAAGGTGCTAGGTTTAGCTAGGGTTGCATGGTCCAACTCATTCCATATCGTTAAACATACTCAACCTTCCTCAAACAACTTGGGTCTTATCAACATCGACATCATCATCAATATCATAATCATCATCTTAGGTTGCCTAACCTATATCATGGATCTAGACAACTCTAGAGACTATCACTATCATCTAAACTCTCTCATCTAGACTTGATGTTACATCTCTTTCTCCTAGGTTTCACGGAAACTCACTGTCTTTCTGTGTGTGGTAACATTTTTCATATGTACATATAATAATACTTGAAATATGTTTTCTCCTACGTTTAAACAGGCGATGAAAACCACCATACTCCATCCGAGTAAAACCAAAACCAAAATGAGTTACCACACTCATTAGGCAGCCTAGTATCATGACACCTAGAGAACTAGCAAGAACATGGTGCACGCTTGTGTAGACATCCTAAGCACATGTCACGAATCATGTCTAGGGAGGTAATTTACACAAGTCTACACCTAGTTCTAGAACATCTAGGTTCTAACCTAGAGGCTAAGTCAACCTAATCCACAAGGATATTTCATTAAGTTTCTAGGGTTGAGATGTAAGGTGAGTTTAATTTGTGTTTCATGTGAGAAATGTTTGGTGTAGTTATTGTTCATGCTCTGATACCATCTGTCACGGAACCATAATCCTAGTCCCATGAACCAAATGAGTACCAAAGGTGACACGCGGAAGCATAAAGCTTAGCACACATGAACAAATAACAAGATAAATGCACCAACACGATCTCAACATTCAACAAGTATAAATTATACAAAATGCATTATATTTATGAATTCAGTTACATATTTCCAGAGTCAAGGTACAAGTCATTCATGTGCACTAAATCTGGATCTTACAACAAGTACACCTAGCATAGCTCACCAAGCCCATCAAACTTCTAGCCATCTCTGAACCTAAAAACAACATACGAGAAATGGGTCAACACACAAGGTGTTGAGTATGGGGCAGAAAGATACATATATATATATATAAGCTTTGCATAATTTTGAAAAGATTTCAAGACTAAACGAACAAGAATAAACATGTTAATTGTTTAACAAATGCAAAACCATATTTTATGTCATTTCACTCCATTATACCAACAATATCAAGCATGTTTAAGGCCTTTGACCATCTTCCCGTCAGAAGGGTCTGTAAGGGTACTCAAGCTTAGCTAACCCTTTTATACGAGAGGGACCTCAAGGACGTAACCAAGAGTTAACCCTTTATCAACAATATTATAATGGAGTTCTATCTATATATGTGTTCAAGTTATAAAACTGACGAGGCAAACATCGAGTAAGACATAGCAATACTACATGGCAATATTTGAGAAAATAGACAAACAAGCATACAATATATGTCTTTTCAAGCAAGAAAGCAGTAGTCATATAACTAGATAAGGCCCATACCTAATTCAAATATTCATAACTTCACATATCCTTCACCATCTAGCCACATGTCATACCTAATTAACAACAAGATTACATATATGCATTAGATTCTCATCATTAACCCTATTAGATGCATTTTTGGGTTTTGGTCAAGGTGGGTTACAAGTCACTTATTAGTACGTTAGGTGATCTTATACTGATTTAGAGGGCATGATGATGGTGTGGGTCGAGTTTCATGCCATTACGACGTTCCATGCACTTTCTATGATCATATCAAGGTTTAAGGCATTGACATGCATTATAGGGTCGAAAGACTCACAAAAGATTAATCAAGGTCAAAAATTATCAATTAAAGGGAACCAAGCATCAATGATGGTTAAGATCAGCAAGAAAAGAACATAGGAAATACATTTAAAGTAGGGTGATGTCCACTCGGATCTGGGCATCAAACCACCAACATGGGGTACCAATATTCAATGCAATTATCAAATTACCATGCTTATGCCATCAAGGGTACAAGGAATATTATAAGGTTTCCCAAGGGTTCCAATGGCATAAAATATTGATCTCATGATTAGGAGGGTGAAAGTTCATCAAAGTTCCAAGCTTGATCATAATATTGCATTAAATATGTTAAGAAGATCAAATGGTAGACTTTTTGGAAAACATGACATCTAGTATCATATTCAGGTCCTCAAACCATGCCTAAGTTGTAGATCTTTTTCTTCTCATAGATTTTCATATATTATATGTGGGTTTTGACTAAAGGAGCAAGATGTTACATGTTTTGTAAGTTTCAACCATAATCGTTGGGGGTAGAGGAATTTACCTCATGGTTGGGCCTCCCACGCATTGGGCCTTGGACACATCCTTCCTTATTCAGTGACAACCCAGCCCAGTCGGATCGCTGGGGTTTCGTCCCATTTACACGATGTCTCTGTTCCCTGTGTGGAACAGGGCACGAACAAGGGAGCTTCTTCTCCGTCTCCAATCCATCATAGCACCGAAACTCCACGCGAGGGGAGTGCGGCGTCGGGGCAAACAACAGTGCTAGGCGGCGCTGCCAAAACACCAAAGCACCGAAGGGTTCCTTCTGGTCAGGGCACCATCCTAGCTGCTTTTCCAGTCTCATAGGGAGACACCAAGGCGGGGGCGAACCGTGTCCATGGCTGCTGCATCTGAGCAGCATAAAAGGTGAGGGGGCGATGGGAAGAATGCTTGGAGCCGAGGGGAGCATGCGAGAAAGAATCACAGAAAGATTCCACCAACCTAAGCATGTTACAGACATAACCATGAAGAAGAAAGGGGGAATATGGCTGGTGGCTCAAGCAAACAATGGGAGGGAAACGAAGATAAGGGGAACTAGGGTTAGATCGGAGGGTTTTATAAAGAAACAAAGAATGCTAGGGTTTAGGTCCCTTTCATTCATCACATGGTTTGATTGCTTTCCCGATCCGGCTACAGGAGGGGGAAGCCTCTGAAGCACTTCCTTCCATTTTGGGAATAAGGAAGACAACTATTTAAATGGGTCGCACGTCTGATATTGGGCCCAATAAGGGTTGAAACTCAACATCAATAATTAAAACATGTATAATATGAGTCAATATTCAAATACCCATATCTTGGGCTAGGATGGTTCAAATGAGGTGATTCTTGAGTCGTTAGATTCGTATTCGAAATATCTACCACTTGGCATATAATAAAGAGCAAGTATATCACATTGAATAGGTTCAAAAATTACTTTAAAAAAAGGGTGATCTGTTAAGAGCTAAAACTTAGGTCCATGAGAAAATTATGTCACAAAGGTGAAAATCAAGCATATAGTAATCAAAATGGGTCATCGACAAGTCGAGTACTAATGGTATTAAACTCATATTAAGTGATCTGAGTTAATAATAGAGAGAGAAATAATATAATGGAGGGGAGAGAAAAATTGAGGTTGTCACATTTATAAAACAAATTTTACTTCTACTAAGTGCTAAATTTTGTTATAATATTGATTGATACAATATGTTGAGATGTATTATAAATGAGAACTTGTAAGGACATATGACAAATGCTAAGAGTAGAAATAGAGTCACGAAAGACCCATAATTTTCCCTAAGTTCTATAACTAATGAAATGTGTTGTGAACTCATGACTTGATTGATAATTGTTGCTAGTCAGAAGTATATAAATTACAGTGAGCAAGATATCTTAGGGATAATTCAATATGTTTAGCTACCCATTTAAACTTATTATTCTATTTGTGTTAGTGATTTATTTGATGCCAAAATTGATTATAACAATATATAGAGTTAAGATAAGAAGTGGAAACTAATTGATATTGCTTATGAAACTAAATAATTAGTAGCCTTTAGATACTATGAACACTATAGAATCCATCACAAAGGTATACACTATGAAAAATGAAACATGCATACTTAGTGGAGGAGTTTTGGATGAGGTAGCCAGAGTGTATCAATGGGATATGGGAGTCTAAGTCCAACAAGGAATAACTCCTTAGAATGGCATAGTATCCAACATTTACTGGAGATATTGGTGGTACTTAGTTTAGTACATAGAATTATCATATTGGTCAGTTGGTTAGACCTTGTCGAACCATGTCGATATTTAGACCAGAGTGCTTGGACTCTCCACTTTAGTATCTAGGTTTAGAGAAGGACTCCATATAATAATACCACTTCCATTAGCCATTGAGACCAGACATGGTGAGACCCGTTGTAGACTAGGTAGCTAGTTAGTAGAATTAGAGTCCCTAGGTCTACTCTAAGTCTTGTACAGTGAGATAGTAGCTTGTTACAATACTTTCACATATTGTTTCACATCTCACGTGGGTACACAACTTACAATAAATGGATTCTTAAAATAAATCATGATTGGGTTTAATAGTTTACATATGCAACCAATTATCAATATTTTCTATCTTGTCGTATGATCATAGACCTTCCGTGCTAGTATTGTTTTGAGTTATAATTTTTTTAACATTATATATCTGAATTATCTTGGTTTATAATTGATTTTCTATACATTGACCTAGTAGCTCATACAATATACTAAATATTTTCCATGCAAAGGGTCCAACTCTATGGGAGGATCCAAAAGCTAGATTTCATCAGGAGTATACCCTCTAAGGTCTCAATATGAATAGTTAGAGTAGTTATATGGTCTCTTATCCTTCCTATGTATCCTAGGAATGAGAGAGTGAGAAAAAGAAAGATGTTTGTAATATACTTGTACTTGTTGTATATCAAGCTATAACTCTTTCTTTTATGTAGAAGTTGAACTATGTTGTAACATTTCATGGGGGTGTTATCAGTTAGTTATAATGATGTTACTACAAATCTAAAAAAAATAAGAGTTTTTTTAAGGCTGATTTTTAGTTAGTAAATAAAAGTGAATGGTTATTCTAATCCCTGTTTGGAGGGTGTAAAACACTGGTTAGTGCATTTTGGTCGCGTCATTGTTTATTATAGATTTTTGTTTTATCACATAATTTACCACATGACCTTGATCTTAAAACATAATTACTTATGATTCAAAGATATAGTTTCATATAAACACTTATACATGGGAAATAAATAGATATAATACTTATGCATATAATTTGCTAATGGTGATTATCCAATGATAATCACATTTCACAATACTGATCTAGTAACTAGAAAGATAAATAGGCAACTCATAAGTAATACTTTGAACTAACAATTGCATTAAACTAATATCATTCATTGATTAGTTTGACACAAATATGTCAAACTACAACTACATGTGCATGTCTAAGTAGCCTATTATATTCCTATGTTTATTCCTCCTCTAGGACACACAATTAACTCAGTCTCTATGAGTTAGGGATTTTTCTGGAGGGAAACAACACCTATTGGTTATATTTATAGGGAAAAGGTGGGATTTTGGAGGGGAGGGGGACTTAGTTTGAGTTTTCAGCGTAAAAGACTCTCTTATTCTTATGTCCTCTATAGTGGGAAATGACAAGTATTATTTTATAAGACCTAGATGGTTTGATCACATTTTATTCATAATTTTTCAAGTATTCCTAATAAGTGAATGGGATGATTATGTTGATAAGTTGTACACTTCCATATCATACATCATGTAAAGATTCGATAAAAGTCATTTCATGAATGCACTTAATGGATTATGTAGGCATTATTTTGCGTGAATTCTCTTCCATGTGTCTTTTGTGATGTGTGATTTGTTTTACTGACTAAATTTATGGGATATGCTAGTGAAATTGGATTTTGTAGTTAGAATATAGGATCTTGCATGACCTCTTAGGTAGTTTCTTTTAAACAAGGTGGTAAAAAATAGATAGTATATTGAAAAGAAACCAACATTTGTCTAACTCTTTCCCATTGTAGGAATAATTATTGAGTCATGAGTGTAAGCCTTTCATAGTAGACATTTTACTGATTTCTATGGGAACTCTGAGAAAAATATATACAATATGAATTGGAATCATCTCATATGTTTGATAATATGTGTAATAAGAAAGACTTTTACTTTACTAGTCTAGTGAGTAATGCAAGGATTATCTTTCCAAGTTCTAACATGTGCCACGATGAACAATACAAACTCAAAGTGTCCTTTTCTAATTCTCCTTTCAATGTGACATTAGAGCTCTTTGGGATAGATTCAAGTTATGATTACAAAATTAGTTTACTGAATGAATATTCTACAATGAAAAAGTTTAGATGTCTATTTTTTTAATTTTCCAGTTGATATAAATTTGGTTAAAGAGAAGTTGATAATGGTATGAACCCAAGTTCAAACCTTGTGTTATATAAATAGGGTGTCAATAGGTTCCCCCTATTAAGATGAGATAATGAGGTTCCATGCATGTTTGATGGATCAACCCATGATGAGGGGTCAATTCTTGAGACCGATAGACAACAATTTTTGTTAAGGGGTTTATTCATTGTTGACTTTTAATGTGGTCTTTTGGATAGTGAACAGACTCAAGAGTTGATTCTATTTCTTTCATATAATCATTATGTTTCTCATCTTGGCAACGAAAATAAATTTTTCTCACAATGGTGAGGCTTGGAGTCATGCTCCACTTAGTGTGACTAGAAGTTGTGCTCAATTTACTTAGGCATGAATTCATTCTCCACTCGAGTAGATGTTTTAATGGGTCTATTGATATTTTATGGGGCGAGGATCAAATCAGTTGATCAATGAAGATTGGTTGTGTAGAAATGATGCACCTATCGTGATGGCTTTTAGTTGATAAATACATCTCTATTATGATCTTGAGTGGGATGTGATGCATATATTTACAACTTATATTTACCACAATGCTTGAACTAAGGGCTTAGATTGAGGTAGATTGATACATTTTCTATTTTTGGCCTTTTATTTTTTCTTATTCAAAATTACATGCATTTTTATATTCATATCCCATTTTACATATAATTTTAGAATTTATTAGGTGTTGGGGAGCATATATTTGCATGTCGCCTACATGGTGGGTCACTTAGTGGCTCACAGTAGCATGATGCTACCGCTTGCCCAACCAGAGTAGAGACATGTATGTTGCATTCACATTCTCAAATCGCATAAATATGCAGTTGTCCTAACTAAAAGGCTCCATTCCCTCTGAGTGTTTTGAAGATTATGTGGGATATGATTGAGAAACTACTTGATGCATATCTATCCCTTTGTTACTTTTGATAAATTCTTGTTTGAGTGTTTTGAAGATTATGTGAGATATGGTTGACAAATTATTTGACACATATGTCATACTTGTGAATTTTGTTATAAATGATTTTTTTCCAATAACTATATTTATATCTTTTAGGAACAGAACTCTAGTTATAATGTGCATTAGACAATACAAGTACTATTCGGCAGGATTTGTGGCATTCCATATACTTGTATGGACTGGATTTGTAGCATTCCATATACTTGTATGGACTGGATTTGTGGAATTATGTTGTTCATCTGTCTTGTAGGAAGGATTTTGACATTATGTTGTAAGAGGGCCATGGAAACTATTCGACTGAAACATCACACTACGGGAATGGTATCATACATTCACCCCCTCAGAAGATCTCCCCTACTACATATTATCTTGGGTTTGTGTTCTAATGATTCCTCTTCCTTTATACGTTCCCACTATCTTTGAGTAAATTAGCATGAAATTTGGTTGTTCGTTGAAAGTGGATGCACACACAACTAGCAGAACCAACATTAAGTTCTCTAGGATCACTGTTGAAATAAATACAAGCAAGGATCTAGTCCCAACTATCTTGATCAATGGAGTCAAGTATGGAGTGGTGTATGAGGGATTCCCATTTACTTGCTTAATGTGTGGAAGAGAAGGACACACATCGAAGAACTACTACGTATCTCTGAATACAACTGATAACTACAAAGTCACCCATGTGAAACATACGATGTAAGGAACACGACTAATACAAATGACTAGTACACACAAAATAGTGAAAATCATAGAAGAAGTTGGGTACAAAACAAGGAGAAACCCTTATACACCAATCCTAAAGATAACAAAAAAAATCCAACCTATTTAATGACGAGGATTCAATTCCACAAAACCAAGCTTTTAAGGAGGCAGAGGGAAATAAGGCGTAGAAAGAAGTGTACACCACCAAAATCTAAAAAAAATGAGAAAGTACATGATAAAATGGAAACCACTGACCAAAAAAGAACTATCTTGAAGGATATCACGGATGAATCAAACAAAGTTACATCGAGTATGTTAAATGGAAATACGAACACCAAGAAACGGGAAGAATCACACACCACAGTTTATCCAGAAGTTGATCAAGTTGTCGAGGTGTTGGAGGACTTCTAGAAAATGAGTATGGACCTTACTATAGATTAGGATGCCAACATTGCCATTAGCACTATATTTAGTATTGCAAGCCAATTGACACACTGTAACTATGGGTGAAAAATACAGTGTACGCATCGAGTAGTATAGGCCTATGAGGCCAGAATGTCAAACTCAGGGAAATGTCAATCTAGAATCTACTACTGATCAAGTATACCTAGTGAAAAAGTGATTGATTGTTTGATTAAACTAATTGTAAGAATGGTAAGATAATTTAACTGGATTGTGATCACAATTTAATGAATTCCCTAAGAATTCAATTTTATCACAGCTCACACTACAATTATCTCCAATTCATTAGTAAGTACTTATCCTAAATCTTGGACCAAGGGACATGTGGCAAGTATTACCTTCTCATGCAGCATAATAACCTACCTATACTAAAGCAAATCCCACTTTCTTAGCAATTTAAGAGTTAGATAGGCACATTAGTGATATCTCTCAGCTATTCCCTTCATAGTTGTAGGCCCTCTCACGAGCCACAATACTAACTATGTAATTTATAATTTTTCCAACCCTTGATCCCTCTCACAAAGTAATTAATGATCTAACGAATTGATTGTGGTGATAAAACACATACCATTTGTTAATCTATCAAAGAATTATGTCCATATTCAAGAATATATATGTATTAATACATTGAAATTAGTTATAATGCATAATTGGGCTACTCTCGGGTCCTAAGGAACAAAGGATATTAGCCCCACATGATTTCTATTATCATGTCCATGGAAGGAAAGAATAAAAATGTGGAAAACATGAGATAACTAATGTAACCCCTGATGAAACTCATCTGAATGATCCCTTCTAGCTAGAGTCTTGATGTGTAGCGTTCCATCTGTAAATCCACTCTCTAAAAGTGTCTGAATCATCCTAGACGCGGTCGTCTCCTTCGTTGTCTCCTCTCCCAGCTTTGTGCATGGTTGCAATAGACTGAAATGTGACAGTTAGGTCTGGATGAACTATCCTTAGGTCATATTGGGACTTTAGACGTCATTAAGTCTCTACCTTCAGATCTGGCATAATCTGAAATATGCACTGATCACAATGAGTCAGTACCACTGATAGGAAGTCGATTGCACTCAGTCTCTGACTACCTTGAAACCTTGCTGAATGTCGGTACTGCCAACGGTGCGGTCAGTGCATCAAGTTGCTAATTTTTGGTTCTTGTATTGTCATGTTGAGTAATATTGATACTACCGACTCGATGATGGGTAGCATCGAGTTAATAACTCCCATCCCTATTGTGTCTGGATCATAATTTGGTAGCATCGACTTGTCAATTTGATATCTCGAGTGCTGACTTGGTAGAACCGATTATCATCTCGGTAGCATCAAGATTTCTTTGATCAACATGCTGGAATTTTGTCTCAAGTTAGTACCACCGATGTTGTTGTCAGTAGCACCAATCTGCCTTATAAATGCTTCAATTATTTGAAATTTGGAAAAACCAACTTAAGCCCGAATAAAACATAGAAAATTGGCATAATTTGGTCAAAATTACTTAATATTTGATGCAATCATACTTCACATGCTAATAATGATAACCAATGCATAAACAATGAAAATGAGCAATAATGCACAAAATACAGAACAAACTAGCATGTGAAAATTAGATAAATTAAGTACACCAAAATCCCCTAAGCTTAAATGTTTCTCACCCTCGAGAAAAACTACCTTTGGATCTTTTTGAGAAAGTAATCAAAAGGGAAAACATCTTGAACTACATTTCTTCAATACCCCCATCTGGCGGTCTGAAACTGGCCCATACTGATCACTCAACAAATAACTACTATACAATGACAAAAAATGTTCATTAAAGACGCCCACTCTTGGATCAATAAAACACTATTACTGGAGCAGTTAAAATCATATTCAATAGGGCATTCACTTGATCTTCCATGTGATTCCTTAAAATACATTACTCTTATATACCTACCAACTACAGTGGAAGTAGTTCCCTGTATAAGAGTGAATGAGGGGATCAATCATATATGTGGCCTACCATAAAGAATAATGGGTGGAATAAAGTAGGTTGCTTTGGAAATGGATTAGAAGTAACATTAGAATCATTTATGTGAACAAAATATGATGAACCTATAACATGAAGGAAATGAGAATTTCACGAATCCTAATGCCTACTATCTTTTTGGTGGAATGATGCATGCACTAAAGGTCTCATCTGATTAATGAGAATGAAATCTATATTTTTGGTGGAATGATGCATGCACTAAAGGTATCATCTGATTCATGAGAATGTAACAAAATAATGGATACATGTAACTCTTTCACCCCTCCTTTAAGAATAATTTAGACTTAAGTTGAAGGCATCCTTTCCTATCTCTTTATTTGATTTTTTTCTCCGTCCTCTTATTTTAGCATGATTATGAGTTATGCTTGGGATTTTTTCAACATCTTACTACTTTTTGTTTTTTTTCTTGTTTTAATTTAGAGGGGCATGGATGTGTATCTTTTTACTTTGTTCTTGAGGAAAAACCTACAAAAATACATGATACAAAAGTGATGCAAAAGAAAATATGCAATCAACATGAAATTTTTATTTTATAACTAATTTATGTACAAATATTCTTTTTCTTTCTAACTAATGCAATAAAAGACTAATTATTATGTCACCTATCATGCCATGCAATGCAATCAAGAGGAAACAATTTGACTTACTTGATCATCTTAATGTGGTGGATGAAATATCATGAAAGGCGGGTGGAATCACATGATTAAGAGACAATCCATGTCTTAAACTATGACATGTCCCTCTCTATAAACTTGCGTACATGGTAGCCTCAAAGTTTCTATCTAAAAATCACATTTAAGGCCCCATTACTCATTCAGTTGATTTGGGCTCAAACCCCATTGTCATCCACAATTCTTGAATAATTGAAGATTTTCATTAATATTAAATGTCTTTAAGATGACTAACCCATACACTTCTACTAGTTGGTGTTGCCTTAGACTTGCAAATCAAGCTTATAAGATGTGATAATCTGAAAATTTTCTTTTAATTTCTCTTACAAAGGCATACATATGAAGATGATAGAAATCATGAATTAATCTCCACTATTACACTAGATAGATGTGGATCTTATGAAACAAACTACTACTAGAAAATAAATGACAAAAGATAAAAGATAAAAATTGCTCCAACATCCCCTAAGTTTGAACTTTACTATGTGTTCATAGTCAAAATTCAAAACTAAAGTTGGAACAAGGGTAGCACGATCTCAAAATGATGGTAGTGATGGCTAAGATGTTCTCGACAACTCTTCATAATAAGGGTAGTTTCCGGTGAATGTGGGTGGGTTGGTACGCATCTATGTTGGTGGATGGTAGCTAGCGAAGTTGCCCTAGATCCAATAACAAACATAGAGCAATTGCTGGTAATGCTCGATGCTGCATGCGGGTGTGCATTTCTCTTGGTTGTTCAGGAGAAGCCACTCATTCTTGTATATAGCTCGCTGCTAGTACAAAAGCTGCTCCTAGACCCCATGAATCTATGCCAGGGTGATGGAGTGTTGCTGCTTCCCTTATTGTAATGACTGCAACAACCCATACATTCCTTCCATGAAGAAGGAATATCCATGAGGTGGAGTTGTGGAACATGATGCTACATCCCAGCGAGATGTCCTGTGCAGATGCTACCTCTGTGTGAATGACATGGTGTTTTCCTCTTCTTCTTCATCTACATCTTCTTTGGTTTCTACCCCTATCTTAGGCTCCTCCTCATCCTTTCCCTCTGGAACCAATATGACATCATCGACTAACCATATGAGGAATCACACTCCTCATAGGTAGAAGATGGGGTCGGGGAGAACCCTTTCCTTCAACTGAACGTCGATGGTGCAATAGGCATACACCTTTTCATCATATTTGGAGACGAGGTGAGAATTCTTGAAATGCTTTAAGTCAAGCGTCGAGGATGTCTTAAAGTCATTGGCCTGAGAGAGGTCCAAGTGAAGGTGGAGGAACAAAGGTGTGAACAAACCCCCAAAGTGAATTGGAGGCTTCCTCTGGACCTGCCTTTTCATAGTTAGCATGTGCATCAAGAAGAACAAGCTGAGGTCGACCTTCTCTCTCCCAGGTGTGAGAAGAGCCTATAACATGTACAAGTTCTCATGTTGTGGCTTCCCCTATCCCTAAGTGGACTTGGCAAATATAGTATTCATTAGGTAGTGGTGTAGAATCTAGACGAAGGGGTACTTGATGTCCATCATCGATGCCTAGAGCCACTTGATAGTGAATCCCTCTAGCTGGGTTGTCATCTGCCTCCAAGCTAAGGCATAGTTGAATTCATTGGGAATGAAGAAAACTCCACACACTGGCCAACCATATATGGCATTGAACTCGTCCAACATGAGGTAGTGGGCAGTGTTGTAGAGTTTGAACTAAACTCACCCATCTTCCCAAACTTCACCATGCTTGGGAATGCAATATATCTCCAGTGATGTGAGAAACTCACACACTTTCTCCTCTTAGATGGGTCAACCACCAAAGAAAGGGTGGTTACCCACCATACCATGCCCCTAGAAGACTTGGTAGGGGTTGTCGAAGAAGTCTATCTCAGATATGAAGGTGCGGTCTCCATATCGTGTGGGCATGATTTCTCTCTTCATTAGGCTGGTGAGGTGCTTCTAGTCCTCATCAGCAAAAGCCATCCTTGATGGCTTCAGAATCATCTGCCCATCTCCTTGTGATGAAGATGCTTTCCTTCGGGAAGCCATTAGTGATGGAGAGGTGAAGAGAGAGAGAAAGGAATATCAATGAAGACTTAGGGATGTTGAGATGCTGAGTAAGCCTTTGGGATTACCTGACACCTTCTCTATTATAAGGGGAGTGATTTTGGTCTGTTTGAACAACAAACCATGCATCCCCTTTTATAGTTTTATTTGGAAATGATGTGACACGTCAATGCCACCAAATTTTTAGGTCGGTGGTATCAAATTGATCTTTATCTGTCAATCGTCAGGGTTGTCCATGGATACCAATGGTTGTGAGCTGTCAATTCTTTTCTATGGATTGCCTGATGCCAGTGGTATCAACACAAAGTTGGTAGTACTGACTTATGGATTGTGCACCTGGATTGGTGCCACCGAGCATAGGATGAACATGATAACAACCATCGATGTTAGTCCCTCCAATTTTTTTCCTTCACGAGTTAGTTCCACCTGCAATGATGTCGGTGGTACTGAGCTAATGATGGTCGTCCCTATGATCTTGTGTTGGTGCCACCGACATAATGGTCAGTGGTACCAAGATGTGTCAATTTGTGGGTGGTTCGTCGATGCAATCAAACCGCCCCTTGGTCTCTCAAACATAGAGATTCTTCCTCTCTTGGTGCTACCAACTTTCTGGTAAACTCAGTTGATAAGGTGTGGTGCTAAAAACTGATTTGTCGGTAGTACTGACATTTCTACTATCTCCCTGTTGATTTTTATGCAAATCTTGGTGCCACCAACTGGTATGTTGGTGGTACTAACTTGTCCTCTAGCTGCACACCAAACAAGAATTATTAAGGTACCTTTTAACATCTAAAAAGAACAAAAAAATGAAAATAAGAAAAACTACTCCAAAGCAAGCTTAAATAAAAATAACTAACATAAAAATAAACTATGGGTTGCCACCCATAAGCGCCCTTGTTTAATTTCCTAGGCTCGACAATCTTTTATGCTCAAATCTCAAGGAATCTCAATGAGATTCAATTCTTCCTCCTCATGGATCACCTCCACTCCAAAATAATTCTGGTGGCATTGTCCATTCATCAAGAATGTTCTTGCCCCCATCACTTATCTCAATGGATCCATGAGGGAATGCCTTGGTTACCACATATGGTCCACTCCACCGGGACCTCAATTTCTACGAATGCAATTTCATCAGAGAATTGAACAAAAACACACTTGGTCCCTATATAAATACTCTATGTAAGAATGTGGCAATCATGCATTTTCTTCGTTCAATCTTTGTAGATTCTAGAACTCTCGTAGGCGTCTAACTTAATTTTATCAAGCTTGTTGACTCCAATATATGCTTCTTCCTTACACTAGAGAGATCAACATTTTAATTCTTCAATGCCCATTTGGCCCTATGCTCTAATTCCATAGGAAAATGGCATGCCCGTCCATAAACAAGCTTGTAAGGTGTAGTGTCTTTGGGTGTCTTAAAGGTTGTCCCATAAGCCCATAGAGCATCATTCAATTGCATGCTCGAATTGGTCCTATTGGTTGATATAGGCTTCTCTAAGATCATTTTGATTCCCCTATTTGAACCTCAAATTGAACTTGTGTTTGTTGGTGATAAGGGGTTCCTACCCTATGCTTCACTCCATATTTTCCCAATAAATCCCCAAATTTCCTATTAGTGAAGTGGGATCCCCAATCATTGATTATCATTTGTGGCACCCCAAACCTATAAAAAGTGTGGTCTTTGACAAACCTACATACGATTTGAGCATCATTGGTGCAGATAGGAATTTCTTTCACCCACTTTGATACATAATCAATGACAAGTAAAATGTACAAATTGGAATCAGAAGACACAAAAGGTCCCATAAATTCAATGACCTAGAGGTCAAAAACTTCTACTTTTTGAAAGGTAATAAGGGAATTTCATGTCTCCTGGAAATATTACCTGCATGTTGACATGCACCACACTATCGTACAAAATCATAAGCATCCTTAAAAAGTGTCATCCAATAAAACCCACTTTCTAGAACTTTAGTTTAGTTTCCTAGAGCTTCCATGATGTTCCCCAGTGGATAAGGAATGACAATGAGAAAGTATTCTCTTAAACTCAAATTCTGGCACACACTTCCTCAAGATTCCATCCCCACACTGTTTCAGTAAGATTGGGCCATCTCATACAAAAAATCTCGAAAATGAAAGAATCTTTTCTTCTGTTGATATCCCCAGTACTCAGGTAATTCTTCACATGCCAAAGAATTCTCAATGTGTGCAAACTAGGGATCTTGTCCTTGATGGGAAAAAGTTGTTCATCAGGGAACTACTCAACAATGGGTACCTCTAACCCCGATTCATCCACTCTCTCTAGTCTAGACAAGTGATATGCTACTACATTCTTAGATCCAACCTTGTACTTAATTTCTACATTAAATTCTTATAGTAGAAGAATCTATCTTATTAGTCTGGGCTTAGCATCATTTTTCTACAAAAGTTACTTAATAGATGCATGATTAGTCCATACTATCACTTTTCCCCAAATAAAATATTGTCTAAATTTATCAATGGCAAAAACTATAGCTAAAAGTTCTTTTTCCTTGTTTCTGTGATTTAATTGTGCACCATTAAGGGTTTTAGATGCATTGTAAATGATCAATAGAGCCCAGTTATTATGTTGTTTTAGAAAAGACTCTATAGCAAAACTAGATGCATCCAACACCAACTCAAACAATTGGCTCCAATATGGAGCCATCACCACAAGTGCAAAAATCAACTTTTCCTTCAAAACTTCAAAGGCTTTCAAGCTGCACTGATCAAACTTAAATTCTTGATCTTTATCTAAAACCTCAAAAAGTGACTTGGCAATTTTTGAAAAAATATTTAATAAAACATCAATAAAAGCCGACGTGTTCCAAAAATCTCTGAACACCCTTCACCGATGATAGTGGATGTAGTTCAGACATCGCCTCTATTTTTACCCAATAGACTTCCATTCCCTTGTTAGACACTTTGTGTCTCTAAAAAATCCCCTCACTCACAATCATGTGACATTTTTCCCAATTCAAAACAAGGTGATTATCTTCACATCTTTGTAAAACTCATTCTAGACTAGAAATATAGTCCTTAAAAGATTCTCCATGCACTAAAAAATGTGTCCATAACTCGAGACAACATTCCATCATGTCCAAAAAGATTGCGAGCATGCATATTTGAATTGTTGCCAATGCATTACATAAATAAAAGGGAATTCAACGATATGTACGTGTACCATAGGAACAAGTGAAGATAGACTTCTCTTGATCTTGTGGCTCGATAGAAATCTAATTGTAACTTGAATTCCCATATAGAAGAAAAAATATGAACGAGTGACAAGTCTCTCTACAATTTATTCAATAATTGAAAGCGGGAAATAGTCTTTCAAAGTGGCAACGTTTAAATGTGGCAATGTTTAAACGAAATAATAGATACACACACACACACCAACTAGTCACTAGCCTAGTAGAAACTAACTCACTAGCAACATTAGTAGTGCCCGTGATGCCCCCTTTCTTAGGGACAACATGTGTAGGACCAACCCATTTGGAATAAGAGATAATAGAAATTATACCTACCGACAAAAGTTTAACTACCTCTTCCTTCACCGCCTATGTCATGATCGGGTTCAAACACTTCTGAGGTTGTGTAATGGGTTTTGCTCATTCTTCAGCCCAAAGTGCTAACATAAACTAGGAGAGATCCCCTTTATGTTTGCAATGGACCAGCCGAATGCAGCGCTATGATTCTTCAACATAGTAACTAGTTGTTCCTCCTTGATTCTTAGTGATGATGAAATTATCGGTAGAAGTTTGTTGTGCACTTTTAAGAATGTGTGCTTCAGATGTGGTGCTAATGCCTTCAATTCCAGCTCAAGAGGACAATGTAGATATGGAACCAATGGTGGAGGTGGCGGTCCTAGGTCTTCATAGTGTCTGGTATAGAAACACGACAAGGTCCTCAGAAAATGTGTGCACTCCTCTAGTGAGTGATAGAGTGTGTAGTCATCCACCAAGTTCATTAGAAAACCTTCTAAGGATAGATGTGGATATGCTTGCATCGTTGTAGAGGACACTACATATGAAAATACTGTCAGGTACTCCTCTTCCTCTAGATCATCATGGTACTTCATAGATTTTTCTAAAGAAATTTGTTGTGTTTGATCCATTATATCAACAACAAGAGTACCCTTGTCCACCTTTATCATTACGTGAGCCATATCTAGAAATTATTTTTGTAAGAATAGTGAAACCGGATTTCCCAAATGTTGCATCATGCATCATTGTTTTCTCTCCTTATCCAGTGATTTGTATTCAGACAGCTTTATCTCGAATCAGTCATCTTGGATCTTGAATGTCAATATTCCTCTTCCCATCTCTAAGATGGCATTTTTCATGGCTTGGAATGGCCTGCCCAAAAGCAACTGATTCCCATAATCATCCTGCATCTCCATGACAAAAAATATGTTGAGGATATGAACTTGTCAACCTTCACTAGTACATCTTCATAGATGCTAATGGGTCTCACTGCAAAGTTATCTTCTAGTTGAATAGTCATGTTTCTTTTCTTAGATTCTTTGAGTCCTAATTTCTTGAATGTCGTCAAAGGCATCAAATTGATACTTGTCCCTAAATAAAAAAATGCATCCCCAAACTTCACTCTACTAATGTAGCATGGTATGTTGAAACACCCTGGATCCCGTCTCTTCTGTGGTAGATTTCTTTGGATCAATGCACTGACTTCCTCTTTAAGGACAACAACATCTTAATCTATAATACTTCTCATCTTGTTGATGATGTCTTTTAGAAACTTGCCATAGGAAGGAATATACTCAATAGAATCAACTAGTGGTAGATTGATCTAAAGCTTTCTGAATATATCTAGAAAATTCTTGAACTGCTTATCCACCTTCTTGGCGTTCAAGCTGTTTGGAAATGGTAGTGGAGTCATAATTTTTCTTTGATGTGATGGGATATAGGATTCCTTCTTGCTCTCATTTTTCTCAATAGACTCCTCTTCTGGGTTTTCCTCCTATGGTCTAGCGTCCTGTGGTTTCTCTAGAGAAATTATTACAATGGCATGTCTTACATCAGCTCTGGTAGAATCTTTTTCTGAGTTTGCATTTTAATCTCTAATCATTACCTTGCCATTGCAGAGAAGCACTACCTTCATCTATTGAAATCCAGCTAATATATCTGTATTTTATGGAAATCCTTACTGACCTATTTTTTTCAAAGATGCTACTTCTGTTGTTAGCTGAGAAATCTAGTTTTCTATGTTAAGTATTTGTGCCCCTTGATTCTACTGCTCTCTTTGTGTCTAGCCTAGTAGTGTCTCATTCTGAGTGTCCAACTTGCCCAGTATGTCCTCTATGTGGTCTATCTTGCTAGGACTCATGTCCTGTTGATACTGCTATTCTTGCATTGCCATGTTGTGGCTTTTGGACTGTTGTGCTTGAGACGTGTCCTACTAAAATTTTTTAGGATCTTTTGATGAGTATTTTGGATCCTTCCTCCATTCATAGTCATTTCCGCCCCTGTAATTTTGCTAAGGCACATACATGCATTGTTACACCCCGATCTCACAATTTCCTCAAATCATGAGATTAGGGCATAAGATAGGATTTATATGTAATACAAAGAACACCCTTAACTTTTTTTTCTTTCTTTAAAACTCTTGTTTCTTCGCATTGAACCACATAAATAATTTTAACAAGGGAATCTGAACATTTCTTTTACTAAACAGACTTTAATAGTAAAGATACATGTATAAACATTCATGATGTCTCTCACACCTTATGCACATAAGACCTACTAATTAGCATACAATTTCAAAAGAGGAATAATAGTACACATCGTAATTACAACTCTCTCTCTTATCTCTTACTGAGGACCTAGAGTGACAAGGACCGACTGACTCAACTAATCTTGTACTTAACTCTTGTGGAAGATCTACACTGATGCTCTGACCATCTTCAAGTCCACGCGGTTAACCCTAAAATGTTTGAGTAGAGGGGTGAGCCTACTCGCTCAGTGAATGAGTACTTCAAAGAAACAGTCTAAGGCACTAATGTGATTACAAATATAACTTTGAGTAAACGATATGAAATTTAACAACAATAAATACTACACTGAGCAGTTCTAAAACAATATAATTGAAATAACAAAGAATGTAAATATTGCATCCAAAGAATAACTACTAGAAGACTATGCTCTAGTCTTCCTTAACTCTTTCATTTATAAGGAACTCTGTGAACCTATATGATCATATTTTAACTTATGCCCCAAACATATGCAGCGCACTCTGCATATGAAGATCTGTAGCGAACTACGATCCCACCGTACAAGACTTAGCGACACACCCGGGAAATGCTAAGTCTGACTTCTCGTCCTGGTCTGCACAGGACTCTCAGGCTCACAAGGGCCTCACTGCACTAACTCTGAGTGCTCTGGACTCCTCCCGCAACCTGTAGTGCACAGTCAGAGGGTCTCTAAGTCTCCGATGCCTGGGCGTATCCCCAGGGCTGACCGGGACATTCTCTCGGATCTCCGATGCCTGGGCGTATCCCCAGGGCTGACCGGGATCCTACCTCTCAGACTTCGTGTCACCGAGACATTCGGTATTTGTTGGACACAAGTCTCCGATGCCTGGGGGTATCCCCAGGGCTGACCATTTTACCCCAAAGGTACAGACCGCGCAATGGGGTTCTACGGTGTTGGGGCACCTAAGTCTATTAACTTATTAACATATAAACACTTACACAGGAATATCACATTTCATACTTATTTCACATTCTGAACATCATTTAAAAACACATATACATCATTTGTCATCTTTAAACATGACTCGGTAACATCCCTTTCTAGGGCATGTCATATCTCATCACCTGCAATTTATGAGATATGTATTAAAAATAAGAAGCCCTGCAGTATGTAGATATCAACTCAGAGAGAACAAGCATATAAAGTTAAATGCACTAAAAACATACAATTCAACAGTTAAGCATCACCACATCTCATATCGAGACCTTTCATATCACCATAACATGATTCATTGAACACCCTGTCCTTAGGGTTTCATTTGCCTTATTCATTCATCACATGCCAACACCCTACTCTTAGGGTTTCATTCGCCTCATTCACCTTTTCATTTGCCTCATTCACTTGTCATATGGCTCTCATAAGGATTTCATAGGATATAAGCATTCACTAAATAAAGATTATTTTCAACAAATCATATACAACCAATATAGATATGAAACTATGGAAATTTAACTAAATTTAGGTTTTCCATACCATTCACTGAGATATCATGTATCAAGAATAAAATTCAATTAAGATAACCCATGAGGTACATCCTAACCACTTATAGGATTACTAGTCCTCTTTATTTAACTTTGATCTTTAAGTGTTCAATTAGAGTTTGCTCCAACACGGTCGTGGTGTCACCCCACGGCCGTGGCACAGTCGCCTCACCACGGTCGTGGCACAGGTCATTCGAGCTTAAACTTGTGAAATCAAAGTCATAGACTTAGTGACGAATCCCAAAGGTTTTAGATATTGAAATATAATAGCCTTAAGCTTGATTGAGAGCATTTAGACCTAGGTTTGGTTTAAGTCTAGATATCTCTTCAATTGGATTACAACTCTAGTGAGATCTCAGTTAGGTTAAACCCTAATTACATCATACAATATAAATCCAAAAGGCATTCTTTCTAGAATGTGTTGTATACATTTCTAATATGATTCTATCATCAGAGAGTCGTTCAAACAGAGAAGGAGCCCATTTCATATCAAATTGCAACTACTCAGAACAAATGGACATTCAGGGTTTAGAATCACATACTAAGCAATTAGGGATTTGGATGCTATAATCAAATTTCGTGCATTACACTGTTTGAAGGAAGAACCCACTCACCCTAAGGTGTGAAAACACCTCAAAACTGCAGCTCAACTCAGGGGATCTCGAACTCTTATCAAATCCCTAGCAAATCTCCCAATTCTTCTTCCATTCAACTCAAAAACCTTGAAAATGAGGGATTATGAAGAAAGGGTGAGAAAAGAGGGAATTTCGACATCATCTTGGATCAAATCAGAGCATGGACGGAATCTTGACATGAGAGAGAAGATTCACCATAAAAGTCTATGCAAAGAATCCAAACTTACTTGATTTCACCATTCCTCGGACCGAAAAACCCTAGGTCGGCAATTCCTCCTCTTTCTCCACTCAAGCCCTAACTCTCCCTTTCTCTCTAGATTTTCGTTTCTCTGGGGTGGATGACGAAGAATGAGAGCTGTGTGTGTGTGTGGTCGATCATATAAGTCAATTTGAGCTGCTTGGGTCAATTGCATATTGACCCAACACTCAACTTTAATTATATTGGCAGAATATTCAGTTTCATAATAGTTTGTGTAATTCGCCTACTGAATAGCTAGAAGCTCCAAAAATTCTGGAAATTTTATATGTTATACCTAATGAAGTTTCAGACCTACAGTAAAAATTTGAGATCATTTCTAGTTACAAATAAATAATTAAAAATCAAACAGTGCACTGCTATATTGCAGTCTGCAGCATATTCGGTCGAGTTTGTCCTGCACAGAACTCGACCGACACCCTCACTGTAAAGATCAAAAGTCATCCAAAAATTACTCCAATTTAACAGAGTGTCTAAAATTGTGTGTTTCAAGTACAGTTAAAATTTGAGATCAATTGGATATACCAATAAAAAGATAAAATTCAATTACCACACTGCTATATCAATCTGCAAATGTGATCGGTCGAGTTTGAAACTCGACCGATAAACAGGTCATAACATTCTTCAAAAATTCTGATATTTTCCAATGTTGTTCACATTTGAGGTATCCAAATCATATCCAAATTTTAGCTAAATAATAGTTATACATAATATACTAAAAATCATTTATCGAGACACTATACTTATCAAATTTTGTATCCATGTATCATTAAAACCCTATTTTGGGCCGATTAGGGTCTATGCTTCTCAAACCCTAATTCTCAAGACAAAAGAACATTTAGACTTCTTATCATAGTTAAAACATCCTAATTGTGTTATCGTCATTAATTAGATTTCAAGAATGATTATTCCAATTAATCTTTGCAATTGTCTAGGTAAACCCTAGTTTACCAATTAAGCTCAGATGGGGTCGTAACAACTCCCCCCCCTTAGAATGTTTCATCCTCGAAACATAAACCTACAAGAAAGATAAATTCAAGGTTATTCTAAGATTCTAAGGCCTTCCATGTCATTATATTCTTGTATTTCATACCTGAATGTAGTTTTCAACATTAGATCTTTTAATTCTTTACTAAATCACAACATATTTCAAATAGTTCTCAATGATATCAAGCAAATTCTTTATGCCACAGTCAAACATAGAATGCAAAGATAAACCACCACGCTTTCGCTATGCAACTCTGATACTCTGATACAACTATCTCAACTTATGCGGCTCAGAAAGTTCTATTGTTCTGTATCACCTTTAAGTGACAAAAGCGAGTTCACCATGCTGTTTTAAACTTTAATAACGTGCTACTCAGATAGCAAAATAGTCTTGAGTTGAAAAACTAGGTTCAATAACAATTGTAAAGTATTACTCTTGGCATCCCCATTGGTTCATGGAAGCATTACTATCGCATTCCATACTATCCTCAGTATGAACCCACACATAAGTCAAGGTGTAACCATCAGGTTATATCATACTAGGGTTTCAACAACAGTAACAAAGTAATCCATGATTGTATTAGTCATTCAAGCTTTGTTCATACCCAGTTACCATCACTTAGTTAGATTAAAGCTAGGTATAACAAGATATACCTCATTAGGGTTACTTATCAACACAATTTGATTAACATCCCTTCTATTAATATGAGTGAGTAGGTAAAACTACCTTATTCAGGATATCCCTCCATGTCTGTGACGTCCCCGGATTTTCTAAAACTTAATCTGATGTGCGACGTCCAAATTGAAACCCTCACCTCAGTGAGAATCCCAATTTAAACATCCCACACAAGGCTAAGAAGAAGAAAATCAGAGGAAGTCAAAAGGAAACAATCAGTAGCACATGCACATGAATAATAATAAAACCATACACACATGTTCACCATTCAACATATAATTACAACATGAATTGTTACAACATTTGATATTACATATTGAACAGCAAATTATACATATACATGAGCTACAACTAAAACAACAGGATCTTAAGACAACAGGTCCACCTGTACATTAGCTCGCCATACAACTCTCACTATCCTGGATCTTCAAGAGCATAACCACAACCTAAACAAAAGATTACATGCGGTACACGTCAGCACAATATTTCATGAATATTGTACTGAGTACGCCTACGTGTCTTTTTATATACCTCTCATCATATCTTGGCAATAAGATAAAACTAATATATTATGTTTCAAGTGTTCATAGCCATAAGTATGGAAAATCAAGCAAGATATCATACAAGAACAAACATTTCATCCAATATCATATGCCAAGTATTTTACTATGCATATAGCACAAGCATATTGTATAATAAGCCAAGTAAGAGGTAATGGCGTACCTTCCAAAGAGACAGATCATTCTAATCATCACATATACTTCTGATGTCAACTATATCTTGGTCAACCCTGATTAAGACAAGACCATGTACTATTATCAGATTCTCATCCTATTATATCTCATCTTAACCCTAATTATATCCATATTAGGGTTTCACTTAGTTCATTAGGATATTCTCATTATTATATATATATACATTACTACTTATCTTATCTTCATCCTGATGCGGGATTTATGTTACTGATGTTATGTTCCAGATTAGGATACATAATCTGATTATCAGGTTCCATATCATTATTTATACATATCAACCCTAAGTTACATGTCTTAGTCATCTTAGGGTTTCATCACATGTTTCAAGGTTCATCTTCATATAACATAGACCTTATATGAATCTAACTGATATCTGAGTTACATATTAGCCTCACATTACTGATATGAAGGTATTCTGTAATTACCATGATTTATTGAGCATGCATGCATTTATTGTATATTAATTAAGGTTATTAGCCCGAATTAGCCATATTATGCAAATTACATGATTTCGTGCATCAACATCATCATCACTGACATCAGGTGCACTATAAGCATTATTATGGAGTTACTGACATTTTTCTATAATATTAGGTCTTCATTTATTATTTATTATCCATTAAACAAGAATTACACATCTTACATGATATTGCTGATATAAGTGCATAAAAAGACAGATATTATGCTTCCACTGCGTTCTACGCATTTTTCTGAGAATTTTGGTATATTATATGTATTTTTCTGATAAGCGAGCTATTTTCTACGAATTAAATAAGATCTGAGTATTTTGGATTAATTACCTTTATTGGACCAATCGCATGAGGCCACGTGGCCTGTTAGAGGCGCTGCTCGAGGACTCGCATGGTTCAGCTACGAGCCGATCGGTCTGATTTAAGTTAGCTGGTTTATTTCCACTGGACCCGGTCTCTCCTCTTCTTTCCCACGCGATCCCTCTCTCTCGCTTTCTTGGCCGATTCCCGCAACCGCATGCGTGAGCGCCGCCGCCCGCCAACACGAGCGCCGCCACCACACAGCCTCGGCCCCAGCGTGCGTCGCCACAAGCCTCCTCTTCGGTTGAGGGTTTAGAGCTGCAGGTCCTCTCAGCTAGGTTTCCATCACTGTCCGTGGCCGCCACCGTCTCCCGTTCTGCGTGGGGCTCCGCTCAGCGCCTCCGTCGGGCTTGAGTCTGCGGGCAAGCCGCCGCCGTAGCTGTAGGGTTCAGGCTCACTGCCTGGCTCTCCTCCGGTGTGGACTAGGCCCGATGTCCTCCTGCCCCAGGCTCGCCGCCGCTGCTACGAGCTCCGGCAAGCAAACGAGCACTGCCAGCCATCATCTTCCTCATGATCCCGTGTTCGGCAGACAGAGTCCCGAGCGGGAATCTAGTCTTCCACGAGGCACCGCCATGCACCCAAAGCTCTGGCGAGCGATCACCTGAGCCGCGGAACCTTCTGCCCATAGCTCCGCCTAGATCACCTCCTCTCTTCCGAGCTCTCTAGATAGCGGTCGGGGCATCCTACGTGTTGCTCAGGTCTAGTCGCCATGATTCAGAGCCACGAAGAGTGATCCTGAGGCCTGACCTTCCACCCTAAGCCGCCGCTCAAGGATGCTTCTGTACGGAGAAGAAAGGGTAAAAGTACCCCGGTTCATCCTCACACCTACTCTCGACTGCCGCCTCCGCAGGGGTGGATATTTGGTGGTTATTGTATGGCTGCTTCTGGCAGTTCCTCTCACGATGCTCCCCATATACGAAGAGTGTTGGATGACTGGTATAGATGGGGAGGTGGGACTCCCTTCTCATCTCGGTTCTACTCCCACGTTCTTAGAGCCACGACCATGCCTTTCGTCGCCACGTTAGTCAATCCAGTAACTGAAGTGAGAATCATGTCCATTAGTGTGCCTCATGTGTGGCTGAGATGGAGAATAGATAACCATGAATATGAGCACTTGTGTTCCTCACATCCGAATCACTTAATGGCTAGATAAGGGCTTCGCTTCCCACTCAAACTAGTTAGTTTCACGACATCAAAATCTTAGCCTAGATTAATACATCCAAAACTATATTCTTCAACTATTGTATATCCTACAATTTATTTCTCCAAAGTGGCACATATCTGGGTATATGAACCATGATATCAACATAAATCAATAACCAAACATTACCATAGCACTTATCATTCTTAATATAACTCAACATTCATGGATTCACTTATGTCCTTGGTTATTTAAAAGGTTCCAAAAGTCCACTCCATCACATCCTACACACCTTAAAAGAAATTCCGTCCTCGGAATTAAGCAAGAAAACCACTTTGTCACATCATATACATCTTAAAGGAACTTTCGTCCTCGAAAGTCAACCATACTCGTACTCCGAGGAAAACTACCCTGTCTTCATCCACATGTAGGCACTATTCTAAGTGTAACATATCCATAAAGGTTACATCATGACATATCTCATATGTTAGATTCTCTTCCTTATCTTTTGTCATGCATTAGGGTTCCCATAACATATTACCATGTTCTAAAGGAGTTAACCAAAGTTAACCCATTATATCAAGGTGTCAACGCCATTTTATCGAGCAAATTATTAGAACATGTTCAACGTTAACATATCACTTTTAGGAGGGAGTTAACTAAAGTTAACCCACTTAATCCATCTGGATCATATTAAGGTGCCATCATCATTATGTTGTGCTATCTGTCAAACTATATTTTTTCATCTTTATTAAGCATTAAGATTAACACCTCATGTAACATGTTTCATTCATATGAATTTATTTCATTACTCGAAATAAATTGATACATTTATTAGTGATTTCATCACAAGATTAACCAACAATATCACATTATCATCATTCTTCATGTATATGGTTAACCATGTATGCATTGACATCTATTAAAGCATCTCGAAGTTTCCATCATGCCATATATCACATCTTGATATTAGATTACATCTTACGTATATTATATCATGGTTGTGCTAAACAAACTTATACAAGTGGCTAATCACACATATATTAAAACTTTATCTAGTTCAGCTGAGGTTCTCCTAACCCATATCATGAGGGTAGAGCCATGCTCAGTCTCTCTGAGCTCACTCATCTCTATGAGTATCACATATGCACATGCTTTATTCTCCCTCCTTGGTTTAGGGTTTTCGAGTCTACCTCATTGGCACTAGCAAAAGCCTTACAAGATCTAGCCACATAAGCACAAACCAAAACACGCTACAACATACTCTTCATAGGTTCTAACCATGAAACATCATACCCAAAGCTCTCTTATATACACCACTAGATTTCCTATGTGGGAAACCACCAACCCGAGCATGAGGCTTCACATAAACTAACATAGATACCTCCTCCAGGGTCTTGGGCTCTCTCCCTCACCCGGATGGCAGGCACTCAAATAGATGTTCACATATGCACATGTTACCAGCCTCTCTCTGTCTCTAGGGTTTGGTCCTCCCAAGGACATCTAGGGTTCAACAAAACTATAGGAATCATACAGAAAGCAACTCAACTCAATCACTCAGGAGTAGTCTAGTTTAGGACATAACATATCACATATCTCATATTTCTCGTATCTTGGAGTTTAGGTTCTCTAACCTTCTCCCAACGGGTCTCACTCTCTCTGGAGTTAACCCTAAAACTGGTCCTAACACTAGAGGTCCCCCTTCATAAAAGAGATTGAGGCTCTTGCTGATTCACATCCTTGTCTCAGCTTAGCTTATCTTATCTCATTAAGCCTAGTTACTTACATCATAAAACTTATCTCAAATCCTCAAAACCGAACTTACATCCTCAAAGACAAACACAGATCATCACAACTATCTTACATCATCTATATATGACTTAGATCATATCATCAAACTTATTCTGTCTATCACATACTCCAAACAAGGCTCTAGACATCTAATCTAGAACTACTCTCTCTTCTAGACTGATGTCATTCACTTTCACTTAGGTTGCATGACCACCTCCTACTCGTACATCTGTGGGGACACATTTTTGTAATACATATACATAATAAAATATTGTATAGTTTTTCTCCGATAAAACAAGCGTCAGAGAAAACTATCGAGTTTCGATTCGTTTGGAATCAAAAACCAAAACCAGAAACGAGTGTCCCACACATAGTAGAGAGTCCAGTGTCATGAAAACTAGTGAAAAGGGTGAGAACATGGTGTAGACTAGTGTAGCTACTCTAGGCAACGAGCGCCATATGTCTAGGGTTTCTCTTCCCTTGATGCACGTCATTTCCAAATAGTGCAACGTCCCATACCGCTGCACTACAAGGAAAGAACGACATCTTAAGGACTTGCTACTCAACAAGCACCAGTCTAGACCTAGTTCTCGGACATCTAGGTGCTAACCTAGAGGCTAGGTCAGATCTAGTCTCTAAAAGACGACTAATCTAACCCTAAAGATTATTAAGTTCAAGGTTTTATTGTTTTGAGTTGCATAATGAGCAAATGTCAGGCTTTGCTATTGTTCATGCTCTGATACCACCTGTGACGTCCCCGGATTTTCTAAAACTTAATCTGATGTGCGACGTCCAAATTGAAACCCTCACCTCAGAGAGAATCCCAATTTAAACATCCCACACTAGGCTAAGAAGAAGAAAATCGAGGGAGTCAGAAGGAAACAATCAGTAGCACATGCACATGAACAATAATAAAACCATACACACATGTTCACCATTCAACATATAATTACAACATGAATTGTTACAACATTTGATATTACATATTGAACAGCAAACTATACATATACATGAGCTACAACTAAAACAACAGGATCTTAAGACAACAGGTCCACCTGTACATTAGCTCGCCATACAACTCTCACTATCCTAGATCTTCAAGAGCATAACCACAACCTAAACAGAAGATTACATGCGGTACATGTCAGCACAATATTTCATGAATATTGTACTGAGTACGCCTACGTGTCTTTTTATATACCTCTCATCATATCTTGGCAATAAGATAAAACTAATATATTATGTTTCAAGTGTTCATAGCCATAAGTATGGAAAATCAAGCAAGATATCATACAAGAACAAACATTTCATCCAATATCATATGCCAAGTATTTTACTATGCATATAGCACAAGCATATTGTATAATAAGCCAAGTAAGAGGTAATGGCGTACCTTCCAAAGAGACAGATCATTCTAATCATCACATATACTTCTGATGTCAACTATATCTTGGTCAACCCTGATTAAGACAAGACCATGTACTATTATCAGATTCTCATCCTATTATATCTCATCTTAACCCTAATTATATCCATATTAGGGTTTCACTTAGTTCATTAGGATATTCTCATTATTATATATATATATATATATATACATTACTACTTATCTTATCTTCATCCTGATGCGGGATTTATGTTACTAATGTTATGTTCCAGATTAGGATACATAATCTGATTATCAGGTTCCATATCATTATTTATACATATCAACCCTAAGTTACATGTCTTAGTCATCTTAGGGTTTCATCACATGTTTCAAGGTTCATCTTCATATAACATAGACCTTATATGAATCTAACTGATATCTGAGTTACATATTAGCCTCACATTACTGATATGAAGGTATTCTGTAATTACCATGATTTATTGAGCATGCATGCATTTATTGTATATTAATTAAGGTTATTAGCCCGAATTAGCCATATTATGCAAATTACATGATTTCGTGCATCAACATCATCATCACTGACATCAGGTGCACTATAAGCATTATTATGGAGTTACTGACATTTTTCTATAATATTAGGTCTTCATTTATTATTTATTATCCATTAAACAAGAATTACACATCTTACATGATATTGCTGATATAAGTGCATAAAAAGACAGATATTATGCTTCCACTGCGTTCTACGCATTTTTCTGAGAATTTTGGTATATTATATGTATTTTTCTGATAAGCGAGCTATTTTCTACGAATTAAATAAGATCTGAGTATTTTGGATTAATTACCTTTATTGGACCAATCGCATGAGGCCACGTGGCCTGTTAGAGGCGCTGCTCGAGGACTCGCATGGTTCAGCTACGAGCCGATCGGTCTGATTTAAGTTAGTTGGTTTATTTCCACTGGACCCGGTCTCTCCTCTTCTTTCCCACACGATCCCTCTCTCTCGCTTTCTTGGCCGATTCCCGCAACCGCATGCGTGAGCGCCGCCGCCCGCCAACACGAGCGCCGCCACCACACAGCCTCGGCCCCAGCGTGCGTCGCCACAAGCCTCCTCTTCGGTTGAGGGTTTAGAGCTGCAGGTCCTCTCAGCTAGGTTTCCATCACTGTCCGTGGCCGCCACCGTCTCCCGTTCTGCGTGGGGCTCCCGCTCAGCGCCTCCGTCGGGCTTGAGTCTGCGGGCAAGCCGCCGCCGTAGCTGTAGGGTTCAGGCTCACTGCCTGGCTCTCCTCCGGTGTGGACTAGGCCCGATGTCCTCCTGCCCCAGGCTCGCCGCCGCTGCTACGAGCTCCGGCAAGCAAACGAGCACTGCCAGCCATCATCTTCCTCATGATCCCGTGTTCGGCAGACAGAGTCCCGAGCGGGACTCTAGTCTTCCACGAGGCACTGCCATGCACCCAAAGCTCTGGCGAGCGATCACCTGAGCCGCGTAACCTTCTGCCCATAGCTCCGCCTAGATCACCTCCTCTCTTCCGAGCTCTCTAGATAGCGGTCGGGGCATCCTATGTGTTGCTCAGGTCTAGTCGCCATGATTCAGAGCCACGAAGAGTGATCCTGAGGCCTGACCTTCCACCCTAAGCCGCCGCTCATGGATGCTTCTGTACGGAGAAGAAAGGGTAAAAGTACCCCGGTTCATCCTCACACCTACTCTCGACTGCCGCCTCCGCAGGGGTGGATATTTGGTGGTTATTGTATGGCTGCTTCTGGCAGTTCCTCTCACGATGCTCCCCATATACGAAGAGTGTTGGATGACTGGTATAGATGGGGAGGTGGGACTCCCTTCTCATCTCGGTTCTACTCCCACGTTCTTAGAGCCACGACCATGCCTTTCGTCGCCACGTTAGTCAATCCAGTAACTGAAGTGAGAATCATGTCCATTAGTGTGCCTCATGCGTGGCTGAGATGGAGAATAGATAACCATGAATATGAGCACTTGTGTTCCTCACATCCGAATCACTTAATGGCTAGATAAGGGCTTCGCTTCCCACTCAAACTAGTTAGTTTCACGACATCAAAATCTTAGCCTAGATTAATACATCCAAAACTATATTCTTCAACTATTGTATATCCTACAATTTATTTCTCCAAAGTGGCACATATCTGGGTATATGAACCATGATATCAACATAAATCAATAACCAAACATTACCATAGCACTTATCATTCTTAATATAACTCAACATTCATGGATTCACTTATGTCCTTGGTTATTTAAAAGGTTCCAAAAGTCCACTCCATCACAATGTCTTCCATCATCATCCAAAATGTATCACCATATCACAAATACACAATACTAGGATGCATATCTGGTATGAATTACTACAACTATCATACACCTTTAATTAACATATAGCTTGCACAAATACACTGAAATCATACATAGAACCAACTTACATACCTTAGTATGCCTTCAACAAAGCATACTTCTAAAAAAAAATGAGTTCACATATTACACAAAACTAGTGTTTTCCTTTATCTCTCTCCTCATTCTTTACTACTTATGTTTTTCTACCTCTCCTTCTCATTTTGATCATATACAATAAACATCCCTAACATTAAAACATTCAAGGTAAGAATAGATTATTCATCATTCTTGCTATCACACAAGAATTTATTTCTTATCGCACTTCATCGTAATGTATGTCACTATTACATTCACTAGATGACCCTACCAAGGTAGTTATGCATCATATATGATTCATTTTCTTATCATTTCATTCCCAAGTAAGGGTTTCACATTTGAGACCCCAAAATTGAACCTCAGATATCAGTTTCAACTAATTCTTAGTTATTCTGATCTTGCCCATATGTTTCAACATCTTACGGTATGTACATTCTTACTCTGATGTGGGTCTAATTATTCAAATTCTATTCTTATTATACTATTGGTAGGATTCATTAGATCCTAGTAACGCATCCTGCCAACCGGACTAGGCCAAACCTGAAGTCCTGAAGCCAAGAACTACAAAGGATTACTCAACTCCTATTCATCTCAGAAGTGTGGAAGAAAACTTATCCACTAACAAAAGCTCATTCAAAGGTCAATTCTAGTCTACTTGTTACAAAGAATGAAATCAATAAATGCTACAACTGCATAGTGTACAACAGATATTAAAGACCCATATTTCAAAGTATTGAATATTTCAATTCAAACATATAAGAGCATTTCTATACATTTCCAACAAAAACAACATTATGAAATGTAAGTTCTATCTCCTTTTACATTTATGCTCTTAATTCTTGTTTCTTTTCTCGTTATCTAACCCTAACATTTCTAGGGTTCCTCTCTAGCCCATTCTTCCACTATATACCTGGCCAGGGTATACGTGAGAGAATAGACAGAGTAGCTTGTACTGGTTGATCCAAGTACTCAGATATCGGGCCAGGATATCCAAATACTCAAATCCCCAAAGCTAACATCAAGACATCTCCTATCTGCCACACTTATGACGCTAACTTACTAACTTAATGGTCCTTGACAACTCACCCTAAGCTCTGATACCAAGCTGTTACACCCTGATCTCACAATTTCCTCAAATCATGAGATTAGCGCATAAGATAGGATTTATATGTAATACAAAGAACACCCTTAACTTCTTTTTTTCTTTTTTTAAAACTCTTGTTTCTTCGCATTGAACCACATAAATCATTTTAACAAGGGAATTTGAACATTTCTTTTACTAAACAGACTTTAATAGTAAAGATACATGTATAAACATTCATGATGTCTCTCACACCTTATGCACATAAGACCTACTAATTAGCATACAATTTCAAAAGAGGAATAATATTACACATCGTAATTACAACTCTCTCTTATCTCTTACTGAGGACCTAGAGTGACAAGGACCGACTGACTCAACTAATCTTGTACTTAACTCTTGTGGAAGATCTACACTGATGCTCTGACCATCTTCAAGTCCACGCGGTTAACCCTAAAATGTTTGAGTAGAGGGGTGAGCCTACTCGCTCAGTGAATGAGTACTTCAAAGAAACAGTCTAAGGCACTAATGTGATTACAGATATAACTTTGAGTAAACGATATGAAATTTAACAACAATAAATACTACACTGAGCAGTTCTAAAACAATATAATTGAAATAACAAAGAATGTAAATATTGCATCCAAAGAATAACTACTAGAAGACTATGCTCTAGTCTTCCTTAACTCTTTCATTTATAAGGAACTCTGTGAACCTATATGATCATATTTTAACTTATGCCCCAAACATATGCAGTGCACTCTGCATATGAAGATCTGTAGCGAACTACGATCCCACCATACAAGACTTAGCGACACACCCGGGAAATGCTAAGTCTGACTTCTCGTCCTGGTCTGCACAGGACTCTCAGGCTCACAAGGGCCTCACTGCACTAACTCTGAGTGCTCTGGACTCCTCCCGCAACCTGTAGTGCACAGTCGGAGGGTCTCTAAGTCTCCGATGCCTGGGCGTATCCCCAGGGCTGACCGGGACATTCTCTCGGATCTTCGATGCCTGAGCCTATCCCCAGGGCTGACCAGGATCCTACCTCTCAGACTTCGTGTCACCGAGACATTCGGTATTTGTTGGACACGAGTCTCCGATGCCTGGGCGTATCCCCAGGGCTGACCGTTTTACCCCAAAGGTACAGACCGCGCAATGGGGTTCTACGGTGTTGGGGCACCTAAGTCTATTAACTGATTAACATATAAACACTTAAACAGGAATATCACATTTCATTATTATTTCACATTCTGAACATCATATGAAAACACATATACATCATTTGTCATCTTTAAACATGACTCAGTAACATCCCTTTCTAGGGCATGTCATATCTCATCACCTGCAATTTACGAGATATGTATTGAAAATAAGAAACCCTACAGTATGTAGATATCAACTCAGAGAGAACAAGAATATAAAGTTAAATTCACTAGAAACATACAATTCAACAGTTAAGCATCACCACATCTCATATAGAGACCTTTCATATCACCATAACATGGTTCATTGAACACCCTATCCTTAGGGTTTCATTTGCCTTATTCATTCATCACATGCCAACACCCTACTCTTAGGGTTTCATTCGCCTCATTCACCTTTTCATTTGCCTCATTCACTTGTTATATGGCTCTCATAAGGATTTCATAGGATATAAGCATTCACTAAATAAAGATTGTTTTCAACAAATCATATACAACCAATATAGATATGAAACCATGGAAATTTAACTAAATTTAGGTTTTCCATACCATTCACTGAGATATCATGTATCAAGAATAAAATTCAATTAAGATAACCCATGAGGTACATCCTAACCACTTATAGGATTACTAGTCCTCTTTATTTAACTTTGATCTTTAAGTGTTCAATTAGGGTTTGCTCCAACACGGTCGTGGTGTCACCCCACGGCCGTGGCACAGGTCATTCGAGCTTAAACTAGTGAAATCAAAGTCATAGACTTAGTGACGAATCCCAAAGGTTTTAGATATTGAAATATAATAGCCTTAAGCTTGATTGAGAGCATTTAGACCTAGGTTTGGTTTAAGTCTAGATATCTCTTCAATTGGATTACAACTCTAGTGAGATCTCAGTATGGTTAAACCCTAATTACATAATACAATATAAATCTGAAAGGCATTCTTTCTAGAATGTGTTGTATACATTTCTAATATGATTCTATCATCAGAGAGTCGTTCAAACAGAGAAGGAGCCCATTTCATATCAAATTGCAACTACACAGAACAAATGGACATTCAGGGTTTAGAATCACATACTAAGCAATTAGGGATTTGGATGCTATAATCAAATTTCGTGCATTACACTGTTTGAAGGAAGAACCCACTCACCCTAAGGTGTGAAAACACCTCAAAACTGCAGCTCAACTCAGGGGATCTCGAACTCATATCAAATCCCTAGCAAATCTCCCAATTCTTCTTCCATTCAACTCAGAAACCTTGAAAATGAGGGATTATGAAAAAAGGGTGAGAAAAGAGAGAATTTCGACATCATCTTGGATCAAATCAGAGAATGGACGGAATATTGACATGAGAGAGAATATTCACCATAAAAGTCTATGCAAAGAATCCAAACTTACTTGATTTCACCATTCCTCGGACCGCAAAACCCTAGGTCGGCAATTCCTCCTCTTTCTCCACTCAAGCCCTAACTCTCCCTCTCTCTCTAGATTTTCATTTCTCTGGGGTGGATGACGAAGAATGAGAGCTGTGTGTGTGTTTGGTCGATCATATAAGTCAATTTGAGCTGATTGGGTCAATTGCATATTGACCCAACACTCAACTTTAATTATATTGGCTGAATATTCAGTTTCACAATAGTTTCTGTAATTCGCCTACTGAATAGCTAACAGAAGCTCCACAAATTCTGGAAATTTTATATGTTATACCTATTGAAGTTTCAGACCTCCAGTAAAAATTTCAGATCATTTCTAGATACAAATAAATAATTAAAAATCAAAAAGTGCACTGCTATATTGCAGTCTGCAGCATATTCGGTCGAGTTTGTCCTGCACAGAACTCGACCGACACCCTCACTGTAAAGATCAAAAATCATCCAAAAATTATGCCAATTTAAAAGAGTGTCTAAAATTGTGTTTTTCAAGCACAATTAAAATTTGAGATCAATTGGATATACCAATAAAAAGATAAAATTTATTTACCACACTGCTATATCAATCTAAAAATGTGATCGGTCGAGTTTGAAACTCGACCGATAAACAGGTCAGAAAATTCTTCAAAAATTCTGATATTTTCCAATGTTGTTCACATTTGAGGTATCCAAATCATAACCAAATTTGAGCTAAATCAGAGTTACACATAATATACTAAAAATCATTTATCAAGACACTATACTTATCAAATTTTGTATCCATGTATCATTAAAACCCTATTTTGGGCCGATTAGGGTCTATGCTTCTCAAACCCTAATTCTCAAGACAAAAGAACATTTAGACTTCTTATCATAGTTAAAACATCTTAATTGTGTTATCGTCATTAATTAGATTTCAAGAATGATTATTCCAATTAATCTTTGCAATTGTCTAGGTAAACCCTAGTTTACCAATTAAGCTCAGATGGGGTCGTAACAACTCCCCCCCCCTTAGAATGTTTCATCCTCGAAACATAAACCTACAAGAAAGATACATTCAAGGTTATTCTAAGCTTCTAAAGCCTTCCATGTCATTATATTCTTGTATTTCATACCTGAATGTAGTTTTCAACATTAGATCTTTTAATTCTTTACTAAATCACAACATATTTCAAATAGTTCTCAATGATATCAAGCAAATTCTTTATGCCACAGTCAAACATAGAATGCAAAGATAAACCACCACGCTTTCACTGCGCAACTCTGATACTCTGATACAACTATCTCAACTTATGCGGCTCAGAAAATTCTATTGTTCTGTATCACCTTTAAGTGACAAAAGCGAGTTCACCATGCTGTTTTAAACTTTAATAACGTGCTACTCAGATAGCAAAACAGTCTTGAGTTGAAAAACTAGGTTCAATAACAATTGTAAAGTATTACTCTTGGCATCCCCATTGGTTCATGGAAGCATTACTATCGCATTCCATACTATCCTCAGTATGAACCCACACATAAGTCAAGGTGTAACCATCAGGTTATATCATACTAGGGTTTCAACAACAGTAACAAAGTAATCCACGATTGTATTAGTCATTCAAGCTTTGTTCATACCCAGTTACCATCACTTAGTTATATTAAAGCTAGGTATAACAAGATATACCTCATTAGGGTTACTTATCAACACAATTTGATTAACATCCCTTCTATTAATATGAGTGAGTAGGTATAACTACCTTATTCAGGATATCCCTCCATGTCTTCCATCATCATCCAAACTGTATCACCATATCACAAATACACAATACTAGGATGCATATCTGGTATGAATTACTAAAACTATCATACACCTTTAATTAACATATAGCTTGCACAAATACATTGAAATCATACATAGAACCAACTTACATACCTTAGTATGCCTTCAACAAAGCATACTTCTAAAAAACAATGAGTTCACATATTACACAAAACTAGTGTTTTCCTTTATCTCTCTCCTCATTCTTTACTACTTATGTTTTGCTACCTCTCCTTCTCATTTTGATCATATACAATAAACATCCCTAACATTAAAACATTCAAGAATAGATTATTCATCATTCTTGCTATCACACAAGAATTTATTTCTTATCGCACTTCATCGTAATGTATGTCACTATTACATTCACTAGATGACCCTACCAAGGTAGTTATGCATCATATATGATTCATTTTCTTATCATTTCATTCCCAAGTAAGGGTTTCACATTTGAGACCCCAAAATTGAACCTCAGATATCAGTTTCAACTAATTCTTAGTTGTTCTGATCTTGCCCATATGTTTCAACATCTTACGGTATGTACATTCTTACTCTGATGTGGGTCTAATTATTCAAATTCTATTCTTATTATACTATTGATAGGATTCATTAGATCCTAGTAACGCATCCTGCCAACCGGACCAGGACAAACCTGAAGTCCTGAAGCCAAGAACTACAAAGGATTACTCAACTCCTATTCATCTCAGAAGTGTGGAAGAAAACTTATCCACTAACAAAAGCTCATTCAAAGGTCAATTCTAGTCTACTTGTTACAAAGAATGAAATCAATAAATGCTACAACTGCATAGTGTACAACAGATATTAAAGACCCATATTTCAAAGTATTGAATATTTCAATTCAAACATATAAGAGCATTTCTATACATTTCCAACAAAAACAACATTATGAAATGTAAGTTCTATCTCCTTTTACATTTATGCTCTTAATTCTTGTTTCTTTTCTCGTTATCTAACCCTAACATTTCTAGGGTTCCTCTCTAGCCCATTCTTCCACTGTATACCTGGCCAGGGTATACGTGAGAGAATAGACAGAGTAGCTTGTACTGGTTGATCCAAGTACTCAGATATCGGGCCAGGATATCCAAATACTCAAATCCCCAAAGCTAACATCAAGACATCTCCTATCTGCCACAATTATGACGCTAACTTACTAACTTAATGGTCCTTGACAACTCACCCTAAGCTCTGATACCAAGTTGTTACACCCCGATCTCACAATTTCCTCAAATCATGAGATTAGGGCATAAGATAGGATTTATATGTAATACAAAGAACACCCTTAACTTTTTTTTCTTTCTTTAAAACTCTTGTTTCTTCGCATTGAACCACATAAATCATTTTAACAAGGGAATCTGAACATTTCTTATACTAAACAGACTTTAATAGTAAAGATACATGTATAAACAGTCATGATGTCTCTCACACCTTATGCACATAAGACCTACTAATTAGCATACAATTTCAAAAGAGGAATAATATTACACACCGTAATTACAACTTTCTCTCTTATCTCTTACTGAGGACCTAGAGTGAAAAGGACCGACTGACTCAACTAATCGTGTACTTAACTCTTGTGGAAGATCTACACTGATGCTCTGACCATCTTCAAGTCCACACGGTTAACCCTAAAATGTTTGAGTAGAGGGGTGATCCTACTCGCTCAGTGAATGAGTACTTCAAATAAACAATCTAAGGCACTAATGTGATTACAGATATAACTTTGAGTAAACGATATGAAATTTAACAACAATAAATACTACACTGAGCAATTCTAAAACAATATAATTGAAATAACAAAGAATGTAAATATTGCATCCAAAGAATAACTACTAGAAGACTATGCTCTAGTCTTCCTTAACTCTTTCATTTATAAGGAACTCTGTGAACCTATATGATCATATTTTAACTTATGCCCCAAACATATGCAGCGCACTCTGCATATGAAGATCTGTAGCGAACTACGATCCCACCGTACAAGACTTAGCGACACACCCGGGAAATGCTAAGTCTCACTTCTCGTCCTGGTCTGCACAGGACTCTCAGGCTCACAAGGGCCTCACTGCACTAACTCTGAGTGCTCTGGACTCCTCCCGCAACCTATAGTGCACAGTCGGAGAGTCTCTAAGTCTCCGATGCCTGGGCGTATCCCCAGGGCTGACCGGGACATTCTCTCAGATCTCCGATGCCTGGGCGTATCCCCAGGGCTGACCGGGATCCTACCTCTCAGATTTCGTGTCACCGAGACATTCGGTATTTGTTGGACACGAGTCTCCGATGCCTGGGCGTATCCCCAGGGCTGACCGTTTTACCCCAAAGGTACATACCGCGCAATGGGGTTCTACGGTGTTGGGGCACCTAAGTCTATTAAATGATTAACATATAAATACTTAAACAGGAATATCACATTTCATACTTATTTCACATTCTGAACATCATTTGAAAACACATATATATCATTTGTCATCTTTAAACATGACTCAGTAACATCCCTTTCTAGGGCATGTCATATCTCATCACCTGCAATTTATGAGATATGTATTGAAAATAAGAAGCCCTGCAGTATGTAGATATCAACTCAGAGAGAACAAGCATATAAATTTAAATGCACTAGAAACATACAATTCAACAGTTAAGCATCACCACATCTCATATTGAGACCTTTCATATCACCATAACATGATTCATTGAACACCCTATCCTTAGGGTTTCATTTGCCTTATTCATTCATCACATGCCAACACCCTACTCTTAGGGTTTCATTCGCCTCATTCACCTTTTCATTTGCCTCATTCACTTGTCATATGGCTCTCATAAGGATTTCATAGGATATAAGCATTCACTAAATAAAGATTGTTTTCAACAAATCATATACAACCAATATAGATATGAAACCATGGAAATTTAACTAAATTTAGGTTTTCCATACCATTCACTGAGATATCATGTATCAAGAATAAAATTCAATTAAGATAACCCATGAGGTACATCCTAACCACTTATAGGATTACTAGTCCTCTTTATTTAACTTTGATCTTTAAGTGTTCAATTAGGGTTTGCTCCAACACGGTCGTGGTGTCACCCCACGGCCGTGGCACAGTCGCCTCACCACGGTCGTGGCACAGTTCATTCAAGCTTAAACTAGTGAAATCAAAGTCATAGACTTAGTGATGAATCCCAAAGGTTTTAGATATTGAAATATAATATCCTTAAGCTTGATTGAGAGCATTTAGACCTAGGTTTGGTTTAAGTCTAGATATCTCTTCAATTGGATTACAACTCTAGTGAGATCTCAGTTAGGTTAAACCCTAATTACATCATACAATATAAATCCAAAAGGCATTCTTTCTAGAATGTGTTGTATACATTTCTAATATGATTCTATCATCAGAGAGTCGTTCAAACAGAGAAGGAGCCCATTTCATATCAAATTGCAACTACACAGAACAAATGGACATTCAGGGTTTAGAATCACATACTAAGCAATTAGGGATTTGGATGCTATAATCAAATTTCGTGCATTACATTGTTTGAAGGAAGAACCCACTCACCCTAAGGTGTGAAAACACCTCAAAACTGCAGCTCAACTCAGGGTATCTCAAACTCATATCAAATCCCTAGCAAATCTCCCAATTCTTCTTCCATTCAACTCAGAAACCTTGAAAATGAGGGATTATGAAAAAAGGGTGAGAAAAGAGGGAATTTCAACATAATCTTGGATAAAATCAGAGCATGGACGGAATCTTGACATGAGAGAGAAGATTCACCATAAAAGTCTATGCAAAGAATCCAAACTTACTTGATTTCACCATTCCTCGGACCGCAAAACCCTAGGTCGGCAATTCCTCCTCTTTCTCCACTCAAGCCCTAACTCTCCCTCTCTCTGGATTTTCGTTTCTCTGGGGTAGATGAAGAAGAATGAGAGGTGTGTGTGTGTGTGGTCGATCATATAAGTCAATTTGAGCTGCTTGGGTCAATTGCATATTGACCCAACACTCAACTTTAATTATATTGGCTGAATATTCAGTTTCACAATAGTTTCTGTAATTCGCCTACTGAATAGCTAACAGAAGCTCCAAAAATTCTGGAAATTTTATATGTTATACCTAATGAATTTTCAGACCTGCAGTAAAAATTTGAGATCATTTCTAGTTACAAATAAATAATTAAAAATCAAACAGTGCACTGCTATATTGCAGTCTGAAGCATATTCGGTCGAGTTTGTCCTGCACAGAACTCGACCGACACCCTCACTGCAGAGTGTCTAAAATTGTGTTTTTCAAGCACAGTTAAAATTTTAGATCAATTGGATATACCAATAAAAATATAAAATTCAATTACCACACTGCTATATCAATCTGAAAATGTGATCGGTCAAGTTTGAAACTCGACCGATAAACATGTCAGAACATTCTTCAAAAATTCTGATATTTTCCAATGTTGTTCACATTTGAGGTATCCAAATCATATCCATATTTTAGCTAAATCAGAGTTACACATAATATACTAAAAATAATTTATCGAGACACTATACTTATCAAATTTTGTATCCATGTATCATTAAAACCCTATTTTGGGCCGATTAGGGTCTATGCTTCTCAAACCCTAATTCTCAAGACAAAAGAACATTTAGACTTCTTATCATAGTTAAAACATCCTAATTATGTTATCGTCATTAATTAGATTTCAAGAATGATTATTCCAATTAATCTTTGCAATTGTCTAGGTAAACCCTAGTTTACCAATTAAGCTCAGATGGGGTCGTAACATGCATTCTTCTTCCTCTCCTCCAAATGAGGTTCCTGCTTTCTGATCCAATTTTTGTGCAAGCCTATCCATCTTATCTTTCAATATTGTGATCTCTCTGGAATCTCCAACATTTTTGATGATTGTTGGAAATTCTCTCTCTTCACCCCATGATTGATTCTTGGCCATGTTCTTCAAAATTTCATGATACCTGGATGCCTTGTTGTTGAGAAAAAATCATGCCCCTGCACTGTCAAGGGTGATTCTCTCCCCCTCGTGTAATAGAATGTCTTTGCATGGCCATAAAGTCCAATCCTGTAATGAGGGGCCTTCCTCAATATATTTTAGAATTTCTCCCAAGACTATGAATAAACTCATCTGCATACTGCCTAAAGTTATAGATCTACTCAACCAGGTCCTGTGTCTTTTGTGGAGGAAATACCTTTTGAAAAATGCATCTATCATTTCCTCCCAGGTCGAGATGGATTCTAATAGAAGGCTTAAGAAGCAAGCCTTTGCCTTATCTGCCAACAAGTATGAGAATAACTTCATATATATAATTTTCATTGGTACCCTTCCAATGTTTAGCATATCACAACTCTCCAAAAAATTATTAATGTGAGCCATAGGGTCCTCCACACAGTGACCATGGAATGATTGACATTTTATGAGTTCCACGAGCCATGGATCTATTTTGTAGCTGCTCACATTATTTTCCTACTTTACAATTGGTCGTAACTGTGTTGTGGCTAATGAAACCTTCATATAATCCCATAGAGTCTGTTCCCCAAATTTAGCTCCAACTTGCTCTTTTTGCATTAGGACCTTCTACTCCTACCATTTCTTTCTATGCCTATGGCGATGGAGTATGGAGAAATCATTCTACTGAACTAGCGTACTCTTTTTCCCTACAAAAAAGTTCTTTCGGGATTATAGCCTACAGAGTTGATTCTCTATAGTCAATGGTTCTAGTCTAAACCATACACTAGCACCTAAAAATGCATCAGTCATGAGTGAGAATGCATACTGGGGGATTGTTAATAGAATATTTTTCAATTATGCATGTTTCAAAGAAATAACAACTAAAATGAAAATAAAAGAAAAGGGATGGCCAACAATGGCCAATCACAACACTAGTAGTGCTAGAGTTACTGTTTCTCCATCACTTGTTCCAAAAACTTGACACATTGTAACTATACGTATAAAACACAAGTGTACACGTTGAGTAGTATAAACCTATGATGCCCGAAAGTCAAACTCAGGGAAATATGAATCCAAAAACTACCACTAACTATTACTTGATTAGCTAGACCTAGTGTAAAAGTAATTAATTGTTTGATTAAACTAATTGCAAGAATTGAAATCTAAGTTAAGTGGATTGTGATCACAATTGGATGGATTCCCTAGGAATTTAGTTTCACCACAACTTACACTATAATTAACTCCAATTCATTGATAACTACTTATCCTTAATCCTGGACAAGGGACTTGTGACAAGTATTACCTACTCATGCAGCGTAATATCCTACCTATACTAAAACAAAGCCTACTCACATAGCGATTTAAGGGTTATATATGCACATTATTGATATTTCTCGACTATTCCCTTCATAGTTTTAGGCCCTATCATGAGGCATGATATTAACCATGTAATTCTATGAATCTTCCAGCCCTTAATCCCTTTCATGAAGCAATTAATAGTCTAACTAATTATTTGTGGTGATCAAGCACACAATTCATTAAGAGATCATAGAATTATGTCTAGATTCAGGAAAAAATATATATTAATTCATCAAAGTCAATTACAATGCATAATCATGCAACTCCTAGGTCCTAAGTAACAAAGGGAATTAGGCATGTATGATTTCTATTGTCATATGCATGGAAGAAAAGAACAAAAATGTAGGAAACATGAGAAAACTAATGTAAATCCTAGAGAAACTCGTCCAGATGATTTCTTCTGGCTAGCATATTGATATGTAGTGTTCCAAATACAAATCCTATAGTGTTCCAACTAAAAATCCACTCTCCGAAAGTGCCTAAATTACTTGGGATGTGGTTGTCTCCTTCTTCGTCTCCTCTCCCAGATATCTGATTAGTTGAAATAGACCGACACATGATAGATAGGTCTGGCCAAACTCCCTTTAAGTCATAAGTGGACTTTGACAGTCATTAAGTCTCGACTGTCAAATCTGGCATAATCTAAAACATGTAATGATCACGACGAGTCAGTACCACCAACAGGAAGTCAGTGCCACTGAGTCTCAGACTGCCTTGAAACCCTTACTGAATGTTGATACTATTAACATTGCAGTCGATATCACTAAATTGCTAATTTGCGGATCCTAGATTCTCTTGTTGAGTAATGCCAGTACCACTGATTCGATGGTCGGTAGCTCTAAGTTAATAAATCCATCCATGTTGTGTCTGGATCATCATTCGGTAGCACTGACTTGTAATTTTGGTATGTCAGGTGCTGACTCAGTAGCACTGAGTCTCATCTTGGTAGCACCAAGATTTATTTGATCAACCTGTTGGATTTTCATCTCAAATGGTACCACTAATGCTGTTGTCGGTAGTACCGAGCTGCCTTATAAGTGCTTCAATTACCTGAAATGTGGAAACACCATCATAAGTCCAAATAAAATATAGAAATTGACATAATTAGGTAAAATCACTTAATATTTGATGCAATCATACTTCACATGCTAATAATGATTAAAAAAAATTATACACAATGTCAAAATGAGCAGTAGTGCACAAAATACATAGAAAACTAGCCTGTGAAAAGCAGGTAAAAATTTAGTGCATCACCAATCATAGGTAGAAATAAAGGAGTGTCCAATTTAGAATTCCCATATTAGTGTAGCTATGTTGAGGAAGGAATTATAGTCTACATAAAATTAGAATATATTTGTTGTAGTGTCCTACCAAATTTTATTACATCATCATTCAAGAAAATATTTGGAGATTGTTGAGCTATCTTTGAATAGTTCCACATCCACAACTCATAGAGGTTCTCTTTCAAATGCATATAGAACCATCAAAGAGGTAATGCTAGATAATGAGAAACAAAGCAAGTAGAAGGAAGGTTGTATTTTGTTTTTCATTATTTCTTTATTTTGTGTGTATGACTGTTGAAAAATTCAACTCATCAACTAGATCTTAGTTGATATGTCAAGGTATTGTCCATGTAACAAGGTTTCAAAGGGATCAATAATCATAAAAGGATGCAATGATGTACTGGACATGTCTCCATGGATATGGACCATTCATGTGTTGTTATATATAATGGAGCATGGATGATCCACATTAACTACCACAAGTGGTCTTTGTTAAATCAACTCTATCAATCTAATAACACATATTTTGAGGATAAAACAACAATTTTGGCATCAAGCTCCATACTTGATTTCATAGATCAAGCTCTATAGGCAGTTAGACTCAAACCCTACTTGAGGCAAGGAGAAAAATAGTGAGTTGTGAAGTTCTTGTCTTCTATATTTTCGAAAGATAAACACTTAATGGAGAACCTAGTATGTACATATCATCATTTTTCACTTGCGTTTGATCATGGTAAGGGACACAAAAAAACTCACATTGGGTTTCAGGATAATCATGATCGAACTGATGACTTCCACCACATCAAGGTGACACTCTACTACCAAGTTATACATCTACAGACATGACCCTATGAAAGGGTCTATGAAATGTCAATTGACGTTGGACAACTTAATACATGATGCTTAAATGGAAAGGGTGGTTTCTAACTCTTAGAACATAGTTTATAATTCTTTAGTATGTTGCATCTATCCCAACATTAAATTAAAGGGATCATTGAATGCATTATGTAGAAATATGCCAAGTAGCATGCTTATGTAAATGGCACACATATATGTACGTCGTTGCCAAAGAAATTTGCATTTGTGTTTCTTGGCCTTTTAAAGATAAATTGATGTCGTACTTTACACTCCATTTTAAGGGGTAATTTGATTAAAGTGCCTTCTTATCAATTTGTAATTATAGTCGTAGTTGCCATTTTCAAGATGAAAGAGAATGAGGACCTCATATATAAAGGGTTGAGTTGTTGTATCCCACTTTCAAATTCCAAGGAAGTTGAAAAATCTATAGGGAAGCACTTAATAAATTTATAAGTGTTGCATATATACATAATATAAGATAAAGAACTTGACTAATTGATATTCATTTATGTGAGGAGGAAATCTGGACTACAAAGATCACATCTCATATAATGTGTAATATGAATTTTCTTACTATGAGGATATGGATTAAGTGTCGTATATTTGTTCTTTTTGTCCTGATCTCTGCATCAGTTGACCACTGTGAAGTAGAGGGATGAAATGTATACTATATACCTTTTTATGGGAGAATCCATTCTCCTTGCTATTTGATTTGTATAATATGGCATAAGTCATTGAAATTTCTCATCACCTACAATGCTAATGCTATCTTACATAATATTTCACATTTAAAAGTCTTCATAGTTTAATATTTATGGGCTTGCAATTTATTTAACTAGTCGAACCTAGATGGAGAACTTGATAATGGATTGATCCATTTGGAAAGTCAATGTGAAATATCCTCAAAATAGTTGTAAGAATGTTGTTTTGATGCATTTATAAGATGCATATATGCTTTTTAAGTTAAATTAGTGTATGCTATGTATTCGTGTTGTATTGAAACACAACATTGAAAATGCTTAAGAGCCAAAGAAACAAACAAGTTATGCAAAAGCAAGAGACAAGTGATATTATATGTTTGGGTTAGCATTATGTTTTATGTGTATATATGATTAAACTTTTTTACCTCAGTTCTATCATTAGAACTGTGATTCTAGCTCTCTCTCTCTCTCTCTCTCTCTCTATATATATATATATATATATATATATATGCATAAATTTATATACAAAGAAGTTATGTAGAAGTAAGAGATAAGTGATTCTATATGTTTGAGTTAGCATTATGCTTTATGTGTGTGTATATATATGCATATATATATGTATATATATATACATATATACATATATATACATATATACATAAATATATATATATATACATATATACACACACACACCCACGCACACACATGAGTATGTGCTACATGTTAGCAACCATTATTTGGTTCCCTAAACAACCAAATAAGGTCTATTGCATCAATAACAAGATGAGCAACATGAAGACTCAAACATTACTGGATAACGTCAAAAATGAAAAATAACCACAACAACAACGCGGCGATGACAATGATGATGATGAGATTGCATCTGATCATATTGCATGGAACATAAATATTCAACATGAAGTGTTATTTTAAATTGCTGGATTTTAACTATGAGCAAAAGATAACCCTGAAGTAGGAGAAGGGTGAATACTTGGAGACCTAAAAAAAGAGGAGTTAATACTTTTGTTTGATGATTTGTAGACATACATTTTTGTTAACCTTAAGTATATTAGTTATGAATACATGTCTATTCCATACATTTTGTTCGTGGACAGTTTATTATTGTTTGACTTCCATGTCAAAATCGGTAAAAAAGTGAAAAACATATAATGTTTCAAAGAGGTAGAAATCGGGTGATGCACCCACAATTTTTCATCACAAGGGAGACACACTACATAAGCATCCACGTCATTGTTGTGATAGTTTGATATAGTTGTTCCTCAACTCCACCATGTTCCCGAACAGAGACCCAACACCATTTTCACGACAACCGAGCTTGTTAACTCATTCAATATCCAAAGCCGATGAATAAAATTTAGGTTTTTATATTGTTACATGCAACAACGATAGATGCAATGAATTAACAATCACATGCCAGATCCAGATAAGAAGAAGAAGAATAAACAATGCAGGAGAAAGTAAACTGAGTTGGGAAGCTGACCAGATCATTTGTTGAAAAACAAGCACATTTTACTCAAAGAAATTAGCGCCGCACAATCCTCTAGGACATTCGTCATTATCCCACTCGATCCGGTCACAAACCTAAAGAGAAGCATCACATTTGCACAGACAGCAAACGTTGTAGATGAACAGATGCACCATAACCAATGCAGCCCAACAACTGTAAGAACCATCACCTGTCAGGTTGCGTCTTGAAGGAAGAAGGTGAACAACTTTGTCGCTTCCAGGAGAGAGATCTCCAAGAGACAAGCAGGAGCGACGATGACAGACTCTAAGATTAGGGCTCACAAAACACTCGCATGAACGGATGACAGCTATGTTCGAAAGAGATGGTTAACCCTAATGACCGGAGGCCTATTTATAGCCTTACATGCCCTACTAATCCTATTCCTGTTAAGATGTGACCACTCGATTGCTCTTGTACATATTACATAAAATTTCACAAAAGAGACACTTTCTAGTTAGCATTAATAAATCCGAATAGGAAAGAAATAATTAATTAAATGAGTAATTAATTATGTAGTTGTATCCTAGTACAAAAAGAAGGTGGAAGGCGGAAGACATTCTCCACAATCCAAAATCTACAATCCACAATCCACAATCCACAAGCCATAAGCCTGAGCCCGTACCCTGTCCGGCCCGGCTAGGCCAGGCAAGGCGAGGCATGGTGTGGCATGAGCGTGTGTGTCGTGGTCACCACCCCCACTAAGGAGGTGAGCATACCTTCCTCCTATTACCCCTTGGACACTAGTGCCCCATGTGATCCTACATATAAGGACCACAAAAGTTCTAGGAGTGAGCAATATGGGATAAAACTTATTTGCCATTTGCATTAGAGACAAAACTACTTTTCTCACATGTACTAGTTGCACTACATTGGGCTTAACCCATGCTAGAACCATGGCTATAGCAGCCATTTCTCTAACAATCCCCCACAAAGTCCAATGTGTAGTGTGCTCTATCATTTAGTCCTCCATATTGTGCTTTCAGCAGATACCTTTCGATTTGAATCTACCTAAGTTATCCAAGTTTGACTTCCGTAGGAACTAGGTGAATAAAAGTCTTGAACTTGAACCTTGGGTACAAGAGTATAGGTTGGTAACAACACAATAAAGACATGGTAGAAAAGAAAACAATGCATTAAGGCCATGCATATAAAAAGTATATCATGATTGATATTAGAGAACAACCCAACTATCTTATTGCGGCCTACACAAAATCAATCACTTAGTTGGAGTCTCTAAGGATGTACTACTAGCATCCTGTCCTAAGACTTGACACCATTCAGAGACTAATCTCTTACTAACTTGCAGTCATGACACTAATAGATTTCCAGGAGATAGACACACAGATGCTAGAAGCATCAAACAAGAATACATGGTGTCATTTGATTCACCTGGCAGCTTGTTATTACCACATTGAACCCAATTTGTGGGATCTCCACTCTTTTGAGTTGGGTTGCTACTGCCTTCAAATCTATTGCGGTTTCAGTCCCATCCCCAACCTAGATTTTTCCACTAAAGCCAAGGTAAGCCCTTTAGTGAAAGGATCAACTGTATTATCTTTGGTACTGACATAGTCCACAACTACGACCCCATTAGACACTAACTCCATTATAGATTTCAATCTGACTTGGATGTGTCTACGTTGTTTTTTATTGTACTTGGAACTCTTTATCTTAGCAATAGTTGTAGTTCTATCACAGTGAACTGAAATTGCAGGAAGCAGCTTCGTTACCATAGGTAAACTGGACATAAGTCCATGTATCCATTCAACTTCCAATCTAGTTTCATCTAAAGCACATAACTTTGCTTCAAAAGTGGACCGAGACAATATGGAATGTTTCTTAGACCTCCAGAAAATAGCTCCTCGTCCCAATAGGAATACATATCCTGAGACACCATTACTCCCAAAATTCATGGAAATCCAGCTTGCATCACTATATCCTTCGACTATAGAAGGATGTTTACCATAATGTAGCCCAAGGGAACAAGTTCCCTTGATATACCTCAGAACCCTGTCAAGAGCTTCCCAATGGGTCTTATCGGGACAACTGGTGTATTTACTTAACTTGCTCACAACAATTGCAATGTCTCGACGTGTGCAGTTCATAAGATACATCAAACTTTCGATAATTTGAGAGTATCATAATTGAGACACTGGAACCCCTGTCTCATTCTTAAATAAGGTCTTGGATGAATCATATGGAGTCTTAACAGGTTTACGTGATGTGTACTCAAACCTCTCCAGTATCTTCTCAACATTATGAGACTGTGAGAGAGTTATACCATCAGTAGACCTAATGATTTTAAGCCCTAAATCACATCAGTGACACCCATATCCTTCATCTCAAACTTGGTATACAAGAATGACTTTGTCTCATTTACTACTTTCATATCGGAACCAAAAAGTAGGATACCATGGACATATAAGCATAACAAAATGAATCCATCATTAACAATTTTGCAGTAGAGACACTTATCAAATTCATTAGAAACAAAGCCGAACGATGATATCACAGAATCAAACTTCTCATGCCATTTCTTAGGGGCTTATTTCAAGCCATATAATGACTTAATAAGTTTACACACTTTAGACTCATTCCCACAACTCATAAATCTCTCAGGTTGTTCCATATATATCTCTTGTTGAAGCTCACCGTGTAAGAACGCGGTCTTCACATCCATTTGATGTATATAGAGATTATAAATGGAAGCCAGTGCTAAAACACTCGGATTGTGGTCATACAGGAAACATATGAATATGTATCAAAATAATCTATTCCTTCCCTTTGTGTATAACCCTTAGCAACTAACCTAGCCTTATACTTATTGATTGTCCCGTATGCATTAAGTTCCTTCTTAAAGATCCATTTGCAACCAACTGTAGAACAAACAGGAGGAAAATCTACTAATTCCCAAGTTCCATTCAAGAGAATTGATTAGATTTCATCATTAACGACTTCTTTCCAAAACTTAGATTCTAGAGATTCCATAGCTTGTTTGAAAGTTGCAGGATCATACTCAACATTGTAAGTGTGAAACTCACTTCCAAAGTCCTTGGATGTCCTACACCATTTACTTCTCCTTGGTTCAACTATTTCTTCAGAATCATCAGATTCAGAAATAGCTTGTTCTAAGTTGCCCCCCAGATTTGTCATCCTTTCCACATACTCGGGAATGGAACATGTGATGAATGAATCCTCTTGAGATACTTCATTAAGTACACTAGATTTTATGGGAAACACATCCTCAAATAATGTAGCATCACGTGATTCCACAATTGTATTGACCTCAATGCCAGATATATCAGATTTTACAATCAAGAATCTATAGGCATAACTTGTCTCTACATACCCAAAGAATAAGGCATCAACTATTTTTTGTCCCAACTCTTCCTTTTATGTTCAAGGACAAGTACCTTAGCAAGGCACCCCCACACTCAAAGATATTTGAGACTCGGTTTCCTTCCTCTCCATAACTCAAATAGACTACTCTCTACATGTTTATGAGGAACTCTATTCAGAATATGGCAAGTCGTATTCAAAGCTTCCCTCCACATGAAGTTAGGTAGACCTGAGGTCTGGATTAAAGAGTTAACCATATTTATTAGGGTTCGATTTTTATGTTCAGCTATCACATTAGACTGTGGTGAATAAGGAGCGGTAACCTCATGAACTATACTATGTGATTGGAAAAATTCCTAAAGCAAGTTTGAGGTGTATTCTCCTCCCCTATCAGACCTTAATCATTTAAGTATTTTTCCGGTTTGAGTTTCAGCTTCTTTCTTATAAATTTTAAATTTATCCAATGCCTCATCTTTACTTCTAAGTAAAAATACATAACAATATCTACTCGCATCATCAATAAAAGTTATAAAATTACATTTTTGATCCCTAGTAGCAATTCCATTAAATTCACATATATATGTATGTACTAAATCCAAAATTTCTGAATTCCTATTAACAGAATGAAAAGGCTTCCTAGGTAGTTTAGCTTGCACACAGATTTCACATTTATTATTGCTAATTTCAGATTTAGGGATTAAATTTAGATTCATCATATGCTTCATTGAGGCAACATTAACATGTCCCAAATGTGAATGCCAAACGTCGGATGATACAATGTTCATGCATACAGAACTATAATCATTCAAATTTATCATGGAATTTAAAATAGGTTCAATATGAATCTTAAATAATTTCTCCACATCACATAAATACCCCTTGCCAAAAAATAAAGAATCACGAAGGCATGTAATAATAGCCTTATTACATTTGCAGTCTACTCTATAACCTTCCCTAACTAAAATTACACCACTAAGGATATTGCGGTCGAATGGTTAGAACATGTCTGACCCTATGAAGAGTCAACACCTTCCCCGAAGGGAACTTTAAGTCCACCCATCCTTCGCCTTTGACTTATGTGGAGTTGGAATCGCCCAAAGCCACAGACCGACCTCAAGAGGCATGGTAAGAGACAAACATGGTCTTATCAGCACACACATGTACATTAGCCCCAGTGTCAATTATCCAATAAAGTGGTACAAAAATAGAAAGGATTTCAGGTTTAATAGACACGTACCCATCACTGAGGTTCAAGAATGTAGTCATCATGTTGACCACAACCTCCTCAGTTGCAGATGTGGCAACTTTCTTTGCCTTCTTAGAAGGACAATCCTTGTTTCAGTGGCCAACCTGTCCACAAGTCCAACAAGGTTTGTTCTTTAGTTTCTTCTGGATCTTAGCCTTAGGTTTATGTGCATTCTTAGTTTTTTTATCTTTAGTAGTTTTAGCAGTAGTAAAATTAATAGTAGGGTTTGCATCAGTAGGCACCTTGACCGTCTTCTCCTTTAAGTGTTCTTCTTGTATGTTTGTATCCATCATCAGTTCTTCCATTGAATGTGTCCCTTTGTGGTACTTCAGAGACATATCAAACAATTCCCATAACTTAGGGAACTTCTCTATGATAGACATAACAACGAACTTCTCAACCAATACCATCTTGGCATCTGAGAGTTCATGAACTAGGAGTTAAAGATCGTGTGTTTGATCAGAAATAGACTTACCCTCTACCATCTGAAACTTAAGAAATTTAGACACGCAATACTTTTCAGCACCTTGGTTTTCAGTACTAAAATTCTTAATTAATGATTCTCACAAAACTTTGGACGTAGTGATAGGTGGCTTTGAGTAAGAGTCATACAACTTGTTATTTGAACCAAACAGAATCAAACCGCGACACGTTTTGTCACCCTTCTTCTAATTAGCAATTATATTTGCATTATCAGGAATAATATCATCAATTTAGGTTCGGTCACTTCTAAGTACTGATCAAAACCCGCAATATTCAACTAAATTTGCATCTGACTCTTCCAACAAGCAAAGTTGGTACTAGTAAATTCTTCAGGCATACTGCTGGTATCAATTTTATTTCTAGAACCACCTTGACCGGCCATTGTTAATTAACGAAAATTAGTGATTTCTTTAAGACTGATGAATAAAATTTTAGTTTTTACGTCGTTACATGCAACAACGACAGATGCAATGAATTAACGATTACATGCCAGATCCAGATAAGAAGCAGAAGAATAAACAACGCAGGAGAAAGTAAACTGAGTTAGGAACCTGACCAGATCATTCGTTGAAAAATGGACACGTTTTACTTAAAGAAATCAGCTCCGTGTAGTCCTCTAGGACAGGCGCCGTTCTCCCAGTCGACCTGATCACGAACCTAAAGAGAAGCATCATGTTTGCACAGATGACGAACGTCATAGACGAATTGATGCACCACCACCAATGCATCCCAACAACTGTAGGAACCACCGTCTGACAGGTTGCATCTTGAAGGAAGAAGGTGAACGACTTTGTTGTTTTCAGGAGAGAGATCTCCAAGCGACGATGGCAGACTCGCAAAATACTCGCACGAACGGCTGACGACTGTGTTCGAAAGAGATGTTTAACCCTAATGACCAGAGACATATTTATAGCCTTACACGCCCCATTAATCCTATTCCTGTTAAGACGCGACCACTCGGTTGCTCTTGTACATATTGCGGAAAATTTCGCAAAAGAGACACTTTTCAGTTATGATTAATAAATCTGGATAGAAAAGAAACAATCAATTAAACGAGTAATTAATTACGTAGTTGTATCCTAGTACAAAAAGAAGACGGAAGACATTCTCTACAATCCACAAGCCCGAGCCCGAGCTCGAGCCTGTGTCAGGCCAGGCCAGGCGTGGCGCGTGCGTGCGTGTGTGTTGTGGTCACCCCACCCACCAAGGAGGTGAGCATACCCTCCTCCTAGGACCCCTTGGACACTAGTGCCCCATGTGATCCTACATATAATGACCGCAAAAGTTCTAGGAGTGAGTAATATGGGATAAAACTTTTTTTCCATTTGTACTAGAGACAAAATTACTTTTCTCACATGTACTAGCTGTACTACATTGGGATTAACCCATGCTAAAACTATGGTTGTAGCAGCCATTTCTCTAACCGTTTCCTCCATATGTAGATGGGCACTTTGTTAAGCCCTTTTGTTGTTGTTGTTATTGATGATTTTTACAACATGGATGTGTAATGTTTTGGATGATGCAGTTCGAGACAAGAGATGTGTATATACATGTTTAATCAGACGTGTTTAGATTAGCAACTAAAACAGCATCACTTGACAATTCATCTATTGCTATTAAAATTGAACTCGACAATGGCCGTGAGGTTTTGGGTGACGGGTTGCTTGTATTGTGCTGGTTCCTTCACTCACTGATTTGGTACTCGTAGGTTTAAAGAGTTGCTACAGCTGAGTTGGTTTCCATTGTTTGTGTTGAGGGTCACACGATCGGGATAGTGTCTTCACCCTCATGTTATGAACCACCGCACGCCACCGGGTTGCTCAGTGCTCACTCGTCACGCTTCCCCTCTCCTGCAACACGGGACGTGGATGTGCGTTGCCAACTCCGCAAGGAATGGGGTTTACGGAGTTGGGGAGAGGATTGAGGGCAAAGTGTTGGACGGTGGCTTGCTTGCACGCCTAGGCAAACAAAGACGATAGTGGTGGCCATCCCTCCCTCGCCACGCTTGCGTTTAAACGGACTGGCGACGGATATGCATGCGCGCGCAGCCTCCATACCGGCAGGGGTAAAGCTAAAAGCCTTCACTTTTGTCCGAGTCTGAGATGAATGGAGGATGGGCCAGAGCTGCTTTCCATTGAAATGATATGTTGCTTCTTGCATCCGATTTAGACGAGCATAGCATAGTACCGGTCCATGTGGACCGCGCACGTGGGTGGGAGGGTGGGGTTTGTTTTCTGGTGTGATGCGTACACATCATCTAAGGGCTAAGGCCATGTTTGGTTGGTTCGAAAGTAAATTCATGTAGTCACAAGCGCATGTGCTGCGTTCAACTAAATTATCCTCTAGGAGCGTTTATTTGAGAGTAAAATCAACCCACACCAATAGTTCATAATAGGAAATAAGAAATCGCCAGTTAAGACTAAAAATTTCAATAGTGTTTAGTTTCACGTAAATCACATGCATGTAACTGCTTTGCCCCGCCCCCCCCCCCCCAACAATCTGGTTCGAAGTAGTTTGAGATTGAAGCGGAAACAGTGTTAAATTCTACTACAGACTACAGAGTGGATACCTCTACGAAAATTTCACATAAAAATGCTACCAAGCAAACTCATTGCACGTAGGTTACCGTCAGCTATCAGAAGTGGAAGACCAATTCGGTCACATTTAGGCGCAGTTAATTCTACACAAATTTTTGGCTGTTAGTAGCAGGTTGAGGTTGGCCTCCACCGTCGAGTTGGAACTGCGCAGAGACAAAAAAAAATAGAATCGAAAAGCTGAATGAATTACAACTGCGCACTTTGCCTTTCGGCTCAAAACTTAACAGGCCGTAAATGAATCGCGGAACCGCATGCATGTACGGCCTGGGAAATAATCAATTGAGATCTGAGTATCCTTATACGTCCACTTGTAGAAAGCCTCTTAGATTTTCTAGGCCTAGCAGATGGGTCACGTCGATCGGGGTCTGATTTCTGTAGTTCCAGTACGCAAATTTTGGGTATAAACGTAACGGACGGGGCGTCCAACTGCGCCAGCCAACCCAATCCGGCATATGACAACACCCATTTAATTATGACCCACATCGTTATTATGGTTAGTATAACATTATGGATGGATCAAACAATAAGCTTATTTTTATTAGGTCCAGACCAGTGGCCAAGCCATTGGGAGGCAGCAACTAAACTGCAAGCCAGGCCTGAGGGTAAACTACAAATCAGGGAAGGCAAAAAGGTGTTTTTATGCTGAATAAATTGACTCAATTGATGCACGTATGTCCAAATGAACGTCGGCCACATGCCCCTCCCACTTATTATGTCTATATATATGGCTCCGCCGAGACAAAACCCAACATGCATGCACATGCCACGTTGTGAGTACTATATGAATTATGCATGTTTTTTTTCTTTCTTTTTGATTAAAGTTTATATTATTGATAATCTAAGAATATGATTCCACTGTCATGAAATCAGATAAGAGGGGGAGAAGGCAATACTTTATCATCCGTGTTTAGGCACAACAGATAATGCAAACACATATGCATCTAGAGCTAAAAACAACTACTAGTTAAAGTTCATATGAAGCGAGAGGCACCCTATAACAAACCTCTATGCTAAAATGGAAATAAGATAAATAGGTTGTAGTAGGATATTTTTGTGATAAAAAGATGTAGCGATGCAGAGCGGTAGATAGGTCCATTACTCTTCATTTTCTTATAAAATCTGCTCCAGTGTGTAGGAGTTGTGGTATATAGTTTCTCCCCGAATCTGTTCATGATGTGGGGTTCTATTATCAAGAGCCATAGTCAGCGTACATGCATCACCTAAGAGACGAAAGAATATCATGATACAAGTTAGTGAGGTCGTTGTAAATAAAGCAATAGAGTTGTTTGTGTTTTAACAAAGTCTCTTATTTTTTTCTCTTCATGTTCAACGGTAAATGCATCAAGCAATGATGAATCAAAATGTTGATCATGGCTCTATTTTTTTAATCTGTGTATGATTTTATATGCGTAGGTTTATGGAATTTGGGTAGTAGTAAGTAGTGATTCCATATTGTGTGTGCCATTTTATAGGTGAAGAAGAGATGTTTAATGTTATCAAAATAAGATCAAGACATCAGACATATGGTGGGGCTTTGATATCCTTTTTCTACCCATTTTTCTCTTATTCGGATTTTGTTATGTCCAATAAGTCAAATAAGAAAGTGAAACTTGGGTGGGCATATAATATTCCTTAATTTCTTATCGTAGATAGAAGTGATTCCATGATTTTTGATAGAAAGTATATGCAAGTCTGGTGGTGTATATAGTTCCACATATCTAATGTGTTTCAGTGTTTGTGTTTGCAATAGTATTTACAACTAACCACACATATGTCCAAAATTTGGTGTATCTAAAGGAGAGTGGATGCTTCTTAATACTATTTTGTATGGTGTATATGGTTTTGCTGAGGTATTTTCATAGGGGGGTGTACATGTGTTTCTAATTATGTGCCATGGGTTGTTACTTTTGTAATATTATTTAATAATTGTAGGTTTCCAAATAGTTTGCTTATCAGTGTGTAGTTGTGCAGTGATTTTGTAGAATTTACTTTTAATACTCTTCTCACATATCTTCTCAAATATCTTATTAGAGTATTAAAGATACGTGAGAAGAGTACTAAAGATATTAACTATACCCCATCCTCCAAAATCTTAGGTCTACATATCATCTCCCAGTTTACTAGATGTGGTTTACTTGATTCTATTGTCACCCCATAGAAAATTTTGTTGAATTTGGTCAATCTATTGTTGTATCCCCAAGGGGAGAGATTTGTAGCTTGGGTAACAAGTAACCAGTGGGGCGAGGGAGGAACTTAAGAAGTAAGTCTTCCAACAAGACTGGGGGTACAAGATTTCTATGATAAAAATCTATTTTTGAATGTACTAATTATTGGATTCCATGAAGATAAAGGGATCTTTTATTACAACCCATATCTTGCTTTTGTGGTAATTTTAGGTTAAAGACTACTCTAGTATTAACTACAACTTTATTAATACCTTGCATTATAATCAGGTTGATTTGTGCTTTATTTTAGCTTAAACTTGTTCCTTGCTAGGTCAAAAATATGTGTTGTACATACATTGAGATTTGAGCTTTAGTTGATATAGAGTATATCCCACATAAGTATGTGAGAAGAGTATTAAAGATATCAAGTAAATAAAATAAATAAATTTTCATTTGTAATTTTTAAAAAAAATTACTATAGAATTCTAAATTATTCAATTATGAACCCAATGCAAAAAGAATGGATCAAAATGAAATTAAAATTAGGGAAGTATTGCATTTTTTATAAAGTATGCATAACTATAATCAGTTGACAACTGATGTGTCGCCCATTGATGGTTTCCAATCAATGACACTCACAGATGATGCCCATCATGCTCGCCAACCAATGTGCCACAGACCAATGGTCACCCATAAATGCAAACGATCTACGTTGCTACTTAGCACAACTAATCACAAAAAGGACCATGACTTTTGATATACATGTATCAAAATCCAAAGAAATATGTTTATGTAGATTTGTATTCCAATTTTCCACATAAGAACAACCCTAAAATAGACCACAGATGCATGAGAGGATGAATATTAGGACAATTTTTGAGATGAACATAAAGAACATTGGAGAGAAGTAGATGGCCTCTCCTTGTTTTTCTAGTTGAAGCCCAGAGCAAATTTAGTCAGTGGTTACTTTCCTATTTCCCTCCTTTTCTTCTTCCTCTAACAGATCAGTCCTAGAAGAGTGGCTTGGCTTTCACATGTAGATGGTGTATTTGGAGCTTTTAGCTCAAATCCCAACTAACAAGACAATATTAGGATAAACCAAGTCTAGAATCGTGATCAGGTGCTAGAATCAAACTCAAGGTGAGTGGGAGGCTCATATTTTAGCCATAATTTTCACTAAGCTTAAGATAAAGTGTGAAGAACATGTATTTCCTTATTTATTGTTTAATTGTGTTTAACTCAATAAGCCCCGTTCTGAATTCCAATTGAATGAATGATCAAAATAACTAGAAAATTGGTAGAATATGAATAATTTTAATTCTAGAATGCATACATGTGATTTGTATAGTGTAATGGAGACACCTATGTATTTTGGGTTTTACCTAAACACTTAGAACTTGAATACATGGTATATAGTGTTATTAGATAGATTGATTTCCTTCAATTTTGGTTGTAGATGATAAAATGTGTAGTTCTTTTAGTATTACACATTATATGCTCAATTCAGCCAGTTCAAGCCATATACAGTTTGAAATATCAATACTTTAGTATATATCAGTTAGATGATAATAATAAACATTTAGTATAAAAGATTAATAGTATTCTTATAGCACACACCATTCCAGTATATTAAGATATGCTCAAATTATTAATTTCAAGAGAAACATAGTACTGAAAGTTAGCAATTCAGTTAAATGTCTTTTCAAAGTATCAAGAATACTCAAATTTGTTTTAGTATGATTTGTAGTAGTATTGATGTAGTGTAGAATATAGAGTATAAAATAGAATGATCTAATTACATACTAAAGCTAAGAAAAGCTTAGCACATCGGTAATAGTGAAACTAAAGAATCAATTAGATCTTTGGATGCCCTAAACATTATAGATCCCTTTATTGAGGTCCATATTGTAATGGAGGAAAGTGTTTACCCATTTGCAACATCTAGTAGAGGAAGTCAAAGCATGTCGTGGGGTAGGAGGGTTAAGCTCAGTGTGGACGACATCTTATATTATAGTAGGGGTATCCAAAATTCATTGGAGGTTGTGGTGAAACCCAACAATACCCAATAATAACTAAAGATTCCTATGGTACCAAGTTTCTAGTACAATTATATACATGTAGGCAAAATTTATTTGAGATTTTAGTGGTACCTAATTCAGTTACTACTCAGTGAGTCAACCCTTGTGGAACCACTGATGTAGTCAGAGTGATTTGACTCTACACTTGAGTATCTAGGTTTGGAGGAGGTGTCCAGTTTTATTCTTCCAGTTGATATAGGTGTCGAGGCTAGACATGATGAGGTTGTGTTGTAGACCGAGTAACCAATTAGAAGACTTAGCATTTTGAGCCCTTATTGGTTCATGATTGGGATTTTTTAGTCAGGATTAGGTTAGTGGGGTTAGTCTATAGATCTAGATTTGTCTGGTATGGATCTAGTCTGATTTTTTTGGCAACCCAGTCTGATTCTATTTGGCAAGCCAACTAGGATCTTATTAGGATCAGTAGTATGATTTTATTGGGCAACCTAATCCAGATATGAATTGGTTTTGATATGCTTGAAATAAGGAGTGTGGGTAGCATAATATAAGATCTGATTTTGATCGATATCATATTTCAGTGCAGAGGAAAACGTGGATGAACAAAAAATAAGAAAAAATTCAACTATGAATAATGGAATTTCTAAGTATGACTATTTTAGTTGACCTGCACATTTTACCCACGTTTTTCCATAATACATGAGATCTGTATTGTTGTATCCATATTTAGTTATATGTATCTTTTTAAATAAATAATGATTGTATGGTTACATGAAACATGTGTTGTTGTACAAGCAGGTGTATAATAACCAAACAATGCAAGATAAAGACACATATGTTTATAAGTGAAACCAAACATGTGATGAGAAATACTACATATTTCCAAATACAAAGTTAAGTTACATCACTTTCGATAGTCATTAATTTGACTTTCACTCATTGTCTTCACCATCAATGCGTTCAGTAACATCATTCTGTGAAGTAGTGTAAGGAGGTGGGATCACCCCCTTACTAAAAATTTGAAGAATAAAACATCCATTCCAAACACACTCAAAGGTATGCTAGAATAGGTGCAAACTTTTCAAACTTCAATAAATAGTATTCAAAACGACCAAAATATAGCAGCGGAATAAAAATGTTGACTATATTCAATTAATCACAAGGTTATTACAAAAGTACATCATAATTTTGCGTAAGGGTTTACATGTATGATACAACATAAGGATCTAAGTAGAGGGAAATCTAAACCATAACAAGTTAATTGTCTCCAAACTTTAACTCCTTAAGCTAGTACAAAACTTCATGCCTCATCATCCAAGTCCTTCACCTAGGGTTGGAAGCATACCCCAGCAAGAAGAGAAAATAGATGACATCAACAAAGGCTGGTATGTGCATACTAAATAAGAAATTGAGCAATATATGGAATAAAGGACATCAAATATAAAAGGCTTCCCATAGAAAGGATAAGGACCACCCAAATGGGTATCAAGAGAAAAGGAATTGAAATCATATGATAACAAAAGAATACTTGCCATTAATTAAACATAAAGATTGTGCCACACAAGCACATGTAAAGAATTAGGGCACACACTTTATATCATCAACTTGCATGCATGTGAGATAAACATAGCCCTAGAACAATATAAACACAAAGGCAACCAAGTCTCATAAACTTGAAACCTGATAGAGAAAGGAATACTACCAATCTCCCAAATATATAAAACATGGGCCAAGAATCACACATCTTGCCCTGGGCATGAGGTTCCTTTCCATCCTAAAAGAGTAGGAAATATCACATCTGCTCAGCAAGAAATAACACATCTTCCATAAAAACCAATGCAATTACACTACTCTAGTGCTACCGAATCACATAGCATGTTAAATGTAGAGGCAAGTAGAAAGTATAGTCAGAATATATAAACTAGTCACCACATAAGTGACCAACATATACATCCACCTCATAAGTGGGAAAAAGACATCACATGCCATCTTGTAGAGTTCCATCATGAACAAAGCATAATATAAGAGTTCAAAAGAATGTCCATGTTCACATGATTAATATCAAATAAGATAGTTCACATGAACCATGATTTTTGAAAGAAAAGACATTGTGTATAGACTAATGTCCATAGGAAAAAGAGAATGAATAAGCATAGGTGAATTTCTCAACATAGAAGAATTGGGGATACACCATACATTTAGAGTGAAGAATTAGAAATTGCTCAATATAGAAATAATGTGGGATGCAATCATACCTCAACTTCAGAGTCTAAACAGTCCAAGTCAGCCCTAGATCCAAGCCTAGGCCTCCAAATAACCTCTAGGGAAGGTGGACAGGTCCAATAAGCAAGGTTCCCAATCTTAGAGAGGTTGGTTTCTCCAATAAATCTCCTATCTCAAGCAAGAAGCACCTTCTCCACTTTAGAGATGAAAAACCCTAACAAAAGAACATGAAGATGAGGTGTTTATGGGTTCTAGGTGGGGTTTCACCATGGAAGGCCATGGTTTTGACCTGGAGGAAGGTGTAAGGAAGACTAACAACATGAAAATAGGGAAGGAAAGGAGAAAACTTACTATTTTTGGTCGAAATAACCAAGGAGGAGCTTAAGAAATCCTAAATAGAGAATTTTGGAACCCTAGGAGCCTTCTTCACCAAGGTAGGCACCTCCTTTTACCTTGGGACATCACCTTCATGGAAAAACAGAGTAGGAATGATTCTCTAAGATAGAGGGAATAAAGGAGAGCAAGAGTTTTCGAATTGGGAGTTGGGAAGGGGTAGATATGGCTATATAAAGAAAGAGGTCAAGTACGAGGTGTCTATGAGACTTTCCATGTGTCATGTATAAGGGTGTCCATGGACATGCAAGCCTTTATGTATAAGGAAGAAGTCAAGCATAAGGTGTAAAGTTAATTTCCATGTGTCCAATGCTAAGGGTGTCTATGGACATGCAAACCTTTATGGATAAGGAAGAAGTCAAGCATGAGGTGTCCATGGAGCTTTGCATGTGCCCTTAGCCTAGGGATTTCATGGCCATGCAAGAGGACAGCTCATAGAGACTTCATGTATATCAAAAGTCGGTCCTAAAAGCCCCTAGAGACTTCTAGTCCATCCCCACCGTCCTTGAAACAAAAAAATAACCCCATTAGTTGATAGCTTTTAAAGATAAGCTCATTTATAAAGAGAGTAATCCCTAAAATGCCCTTGAAAAGAAACACCTTCAAACCAAGGTGAAACTAGGATCCCTATGGTTCAAAAACTCTAGAATGGTAAGGGAATATATAAGTATTATAATGCTTGTGACAATTTACAAAGAAATATCCCAATTGGGCAAATTGCAAAAAAGTCCAGAATGTACCTAAAATTGCCTAACTTGCACAAACAATATCCAAATTGGACCAAACTTCATCCACAAGTTATATTTGATGTGTTGAATATGAAATTGAAATTATTTTCATATTTTGAAGTTATATAATCACATTATTCATTACTTATGCCTTTTAGTCATTTTCTCTCTCCTAAACTTATCCTAATGTTTCAAGGTAGTCCAAATTAGATGAAATTTGACATGTAGGCTAATTTTGATAGGTAGATTTTGAATTTTAAGTTTGTTTCCAATTTTGAGACTTCTTTTTATGAGTTATGTCACATTGCCCATTAAAGGTCCATTATCTAAATTATTCATCCAATTAAGTTTCTTATCTTCATATTACCATCAAAATGAGTTATGTGGCATATTTTATGTATCCATTGTAAACCTAAGATTAATATTAGAAATTAGGTTACATTAAGGTGATGTATACATATAGTAGTTCATTGGGGTTATACTAAACATCTATTTAGGTCTAACCTTCAACCTTGTTTGGCTAAGTCCAAAATGTTAACTTCCAGGGTAGTCCAAGATCTAGTATGTTACAAGTAGCTCCATCGTAAGAAATATAATTCAATGCAGTAACTCCACCGTCAACAACTATTAGATGTGGTTGAGAGATTCATGATTGGTCGGGTTGTTGTTGTAGGCTTAGTGGGTATGTGCAAGGACTGATTCAGAAGGTTTTTGAAACTGCATCTACAATTTTCAAAACTCTCCACCTCATATTAAACATGTTCATATTGCCATCAGTCCTCCCTATCAATGTGTAGAATTCACAAAGGCCATTGTGTAAAGCTTGACACAGAAAAGGTCAATACATTCATCTTAAATAGTAATGACGTCCTAAGATTGTTTCAACTGTTGCATCTGACTCATCATCCAATTGAAACTAATTCATTTAATTGAGAAGCAATTGAAGCATAGTTTGAAAAATAACGATGTTATCAGTGTATGTCTTTGTCAACAAAATTTGTGATTGAATCAAATTAGCCATTGACGAGGAAATATTTCTAATTACTTGATGGGAAACAAATGATACATACATTAATTTATTAGATGGGAAACAAACAATACGAGCATTCATTTACTAGATGTCAAGAAATAATGCCAACAACCTATAATTTAGTAAGATATACAATAAATATTGAAACTCTTTGTAAATTACTACATGGACAAGAATTACATATTAACAATTTATAATTTTCATTGATGTTGGAAAATGCATTACCTCTGTAAAACACTAGTTCCATAAATAAAACACTAGTTCCGTAAAAACACTACTTCCATAAAAAATACTAGTTCCATAAAAAAATTAAAATTTAACAGGCGAGGTGGATGCCTAGGTAGACACACCCACAATCACTCTAACATGGCAACCAACCACCATGGTGACCCTTCTATGGAAGTGGTGATGGTTTATGCTGATCCCAGGTAGGGCCATCCCAGTTGACCCAGTTTAGGACCTCATCGTACTCACCCCAGGAGATCCTATAGTCTTCCTTCACATCCTCTTCCTTGATCTCATATTTTGGCCAATCAAACCACAAGGGAAAATGAAAAAAGGGTGAGCAACCCTATCATTGCTTATTTTTGCATATGTGGTATGTTTATACCAAGCATTTGTGGGCTCTTCATGCATAGATGGGGAATGGACGTTGGCTTGCGAGACTTGCACAAGGAATAGATGATTTTTTCAATCTTGGAGAGTGACATCTGAATGATCAAACATTTAACAAAATAGTGAAATACAAGTTTGAACTCATAATGATAATAATAAGTAACAGAAGAGTTAAATAAATATGTGGCATATTTGACATCAACATCAAAGGTATGCATAAACTAGAGCATCATGAGAATATTACATTAAAAAGTAAATACTGTAAGATAGTAATATTGCATCAACATCGATAAGTGTTCAATAGATACTAATGTTACATCACACTATGTGTACTAGTTCATATTCATTCTAACAAGTATAGTGTTAAATGCATCAAACAAACATCATAATTACACCCTATAGTTGCCTAGCGAATTGTTTACTACATACTTTATGTAGGGATTCTTGCAACTTCATTCATTGCCTTGACCACCGACTCCTATAGCTGCATGATTTATGTTTTCAACATTTTCATGTGTACTACGACTCCTGGTGGGTAAGTGCAATGAGTCATTAGGAGGTTGCATGGAATCACCTGTTACATGTCTGGTAGCTAAATAGCCCATGCATTTCCCAATTGAACAATCCAATCTAATAAAATATATCCTAAGGTTATTCCATTGGGTTTCCACGTGATCCAAAGATAAAGGCATCCCTGTTATATTTTGAAAGTCACATTGTGTCTCCCTCCAAGCCTCTCAAGTATATACTCCATCAACACATCTGCCCATGTTATATTGATTTCTCATTGCATCAAGTAGGATTTTATCGGCCTTCCTACACCAAAGACCATACGGCCTCGTATCTTATCCTTCCATGTTACAAATTATGTGTGTAATACATTTCAACCGTCAGGGCATATTTCACAAATATGCGGATATGATACAGTAATTCAAACATGAAGGCAAAATGTTCAAACAAAATATAATGTAACTTCCACGACATCATATGATGTAACTAAATATCAACCATGAATATCTAGGTATGAAATTGGTCTATGGCATCATCAGAGGTGAATGAGTCTCATAAAGGCAATTTGTATCCTCAAAATTATTAACTGTAGTGTACAGAGCATCAAAATTGTGATGATAGGATTCATAAACATCTTCAACGTCATGATGAATTTTGAAAAAGTCCTTCATGTTCATTGCATGCCTCCCCACTGACTTGTATTCATTAGTCAGAATGTTAGCATGCAATGATTGAATTATTAGGGGAGATCGACTACCCAATGAAAATTTTTGCACCGGTATATTCTCGATAATGTATAAGATTTGAGTTACTTCCAATGAACGCATAACATACTTACTCTTGTAATAGATTCATTATGGTTTTATTAGCAAACCTACCTCGTCAAACATATATAATACAATTTCCCAAGACATTCACTGAGGATGTTGAAGTCGTACAACCTTGCATCTTCAGTGTCGACCTATAATGCACCAACACTGCCACACAGAAACAACCACTCTTTAGATGAATCCATTGCCATCTAAAATTGTACTATTCATTAGTAACATAATGTGGGATTCAAACAATGCATTTCATAGTAAAGGCAGTTCAAACCATACTTAAGTGAGGTTATAAGTACATTACTACCATGATGTATTATATCCTTCTCATCTGTTGAGGAATCATTGTCTGTCGGGAGGTGCAATTTCTCGTGAAGAGTCTTGTCTCCTTCTAGGAGTACTTATTTTAGATATTATCCTATTAGTGTCTGATCTCATAGAGCACACACATCACAGAAAGTAGACCATTTCTTGCGTTCATTGAGTACAAACACAAGTTGTGTTATCATTGCATCCCTAATTGCACCTAAAGTGCTAACATAATGTTGAACATCATACGACATCTGGTTTGAACTAGACCACTACCACATATAAAGTATGGTTTTTGGAGTTTTTTTATCTTTGAACCAACCATTACCCACATCTGTGGCTTCCATGTATACTCGCATGGTGTTGGGGAGGCCACATGGACATGAGGGAATTTTGTTGTCCATTGTAGGAAAAACTTAAGTCACTAAAAATCATGTCATATTTTTTCTTCAATAGCATAGAAAGTATATGAAAAATCTAACTTTTGATTTAAAATATGTACTTCAATATCTTAGCTGGTCCTGACAATGGAAAATAGAAAAAAATGGATAAGAAAGAGATAGAAGAATCCATGGATCTTGGAGTAGGGGTTGAGATATTCTTGTCTACTAGCTGAAATCTTGAGCACTTCCCTTATCCATAGCAGAATGTCATGGAAGTGGAATGGAAGGTGGATAAAACACTAAAATCTAAGGTTTGCGGTGGAAGATGATGGAATGGGAGTGGAGTAAGTTGGGTAGGTGGTAAGGGGTGGAATGAATGTGCAAGGGAGATAACCCTTGACCACCAGCTACCACCAAGGCTTATATAAGAGTTTAGGGTGTCTAGGGTTAAGTAGGGGCATAAAGGGGAGATCAAGTGATAAAATAGGTAGGGTTCAAAGATAGCATGAGTGTAGTGGTCACCACCTAGCACAACCATTCTGCACAAAATTTTTGTTTTGTCCAAACGATCATTTTTCAGTAAATCTATGAGAAGTTTGTGATTAGGGCATGTCCAAAATGGCTGTGGCAAAGTATCACAGTCATTTTAGTGTCCTTCCCTTGAACTTGATCTTTGAACTTCGTCATTTATAGAGGTATTTGCTTCAATGCATTCTTTGGACACTTGGGGTAGGTTGGGAGTGAGTTTGGCCTAATTTTAGATTCCTCTGAGTTATGGGAAACCCTTTATTTAACCTTCTTCTCTCCCTTCTAGTAATGGTCAAAGTACCTATTAAACATGCAAAAAGCCTACATAAGTGAATTTAATAATAATAGAGTTTATTGAGGAAGTATCATGCATTATGAAATATCTAGATGTAATAATGGGAAAAAAGACACAAGGCAAAGACCCAATTTAGGGCTTCATCAATGGCTCACGTATGTGGAGCGGGTATAGGAGACATATATGGAGTTTTAAGGAGATGGAGTATGGTTGTGGGATGTTGGAGTTATGTTGGAGGATCTCTTTATGTGAGTTTTGGTGCCAGTGATGGATTTGAAGCCTTCCTTTACTCCCTCCTTCACTTTATTTGTGAATCCTTTGTCTTTTCATGATTTGAAGTTGGGCCCAATGATAATCTCTAATCTTTGGAGCTCACTGAACCATGGGTCTGAAACATTTTAAAATCTTAATTTGATAAAAGGTGATACAAATAAGAAATAGAAGAGACATGCACGAGCTGTCCTCTATTGAGTATTAGATAGGAACTAATTCTTATTTTCAATCTTGTAATATTAAGTTTATAGTTTCCTCAACTCTGATGTAAAATCATGATTGTAATAAATATTGATTATAATTCTAATATTGTTTTGTAAATATTCAACCGTAAAGATCGAGTCTTTACAAAGCTCATGAACCAAGACTTGACTAGCAAGAAGAACATGAAAAGCAAGAAGAGAAGGAATAAAAAAAGATCAAAGAAAATGTCTTTAAAGCTTTAGTGGAGGTAATTATTCTTCAATAAGAACTTGCTTTCCTGTCCTCTCCTCCCTCCTCAAGTGAATATGAAGCCCTTAGTGACCATGGAACAAACTACTTCAAGGGAAAACACTTCAAGGGAAAGTCTTCCTCCTCCTCTACTCCCAAATGTTATTAATGTGGTCAAAAGGGGCACTACAAGAATGACAGCCCCAAGGCAAAGAAGTCCTACCACAAAGGCAACTACAAGAAGAAGGAAGACAAGTACAAGAGGAAGGATAAGAAGGACAAGAAGAGAAAAGACGCAGCCCATGCCAGATGGGAGAAGTAATCTTCTAGTGATTCTAGATCCAATGAGGGAGAATGCCACTTGCACTCATGGCCTCTACTCGTGAAAACATGGGTGATGTAAGTGAGGTAAGTTTGCATGAGTTATCTAAATAAATCACCAATGATATGTGTAATGCTTCCCGCTCTTGTCTTTCTAAATGCAAATATAAGAAGAAGAGGTTAGGGAAAATCATTGATGACTTGTATGTTAAGCTTGATATACTTGTTCAAAATGAGAAGAAGCATCTTAATAGTATTGATTCTTTACAAGGGAAGTTTCTTGATCTTGAGCTCCAATACAATGGAGTTGAAGTAGATAATGGTATCTACCTTAAGAACATTAATAGTCTTATAGAGGAAAACCAAGTTCGCCTTAATGATTTTGTTTTACTTAGAACTAAAAATGATGATCTAAAACATGCTTGTGATGCTATTAAAGATGAAAATATAATCTATCTTGATGATTATCATACTTATAATTGAAAATTCTAGATTGCTTTCTCAGTTAATGATCTTTCTTCTAGACCTTTATTTCCTAGTAATGAAGTAGTTAGCATTACTCTTGAGAAAGACTCTTATTGTACTAAAGACCTCTATTTGGAGGTTGACTTACTTCATGCACAAGATGATCTTGCTATCTTATCTTCTACTATCATTACTCTTAGTGATGATAATCACAAACTTACAACATTCTTACAGAAATTCCTTAAAGAAAAAGGGTACCTCAATGAAGTTCTAGATCACTCTATCAAACAAGTTGGTACTAGTAGTTTGGGATGTGTAGGGGGAGCTCCAAAGAGAAAGAGCAAGATGGAGAATAAAAAGAGCAAGTAACATCCTATTTTCCATGGCGAGTCATCCAGATCTAAGAACCCTATGGTTTGTGTGCATTACATTAGTGATGTCCATTACTCTGCTTATTGTCCTTATAGATAGAAGGGGACCAACTCAAAGATGAAATGGGTCCCCAAGATAACACCGGATCACAAGGTTTGAATTGGGCACCAACATCTTTCTCTCTTATGTAAAAGGAAAATGGATTGTTGATAGTGGTTTCTCAAAGCACATGACAGGTGAAATCAGCCGCTTCAACCAATTCACAAAAAAGAAGGGAGGATCCGTGACATTTGGTGACAACAACAAAGGTAAAGTGATAGATGAGGAAAATGTAGGTGATTCACTATGCATCAAGAATGTTTTTATTGTGGATGGCCTACATCACAATTTCATAAGTGTTAGTCAACTTTGTGATAATGGTTATCTTATTCTTTTTACCTCACTTGAATGCTTGCTTCTAAATTCCCTCTCCTATATTGTTATGTGTAAGTGAAATAGAAATGGTAATCTCTATGTTATTTTTTTGACTCTATTAAGCTTGTTGTTGGTAGATGTCTTGTTGGAAATTTGAATAATATTTTTTATGGAACCGTAGGCTTGGTCATGTAAACATGCATCAGTTGAAGAAGTTGATAAAAAAGGAATTGGTCAAAGGATTTCCAAATCTAGATTTTGAGAAGGATGAGGAATACCAACCTTGTACCCAAGGAAAGAAAACCAAATCCTCCTTTAAATACAAAGCATTCCTTAGTACCAAGAGAGCTCTTGAACTTCTTCACATTGACCTATTTGGTCCAATGAGAACTCAATCACTTCATGGTATCAAATATTGCCTTGTGATTGTCAATGACTTTTCTCGTTTTACTTGGACTTTCTTTCTTGTTTCAAAAAGTGATACCCTAGATGTTTTCTTGACCTTTTGTGAATGGGATGAAAACGAAGCTTCTTTCTGGATCATCTCTATCCGTAGTGAATATGGGGGAGAATTTGAAAATGACTTGTTTGAACATTTTTGTGAGGAATCTCGATATGCACATAACTTTTCTTCTCCTTGAACACCTAAAAAAAGTGGGGTTGTAGAGATAAAGAATAGGTCACTACAAGAAATGTCTAGGACCATGCTTCTAGAGTATGACACTCTAAAGAAGTTTTGGGCCAAAGTTGTTAGCACCTCATGTTTTGTGCAAAATTGGGTTTTCACTCATCCATCTATAAAGAAAAACCCTTATGAGTTATGACGTGGTAGAAAGCCTTCCATTGATTACTTTCATGTTTTTATTGTCGTTGTAATGTTTTGAGCACCAACGCTTCCCTTGACAAGTTTTATGCAAAATCTTATAGTCTTTCTTTCTTGGCTATAGCACTACTAGAAAGGCTTATAGAGTATTTAAAATTGAATTGTCTAAAGTTGAAAAATCTGTTAATGTTAAATTTGTTGAAACTAACCCCTCTATTTCCAAGAATATTGTAAACGATGATGTTATACATGAGGCGACCCCTCACGTGAAAGAGCTCAACATTGTTGACAAAATAAAATAGGTGGTAGTTGATGAAGAAGAGAAAGATGAATAAAAAAAGGATCTAACTCCCCGGTTTGTCAAGAATCATCCAAAAGAGCTCATAATAAGTATTCCTTTTGAAAGGGTAAAGACGTGTGATGCATTAAATAAAGAATAAGATGACATCACCTTCATCTCACAACTTCAACCAAAGAATATCAAAGAAGATCTCAAGGATGATGAGTGGATCCTAGCCATGCAAGAAGAGTTAGAGTAGTTTGAAAAGAACAAAGTGTGGACCTTAATGTCAAGACAAAATGATAGTAAGATCATTGGCACAAAGTGGGTGTACTACAACAAGCTAGATAAAAGTAGCAAAGTGGTAATAAACAATGCAAGTTTAGTTTCTCAAGGCTACAATCAACATGAAGTTATTGATTTTGATGAAACTTATGCTCCTGTTCCTACACTTGAATCTATTAGAATGTTACTTGCCTTTTCCAGCTATAAAAATTTCTTGCTTTATGACATGGATGTTAAAAATACATTTTTTGAATGGTACAATAGAAGAGGAAGTCTATGTGGATCAAACTCCCAGCTTTGAACATGATAAATTCCATAACCATGTTTATTTGTTACAAAAAGCTCTCTATGGACTCAAACAAGCCCTTAGAGATTGAAGTGGATTTGAGTGGATGGCTGAAATTGTTAGGGTTTTCTGTGGGTGGGACAAATTTGGACTGTAGGTGGGCATATGAAGGTGGTAATGGAGTGTAATGAGAAGCTAGAGGTGGAGGAAGACTCTGTAGATGTTGAAGACCTTGTGTTAATATCATATACAAAGAATCTAAGGTTGAGAGGGGCATGGGAGTCTCCTGTGGTCGCCTACTTTGTGGAACATCCATTTTGTGTGGATAGAATTAGGGGGCTGTGGTGACCTCTCCTATTTTTATGACTTAATTCGGGTGGGGACGGGTTAGCACAACTATTTTGGCCAGCACAACCATGGTAGCTACTGGCCAACATGACCGTTTTTCTCACCACAATCATGGTGCTGGTCTAAGAAATCGTCAATCTTCCACTGTAATTTTCATGATGTACCACGACCGTGGTAAGTACTATGGTTGTGTGAAGCACCATAGTCATTTTGGCCACTTTTCATGCAATTTTATAGAAACATGCACATTTTATTTTAATTTTCACACTACATCTAGTCATTGATCCATGTCAAATCTTAACACATTCTTGCCACTTTTTAGGCAGTCTCTCTCAATCTTTATCAATGTTCTTTCCGCACACCTAAAAAGGAACAAAAATATATTGAAGACGAATTGTGTGTATGTATTTATTTTAAAGTAAAAAAAACAAAAAACAAGATAAAAATGGGATTGGAGGGAAAAACTCTCAAACCGATGTGGGTTTCCCCCCACTAGAGCTAAGTTTATTGCTTGTAGTCGGGCTTAGTGTTGTTGCATCAATCACCCTCTTTAGAAAATTAAGGTGTCACTCTCATAGTAGATTTCTTTTTCATTCTCATTCAAGTAGAAATATTCATCACATGGTGTTTCTTCAATCAACATCACTATATCAAATCTTTGGTAGGCATCATTCGGCCCAGTCCCAACAATTATCTTGAGTCTTTGATAAATGGTAGCAAATTGCTTGGAATCTTCCTTCTCTTGGATTACAATATATTTGGATGGGTATAAGATGTTTCACTTGATATGGTCCTCCTCATCATTATATTATCTTTCAGAGAAAAACTTCCATTTGGTAATTGTACATCCAAATCCAACAATTAGACTCAAATGACGTCCTTCATCAACTTGTCATGCAAAAGTCATTTTTTCTTTGTAGTTTTTGTATATCTCATATGCTTTATGTATTAATTTTTGGATCATATGCTTCATTCCTTAATTATTCAAGTTCAATCAATTGAAGGTTTCTTCTAATTATTTCTATGTCTATACCATGTCCATAGCTTTTGGCAACCAAAAAGCATTATGTTGCAATTCTAACAACAAGTGAAGTTAAAATTGAATTTCTTAGACCAGTTTGTTTTTATTCCTCAACATGATTTATATTATGAACAAATAAACAAGTCTTGTACATTCATGCTTTATGTTAGGGATCATAGAGCCCTTTACATAAGGACCACAATTCAAAACACAGATGTGTCTTATCTACTATTCAACCAACGCATGACATCCCTTACACGTCTCTTCCAAGTCTTCTATAGATTGTCTATCCATGTATATTCCAAAGGGATAAATCCAACCATGACATGGACCAAATAGAACTGGTACTAAATACTTACCATTGAGCTTTTTAGAAATATGCAACACGAGGAGATTCAATCCATTTAAAAACTAGGTAAGGACAATTTGGTGGACTAAGGTCAACAAGTTATCGAATTCAAAAATTCTAGTTCATAGGATAGAATTCACAAGTGTATTCAGAATACCAAACCTACAAGACTATTCACAAAAACAAGATGTTCTCAATAATATCAATAATCCTAGATATCAAAATATCAAACTTTTCATAATGAATTGTCCATTGGCTCTTTCCATCTCTATTTTTTCATTGCCAGGGCTAGGTGCCTAATGTTCTCCCCTCAACGACAAAATGACACTTTTACTTGTGGGGGTAACTAGTATTGGGGAATCTCTATATCCATATTCACTATGCAAGGGTGAGGGATATGAACCATCAAATCAAGGCACTATAACTCTAGACAATATTCAAATTTAGTGCCAATCTCAAAATCTAACTTATTAAATATTTGAAAATCTAGTAGAGAACTTCAAGAGGAAAGATAAGGCTCAAAGAACAATATGGGCTCACAACTATATAAGATTCTATGCATGTAATATCAAGAAGGGCGTAAACAGTTTATTAATTGGAATAGAGAATCTAGTACGTCGTACTGGATTTCAAAATTTCACAACCAATATTTAGATGGTCCCCCTTTTGATTTAAGTTTGTATAGTGTCAATGGATTGAACCACTTAGTAAGTTTTAGCAAATGGTAACTTATCATTACTTCCCCCTTTTTCTAGGTTGTATCATCTCCCATGGTTTTAATTAGGTTTTATTTTATTTTTCTAAGTTTCCAGTAAAACATGCCGATGTGGATTAAGTCATTGATAAGAGAAATATACTTTAGCATGTATATCTCTATGATTCATACTTTTAACAGGGAAAGTGAAATCATATATATACTTCATGAACCATGATCCATGCATATAACATGTGTTTCTATAATATAAATAGGATGTATACAACCATATAATCTGACATATCATGATGACTACATACTATATGAATAATGAATTACAATTTTAGATACGCTATATCATTTTCATGAAAGGTTTTTTGAATTTAGATGTTATATGATACCCAAATACCTATTTTTTGAGTTTTATATACACCTATTCATTATCATATATAATAGCATATTAATGATTACATAATCTAGGTGACTATTATACTTGGCCTTAACACTCATATCAATCTAAAATACAATCTAATCTATTGTCTATTGTATTAGCATTATAAATTTAATCACCTAGAAGTTTCATACTTCCTTTTTTCTGCTAATATGTTGTGATACATACATTACACTTATCATACTAACTAGTATACAAATGAATTGACTAATTTTTAAATAAATATACATGTGGATTCTAAGACTCTAAGTCACCTCATTGTCCAAATTATCATTCATAACTACTTATATATATATATATATAGAATTAGAGATCGTAGGAGAAGGTTTACATACCTACCGATCATTAGAGTGAGATCTGATTTGCGTTAATCATCTCCAAGTTCAATTCTTAGGGATGACAATGGTCTGAAGCTCATCCTTAGATTCTCCAATTTTTTCTAGATGTAGTCTCAATGGTAGTTCTCTCTAAGAAGGTAGTAGTAGGTCACATAGACCTAGATTTAGTTCTTCTCTTTTTGACCTAGACTTTACTTCCCTTTCATGCACTTCAACATACTAATGGGAAGGATGATAACTCTGGATGGTGTCGTACTAGAAAATTGACATGAATTCAAATCTGGTCTTGGGTTGAGCTATGGTAGGGAAGTGGTGGTGCAATGATGGTCATGTGATGTAGGGTGCCTCATATTTTAGTAGGCAAAGGAGTTGCTGATTGTAGATGAATCCATCATCCAGTCAACAGCCTTTATGATGTGGAAGTTGTAGGGGTGATTGGTGCATAATATAAAGAGGATGGTTTTCCTTTGTTATAATTATTGTTTATGTTCCCTCTTCCTAGTTTTATTAGTAAGGTAGTTGTTGATACAACTAGTTTGAGTGGTTGCATTCCTCACATTATGTCTAATATGTGCCTGACTAAGGAGAGTGTTCTAAATAGATACCTCTTGACTTATTTATAAAAATTATGGTCGTTCTTGCATATATATAGCAGTTATAGAAAATATCAGATCAAATTTGCATAAAAAATAAAGTGTATATAATAGAATAAAAAAGGTTCTCGTATATATGTACTTAAAATATTAATATAGAGATACTCATAAGTCGAAAATGCCACATTTATCAATATATCAAAGAGCCCAAAATAATTGAAATAATCCACACTTTATAACAAAAAAATGTATAATAGATAACAATAAATTGTTTAAAGAATTCATACTTAAGTTAGTTAGCATCCCTTGTATAAAATACATAGTACCAATATAAATATACATATATATAATGATGATGATGATGATGTACATTAAAAATATTGCATCCATTTGTTTTTCTCTTCCCTCCTTTCTACTTGCTTCATTTTGCCATAACGATATCCAACTATTATATCTTTCTTTGTCCTATGAAAAACAATTCAAATCAATTATTGATTCTTTACTTATGTAGACATTTCAAATTATCACATGTTCTTTCTCCTTCATGGAAGTATAAAACATGTAAAAATCCTATAATGAGTTCCTTCTCCTTTTCTAATTCCCTCTTTCTAACTCCTAGAAGCCTTAAGTAACATGTAAAAGCCTTTGACAGAGAGCATCTCCCTCTTTTTTTTAGAAATTGGGTATAGAACAAGGTATACTTTTGGTGATGTGTATCACTAATAATTCACATCAAAGGTAGACTCTACTCAATTTGGCAAAGAAGGGTGAACCCACAAATAATCAAATCTAATATTTGATCGACTTGTTCATTTCATGGTAATTTACAAAAGTTGTATTAAAATTATATAAGAATCCATAGACTCGATTTGCTTGAAGCGATTTAGACTTGGGTTTTGTGAGGATCTTTAGAAACCACAAGATTATATATAAATTGAAAGATCAAGCACCACCCACTCCCCGTATATAGGGATAGTAGAGGTATTGGAAATGACTCGAGTGATAGAGAGAGGGACTAAGTGGCTCGGCCTTCAGGGAGAGGTATTGGAAATAACTCGACTAAAAGGAAAGAATTTACAGGTTTGGGTTTTATTGATTTGAATCAGATAGTGAGGAAAAAATTAGACAATATAAGTTTTATATGGGTGGAAATCAATATTGATAAGATGTGTATACAAAACAACATAGTCAAAACAAGTCCCATGTTTTACATTATAACACTTAGTGAATTTCTCAAGTGATCTATTAAAAAAATTCATTTGGGTCATTTTGCATTGACCTCAATGTAGAACTGAGAAATATACTTACATATCCAATTCACAACATGCTACTTGTAATAGAGGAATAATTAGCCTTGTATACATAAAAGATGATGCTATTATACATCTTTATTGTTACATTTTATGTCATGATTCTGAAATATAATAAGAAATTCATTTCAACATTGAGTTGGCTATGTCAAATGAATTGTAAATTTGCAAAATTTGGAGGTATAAAAATTCTACTTCTACAATTGTTAGTTAAATATAACTTAGTTACAAATTCCCCCGAGAAATTAATTATCATTAAAATAACTAGTACCATTACTTGTTAACATAAAATATAATTGCTATTACTAATGGTAATCAACATTAAGAGATGATCATTTGAGATACTCTCTGGAGCTTCATCATGGGGTCAAAATATCACAAATGCATTGGTGTTCAACTATGCACGTATGTTGATGCAAGTTAACATAAGACATTTTTAGTATAAGACAATTTTAGTATAAGACATTTTTAGTATCAAATATACTTCAGTATTTTGATATGTAACTACGAATTCCAAAAACAAAGTAGCCAATGAAGTGTTCATATAAAATCCCACTCTTTATAATGTTTGCAATTATTCATTTACCTCCACTATTCAATTTATGTATTAACATTGATTCCATACAATATAAAATTTGACCTTTTGCTACTGTTTTGGTTTAAGTATAATCTAGGCAACATGTTCGAATGAACAAAATTTAGCTAAAGGGACTTTCATATCAAACATAAAGACTTTTTATGTCAGTAAAATATAACTATTCTATTACGTGAAAAATGATTTGAGCTAGTAGGGAACCTCTTTAATGATTTTAGTGATGCATGCCATCTACACCCCTAGAAATGACCTTTTTGGAGGGAAATAACATTTTTTTGCAACTTGCTCGTATTGTATTTGTTTGCATTTTCATATAGATGCTGTAAAAACACTCCTACATATGAAGTGTTGTATCAACAAATTCTGTCTATGGAAAGGGTGTTTCTTCAAGCTTGGCTAGGGCTCGATGCTCCACATGCCACAAATTTATGGATGTCTTGTCCATGTGTATTTTCATGGTGGATTTTAGCCCTCATAAATGGTGCACAACATGTCATAATTGATGGTCACAAGTTCATCTTATGATGGATGATGATTTTTCATGGTTACAACAAGTTTAGTTGAAAATTTTGGTGTTCAAGGGGTGATGATAGGGCATCTGACAATGGTAGTGAGGTCTCCCACTTTTTGATTGCACCATATATGTCAACCACGACTATGCTCTCATCCTTGAGAACATCCTCAATTATCAGAGTGATTTGTAAAATAATGACCATACCTTTGTTGTTGTTGATATTTGATATGTGTTTGTCTTCATCATTAGGCTCTTCGGGGTATAGGGAACACATATGCCCTTGTAACGTTAGGTGAAACGATGCCCCCAAGTGTAGGAATGGTGAATAGTGTGAATCCTTGTCCTTATTTATGGATATTTAGATTATATATTATGCTAAAAAAGGCATCTTTATACTTCCTAACACCTTTCTAGTCTTGTTCTTCTTAGCATTTTGCAAGAAAATGTGTCATCTTCCTGTAAGTTTTGAATACTTTCAAAACTAAAGGCATGAATTAAGTCTTCATCTTTTTTGTGGTATGTCTTTTGAATCCTATACTCTTTATTTTGTTTCCTATAAGGAGAAAACTATGTTGCTTCCATACAAAAACTTCAATTATTGGTGTAGGGATGAGACTTCCACCTTGTATATGTGTAGCCATGAACGTCCCAATAGGAGGTTGAAAGTTGCAGGGACATCCATTACTACACACTTGACATTGAACATATTTGGGCCTAATTTTGGTTCTAGGTGAACACAGCCCTTGAGATGCCCTAGGTACACCATCTAAAGCCTATTAAGCACTAGTGTTGGTCTACATGTCTTCAAGTGTGTGGCACATGTGAATTACATTTATAAAAGGGAAAATATTTAACAATGCCTTTTGGGTAAGTCATGATAAGAAATGAATGAAAAAAGAAATACACATAATCACAAACAACACTTTGTTTGTCATCCTTTAAAGGATGTAATCTTTAAAGTAATGGATTTTGGTTTTACTTATTGTCATGACCACATGTCTAATGTTTAGCGAATTTTCCTAGAAATAAAAACTCTATCCATAGCACTGATAACACCCAAATTTAGGCATCTATGTTAAGCATTTATTTATAGTTTTGTGTCATTATAGCCTTAATATGCTCAAAATAACCCTATCTCCTTATCTTTTAGTAATTTACATCTTTTCATAGATAAAGTTGCTCAACTAGCCAATTTTGGGACTTGCAGGCACCGAACCTGAAAAGACATCTATTCTCTAAGATTTCTCCCCAACACATGGTTTTTGCAGCAACTAGGCTTCCATCTGTCGTGGCTGCGGTGGACTAAGCATTGCACTATGTGCACCAACTTAGGAGACGGTGGTCCCGCTAAGCGACTAACGAGCCCAAGAAACTTTTGACATCTTGGATCCTATTTTCGATGATCAGTCCATTATAGAATGCATCCTCACTAATTAGAAGGTTCATCGACGCGGGCCACTTGACCACCGGTAACAGCCAACCCCCCTCCCCCCCCCCCCCGTGGGGGTGGGCTTGGGCCATGACACCACGACTGCGACCAAGGAGGACACCGCGACCGCAACCAAGGAGGATGCCACAACTGTAGGATCCACCTCGACTGCGACCGAGGCCCGACCACGACCGCAACATCCACCTCAAACGCAGACCGACCATGACCGAGGCCTGACTGTGATCGCAACCGCGACCATGGCACCAACCTCAATCGTGACACGACCACGACTGAGGCATCCACCTCGACAGTGGTACGATCGCGACGAAGGCAGGTTTCGTGACCCTCTTATGCCTTCGCCTATAAATATCCACCCCTAGCGACCTAGAGAGGGATTCCAAAATTTTGGAGGTTCCATATTTTGGTTCCGATCTATTTTGGTTCCCAGAGCATGTGGGAGAGTTCTGATGTCTGGAAAGGCTGAAGTATTGGTCCTACGTCTGTTCCTCTAGTTTGCTTCCATCTACCACCATTTCCACCACCATTCACCCATATCCTACCATTTACAGCCATCTTCCACCTCCATACACCCACCAAGCTGTTGTTTGGGGCAGAATCAAAGAGAAAGGAGGTCAAGGAGTCTAGAAGACCAAGGAGGACGACCCAAAGACAAGATCCGACCTATACGTAGACTAAGGAGTGAGAGCCATCTCTCCTCTACGGGCTAAATCTCTTCTTCTTATCCTTTCTTCTATTGTTCTCCTTTGTTTATGTACAAATAATGTTCTTCCATTTTTGTTCGGTGCCAACTATGTTTGTCCATGGCTAGTTGAGCTCCTTCTTAGCTATGTAGTCCGTTTTGGGTATGTTTATGTACTTTTACATTAAACAAGTAGTTTTATTCTAGATCTAGTATGTTTCTTATTCTATCTTCTCTTTCTGGTTATGATTGCTAGTTTAGTTTATCTCTTTCTTGCTTGAACTTCTATTTCTACCTATATCGAGAGATTTATTATAAAAATAGACAAGAGAATGTAGTTTGGATCAGAATATGAAAAGAGGACGGTTCTAGGTGATCTATGCAGAACCGTAGACCTGGGCACGGCCAGACCCAACCCAGAACGGTCGGGCCCACTACTCGGTTCTACCCAGATCACACTTGTTCCTAGCACTTCAGAACATTCTAGACCCGAGAGGGTATCTAGAATATTCTAGGGTGCTGATTTGTCATCCTCGAGAGAAGTTTCATGTCATTGATGGGTTTTAGTCATGCTGAGCGAGAGCGAGTGGGATAACCCCACAGGAACAGATACCCCTGTACATACTATGTTTGAATGTAGGTTGCTTACTCGGGTGTTCGAGGGTTGTCTATGCCTGAGAACGGGTGCACAGACTGCCCAACTTGTGGTTACATAGTTAGGAACTCCTCTCTGATTAGCAGAATCCTATGGACCATGTTTTGTTTTGTTTTCTTTATTTTATTTTGTGACAATCTACTAGACTAGCTCCATACTTTTATCGACTATCAGATTGGCTTATTTGACTTAAGAGCAAGATCTTAGGCATCCTAAATGTCCCCACATCCATGTGTTCGACCTCGTATATCTACTTCAACCCCGTAATGAAGTTGTGGGGGTACTTGAAGGTTTCGGGTTATAAATCCAAAGTCTGATCACCTCCCTCCCCTTCGGGACGCGATCAAGCACTTAGAACCATATCTTTATGTGTGGGAGAAGTTGAATAAGTTTTAAGAGGGATAAGTAGTGCTAGTCTCTTGCAACTATTCTACTATATCACAAATTTGAGGACATGATTGCTATTGATATAAGCAAATAAAGTTTTACATAACTAATTTAGTGTCATGTATGTTTAATATATATGTGTTGTAATTAATGTGGATAAATAAATCAGATATGTTTATCATGCTCAACTAGTAATTGGCTAAAGTTTGGTAAGTTGACACCACTGTCACATATCAATTAACGTATTGTGATTAGTTGCAATATATTGCATAACTTGGTTGCAAAATTGGATGAACCCCAAATTAGTTTAAGTTTTTTAATATGTTGGACCATATTTTGATAATAGAATGATTAGTGGTGAATGATACAAAATCCTAGCTCTAGATTAGGCTTTTGAGACAATTCTAGGGTGTTTTGATATAACATAAGTGTGAAATAGAAGTGTCATGAAACTGATATATTTTGATGGTTTAAAAATGTTCTAACATATGGAATGTTGAAAACAAAACTAGAGTTGTCTTAAAGTTGTAGGCATGTAGGGTTGTTTAGATTTGCTCCAAAACTAGTCCAATTGAACCAAAAGCACCTCAAACAACACCTAGATTTCTTATTGGGAAATTCAGACAACCAAAATTAGGTTTGCGTAGATTTTTTTACTCATATGGAATTTCATCAAGAAAATTCTATTGAGCCTAATGGTCTTGTTGAACAAAAACTCATAGTCAACTAGATTTTTTATTTAAAAATCAATCACACTAGATAAAATTGTAGGAAACAAATATGACTAGGGGAAAACTGACATTTCTCGACATATAAAATACATACATGTGAGGTTAGCCAAGAGATTTTAAATTCATTAAACATGTTGTGTCATCAGTTGGATATTTTCTCAAGAGGAAAGGGTGAATTTAGGGCCTATAGAAATTTTCTTCTTACGTCAAGGTGACATTTAATACTAGAAATAACCCTAGACTCCTTCCCCTATGGATTATAAGGCTTCTTTTGGAAAGGAAATATATCACTATATATATCTGTACACACACTTGTCTAATAGAAATTGGATTTCGTAGGCTTTTCTTGGGTGTGAATGGTACTTGATTACTTTTATATGATAACTTTATTTATGATCCTTTTGCATGTTACAATTCAAACAAAATATGATTTCTTATTGTAGCTAACAAAAAGTAGTGATCACCTATTTGTGATTTAAAAACACAATAAAATATTTCCTTTTTTTAAAGCTTGATGATATAACTACTTATCTAATTGAAATATGGATTCACAACTTGTTTGAGCTATTTTCTTAATTTGTAGAAAAGTTAACTTCATGACCTGATGTTGATTAACTACATGATGTTACTTGTTCAATTGGTTCTTCTTTCACATTGATAGCAACTTATAATTTGAAAGAAAAATTACAAACTCTAGTTGTATGGGGCTAATTAATTATCTTGAATAACTTTTAGTTAAAATAAATTACACTTCAAGTAGATATTCCAGTAAATTTATGCATAAATCTTGTAGTTAGTATTTACTGTTACATGTTTTGAAGAATTTTAGTTCCATCCCTATGAGCATGTCACATTATAGTAACGTGATTCTCTTAGTAGATAGAAGTACTATTTGGTAAATTAGTTGATGCGTTCTTGAAGGTTTTGGTAAATGTTGTTTGACATTTGGATAAGAATTATAAGGTTTTGTGTTAAATAAAGATATTTGTAAAAATCCGATAGTGCATGTTTGTTCTACCCATGACATGACACGTACCTGGACTAAGTAGATGTTCAACAAGTATTATGAGAATACTTTTGTTGTGCTGAGTAAAATTCGGGTTAATCTATTCTAACCAGTAGTATTGTGTGTCAGGACTTATCCTTCTAGATAATTTATGATTTACCTTTCTGGCTCTACATGGTTGCTTTTACGAGAGTGACACCAGGGATGAACAGATCCTATCTATGACCCAAACTGTCTAAACCCCAACAAACATATAGCTTGTACAAGAGGGCCGAAAGTTTTAAGCCCGTAATTTATATTTGGTTGAAGCTTGGGCAAGGAATCACAATACTTTCAAGATTTATCTCGAAGCCTACTATTTTTGGTGGGTCATATATGGACCAATATTTTCAGATTTTATCTTAGATTCGACCCAACCCAAGGCCCATCTAAACATTTATATTTAGGTCTCTACCCGAGCCTGTCTAAACATTTAGATTTAGATCTCTGCCCACTACAACTAAGCATGGCCTAACTTGGTGGTCATCACTAGTCAACACAACATGAAATGCAAACATTATTTAGATCTGCCCATTGACACTAAAGACATATAAACTAAGAGAAACAACGATAAAAATAGGATAAATCTTTTTTGTACTTGAGCTAAGAAAACTTCAGCGATCTCCACGTTTGATTACTTTGATTGGTGGCACGCAGAAGGTAATTACAATATTCCTCCTGTGGTGCTTAAAAGACTATGTCACAAATATCATCACATTAAAGAGCATGAACAGTTGTATATGAGACCAATACAAACTATTTCGTATAAACATCCAAGTACAGCTCATTTGAAGAGGTAACAACAACGATAATTGACGCCTTCTAATCTAAGCCTGCGCACATTCAATTCAACTAGCTAAAATAACAACATCGGTGCACCGTGTTATTTTGCAAGCGCCGTAAGAGTTTCTGACAGTACTGTAAAAATCTTCAACCTTTTTATGTGATTCTGACACCTTGGTACCTGAGGATCTCCCCGATGAGCTCGCCCTTACCGGAGCCGACATACCTTCCTTTTATATCCCCATCCCGAATGAACAAAAACGTCGGCACCTCAACGACCTCCATATCCTTCAGAAACTCCATGCAGCTATCATTTTCATCCCCATTCATCCTCGCAAAAACCACGGAGTCCGCCATAGATCTCGACAGCTTGATCACGGTCGGGTACACTTTCACACACGGCCCGCAGTGCTTGAGCCCTACATCAAGCACGACCAGCCTCCCACCTTCACCTTTCTCCTTGTTGATCAGCGCCTCGACGTCGCCGCGGTTGTGGAGCTGCTCCACCAGCGAGTGGTGGTCGCCGTAGTAGAGCACGTCCCCGCGGAGTTCGTCGGCGCTGATGCCTTCCTCCTCGTGAATCTTCTCCATGGACTTGTAGAAGCTGAAGTGGGGAACTTGTGTGATCCCTTCACGCTCGCATAGGGCACGGGTCGCGTCTGACTCGTCGCCCATGACTAGGATGAACTCCACGTCGCTGCATGTCCGTGATAGTTCGACCATCACTGGGTAGATCCGCTTGCTGTGGCTGCTGTGCCTGCCGGCGAACTCGACGACTACCAGCTTGTTTTTAGCGTCCCGCAGGGCTGTCTCGAACTCCTCGGTGCTGCGTACCTGGCGGACGCGCTCGTCGGCGCTCTTGGATTTGGATTTCGATGGGCTAGTGCTGCTGGCTGCTGCTGATACGGTGAAACAGGGGCGCCGTGGGTGGGCGCGGGTAAGGGGAGTGCTTGTTGACTGGGGCCTTGGTGGGTTGGTGGAGGGGAGGCGAGGGAAGAAGATGGAGGAAGAAGGGTATACCGCTGACGGTTTTGGGTGCGGAGACGAAGAAATTGGGGCAGGAAGCAGGCGGCCGGTTATTGTGGCCGCCATTAGAATTGTGCTCTCAATCTGAACAAGCAATCGACGGGGAGTATGGAATCGATCGGCCGACCGACCAACCTCCAAAACGGGATTGCAGGTGGAACTGGTCTGCTCGGGGAGATCGCCGGTACTAGAAAAAGGGGGTGAAAGGGTCGCCTAGAAAAGGAAGGGGGCACAAATTATCAGCACGGCTGTCTTATTATCCACTAGTTGCAGCGTGTGGCTCCTGTGCGTCTTAAGTGGCCCTGTCTTGTGATAGCATATCCCCTGTTCCTTTTTCTTGGGGTTTAATTAACAGTTAGATTTTTTTCTCTCTTCTCGTGTTCCTTCATTTCCCACCTCGCCCGCAGGCTGCATCCGCAGATTTTTTTTTTCCCCCTCTCCCACCTACTGGGACAATGTGTGTCGCACCCGTCTGGGTTTATTTCGTGATTGTACTCACTCACCAAATGCCCTTCATTTCTTCGGCAGAATATTTCACTTCAAAATTGAACCCCAAAGCATCTCTCGAGAATTTTATGTGTGTGTGTGAAAGAGAGCTGATATGTACAGACTAGAATTTTCAGGTACAATATTTTCCCTTCACCCCTTCATTTACTAGACAGTATTTGTAACTTGTACGTATAGCTATGGATATATGGTTTTGTTATGGGAATATAGGTGTGTAATTAGGGATGTACGGTTTAGTTGTGAGAATATGGTTTTTAGGTAATCTTCTAACATAATAATCATACTAGCAAGTCATTGTTACATAATGTGAATTAAATCCTTCACAACCGAACCAATTAAAGTAGTTGCATGATGTCTTGTTCCCTAAGTTGTACGGTGTTAATTTAAACGAGAGTTTTCTAAGTATTCCATTGCGTACTAGTGTTCATATCTGTGCCCAATGGGTTATCAACGCCTTGAGTTGATGGTAATATAGTTGTGCTTTGTATTCATCACTATCATATACTTGATTTGAATAAACGTTCACTTAGATTGTTCAACTAATGATTGGCGATGTCCTTAATCAGTTTGAGTATGTTCACATCAACTCTACTAGATATCATCTTGCTATTGTTTTAACACAAAATAGATTATTGGATTAGCTTAAACTTATCTTCTTGTGGTTCCATTTGTCTAATGGACTGTCACACATGTCTTGTAGTTTTCTGTATTCGAGACCACAAATTAGGATCCAATTATCATAGTACTATGGTCTATATTTTAAGTCATTAGGACTTTGTTTGACCCTCTGAATCAATTAATAGAGTTAACATATAGTGTTGATAAATATTTAATAATATATTTTATTTATACACTGCTCTAACCTATAGTATGGTGTTAAACGATTGTCACGCAGACAAGAAACCCTTTTTGTGTCAGTTTTTGAGGCACAGACCCAACCACGAGTTGGGAGGTCGTCACCTCCACCCGACTATGAGTCAGTGTGAGAGTGCATAGGACCCCACCTCACCTTGTTCGTTGATCTCCCTCTCGGTTCAATGTCCTTCAAAATAGATAGGTCGCACACAATCTTCACACCTTCTCGAAGCATACCAGCCCTGGGGTGATAGGGTTTCATGCCCTATATCGCCAGTCGACTAGAGGTGTCCCTGTCCTAGCAGAACCGGAACTCCATGGCAAACTTTAGCAACCCTGGGCCTTCACACCTATAAACAATCCACCTTTAGCCACCACAATGACTCGAAAAGATCTTCCAAACTCGCATTTTTCCTTGCTTAATCCCAAAGTTGTCTTCCCTAGCCCTCGTTGCTTGGACCTATAGATCACGGCTCATCACCAGTCTCTTTGCCTCTGCGGAATTGAAGAAGCCCCAATTATTCACCTGTAACACCCCAATTTCACAATACTGAGCGGAAGCATAAATACATTGGGATGTCACAAAAATGATATTATTGCATAAAAATAGAGTTTGATAAACCAACATAGGATACACTGCATAGTTTCTCATATCTCAAACTCATAACATAAAACTCACTCTCTAATTAAAACACATGTCTCAAAAACATAAAGGAAAACTAATTTAAGGATAGATAACACCCCACCCAGTCTAATCTCTTAATCTGCCCTTCAAATGTACGCTCCTTAGCTAAGCTCCCTTATTCTTTCCTCCTGCGGACATCCCGTCCCCAACCATGCATTTAAAAATGGAAAACATATTAGAGTAAGAGGCATTGAGTATTGTTATACCAACATAATAACTGGAAATAAGAAAAATCATAAAAGTAACTCAAAAATAAAATGTGATTTCACATAATATGTTCTTAATGGTTAATTATAATGTCCTCTACTCTTATGCACCAATTGTTCTCATAAGGCATGTAGGCTCAATTGATGTTCTACTTGAACTCATGATTTTCACAAACGTGCCATAACTATGCTCCACTTGATCTCATGATTTGCACCTAAGTGTCATAATGTTCCATTTGAACTCATAAGGCCTGAGGGCTCAACATTAACATAATGAGGACAAAATAATACAACTGATAAATGATTCATCATAAACATAATAATCCTTTACTTTAACTAAATTTTCACATGATCACGGCATAAGTATCTAAAATAGAACTTGGGAGCATATGAATCGTATAATAACTTTTGGGGAACATTGATGCAAGATTTTCTAAAAATTTGATACATATCTATGCATACAATTTAACCTGATCATGATACAATAATCTCAAAGCGATTGAAAACCATTACTTAAATACTCAAAGTGCATGGACCTGCTTACCTTTATTGGAGCAACCCTAATTATTCTCCCTGATCTCGAGTCACTCTTATATTCCTGAAATTTTATATGATTTATATTAATCACCATCATTAATACATACTAAACCCTAATTTCAGCCTTTTAAGGAAACTAGGTCTGATCTTATGGAACTAGGGCTTGAAAATACTAAAAATCAACTTCCTCTTTGAAAAATCTTTCCAACGAATATTTTCAGGTAATTTTCTGATAAGCTGTTGATTTACTGTGAATTTAAGGAAATCTAGTCAATCAGATATCAATGAAAATCCAAATATGAAAATCAATTATCAAAGAGCTGTGGGCCCTGCCTAGATGGCCCAATCGGGGGCCGCCAGCTAGAGAACAAACTCATCGTTTGTGAAAAGGAGACAAGGGCGCTCAAATCCCAAAAATACCCATGGTTGCGCAATAGATGAATTAGATTCGTAGGGGAAAAACTGGTAAAACCCCACCTGGCATATTCATCTTCGAATCAAAGATGGCACAACGCACTACAGTTCAAATTCAAGAACCAAAATCGAAAACGTGATGGATTCGTTGCAAACTAACTAGAGGAACCATTTCCTGGGATCATTACGGTATCAAAAAGCGTGGACTCGAGACATGCAGTGTGAGGAACGCCATTGTTCCTAGCTCCAGACCATGAGAAATAGAGCAGCAGGTTCCGGTTTCAAGACCATCAAGAAAAAAGGTGCCTGAGCATCCAAACTGAACAAAGAAACACCTACTAGAGGAAGGCGAAGCTAGAGCGACCACTTCCTTAGCTAAAGTGCAACCGGACGATCGAGGCGAGGAACGCCGATGGAAAACTTGAACTGGGCTACATGTTATGGAGTTTGGGGCACCTACGGAACAAACTAGAAGAAGGGAACGCAAGGTGAAGGTCCAGATATGCTTACTTGGTTTCCAATTTGGTCGGAGACGGTGGAGGAGGCTGAGCCGGGACGGAGTTCTCCAGAGATACAAATCGAGTAGGTAGCGGTAGTTTGAGGCACAGGAGATGAAATTGAGCGTATAGGAGGGTTGTTCTAGGTCTGCAGATCATTTTTGACCACTTATATAGAGATTTGGGTGTTGAGAAGACCTCCTGTAAGACTAGGGCAGCAAGGAGAGTTTGAGCCCCTTTGGGCGTTTCTTCATTAGGGCACAAAGTCCCTGTGAACCTAGGTCATTTGATTCAGGTCGACATTGCAATCTCAATGGTGAAGAAATCGAATAAAATGAGGCACTGTGGCGGCCGGTCCGGATCAGAGAAAGAGGCGTCAGTGGCTGCCTGGGCTCAGTCTCCTACTCAAGGTAGGAGATGAGTCTGGTGGCATCCGATGGGCATCCTACGGCCCAAATCAAATCTAAAATCTAGAGAGCATGTGACACTTAAACCATAGCCAAAATCGGTGAAATCACGCGTGTGGCATCTAAATAATGTGAAATCTTAGGTCAGATCATGGAATAATTGATTAATGTACTCCAAAATCATATGCTAACTCCCCTATTTGATTTAAATCGTCAAATGAAGCCCTATTGACTCCAAATTTGAGCCACAAGCTAATTAGGACCTCTAGAATTGCCCTATCCACTTAGATTTAGGTTTTCATTGACTTTTGTTCATCCACCTCATATAGGTGGCTATTTAATGCACATATTATTAAAAGGTGACATGGATGAAATGATCCTTTACTTAATGAGCTATTTGAACCAAAATTACGTTTATGAGAATATTTCATCATATCTTGGACTTAGAGGTCACATAACATTCTATTTGTTAGATAAAATCTTAAATTTGCAAATTAGGGTTTCAGATTAATACACATTAATAAATTTAAGATTTTGAGGATGTTACAATTCTACCCATCTTAAATAAATTTCGTCCTCAAAATTATATTAATCTACCCACCTTAGGGTTTTTATTATACCTAGTTTGCAAAACTCAACATGTATATCCACAAAATTACTACCATGGCTAGAATTAGATCGTACCTTCTTCTTCTTCATCACTATCAACCATTGCAAAGATCCTTGCTTGCCTCTTTTCTCGTTGCTCTGGGTTAGGGTTTTTCCCTACTTCATTCTTTTCCTTTAGCTTGGGGCATTCTGGCTTCTTATGATTTGGGTCTCCATAGTAGTAGCAAACTCCCAATCCTTTCTTGCATGGTCCACCATGAAGTCTACCACAAGTTGCACACGGTTCTTTAGCAGGTTGTCCTTCTGGAGCTTTCCTCTTCTTATCATCATGTCTTTTCTTCTCACTCTTGCTTCCTGAGGATCCTCCATTCTTCCAGTATCGTCCAGGATGGTCCTCCAGTTCTAGGGCAGACTCGAGTGCCTCCTGCACTATCCTGATACCACGTCCAGTTAAAGCATAGCCCAAATCAAGTTTCAGGCCACACATGAACTTCTTTGCCAAACACGTCTCATCTAAACCATAACCGTACTTCTGCAGCATACAGAACTTCATTGCATACTGGTTAACGGTTGAGTCATTCTACCTCAAGAACTTGAACTCCATCTCCTTCTTCTCGATCATAGCTTCTGAGATGTAATAGTTCCAGAAGGTAGTGGTGAACTCCTCCCAGGTCAACGGCTCAGCATTGGGTCCTCGAGCATTGGTGAAGTTCTCCCACCAAGTGCGGGCTGCACTCTTCAACATGTGTGTCCCAAAGCGAACTTTAGAAGGTTCGGGACATCCTAAGTCACTGAAACAATGCTCGACGTTGAGAAGCCACTCTTCAGCATGACCAACTACATCGGTCTCCGCTTCTCCAGAGAAGGATTCAGGCTTGATCTTCAAGAAGTCTACCAAGGTCAACTCCTGGTTCCTTGGTTGGTGTGGTCTTCCGTGTTGTCCGGTGATGGCATCAGTCATGGCCTTGATAAGAACTTCTAGAGGTGCATTAGGATTACCATTAGGGTTAGCCCCTCTAGAAGCACTATGGTCACTTTGTCCATTGGAAGAGCTTCCCTCTCCATCTACATGCTCCTTTCCCTTATCAGATTTCTTCTTGGGAGCCATTTACAAAAGGGAACATAAACTATATGAGATTTTGAGAAAGGCCTGGTGGCCAACTATATTTTTTGCTCTGATACCATATTGTAACACCCCAATTTCACAATACTGAGCGGAAGCATAAATACATTGGGATGTCACAAAAATGATAATCATTGCATAAAAATAGAGTTTGATAAACCAACACGAGATACATTGCATAGTTTCTCATATCTCAAACCCATAACATAAAACTCACTCTCTAACTAAAACACATGTGTCATAAACATAAAGGAAAACTAATTTAAGGATAGATGGCACCCCACTAGGTCTAATCTCTTAATCCATCCTTCAAATGTACGCTCCTTAGCTAAGCTCCCTTATTCTTTCCTCCTGCGGACATCCCGTCCCCAACCATGCATTTAAAAATGGAAAACATATTAGAGTAAGAGGCATTGAGTATTGTTATACCAACATAATAACTGGCAATAAGAAAAATCATAAAAGTAACTAAACAATAAAATTTGATTTCACATAATATGCCCGTAATGGTTAATTATAATGTCCTCTACTCTTATGCATCAACTGTGCTCATAAGGCCCGCAGGCTCAATTGATGTTCCACTTGAACTCATGATTTGCACAAACGTGCCATAACTATGCTCCACTTGTTCTCATGATTTGCACCTGAGTGCCATAATGTTCCATTTGAACTCATAAGGCCTGAGGGCTCAACATTAACATAATGAGGAAAAAATAATACAACCGGTAAATGATTCATCATAAACATAATAATCCTTTACTTTAACTAAATTTTCACATGATCATGCCATAAGCATCTAAAATAGAACTTGGGATCATAGGAATCGTATAATAACTTTTGGGGAACATTAATGCAAGATTTTCTGAAAATTTGATACATATCTATGCATACAATTTAACTTGATCATGATACACTAATCTTAAAGCGATTGAAAACCATTACTTAAATACTCAAAGTGCATGGACCTGCTTACCTTTATTGGAGCAACCCTAATTATTCTCCCTGATCCTGAGTCACTCTTATATTCCTGAAATTTTGTATGATTTATATTAATCACCATCATTAATACACACTAAATCCTAATTTGAGCCTTTTAAGGAAACAAGGTCTGATCTTATGGAACTAGGGCTTGAAAACACTAAAAATCAGCTTCCTCTTTGAAAAATCTTTCCAACAAATATTTTCGGATAATTTTCTGATAAGTCATTGATTTACTGTGAATTTAGGGAAATCTGGCCAATTAGATATCAAGGAAAATCAACATAGGAAAATCAATTATCAAACAACTATGAGCCCTGCCTAGCTGGCCCAATCGGGGGCTGCCAGCTAGAGAACAAACTCATCGTTTGCGAAAAGGAGACAAGGGCGATCAAATCCCAAAAATACCCACGGTCGCGCAATAGATGAATTAGATTCGCAGGAGCAAAACTGGTAAAACCCCACCTGGCATATTCATCTTCGAATCAAAGATGGCACAACACACCGCAGTTCCAATTCAAGAACCAAAATTGAAAACGTGATGGGTTTGTTGCGAACTAACTAGGGGAACCAATTCCTAGGATCATTACGGTCTCAAAGAGCGTGGACTCGAGACCTGCAGTGCAAGGAATGCCATTGTTCCTAGCTCCAGACCATGAGAAATAGAGAAGCTAGTTTCGATTTCAAGACCATCGAGAAATAAGATGCTCGGGCATCCAAACTGAACAGAGAAATGACTACTAGAGGAAGGTGAAGCTAGAGCGACCACTTAGCTAAAGCGCAACCGGACGACTGGGGCGAGGAACGCTGGCAGAAAACTTGAACTGGGCTATAGGTTATGGAGTTTTGGGCTACTACGGAACAAACTAGAAAAAGGGAACACAAGGTGAAGGTCCAAAGATGCTTACTTGGTTGCCAATTTGGTCAGAGACAGTGGAGGAGGCTGAGCCGGGACAGAGTTCACCGGAGATACAAATCGAGTAGGTGACGGCGATTTGAGGCACAGGAGATGAAATTGAGTATATAGGAGGGTTGATCTAGGTCTAAAGATCATTTTTGACCCCTTATATAGAGGTTTGGGCATTGAGAAGACCTCCTATAACACTAGGGCGGTGAGGAGAGTCTGAGCCCCTTTGGTGTTTCTTCATTAGGGCACAAAGTCCATGTGAACCTAGGCTCATTTGATTCGGGCTGACATTGCGATCTCAACGGTGAAGAAATCAAATAAAATGGGGCACTGTGGCGGCCGGTCCGGATCGGAGAAAGAGGCGCCAGTGGTTTCATGGGCTCGATCTCCTACTCAAGGTAGGAGATGAGTCAGGTGGCATATGATGGGCATCCAACGGCCCAGATCAAATCCGAAATCTAGAGAGCGTGTGACACTTAAACCATAGCCGAAATGGGTGAAATCACGCGTGTGACATCTAAATAACGTGAAATCTTATGTCAGATCATGAAATAATTGATTAATGTACTCAAAAATCATATGTTAACTCCCCTATTTGATTTAAATCATCAAATGAAGCCCTATTGACTCCAAATTTGAACCACATGCTAATTAGGACCTCTAGAATTTCCCTATCCACTTAGATTTAGGTTTTCGTTGACTTTTTTTCATCCAGCTCATATAGGTGGCTATTTAATGCACATTATTAAAAGGTGACATGGATGAAATTATCCTTTACTTAATGAGCTATTTGAACCAAAATTAAGTTTATGAGAATATTTTGTCATGTCTTGGGCTTAGAGGTCACATTACATTCTATTTGTTAGATAAAATATTAAACTTGCAAATTAGGGTTTCAGATTAAGACACATTAATAAATTTAAGATTTTGATGATGTTACATCACCCTCTCGTCTTCACTAAAATTCAAGTCACTACCAGGAAGCTTCAAAATTTTTGATATTGGTCCTCCTTTCAGCAGTATGATGAAACCCCCTTTTCTTTGATCATGTTTGATCCCAATAGCCATCACCTCTAGTTTAAATCATGTTGCATAATGTGAATTATATCCTCCGAAACCAATTAAAGTAGTTGCATGATGCTTTGTTTTTCTAAGTTGTATGATGTTAATTTAAACGAGACTTTTCTGAGTATTCCATTACGTACTAGTGTTCATATTTATGCCCAATGGATTATCAATGCATTTAGTTTATAATAATATAGTTGTGCTTTGTATTTGTAACTATAATTTGCTTCATTTGAATAAACATCCACTTAGATTGTTTAATTAATGCTTGGTGATGTCCTTAATTAGTTTTTTTTCTTCTCATCAACTCTACTAGATATCATATTGCTATTGTTAAAACACCAAATAGATTATAGTATTAGCTTAAACTTATTTTCTTGTGGCTCCATTTGTCTAATGGACTGTTTGGACATTTCTTCTAGTTTTTTTAATCGAGACTATAGATCGTGATTCAATTGTTATGGTCAGTTGGATCTTGATTCATGGCATTGGAGCAAAGATTTACGTTCTTAACTTTAAGTGGTAGCGTACAAGACCATGTGTTAGAACTGTATTGTGCTTGGTTTTGTGTACAAGCTCAAGTGCCTAAATGCCAGTCAAATAACTTAGGGTTAAAGAGCATAATAATGGTCATTGTTTTTCTTCTTCTTCACATGTGTGGCCATTGTCTTCTTCTTCACATGTGTGTCTAGTGAAGTGGATCATCTTTTTGTTCATGATTTGGAGTTGACTCTGTTGACTTTTGATCCACCAATCAACATGAAATGGTCATCATCATATGATCATCTCATATAATATGTATTCTTATTATGGAATAGTTTCAAGAGATGTAATGACCTCTCATCTCCAATGCCTAGCCAAATAGGCATCAAAGGGACAGTGTGTGGCCAAAACCACATTGTAGTAAATTGAGGTAGTCAAAATCGTGCCTTAAAGACCTAGAAAGAATACCTCATGCTTATATCGCCTACCAACATATTGTTGCTACTTTTGAATCTCTTTCTATAATCATTATTGAGATCTAATGAAAGTTTCCCCTTGCTTTTCATGGTGTTTCTGGAGCATCCACTTGATTCTCTACAACCCTTATTTGTATATCATTCGGTACAAACTTCGCTAGAGCTGAAGCAAGTTGGTGATTGTAACACCCCTGACCTGGGTTATACCTTAACCCTAGGTGTTTTGATTAAGAAAGATGATTAAATGCTTAATCTCATCTTGTGAAAGGTAATTATGGTTCAAGAGGAACTTATATTACAATTCTTATCCTTTTTTAACATTGTTGAAATCCATGTTTTGCCTGTTTTGGACTAAAGTGCAAATTACCCAAGTTGAGGGGTTTAAGTGCAAATTGTGCATGATAATATGTTCCTCATGTGTTGAAGCATCATGAGAGTAAAGATGATGCTGAGGTATGGCTTATGGAAGCCTAAATACCAAGAAAGAGCTGATAAAGCAATGTATGTGCATGAAAACCTAGTTTTGGTGTAATGTGCAATTTACCCAAAACCCAGGGTGTAATATGTAAATTACCACTTCAATAAGGTCCCTAATGTTTCTTGGCATCAAGTAGAGAAAATAAAATGAGAGGGGCGCCTCATTTGAATTAAGTTGGAGGAGAGAGAATCTTGATATTAAAATAATCAAGATTTAATCCTAATTGAAACCCTAATTCTATTTAGTGTAAAAACAAATATAATAATTGAAGGGCCTTCAACCAAAAACGAGATGGTTGAATTTGCTCAAGTGTGAACACATTTGTGACTTTGCTAGGCCACGAAAATATCTCAAGCAAGTGGATAACCCACTCACCATTATTATAAAGAAAAGCAATATCCACTCAAATTGGAATATTATTATAATATGATCTAAGGTGCTTAATTTGCTTTTCTTTAAATTGATGGATAATGAAGAGGAATAAGAGGAAATGAAGATAGCCTCGTCCTTAAGGATTTTGAGGGGAATTTGAGGGGGAAGAGGCGGCCATATTTTTGGAATTTAATGCATTTTAATAATGCATTTTCTCTCTCATCAAGTTTCTTATAAAAGTACCTTTACCAAGCCAAAACAAAGGCTATTTCGGATTCTTTTCTTTACCCTTGCTTGGAAAACGACTAAGGAGCTGTGGAGGAGCAGGAGGACGACCCCAACCTGTTGGTAAGGTCCTTGACCTTCGTTCTCCTTGATTCCATGGTGGAAATAAAAAATAAATCATTGATTTCTTCTTATTCGGATCTCCTCTTCAACCCTAGCCAACTTTTTCATCCAAAAGCTTGAGGACGAGCTTAGGGGGAGTTGATAGAGCTTCATCCACCATTAATGGCGTGAGCTTGAAGCTTTGGAGCTCAATTGGAGGCGGGTTTTATAACTCAAACCCTTAATCATTGCTATTGCATCAATCAATTATGCTTTGTTGATTGTTTTCTTCAATTTGATACATACTTGTTTCCTTGCTGCAATTTCCATCAAGAACAGTTGCTGTTCTTGGTTTTTCGAAGGAAGGGTATGATGACATAATCCTATATGCTTATCCAAAGAAAAGTACCAAGCCAAATGGTCTTGATATCTATTCCAAATCGTTTTAAATTGATTGGCTATGCAGTTTCAGAAAACTGTTTTAGGGAAAACGGTTTCAAGACCGTTTGATATGGTTGAACAAGCGTTGACCGTTTGGGAATATTGTTCCTAATTATGTAGGATAATGACCCTCCAAATTTTAGGGGTTAACTCCAAAGGAATCGTGAGTTGAAGGCCAATCAATTAGATAAATTGAATTGAATTAAATGCTGATTTTCAACCTGATCAACTTGACCTGTTTGGGAAAACGGTTTCAAGACCATTTGAGTGTGTTGACCAAGCATTGAACGTTTGGGATTCCTGTTTATAATGATGTTGGTTAATGACCCTCCAAATTTGAGGGATTAACTCCCAAGGAATCGTGAGTTGAAGCCTAATCAATTAGGGAAACCTAATTGAATTAAGTGCTGATTTTCAATCTGATTTAATTGACCTTTTTGAGTAAACGGTCTCAAGACCATTTGAATGCATTGACCAAGGCTTTAATGTTTGGGATTACTGTTCCTAATGATGTGGTCTAATGACTCACCAAATTTGAGGGATTAACTCCCAAGGAATCGTGAGTTGAAGGCTATTCAATTAAGCAAACCCTAATTGTTTATGGAAGCAATAACTCAGTATACTATGTCAAACATAGTTGTTTGTATTTGATCATATGGTTGATGTAACCAAATCAAGTGGAGAGAATGATAGAAATGAATTCATACATGAGTATGATTCATATGGTGATTTAGGGTAGGATCCTTAGTAAAGAGATCAAGAAACCCTAATTGAGAAGGTTAACGAACCCTAACCCTGATTTAGGGAAATTTTGAGTAAAACCCTAATCTAGGGTAATAGTGTAACCCTAATTAAGGGTAATAGTGTAACCCTAATTAAGGGTAATGACTTGGGTAACTCTAATTTAAGGTAATGAAATACCAAACCCTAATTAGAGGAATAATGAATCCCTAATTTATGGGTAATTGAATGAAACCCTAATTGGGATGATTAGTGAAACCCTAATTGAGGGTGATTCCCTGAGAAACTCTAATTGAGGATGATTCCATGTGAAACCCTAATTGAGGGCGATGTCATATGAAACCTTAAACCTAACACAGAGTAAAGCTATGTAAAACCCTAAATTTGGGCTATAGTGCATGGAATTCTAATCATGGGCAATATGATGATAAATCATAACCCTAATGTCTGGGTAATGATATGAGTAAACCTTAATGATGAAATAATGAGTAATACCCTATAATGATGAAATATCTTAAGTGGTTGACTATAGGCAACCTTATAACAAGCAATGCCTTAATTTGAGATGAGTCCATATCATTGAAGATAGTTGGACAATCTTTGTGTGTGATCTATGCACATCATGGTAAAGGTGATAGGTTGGTGGATGAAAGTATTAAGATGTGAAATTCCTTATTATAAGATAAGTTAATAAACTCATGTAAGATAGAAGTGATGAGGGAAGTGATACATTGAGACATGATAGATATCACATTTAGCATTTCAGGGTTGATATACCTTGATGCATCTCAAATCCAATATTTTTAGATAAGATACACAAGGAGAGTGTTATGTAAATTGTCACAATGAAATGTAATGAGTTTAACATACTTGATAAGTAAGCTAAAATGAGTATGATGTAATCATACCATGATAATGATGAGAGATAAACTCATACCTTGTGTTGATGATCATTTAATGATAAATGATAAGAATATTAAATACTTGGAATGTCGATGGATGCTCCTAGATGTATGGAACAATATATTAGGGTTGTATTGATAAAATAAACATGAAACCCTAATTGATGTGAATAGTAAACCCTAACCCTGTGGAGGAAATAGTGGTGTTACTATTATATTACATGAGTTAATATGTTATTGTTTCCTAGTGAGAGGTGACAAGATGTTTAATGGCCTTGTGAGCCATATGGTTAGATGTTACCTGGTAAGAAGTAACAAGATGTTTCATGGGCATGATTGAGCCCTGAATGAGGTGTATTCCTCTTATGTTGATAAGGGTTGATACCCTGTGCTATTGTGAAAAGGATTTATATCCTGTGATAATATGATAATTGGTGTAATCTAATGAATGGCAAGTGAATATTACCATGTGATGAAGAGATGAGAAATTATGTTTCATATGTTTTATATCTTTTCAGGTTTTGATATTTATATGCTTGCTAGAAATGAATTAGGGTTTGTATGTCCACTTGTTTGATGCAGCCTTAATTCACCCAATTGGCATAACTAATTAAGTGCAACTCTAATCATGTAGTGCCCTGTGCCGTAGAACCATCTTCAGTGTCAGAACTTGCTGGATGGTGAAACGAGTATTCCTAAGGGAAACTCGGAGCGCATATTGTTGAATATGCGGGGGTGGCAGGTTGAGGATATATATATACTTGTCATCCACAATTGCAGGTTACGGAGGATGGCTATGGTCATGCCTCAAATATTTGATGTGATTGAGGACAGCTACGGTTGTACCTCGGATTAGAGGGTTTTGTATACCCTGTTTTCTAGTGTCGTAACTTGTACCAAGTACGGACTAGTTGTTATCAGTTGACTATATGTCACTGTTGGCAGTTTGACTGGTATGTCACTGCAGTTTACTCGTACTGACCGAGGGGAAGAGATCTTAGGATGCCGGTACTCCTAGATCTTGTACGGAACCGAATAGCCCTTCGCAGGGGTCGGTTGGACTTTGAATGGTACGATTCAAATTCCCCAGGGCATAATAAAAGATGTAATACAGCCGTATAGCATATCTGTTTAGGGTTATACATGACGCTTCACATTGAATGGAAACCCATGTTTGTTCTCTTTACATAAAGATGATGCTTAGTGCAACTAAGAGATAGTAATTATACTTATGTTGTGGATATGCATAAGACTGTAATTGTGTACATACAATGGTCATGCTTATGTTGATATCTTACTGCTACTGTTGATTATAATCATGATGCTAGATATCTCATGTTGATAGTTATGTTTCACATGCTATCCATGCCTCTATAATTAGAAATACCTGACAGAGGCTTAATGCCTGTAATTAGGTTTGGTTAAAGTCCAATGCCTGGATGTGTAATCAGGATTGGTATAGTCCAATGCCTGAAACATTTATACCTGATTGATATAGTTTAATGCTTGAATAATACATGATGATTTATATAATCACATGTCTGGCATAAGTGAATACTTGTTTAGCAGATTGGCTAAGGCCAACAAATAGAAACAAGAATGAATCATGGGTGACACATCAGAATAATGAATGACATGAGCAAAGCTTGAGATGTTGAAAATGTATGGTAGATGAATGTTATACATGTTCTTTCTATTTCTTATAAAGAGAATAGATGAATTATTGTTCAATCATAGATATGTGTAATACTTTAAAAGATGAGAATGATCTAAACTGCTTATCCTCTGCTCAGTTTTATATTAATTAAACTACAATAATGATGTTTCTGGCGGAGAGTTATATCTCTCGCTGGGGCAATTTTCAATTGTCTCACCCCCGTGGGAACCAACATTTTTAGGTGGACGAGTGTGAAAGAGACTGATAATATCTTTCAGATGAAGAACATCAGCAGCTACAAGGACAGTAGTGACAACTCAGGTTGAGTGTGCTGTCTATCGTGTTTGGTAGATAGAAGTCCTATGTGTCGTCTCTGTACTCTCAGGTCCTCGGAGTTAGTACTTAGTGCTTTTAATGTATCGTTTTGAGATTTTGGCTTGATGCCTCGATGTTATTATGTTGTCTGTGTTTAGCTTTTAACAAGGCAGTTGATGTTGTAACCCTTGAAAAGAGATGGTATAAGATATATACTTATGAACCATGATGTAAATGTAATACATTGGTTCTTGTTGAAAGAGTTTTCCTATGATTGGGTCTCTTTGAAAAAGGTTTTAAATTTTTAGTGATTTTCTATAATCCGCTGCTTAGTGAACGCTTCCGCATTAGTTAATTATGTTTTTGTTAGTTGGATGCTACAATTTAGTGGTATCAGAGCTCTAGGTTCGCTGAGTCTACAGAGACATAGGACTAAGGTAGTAGAGTCTGTTCTGGTATCATCTAGTGTATCTGATAATGTCTTCTGCTCATATAAGAGAAGAAGAACTTAAAGATGACTGGGTCACATGAGGAGATTGCTGCTGAGAGCAGCAATATTGCACCAAGAAGAGGTGCATGGGAGCAGGCAAGACAGAGACAATTGCCTAAGAGTCTCCTAGTTGATCCATTTATGATAAGAAAATCTTTCTTTAAGTATTACTGTTGGGTAGATTAGAGCAACAGTAATGCATATAGTGGACTGGATACTAGCTTTACGATCTAGGTTATCAGTCCTTAATACAGAAGTTTGAGCTTTAAAAGAGTTCCTAAATGACTTAGTCATGTTGGAACATGGGAAAGTCATGTGTGTATAATGATATTAAAAGTGAGGAATATGATCGCAAATAAAGTGCATACTACCTAATCTCAGTATTTATATACCCTGGCCAGGTATACAACTATTGATGATAAAGTGAGTATGGAAACTCTTAGATTGTAATCTCTCTGATTGCCCTGATCAAGCAGTCATTCTGATACAATCTAATGAGTATCATGAAATCAGAAATATGGAATGAATAAATGTGTGATATACTAAGTATAAGAAAGAGAAGTCTGAGATAATCTCAAATGAGCATGTTGTATGAGGAACTAAAAGTGTACTCCTCATAAGATAAGGATAAGAATAAGGGAAATGAAACCTGTTCAATAATGATGTAAGTATAATAAATGTAATTTCCCTAATGAAGAAATGGGAAATATGATGAGATCATGAGATGATCATAAACATGCTAAATGGATAATGTCATGTAATCATCCTTATAATTCCTATGCTGAAGGCAAGGAACCTAGGAAGAGCTAAAGAGTAAATGATTCATGAATAGTTGAAAATACATAAATTAATAAGAGGAATATGAATCCTTGTTTTCTTTCCTTTCAGGGACATGACCATCAAGTGGGTCTTAGGACACTTGATGTGCATAAGATAAATGTGTTCATGTGATGGATACTTAGAAAAGTATCAGTTATCTTGGACTTTGGTCCCAAGATGAGGACATATGAAACACATAATGTTCCAAGATGAAAGGAAGAGATATATATGATGTGTTTCCAACACATGTGATAGATATCAAGGTGAAAGATTATGGTATCTGAGAGATATCAGATGGGTTAGGTTGGCTACCTGGATTGGTCAACTGTGAAATTAGTCTAATTATAATAATATGAACATCATATGTTAGGGGTTTATGCTCTGCATAAACATGATACTAATAAAGAATGTATGATGCTTCTCTGAATAAGAAAAGTGTTATTTGACACAAAGTTGACTCTATAGTCAATGATGAGGGACAGTGGGGCATGTGCCTTGTGTGTTGATTCTATGAGAATTTTGTATGGAAACACTTGGTGCTGATCAAAGTTTTATGGTGTATCTATGATAAGGAGATGATATGTGAAGACTAGATAGTATGATGAATAATATACATTTGTCTTCCTTTATCTGGATTTCGAGGACGAAATCCTTGTTAGGGGTTTATAATTTGTAACACCCCTGACCTGGGTTATACCTTAACCCTAGGTGTTTTGATTAAGAAAGATGATTAAATGCTTAATCTCATCTTGTGAAAGGTAATTATGGTTCAAGAGGAACTTATATTACAATTCTTATCCTTTTTTAACATTGTTGAAATCCATGTTTTGCCTGTTTTGGACTAAAGTGCAAATTACCCAAGTTGAGGGGTTTAAGTGCAAATTGTGCATGATAATATGTTCCTCATGTGTTGAAGCATCATGAGAGTAAAGATGATGCTGAGGTATGGCTTATGGAAGCCTAAATACCAAGAAAGAGCTGATAAAGCAATGTATGTGCATGAAAACCTAGTTTTGGTGTAATGTGCAATTTACCCAAAACCCAGGGTGTAATATGTAAATTACCACTTCAATAAGGTCCCTAATGTTTCTTGGCATCAAGTAGAGAAAATAAAATGAGAGGGGCGCCTCATTTGAATTAAGTTGGAGGAGAGAGAATCTTGATATTAAAATAATCAAGATTTAATCCTAATTGAAACCCTAATTCTATTTAGTGTAAAAACAAATATAATAATTGAAGGGCCTTCAACCAAAAACGAGATGGTTGAATTTGCTCAAGTGTGAACACATTTGTGACTTTGCTAGGCCACGAAAATATCTCAAGCAAGTGGATAACCCACTCACCATTATTATAAAGAAAAGCAATATCCACTCAAATTGGAATATTATTATAATATGATCTAAGGTGCTTAATTTGCTTTTCTTTAAATTGATGGATAATGAAGAGGAATAAGAGGAAATGAAGATAGCCTCGTCCTTAAGGATTTTGAGGGGAATTTGAGGGGGAAGAGGCGGCCATATTTTTGGAATTTAATGCATTTTAATAATGCATTTTCTCTCTCATCAAGTTTCTTATAAAAGTACCTTTACCAAGCCAAAACAAAGGCTATTTCGGATTATTTTCTTTACCCTTGCTTGGAAAACGACTAAGGAGCTGTGGAGGAGCAGGAGGACGACCCCAACCTGTTGGTAAGGTCCTTGACCTTCGTTCTCCTTGATTCCATGGTGGAAATAAAAAATAAATCATTGATTTCTTCTTATTCGGATCTCCTCTTCAACCCTAGCCAACTTTTTCATCCAAAAGCTTGAGGACGAGCTTAGGGGGAGTTGATAGAGCTTCATCCACCATTAATGGCGTGAGCTTGAAGCTTTGGAGCTCAATTGGAGGCGGGTTTTATAACTCAAACCCTTAATCATTGCTATTGCATCAATCAATTATGCTTTGTTGATTGTTTTCTTCAATTTGATACATACTTGTTTCCTTGCTGCAATTTCCATCAAGAACAGTTGCTGTTCTTGGTTTTTCGAAGGAAGGGTATGATGACATAATCCTATATGCTTATCCAAAGAAAAGTACCAAGCCAAATGGTCTTGATATCTATTCCAAATCGTTTTAAATTGATTGGCTATGCAGTTTCAGAAAACTGTTTTAGGGAAAACGGTTTCAAGACCGTTTGATATGGTTGAACAAGCATTGACCGTTTGGGAATATTGTTCCTAATTATGTAGGATAATGACCCTCCAAATTTTAGGGGTTAACTCCAAAGGAATCGTGAGTTGAAGGCCAATCAATTAGATAAATTGAATTGAATTAAATGCTGATTTTCAACCTGATCAACTTGACCTGTTTGGGAAAACGGTTTCAAGACCATTTGAGTGTGTTGACCAAGCATTGAACGTTTGGGATTCCTGTTTATAATGATGTTGGTTAATGACCCTCCAAATTTGAGGGATTAACTCCCAAGGAATCGTGAGTTGAAGCCTAATCAATTAGGGAAACCTAATTGAATTAAGTGCTGATTTTCAATCTGATTTAATTGACCTTTTTGAGTAAACGGTCTCAAGACCATTTGAATGCATTGACCAAGGCTTTAATGTTTGGGATTACTGTTCCTAATGATGTGGTCTAATGACTCACCAAATTTGAGGGATTAACTCCCAAGGAATCGTGAGTTGAAGGCTATTCAATTAAGCAAACCCTAATTGTTTATGGAAGCAATAACTCAGTATACTATGTCAAACATAGTTGTTTGTATTTGATCATATGGTTGATGTAACCAAATCAAGTGGAGAGAATGATAGAAATGAATTCATACATGAGTATGATTCATATGGTGATTTAGGGTAGGATCCTTAGTAAAGAGATCAAGAAACCCTAATTGAGAAGGTTAACGAACCCTAACCCTGATTTAGGGAAATTTTGAGTAAAACCCTAATCTAGGGTAATAGTGTAACCCTAATTAAGGGTAATAGTGTAACCCTAATTAAGGGTAATGACTTGGGTAACTCTAATTTAAGGTAATGAAATACCAAACCCTAATTAGAGGAATAATGAATCCCTAATTTATGGGTAATTGAATGAAACCCTAATTGGGATGATTAGTGAAACCCTAATTGAGGGTGATTCCCTGAGAAACTCTAATTGAGGATGATTCCATGTGAAACCCTAATTGAGGGCGATGTCATATGAAACCTTAAACCTAACACAGAGTAAAGCTATGTAAAACCCTAAATTTGGGCTATAGTGCATGGAATTCTAATCATGGGCAATATGATGATAAATCATAACCCTAATGTCTGGGTAATGATATGAGTAAACCTTAATGATGAAATAATGAGTAATACCCTATAATGATGAAATATCTTAAGTGGTTGACTATAGGCAACCTTATAACAAGCAATGCCTTAATTTGAGATGAGTCCATATCATTGAAGATAGTTGGACAATCTTTGTGTGTGATCTATGCACATCATGGTAAAGGTGATAGGTTGGTGGATGAAAGTATTAAGATGTGAAATTCCTTATTATAAGATAAGTTAATAAACTCATGTAAGATAGAAGTGATGAGGGAAGTGATACATTGAGACATGATAGATATCACATTTAGCATTTCAGGGTTGATATACCTTGATGCATCTCAAATCCAATATTTTTAGATAAGATACACAAGGAGAGTGTTATGTAAATTGTCACAATGAAATGTAATGAGTTTAACATACTTGATAAGTAAGCTAAAATGAGTATGATGTAATCATACCATGATAATGATGAGAGATAAACTCATACCTTGTGTTGATGATCATTTAATGATAAATGATAAGAATATTAAATACTTGGAATGTCGATGGATGCTCCTAGATGTATGGAACAATATATTAGGGTTGTATTGATAAAATAAACATGAAACCCTAATTGATGTGAATAGTAAACCCTAACCCTGTGGAGGAAATAGTGGTGTTACTATTATATTACATGAGTTAATATGTTATTGTTTCCTAGTGAGAGGTGACAAGATGTTTAATGGCCTTGTGAGCCATATGGTTAGATGTTACCTGGTAAGAAGTAACAAGATGTTTCATGGGCATGATTGAGCCCTGAATGAGGTGTATTCCTCTTATGTTGATAAGGGTTGATACCCTGTGCTATTGTGAAAAGGATTTATATCCTGTGATAATATGATAATTGGTGTAATCTAATGAATGGCAAGTGAATATTACCATGTGATGAAGAGATGAGAAATTATGTTTCATATGTTTTATATCTTTTCAGGTTTTGATATTTATATGCTTGCTAGAAATGAATTAGGGTTTGTATGTCCACTTGTTTGATGCAGCCTTAATTCACCCAATTGGCATAACTAATTAAGTGCAACTCTAATCATGTAGTGCCCTGTGCCGTAGAACCATCTTCAGTGTCAGAACTTGCTGGATGGTGAAACGAGTATTCCTAAGGGAAACTCGGAGCGCATATTGTTGAATATGCGGGGGTGGCAGGTTGAGGATATATATATACTTGTCATCCACAATTGCAGGTTACGGAGGATGGCTATGGTCATGCCTCAAATATTTGATGTGATTGAGGACAGCTACGGTTGTACCTCGGATTAGAGGGTTTTGTATACCCTGTTTTCTAGTGTCGTAACTTGTACCAAGTACGGACTAGTTGTTATCAGTTGACTATATGTCACTGTTGGCAGTTTGACTGGTATGTCACTGCAGTTTACTCGTACTGACCGAGGGGAAGAGATCTTAGGATGCCGGTACTCCTAGATCTTGTACGGAACCGAATAGCCCTTCGCAGGGGTCGGTTGGACTTTGAATGGTACGATTCAAATTCCCCAGGGCATAATAAAAGATGTAATACATCCGTATAGCATATCTGTTTAGGGTTATACATGACGCTTCACATTGAATGGAAACCCATGTTTGTTCTCTTTACATAAAGATGATGCTTAGTGCAACTAAGAGATAGTAATTATACTTATGTTGTGGATATGCATAAGACTGTAATTGTGTACATACAATGGTCATGCTTATGTTGATATCTTACTGCTACTGTTGATTATAATCATGATGCTAGATATCTCATGTTGATAGTTATGTTTCACATGCTATCCATGCCTCTATAATTAGAAATACCTGACAGAGGCTTAATGCCTGTAATTAGGTTTGGTTAAAGTCCAATGCCTGGATGTGTAATCAGGATTGGTATAGTCCAATGCCTGAAACATTTATACCTGATTGATATAGTTTAATGCTTGAATAATACATGATGATTTATATAATCACATGTCTGGCATAAGTGAATACTTGTTTAGCAGATTGGCTAAGGCCAACAAATAGAAACAAGAATGAATCATGGGTGACACATCAGAATAATGAATGACATGAGCAAAGCTTGAGATGTTGAAAATGTATGGTAGATGAATGTTATACATGTTCTTTCTATTTCTTATAAAGAGAATAGATGAATTATTGTTCAATCATAGATATGTGTAATACTTTAAAAGATGAGAATGATCTAAACTGCTTATCCTCTGCTCAGTTTTATATTAATTAAACTACAATAATGATGTTTCTGGCGGAGAGTTATATCTCTCGCTGGGGCAATTTTCAATTGTCTCACCCCCGTGGGAACCAACATTTTTAGGTGGACGAGTGTGAAAGAGACTGATAATATCTTTCAGATGAAGAACATCAGCAGCTACAAGGACAGTAGTGACAACTCAGGTTGAGTGTGCTGTCTATCGTGTTTGGTAGATAGAAGTCCTATGTGTCGTCTCTGTACTCTCAGGTCCTCGGAGTTAGTACTTAGTGCTTTTAATGTATCGTTTTGAGATTTTGGCTTGATGCCTCGATGTTATTATGTTGTCTGTGTTTAGCTTTTAACAAGGCAGTTGATGTTGTAACCCTTGAAAAGAGATGGTATAAGATATATACTTATGAACCATGATGTAAATGTAATACATTGGTTCTTGTTGAAAGAGTTTTCCTATGATTGGGTCTCTTTGAAAAAGGTTTTAAATTTTTAGTGATTTTCTATAATCCGCTGCTTAGTGAACGCTTCCGCATTAGTTAATTATGTTTTTGTTAGTTGGATGCTACAGTGATCAACCATAAAATACCCTTCTTCCTTTGTTGCTTCTTTGGTCACCCTCAGTTTGATAGTAACCCATCAATATTGGGTAAGTTTCTCTATGTACAAACCCTCCACTTCTTAAGCAATTCAATCTCTATAGAGTCCACCTTTCTACTGATATATACCCACCTCTGTACTCAAGCATGTATCCATTGACACGACCAACAATTTAGGAGTTAGTTTTGAATTATGTTGAAACATAAGCATGGTGTTTCTTCCTACATAGTAACCCACAAATTTGATAAATGATAAAAACTTAAAGTGTATGATATCAATATTTTGAAATACAAGGGGATTTCTTATAATTAAACCCATTATTAAAGCAACATATTTATAGAAGACAATATTCTTCACTCTAAGTGTATTTTCAAACTATGTTATGATCTAATAGAAGTACAAACATATCAAACTAGATCCATATATGGTAAAGTAAAATCACAAGATGCATACATTTATAGCCTCATTATATGTGTATATATACACCTACACATGAAGTGAGAGTGTCAACTAGAACAACAATTCAAACCACTAAAACATATAAAAACACTCTCTCATATTCACATGGACAAAGTGTATAGCGACTCTACACAAAAGTGATTTCCCTCAAGACCGAACGTTGTCCCTAAAGGATTGAACATCAAATTTATAACCCAAAATCCTTGGGATGTCCATAATATTATACAGGGTCAAAGGAATGAAATGTCTTTGAATACATGGATATGGGGATTTTTAGTTTCCTAAAATTTGTCTCTCACTTAGACAAGAAAAAGGGTTAGTAGATATATGCACAAAACTAGACCAAGTCAAAGATAACAAAGTAAAATAAAGTAAAGAAACATACTCTAACAAATCTAGTAATGGAGAGAAGGAGTTCCAGACTATGTAACCAAGGATTAGGCAGTGTATGTAGCTTGTTCTCAGGCGTAGACAACTGGTGAACACCCTAGATAGAAACTAATATCCTAACCCAACATGTACTATGGTAGCTACTCCTATAGGGGTCATCCTACAAGCTCTCATGAAGCGTGACTAAAACCCCATCAACAATCCAATACCTCTCTCAAGGCACTAGTATACATGTCCTTTAAAATCAGTTATTTTAGATTTTCAACATCAGTTTAGAGGTGACTCTTAGGCCAGTGATGTTGTTGATCAATAGTTGTGATGTCAGTTTACCGAGGAAGACAAAAATGGTGTCATACCATAGGGTGACGATTCACAGAACCGACGTCTAGGATGATAAAAATCAATGTGAACAACTTATCTATCAACACATTTTGTCTAAACAGGGGTTTCTTTATCATTTATTTTCTTCATAAAACTGATGTCATGATTGTAACACCCATTTTCAACTTATCCATCTAATTAGGGTCTACTTGGATGATTACATGTTTAGCTAAATTGATAATTGTTTAATCTTGATTGATAATAGCAGTCAAGTTATGGTATTTAAACCTATTGAGAAACTATAGGCATAATTTTATTTGAATAATTAGGGTTTGATAAGTGTAAACCTTAGTTGGCCAACATTAGGATTTCGGTAACATACAAACAAAATTTGATACATATAGTGTTGTAGTAAAAAATTAGTATTTTATGTATAACTCTAATTTTAGTTGAAATTTGGTTATGGTTTGTATAAAAATATTAGAATTTTTTAATGTTTACTGACTTGTTGGTCGACCAATTTCTCCAATACAAACTCAACCGACCATGCATTCAGACTAAAATAAAGTAGTATGGTATTTTATTTTTATCTATTTATCAGTACATCAAAATGAATTGAGACTTTAACTGTAGCTTAGTAACATAATTTTAGATAGCAGGTTAAATTTTCATAATTTTGGATGATGTTGGACTTATTCAAAGTGTGGTGTCGAATGAGTTTCTTATAGTAACAACTTGACCGACAAACCATTCAGAATAAATAAAAAAAAGACTAAAAATAGTTTTTAGACCTATTTAAAAATATTCGAAGTATATCAATCGATATATATTATCAACCTAACACTATAGTATCCCCATATTCTGTGGTTCCTGTCCAAGATATTGTATTCTAGAGAGAGAGGAGGATTAGGGTTTTGAAGGAGAAAATTTTGGGAAACATTGATTTAGAATTTCTACTTCCTAGAGCAGCAAATCCATGTAAGTTCATCAACCCTAAATAGGTTTATATGGTAAATCTTCTCTCCTATGTTTAAAAATTGTCCATGATCTAATTTGAATCAAAATGATATCAAGTCAAGTCACCCTCTTTTCTCTCTCCTTGTCTCATATTCTCCTTTTCTAGGATTTCTAATTTGAAGATAGCAAGAAGTGGATTCTATAACACCCCAATTTTCATATCACATGACCAAAAGTAAATTTTTTTCAATTGGGGAGTGTTACAAACATGCTATACATTACAATAATGATAGAAAATAACCATCTATGTAAAATTGCATTCTCATAAATTCTTAGGAAATAAACTCTATTACATCTTCATATATAAAAGAAACTTAATACCGTGATACCACTTTATACAAATCTCATATCAGATCTATGACTATGTAAATGGTTCCCCACCAAGGAAACCTCTTAAAATTATAGTTACATCCTCTTGTCACGAGTACCTCCTAGAGATTAGTACGTGCAAACATCTCATCCCCAACCATGCACAAAGGGACACATAGGTTAGAGTAAGTGGCATTGAATTTCTAATATGATAAACATAAATATGATATAACTGAATGCCAAACTAATATCTGAAAGTTGTAAACTTATACTGAATCGATGTGTCTTTTATTCATGTGTTTTATCTGATTTATGGCCACCATTACATGATAAGTCATGTTGACATCGAAGTGTCCTCTATGGTTAAACACACTATCCATTGGCACAAAGTGCCCTCTAGTGACACTAAAGTGTCCTCTATGATGCAACACACCCTCTGTTGACACAAAGTTCCTTTTATTGACACTGACGTGTCCAAATATGGTGAAATTGTGACGCCCTACACCAAACAAAAGTGAGATTATTCAAAACAAAACCATGGAAGAAGATTAACAAACAAATTACTGGAAAAACACTGAAAATTAAAACCATTTTCATAAAACTGTCAAACATCAAGAACCTTTACATATAGATGCTTTCATACCTCAAAGAACTTACTAGGTGTGCCACCAACCTGTTACCATGGATCCTGTTCCAGAACATATATACATGTATCCTGACAGCTATATACAAAAGGGTACACAAGCCAAACATGTATCAAAAGCACATCAACAAAACGTCTATAAAACATCCCCAAGGACCCGAGTGTACAAGGACGACTCTAGGACTCTATTAGAAAAAGACATCCAACAACACTTCCAACCTGGTCAACTATTGTTTTTCCTACTGTTGCTCAACTTCTGTTGCATATCTCTACCTCTTCGTGCTCGTCCACCTAAAAAGGGTATGGGAAACCCACGGTGTGAGATTCCAAATCTTAACGGGAGATATAAATCTCCACCAACTCTATCATTATCACAGATAAGATAAACTAAGCAGCGATATAATCACAACTATGTGAAGCAGGTATTCATTAACATGAAGAGAAATTACTATTGAATTATGAAACATTTTAACAATTTAAAAGGAATATAAAGAACATGTATATTTCCTATCAACAACATTGTATAAAGATCAAGTCAGGCCTCATCCAATATTTTTGTATTTTGATCCTATACAATTATACTACATGGTTGATTATGTATTTTATTATGCCCTGAGGATTTGAATCGTACCATCCAAATCCAACCGACCACTTGATAAGTCAAAATTGGTGTCATACAAGGTCTAATGGAAGAGCAAGAATCCACAACCTCACCTTCCTCAGTCAGTACGAGTGAACATGCAGTGACATCATAAGTCAACTGCTTCCAACGACGTATAGTCTAGCTGTGCAGATTTAACTCACCTTGGTACAGGTCATGACGCTAGTGAAATTGAGCTACAGCTCACAGCCGTACTCTTCCAGGGTATGGCTTGCAGCCAATCCTGTGTTACATTTCATGGAGCTACAGTCCTAATACATACTCTTCCAGGTTATGGATCATAGCCAATCATGTGTATATGTATACATTCAGGACATAGGGAGATACCTCAACTTGCACCCTACATATTCAACAATATGCGATTCGAGTTAAACTCATTCCACCATTCAACAAGTACTAACACTGAATGGATCTATGGAATGGGGGAAAATACAAGATTAGGTTCCACTTAATTAATTAGGTTATTAAATTTTCTCTTAGCATCAATCAAGTTACAATGTATAAATTCAAAACAAGTTCTACATAAACAAGGGCATGACACATCACCAGAACATACTGAAACATATACGGTGTGACCTCATAGAATCATCACTTCATGTCTTTCAACATGTATCCATCACAAGGACCACATATCTTGGGGTGACAACCCCTCGTCTCATCATTAAGGAAACTATCATCTCATATAAGATAGTAAGCCATTATTAGGTCATAAGACCATTTACTCCTCTTTTTGTGTTACCATATCACATGTGCCTCACAAGGCTTACTCAAACATACTACAATCATTATAGATCATACCTGGATATGTATATCATCTGGTGTTACATGCATGGTTAGAAACTTGTAACAAGAAAGACAAGACATCATCAACACTATCATCTTAAAGATCCATGCCATACATATTACATTTTAGGGTTAGGGTTTCTCTTTACATGATTAGGGTTTATAAGGTTGGATAAAAAAACCATCCTTAGATCATCACTTTCAACATCATTATAAGGTGTGTCATGAGATAAAGGTTATAGAAACATAACTCTTATTATTGCTCACACAACCACCCATAGGGTATTACATCTTATTATGTAGTTCTATCATCAAAATGATGTATCATAGACACCATCTCAAGATATCAGTTAGGGCCATCATATAGTGTATCGGATTAACCCTAAGAGTCGGTAAACCTTCTCAAGGATTGTTTATCAGTTTATATTAGCATGATGTATTAGATGAGCAATCATGGTGTCAGGCTACCCTCTTAGGAGGTGTATCAGTTTACAATCTAAGGAGAGTGTATCAGGAAATAGCACCTATGGGGAGTGTGTCAGCCTACCTATCCTGTCGGGTGACATCTTCTCAAGGTGAGAGGGGCGTCACATTGTGACGGGCATCACATGTGTATGTCGGGCAATGCCAGCCCGAGGCATGACGGGTGTTAGCATGCTGACGTCTCATGTTGTGACAGATTGTAGGGTTAGTTGGGCATCACGATATAGGTACGTTGGGCATCAACACCTCTTAAGGTGTGACAACCAAATCCATGATGGGCTAACACTTCACAAACATACTGGCTAGCAACGCGTCTCATATGCAACACGACTCGGTTAGGTATCATACTCTAGTCGTGACGCTAGCCTACCCAAAACATATTCCCCATATCAGTTCAACAACCACCAATCAAACTAACACTCTCATCTCATATCAGCCTATTCATACACAAGGCATGATGATCTAAGAAACATCAGAATGTGTTGGCCTAAACCTAACTAAGGTCATAACGACCTATCCCAAGGTGTAATGGTCTGTGGCATCACAAGCCATGACAACCACCCACATAACATATCGGCCAAGTCGTTTTCAACCTAAGGTCACTCATCTATAGCAAGGCATAAGGTGAAACACAAGGCAACAACTAAACGTAACTCCTTTCTTCAAAACAAAACTTGAAACCATCAAGGAGAACTACCACTACTATAGAAATGGCTTATAACATCACATTTACGAGCGTCACTTGTATTCAAGAAACTGACACCTAAACACTACAACATCAGTTGGATACACAAACTGACATCTATATGTGAAGAGCGGCCATACACATGTATCACTTTTAACTTAGCTTCGGTTCCTTAATAAGCAACTGATGCCTAAAATCGACTGCCAAATCCAAATTTTTTAGTGGAAAAAAAATACCTCCAAAATTTAACATACAACGTCGGTTATAAACTAAATAACCGACGACTAAAGGTATTTTGTGAGATAGAAATTGGGCACATTTTTATCGTCAGATGTCTTTTAATAACCGACGCCGATGTGTTTTCCCGCGTTGTCCGTGCGAAAAATTTCATCGCCTTTGGCGTCGGTTTTCCACAGTAACCGACGACTATGGTCAGAATTTGAGAACTTTTTTTTTGTCAGCATATGTAGATAGACGTCGATTTTTCTAGTAGAAACCGACGACTATCATTGATAATAGGTGTCTGTTTTTTTTGTGGCAACCGACGTCGATTGTTATAAGCATCGGTTGCTTTTAATAATTGATGCTGATTGTTAACTTAATAGCACCCACGTGAACTAGACTCTTCCCCTTTCTCTATTTCATTCCCGATTAAAAGTTTAGGTTCTGGTGATTTCTCTCCATCGACGATCTCTCTGCCGCCATTTCTGCTACTACCGCCATCGTCGTTGCTGCTACTACTGTCGTCGCAGTTACTGCTGCTAGCCGCCGCCGTCATTGCTGCTAGCCGCTGCCGCCATTGCTTCTAGCCACCGTTGTTTCTGTTGCTACCATCATTGCTGCTAGCTGCTGCCTCTGTTGCTGCTAGCTGTGCCATGCAACCGCCGCCTCCGTTGCTGCTACTACTACTGCACCGGACACCACACAACCGCCGCCGTCGTGCACATCTACCACACAACCACCGCCGCCATTGCACTGAGGAGCCACGAGCTCGTGCCACTGCCTACAAGTAACAACATTTTTTATTTTACTGATTTCGATCAACTGATTAGTATTTACTTATCTACTGATTTGTATTTACTTATCTACTGATTTGTATCTACTTATATATTGATTTGTATTTACTTATCTATTTATTTGTATTTATTTCTACTGGTTTGTATTTACTTATCTACTAATTTGAATATACTTATCTACTGATTTGTATTTACTTATCTACTGATTTGTATTTACTTATCTACTGATTTGTATTTACTTATCTACTTATTTCTATTTACTTATGTGCTTATTTATATTTACTTAAATATTGATTTGTATTTACTTATCTACTCATTCATTCATCTAATGATTTTTTATTCATCACATTATTTAAATTTAGGGCTTTGTATTTGTTCATCAACTTTTTTAAATTATTTAATCATTTACTAATTTATATTTATTTATCAATTGAGATGTACTTTTTTTAGATAAGTAAATCAACCTAGGATATGAACAAATCTTGTGCTTGCATATATTTGTGCTTCTAATCCTCATGCTTGACCTAATTTAGTAAATTTTGATGCATGCTGAAATAAGATTCAAACTTGTCCATTCTAGCATCCTAATTTGATTTGAATATTCTCACTCTCCCAATGTTCCATTAGGCTCTATTTTGATATATGGAATCATGGTTTATTTACTGTTTATTATTTACTGACAAGCATGATTAAATGATGTTACACAAAACTTAGGATATGAATGATGAAATTAGGATTGTAGGTATAAGAATGATAGTACATGTATTTGTTGGCCTAGAAACCCCTCCAAGATGAAACTAGGATTGTAGGTATAAGAATGACAGAACATGTTTTATTTTTTTAAATGTGAACTTTACAATGTGAATTACTTTACAATATGAATGTGAACTTTACAATGTGAATGTGAACTTTACAATGTGAATTACTTTACAATGTGAACTTTACCATCTGAATGTGAACTTTCAGATGGCTGAGCATTCATATGATGACCATGTTGATGATTACCGTGAGGGTGAGGACATCAATGCACTGCCTCACAATGTAAGTTTTAAAAATATATCCCGCCTCACATTTATAGTTATATCATGTAAGTGTGTTTTTTGTCAAATTTTAGGTTGGTGATATACACCCTGAAGAAATTGGGGCAATTGATGAGCAACAAAAAAAATTGAGAAAGTGAGGGGCATCACAATGATGAGAAAGCTACAACAACAAAGAGGCAATGGACCCAAACTGCCTGTGGATTTCGATCATGTAGGAAATCCAGTTGGAGTGAACCACAACTCATTTATTTCATATCTTGGGGTTCTTACTCACAGCCATTGTAGTCCTAACCTAGATTCCTGGCATAAAGTTCCTAAGGGGAAGAAAGACTTAGTCTGGAAGGAACTATGCGTGAGTTTTTATTATTTGCAATTCTAATTTTATAGATTACTAATTTTTAGGATACTAGTTAATAGCAATTCTATTTTGCAGAGTATATTTGATCTGGATGAAAAGTTGCATCGTAAATGCTTGATGCAACGCTGTGGGAGGGTCCTAAGGAACTATAGGACAAATCTTACCCGAGATTACATATGTGATGTTGAGAAGAGGTTCTTGATTGATTTCCAATTCTAGACATTGATCACTTTTTGACTAACTCTACACTAATAATTTTTGTTTGTATTCTCTTTAAAAAATAAATTTAGGAAGAAGGAAGCCCCTAATCAATGGAACTACCTGGACCCCAAAGACTGGGAGGAGTTTGTTACCCAAAGAAAAATGGATGAATTCAAGGTATTAAGTGCCACTCCCAATTTAATTAATATACGTTCTTATGTATTCACCTATTCAAGATTAACCTTTAGTGTTACTAACCAAATAAATGTGCTTACTAACAAGGCTATCAGTGATGCTCAAAGAGCAAGCCATGCACATAATGTGCACGACCACACAATGGGTCCAAGAGACTATGCAGGCATTCGCGAAAGACTACAGGCTGAGTCTGCTGCTCAGTCTGCTGCTACTCAGGAGATTGCAGAGTCCTCTACTATTGGTCCCACACCTCTGCCTCACCATGCTATGTGGATAGATGGGAGGAAAAATAAGAAGGGAGATATAAAGAATCCCGCAACTGCTGAGGCGGCTACAAAAATGGTAAAATTCAACTCTTAGAGCAATCGATTGATATTGATTATTATTATGTTTACTTAACAAATTCTGTCGATGGCGATTAGCGGGAGCTGCACGATCAAAGGAAGGAAGGAAAGTTCATCCCTGAGGGCACAAGGGATGAATTGACAGTTGCTCTGGGTAACCCAGAGCATCCTGGACGTGTTAGGGATGCAAGCACTGGTGTGGGCATCATAGCGTTCTTTGGGCCATCCCAGCGCAAACCTGTCCCAAAAGTGGGACTTTTACAAGTTGAGGTAACCTATTCTTTTTTAGAATGTTATTGCGAAAGGGAATTCAATAATCGATAGCTAGTGTTTCTTTTATCCATGTATAGGTAGATGAATTAATTGAGAGGAAAGTCCAAGAAGTAATGGTGAAGTGGCAGGCGTCTTAGACGGCCACTCAGACGGTACCTGTGATGTTCCACGCTTCTATTACTCCTACTGCAGAGGTTGGGAGTAATCCTATAGACCCACCACCTAGCACATCCTCTGTAAGTATTTTTATGACATAGTAGCTAGTCTTTTCAAGATAATATGTTTGTGTATATATGCATGTAACTTGTTTTACGTAAATTTGTAGGGGTTGAAGCCATGCCGTCTAAAAAGTCAAGAATATGTCATTGCAGAGGCATCAGCTTACCCACCCCTTCCAGGGGAAATGTTTCATGGGACTCCAGTACCAGATGGTGCGGTTCGTGTGAGCCTGATAAGTGTAGTCCACAAATGGAGGGATCTTACATTGCCATATGCCCACCCAGATTCTGAAACACTTGGTGAGGCAGAAGGAGGAGTGATATTGTGGCCCAAAGCGGATGTCGTCTATACTAATATTGTATGGTAAATTTATATTATGTTAATTTGTTAGTGTGTACGTATATATGAGTCAATTGATCTGAAATTATATATACATGTCAAAAGGAAGACACCCGCTACATCTCGGCCTCCACCTCCTGAAATACCAAGTTGGCTTCCAAGGGACCTACACGCCTCGTTAGGTCCTAATTGTAGGGGTATGGCAGATTGGATAGGCGAACATGATCCAAATTTTCCTATAAATGTTACTATTCCGAAGGAAGTTGCAAGTCAATTATACGATAACAAGCTATTTATACAAGATATTTTGGAGATGTTTCGTTATGCTTGACTGAATACATCTATGATAGAGCTATGGATATGGTGAGATCTTGTTTATACATCCATATACCTTGTTTTATATATGGTGATATAGTTTCTTATATATTAATGCATACGTAATACATGTTTTGTAGCCACTTACACACGATATGTACAGATTTTTCATTTCTCCATGTGGGATTTTTGGTTCCATCTTTGATTAGTCTTGTAGGTAAAACCCCTAGGTCAGTTACTTCATACTTCTGTGATGTTTTTAAATATTTTGGTAAAAATAAGAAAACGGTGATAATAGCTCCATTCAATGTCGAGTAAGTTTACTTTGCTTATAATTTGGACTTAAGAAAATTGCATTTTTATTGTGACTTTTGAGTTATTAATTTTTAACTTTCTTACCTCTAGTGGTAAGCATTGGGAGCTACTAGTTATTGTCCCTGAGACGTTCATTGTCTATTATCTAGATCTTGCAGGGAAGGAATTGAATATATATGGACACGCAATGAAAAGGCCATTGTTCCCGTGAGAAATATTTCATATTTTTATATTTTTTAACATCTGTTATTACATTACTATTTAATTATGCAATTTAATGTGTTACATTAACATGTAGGGCTTTACAAGAGTACTCCAAAGCTGGAGGAAAGGTCCTTAAGAAAAAGAACTAGCCACTAACTTGGCAGAATGTGAAAGTAATTTCCCGACTCCAATGTATACATTATTCATATGAACTGTGCTTATTTGTATTTTTGAATATTTTGTATGTTTCAATTTATAGTGTTCTACACAAGACAACAGTTGGGCATGTTGATACTATGTGATGCGATTTATGAGCATAATTATCCAACATGCCGCAATGGAAATCGATACCATACATTAGGTATTATATGTAGTCTCATTAGATAATATGAAATATATCAATCTTATTATATATTATTAATTATATATACATCATTCTCTTTGCAGGTGTTTAAAACTGACTTCACTATAGGTGAAAAGTCATTAGATGTACATACTCCCTATACGATGGATGAGTTAAATGATGTAAGAGAACAATGGGAAGAAGCCCTACAAGTAGTGGGAATTTTTAAATATAATTGGAATAATGACAATGATGAATAAAGAATGATATTTCTAAACTTTGTTCTCATAATTATTTTTGTGTGAATGTGAATGACTTCTTATGAATTTTCATATGTGTGAATGTGAAGATGATCAATATATGAATGTTTCTACATGTGTCTGAATGTGAAAATAGATGAAATGAATGGATCTGCAGGTTGCTAAATGTGTGTGAAAATGGAGGAAATTTGAAATGGAATTATTGGTTTCTACATGTGTGTGATGAAAACATATGAATTAAACGTTCTTATACATGTGTGTGAATCACATGATAAATATATAATATTGTCCATCTTGTTAATTTTGTAGGTTTGTGGCCTATAGTTGGCTGATATCAATGGATGTTGTGAACCTATAGTTCAAAACTGAACTGTAGATTCTGCATCTTGTTGACCAGCCATACAGCAGGCCTGCAAACTGATAAGAAAAAAAATCAAAACATAGGCATTAGTTATTTGTGTAAAACCGACAGCAAAACACACAGGCATTGGTTGTTAGTGTAAAACTGATGTCTTTATCCCCTTCTGGCGTCAGTTATATGTAAAACCGACGCCTATTGTGGCCAGGTACCACGGCCATGTTGGGTAGCACAGCCGTGGTGGCAGGGGATATGGCGTCGGTTATTAGTATACAAACTGACGCCGATGATGCCCTTGCTGGCATCTTTTTGGTAGCGGGAAGGGGTATGGCGTCGGTTGTTAATTAATAATTGACATTTTAATCAGGTTATAGTGTCGGTTTTCTTTAAGAACCGATGCCTATAATCTCCTTGTTAGCGCATTTTTGGTGGTGGGAAGGTTTATGGCGTCGGTTGGGGGACCGACACTAAAGGTGTCGACTTTTAGCGGTGCCCACTTGGGTGTCGCTTGGAAACCGACGCCTTAGGCCTTAAATAATCGACGCCAAAGGCCATTTTTGTAGTAGTGTACTAACATGCAAGATAATGTTCAAGAGATAAAGAACAAGGTATCATGTAAGGAGTGCTACTAACAAAGAGGGTTTAGATTTATATAACCCGCCTCAAAGATTACCACTAAGTTCCAAGCTCCAAGGTCAAACTCCAAGCTTTACGAGCTCAAGGAATATGATGATCTTCCAAGCTTGGTCACTACAACACCTCCAAGGAAGAAGATGGAACCAAGATTAGGAGGGTTCCAGATAGAAACAAGATGACAAGATCCATGTCTGAGAAGAAGAAAGAAAGAGAGAAAGAAATAAAGAGATCTTGTCACGGAACCGGAATCTCAGTCCCATGAACCAAATGGATATCAATGGAGACATGCAGAAGCGTAAATCTTAGCACACGTGAACATATAACAAGATAAAGGCACCAACATAATCTCAACAATCAACAAGATATATTAAGCAACATTATTGTATTACACAAATTTGAATTACATGTTCAAGAGTCACTTTGTACAAGTCTGCTCATGTATACTATATCTAGATCTTACAATAAGTACACCTAACATAGCTCACCAAGCCCATCATCTTTCTAGCCATCTCTGAACCTAAAAACAACATACGAGAAAAAGGTCAACACACGAGGTGATGAGTACAGGGAAGAAAGATACATATATGTATAAGCTTTGCATAATTTGAAAAGATTTCAAGATGAAACAAACAATAATAAACATGTTAACTGTTTAACAAAATGTGAAACCATGTTTTATTTCATTTCACTCCATTATATCAACAATATCAAGTATGTTTAAGGCCTTTGACCATCTTCCTGTCGGAAGGGTCCGTAATGGTTACAAAATTAGCTAACCCTTTTATACAAAAGGGACCTCAAGGCCATAGCCAAGATCTAACCCTTTATCAACAATATTATAATGGAGTTATATATATATGTGTTCAAGTTATAAAATCAACGAGGCAAACATCGAGTAAGACATAGAAATACTACGTGGCAATATTGGGCAAGTAAAAAAACAAGCATACAATACATATCATTTCAAACAAGAAAGCTAGTCATATAACTAGATAAGGCTCGTACCTGATTCAGAGATTCATAACCTAACATATCATTCATCATCTAGCCACATGCCAAACCGGATGAACAATAAGATCATATACATACATTAGATTCTCATCATTAACCCTGATTATCTTCAGTTTAGGGCTTTGGCCAAGTTGGTTTCAAGGTTGGTTATAGTACATTAGATGATCTCATATTGATTTAGGGTCCATCATAAGAGTGTGGTTCAAGTTTCATATCATTTTGAGGTTTCATGTGGACATGACAAGATTTAGGACACTTATGCTCAACTTAGGTCACGAGACTCATAACAGAGTAATTAAGGTCATCAACGAATAAGAGCCAAGCATAATGGATGGTTTAGATCAACAACATTTGGTCATAAGAAACATATAACAAGATTAGGTGGGTGTCCATTAGAAGCAAAATTAGCAATCTAGGGAAAAGTTCATCATTAATGTCCAAATGAGACACATGATGACATTTGAATTAAATATAGATCAAAGATTATTATTAGGATGTTCATTAGGCTCAAAAGTAACCCTAAGTTACTATTATGATGATTATTGGGTAAGACAAGCAATAAGGTTTCAATATTGGACATACTCCTACACTGCATGTGATTAATCATAATCAAGTTGATTGTTTTATCAAACTAGAAGAGCTACATTAGGATTTAAGGTATGAAACCAAACTCATAGTATAGGTCTTCTCTTGATGATCGTTTTGATATATAATTTTACCCATTTTGGCTTTAAGATGAGAGAGATATGATTTTTTTTTAAGTTTCACATTAAAACTATAGGAGATATCATGGGAGGCGTTACCATATAATTCCCTCAAGATCTTGATCGTCCATTGCGGATCTGTTGGATGCTCATGCTTGTGCCCTCTGCACTAAGTAGGCCATGCTATCTGGGAGTTGGGTCTTGCCTGCTGTGTTGCGCCGCTTGTAGACACTAGCTGTCGTTAGCTGGCGATGTGCAATTCTGTGCACACAACTTGTTGCTGCCGTAGTTCACCCAGCTCATGGTTGGCAGTCATGGACGATATTCGGGGCTCACCCATCTTCTACCTCTTGGACCTATCGGTCCTCACTTGTTGCTCTGGCGGCCAAGATCGCGGTTTTCCCCTATTTTAGCACAGTGAATAGAGGCCGAATAGAGGTGCCTCCTTACAACTCAGTGCACCTCCACTGCGGATCAAGGCAGGGTAAGAGACATCTGCATATTTGTTGGCTATGTCGGCGTTGCCCCTTGTATGAGCCCAGGAAGGAGGGTCGTTCGCCCATCGGGAAACCCCACACGTGAACCCTTGTTCCGCATGCAGGAACAAGGCATAAATAGGAGACGACCCCCCACCACTTCCAGCGATCGCTGCCTTTGCAGCAGCCCGACATAGGGGTTTGTGGGTGCTCTGGTGGCAACCTTGTTGTTCCATGGACTCGACCTTGTGGCGGCCGGTGAGATGCTAGTTGGGCATCATGCTATATACCCGCCATGGCTTCCAGCTTCTCAAGCAGGAAATGCCAACCCCCAAGGTTGGGAAGAACCCACAAGGAAGACATGGTTTCATGATGTTGTGTTGGCAGCTACAACGAACTAGGGAAAAGGAAAAAGGGCAACAAAAGAGGGTATAAAAGGGACAAAAGGTTAGGGTTTCAGGGTCCTAATCACCGTCTCATTGACCCCTTCCCGATCTGGAAAGTCTAAGGAGGAAGTGTATGTGCGTGTATTTTCCTTTCCAAACCAGAATGGAAAGGAGTTGGAGACAGCCAGGCTGTTGGGCCACGCACTGGATGGGCCCATGGATGGGTAGGCCCAACAGTTTAAGTACACCATGAAAGAGACATATAAATAAGGCAACTTCAACGTAGCATAACTAGCACATCAAAGGTCTGGTTGGGGTGATTTTTCCATTGTTGGATCCAAAATTGAGCCCACTACAACATGGTACATGTTACAAAGCCAAAATATTGTGGTGGTGAGCTTGAAAATATCTAGCAAAGATGGTGATATGAAAAATAATGGTATTTAGTTAAAAGTACAAATTGATGTCACATTTAGCAAAATTGAATATTGATGTAACTAATATGGAGTCTCCCAACCATCAAACCATGAAATTGAAATTGAATTTATTAAGAGGTCAAATGATGAGAGAGAAAGGGTACAAGTTAGGAGAGACAAAATCTAGGTTGTCACATCCTTCCTTCCTTCAAGAAATTTCGTCCTCAAAATTATTCCAAGATCATAGTCGAAAGTCAAAGTGCATACTCATCATGCCTCGGTATCCTACCATGGTTGTCACAGAATTCCTCACAATGGAATCCACACTAGGTTATCATCATCAAGGGTGTACTCATCTTCATCATATACATATTACTTAGTGTTCCCTCATAACGTGGAATCATCATGGCATTAGTGTTTACCCGGCCCTTAATATCCCTACATTATGGTTCATGGTCATATCTTCATATGAGACAAAGGTGTAGTATCAAAATTTATGTTAATAGTTCTTCAAGCGAACATGCTCATCATCAATACCATCAAATAAAATTATCATTAAATAGATATATTTCATCATCATACTAGATTTCATGCATGTTTTAGGTTTCCCCAAAAATTCTACCAACTCAAATCAATTATGTTCATTATTTTATTTTTTTTGGATCTGAAATTAAACAATTTATTCATTATGCTTATTTGAGTTATGTCCCCCAAGACAATCGTCATGTCAAGTTGATCATTTTTTTGGGGTGCAAGATTAGGCATGTTACCCCTAATTATTCATGCTAAGATCTTATGACATCATCATATCAATTTCATGATTTCAAGGCTACATTTTTATGTATAGTATGATTTCATACTAGGTCTAGCTTAGAGAGTGGCTATTGCACATTTATCAAAATTTGAACTTAAGTGAGATTTTTTTTCATGCATCAAACATCATTTGAAGAACAACATTATCATCAACGTCAAGGTTTTGTAACTTTCTCACTTGTATCAAGAAAGATCTCCACAAGCTCAAGCCACTCAAGCTAAGACATATATATGTCCAAATAGACATGCTAACCACAACCATCTACCCATAACAAAATTTTCTACCCATCTTTCGAGAAACAAGGGTTACCACTAGATTCCTTTATATACAAATATAACCCGAGTATGAGGCTCATCATGGATATTACACATCATGTACACCATCTTAGGGTCTTGGGACATCTCCTTCACCTATATAGCAAGCATCAAATTTTCAATTTCCTCTTTCTGTAGGATTAGATATTTTCATAGGAAATCTAGGGTTCAACATTTTCAAGGAAACCACACGCTAGGTCACTCAACTCATATACTTAGAAGTATTCTAGATAGGGACTCATCATCAAGTATTTCATCATTCTTATTTTTCAACATTTCAAATATTTCAAAGTTTAGGTACTCTAACCTTCTCCAGAGGTGGGTCGACTCATATCAAAAGGTCACCCTATTCATATGTCCCATGCTAGAGGTCCTCCTTTGTAAATATATTGAGGCCCATGTTGGTCTCAAACCATATATCATATATCATATCTCAACATGTATAAGACTAGGTACAAGCAAGCATGCCAACCCACTAGATATGTTTAGCACATCCACCAAGTCATATGTATCAACAAGGTTTTAGGTCTATCTAGGGTTGCATGGTCAAACTCATTTCATATCATCAAACTACTTGGCCCTCTTAAGGACAAACTTGGATCTTATCAATATCAACATCATCATTAATATCATTATCATCATCTTAGGATTCTAGGGTACTCACTTGTCTGACCTATATCATGGCTCTAGACAACTCTAGAGACTATCACTACCATCTAAACTCTCATCTAGACTTGACGTTACATCCCTTTCTCTAAGGTTACATAGACAGTCACTGCCTTTCTGGGTGTGGTAACATTTTTCATAGCTACATATACTAGTACTTAAAATAGATTTTCTCCAACGTTGAAACATTCGATGAAAACTGCCATACTCCATTCGAATAAAACCAAAACCAAAATTAGTTACCATGCTCATTAGGCAGTCTAGTATCATGATACCTAGAGAACTAGCAAGAACATGGTGCACACTTGTGTAGACATCCTAAGCACATGTCGCGAATCATGTCTAGGGAGGTAATTTACACAAGTCTACACCTATATCTAGAACATCTAGGTTCTAACCTAGAGGTTAAATTAACCTAGTCCACAAAGGACATCTTATTAAGTTTCTAGGGTTGAGATGTAAGGTGAGTTTAGTTTGTGTTTCATGTGAGCAATGTTTGGCGTAGTTATTGTTCATGCTCTGATACCATCTGTCACAGAACCGAAATCTCAATCCCATGAACCAAACGATTATCAAAGGTGACATGCGGAAGCGTAAAGCTTAGCACACATGAACGAATAACAAGATAAAGGCACCAACATAATCCCAACAATCAAAAATATATATTAAGCAGCATCAGTGTTTTAAAAAGTGGCCCAGGCGGCCCAGACCCTTAGCCGCTCAGAATGGGCTTTAGGCAGGCAGCCAGGCGGATCTCCATTAAGCGGCCGCTTCAGACCCGCTCAGCCCGCTTAAGTGCCCGCCTGAGCATTGATTTTGGGCGCCCGCCTGAGGCCGCTTAAGTTAAAATCAGGTTCTATGCCCACTTCCTCATCCCAAAATGAAATATAATCAATTTGTTAGTGTGTATCAACATTGTATAACATTATTTAACATGTTAATATAATACTATTGTACTAAACAACTAAATATGTATCCAAATACTGTACAACAGTTAACTAGTGTATATATTACACTGATTTTGCTTTTTAAAACACAACTTATATTTATAAATCAAGGTTAGTATGCATTTATCATTTTTAATTGAGTTGTACATGCATCAAAATCATTCCTACTTCATATAAGATCTGTATGTATGTACTGCTACACCCATTTACATCTTTATGTATGAACTGTTGTACCTAAATTACATATTTATCATTTGTACATACATTGCTGCTCTGTTATGAACTCAACCACTAATATTTACTAATACATTATACTTGTACCTATAAATACATTCATACCTTAGTTTTTCTTGTATTGTTATGCGTTCAACTAATGTATTATCTATGTAGATGTACTTTGTATTTTGTAATACATATAACGGTATAATGTACATATCATGTACTGCCTACTACTGTATAATGCATATTCTATACTATGTAGCATGTACCTCTAAAGCATAACGTATTACATATATCATGTACTGCCTGCTACTATATATTCATATACTATGTAGTATGTACCACTAGTGTATATATATCATTTATGGGCTACTTCTGTATATATTTAATTTAATATATTACTAGTTACTAGATTGAGTATGTTATAATTGAGTTAATTCAGTAATTCTATACTCATCACATGGTTTATATATGTATAATAATATATTATTCATATACATATATGTGACGTCCCCAGATTTTGACTTCTACAAACCCTATTGGGAATGAGAGCCCATAATCCGAAGACATCAACAATCATATCAGAAAGCGATGCGGAAGCCTAATGGGCATACATGAACATACAACCATAACATACTCAACATTCAACATGTATATTTATACAATATGAATTGTTACAAATGATTTACAGTTACATATTGAATGAAAATTCTACAATCTATGAACATGTATGCTATCTAGGATCTTAGACAATAGGTACAACCTATACAACTTGCTCACATCCTATTCTTTTATCCCATTCCAGCTCGGGACCTAGAAAATACGAGAAACAAAAACATCAACAAAAGTTGGTACGTGGAATTAAAGAGCTATACTATGCTGGCATATAAAATACTCAAAATTGAAGAAAGAGAAAGGAAACATTATTTAAAGGCGGAAAATTAGGTAATCCCAAGTTATTAACCATATTTCAATGTACATGTATTACTATGGTGGACTTAGCACAAACATAAATATTGGGCCCTATCCCTGCGTACCTAGTACCATTAGGGATCTCCCTGCGTACCTTGTACCATTAGGGAGGTGCTAGTCAACATTAATTCTTTCCCTCTCTAATAGGGAGATTAATGAACCATCAGTAACTACATTCCATTTTCTTTCCTTAGTGTTCTTTTTGTTTTAGGCGGAAATGACAATACGTATAGATGTACATCCAACAAGATATTCAAATACAAGCAAGCAAGTACATATATTTAACATCCAGCAAATCTAGTCATATAATTATATCCACGTACCTGAGTTCAGAGATTCATACTTATATTCTGGATCATCTACATCTCTGATCATCACCTGATTAATAACAAAATCATATACTAGCATCAGATTCTGATCATCTTAACCCTAGTCGTGTTCATTTTAGGGTTTGCTTAGATCATTATGTTATTCTCATGATTATTTGTATTCTTACCTTATATTTATCTTACAGATGTAATTTTCCATATTATGATTTATTATCTGAATATTAGGTTCTATATCCTTTTTGTGCACATATTAATCCTAGGTTACATCATTAACCTAGATTAGGGTTTTATAACATGCATTAAGATTCATTTTCATATAACATAGATTTTTTTCATCATGATGATCTCATAATTAAATCTGAGGTTCAATATACGGATATGAGCTTTCTCTGTAAATTTCATCATTTATAGAGCACGTATGTATTTATTGTATTTTATTAGGGTTATTAGCCCTAATTAGCCATATTAATCAAATTATATGGTTTTGTACATCAACATGACCATATTTGACATGATATGCATTATAAACATGATCATAGACTTACTAACATTTTTTTCAAAATTTTATATCATCATTTGATATTTATTATCTATGAAATGAGCATTACAAACCTTACATGATATCACTATTATTCGTTCTACAAAAGCCTGATATTGCACTTTCATATTATTCTACATATTTTTTTGAGAATTTGGATACTTTATTTGTATTTTTTTGACTTCGGATGTATTTACTATGCATTATACAATATCTGAGATTTTGTGAAGATTTACCTTATTACAGCCAATCCAAGGCGACCACGTGTCCACTAGGCTAGCGTTGCCCCTTTCGCTGGCTGTGGGCCGGTTCAGGGTTGGTTCAGGGGGTTGGAGCCGGTTTCCTTCCTTTCCTTCTCACACGCGTCCGCTCGGCTTGGGCAAGTTTTCGTCGTCTTCTTCGCACGAGAAACGCTAGGGCGCCCGACATCCATCTGTGTGTTGTTCCTCAACGCGATGCCTCCGTGCATCTCTGTCCCATACCACTGCCCCGACTGGTTATCTACTAACGAGATCCAACTCCGAGCCTCCTCCTCATCTTAGAGAGCCCGCCGTCGTTGGTCTCTAGCTCTGCCTGAAGCATTGGCTGGGCTGTGAGCGTCGTCGCACGCTAGACCGACGACAAGGAGCGATGTGCTCCTTGACCTCTCGTATGACGTCGTGACGTGTGCTTCTCAACACCAGACGCGAGTCGGCACCCACCGCCACTGTCGCCCAATTTCCTCTCCTCCCTTGCGCGATCGAGATCCCAGGTTGAGTCTGTGACTCCCCTATCCTGCTGCGATGCAGCGTCACCGTGAGGCCCTAATTTGGCGATGAGTCGGGCACCTTTTTGGCATTCTTTCTGCTCGCACGCCGCCGGTTGGCCTAGATCCGGTGAATGATTTTGGCCGTTCAGACCTCTCATCTGTGTTCTTTGGTGTGTGGTTGGTAGCCAGAAAGTGCCTCGCAGTCACGGTCTGCAAGCATCATCTTCCACGCTGATCTGTGAGGTCTCCAAGAAGCTGGAACCACTCTTACCAGCAAAGAAGGCACTGAGATCCTCTCCAACTTCATCTGCACCTACAAAAAGGCCGATGAAGAAGAAGGCCATTGCTTCATTGCCTCCATGGAGAAGGTTTAGGTGGATACAATCTGGAGTATTGAAGGGCAACGAGTAGGCTAGAAGTTGTTTGATATATCCGAACTTGGAGGACGGATGATGGCTACCTGTAGTTCTTGGTTACGATCCCTTTATTTCAAGGCATGGAACTGGGAACTTGGTCTTCAAGCGAACTACCATCTACGTGAGAAACGGGGGTAGGGGATAACAAATTGATCGCTAGATCAATCCTAGGCCTTAAGGCTTCACGTATGTGAATTAATAAGTCTACCTTGACAAAAACGACCATGTGGTAAGACAAAAACAGTGGTTGTGTCACCCATATCTCGTCATACATCAAACATTATGGCAACCTAGGTTTAGAGTCATCATACATATTATTATCTTATTTATTTCAAACCTCAAAAGAATATGTACGAAACAACTTTGAACCTAAGATTTTGAGCCAAAATTCTTCATAGTGTAATTCACCTTACATATAAATTTGGTACCTAAGATCCATTATTTGACCCTTCAAATAACATATTCTAAAGGGGTACAAATATAAATGTAATGATCTTATACTTTAAATCAATTTACCTCTAATATCGAAAATTAAAGTTCAAATCACTTAGTATGACTATGATGCATATCAAAATTCATTATTCAGTCATTTGAATCCATGTATGCTTAATTTGGTACTTAACTCCAAATGTCCTCAAATTGACTAATAATTAGTATTAATCACCTCCGTGTACATGAAAAGCCTTCGATAGCTACTATTGAACCTCTAATGGAATCTGGGTCATACTTGTGGGTCAAACGAAACCATTTTTGAATAAGAATCACCCTGCCCTAGAGTTAACCAACCAGGAATATCCTTGGACCTTAAATACTATATTGGTTTTAGAAATCTTGAAAATCAGGTCATCACAATATATGTGTAATTTTCTATAAATTACATACGAATTATATGCTCCCGCTTTTTCAAAAAGTGCTCGCTTGAGCGCCTGCCTGGAGCTCAAGCGGCCACAAGGTGTTGTCTGCACGCCTCCCGCTTCCCGCTTTATAAAACATTGAGCAACATTATTGTAATGTCTGGGCCCACTGTCCAAGGCTCTAGTAGAGTTTTAGGAATGACGACTGTCCCCACAGACCACCACTAGCCTTAACTGTGTGCTTTGTCCTCACTCACGCGCATGCCAGGATCAACTTCCCGACAGGTCACCCATTCCAGTACTACTCCAAGCTTAGCACGCTTAACTATGGAGTTCTTAGTGATGGGCTCCCGGAAGAGAAGGTGTACCTTAGTGATATGGGTAGTCCAATCATTCCTTTTAAGATCAACTTATCCAAGGCCTCAAATCTTGGGATGTTACAATCTCCCCCACTTAGACTCTTGACGTCCTCGTCAAGGCTCAACTATATGGCCTCATAATCTGACCCCATTTCAGTGCAGACCCATAATGGCCCATGGACACCCAGCTCCCGATCACAGAATACCAGCACAAGGGTGGTTGTGTCAACTGTGGACAGCCCTTTCCTACATGCCTGGACCGCACAACTCAAGACTGGCATGCCGTGCCCATGTGGGCCCCACCTACTGGAGGGGTTATGGCTCTGATACCATTTGTAATGCCCAGGCCCACTACACAAGGCTCTAGTAGAGTTTCAGGAATGACGACTGTCCCCACAGATCACCACTAGCCTTAACTGTGTGCTTTGTCCTCACTCACGCGCATGCCAGGATCAACTTCCCGACAGGTCACCAATCCCAGTACTACTCCAAGCTGAGCACGCTTAACTATGGAGTTCTTAGTGATGGGCTCCCAGAAAGTAAGGTGCACCTTGTTGATATGGGTAGTCCAATCATTCCTTTTAAGATCAACTTATCCAAGGCCTCAAATCCTGGGATGTTACAATTATTATATTACATGATTTGAATTACATGTTCAAGAGTCACTTTGTACAAGTCTGCTCATGTATCTAATATCTGGATCTTACAATAAGTACACCTAACATAGCTCACCAAGCCCATCATCTTTCTAGCCATCTCGAAACCTAAAAACAACATACGAGAAAAAGGTCAACACATGAGGTGCTGATTACGGGGAAGAAAGATACATATATGTATAAGCTTTGCATAATTTGAAAAGATTTCAAGATGAAACGAACAATAATAAACATGTTAACTGTTTAACAAAATGTGAAACCATGTTTTCTTTCATTTCACTCCATTATATCAACAATATCAAACATGTTTAAGGCCTTTGACCATCTTCCCGTTGGAAGGGTCCGTAAGGGTTACAAAATTAGCTAACCCTTTTATACAAGAGGGACCTTAAGGCCATAGCCAAGAGCTAACCCTTTATCAACAATATTATGATGAAGTTTTGTATATATATGTGTTCAAGTTATAAAACCGATGAGGAAAACATCGAGTAAGACATAGAAATACTACATGGAAATATTGGACAAGTAAACAAACAAACATACAATACATATCATTTCAAACAAGAAAGCTAGTCATATAACTAGATAAGGCCCGTACCTGATTCAGAGATTCATAACCTAACATTCTTTTCATCATCTAGCCACATGCCAAACTTGATGAACAACAAGATCGTATACATACATTAGATTCTCATCATTAACCTTGATTATCTTCATTTTAGGCCTTTGGCCAAGTTGGGTTCAAGGTTGGTTATAGTACATTAGATGATCTCATATTGATTTAGGGTCCATCATAAGAGTGTGGTTCAAGTTTCATATCATTTCGAGGTTTCATGTGGACATGACAAGATTTAGGACACTTATGCTCAACTTAGGTCACGAGACTCATAACAGAGTAATTAAGGTCAAAGATCATCGACAAATAAGAGCCAAGCATAAGGGATGGTTTAGATCAACAACATTAGGTCATAAGAAACATGTAACAAGATTAGGTGGGTGTCCATTAGAAGCAAGATTAGCAATCTAGGGTAAAATTCATCATTAATGTCCAAATGAGTCACATTATGACATTTGAATTAAATATAGATCAAATATGATTATTAGGATATTCATCAGGCTCAAAAGTAACCCTAAGTTACTATTATGATGATTATTGGGTAAGACAAGCATCAAGGTTTCAATATTGGACATACTCCTACACTACATGTGATTAATCACGATCAAGTTGATTTTTTTATCAAACTAGAAGAGCTACACTAGGATTTAAGGTCTAAAACCAAACTCATAGTATAGGTCTTCTCTTGCTGATCATTTTGATATATAATTTTACACATTTTGGCCTTAAGATGAGAGAGATATGATTTTTTTTAAGTTTCACATTAAAACTATACGAGATATCATGGGAGGGGTTACCATATATTTCCATCAAGATCTTGATCGTCCATCTCAGATCTGGTGGATGTTCATGCATGTGCCCTCTACACTAAGTGGGCCATGCTATCTGGGAGTTGGGTCTTGCCTACTGTGTTGCGCCGCTTGCAGACGCTAGCTGCCGTTAGCTGGCGATGTGCAGTTTCGTGCGCACGGCTTGCTTCTGCCGTAGTTTGCCCAGCTCACGGTTGGCAGTCATGGATGATCTTCGGGGCTTGCCCATCTTCTACCTCTTGGACCCGTCAGTCCTCACTTGCCGGTCTGGCGGCCAAGATCGCGGCTTTCCCCTATTTTAGCATCGTGAACAGAGGCCAAATAGGGGTGCCTCCTTACAACCCAGTGCACCTCCACCGCAGATCAAGGCAGGGTAAGAGACCTCTGCATATATTTTGGCTATGTTGGTGTTGCCCCTTATACGAGCCTAGGAAGGAGGGTCGTTTGCCCATCAGGCAACCCCACACGTGAACCCCTGTTCCGCATGCAGGAACATGGCATAAACAGGGGATGACACCCCACCACTTCCAGCGATCGCTGCCTTTGCAGCAACTCGACATAGGGGTTTGTGGGTGCTCCGGCGGTGGCCTTGCTGTTCCATGGACTCAACCTTGTGGAGGCCGGTGAGACGCTGGTTGGGCATCATGCTATAGACCTGCCATGGCTTCCAACTTCTCAAGCAGGAAACGCCAACCCCCAATGTTGGGAACAACCCACAAGGAAGACATGGTTTCGTGATGTGGTGTTGGCGGGTACAATGAACTAGGGAAAAGGAAAAAGGGAAACAAGTGAGGGTATAAAAGGGACAATAGGTTAGGGTTTTGGGGTCCTAATCACCGTCTCATGGGCACCTTCCTGATCTGGAAAGTCTGAGGAGGAAGAGTTTGTGCGTGTATTTTCCTTTCCAAACCGGAATGGAAAGGAGTTGGAGATAGCGAGGTTGTTGGGCCACACACTGGATGGGCCTGTGGATGGGTAGGCCCAACAGTTTAAGTCAACTATGAAAGAGATATCAAAAAATAAGGCAACTTCAACCTAGCATAACAAGCACATCAAAGGTCTGTTTGAGGTGATTTTTCCATTATTGGATCCGAAATCAAACCCACTACAACATGGTACATGTTACAAAACCAAAAGATTATGGTGGTGAGCTTAAAAATATCTAGCAAAGATGGTGATATGAAAAATAATGGTATTTAGTTCAAAAGTACAAATTGATGTCACATTTAGCAAAATTGAATATTGATGTGACTAATACGGAGTCTCCCAACCATCAAACCATGAAATTGAAATTGAATTGAGTAAGAGGTTAAATGATGAGAGAGAAAGGGTACAAGTTAAGAGAGAGAAAATACAGGTTGTCACAGATCTAGAAACCATGGATTACCAAGGTAGAAGATGAAGGGAACACCACAAACTTGGGACTCGTCCACCAAGCTTCCAAGAGAGAGATCTTCTAGATCAAGGTTGTCTACCAAGGAGAAAAAGCAAAGATGGACAAAAGGATTCTCTTGTATGGTGAGAAAGGTGTATATATACAATAGGGATGAGAGAGGGATCATGGGAGAGGTGTCACCACCTAGGAGCTTAGGTGCCACTTGTCCACAAGAAAGAGCCACATGCACAACATCATGCAAAACATGGAGATATGGTCTTGTCCACTAGGTTACCTACCAAGGTCAAGCTCGATACCACATCTCCACACACCCATAAACCGATAGGGTGGTATCAAAGACACCCACAAATCGATACAAGGCCTCTCAAAGGCTCTCAAGCATGAGACAACACCTCTAGGTGCAAGGCACATGTAACGACAAACGTCATCATTAAGATAACAAGTGTCATTAACAATAATAAAACATGCGGAAACGATCACTAACAGCGGAATACCAAAAATCACTAAAAATTTAAAACTTTTTGCAAAGAGATCCAATCATAGGAAGCTCTTATAACAAGAACCATAGTATAGAAATTACATCCTGGTTCAAAAGTACATAACTGGTTCCATCTCTTCTTGAGGATTACAACATCAGTTGTCCTATCAACATTATGTATAGACAGCATGAAACCTTGAGGCATCAAGCCAAAATCTCAAGTCGATGATAAAAGCACTATCTATAAATCCCGAGGACCTGAGAGTACAGAGACGACCCATAGGACTATTATCTATATAACTAGACAGGCAGTATCTCCACCTGAGATATTACTGCTATCCTCAATGCTGCTGTTGTTCCTTCTCTGCTAAAGGTTTCCTGCCTATTTGTCTACATCCACCTAAAAATGTTGGATCCCACGGGGGTGAGACAATTGTAAATTGCCCCAGCGGGAGATATAACTCTCCGCCAAAACATTGTTATTGCAGTTTAAAGATATGAAACCGAGCAGAGGATAAGCAGTTTAAAGCATTTCTCAACTTTGAAAGCATTGCAACTATTTATGATAGAGCAATATATCATCTATTCTTTTAATAAGGAATAGGAATGACATGTATATCATTTATTCATCATATTATACCATCATGTTAAACTTTTCTTGTGACACTCATTAACTTGATATGTAACCCATGAGACATTCTTGTTTCAATATGTTGGCCTTAGCCAATTTGCTAAATAGATAAGAAATTACATCTACCATGTATTCATATATCATTAATACAGGCATTGGGTTAATACCAATCCTATGTTATCATTACAGGCATTAAGCCTCTGCCAGGTGTTGGACTCTTCCAAACCTGAATACACCACCAGGCATTGGACTTTAACCAACCCTAATTACAGGCATTACACCTCTGCCAGGTATTGGATTTCTCCAAACCTGATTACACAGCCAGGCATTGGACTCTAACTAATCCTGATTTCACAGCCAAGCATTGGACTTTAACCAATCCTGATTTCACATCCAGGCATTGGACTTTAACCAATCCTGATTTCACAACCAGGCATTGGACTTTAACCAATCCTGATTTCACATCCAGGCATTGGACTTTAACCAATCTTGATTTCACAGCCAGACATTGGACTCTAACCAATCCTGATTACACATCCATGCATTGGACTTTAACCAATCCTGATTTCACAGCCAGGCATTGGATTCTAACCAATCCTGATTACACAGCCAGGCATTGGACTTTAACCAATCCTGATTTCACATCCAGGCATTGGACTCTAACCAATCTTGATTACACAGCCAGACATTGGACTCTAACCAATCCTGATTACACAGCCAGACATTGGACTCTAACCAATCCTGATTACACAACCAGACATTGGACTTTAACCAATCATGATTTCACAGCCAGGCATTGGACTCTAACCAATCCTGATTACACAGCCAGGCATTGGACTCTAACCAATCCTGATTACATGGATCATGGAATATCAATTTCCTTCGACCCATCTTTAATCATCTTGGTTCCTCTTACTATACTACAATTATTCTCATGGCTCATAAAGCCCATAAAGCATCTTGTCACCTCTCATTAGGCAACATCTAATCATATGGCTCACAGGGCCATTCAACATATTGTTACCTATCACTAGGCAACATCTAAACATATGGCTCACATGACCATTCAACATCTTGTCACCTATCACTAGGCAACATCTAATTATTTTATCTCTTATAATATAATAGTAACACCACTATTCCCTTAATAGGGTTAGGGCTTACTATTCACATCACTTTGGGGTTTCTCATGTCCCATTACCCAATTTAGGGTTAGGGTTTCCCATCTCACATTAGGATCTCATAGTTATCAAAGTATATCAACTTTGAGATGCTAACAATGAAGTCTTTCATATCTTGATGTATCAATTACCTCATTACTTCCAACTTTCTTAAGTTATTAGCTTATCTTGGATTAAGGTATTTCCCATCTTAATCCTTTCATCCACTAACCTATCACTCTTACCATGAAGTGCATAGTTTACACATAAGAATGGTCCAACTATCTTTAATGATATGGACTCATCTCAGATTAAGGCATTGCTTACAATAAGCTTGCCTATAATCAACCATTGATGATATTTCACCCTTATAAGGTTTTACCCACTATTTTATTATTAGGGTTTTGGGTTGTCATCATGTTGTCCAAGATTAAGGCTTCATGCATTATAACTCCAATTAGAGTTTCACATACCTTTACCCTTTATTAGGGCTTTGGGATTTCATATGCTATCATACTTTGTTAGAATTAGGATTGCATGTAGCATCACCCTTCATTAGGCTTTCACATCTCATTGCCTATACTTAATGTTTACTATTCATCCCAACTAGGGATTTCTCATGGCATCACCCTCAATTAGGGTTTCTTATGGAATCAACCTCAATTAGGGATTCACATTGAATCAACCACAATTAGGGATTCTCATGGAATCAACCTCACTTAGGGTTTCCAATGTTGATTCCTTCAATCATTGAATTCATGGAACCAATCATCAATTAGACCTATCCTCATACTTCAATTGAGTTTTATAGGTCAACCTTCAACTGATTTGAGCCTCAATTGACCCTCAATTGATCATCAATTAGGGTTTGAATCAATTGAATTAGGGTTTGGAATCGTTGATCCTTCAACATTAATCAATGCAAGATTAGTTACATTGAAAACATTGAACCATCATCCAAATTGAGCATGACCTGACCCCAAACGGTCTTGAGGTCGTTTGGATGACCTCCAAACGGTCTTGATACCATTTTCCCATGTCCACATCATAATCCAAGTCAACCAATTAAAGTTTGGATCATTGGATTGATCATCAAATCAGCAATTGATTGCAAATAAACTTGGTGCCTTTAGACCTTCAAACACCTAACCATACTCAACCCTAGACCTCCAAACGGTCTTGGGTGACCAATAAACGGTTTTGAAACCATTTGGATGAGATCCAAACGGTCTTGAAACCGTTTGGATGAGATCCAAACGGTCTTGAAACCGTTTGGCTCATCCAAACCTTGGATTCTAGTGAAATTTCATCAAGGTTTGATCTATCGAGTTGATCAACAAATCAACACTTAATTGCAATATGATTTGGTACCTTTGGACCTTCAATTGGTCAACTATACTTAACCCCAGACCTCAAAATGGTATTGGGTGATCCCCAAACGGTCTTGAAACCGTTTGGGTGATCCTAAAACGGTTTTGAAACCGTTTGGGCTAATCAACCCAAAATCTCAAATTAACTCATTGGAATTTCAGCACTAATTTCAATTAGGGTTTGCCTAATTGATTAGCCTTCAACTCATGATTACTTAGGAATTAACCCCTCAAATTTGGTGAGTCATTAAACAACATAGTTAGTAACAGTAATATCAAACGGTCAACCCTTGGTCAACTCACTCAAACGGTTTTGAAACCGTTTTCCCAAAAAGGTCAAGTTAATCAGATTGAAAATCAGCACTTAATCCAATTAGGTTTACCTAATTGATTAGCCTTCAACTCACGATTCCTTTGGAATTAATCCATCAAATTTGGTTAGTTATCAACCAACATAAATAGGAACAGGAATCTCAAACGGTAAACCCTTGGTCAACTCACTCAAATGGTTTTGAAACCGTTTTCCCAAAAAGTTAAATTAATCAAGCTGAAAAATCAGCACTTAATCCAATTAGGTTTCCCTAATTGATTAGCCTTTAACTCACGATTCCTTGGGAGTTAACCCATAAAATTTGGTGAGTTATTAACCAACATAATTACGAACAGTATTCTCAAACGGTCAAACCTTGGTCAACTCCCTCAAACGGTTTTGAAACCGTTTGCTCCTAAATGGTTTGCAAACCGTTTGGTCACCAAACGATTTGGTGAAACTGTTTGGTCCCAACTTCCAAACCGTTTGCCCAAGATATTTGGGGAGGTGTGTGCTTATGATGATATCACCATAATCAAGCTTCGTCCTGAAGTTCTAACAACTTCTTATTTCATGAATTAACCATTTTCAACCAGCAATTAATCAAGATAATGAAGGAATCATTGAAATTGCAAGATTAATGGTTGAATAACAATGAAAAAGGGTTCAAGTTATAAAACACACCTTCAATTCTGATCCCAAGCTCCAAGATTCACGGATCCAATGGTGTTTGAAGCTCTAGCAACCTCCCAAGGTCGTTTCTCAAGCTTTTGGAGTAAAAGGATCAGCTAGGGTTGAAGATGGAGTGAAGAAATGAAGAAATCATGTATTGTTTTATGATTTTCACCATGAAACCATGAATAACGAATATCAAAGGCTTACCAACAGGTTGAGGACGTGCTCTTCTTGGTCGGTTTTGCAAGCAAGGGGAAGAAAGGAAATCCGAAAAAGTCCCTTGGGTGGGTTGGAAAAGGCTCTTTTATAAGAAATTGATGAAAGAGAAAATGTCTTTATAAAAATCAATTAATTCCAAAAATGGTACCACCTCTTCCTCCTTGGTTTGCTTGCACACAAAGGCAACTCAAAGCCACCGAACTCCCTTACATTATCCATGGATTAAGGGAAAAGAAAATAAGCACCTTAATCCATTATAATATTAATATGTCTTTTTGAGTGGAAATTCTTTTCTTTATAATAAGGTGAGTGGAATTTCACCTACTTAAGATATTTTCGATCCTTGTAAAGCTCAAGGACGGTCACACATACATCTGAATTCCACCATTTTAATTTTGGTTGAAGGCCCTTTAATTAATACATTCAGTTTTGCCCTAAATCAAGTTAGGGTTTCAATTAGGATTAAATCTTGATTATTTTAATATCAAGATTCTCTCTCCTCCAACTTAATTCAAATGAGGCACCCCTCTCATTTTCTTTTCCATACATGATACCAAGAAGAATTAGGGACCTTATTGAAGTGGTTAATTTTCATATTGAACCCTAGGTTTTGGGTAAATTGCACATTACATCAAAACTGGGTTTTAATGCATAAACATTGCTTTATCAGCTCTTTCTTAGTACTTAGGCTACCACAAGCCATACCTCTGCATCATATTCACTCTCATGATGCTTCAACACATGAGGAAGATATTGTCATTTACCATTTGCAATTTAACCCCTCAACTTGGGTAATTTGCACTTTAGTCCAAAATAAGCAAACATTGCTTCAACATTGTCCAAATAGGACCAAAATTGAAACATAAGTTCCTCATGAGCCCTAATTAATTTTCACAAGATAGGATTAAGCATATAATCATATTTATTAATCAAAACACCTAGGGTTAAAACATAACCCAGGTCAGGGATGTTACAAATCATCCCCCCTTATAAGGATTTCGTCCCCGAAATCCAGATAAAGGAAGACAGATGTATTTTATTCATCATACTATCTAGTCTTCACATATCATCTCCTTATTCATGTTCTTATCTTGTGAGGAGTATACTTTTAATTCCTCATACACACATGCTCTTTTGATATTATCTCAGGTTTCTGTTCCTTGTACTCAGGATATGACACATTTATTCATTCCATATTTCTTATTTCATGATACTCATTAGATTGTATCAGAATGACTGCTTGATTAGGGCAATCAAAAAGATTACAATCTAAGAGTTTCCATACTCACTTTATCATCAATAGTTGTATACCTGGCCAGGGTATATAAATACTGAGATCAAGTAGTATGTACTTATTTTATTTTATGTCTTTCATCTCTTCCCTTTCTTAATGGAGAAAGAGAAACTTCAAAACATATAAAAGAATATTAATCTGAACACAAGTCTTCATACTACTATCTCTTCCTCATATCCTTAAAAGGATTATACATGTGAACTAGATAACAACTACCTTTCTTATAGTAAGGAACAAAAGATAATTCAAAATAGAAAGTTATATCTTGACAAATCTACTTTTACAAGTTATCTAGTATCTTTTCTGTTGAGTCTCCTCGTCACTTTCTATTTGGACATTGCCACCTCAGATGTCCTCTCTGTCCACATCTATAGCAAGCTCGAAGCTTTTTAGGTGACTGCTTTTCAGGTGCACTATATTGTACTTGAGTTGGTACTACTGAAATCTTTGATTGTTTAGTACCACTAATTCCTTGTTCCTGTGACTTTTTAGACTTCCTTTTAAGGTCTGTCTCATGTTTATTTGTCATGGACCCCTCTATCCTTCTAATTGACTCCACAAATGTGGCAAACTTCTCTCTACTTTCTAGAGCAGATGCCGGAATAGACATTTCAACATTCAACCCTTTCTCAAAATGTTGAATCTTTTCCTCCTTAGTAGCAACCATCTGAGGATAGAATCGTAAAAGTTCCATGAACTTAACCTCATATTCACTTATCGACATGACTCCCTATCAAATCTTCTCAAACTGTGAGATCTTTTCATCTAAATAAGTCATTAGAAAATACTTATTAATGAATTCTCGACGAAATTCCTCCCATCCAATCTCTTCATCATTTCTTTGTATCTCTTCTATAGTCCACCAATGTCCAGCACTACCCTTCAAAAGGTACACAACATGTTTAACTTTGTCAACATCTAGAATACTAAGGATCTTAAATGCATTTTCTAATTTAGTAAGCCAAAGATCAGCATCTGCATGGTCAGATGTCCCAGCATATTCAATGGCTCCGACACGACGTAGTCGTTCAAAAGTCTTACCATACCCATATCCCTCATTGGAAGCTGGTGCCCTGGGTGCTGATGCTGGCATCTGGTCTTCCACATACCTTAGTGTGGTCATGATTTGCCCAAAAAGATTATGAATATATGGGTTCCCTCTCATAACTTCATCAACATGGGGATTTTCAGGCACTGGTTCCTCCCTTGCCTGATCCCTGGCACCTTCTACTGTTGCAGCAACATTTCTCTCAGCAACGCATCCCTCATGTTCTCCAGACATCTTAGAGCTATGTATCTTCTTCTACATAAGCAGAAGGCACTATAAAATACATTGGGTACACTTAGAATAGACTCGATACCTTAGTCCTATGTCTCTATAGACTCATCAAACCTAGAGCTCTGATACCACTAAATTGTAACGACAAACGTCATCATTAAGATAACAAGTGTCATTAACAATAATAAAACATTCAGAAACGATCACTAACAGCGGAATACCAAAAATCACTAAAAATTTAAAACTTTTTGCAAAGAGATCCAATCATAGGAAACTCTTATAACAAGAACCATAGTATAACAATTACATCCTGGTTTAAAAGTACATAACTGGTTCCATCTCTTCTCGAGGATTACAACATCAGTTGTCCTATCAACATTATGTACAGATAGTATAAAACCTTGAGGCATCAAGCCAAAATCTCAAGTTGATGATAAGAGCACTATCTATAAATCCCGAGGACCTGAGAGTACAGAGACGACCCATAGGACTACTATCTATATAACTAGACATGTAGTATCTCCACTTGAGATATTACTGCTATCCTCGATGTTGCTGTTGTTCCTTCTCTGCTAAAGGTTTCCTGCCTCTTTGTCTGCATCCACCTAAAAATGTTGGATCCCACGGGGGTGAGACAATTGTAAATTGCCCCAGCGGGAGATATAACTCTCTGCCAAAACATTGTTATTGTAGTTTAAAGATATGAAACTGAGAAGAGGATAAGCAGTTTAAAGCATTCTCAACTTTGAAAGCATTGCAACTATTTATGATGGAGCAATATATCATCTATTCTTTTAATAGGGAATAGGAATGACATGTATATCATTTATTCATCATATTATACCATCATGTTAAACTTTTCTTGTGACACTCATTAACTTGATATGTCACCCATGAGACATTCTTGTTTCAATCTGTTGGCCTTAGCCAATCTGCTAAATAGATAAGAAATTACATCTACCATGTATTCATATATCATTAATACATGCATTGGGTTAATACCAATCCTATGTCATCATTACATGCATTGACCCTCTGCCATGTGTTGGACTCGTACAAACCTGAATACACTGCCAGGCATTAGACTTTAACCAACCTTGATTACAGGCATTACACCTCTACCAGGTATTGGATTTCTCCAAACCTGATTACACAGCCAGGCATTGGACTCTAACCAATCCTGATTTCACAGCCAGGCATTGGACTTTAACCAATCCTGATTTCACAGCCAGGCATTGGACTTTAACCAATCCTGATTTCACAACCAGGCATTGGACTTTAACCAATCCTGATTTCACAGCCAGGCATTGGACTTTAACCAATCCTGATTTCACAGCCAGACATTGGACTCTAACCAATCCTGATTACACATCCATGCATTGGACTTTAACCAATCCTGATTTCACAGCCAGGCATTGGATTCTAACCAATCCTGATTACACAGCCCGACATTGGACTTTAACCAATCATGATTTCACATCCAGGCATTGGACTCTAACCAATCTTGATTACAAAGCCAGGCATTGGACTCTAACCAATCCTGATTACACAGCCAGGCATTGGACTTTAACCAATCCTAATTTCACAGTCAGGCATTGGACTCTAACCAATCCTGATTACACAGCCAGGCATTGGACTCTAAACAATCATGATTACATGGATCATGGAATATCAATTTCCTTCGACCCATTATTAATCATCTTGGTACCTCTTACTATACTACAATTATTCTCATGGCTCATAAAGCCCATAAAGCATCTTGTCACCTCTCATTAGGCAACATCTAATCATATGGCTCACAGGGCCATTCAACATCTTGTTACCTATCACTAGGAAACATCTAAACATATGGCTCACATGGCCATTCAACATCTTGTCACCTATCACTAGGCAACATCTAATTATTTTATCTCTTGTAATATAATAGTAACACCACTATTCCCTTAATAGGGTTAGGGCTTACTATTCACATCACTTTGGGGTTTCTCATGTCCCATTACCCAATTTAGGGTTAGGGTTTCCCATCTCACATTAGGATTTCATAGTTATCAAAGTATATCAACTTTGAGATGCTAACAATGAAGTCTTTCATATCTTGATGTATCACTTACCTCATTACTTCCAACTTTCTTAAGTTATTAGCTTATCTTGGATTAAGGTATTTCCCATCTTAATCATTTCATCCACTAACCTATCACTCTTACCATGAAGTGCATAGGTTACACATAAGAATGGTCCAACTATCTTTAATGATATGGACTCATCTCAGATTAAGGCATTGCTTACAATAAGCTTGCCTATAATCAACCATTTATGATATTTCACCCTTATAAGGTTTTACCCACTATTTTATTATTAGGGTTCTGGGTTGTCATCATGTTGTCCAAGATAAAGGCTTCATGTATTATAACTCCAATTAGAGTTTCACATACCTTTACCCTTTATTAGGGATTTGGGATTTCATATGCTATCATACTTCATTAGAATTAGGATTGCATGTAGCATCACCCTTCATTAGGCTTTCACATCTCATTGCCTATACTTAATGTTTACTATTCATCCCAACTAGGGATTTATCATGGCATCACCCTCAATTAGGGTTTCTTATGGAATCAACCTCAATTAGGGATTCACATTGAATCAACCTCAATTAGGGATTCTCATGGAATCAACCTCACTTAGGGTTTCCAATGTTGATTCCTTCAATCATTGAATTCATGGAACCAATCATCAATTAGACCTATCATCATACTTCAATTGAGTTTAATAGGTCAACCTTCAACTGATTTGAGCCTCAATTGACCCTCAATTGATCATCAATTAGGGTTTGAATCAATTGAATTAGGGTTTGGAATCGTTGATCCTTCAACATTAATCAATGCAAGATTAGTTACATTGAAAACATTGAACCATCATCCAAATTGAGCATGACCTGACCCCAAACGGTCTTGAGGTCGTTTGGATGACCTCCAAACGGTCTTTAGACCGTTTTCCCATGTCCACATCATAATCCAAGTCAACCAGTTAAAGTTTGGATCATTGGATTGATCATCAAATCAGCAATTGATTGCAAATCAACTTGGTACCTTTAGACCTTCAAACACCTAACCATACTCAACCCTAGACCTCCAAACGGTTTTGAAACCGTTTGGATGAACTCCAAACGGTCTTGAAACCATTTGGCTCATCCAAACCTTGGATTCTAGTGAAATTTCATCAAGGTTTGATCTATCGAGTTGATCAACAAATCAGCACTTAATTCCAATATGATTTGGTACCTTTGGACCTTCAATTGGTCAACTATACTTAATCCCAGACCTCCAAACGGTCTTGGGTGATCCCGAAACGGTCTTGAAACCGTTTGGGTGATCCCCAAACGGTTTTGAAACTGTTTGGGCTAATCAACCCAAAATCTCAAATTAACTCATTGGAATTTCAGCACTAATTTCAATTAGGGTTTGCCTAATTGATTAGCCTTCAACTCATGATTCCTTGGGAATGAACCCCTAAAATTTGGTGAGTCATTAACCAACATAGATAGGAACAGGAATCTCGAACGGTAAACCCTTGGTCAACTCACTCAAACAGTTTTGAAACCGTTTTCCCAAAAAGGTCAAGTTAATTAGATTGAAAATCAGCACTTAATCCAATTAGGTTTACCTAATTGATTAGCCTTCAACTCACGATTCCTTTGGAATTAATCCATCAAATTTGGTGTGTTATCAACCAACATAATTAGGAACAGGAATCGCAAACGGTAAACCCTTGGTAAACTCACTCAAACGGGTTTGAAACCGTTTGCCCAAAAAGTTAAATTAATCAAGCTAAAAAATCAGCACTTAATCCAATTAGGTTTCCCTAATTGATTAGCCTTTAACTCACGATTACTTGGGAGTTAACCCATAAAATTTGGTGAGTTATTAATAAACATAATTTGGAACAGTATTATCAAATGGTCAACCCTTGGTCAACTCCCTCAAACAGTTTTGAAACCATTTGCTCCTAAACGGTTTGCAAACCGTTTGGTCATCAAACGGTTTGGTGAAACCGTTTGGTCCCAACTTCCAAACCGTTTGCCCAAGATATTTGGGGAGGTGTGTGATTATGATGATGTCATCATCATCAAGCTTCTTCCTGAAGTTCTAACAACTTCTGATTTCATGAATTAACCATTTTCAACCAGCAATTAATCAAGATAATGAAGGAATCATTGAAATTGCTATATTAATGGTTGAATAACAATGAAAAAGGGTTCAAGTTATAAAACCCACCTTCAATTCTGATCCCAAGCTCCAAGCTTCACGGATACAATGGTGGTTGAAGCTCTAGCAACCTCCCGAGGTCGTTTCTCAAGCTTTTGGAGTAAAAGGATCGGCTAGGGTTGAAGATGGAGTGAAGAAATGAAGAAATCATGTATTGTTTTATGATTTTCACCATGAAACCATGAAGAACGAAGATCAAAGGCTTACCAACAGGTTTAGGACGTTCTCCCTGCTGTTCTTAGCCTTCTTGGTCGGTTTTGCAAGCAAGGGGAAGAAAGTAAATCCGAAAAAGTCCCTTGGGTGGGTTGGAAAAGGCTCTTTTTTAAGAAATTGATGAAAGAGAAAATGTCTTTATAAAAATCAATTAATTCCAAAAATGGTACCACCTATTCCTCCTTGGTTTGCTTGCACACAAAGGCAACTCAAAGCCACCGAACTCCCTTCCATTATCCATGGATTAAGGGAAAATAAAATAAGCACCTTAATCCATTATAATATTAATATGTCTTTTTGAGTGGAAATTCTTTTCTTTATAATAAGGTGAGTGGAATTTCACCTACTTAAGATATTTTCGATCCTTGTAAAGCTCAAGGACGGTCACACATACATATGAATTCCACCATTTTAATTTTGGTTGAAGGCCCTTTAATTAATACATTCATTTTTGCCCTAAATCGAGTTAGGGTTTCAATTAGGATTAAATCTTGATTATTTTAATATCAAGATTCTCTCTCCTCCAACTTAATTCAAATGAGGCACCCCTCTCATTTTCTTTGCCCTACATAATACCAAGAAGCATTAGGGACCTTATTGAAGTGGTAAATTTTTATATTGAACCCTAGGTTTTGGGTAAATTGCACATTACACCAAAACTGGGTTTTAATGCATAAACATTGCTTTATCAGCTCTTTCTTAGTACTCAGGCTACCACAAGCCATACATCTGCATCATATTCACTCTCATGATGCTTCAACACATGATGAACATATTTTCATTTACCATTTGCAATTTAACCCCTCAACTTGGGTAATTTGCACTTTAGTCCAAAATAAGCAAACATTGCTTCAACATTGTCCAAACAAGACCAAAATTGAAACATAAGTTCCTCATGAGCCCTAATTACTTTTCAAAAGATAGGATTAAGAATATAATCATATTTCTTAATCAAAATACCTAGGGTTAAAACATAACCCAGGTCAGGGATGTTACAGCACACCTCAAACATGTGTCCAAAACATCTCTAAAGATGTCACCACACAACCAAGACCCAAGCAAGGTGTCCATCTCTCTCTCTATACTCAAGATGGTGCCAAGAGAGAGAAGTAACACTCTAGAGGTGGTAAACTTGCACGTCAGCCCTTATCCTTGGTAAATTGTAATTTGCACCAAAACCTCACAACAAAACAGAAGCATCAACCAAACAAGCTCACACAAGAAACTTCAAGCTTCCAACATGCCCTAATTACATCTCAAATGATTAGAGCAAGGTGTTAAGAAACATGCTTAAGAAAAAAAATAGGGTTATCCCAAAACATGGGTCAGGATCCTTACAAGTCATAAACCCCTAACATGGATTTCACCCCTAAAATCCTAAGAGAAAAGGGGGGAGGGTAATTTCTACTCATCTCTTCCTTGAGTTCCCATATGGCTTCCTCAACACCACGGTAATGCCAAAGAACCTTCACAAGCACAAGGTCTTTCCTCTTCAACTTCTTCACTCTCCAGTCAAGGATGAACATCAGACCTTCCACACAGGTCATGTCCTCAGCAAGCTCTACCTCCACATGTTGTAACACTAACTCTGTGTCCAGATGGCACTTGCTCAGCATACTCATGTGAAACATTGGATGAAACATGTGCAACTCAGGTGGCAGCTCCAATCGGTAAGCCACCTTCCCAACATGTGCCACAAATGGGTAAGGTACCATAAACCTGGGATCCAACTTACGCTTCTTCCAAAACCTTAGAACACCTTTCCAAGGAGATATTTTCAAGTATACCTTCTCTCCCACTCAGATTTCCAAAGGTCTATGATGATTTTCTGCATACGACTTCCTATCTGTCTTGTGTTGCCTTCAAATGTTGCTGTATCACTTTGATCTTTTCTATAGTCTACTGCACAAGCTTAGGACCAAGAAGCAGATACTCACCTGTCTTGTACCAACACAACGGTGACATGGAATGCCTCCCATACAACGCCTCATATGGTGCCATATCAATGTTACTCTAATAGTTGTTGTTGTAGGCTAACTCTATCAAACTGAGGTGTACATCCCAACTTCCTGAGAACTAAAGAATGCATGCCCTCAACAAATCATCCAAGGTCTGAATGGTCCTTTCAGATTGACCATCTGTCTGTGGGAGAAAAGTAGTGCTAAACTTTAAGTGGGTACCCTGTGTGCAGTCACTCTCAAAAGAGACTCGTTAATTGAGGACCTCTGTAAGGACCCTGACCTGTTGTTAGGGTTTACCCTATTTGTTTTGCTTAACCTTGGTGGTTTGATGCTTGCTAATCACCTTTGAGTGGTGATTAGGGTTTTTGTTGTGCTTTGTTGAGAGTTCGAGGGGCTACTTGCAAAAAAAAAACCCAAGTCTAGGGTTTTGTGTGTAAGTTTGCCATCTTGTGAGATGTTTTCCCCTCTTTGCTTCCTCTAGGGTTGAGAGGAAGGCTTGGGCTTGTTGTTTGAGTTTCTTGGGCCTTTCTTGAGCTTGTTTGGGCCTTGAGGTGCTTTGTTTGGGCTTGCTTGAGCCTTGTTTCGGCCAAGACCATCTTGTGTCACCCAAGGGAGAGTGTGTGTCGCCCAAGGAAGAGTGTGTGTCGACCTGGAGTTGTGTGTGTCGCCCAGCAGAACTGCTAGTTGTGTCTACCAAGTTGCTTGGTCCAACCTTGACCATGTTTGGTGGACACTTGGTGTATATCTTTGACAAGTGTCTCTTGGTGTGCTAGTGTGTCGGCTTGAACCCTAGGACAAGTGTCCCTTGGGTGGATGACACTTAGCATGGATCTACCTTGGTTTCTCCTCCCCTTCTTTCTATATAGGTAGCTCTTTCCCTTGCCTTAGCTTCCTTTGCTCTTTTGGTCTCTCTTCCACCTTGAGTGCATGACACTCCTCCCTCTCTTTCTTGTGTCAGCCAAGACACTCTCTTGGAGTTGTAGTGGTGGCCGATACCCTCTCTTGGATCAGCTTTGGTGGACGACATCCTTTGGAGCTTGAAGTGCATCTTCTTCCTTGGAGCTTGGAGCTTAAGGCAGGTTGCATAACTTCTAACCCTAACTCCTTTACCTCTATCTATGATCTTGTTGCATGTTAGTAGTTTAGCTTAGTTCCTTGCTTTTATATCTTGATTGAGTTTCCTTTGGTGGCCGATCCCTCTCTAGGGTTTAGGGTTCCTTTGTGCACCTTGCTTTCTAGGGTTTAGGGTTTCCTTGTGCTGGAGGTAGGTGATGACCCTTGGTTGGGCGACATCCTCTCTTGCCTTGATGATGGGCGATATCCTCCCTTGGTTTGGGTGAGTTGGGCGACACCCTTGTTCTTGTGATGGGCGACATAGTGGTGTTCTTTGTGTTGGCCGATATGGTGACCATGTTGGGCGACATGGTCCTTTGTTCTTGGTGTTGGGCGAGATGAGTACCTTATGATGGGCGACATGGTGAGTGCTCTTGTGTTGAGTGATAGGTCAAGCTAGTGAGGTGTTGGCCGGTATGGTGAGCATGATGGGCGAGATGGTCCTTCTTGTGTTGAGAGACATCCTCTCCCTCATGGTGGACGATACACCTAAGTTTCTTGAAGGTTTGTTGGTGCTGGCCGATAGCCATGCATGGTGTGCTGGTCGATGTCCATGCTGACGGATAGCCCTAATGGTCGATAGCCATGGTGGGCGGCACCCTTAAGCAGTGATGGCCGATAGGGTTGGTGTGTGTCGGCTGATAGGCCATGATAGGTGTTAGTGAGGGTTGATAAGAGTTATGGTGAGAGTCTTGTAATCCTATAGTAACGGTCCTTTGTGTTATGAAAGTGGATGTTTATGCTTAATGATGGTGGTGTCTTGTTAGTGATAACAAAAATGAATATGATGCCTTGCAAACAATAATAATGACAATGATAATTTTGTTGATAGCAATGATATTAATAGTCGTGTGATGATGGTAATGCTTTGCTAGTAATGAAAGTAATAATGTTGATTAATGATGGTAAAAATGTTGCTAAGTGACAGTTACATTAATAGTTGGCTTAATGACATGGCAATAAAGATAATAGTGGATGATAATGCTGATAATATTGGTAGTAGTGATGATAATGAGGAAGGTAATGGTAATAAGATGCATGATGTGATCCTTATGCTTATTTGTCAATAATAAAGAAGACGATAGTAATGTTGATCATAATAATGATGACAATAATGGTAGTAATGATATGCATGAAGCAATCCTTGTACTTAATTGTTAAATGAGAATGGTGATAGTTACACTAGTAGCTTGCATAATGATAATAATGATTATAGTGAATGGTGACAAAATGGTAGTGGTAACAATAGTACTTGTTCTGTATGTTTGAACATCTTGATTATTCATATAGTTCTGAGATAAGGATAAGTATAGATATGGCTTGTTGATGATGTACTTTATACACTTGATCAGCAAATAGTATAAGAATGATAAGTAGAAGTATCTTGAATAGCATTTCATGATGGTAGCATATTCCTTATGATTGAATCTATGATTATTGTGTACTCTAACCATGTAGGTGATGATTAGCCTTAAAAAGGGCTATGAGACACATGTGATGAGTAACATCACTTGGTAATTACTCTGGTTAATATAATGATATGTATAATGTGTTAAGTTCCATGATGATGATAATGAGAGCCTTGAGAGGCATTGACAGTACATGATGAGGGATTGAGATCCCATGGTATGTGATGATCCTCGAGATGGATCTGGATGGTTGGCAAGAGGCCAAGTGGTAACATGTGATGTTGGATCCTTGTGATGGATCAGGTTGATGTGAATTAAATAATAATATAATGTTGTTTACTTTCTATTATGTTTTGCATGTTATACGACCTGATTGAATCATGTAATCCATCTAAAAGATACTAATTAATCACAGTGAAATATATCATGTAGTTTGCCTTGGCCATAGATCCATCATCGTCAGGACTTGGTGATGGTGAAACAAGTTCTCCTACGGGTTAACCTGGAAGCTCATATTGTTGAATATGTGTAGGTTTCTCCTAGCCTGAAAATGAGGAGGTAAGAGTGTAACTTCGGTTACAGACTCAGATACGTATGAAGAGCATGGTGAACATGCCCATGGCTCATGATATGTGATGTGTGGAGCATGAATGCGTTCATGGCTCAGAGCACGGTGAACAGGCCCGTGGCTCAGTTTTACTAGCGTCGAGACCTGTACCAAGGCGGGCTAGAGTGAGGGTAGCCTATGGAGCTGACCCTGTGGCTTAGACCACTTCAACATGTGACTGCGGTCCTGCTTGTGTTGTACTCGTGTACTGACCACAAGGTGGGAGGTCGTGGAGTCCGGCTCTTCCATTGACCTTGTATGGCACCGGCTTGGGTTTCATAACCGAAGGTTGGATTTGAATGGTACGATTCAAATCCTCAGGGCATAATAATAATATGTAATACAGCCGTTTAGTATTTACTACTTAAGATAAACACGTAACATTGGTTAAGGCCTTGTTTGTATAATATCTTTGTTATATCTTGCAGGTTATGTGACAATATGTCTTATCTTGATAAGCAGGTTATGTGACATTATATCTTGTTCTGATAATCATGTTACATAGGGATGCATATTATCTTGCTAATCATATTCCTTGAGATATATCTGGTTATATGCTTTTGTATAGCGGGTAAGCTTGTCGGTAAGAATAATATGTTTTATATAGACTTCTCTTGTTATACCTGTTATTAGATATCTGCTGTTATAGTATATCTTGCTGAGGTTTCGTAGTTGCAGTGAGGAGTTATGTTTCCCACTGGGACAATTGTTCAATTGTCTCACCCCGCTGGTTTAACCCCCTTTTTAGGTGGTCGAGGTAGACGCGGTCGTGGTCGTGGTGTTGCGGCCGAGCAGCTTGAGGAGAAGTAGAAGGCAAGCGTTGGATATGCTGCCATTTTGGATGTTTTGTAGTAGAGTCTAGAGTCATCCCTGTACTCTCAGGTCCTTGGCAGTGTTTTGACGATGTTTTATGATGAACGATCGACGAAGTTTGTATATCCTGCTGTTGGCCGGATGTGGGCCTTTATGTATGTGAACATGTGGTGAACTCATGTGATGGATGAGCAGCTGTTTCTATAAGCTGTAGACACGTATCATATCTCGTGTATATATATATATATATATATATATATATATATATATATATATATATATATATATATATATATATATATATGACATGTTTCCTTGCAGAATGAGGACTGGAAAGTAATAGTTTCACATTTTATCTATTTTTCGCAATCGGTTTTAATTAACCCGTGTTTTCATAATATGTGGTTATGGTGATTTCCGCATGTTTTCATGTAACACTTCGTTATCTGTATGATAATGGGATGTGTTGCCACAACCTCTATCAGACACGATAGCACCTGGAACACCATGAAAACACACTATCTCATCCACATACACTTGAGCAAGCTTTTATGTTGTGAACATTATCTCCAGGGGAGGAAATGTACTGACTTGGTCAACCTATAAACAATTAGCCAAATGGAATCATAACCTTTGGTTGTCCTAGGTAGACATACCATAAAGTCCATAGTCACATGATCCCATTTCCACTGTGGTATAAGCAACAATTGTAACATTCCTATAGGCTTCTGGTGCTCTACTTTAACTAGTTGACATACAACACATCTTACAATGAACTCAACCATGTCCTTTTTCAAGCCTGGCCACCAATATATATCCTTCAGGTTATGATACATCTTAGTGCTACCTGGATGTATAGCATACATGGATGAATGATCTTCCTCCACCACCATCTTCCTTAGGTTATTAGCATGAGGAGCCACTATCATGTCATGGTAACAAACTGTCCCATTATCAGACTTGTGGAAACCATCACACTTCTCACCGCCAAACTCTGATCAAATCTACTAAATCACGATATCTTTCTGTTGTGCCTCTCTAATATGCTATCTCGGCGTAGGCTTCACCTTTAGATGTGACAACAAACCTGCTAACAAGGAAACCTCCAACTTAACATTCATTTGATGCAAGGTGACCAACATGTCTCACTTGTGGCACATCAAAGAACTCAACTGGGCTTTATCCATAGGCGAAGATGAAGACTTCTTGATCAATGCATCTGCGAAAACATTCACCTTTCTCATATGATAATGAATCATATAGTCATAGTCTTTGATCAACTTCATCCAATGACGTTACCTCATATTCAACTCCTATTGTGAAAAGATTTACTTTAGGTTCTTGTGATCCATGAAGATCTGATACTTCTCCCCATACAAGTAGTGCCTCCAAATCTTCAAAGCATGGACTACCACTGCTAACTCCAGATTGTGGGTTGGGTAACTCTCCTTGTGTTTCTTAAGTTTTTGGGAAGCAAAAGAAACCACTTGCTTGTCCTGCATCAACATACATCCCAAACCATTCCTGGACTCATCAAAAAAGACGATGTATCCTTTTCCTTGCTCAGGCAAAACCAGAACCGATGCACTTGTCAACTTCTCCTTCAACGTCTAAAAAGAATGTTGACATTTGTCATCCCAAATAAATGGAACATCCTTCCTTGTTAACTTAGTTAGGGGTAAGGAGATAGTACTGAAGTCCTTGATGAACCTCCTATAATATCCTTCCAAACCTAGAAAGTTTTGCACTTCTTTCGGTGTCTTAGGATGTTCCCACTCTGTCATAACTTCACTTTCTTAGGATCCACATGTACTCCTTCAGTAGATATAACATACCCTAAGAAAGCACCTCCTTCAAACAGAACTCACACTTGCTGAACTTAGCATAAAGTTAGTGTTGTTTCAGCATGGTCAATGTTGACTATCACGACTATATATCAAAATGTCATCTATGAAGACCACCACAAACTGATCAAGAAACGAATGAAACACTCTGTCCATCAAATCCATGAACATTGTTGGTGCATTGATCAGCCCAAATGCCATAACTACAAACTTGTAGTGATCGTACCTCATCCTAAAGGCAGGCTTGGGTATGTCATCCTCCTTGATCCTCAACTGGTAATATCCTAATCTCAGGTCTATCTTTGAGAACGTCGTCACGCCACGCAACTGGTCAAACATGTCATCTATCCTCGACAAGGGATACTTATTCTTTATCATCACCTTGTTCAACTATTTGTAGTCTATGCACAACCTCATAGACCCATCCTTCTTCTTCATGAAACACTAGTGCACCCCATGGTGACGTGCTCGGCCTTATGAAACCTTTGTCAAGTAGTTCTTGTGACTATCTCTTCAACTTTGTCATCTCTGTCGGAGCCATCCTGTATGATGTATGAGCTATCGGTTGCATGATGGGAACCAGATTGATCTCAAAATCAATCTCTCGGGGTTGAGGAACACCTGCAAATTCCTTAGGGAACACATCCTCAAACTCTCTAACAATTGAAACTTCATGAATACTAGGACTCCTTGCCTCGATATCCATCACGTGTGCCAAAAATGACTCGCAACCCTATCTCAAAAGCCTCCTTTCTACCATGGACGATACTAGACACATCGAAAGAATCATCCTATTTCCTTAGAAGATCCACGTCTCACCACATTCCAAAAATGCCGCTTGCTTGGAACTACAATCCAAGACCACTATGTACTTGTCCAAAGTATCCATTCCAAGGATTACATTGAATCCCTGCATATTAAGTGGTATGAGATCCACTTGAATGTTGTGTCCTGAAAAGGAGAGAACACAGAAAGGACACACATCCTACAACACTAAAAAACTGACTAATGGGGTTTCTAACAACAAACTATTCTTCTTACGACTAACAGGCAAAAGACAACCACTTAGCACATCACGAGCGATAAAAGAGTGTGTTGCACCGGGTCAACCAAAATAGATACAAAGCAAGAAGAAGACAAATATAAATGAAACAACTCCATCTGACCTATCACCACTCACATATTGACCACATTTTCTGGTTGACTCATGGCATAGAATCTAGCCATTGCGTGTTTTCACCCCCGTCCTCTACTTCCATGAGTAGATGATCTAGCTTATGATGCTTGGCCATGTCCTTGCCCTTCGGCACTGCTATTCTGTTGTCACTGCGAGCCCTACTGGCTTTGCCTCAGTTGTCGGGTCACTTCATCACCTCTCATTGGACATTCTCACCTCAGATGTCCCATCTACCCACACTTGTGGCAAGCCCAGTTCCCAAACTGTGGCCTAGATGGCCCCGTCACCGATGTTGATGCAACACTCTAGGCTTCTGCGGGCGGAAAACTACGGCCTCTGTCCTTACTCGGTGACCACTGCGTCGAAGAAATGAACCTATGTGATGTTGGTGGTGCAGAAAACCTTGGCTTCTTAAAGCCTCCTAACGACTACCCCTGAGACTGTGTAGCCGTCTTGTTGGTACTTGCCTCTCTCTTCTCCTTCACAGACCGTTCTATCCTCCGAACAGACTCCACAAACACAACAAACCTCTCTCGATTCTCCAAGGCAGTAGAAGGGGTAGACAACTCAGCATTGAACCCCTTCTCAAAATGACGAATCTGCTCATTCTCTGTGGCATCCATGTGAGGACTGAACCTCAACAACCCCATAAACCTTGCTTCATACTCGTTGATCGTCATGGATCCCTACCGAATCCTCTCAATCTGGCTAAACTTCTCATCAAAATATGTACGAGGAAAGTAATGACTAACAAACTCATGTCAGAACTCCTCCCAATCGATCACAACACCAGGTCTCTTCTCCTTCTCTATGGCCCACCAATGTCTAGCACTCTCCCTGAGGAGTTACACCACATGCTTCACCTTATCCTCTTTGGGGATACTCAGGATCTTGAAGGGTTTTTCAAGCTCGATCAGCCATAGATCTGCATCTGCCAGATCAACCGTCCCAACATACTCCACCATTCAACATGGAGAAGCTGCTCAAAAGTCTTCCCAGTACCTGAAGATTCAGTATGGGGAATCGGTACCCTAGGCTGAGGTGAAGGCATCTTGTTCTCCATATGAGTCATAGTAGCCATAAACTGCCCAAAAAGAGATTAAAAGGTAGGGTTTTCAACCATGACTGGGTCCAAATGGGGGACTTCAGGCACCCAATCTTCTTGTGCCTAGTTCCTTGCACCACCAACTGGTGCAACAACACTGCTCTTAGCAGCATGTTCTTCGTGTTCTCCAAACATCTTTAAGCTTTCTTCTTCTTCTTCTGCATAAGAAGAAGTCACTATAAGACAGAAGTGAGGACACTAGAACAAACACAAACCCTAGTCCTAAGTCCCTATAGACTCAACAAACCTAAAGCTCTGACACCAACCTGATTGTGACGCCCCACGCCACACAAAAGCGAGATTACTCAAAACAAAACCACAGAAGAAGATTAACGAACTGATTACTGGAAAAACACAAAAAATTAAAACCGTTTTCATAAAACTGTCAAACAGTAAGAACCTTTACATACAGGTGCTTTCATACCTCAAAGCACTTACTAGGTGTGCCACCAACCTGTAACCAGGGAACCTATTCTAGAATATATTTACTTGTATCCATTACAGTTGTAGCCAAACATGTATCAAAAGTACATCCACAAAATGTCTATAAAACATCCCCAAGGACCCGAGTGTACAGGGACGAATCTAGGACTCTTTTCAGCAAAAGACATCTGACAACACTTACAACCCAGTCAGCTACTACTCTTCCTGCTGCTGCTCAACTTTAGCTGCATGATCTCTACCTCTTCAGGCTGGTCCACCTAAAAAGGGTGTGGGAAACCCACAAGTGAGATTCTAGATCTCAGTGGGAGATAAACTCTCCACCAACTCTATTATTATCACAAATAAGATAAACTAAGCAGTAGTATAATCACAACATTGTATAAAGATCAAGTAAGGCCTCATCCAATGTTTCCGTATTTTGATCCTATACAATTATACTACACGGCTGTTTACATATTTTATTATGCCCTGAGGAATTGAGTCGTACCACCCAAATCCAACCGACCACTTGATAAGTCGAAATTGGTTCCATATAAGGTCTAATGGAAGATCTGGAATCCACGACCTCACCTTCCTCAGTCAGTACGAGTGAACATGCAATGACATCATAAGTCAACTTCTTCCAGCGATGTAAAGTATAGATGTGTAGATTTAGCCCACCTTGGTACAGATCGCAACACTAGTGAAATTGAGCTACAACAACCTTCCAAACCAACAAGTATGATTACCAATCACAATCAAGATTTGTGTTTTTCCTAGACGGTGGAGATGTAAATTGAAAGAATTCCAAGAAAGAAATAAAGGAGTCCACATGTGATGAATGTAAAAGGAATATTTTGTACTTTATTTTATTATTAATAAAAGGCAACTCCACCCATTATGTTTGTTTTTCATATTGAGATAATAAATAAACCTAATAAAGTCCTAAGAGTGTTTTACATGGATGACATTTGATTTGAGTTGAGGACCCAAAAATGAGATTACATGTATAGAAAGATTATTGATTCTTGTTATGTCCCTAGTCAATTATTATTGTAAATATTATAGGAAAAAGTAATACACAAGACTAACATGTATTATGAGTGATGACTATGTCTCTTTAGTCATAATGTTGGATATCAATTCTTCTACATGGGTTCTTGTTAGAGACAAGTTAAACTGGATAGATCCACCTTGATATTGACACATGAAAATTATGTAATGACATGTGAGAGTCATATATCAATGTGATAGTCGTGATTAAGGTCCTTAGACCTGAAGTCACTACAGTAATACATGTTGTTCTATGTACTTTGACACTAGCCCAACATGCTCTTAAATATGAGTTGCAAGAAAGGTGGTGACTGGGTACATTGTCACACATACAAAATATTGTGACTAATGTGGATGGAATGTGTTCCTCCTTTGGAGTGATATCTTGTCCATTTGATGAGGGAGACTAAAAAATGCATGGCCATGCCCATGTGAGTCAATATATGACATTGATCTCACAAAATCCCAGATATTTTACTCGATTTCAAGTAACATAGATTGAATGTTAGAAGGATGACATCCCATGCCTTAGTTTCAATCATGGTATCTTTGGCAACGGGATTATATGGATATGGGAACGTTGGTCACTTTACAAGTTGTAGTTGTTCTCCAACTCATTCCTATTACTTTAGTGGTAATGATGTGTGGATGGACACCAACATTTTCTTATGTTATTTTGAACATTATGACCAATGTAATTAGGAACCTACCAGGTGAAACGCATAAGGATGCATTGGTTTATAATCATGAAACTGACGGCATAATCCGATATCAATAATAATTATAAGATTGTTCTGGTTTATATTTGTCATTTTTTCTTATAGCAACTGAGGAAGTAGCTCTGCATGGTCAAGTGTAAGGAAGAAACGGGTGTTGGTGTATGGCATGTGTTGTCATTCTGTGTAAGAAACCTAATGTTTTACTTCCTTATCAGTTAAAATTTAAGTAATAAGGATAGTTGCCAGGTTAGTTTCGTATAGATTACTAATGATGCAGATCTATGTCATCGGGTTTTTTAAGGCAATGGATATTGTAGGTTTGGTTTTTCTTATAGTTTGTCTGTAGATTTGTGGTCTAGCTATTCAATAGGATACATAACTTGTAGTTCATTAGAGCAACAATTTCCATCTTGCATTCATCTAAACATCATGCAAAAAATACATGCAAAACCTACAATAATAAGCACATATAAGAGTCCACATCCACACAATTCACTCATGCACATGCAATTTCATTCTCATCCACACTTCATTCCTTTCTCATGCACATATGTACATACACAAATCATTCATACAAATGCAACTCCTCTTATTCACTTTTTCACATTCATTCAAACACATATGCATATAAACTCACATCATTAACATATGAACAGACAGTTCACTTGAAATAATATTATAAAAAAGTCAATACCAATACATGTATACAGAAATAATGACATCAAAGTTTGAATAACATCATAAATTAACCCAATCAACTACAAAATTGACTTCTTTAATGAAGAAAATTTGCCCACTCTTCTATATCTCATCTGGCTCTTATTCTTTATAGGGATTTACTTTGTTAAACAACTACAAAGAATGACATAATTCAAGAGTTTGATTTGATTTTTTTTATCAAATGAGACTATTTACTTATAATTCAAGACTATATAGATTACCTTTTGTATACAATGGATGCCTTGTGATGCATATTTGACAATCAGGTCCATGTACTGAATCATGTAATAACATTATACTCAATTATTATCGTGTATAGGAGCCTATAAATTTATAGTTATGAGAAATGTTAGGAATCCCTAATTTTCTACTCAGAGGATCAAGATAATACATATACATCATATGGGGAACAATTACTAACAATTCCCAATGCCTATTACTGAGTGAAAAGAAGGCAAAACAAAAAAGAAAACTCAAATTCCACACTAAATATAATACATAAAGTGAAAAGAATAAGTGTGTGCAAAATTGACCCAACATTAAAAGGAGATATAAACATTTTCTTTCCGATAGTAGAAAAATATTTAAATGTGGTAGAGCAGTAGTCACTTAAGGAAAATTAGTCTCTATATACATAGCTAATCAACGATGGAACTAGAAATTCCACATTGGTTAATGTGAATTGTTCACTCACGATATATAATTAGATGCAAAACATATGTATGGATTAATATACTAGAAAACAATTCAACACAAATTTTGCATATATAGAATGAGGTATTTAGCCATAAGATCTTACAATATCCAAAGTTCTATCACCATTGTATTTAGACAATCATATTCAAATAAATCCAAAATATCTGTTAAGAATATACTAGTATCATGATCTTTTCATGTGACATCCTTCTAAATATTGATAACACCCAAATTTAGGCATCAATGCTAATAATTTATTTATGGTTTTGTGTCATTATAGCCTTAATATGCCCAAAATAACCCTAGATTCTTATCTTTTAGTAATTTATATCTTTTCATAGATAAAGTTGCTCAACTAGCCAATTTTGGAACGTGCAGGCACCGAACCTGAAAAGACATCTATTCTCTAAGATTTCTCCCGAATGTGGTTTTTGCAGTAGCTAGGCTTCCATCTACCATGACCGCGGTCGAGAAGGCAACACCACCACCGCGATCACAGAGTGGACCACGACCGTGGGATTGACCCGATCACATAGTCGATCATTATGGTGGAGTCGATCACGACCGCAGGATCCACTGTGACCATGGAATCTATCACGACCACAACCGCGACCGTGGCAAGCAAGACCATGACCTGGATCAGCACCTCGACCATTTTGCCTATAAATACCTACCCCTCTCCACATGAAGGGGGGTTCTGAATTTTTAGAGGTTCCACCTTGTGGTTCTGACATTTAGAGCTTCCCAGAGCCCTGTGGGAGGGTCCGGAGGTCCAATAAGGTCGAAGTGCTCACTCTACGCCCATCTCTTCAGTGTGCTTCCATACTCCACCATTTTCTACCATCATCCACCCATTTCCGCCCACTTCCTACCACCCACTATCATTTTCCACCTCCATCCACTCACCAAGTTGATGTTCGGGGTGGATCTAGAGAGAAAGGAGGCCAATGAGTCCATAAGATCAAGGAGGACGACCCAAAGTATGAGATCCGACCTATACAGAGGCTAAGGAGCGAGAGCCACTTCTCCTCTACGGGCTAAATCTCTTATTCTTCTCCTTTTTTATACTATTCTCCCATGTTTTTGTACAAATGATGTTCTTCCATCTTTGTTCGGTACCAACTATGCTTGTCCATGGCTAGTTGAGCTCCTTCTTGGCTATGTAGCCCATTTTGGGCATGTTTATGTACTTTTACTTTAAGCAAGTAGCTTTATTCTAGATCTAGTACGTTTCTTATTCTATCTTCTCTTTCTGGTTATGATTGCTAGTTTGGTTGATCTCTTTCTTGCTTGAACTTCTATTTCTACCTATATCGAGAGACTTGTTGTAGAAATAGATGAGAGAAGGTAGTTTGAATCGGAATTTGAAAAGCAGACGGTTCAAGGTGATCTGTGCAGAACTGTAGACTTGGGCACGGCCGGACCCAGCCCCGCACGGTTAGGCCCACTACCTGGTTTTGCCCTGATCATACATGTTCCTAGCACCTCAGAACATTCTATACTTTAGAGGGTATCTAGAATATTCTAGGGTTCTAATTTTTCGTACTCTAAAGAGGTTTCATGTCACTGATCGGTTTTAGTCATGTTGTGCAAAAGCAAGTGGGATGACCCAATAGGAACAGATATCATAGTATGTATTATGTTTGGATGTAGGGTTCTTGCTGAGGTGTTTGAGGGTTGGTTGTACCTAAGAACGGATGCATAAACTTCCCAACTTGTGGTTACATAGCCAAGAACTCCTTCTCTCTGATTAGTAGAAATCTTACATACTCTGTTTTGTTTTCTTTTCTTTGTTTTGTTTTATTTCGTGACAATCTGCTAGACTAGTTCTAGCTCCATACTTTTATTGACTATTGGATTGGCTTATCTGACTTAAGAGCGAGATCTTAAGCATCCTAAACATCCTCAAGTCCCTGTGTTCGACCCCATATATCTACTTCGGCCCCATAATAAAGTTGCAGGGGTCCTTGAAGGTTTTGGGTTATAAATTTAAAGTTTGATCCTTCTGAGTCCGCCTCCTTTTGGACATGCAATTTAGGCTGCATCAACTTTTTGGCATCGTTGCTAAGGACGTGGTTTTCCATGTTTACATGCCTAAGGGATTTTGTTCAGTCATCCATAAGCATGTATATATATACATAGTTCTTCTTTTATTTTACACATACTTGTTCATATATACTGAATAGCTTTTCTTTTCTTTTTCTTATACTTTTTCAGCCATGGACCTTGCTTCAGCAAGGAAGGTCATCTTGTCCACCTGTCCTCCTGAGTTTTTCCATAGTTCTGACTGCTGGAAAATAATTGAAGGTCATGCTCTAAAACTATTCAAGCTATACTCGCCTCCACCATCGTCATATGTTGAAATTCCAACAAAGGAGATGGCAGATCAGCCCTCGACTTCCGCGTTAACGTGGGATCAAGAGTTAATTAGAGTAGTGGAGCTAGCCAGAGAAAGTATCAATGCACTCATCTCCTCCTCAGCTCCTCATCTCCAAGAAAATGTCGATTCACTCCAACAGCTACTAGAAAAGCAGGATCATCAGTGAAACGTCTATTTTGAGAAAACAAGATTAACTAATGCGGAAGCGTTCACTAAGCATCGGATTACCAGAAATCACTAAAAATTTTAAACTTTTTACGAAGAGATCCTTTAAAGGTAAAGCTTTCTCATAAAGCAACATGATAAGTTGTTTACAACTGATCCATCAGTAAAACTCTGTAAGGCAAGATACAAAAGTCTCTAAGGACTGTACCAAAAACTCGAAAGCACTAACTATTACTCCGAGGACCTAAGAGTACAGAGACGACATAAAGGACTCTAACACTATCTACACATGACATAGCAGCCAATGCCTCCACCTGAAGCTTCACTGCTGATGTTGCCCTTCACCTATTGAAGGATTTCTGCCTCCTCGCCCACGTCCACCTAAAGGTTGAAATCTACGGGGTGAGACAATTATAAAAATCGTCCCAGCGAGAGATATAACTCTTCACCAGAAGCATAATTATTGCAGCATAAGAGAATAAATGTACACAAAGAAGTTATGTATATTTGAGAGTAGTTAAAACAATGTTTAACAGATTAAACTATTCTTTCTACAAAAAGCAATGCAACTATAAATTGATAAAATCACATGTCACTTATCACATCACTAACTCCCTTCAGACTTGGATCATATATCCATTGCCTGGCATTATTATTTGGGAAAGGATGGCCTGTAGCCATACTCCTTCTCCCAAAGTGTTAGGATTCCAACTCCACAACATATCTGCATAACTTGTACATATGATATCAGACTTAACATTACTTATGTAATACAAGGGTTATTTACATTCATAACCCATTAGTCTGTAGTTAAGCTTTTCATAGGATTATTCCGTAATAGAATTTCACATAGAAACACTTTGGTTTAGGTCATACCTCATATTTTTAATATTGGGATATCAATCCCTAACCATCTTATTAATATGAAATCCGGAATGTGGGAGTTCAAACCCCTGGACTAATCATAGCATTTGTTACCAAGTAACATCTCATTTTATCTGGTTATCTAAATAATATGACCTTTGAAGATCAACAAATCATATTACTCGTAGCTCATTCAACCTATCAAGCTCATATGTTATCACTTACCAGGTAACATGACATTTAGTTATACTCTTGAATTATAGGTAACAAGTGTTCTTAATGCAATTAGAATTATAAATCTTACCTGGATCTGATCACATCTATATGAAACCTGTCAAGCTTAGCTTTTATCAGTTATTCCATATACTCCCACATACTCTAAAGTATGTGATCCAGGAGTTCCCTTTGTAAAACCTATTTCACTATTATTTAAATTCTGACAATGATGGATCTATGATCAGGGCTCTACATGGTATGATTATACTTGATTATTAGGTACATATCAGTATTCTTTTAGCATCATACATGTTTCCAAACATTCAAGTACTAAACATGGCTATAACAGAAGAATACTAAATGTACACGTATAACTCATATCAGTTATCAACTGGATATCAATTCTTAATCATCTTATCACTATGATTCAAGAACATGGGTGCTCACACCCTTATATCATCATAACACTTGCTATCAAGTTCCATATCAGCATCAAGTCATCTATTAGCATGACCTTGATTGAAGCAATGTATATACTTTTCACATATCATTACTCTAAAAGCTTATAATTGTTTTCAAGGAATATGACATCATAACTCATACATGGCTATGATTACCTCATAATATCAACTTGTATGACTTATACAAATAAGTACATGCATATATAACAATGTCAGCACAATACCAAAACTTCTCAATTTCATAATAGGACACCACGGCCGTGCCACCTTGCACGGTCGTGCAAAGTAAGACTACCACGGCCGTGCTCCCTTGCACGGTCATGCAAGCTAAGGCTACCACGGCTGTGCTCCCTTGCATGGTCGTGCTACATAAGATCATTCCATGATTCATATATATATATATATAAATATATGTATTCTAATCTTTCATTCTTTTAACTTGATTAGGTCACATCAACCCTTCAATCAAGTACATGCTACTATGGTTAACATAGTGTATCAAGCTATTAATCCTATAAACAATTAAGAATTCTCCCTTAAATTGGTTCTTAATCACTTAGGTATTATTAGGGTTTTAACCTTCACACCTTCATTGATTATCATTACTAATCATTATTGGATCAATAGAACATTCATCATCTTAATTCTCAAGGATTCAATCACATTGGACCTCCACTTCATAAGGTATCCAATTGAATTAGGGTTTCCAATGTTGATTCCTTCAATCTTTGAATTCATGGAACCAATCATCAATTGGACCTATACTCATACCTTAATTGAGTTTAATAGGTCAACCTTCAACTGATTTGTCCCTCACTTTACCTCAATTGACCATCAATTAGGGTTTAACTCAATTAAATTAGGGATTGGAATCAATAACCCTTCAACATATTTCAAAGTGGGACTAATTGATTTGAACCTATTGAACCATCATTACATTGGGACATGACCTGACCCCAAACGGTCTTGAGGTCGTTTGGATGACCTCCAAACGGTCTTGAGACCGTTTTCCCATCATATCATCAAAATCCAAGTCAACCAATTAAGGTTTGGATCATTGGATTGATCACCAAAACAACAATTGATTACATTCCAACTTAGTATCATTGGATCATCAATTGCTTAACCATACTCACCCCTAGACCTCCAAACGGTCTTGGGTAACCTCCAAACGGTCTTGAGACCGTTTGGATGAGTTCCAAACGGTCTTGAGACCGTTTGGCTCACCCAACCCTTGGATTCTAGTGAAAAATCATTAGGGTTTGAGCTATTGAGTTGATCATCAAATCAGCAATTGATTGCCTTGTAATTGTGTACTTTTGGACCTTCAATTGGTCAACTATACTTTACCCCAGACCTCCAAACGGTCTTGAGTGACCTCCAAACGGTCTTGAGACCGTTTGGGTCATCCCCAAATGGTCTTGAGACCGTTTGGGCCAATCAACCCCAAACAATCAACTCAATTCAATGCAAATCCAACACTTAGTCGATTAGGGTTAACACCATATCTTTTGTCCTTCAAACACTTAACCATATCCAACCCTAGACCTCCAAACGGTCTTGGGTAACCTCCAAACGGTCTTGAGACCGTTTGGGCAAGAAAACCCAAAAAGTCATATCAATCAAGTTGAAAGGCAGCACTTAATCCAATTAGGGTTTACATAATTGATTAGCCTTCAACTCACGATTCCTTTGGAGTTAAACCCTCAAATTTGGAGAGTTATTAACTAACATGATTATGAACAGGAATCCCAAACGGTCAACTCTTGGTCAACGCCCACAAATGGTCTTGAGACCGTTTGCCCAAAAAGTTCAATTAATCAAATTGGAAAATCAGCGCTTAATCCAATTAGGTTTATCCAATGGTTTAGCCTTTAACTCATGATTTCTTGGTAGTTAACCTATAAAATTTGGTGTGTTATTAGACCACATCATTAGGAACAGTAATCCCAAACGGTCCACGCTTGGTCAACGCACTCAAACGGTTTGAGACCGTTTGCCCAAGAAGTTCAAGTTAAACAGATTGGAAAATCAGCACTTAATTCAATTTGATTTGCCTAATTGATTGGCCTTTAACCTACGATTACTTTGGAGTTAACCCCTCAAATTTGGTGGGTCATTAGCCTACATAATTATAAACAGAAATCCCAAACGGTCCACGCTTGGTCAATGTAACATCCCTGACCTGGGTTATGAGTTAACCCTAGGTGTTTTGCCTAAATATGTAATTAAACCTTTGTGATTAACTCTGAGCATGTAATTAAGTTTCTCAGAAACGTATATTTCAGTATTTGCTCCTTTTTATTTAAAGTTGTAGCATTGTTTTGATATACAGGGACTTATGTGCAATTTACCCAGTTAAAAAGGGTTAGTTTGCAATGTTGCACATGTTGAGATGTTCCTCTAATGTTGAGACATCATGAGAATCTCTTTGGCAAAGTTTGAGGGATTTCCCAAGCTAGAGCACCAAGGTGCAGCTGTGGAAGCAATCCCAGGGCTTGAAACCCTAATTTGGGGTAAAATGCAATTTACCCAAATGATGGGATGCAATTTGTAAAGAATGTCATCTAATGTATCTTTTTAGACTTTTTCCATCATTTAGAGAATAAATGATGAGGAATTCACCTCAATTGAGTTATCAAGTTAAGAAATAGGCTTTGTGATTGAATAATCAGGGTATATGTGCAATATCCCTTTGAGTATGAACTTTATTATTAGATTGTTCTTCCTTGCCTTCTTTTCTATAACTTAAGTTAAGGTTTGTCCTTAGAATAAAGAGGAAGGGACGAGCAAGTAATAAAGGAAGGATTTAGTTGGAATTAAGGGAAACTTATGATCTAATGTTGAAAATCCTATCCCATGTATATAAGCTCTCCTTCCCTTAGTTGCAAGGGAACTTACCCTTCGTTCCCTTACTGTTTCATTTCACCAAAGACGACCAAGGACTTCCTTGGAGCTAAGGAGGACGAACAAGGGGTGCAAGGTAGGTTTAAACCCCTCTTCTTGCCTAATTCCATGGTTAGAATTCGAATTCAAGGTCAGCTTCATGGCTAATTTTCGAAACCCTATCTTTCTAGCCGTCTCTTTTCATCCTTCCTTGGAGTTTTCACCTTGGCCAACCTGTGGGAACTCAAGGACGCCATTAGAGCTTGGAGCTTGAAAGCTTGGAGCTCAAGAAGCAAGCTTAGGCGGGTTTTATAACTCTAAACCCATGTTTTACTATGTGCATCCTTATATGCGTTTTAATGATAGCTCTTAGTATTTCCCTACTTTTCCCTGCTATTTTGCAAGAAAACCCGTGGGATATCTGTACTGTTCTTGAGCTAGAAGATGAAGGCGTGATTTCCAAGGAAAACCCACCGCTTTTCTTTTCCTTAAATGGTCCTAACAGTTTGCCCTCTCGGACTCAAGACCGCGAGGTGAGCAAACGGTCTCGAGACCGCGACAGGGCAAACGGTCTCAAGACCGTTTGGCCCCGTTGACCGAGCGTGGACCATATAAGAAATCTGTTCCTAATTATATAGGTTAATTACCCTCAACATTTGGGAGACTAACTCCAAAGGAATCGGGAGCTATGACCTTTTTAAGTCACAACTTTAAATGAATTAATTGCTGATTTTCAAACGGTCTAAAATTGCCTTTTTGGGCAAACGGTCTCAAGACCGTGTAAGGTCGTTGACTAAGCGTTGACCGTATGAGATTACTGTTCAAAATTATTTTAATTAACAACTCACCAAGTTTGATGGTCTAATTCCAAACGGGCTAAGAGTTGAAGGGTGAATACTAGGGCTAACCCTAGGTGAAATCAGTACTGAAATTATGGTGACCTAACTAGGGTTTTTAGGGTTGATTGACCTAAACGGTCTCAAGACCGTGAGGGCAATCAACCAAGACCGTTTGGAGGTCTGGGGACAAGGATAGTTGACCAATTAAAGGTACAATTACACCAAATTACATTACAATTAAATATTGACATGATCATCAACTCAATGGGTCAGACCTTGATGAATCTGCATTAGAATCCAAAATTTGGATGGGCAAATGGTCTCAAGACCGTTTGGAACTCATCCAAACGGTCTCAAGACCGTGAGGGCAATCAACCAAGACCGTTTGAAGGTCTAGGGTTGAGTAATTTGACCAATTGAGGACCCAATTGCAAATAAGTTAGTAATTTAATCAAAATTCTGTTTTGTGGTTCAATCATGGTTCAACCCCTATCAAATCACCTTAGACTTTGATGAAATCTTGGGCAAACGGTCTTAAGACCATGTGGGGTCCACCCACATGACCTCAAGACCATTTGGGCCAAGTTTGGGCCCAATTGGAGCTCAATTGAAGGGTTCAACCTTGTGTTGATGCACACTGTTGAGTGTTGATGGGTGAACATTGATAGACCCTAATTGAATCGATTTCAACCATAATTGGTTAACTATTATGGGTCAATTGAATGACCAAGTGATCAAGCATAACCTTAATTGACTAAATCCATGAGTGGTCAACATAGCTTTGACCATTTGAGGGCTTCAACATGGGTTGACATTATCGGTTGCACCTTTGAGCCTTGTTGAAGGACCAAGCGGCTGAGACCATGAGAGCCTCGCGGTCTCAAGACCGTGAGAGGGCTCTCGGTCTCAAGACCGTGAGGGGGCTCACGGTCTCAAGACCGAGAGGAGGCTCACGGTCTCAAGACCGCGAAGGGCCTCGCGGTCCTGAGGTCAAAGAAGGGCAAACGGTCTTCATGACCCTCGTGGTCTCAATTCAAATTGGTCTTCGCGGTCTCAACATTAACTTGAACCAATGGGAGGCTTCGCGGTCTTGAACCCTTGAAGAGGCTCGCGGTCTTGAATGCATCATGGCTCGCGGTCTTGGGGTTAGAAATAGGCTCGCGGTCTTGGAGGGTCAAAGTGGGCAAACGGTCAACACTTTCAACCAATTTCAACCCAATTGATGATTAATGATTGAAATCAATCAATGTGATTCAAGGTTGACCTCATTCAATCACTTGATGATGTGAATGGTTCAATGTTGCCCAAATAAAACCCTAATGATAATCTAGGATAGTAAGGGGTTATTTGACTAAGGTTTTTGACCATGATGATGATCAATGGGGTGAATTACCAAAATACCCCTGAAGGGTCAATTAAGTTATACCTTGCTCAATTCAAACCCTAATTACATGAGAATGATGTTTTTAGTCATAATGACTCTATCCAACTTGATCTAGTGTAATGTTACCATCAACCATTAGTATGATGAAAGAGAGAGTACTCTAGAGAGAGAAAGTAACCTAGAGAGAGAAAGTAACTCTAATCACATAATGGTGATGTTTTTGGCTATGTTAGCCTATGATGACTCAACCCAACATGTTTTAGAGTGACGTTGACATCACCTAACCTTATGATGAGAGAGAAAGTACTTCTAGAGAGAGAAAGTACCCTTTTTAAGTAGAAACTCAACTAAAGCACCTCCAATGCACATGAGTGAGTATAATTAGGGTATGATCCACCTGTGTGAGGTCATAGAAACCCTAATTATGATAAATGATGAACCTTTAACCAATCTAAGAGTATCAATGAAGATGTTACTCATACATGATGATGTTATGAGTTTAATTCACCTTAATGTGAATAGTAAACCCTAATTCAAGGGTAATGGCATGCTTTTGAGTATTAAACTCCATTTGATATGAATTAGAGATTTAACTCTTATGACAAGAGTAGGAAGTACATTCTTTATTGTTGTATTACCTTTATCAGATGTATTAACCATGCAGGTTCTGATATGAAGGTAATCATATCCAGGTATGGATGTTGATGTTATATTCATTAAGGGCATGTTGTTAGCCTTATAAATGAGTAAAGTAATTTGATGCCTTGCCAGTGGCATCCTATGCTGATAATGGGCTATGAGAGCCATGAATACCATCAAAGTCATGCCTTAGAGGTGACTTGTGATGAGGATAATGAGAAATGATGATTGATATGAGTTAGGCCTGTTACATTTAGTATTCTTCTTTTATAGCTGTTATGCTATTGTTATTGTTTGCAGAACAATGTATGCTGTTAAAGAATACTGAATGTACCTAACTAATCAAGTATAATGTAGAGCCCTGATCATAGATCCATCATTGTCAGAAATTAAGTGATGGTGAAACAGGTTTTCCTCAGGGAACTCCTGGAGCACATACTTTTGAGTATGTGGGGTACATGGATGTGTAGAACCTTACATCCTGGTGTAGGAAAGTGATGTAGATGTGGAATCCATCCATACTTCACTATAGTTCCATACCGTATCAGTGGTAGGTAAACATGAAACCTCCTGATGACGAAGAAAGTACAGATATCCGTATCAGTGGTAGGAAAATATGAAACCTCCTGATGACGAAGAGAGTACAGAACGCCACTGTGACTCTAGAATAGCGAAGGACCAGTTTACCCTGGTGAGCTATAGTAGTAGAGACATGATATGTCCTACAAGTGATCCTCTTACTGACTGAGGAAGGAGAAGGTCATGAGAATCCGGCTCTCTTAATGACCTATGTATGATACTGATGCGGCTTCTCAGCGATCAGTTGGGGTATGAGTGGTAAGCCTCATCTCCACAGGGCATAATGTTGTTTGTAAAACACAATCAACCATGTAGTATAACTTGTTAGAGATGACTCCAAGTTAGTTGATTGATGTTACATTGCAATAATGTTGATATTCTCCATATCTCCTAAATTGTAGAGATCTTGTTATACCTGCAACTGTTATAGAATGCTTTGAAGGCTTTACTGCTTAAAATATTCTTTGATGTTATAATAAAGCTTCTGGCGAAGAGTTATAACTCTCGCTGGGACAATTATGTATAATTGTCTCACCCCGTAGGCTTCAACTTTTTAGGTGGACGTCGGAGACGAAGGAACCAACCTGCATGTGACCAGTCTCAGCAGCAGCAGCACCAGGGGCAACAGTAATCTCAGGTGGAGATTTGTCCTACCATGCGGTGTAGTTAGAGTCAGTCCTATGTGTCCTCTGTACTCTCAGGTCCTGGAGTCTTGTGTTATGTGATCTTGAGATTTTGTATCTTGATGTATATAATTACTCAAGAAGTAATTATCCTGAGATGTAAACAGTTACCTCTCTTTATGAAAGGAGTTTTTATGAATACAAGCTCTTGTCTCGAAAAGTTTTAATTTCCCATGATTTCTGTCTTCCGCTGATTACCGATTCGCTTCCGCTAAGTTTTAATCGTGTTCATGTCATGGTTTGGAGAACAGAGCCCACAACTAGTGGTATCAGAGCTCCAGGTTCAGTTGAGTCTACAGAGGCATAGGACTTAGGATGTCGAGTCTACCTTTAGTACTCCTTCCTTATCTAATAGAATCTTCTGCTCCTCAGGAGAAGAAGATACATAAGAATGTCAGAACATCACGATGAGCACGTGGCAGAAAGTAGTGCTAGTGCACCTCGAGGCGGTGCAAGGGTTCCGAGAATAGAACAACCTGCACCTGAGTCGCCAAGAGAGCCACCCCAGTTCGACCCAGCTGACATGAGTGATCCAGCTGTACAGACGATGTTCGGGCAGTTCATGACTGCCATGACACATATAACCGATAGGATGCCCATTCCTGCACCTAGGGCACCTGTCCAGCCTGAAGCACAAGGTATCGGTAAGACATTCGAACGACTTCGTCGTGTCGGAGCTACCGAGTACTTCGGAACTGCTGACCCTGCAGATGCTGACTTATGGTTGACAGAGTTGGAGAAGGCTTTCAGGATTCTTATGATTCCGGAAGCTGAGAAGGTTAGACATGCTGTTTATCTTCTCAAAGGCAGTGCTGGTCACTGGTGGAACATGGAAGAGCAGAAGAGACCTGGAGTAGAGTTCTCATGGGAAGAGTTTCGTCGGGAATTTATCAATAGATATTTTCCAAAGACCTTCCTAGATGAGAAGATCTCTCAGTTTGAGAAACTAAGGCAGGGTATGATGAACATTAGTGAGTATGAAACTAAATTTATGGAGTTATTGCGGTTCTGTCCGCACATGGCTGCTACGGATGAGGAAAGAATCAGAAGATTCGAGAAGGGTTTGAATTCTGATATGTCAACCCCTGTGTCTGCCTTAGAAAATAGAGAGAGATTCTCTACCTTCGTTGAGTCAGTCCGAAGGATAGAGAGATCTGTGGTTGAGAAAAGACAAACCCATAAAAGATATCCACAGTTCCAGGATTCTTCATCTAGGGATTCTAAGAAACCTAGATTCTCTACACCTAACCCTCCACCACCCAGATCAAGTTTTCAAACTCAATGGACACCAAGCAGAGGTAGAGGGCAGAGTCAACCGCTTCAAGGGACACACAGTTCTGCATCAGTGTCAGTTACTGGACCACCCAGACCACAGCAACAGGAGAAGAGTTGCTACAACTGTGGTAAGGTGGGACACTTGATGAAGGATTGCCGTTCTAGGCCTGTCGGTGTGACACAACAACCTCCGAGACAGAATCAACAGGGATCTCAGAATAGACAACATCAAGGAGCAGCTCGAGGACGTGGACAAGCGTCTCAAGCTGGATCATCAGCACCACCTCAACACCAGGCGACTGCGAGGTTCTATGCTATGAACCCACCTGAGGCAGTGGTCAATCCACGGGTAGTGGCAGGTCATATGAAACTTTTATATTCTGATATGTCTATATCCTGTGATGTATCTGTTCTGATTGATCCGGGTGCTACGCACTCTTTCATCACTCGTGAAATGATTCATAACTGCAATGTGACTGTTAGTCATAGAGCAGATAGTTTGTTGTTAGAGACTCCGTTGAGTGGGTCTGCCGTTTTGCAGGAGGTATGTTCTCCCTGCATCCTTTTTTTTCTTCTGACCATCGCATTCAAGTGGACCTTATACCACTTGATATGCAGGGGTTTGATATAATCCTTGGGATGGATACCTTAGAAAGGTATAGAGTTATCTTGGATTGTGAGTCCAAGTTGGCTGTGTTTGCTGATGAAAGCAGCACATGGATCTTTCAAGGTGAAAGAAAGATTCTGCCCACCTGTCTTGTGTCAGCTATGGTTGCTGATAAGCTGTTGAGGCAAGGATGTTATGCCTTCTTAGCCCATGTGGTAGATGTTACCAGGGAAAGTTCCAATCCTGCCAAAGTTCCCATAGTCAGGGAATTCGAGGATGTGTTTCCTGAAGAACTTCCTGGTATACCACCACCTCGGGAGATTGATTTTGAAATTAATCTGATCCCAGATACAAAACCCATAGCTCAAACTCCGTATAGGATGGCGCCTGCCGAGATGGCAGAACTCAAGAAACAGCTTCAAGAGTTACTTGAGAGAGGTTTTATCCGACCAAGTACTTCACCTTGGGGTGCTCCGGTCTTGTTTGTTAAAAAGAAAGATGGGTCAATGCGGTTGTGCATCGACTATAGACAACTCAATAAAGTAACAATAAAGAATAAGTATCCTCTGCCGAGGATTGATGATCTCTTTGATCAGTTGCGTGGTGCAACAGTCTTTTCAAAGATAGACTTGAGGTCTGGATATCACCAACTCCGTATTAAGGATAGTGACATATCCAAGTCTGCCTTTAGGACAAGATATGGTCACTATGAGTTCACGGTGATGTCATTTGGACTAACTAATGCACCAGCTGCATTTATGGAACTCATGAATAGAGTTTTTCGACCTTTCCTTGATCAGTGTGTTGTCATCTTGATAGATGACATACTGATTTATAGTAAAGATGCTCAACAGCATGAGCAGCATCTTCGCCAAGCTTTGACCTTGCTAAGAGAACATAAGTTGTATGCTAAGTTTAGCAAGTGTGAGTTCTGGCTGCCGAAGTTATCTTTTCTTGGACATGTAATATCTGCCTCGGGAATTCGTGTTGACCCTGCAAAGGTAGAATCTGTTCTACAATGGGAACAACCGAAGACACCGACGGAGATTCGAAGTTTCTTGGGGTTAGCTGGCTATTATCGAAGGTTCATAAAGAACTTTAGTTCTATAGCTTTACCTTTGACCAAGTTAACCCGGAAAGATGTTCCTTTTTCTTGGAGTGATAAGTGTCAACAATCTTTCCAGTTGCTGAAGGAGAGGTTGACAAGTGCACCTGTATTAGTGCTACCTGAACAAGGAAAAGGATATGTAGTTTTCTGTGATGCTTCTAAAAATGGACTAGGATGTGTGTTGATGCAGGATAAACAAGTGATTTCTTTTGCTTCCCGACAGCTTAAGAAACACGAGGAGAATTATCCAACACACGATCTGGAGTTAGCAGCTGTGGTTCATGCTTTGAAGATCTGGAGACATTATCTCTACGGAGAGACATTCCAGATTTTCACAGACCACAAAAACCTTAAGTATATCTTCTCTCAGCATGAGCTCAACATGAGGCAACGTCGCTGGATGGAGTTAATCAAGGACTACGACTGTACAATTGATTACCATCCAGGTAAGGCCAATGTTGTTGCAGATTCCTTGAGTAGGAAATCAGCAACATCAACCATGAATAGAGCACAACTAAACTCTTTAGTATGCTCTAGAAGAGATATGCTTATCTCTTTAAGGCAAGACAATGTACAATTGAAGGTGTCATTGCTAGCCGGTTTGTTAGCTGAGATGCATATTAAACCTACCCTAAGAGAGCAAATTAAAGAAGCACAGCTAGGTGATGCTGCAGTTCAACATATAAGATCTGAGTATGGGAATGAGAAGCAAGATGGGTTTCATGACTCAAAAGATCAAGTAGCTTGTTATAATGGAAGAATGATAGTGCCGGATGTGGACAACTTAAGGAAGTTAGTCCTGGAAGAAGCCCATTCTTCCATGTATGCTATGCATCCAGGGAGCACCAAGATGTATCGGAATTTGAAGGATCTGTATTGGTGGCCTGGGATGAAGAAGGACGTTGCAGAGTTTGTTCTGAGGTGTCCTGTGTGTCAGCAAGTTAAAGCTGAACACCAGAAGCCTGCAGGAATAATGCAACCTTTACCCATATCACAGTGGAAATGGGACCATGTGACCATGGACTTTGTTGTTGGCCTACCCAGGACAAGCAAAGGGCATGATTCCATTTGGGTAATTGTTGATAGGTTGACTAAGACAGCACATTTATTACCTGTCAAAACAACCTATTCTGCTGAAAAGTTATCAGAGTTATATGTTCAAGAGATAGTGCGTTTGCACGGAGTTCCTGTCACAATAGTTTCTGACAGAGGTCCTCAGTTTACCAGTCGTTTTTGGGAACAGTTGCACAGAGCCTTAGGCACTAAGCTGAGGTTTAGTACGGCCTTTCATCCACAGACTGATGGACAGTCGGAAAGGACCATACAAACCTTAGAAGACATGTTGCGAGCATGTGTTCTCCAATTCACCGGAAGTTGGGATCTACACTTAAGCCTGATAGAGTTTGCCTATAACAATAGCTACCAGCATAGTATTGATATGGCACCTTATGAAGCCTTATATGGTAGACGTTGTAGATCACCCTTGTGTTGGTTTGAGACTGGTGAGCACCAGTTGTTAGGTCCTGACCTGGTGCAGCAAACCACAGAAAAGATTAAAGTTATACAACATAAGATTAAGACTGCTCAGGATAGGTAGAAATCTTATGCTGACAAACGTCGTAGACCCTTAGAGTTCCAGGTTGGAGACAGAGTGTATCTTAAGGTCTCACCTTGGAAAGGGGTCCTTCGTTTTGGAAGGAAGGGGAAGTTAGCTCCTAGATATATGGGGCCTTATCCAATAATTGAACGGATTGGAAAGGTAGCATATAAACTAGAGCTTCCCCCAGAATTACAGAGGTTACATCCTGTGTTTCAAATTTCTATGTTGAAGAAATGTCACCCAGACACCGAGTCAGTTCTACAACCTATGGAGGTAGAATTGAATGATGACATATCCTATGAGGAGGGACCAGTGTCAATCCTTGATAAACGAATTAAAAAGCTAAAGAAGAAAGATATAAGTCTTGTGAAAGTCCTCTGGAACCATCGTGGTATTGAAGAAGCCACTTGGGAATTAGAGGATGAGATGAGAAGGAAGTATCCTGCCCTTTTCTCTTAGTATGTTTTATCGATTTCGGGGACGAAATCCTTGTAAGGGGTGGATAATTTGTAACATCCCTGACCTGGGTTATGAGTTAACCCTAGGTGTTTTGCCTAAATATGTAATTAAACCTTTGTGATTAACTCTGAGCATGTAATTAAGTTTCTCAGAAACGTATATTTCAGTATTTGCTCCTTTTTATTTAAAGTTGTAGCATTGTTTTGATATACAGGGACTTATGTGCAATTTACCCAGTTAAAAAGGGTTAGTTTGCAATGTTGCACATGTTGAGATGTTCCTCTAATGTTGAGACATCATGAGAATCTCTTTGGCAAAGTTTGAGGGATTTCCCAAGCTAGAGCACCAAGGTGCAGCTGTGGAAGCAATCCCAGGGCTTGAAACCCTAATTTGGGGTAAAATGCAATTTACCCAAATGATGGGATGCAATTTGTAAAGAATGTCATCTAATGTATCTTTTTAGACTTTTTCCATCATTTAGAGAATAAATGATGAGGAATTCACCTCAATTGAGTTATCAAGTTAAGAAATAGGCTTTGTGATTGAATAATCAGGGTATATGTGCAATATCCCTTTGAGTATGAACTTTATTATTAGATTGTTCTTCCTTGCCTTCTTTTCTATAACTTAAGTTAAGGTTTGTCCTTAGAATAAAGAGGAAGGGACGAGCAAGTAATAAAGGAAGGATTTAGTTGGAATTAAGGGAAACTTATGATCTAATGTTGAAAATCCTATCCCATGTATATAAGCTCTCCTTCCCTTAGTTGCAAGGGAACTTACCCTTCGTTCCCTTACTGTTTCATTTCACCAAAGACGACCAAGGACTTCCTTGGAGCTAAGGAGGACGAACAAGGGGTGCAAGGTAGGTTTAAACCCCTCTTCTTGCCTAATTCCATGGTTAGAATTCGAATTCAAGGTCAGCTTCATGGCTAATTTTCGAAACCCTATCTTTCTAGCCGTCTCTTTTCATCCTTCCTTGGAGTTTTCACCTTGGCCAACCTGTGGGAACTCAAGGACGCCATTAGAGCTTGGAGCTTGAAAGCTTGGAGCTCAAGAAGCAAGCTTAGGCGGGTTTTATAACTCTAAACCCATGTTTTACTATGTGCATCCTTATATGCGTTTTAATGATAGCTCTTAGTATTTCCCTACTTTTCCCTGCTATTTTGCAAGAAAACCCGTGGGATATCTGTACTGTTCTTGAGCTAGAAGATGAAGGCGTGATTTCCAAGGAAAACCCACCGCTTTTCTTTTCCTTAAATGGTCCTAACAGTTTGCCCTCTCGGACTCAAGACCGCGAGGTGAGCAAACGGTCTCGAGACCGCGACAGGGCAAACGGTCTCAAGACCGTTTGGCCCCGTTGACCGAGCGTGGACCATATAAGAAATCTGTTCCTAATTATATAGGTTAATTACCCTCAACATTTGGGAGACTAACTCCAAAGGAATCGGGAGCTATGACCTTTTTAAGTCACAACTTTAAATGAATTAATTGCTGATTTTCAAACGGTCTAAAATTGCCTTTTTGGGCAAACGGTCTCAAGACCGTGTAAGGTCGTTGACTAAGCGTTGACCGTATGAGATTACTGTTCAAAATTATTTTAATTAACAACTCACCAAGTTTGATGGTCTAATTCCAAACGGGCTAAGAGTTGAAGGGTGAATACTAGGGCTAACCCTAGGTGAAATCAGTACTGAAATTATGGTGACCTAACTAGGGTTTTTAGGGTTGATTGACCTAAACGGTCTCAAGACCGTGAGGGCAATCAACCAAGACCGTTTGGAGGTCTGGGGACAAGGATAGTTGACCAATTAAAGGTACAATTACACCAAATTACATTACAATTAAATATTGACATGATCATCAACTCAATGGGTCAGACCTTGATGAATCTGCATTAGAATCCAAAATTTGGATGGGCAAATGGTCTCAAGACCGTTTGGAACTCATCCAAACGGTCTCAAGACCGTGAGGGCAATCAACCAAGACCGTTTGAAGGTCTAGGGTTGAGTAATTTGACCAATTGAGGACCCAATTGCAAATAAGTTAGTAATTTAATCAAAATTCTGTTTTGTGGTTCAATCATGGTTCAACCCCTATCAAATCACCTTAGACTTTGATGAAATCTTGGGCAAACGGTCTTAAGACCATGTGGGGTCCACCCACATGACCTCAAGACCATTTGGGCCAAGTTTGGGCCCAATTGGAGCTCAATTGAAGGGTTCAACCTTGTGTTGATGCACACTGTTGAGTGTTGATGGGTGAACATTGATAGACCCTAATTGAATCGATTTCAACCATAATTGGTTAACTATTATGGGTCAATTGAATGACCAAGTGATCAAGCATAACCTTAATTGACTAAATCCATGAGTGGTCAACATAGCTTTGACCATTTGAGGGCTTCAACATGGGTTGACATTATCGGTTGCACCTTTGAGCCTTGTTGAAGGACCAAGCGGCTGAGACCATGAGAGCCTCGCGGTCTCAAGACCGTGAGAGGGCTCTCGGTCTCAAGACCGTGAGGGGGCTCACGGTCTCAAGACCGAGAGGAGGCTCACGGTCTCAAGACCGCGAAGGGCCTCGCGGTCCTGAGGTCAAAGAAGGGCAAACGGTCTTCATGACCCTCGTGGTCTCAATTCAAATTGGTCTTCGCGGTCTCAACATTAACTTGAACCAATGGGAGGCTTCGCGGTCTTGAACCCTTGAAGAGGCTCGCGGTCTTGAATGCATCATGGCTCGCGGTCTTGGGGTTAGAAATAGGCTCGCGGTCTTGGAGGGTCAAAGTGGGCAAACGGTCAACACTTTCAACCAATTTCAACCCAATTGATGATTAATGATTGAAATCAATCAATGTGATTCAAGGTTGACCTCATTCAATCACTTGATGATGTGAATGGTTCAATGTTGCCCAAATCAAACCCTAATGATAATCTAGGATAGTAAGGGGTTATTTGACTAAGGTTTTTGACCATGATGATGATCAATGGGGTGAATTACCAAAATACCCCTGAAGGGTCAATTAAGTTATACCTTGCTCAATTCAAACCCTAATTACATGAGAATGATGTTTTTAGTCATAATGACTCTATCCAACTTGATCTAGTGTAATGTTACCATCAACCATTAGTATGATGAAAGAGAGAGTACTCTAGAGAGAGAAAGTAACCTAGAGAGAGAAAGTAACTCTAATCACATAATGGTGATGTTTTTGGCTATGTTAGCCTATGATGACTCAACCCAACATGTTTTAGAGTGACGTTGACATCACCTAACCTTATGATGAGAGAGAAAGTACTTCTAGAGAGAGAAAGTACCCTTTTTAAGTAGAAACTCAACTAAAGCACCTCCAATGCACATGAGTGAGTATAATTAGGGTATGATCCACCTGTGTGAGGTCATAGAAACCCTAATTATGATAAATGATGAACCTTTAACCAATCTAAGAGTATCAATGAAGATGTTACTCATACATGATGATGTTATGAGTTTAATTCACCTTAATGTGAATAGTAAACCCTAATTCAAGGGTAATGGCATGCTTTTGAGTATTAAACTCCATTTGATATGAATTAGAGATTTAACTCTTATGACAAGAGTAGGAAGTACATTCTTTATTGTTGTATTACCTTTATCAGATGTATTAACCATGCAGGTTCTGATATGAAGGTAATCATATCCAGGTATGGATGTTGATGTTATATTCATTAAGGGCATGTTGTTAGCCTTATAAATGAGTAAAGTAATTTGATGCCTTGCCAGTGGCATCCTATGCTGATAATGGGCTATGAGAGCCATGAATACCATCAAAGTCATGCCTTAGAGGTGACTTGTGATGAGGATAATGAGAAATGATGATTGATATGAGTTAGGCCTGTTACATTTAGTATTCTTCTTTTATAGCTGTTATGCTATTGTTATTGTTTGCAGAACAATGTATGCTGTTAAAGAATACTGAATGTACCTAACTAATCAAGTATAATGTAGAGCCCTGATCATAGATCCATCATTGTCAGAAATTAAGTGATGGTGAAACAGGTTTTCCTCAGGGAACTCCTGGAGCACATACTTTTGAGTATGTGGGGTACATGGATGTGTAGAACCTTACATCCTGGTGTAGGAAAGTGATGTAGATGTGGAATCCATCCATACTTCACTATAGTTCCATACCGTATCAGTGGTAGGTAAACATGAAACCTCCTGATGACGAAGAAAGTACAGATATCCGTATCAGTGGTAGGAAAATATGAAACCTCCTGATGACGAAGAGAGTACAGAACGCCACTGTGACTCTAGAATAGCGAAGGACCAGTTTACCCTGGTGAGCTATAGTAGTAGAGACATGATATGTCCTACAAGTGATCCTCTTACTGACTGAGGAAGGAGAAGGTCATGAGAATCCGGCTCTCTTAATGACCTATGTATGATACTGATGCGGCTTCTCAGCGATCAGTTGGGGTATGAGTGGTAAGCCTCATCTCCACAGGGCATAATGTTGTTTGTAAAACACAATCAACCATGTAGTATAACTTGTTAGAGATGACTCCAAGTTAGTTGATTGATGTTACATTGCAATAATGTTGATATTCTCCATATCTCCTAAATTGTAGAGATCTTGTTATACCTGCAACTGTTATAGAATGCTTTGAAGGCTTTACTGCTTAAAATATTCTTTGATGTTATAATAAAGCTTCTGGCGAAGAGTTATAACTCTCACTGGGACAATTATGTATAATTGTCTCACCCCGTAGGCTTCAACTTTTTAGGTGGACGTCGGAGACGAAGGAACCAACCTGCAGGTGACCAGTCTCAGCAGCAGCAGCACCAGGGGCAATAGTAATCTCAGGTGGAGATTTGTCCTGCCATGCGGTGTAGTTAGAGTCAGTCCTATGTGTCCTCTGTACTCTCAGGTCCTGGAGTCTTGTGTTATGTGATCTTGAGATTTTGTATCTTGATGTATATAATTACTCAAGAAGTAATTATCCTGAGATGTAAACAGTTACCTCTCTTTATGAAAGGAGTTTTTATGAATACAAGCTCTTGTCTCGAAAAGTTTTAATTTCCCATGATTTCTGTCTTCCGCTGATTACCGATTCGCTTCCGCTAAGTTTTAATCGTGTTCATGTCATGGTTTGGAGAACAGAGCCCACAGTCAACGCCCTCAAACGGTCTTGGAGACCATTTTCTCCAACCGACATTGTGAAACCGTTTGCCCCTCAAACGGTTTTGCAAAACCCCCAAACGGTTTTGCAAACCGTTTGGCCAAGGGTGCAAGACCGTTTGCTAAAGTGACATAGGTATTCACGCCCCCCTTCTTCTACCTCCAGATCCAGGTCTGTTCCCCATGGTTTTAGATGCAAGAAAGCAAGGAAGGATGGGGGAAAGAAGAACAAGCTACTTTTGTAAGTACAAAGATATGCATAAGAAAGCAAAAGGTTTAGAGTTATAAAACCTGCCTTAAGGTCATTCCTTGAGCTCCAAGCTTCCAAGATTCAAGTCTTTAATGGTGTCTTGAGCTCCACAGGTCGGCCAAGGGTGTTTCTCCAAGGAAAGGTTGGGAAAAGATGGCTAGAAAGAAGAAACAAGTAAGGAAGACCATAAAACCAACCTTGCACCATGAATTCCTCCATGAATTCGAGCAAGATGATGATCAAAGCTTACCTAGAACTGCTTGGCCGTTCTCCTCTTCTCCAGAGCTCTGTCCTAAGTCAGTCTAAGCAAAGGGAATAAGAAAGGAAGTGAAGGAAACGATCCTTGCTAAGTGAGAAAAGGTGTATATATATACTTTAGGTGAAATTTCAACATAAGGACAACTTGTTTCTCCATTTCTCCTCTAGGTCCTTCCCTTATTATAAACCACGTTTCTCCCTTCCATACTTAAGCAAAACTCATCTTAAACCCAAGGTCTAAAGGTGAAGAAAGCCAACTTCTTACTAAGTTGCACATATAGAAGGGTTATTAGACTTATAACTTGATCATTTAATTTATAAGGGTTATCATTCTTATTTAATTATTCAATTGAAGTGACCTCTTCATCATTCTTACTCTTAATGATGCCAAGAGTCATAAAAGATACTCTAGAAGGTGTATTTTACAAGTTGCACCCCATATTTTGGGTAAATTGCACTTTACACCAAAACTAGAGTTTTAAGTACAAGGATTGCTCCACAAGCTGCATCTTGGTGCCCAAGCTTGGAGAATCCATCATACTTTATCATATTCATTCTTATGATGTCTCAACACCAAAGGAACATCTTAACATGTGCAATTTGTAAGTTAACCCCGTTTAATTGGGTAATTTGCACATAGGTCCCTGTATTACAAAACAATATTACAACATTGTTCAAAAGGGACAGAAATGAAATTATAGATTCTTCTAAAGCTTAATGACATATCAAGGGGGTAATCACAAGCCTCTAATCATATTTTAAGCAAAACATCTAGGGTTAGTTCATAACCCAGGTCAGGGATGTTACAAATTATATCCCCCTAACAAGGATTTCGTCCTCAAAATCTCAGATAAAAGGAAGCAGATATTATTTAAGTATCATATCTTGCTAATCAACTAATTTGGAAACATTCACTGAGAAGGTTCACTAAGCAATTTGTCTTGGAGGATTTCACTAAGTAAATTTACTAAGGGTATTGTTTCAAAGGCTTTTACAGAAAGAGTTCGTTAAGTATATTCACTAAGTATATTCACTAAGTTTGCTCACTAAGTATTCACTGAGTAAGTTTATTGAGTATATTCACTAAGTATGTTCACTAAGTTTGCTCACTAAGTATTCACTGAGTAAGTTTACTGAGTATATTCACTAAGTACATTCACTAAGTTTGCTCACTAAGTATTCACTGAGTAAGTTCACTGAGTATATTCACGAAGTATGTTCACTGAGTATTCACTGAGTATATTCACTAAGTATGTTCACTGAGTATTCACTGAGTATATTCACTAAGTATGTTCACTGAGTATTCACTGAGTATATTCACTGAGTATGTTCACTAAGTATGTTCACTGAGTATTCACTGAGTATATTCACTGAGTATATTCACTAAGTATGTTCACTGAGTATTCACTGAGTATATTCACTAAGTATGTTCACTGAGTATTCACTGAGTATATTCACTAAGTATGTTCACTAAGTATGTTCACTAAGTATTCACTGAGTATATTCACTGAGTATGTTCACTGAGTATTCACTGAGTATATTCACTGAGTATATTCACTAAGTATGTTCACTGAGTATTCACTGAGTATATTCACTGAGTATATTCACTAAGTATGTTCACTGAGTATTCACTGAGTATATTCACTAAGTATGTTCACTGAGTATTCACTGAGTATATTCACTAAGTATGTTCACTAAGTATGTTCACTAAGTATTCACTGAGTATATTCACTGAGTATGTTCACTGAGTATTCACTGAGTATATTCACTGAGTATGATCACTAAGTATTCACTGAGGAAATTCACTAAGTATATTCACTAAGTATGTTCACAAAGTATGTTCACTAAGTATTCACTAAGATCCTCTCATTTAATTTTTCTTATACTCCTTAGATTGTTTCAAAATAATTACCTGATCAGAGTAATCAAAAGATAACAATCTAAGAGTTTCATACTTGCCTTATCTACAATAACCATATACCTGGCCAGGGTATATAAGTATTGAGATTAGGTAGTATGTATTTTACTTATCATCCTATTCTTTGCTTTTCATATCATTATACACGCAGAATTTATCACTCTAGGTTATTCTTCAGGTATCACATCTATATCTCATCCTTTTAATACATAGTTAAGGGAGATTATAAATTGTTTTAAAGAATATTGAGTAAGATATGCATTCTTATCTTTCTTGTGTCCTTCTAGGACTTAGTCAAGAAATTCAAAAGCAGCTAACTTCCATATTTTTAACACATAGAATCCTAATATGTAATAATAAAACAATACTTATTTCATCTGACCTGTATGGGATGTTTGTCCACATCCTCTATTATTATATTGCCTCCCTTGTGGGCCTTGCAGACTCTGTCCTTGAGGTCGAGTCATTATTGCATTCCTGTCTGGACAATCCCTTGCCAGATGTCCCGGTTTTCTACATAAGTAACAGATCATGGGTGCAAGGTGTCTATACGATCCAGTTACCGATGCTGAGGGTATGTCGGAGGGTCTTCTTGGAATACTACTATGGTCCCTATTTCCACTTGACACCCATTGTGTCTGGGTAGGGAATTCTGATATTGCCGTTGGTGTAGAAAATCTTGTCTTCTTAAAACTTTCAGGCCTTTGTTCTTGAGGGTGGGTGTACATCTTCTTACTACTTATCTGTTGTTTCACGGTTTCCGCCCTCTCTATCCTTCTTACTGACTCCACAAAGGTGGCAAACCTTTCTCTATTCTCCAAGGCAGAGACAGGAGTGGCTAGTTCAGCATTCAATCCTTTCTCAAAACGCCGAATTCTTTCTTCATCACTAACTTCCATCTATGGACAAAACTGTAGTAACTCCATGAACTTAGCTTCATATTCGCTAACGTTCATCAGTCCTTGTGTGATCTTCTCAAATTGAGAGATCTTCTCATCTAGATACGTCTTAGGGAAGTATCTATTGACGAATTCTCGTCGGAAAACCTCCCATCCTATTTCTTCACCTGGTCTCTTATCTTCCTCTATCATCCACCAATTACCAGCACTTCCTTTTAGGAGGTATACCGCATGCTTAACCTTTTCAGCTTCAGGAATATCAAGGATCCTGAAAGCCTTTTCCAGCTCTGTCAACCATAGATCAGCATCTGCTGGATCAGATGTACCAGCATAGTCTATGGCTCCCACCCGGCGAAGTCTCTCGAAAGTCTTGCCGGTTCCATAACCTTCCTGATGGGCTGGTGCCCTAGATGCAGATGGTGGCACCCTATCTACTATGTGTGTTATGGCTGCCAGAAACTTATCAAATAAAGCATAAGTAGCTGGATTTTCTATCTCAGCTGGGTCAAACTGGGGCTGTTCAGGTACAGGCCCTTCCCTATTCTGGTCTCCTGCACCTCCTCCTGGTGCAGCAGAACTGCCCTCATCGGCATGCTCTTCACATGGTCCAAACATCTTCAAGTTCTTCTCCTATTATGTGAGCAGAAGATACTATCAGATAATCTGGAAAACACTTAGAACAGACTCTACAATCTTAGTCCTATGTCTCTGTAGACTCAGCGAACCTAGAGCTCTGATACCACTAATTGAAACGTCTATTTCGAGAAAACAAGATTAACTAATGCGGAAGCGTTCACTAAGCATCGGATTACCAGAAATCACTAAAAATTTTAAACTTTTTACGAAGAGATCCTTTAAAGGTAAAGCTTTCTCATAAAGCAACATGATAAGTTGTTTACAACTGATCCATCAGTAAAACTCTGTAAGGCAAGATACAAAAGTCTCTAAGGACTGTACCAAAAACTCGAAAGCACTAACTATTACTCCGAGGACCTGAGAGTACAGAGACGACATAAAGGACTCTAACACTATCTACACATGACATAGCAGCCAATGCCTCCACCTGAAGCTTCACTGCTGTCCTTGGTACTGCTGATGCTGCCCTTCACCTATTCAAGGATTTCTACCTCCTCGCCCACGTCCACCTAAAGGTTGAAATCTACGGGGTGAGACAATTATAAAAATCATCCCAACGAGAGATATAACTTGTGACGACCATCTCGTGAAAACAAGATTAACTAATGCGGAAGCGTTCATCAAGCAGTGGATTAGCGAAAATCACTAAAAATTAAAACTTTTTGCAAAGAGATCCACACATAGGAAATCTTTTCCAACAAATGCCATTGTATATCATATACATTCTGTTTCAAACGTACATATCCTGTACCATCTCTTTCCAGAGACTACATCATCAGCTGCCTTATAAACATATATGCAGGCAACATACAAATCTCGAGGCATCAAGCCCAAACCTCAGACTGATATATCAAAAACACTGACTAAAAACTCCGAGGACCTGAGAGTACAGAGACGACACATAGGACTACTATCTATATGACTAGACAGACAATATCTCCACCTGAGATCTTATTGTTGTCCCTGCTATTGTTGTTGCTGTTGCTGCTGCTCTTTCCCTGTTCTAGGGTTTCTGCTCTGCCTTTCATGCATACCTAAAAATTGTTTCCCACGGGGGTGAGACAATTGTAAATTTCCCCAGCGAGAGATATAACTCTCCGCCAGAAACATTGTTATAGCAGATTATGAAATTAAACTGAGCAGGGGTTACTTTTACATTATTAGGCAGAATTATTCTTCATAGAACAGAATAAGAAAATCTCCATTTTCAATAAGAGCATTGCATCTACCCATGGTAGACTCATAGCTCATCCATCTACTTGTAATGAATACAACAGATATGTTTAATCATCAATGAACTATAGATATATAACAGAAATGTAACATCAGCCAAGTTCTCTAGCATAACTTATTAACACAAATGCTACAAAGAAACATGATACTTGTTACCCACATCACACATGGCTCACAAGGCCATTAATATCTTGTCACCTCTCACTAGGCAACAACTTATTCACATGGCTCACAAGGCCATTCACATCTTGTCACCTCTCACTAGGCAACAACTTATTCACATGGCTCACAAGGCCATTCACATCTTGTCACCTCTCACTAGGCAACAACTTATTCACATGGTTCATAAGGCCATTCACATCTTGTCACCTCTCACTAGGAAAAAACTTATTCACATGGTTCATAAAATTCGTACACATTGTTACTTTTATTAAGAAACAACAACATCAACGCACAAAAAGCCAATCAACATTTATTATATAAATGTCACAGCCCAAACTTGGCTATATTCATCATCTCATCATACCTGCATGGTTATTAGGCATGATACCAGTCATACAAGATATTCATCACATCATGTGATACAATAGTAACACCATCATTCCTTAACCAGGAATTAGGGTTCACTATCAAACAGGGCTTATCATTCCCTTTTCCCAAAATTAGGGTTAGGGTTCCCCATTTCTCATTAATTCAGACCCTCTTGAGTTAACCAACTTTATCTTGTATTAAGGTATTTCCCCTCTTAATACATTCCATCACAGAATACTCACCCTTAGCATATAATGCATAGGCCACACATTAGAATTGTCCAGCTATCTCACATGATATGGACTTATCTTAGTTTAAGGCATAACTTTATTATAAAGTTGCCTATAAACAATCGCAATGATACACCCTCAACTAGGGTTTCACAAGGATACACCCTCAACCAGGGTTCACAATGATACACCCTCCACTAGGGTTTCACAAGGTTACACCCTCAATCAGGGTTCACAATGATACACCCTCCACTAGGGTTTCCTAATCATGTATTGGATCCATGCATTGTTATGCATTATTGATTAGTACCATTAAGGGTATCTCTCACCTAATTACATTAGGTTTCCAAAAAGGTTTGATCAATTGGACCTTCAATAACATGGGGTATCCAATTGAATTAGGGTTTCCAATGTTGATTCCTTCAATCATTGAATTCATTGAACCAATCATCAATTGGACCTATACTCATACTTCAATTGAGTTTAATAGGTCAACCTTAAACTGATTTGACCCTCAATTGACCCTCAATTGATCATCAATTAGGGTTTCATTCAATTGAATTAGGGTTTGGAATCGATGATTCAACAACACTAATCAATGTAAGACTAGTTGCTTTGAAACCATTGAACCATCATCCAAATTGGGTATGACCTGACCCCAAACGGTCTTGAGGTCGTTTGGATGACCTCCAAACGGTCTTGAGACCGTTTGCACATCATATCACTCAAATCTAAGCAATCCAATTAGGGTTTGGTTCATTGGATTGATCACCAAATCAGCATTACATTGTTTAACAGCTTGGTACCTTTAGACCTTCAAACACCTAACCATACTCAACCCTAGACCTCCAAACGGTCTTGGGTGACCACCAAACGGTCTTGAGACCGTTTGGATGAGCTCCAAACGGTCTTGAGACCGTTTTCCCATCCAACCTTTGGACTCTAGTGAAATTTCATCATGGATTGGTCTATCGAGTTGATCAACAAATCAGCACTACATTGCAATATGATTAGTACCTTTGGACCTTCAATTGGTCAACTATACTTGACCCCAGACCTCCAAACGGTCTTGGGGTGATCCCCACCGTTTGGGTGATCCCCAAACGGTCTTGAAACCGTTTGGGTGATCCCCAAACGGTCTTGAAACCGTTTGGGCTAATCAACCCAAAATCTCAACTTAACTCATTGGAATTTCAGCACTGTTTTCAATTAGGGTTTACCTAATTGATTAGCCTTCAACTCACGATTCCTTGGGAGTTAATCCCTAAAATTTGGTGAGTAATTATACCACATCATTAGGAACAGTAATACCAAACGGTCAACGTTTGGTCAACGCACTCAAACGGTCTTGAGACCGTTTGCCCAAAAAGTTCAATTAAATCAGATTGAAAATCAGCACTTAATCCAATTAGGTTTCCCTAATTGATTAGGCTTCAACTCACGATTCCTTTGGAGTTAATCCCTAAAATTTGTAGGGTTATTAATAAACATAATTATGAACAGTAATCCCAAACGGTCAACTCTTAGTCAACCATCTCAAATGCTCTTGAAACCGTTTTCTCAACCACGTCAAGTTAATCAGGTTGAAATCAGCACATAATTCAATTCGATTTCCTAATTGATTGGCCTTCAACTCTCGATTTCTTTGGAGTTAATCCCTCAAATTTGGTGGGTCATTATCCTACATAATTAGGAACAAAATTATCAAACGGTAAACGCTTGGTCAACCATCTCAAACGGTTTTGAAACCGTTTGCTCCCAAACGGTTTCAAACCGTTTGCCCTTAAACGGTTTGCTGAAACCGCATAGCCAATCAAATTAAAACAATTTGGAGTAGCTATCAAAACCGTTTGGCTTGGTACTTTTCTTTGGATAAGAATCTAGGATGATTTCATCATCCCCTTCCTTCTAACAACCAAGAACAGCAACCGTTCTTGATAGAAATTGCAGCAAAGAAACAAGAGTGTATCAAATTGAAGAAATCAATCAACAAAGCATAGAGAATTGATGCAATAGCAATGTTTAAGGGTTTGAGTTATAAAACCGCCTCCAGTTGAGCTCCAAAGCTCCAAGATCACGCCATTAATGGTGGATGAAGCTCTTGCAACTCCCCCTAGGCTCGTCCTCAAGCTTTTGATTGCAAAAGTTGGCTAGGGTTGAAGAGGAGATCGAAATAAGAAGGAATCCATAATTTATTTTCGATTTCCACCATGAAATCAAGGAGAACGAAGGTCAAGGGCTTATCCACAGGTTGGGGACGTGCTCCCTGCTCCTCCCTAGCTCCTTGGTCGGTTTTGCAAGCAAGGGGAAGAAGAAAATCCGAAAAAGGCCTTGGTTTGGGCTTGGAAATGGCAATTTTATAAAGAAATTGATGAGAGAGAAAATGCCTTATTAAAATGCATTTAATTCCAAAAATAGTACCACCTCTTCCTCCTTGGTTTGCTTGAATACAAAGGCAACTCAAAGCCACCGAACGCACTTCCATTATCCATGGATTAAGGGAAAAGAAAATAAGCACCTTAATCCATTATAATATTAATATATCTTTTTGAGTGGAAATTCTTTTCCTTATAATAAGGTGAGTGGAATTTCACCTACTTAAGATATTTTCGTTCCTTATCTTTGCAAAGGAACGTCCATCCTTATTCAAAATCAACCAATAACATTTTGGTTGAAGGCCCTTTAATTAATACATTCATTTTTGCCCTAAATTGAATTAGGGTTTCACTTAAGATTAAATCTTGATTATTTTAATATCAAGATTCTCTCTCCTCCAACTTAATTCAAATGAGGCACCCCTCTCATTTTATTTGCTCTAATTGATGACAAGAAACATTAGGGACCTTATTGAAGTGGTAATTTGCATATTGAACCCTATGTTTTGGGTAAATTGCACATTACACCAAAACTAGGTTTTAATGCACAAGGATTGCTTTACAAGCTTAATCTTAGTGCCCAAGCTTGTGAAAACCATACCACTACATCATATTCATTCTTATGATGTCTCAAAATCAAAGGAACATCTTATCATGAAACATTTTCAAGTTAACCCCTCGACTTGGGTAATTTGCACTTTAGTCCAAAATAAGCAAACATTGCTTCAACATTGCTCAAACAGGACCAAAATTGAAACATAAGTTTCTTATGAGGCCTAATTACTTTTCCCAAGATAAGATTAAGAATCTACTCAACCTTATTATACAAAACATCTAGGGTTAATTCATAACCCAGGTCAGGGATGTTACAAATTATAAACCCCTAACAAGGATTTCATCCTCGAAATCCCAGGAAAAGGAGGGACAAATTATTCATTAATCATGCCCTCAAGTCTCCACATATCATCTTAATATCATGGAGATATCATGAACTCTGTGATTCCATACAAAGCTCCTTTCATTAATTCAACCTCATCAATGTTTATTGTTTATGCAAGGCATAAACCCCTAACATATGATGTTCATATCATTGAAAAGAAGAAGCATAAAAGAGCATACTTCTATCATCACCCAGGAATATTTACTAAAAGAGAAACATATATATATATCTAATAGAGATAATTCATTCGGCAATCCACTGAGTAAGTTCACTAAGTATTCACGGAGCAAGTTCACTAAGTATTCACGGAGCAAGTTCACTAAGTATTCACGGAGCAAGTTCACTAAGTATTCACAAAGCAAGTTCACTAAGTATTCACGGAGAAAGTTCACTAAGTATTCACGGAGAAAGTTCACTAAGTATTCACGGAGAAAGTTCACTAAGTATTCACGGAGCAAGTTCACTAAGTATTCACGGAGCAAGTTCACTAAGTATTCACGAAGCAAGTTCACTAAGTATTCACGAAGCAAGTTCACTAAGTATTCATAGAGCAAGTTCACTAAGTATTCACGGATCAAGTTCACTAAGTATTCACAAAGCAAGTTCACTAAGTATTCACGAAGCAAGTTCACTAAGTATTCACGAAGCAAGTTCACTAAGTATTCACGAAGCAAGTTCACTAAGTATTCACGAAGCAAGTTCACTAATTATTCACGGAGCAAGTTCACTAAGTATTCACGGAGCAAGTTCACTAAGTATTCACGGAGCAAGTTCACTAAATATTCACGGAGCAAGTTCACTAAGTATTCACGGAGCAAGTTCACTAAGTATTCACGGAGCAAGTTCACTAAGTATTCACGAAGCAAGTTCACTAAGTATTCACGAAGCAAGTTCACTAAGTATTCACGAAGCAAGTTCACTAAGTATTCACGGAGCAAGTTCACTAAGTATTCACGAAGCAAGTTCACTAAGTATTCACGAAGCAAGTTCACTAAGTATTCACGAAGAAAGTTCACTAAGTATTCACGAAGCAAGTTGACTAAGTATTCACGAAGCAAGTTCACTAAGTATTCACGAAGCAAGTTCACTAAGTATTCACGGAGCAAGTTCACTAAGTATTCACGGAGCAAGTTCACTAAGTATTCACGAAGCAAGTTCACTAAGTTTTTTTTTTTGAAAATATTTCACTTAGCTCTTCCTATTTAATTTCATTATACTCTCTGGATTGTTTCAGAATGACTACTTGATCATAGTAATCAAAAAGATAACAATCTAAGAGTTTCATACTTGCCTTATCTACAATAATCATATACCTAGCCAGGGTATACAAGTATTGAGATTAGGTAGTATGCACTTTATTTACTATCATATTCCCCACTTTTCATACCATTATACACACAGGATTTTCCATCTCTAGATTTTCTTCAGGCATCATTTCTATATCTCTCTCTTGCCTGCTCCCATGCACCTTTTCCTAGTGCAACATTGCTTCTTCCTGCAGCAACCTCCTCATATGACCCAGTCATCTTTAAGTTCTTCTTCTCTTATACGAGCAGAAGGCACTTTCAGATACACTGGATGACACCATAACAGACTCTACTACCTTAGTCCTATGTCTCTGTAGACTCAGCGAACCTAGAGCTCTGATACCACTTAATTGTGACGACCATCTCGTGAAAACAAGATTAACTAATGCGGAAGCGTTCATCAAGCAGCGGATTAGCGAAAATCACTAAAAATTAAAACTTTTTGCAAAGAGATCCACACATAGGAATTCTTTTCCAACAAATGCCATTGTATATCATATACATTCTGTTTCAAACGTACATATCCTGTACCATCTCTTTCCAGAGACTACATCATCAGCTGCCTTATAAACATATATGCAGGCAACATACAAATCTCGAGGCATCAAGCCAAAACCTCAAACTGATATATCAAAAACACTGACTAAAAACTCTGAGGACATGAGAGTACAGAGACGACACATAGGACTACTATCTATATGACTAGACAGACAATATCTCCACCTGAGATCTTATTGCTGTCCCTGCTGTTGCTGTTGCTGCTGCTCTTTCCCTGTTCTAGGGTTTCTGCTCTGCCTTTCATGCATACCTAAAAATTGTTTCCCACGGGGGTGAGACAATTGTAAATTGCCCCAGCGAGAGATATAACTCTCCGCCAGAAACATTGTTATAGCAGATTATGAAATTAAACTGAACAGGGGTTACTTTTACATTATTAGGCAGAATTATTCTTCATAGAACAGAATAAGAAAATCTCCATTTTCAATAAGAGCATTGCATCTACCCATGGTAGACTCATAGTTCATCCATCTACTTGTAATGAATACAACAGATATGAATAATCATCAATGAACTATAGATATATAACAGAAATATAACATCAGCCAAGTTCTCTAGCATAACTTATTAACACAAATGCTACAAATAAACATGATACTTGTTACCCACATCACACATGGCTCACAAGGCCATTCATATCTTGTCACCTCTCACTAGGCAACAACTTATTCACATGGCTCACAAGGCCATTCACATCTTGTCACCTCTCACTAGGCAACAACTTATTCACATGGCTCACAAGGCCATTCACATCTTGTCACCTCTCACTAGGCAACAACTTATTCACATGGTTCATAAGGCCATTCACATCTTGTCACCTCTCACTAGGAAACAACTTATTCACATGGTTCATAAAATTTGTACACATTGTTACTTTTATTAAGCAACAACAACATCAACGCACAAAAAGCCAATCAACATTTATTATATAAATGTCACAGCCCAAACTAGGCTATATTCATCATCTCATCATACCTTCATGGTTATTAGGCATGATAACAGTCATACAAGATATTCATCACATCATGTGATACAATAGTAACACCATCATTCCTTAACCAGGAATTAGGGTTCACTATCAAACAGGGCTTATCATTCCCTTTTCCCAAAATTAGGGTTAGGGTTCCCCATTTCTCATTCATTCATACCCTCTTGAGTTAACCAACTTTATCTTGTATTAAGGTATTTCCCCTCTTAATACATTCCATCACAGAATACTCACCCTTAGCATATAATGCATAGGCCACACATTAGAATTGTCCAGATATCTCACATGATATGGACTTATCTTAGTTTAAGGCATAACTTTATTATAAAGTTGCCTATAAACAATCACAATGATACACCCTCAACTAGGGTTTCACAAGGATACACCCTCAACCAGGGTTCCCAATGATACACCCTCTACTAGGGTTTCACAAGGTTACACCCTCAATCAGGGTTCAAAATGATACACCCTCCACTAGGGTTTCCTAATCATGTATTGGATCCATGCATTGTTATGCATTATTGATTAGTACCATTAAGGGTATCTCTCACCTAATTACATTAGGTTTCCAAAAAGGTTTGATCAATTGGACCTTCAATAACATGGGGTATCCAATTGAATTAGGGTTTCCAATGTTGATTCCTTCAATCATTGAATTCATTGAACCAATCATCAATTGGACCTATACTCATACTTCAATTGAGTTTAATAGGTCAACCTTAAACTGATTTGACCCTCAATTGACCCTCAATTGATCATCAATTAGGGTTTCATTCAATTGAATTAGGGTTTGGAATCGATGATTCAACAACACTAATCAATGTAAGACTAGTTGCTTTGAAACCATTGAACCATCATCCAAATTGGGTATGACCTGACCCCAAACGGTCTTGAGGCCGTTTTCCCATCATATCACTCAAATCTAAGCAATCCAATTAGGGTTTGGTTCATTGGATTGATCACCAAATCAGCATTACATTGTTTAACAGTTTGGTACCTTTAGACCTTCAAACACCTAACCATACTCAACCCTAGACCTCCAAACGGTCTTGGGTGACCACCAAACGGTCTTGAGACCGTTTGGATGAGCTCCAAACGGTCTTGAGACCGTTTGCCCATCCAACCTTTGGACTCTAGTGAAAATTCATCATGGATTGGTCTATCGAGTTGATCAACAAATCAGCACTACATTGCAATATGATTAGTACCTTTGGACCTTCAATTGGTCAGCTATACTTGACCCCAGACCTCCAAACGGTCTTGGGGTGACCGTTTGGGTGATCCCCAAACGGTCTTGAGACCGTTTGGGCTAATCAACCCAAAATCTCAACTTAACTCATTGGAATTTCAGCACTGTTTTCAATTAGGGTTTACCTAATTGATTAGCCTTCAACTCACGATTCCTTGGGATTTAATCCCTAAAATTTGGTGAGTAATTAGACCACATCATTAGGAACAGTAATACCAAACGTTCAACGCTTGGTCAACGCACTCAAACGGTCTTGAGACCGTTTTCCCAAAAAGTTCGATTAAATCAGATTGAAAATCAGCACTTAATCCAATTAGGTTTCCCTAATTGATTAGGCTTCAACTCACGATTCCTTTGGAGTTAATCCCTCAAATTTGGAGGGTTATTAATAAAAATAATTATGAACAGGAATCCCAAACGTTCAACGCTTAGTCAACCATCTCAAACGGTCTTGAAACCGTTTGATCAACCAGGTCAAGTTAATCATGTTGAAAATCAGCACATAATTCAATTCGATTTCCTAATTGATTGGCCTTCAACTCTCGATTCCTTTTGAGTTAATCCCTCAAATTTGGTGGGTCATTAGACTACATAATTAGGAACAAAATTCCCAAACGGTCAACGCTTGGTCAACCATCTCAAACGGTTATGAAATCGTTTTCACCCAAACGGTTTTAAACCGTTTGCCCTTAAACGGTTTGCTGAAACCGCATAGCCAATCAAATTAAAACGATTTGGAGTAGCTATCAAAACCGTTTGGCTTGGTACTTTTCTTTGGATAAGTATCTAGGATGATGTCATCATCCCCTTCCTTCGAACAACCAAGAACAGCAACCTTTCGTGATGGAAATTGCAGCAAAGAAACAAGAGTGTATCAAATTGAAGAAATCAATCAACAAAGCATAGAGAATTGATGCAATAGCAATGTTTAAGGGTTTGAGTTATAAAACCCGCCTCCAGTTGAGCTCCAAAGCTCCAAGCTCATGCCATTAATGGTGGATGAAGCTCTTGCAACTCCCCCTAGGCTCGTCCTCAAGCTTTTGATTGCAAAAGTTGGCTAGGGTTGAAGAGGAGATCGAAATAAGAAGGAATCCATAATTTATTTTCGATTTCCACCATGAAATCAAGGAGAACGAAGGTCAAGGGCTTATCCACAGGTTGGGGACGTGCTCCCTGCTCCTCCCTAGCTCCTTGGTCGGTTTTGCAAGCAAGGGGAAGAAGAAAATCCGAAAAAGGCCTTGGTTTGGGCTTGGAAATGGCAATTTTATAAAGAAATTGATGAGAGAGAAAATGCCTTATTAAAATGCATTTAATTCCAAAAATAGTACCACCTCTTCCTCCTTGGTTTGCTTGAATACAAAGGCAACTCAAAGCCACCGAACGCACTTCCATTATCCATGGATTAAGGGAAAAGAAAATAAGCACCTTAATCCATTATAATATTAATATATTTTTTTGAGTGGAAATTCTTTTCCTTATAATAAGGTGAGTGGAATTTCACCTACTTAAGATATTTTCGTTCCTTATCTTTGCAAAGGAACGTCCATCCTTATTCAAAATCAACCAATAACATTTTGGTTGAAGGCCCTTTAATTAATACATTCATTTTTGCCCTAAATTGAATTAGGGTTTCACTTAAGATTAAATCTTGATTATTTTAATATCAAGATTCTCTCTCCTCCAACTTAATTCAAATGAGGCACCCCTCTCGTTTTATTTGCTCTAATTGATGACAAGAAACATTAGGGACCTTATTGAAGTGGTAATTTTCATATTGAACCCTAAGTTTTGGGTAAATTGCACATTAGACCAAAACTAGGTTTCAATGCACAAGGATTGCTTTACAAGCTTAATCTTAGTGCCCAAGCTTGTGAAAACCATACCACTACATCATATTCATTCTTATGATGTCTCAAAATCAAAGGAACATCTTATCATGAAACATTTGCAAGTTAACCCCTCGACTTGGGTAATTTGCACTTTAGTCCAAAATAAGCAAACATTGTTTCAACATTGCTCAAACAGGACCAAAATTGAAACATAAGTTTCTTATGAGGCCTAATTACTTTTCCCAAGATAAGATTAAGAATCTACTCAACCTTATTAGACAAAACATCTAGGGTTAATTCATAACCCAGGTCATGGATGTTACATAACTCTTCGCCAGAAGCATAATTATTGCAGCATAAGAGAATAAATGTACACAAAGAAGTTATGTATATTTGAGAGTAGTTAAAACAATGTTTAACGGATTAAACTATTCTTTCTACAAAAATCAATGCAACTATAAATTGATAAAATCACATGTCACTTATCACATCACTAACTCCCTTCAGACTTGGATCATATATCCATTGCCTGGCATTATTATTTGGGAAAGGATGGCTTGTAGCCATACTCCTTCTCCCAAAGTGTTAGGATTCCAACTCCACAACATATATGCATAACTTGTACATATGATATCAGACTTAACATTATTTATGTAATACAAGGGTTATTTACATTCATAACCCATTAGTCTGTAGTTAAGCTTTTCATAGGATTATTCCGTAATAGAATTTCACATAGAAACACTTTGGTTTAGGTCATACCTCATATTTTTAATATTGGGATATCAATCCCTAACCATCTTATTAATATGAAATCCGGAATGTGGGAGTTCAAACCCCTGGACTAATCATAGCATTTGTTACCAAGTAACATCTCATTTTATCTGGTTATCTAAATAATATGACCTTTGAAGATCAACAAATCATATTACTCATGGCTCATTCAACCTATCAAGCTCATATGTTATCACTTACCAGGTAACATGACATTTAGTTATACTCTTGAATTATAGGTAACTAGTGTTCTTAATGCAATTAGAATTATAAATCTTACCTGGATCTGATCACATCTATATGAAACCTGTCAAGCTTAACTTTTATCAGTTATTCCATATACTCCCACATACTCTAAAGTATGTGATCCAGGAGTTCCCTTTGTAAAACATGTTTCACTATTATTTAAATTCTGACAATGATGGATCTATGATCAGGGGTCTACATGGTATGATTATACTTGATTATTAGGTACATATCAGTATTCTTTTAGCATCATACATGTTTCCAAACATTCAAGTACTAAACATGGCTATAACAGAAGAATACTAAATGTACAAGTATAACTCATATCAGTTATCAACTGGATATCAATTCTTAATCATCTTATCACTATGATTCAAGAACATGGGTGCTCACACCCTTATATCATCATAACACTTGCTATCAAGTGCCATATCAGCATCAAGTCATCTATTAGCATGACCTTGATTGAAGCAATGTATATACTTTTCACATATCATTACTCTAAAAGCTTATAATTGTTTTCAAGGAATATGACATCATAACTCATACCTGGCTATGATTACCTCATAATATCAACTTGTATGACTTATACAAATAATGACATGCATATATAACAATGTCAGCACAATACCAAAACTTCTCAATTTCATAATAGGACACCACGGCTGTGCCACCTTGCACGGTCGTGCAAAGTAAGACTAACATGGTCGTGCTCCCTTGCACGGTCATGCAAGCTAAGGCTACCACGACCGTGCTCCCTTGCACGGTCGTGCTACATAAAATCATTCCATGATTCATATTTATATATATATATAAATATATGTATTCTAATCTTTCATTCTTTTAACTTGATTAGGTCACATCAACCCTTCAATCAAGTACATGCTACTATGGTTAACATAGTGTATCAAGCTATTAATCCTATAAACAATTAAGAATTCTCCCTTTAATTGGTTCTTAATCACTTAGGTATTATTAGGGTTTCAACCTTCACACCTTCATTGATTATCATTACTAATCATTATTGGATCAATAGAACATTCATCATCTTAATTCTCAAGGATTCAATCACATTGGACCTCCACTTCATAAGGTATCCAATTGAATTAGGGTTTCCAATGTTGATTCCTTCAATCTTTGAATTCATGGAACCAATCATCAATTGGACCTATACTCATACCTTAATTGAGTTTAATAGGTCAAACTTCAACTGATTTGTCCCTCACTTGACCCTCAATTGACCATCAATTAGGGTTTAACTCAATTAAATTAGGGATTGGAATCAATAACCCTTCAACATATTTCAAAGTGGGACTAATTGATTTGAACCTATTGAACCATCATTACATTGGGACATGACCTGACCCCCAAACGGTCTTGAGGTCGTTTGGATGACCTCCAAACGGTCTTGAGACCGTTTGCCCATCATATCATCAAAATCCAAGTCAACCAATTAAGGTTTGGATCATTGTATTGATCACCAAAACAACAATTGATTACATTCCAACTTAGTATCATTGGATCATCAATTGCTTAACCATACTCACCCCTAGACCTCCAAACGGTCTTGGGTGACCTCCAAACGGTCTTGAGACCGTTTGGATGAGTTCCAAACGGTCTTGAGACCGTTTGGCTCACCCAACCCTTGGATTCTAGTGAAAAATCATTAGGGTTTGAGCTATTGAGTTGATCGTCAAATCAGCAATTGATTGCCTTGTAATTGTGTACCTTTGGACCTTCAATTGGTCAACTATACTTGACCCCAGACCTCCAAACGGTCTTGAGTGACCTACAAACGGTCTTGAGACCGTTTGGGTGATCCCCAAACGGTCTTGAGACCGTTTGGGCCAATCAACCCCAAACAATCAACTCAATTCAATGCAAATCCAACACTTAGTCGATTAGGGTTAACACCATATCTTTTGTCCTTAAAACACTTAACCATATCCAACCCTAGACCTCCAAACGGTCTTGGGTGACCTCCAAACGGTCTTGAGACCGTTTGGGTTATCCCCAAACGGTTTTGAGACCGTTTGGGCAAGAAAACCCAAAAAGTCATATCAATCAAGTTGAAAGGCAGCACTTAATCCAATTAGGGTTTACATAATTGATTAGCCTTCAACTCACGATTACTTTGGAGTTAACCCCTAAAATTTGGAGGGTTATTAACTAACATGATTATGAACAGGAATCCCAAACGGTCAATGCTTGGTCAACGCCCTCAAACGGTCTTGAGACCGTTTGCCCAAAAAGTGCAATTAATCAAATTGGAAAATCAGCACTTAATCCAATTAGGTTTATCCAATTGTTTAGCCTTTAACTCATGATTCCTTGGGAGTTAACCTATAAAATTTGGTGTAATATTAGAAAACATCATTAGGAACAGTAATCCCAAACGGTCCATGCTTGGTCAACGCAATCAAATGGTTTGATACCGTTTTCCCAAGAAGTTCAAGTTAAACAGATTGGAAAATCAGCACTTAATTGAATTTGATTTGCCTAATTGATTGGCCTTTAACCTACGATTCCTTTGGAGTTAACCCCTCAAATTTGGTGGGTAATTAGCCTACATAATTATGAACAGATATTCCAAACGTTCCACGCTTGGTCAACGCCCTCAAACGGTCTTGGAGACCGTTTGCTCCAACCGACCTTGTGAAACCGTTTGCCCCTCAAACGGTTTTGCAAAACCCCCAAACGGTTTTGCAAACCGTTTGGCCAAGGGTGCAAGACCGTTTGCTAAAGTGACATAGGTATTCACGCCCCCCTTCTTCTACCTCCAGATCCAGGTCTGTTCCCCATGGTTTTAGATGCAAGAAAGCATGGAAGGATGGGGGAAAGAAGAACAAGCTACTTTTGCAAGTACAAAGATATGCATAAGAAAGCAAAAGGTTTAGAGTTATAAAACCCACCTTAAGGTCGTTCCTTGAGCTCCAAGCTTCCAAGATTAAAGTCTTTAATGGTGTCTTGAGCTCCACAGGTCGGCCAAGGGTGTTTCTCCAAGGAAAGGTTGGGAAAAGATGGCTAGAAAGAAGAAACAAGTAAGGAAGACCATAAAACCAAACTTGCACCATGAATTCCTCCATGAATTCGAGCAAGATGATGATCAAAGCTTACCTAGAACTGCTTGGCCGTTCTCCTCTTCTCCAGAGCTCTGTCCTAAGTCGGTCTAAGCAAAGGGAATTAGAAAGGAAGTGAAGGAAACGATCCTTGCTAAGTGAGAAAAGGTGTATATATATACTTTAGGTGAAATTTCAACATAAGGACAACTTGTTTCTCCATTTCTCCTCTAGGTCCTTCCCTTATTATAAACCACGTTTCTCCCTTCCATACTTAAGCAAAACTCATCTTAAACCCAAGGTCTAAAGGTGAAGAAAGCCAACTTCTTACTAAGTTGCACATATAGAAGGGTTATTAGACTTATAACTTGATCATTTAATTTATAAGGGTTATCATTCTTATTTAATTATTCAATTGAAGTGACCTCTTCATCATTCTTACTCTTAATGATGCCAAGAGTCATAAAAGATACTCTAGAAGGTGTATTTTACAAGTTGCACCCCATATTTTGGGTAAATTGCACTTTACACCAAAACTAGAGTTTTAAGTACAAGGATTGCTCCACAAGCTGCATCTTGGTGCCCAAGCTTGGAGAATCCATCATACTTTATCATATTCATTCTTATGATGTCTCAACACCAAAGGAACATCTTAACATGTGCAATTTGTAAGTTAACCCCGTTTAATTGGGTAATCTGCACATAGGTCCCTGTATTACAAAACAATATTACAACATTGTTCAAAAGGGACAGAAATAAAATTATAGATTCTTCTAAAGCTTAATGACATATCAAGGGGGTAATCACAAGCCTCTAATCATATTTTAAGCAAAACATCTAGGGTTAGTTCATAACCCAGGTCAGGGATGTTACAATCAGCTCCAAGTAACTACTGAGATCGCAGACCGTAGTAGAAGTATACTTCAAACTGTTGAACAAGGATTCATCCAAGTGCATTAGTTTGATACAGCAGGTTTCCAACATAAGTGCATGGCAGAATTAATGAATCTTGAAAGCATTTTTGCTCAAGTCTAACATCTTCATGATAAGGATGTTGAACTGGGCAAGAGGCTTCAAGATCTCATCGATTTAGTTGCCATGCGATTACAAACACTAGAGCACAATCATGAAGGCATCAATCATCAATACCATACCATTGGGCCTGATATGGAACATACCTCACCATCCTATTCAAACCATCAATTGGATTCATAAGGATTTTTCTATGAAGACCAACCCACATGGGGAAGCCCTTCATGTTATCCAGATGCTTCAGTTGATCAACCAATGGAATCTACAAGCCACATGCATGAATGGTTATATGATGATGATGATGATGATGATGATGATGATGATGATGATGATGATGATGATGATGATGATGATGATGATGATGATGATGATGACTTTTACCCTCCTCAGAGTAGCAAAGAGATCTCACAACTTGAGGATTAGTTTGAGGAACCTAAATCAGATGTTGATCTAGAGAAGAGTGATGCCTCTCATATTGAGACTTGCTTTGAGCAGTACGCCAATAATGGTTTGGAACAAATTGTTTGATGAGGATGACAAAGATAGTTGCTCAAATTGGAGCAGTGAGTATACTAACGATGATGAGCTAGAGCAGCACAAGCTAACATGCTCTACCATTCCCTTACTAGGCTTGGTAGACATCGACGGAGTAGGATGGAAAATCCACTACAACATGGCTACTGAGCATGAAGATACCCCAAACCCCATAGAAGGTGACAAGCTTGGGGTTGTAGAACTACAAACATATTCAATTGGGGATACTTCTTGTTCAGAAGATGATTGGATGACTCAGATTGTATATAAAAATTTATTTGAGCATCCAACCTCAAGTTCAGAGGTGGAGAGAGAAGAGAGGAGTCCTCTAGAAAACTTTCAACCTCTCCCCTCCATCTCATCCTGTGTCGAGATCCTAGGGCCTTCCCATTCATATTCAAACATTGAAAGGTGCCTTGAGGATGATTTGCCGAAGAATTCATTTCAGTGCAGTTCAAGACAGTTCCAGCACAAGGATGAATTCATTGAGTCATCAGATTATATTCCTCTACTTCAGACTCAGAAGGGCCCAAATATCCGTCCCTTGTTCTTCTACATGGAGGACCCCATCGGCAAGACACATGTGACACTGGTCCCAAAACTTGGGATTTGGGATCCCAGTGTCGGTATTGTGGGGCAGCCACCCCATTCCTCTTACTCCTTTCTTTTCTCTTTTTGTTAAAATAAATTATGTTTTTCATGTTCTTGCTTAGATAGTTTCTTTCCTCAAACTACTTTTACATATCCTTGCATGCATGCATTACACTAGAACATCAATAAAATTCTTTCCCGTACATCCATGCATTCCTTCCCTACTAGACTAAGTTTAAGGCTTGCTCGAGGACAAGCAAAGATTTAAGCTTGGGGTGGTAGGGCTAGTCGCCCTTCTATCTCTTCATTTTTCATGCATGCATGATTACTTCTTTCATTTAGGCATAAATTTAGCCTTATTGTTTTGTAGGACTTTGTTTTGTAATTTGTAGCTTTGCAATTAAGGTTGTGCAATGCAAATCTTAGAAGTAAATTCTTTTCTTTATGCCTAAATGCACAGTTTTCATCTTAAACTACTTGATCTTTTGCTTGACTTTCTCATTGACTCTTTCCTTAAGTTTGGTAATAAATCTAAGGTTATGCGCCTTTTTCATAGTTTAAAACATTATTCACTTGATCTATGTTGTGAATGACAAGTTTGGGATATAGGACCATTGGAAAGAAGCTAGAGTTTGATTAAAACTCCAAGCTATGTTTATCACAAACTTGCCTCTATTCTAAGGATCCTTGAATCATAATTACAACTTTTCACACAGGTATCAAGCAGGTAATGATGAGTTTTGAGCTATAATCAAGTTGAAGTGTTATCACCTTAGATTGAGTCAAAAAGATGAAAATTAAAATTTTGGAGAAGAGGCTTGGCTGCCCACAAAAATTCCAAAAATATCAAAATAGTTCTCACCCAAGCCTATAAAAATAGAATGCAAAGAATAAAAGCCTAAGAGTGAATAAATGAGCATTGTTTTCTCTTTTAGGGGGGTTGAGGATGGTGCCCAGCTGGTGTATGGTTGCGCTCATGAATGTGGGTATGTCATACCTGGTAGTGCCACCCCTAAAGCTCATTAGAGAGTCACTAGGAACCCCTAGGAGACCTATGAGATCATCCCAGTAGCAGGGTTGGTTTGAGCGCAGTATGAGGAGTTTGTCTCACAACTTTGGGCCAACTGGCTCAGACTGTAGGGACTGTTGCTCGTTACATGGGCCAACCTGATGTAGATAGGGATCCTCAGAAGTCATTAGAGTCCTTTTGCTTTTGTTTCCTCTTAGGACTTGAATAAGTGGGAGGTGTGTTGTTCCCAAATGGTCTACATGAATACATGGTGATGCTCATTGCTCATCACCCGTGTGAGCACCTATGTGACAGTACTTTTATGCTTTATAATTATGATTCAAACCCTCATGAGTATCGAAAGGTTGTGATGAATTTGCTTAATCCTACCTGGACACTCTTTGATCTTACTTTAGCAGGATTGTGCTCGATTGGTGGGGGTTTGTTCTGAAAGACATGGGTCAAGAGAATTGATGTTTTAAATTATTATTTTTCTTAACCTAGCATGTATCGCCAAGCTTAATTTAGATGTTATCTTTTTTTTCTTTGAGCATAGTCTTGCTTGAGGACAAGCAAAGGTTTAAGGTTGGGGTGGTTGATAACACCCAAATTTAGGCATCTATGCTAAGCATTTGTTTATGGTTTTGTGTCATTATATCCTTAATATGCCCAAAATAACCCTAGATTCTTATCTTTTAGTAATTTATATAATTTCATAGATAAAGTTGCTCAACTAGACAACTTTGGGACTTGTAGGCACTGAACCTGAAAATACATCTATTCTTTAAGATTTCTCCCCAACACATGGTTTTTGCAGCAGCTAGGCTTCCATCTGCCACGACCGCGGTCAAGAAGGCAACACCACCACTGCGACAACGGAGCGGACCGTGATGAATGCATATTCATCATGGAATTGCTTGCCTCTTTAGATCCTCAAGACTATTGATCACCCTTGTTCATCATTTACCCATTTAGAAATAATAATGTTGACCTCCTTTTTTCTAAATGTGTTGTGGTACAACTTTGTGTTTCTATTTCTGCCAAATCCATTTTTGTCTGCTTTTATACCATAAGAAATTTTCTTCGACTCTTTTAAGGTATGTATTTAAGCATGTATGCATGCATGGATTAATAGAGAAAGGTTTCATTGTCCTCCCACAAGCCATAGTGGAGAGACTGTCCAGACTGTCTGGGCATCTCCCGTTTCGCATCCAGATCTGCTCCGACATGATGTAGAAGACCACATCATCTTCACTGAGCTGTGACTACCTTCTGCACCGTGCTCATGGCAGATTTATCTCTCTTTCTCATTCTTCTTGTTTCTCACATCATGAGTGAGTAGTTCCTTTTCACTAGGGTGCAGGGACTAGCCCTGCTGCCCATGCAAGCATGTTCTTTTCTTAAGCATTCCATGGCAATTTATATAACTTTTCATTTTGTTGTTAATTGGTATGTTTGTAGTTGATTATCTACTTGCTTTCATCTTGCTCTTCCCTATATTATGAAATCTTCTATATGTAGGGTGGAATGGTGGTTTACAAAGTTCGACTCCTTGATTAGAAATAAGATAGGATTCCTTGAGGTAGTAAGTGCATGATCCGCAAAGGGGACGAGCCATCTAACCATCGGTGACACTTCTGTGGCCTAAACATCCCTCTGGGAGGGCCACAACGTCAGTTGAATTTTGTATCATCTTTGTTTATCATCGATGTTTGTTTTTAGATCAAACACCTGCTTACTTATCGATTAGCGCGGTTGACACCTTGACTAGAAACAGAATGGGCATCCTTGAGGTCGTAAGTGAATGATCTGCAAGGGGACGAGCCATCTAACCTATGGTGATGCTTTTGTGGTCTAAACATCCCTCGGGGAGGACCATAGCCTTAGTTGGATTTCTATATCTTCGGAGCTATAAGTATGTGATCTAGAGGGTGACGAGACATCTGATGCCTAAGGTGATGCTTACGTGAACCTAACACCCATATGGGGGGTTTTGCAGAAGCTCTATTTGGATAGATGTATCGTGCCTGGATATTTGACGTTTGGACATATTTGCATGTGTAGTGGTGGTGAAACCCAATACCATCCTAGCGATTCCATATCATTGATCTAAATCCAACTTTAATTCAGCTTTTACTTTCTTGCAAATTAGTTTAATCAAACTCAAATCAACCAATCATTTTAAACATTATTCTTAACTCGAACTAGACTAGACTAACAAGGATTCTTAAAAACATTGTCCTTTGGGTTCGATCCTTAACTATACTATGATAGGACTTGTCCGCTTGCGGGTGGTATTATTGCACATTGGTTTTGGTACAAGATCGGGGATTTCAACCCCAAGTGAGTTTGTTAGTGCGATATTTGCCACATCAAATTCTGGCGCCGTTGTCGAGGACAACGGAATCAGTTAGTTAAATATAGTTCTTTTAAGACTAATCTAGGATTTTGCTTTTTTCTTTTTGATACAATTGATCATCTACTTGACTTTGACTCTACTTTGTGGATCTCATTTTCAAAATCCTTCTATTTTTAGGTACTTCAGAAGGATTAGTGCATGCACCGCCTGAACAGTCCCAGACTCGATGCCAGCTTTGATCCAAAGATTGACAGAACATTCCCCCATCAAAATAAAGAGAACCAAGCAAGAATGGCTCAAGAAGAGGAGATAGCTCGAAGGGTGGCTCAAGCCCTTAACGCACAGAGAGAAAGATTCATGCAAGAAGCTAGAGTTGCGGTTCAAGAAGAAATTCAAGCAACACAAGTAGCAGAACTACAAAAGGATCTTAGAGAATTCTCGATCCCCAAAGTTGTTAATGTTCATCATCCAGTACAACCTCCTCCCATCAATGCTGCCAATTTTGAGATTAGGGCACATTGGATCACATTGCTTCAAAACAACCCTTTCTATGGCAAACAAGGAGAGGATAGTCAGGAGCATCTTCTGAGGTTTATTGATCTATGTGCTATGACAAAGCAAAATGGAGTATCCGATGATGCCATTTGACTCTATCTCTTCAAGTATTCCCTTACTGATAGAGCCATAAGTTGGTACAATTCGTTGCAAAGTGAAATACCCATCACCACCTGGGAACAACTCTAAAATGTGTTTCTAGAAAAGTTCTACCCTCCATCTCTCACCTATGAAATTAGAGGGCGAATAACAAATTTCACTCAAGTCCCCGAAGAAAATCTTGCTGAAGCATGGGGTAGATACAAAGAGCTTCTACGCAAGTGTCCACACCATGGAATTCCTAAGAATCAACTCATAAAAATTTTCTATAAGGGTGTGGACGACGATATCAAGATATTCTTAGACTCCTCATCTGGAGGAAATTTCATGCATCAAAGTTATGACAGCACATGGAGGATCGTCACCCTTGGAGTAGAAAATCAAGCCAATTGGGGTATATTTGTAGGTAAAGGAGTTTTGAAAGTAGCTATGGCCGAAGCTACTCTCGAGTACAAGTCTATCGCTAAAACCTTGAAACTCTTAGTTGCCAAGCAAGACCATATTGAATCATCTCTTGCTGCTATTGGAAGAGGGTGTTCGCCCACTCAACAACAAGAACAGATCAAGTCCACTTCCCTATTCTGTGAAGCATGTAAAGGAACTGATCATTCCACATTAGCATGTAATGTTCTTTATGATGTTGTTCTAAGCAACGTATGTGGACAAGGAGATAATGGTCAAATGGAAAATCTTAATGATGTCAATACCATCACTGATCAAGGTCATTACAATCTGAATCAGAATAGGAATCATCCTGGTTTTCAATATGGAAACCCCTCTGGAGCAGTAAACTCACATCAATTTGGTTCGAACAATCAACCACGAGGCCCACCAGGATTCCAGTGTAATCAACAACAGAATTTTGGAAATCAAGGAAATTTTAAGGGAAATTTTCAGAATAATAACTTCAATAATTATCAAAACAATTCCCAATACCAGAGTCTGAACCAAGCTCCCTATCAACAACAAGGACAACAAGCAGGTCCAGTCTCTCCTAATAATAAGTTAACAGCCATTGAAAAGATATTGCAAACTCAGCAAACTATGATAGCTAACCAGCAAGCCCAGTAGAAGGCTATTGAATCTCAACTAGCTCAACTCGCAGCTAGCATAAAGCCACCTGCTGGAGTTTTTTCTGGCCAACCCGAGAATAATACTAAGCATCCTGAACAACTGAAGGCAGTCTCCACCAGGTCAGGAAAAGACTATTCAGATCCTCCTATAAAGACACATGTGGTTATTACATATGAAGATGAACCTGTGATTGTCCAAGACTCAACAACACCGGAGTCTCAACCAAAAGAACCAGTAACAGATGATAAGACAAATAAGGAAAGTACTGAGAAACCTATTGATGAAGAAACTAAAACTCCAGAATCAGATATCCCTATATACAAGCCTCATATACCTTTCCCTTCTTATTTAAGGCAAACCAAGCTTGATACTTGGATCAATAAATTTAAGGAAGCTATGAAGAAACTTCATGTCGATATACCTTTATTGGATGCTCTTGCTGAAATACCAGCCTAGACAAAATACATGAAGTCACTTCTGACAAGGAAATACATAACTAAAGAATATGAGACTGTCAAGTTAGCTAAAACCACTTCTGATATCATCTAGAGTAAGACGCCAAAGAAGCAGAAAGATCCAGGATCCTTTGGGATTTCCTGCCATATCGGTGATTCTTCATGCAAGAAAGGGCTAGCTGATCTTGGTGCTAGCATTGCAATTATGCCGCTTAGCCTTTGCAAGAGGCTAGGATTTTCAGAATTTCTTCCGATTGGCATGACCATACAACTCACAGACAATTTGATAAAACATCTATTAGGAATTATTGAGGATGTACCTGTCAAGGTAGGAAAAGATTCATATGTTCTGTGTGACTTTGTCATCACGGACATAAAAGAAGACACCAGATATCCTCTCATCTTTGTACGTCCGTTCCTTGCCACTATGGAGGTTCTAATTGACGTTGAAGCAGGAACCTTGCTGCTTAGATTAGGCAAGGAAACTCTCGAATTTAAAGTTTTTGAAAGTATGCGAAGACCAAGTATGCAAGAAGAAGTTTATCTTATTGATTGCATAGAGCAGATGTCACTTCTGACTCAAGAGAATCATGAATCAGATGAACCAATAGAAGTTGCTCTAACGGATCCATCAGTTGATGAACCTATTGACGCACAAGTAAAGGATTGCATCGAATCGCTCGACTCTACAAAAGAAGATGTTGAAGCCATGTGTGAAGAACTCAAAGTTGTGGAAGCTACTGGAAAAACATGTGAAAAACCAGAAACTCCAGAGATGAAGCCCATGCCCGAGGGACTGAAGTATGTGTTTTTGGATGACCTCAAGGTTTGTCCAGTAATAATAAATTTCGATCTTACGACCGGACAAGAAGATAAACTCCTTGAAGAATTGAAGGAGAGGAAGAAAGTGATTGGCTACAAAATGAATGACCTCACTGGGGTTAGTCAAGTGTTGTGTATGCACAAGATCCCTATGATGGAAGATCACAAGCCAACTATTGAACATCAATGGAAATTGAATCCAAATATGAAGGAGGTAGTCCGTAAAGAGGTCATTAAACTGCTCACCGCTGGAATTATCTATCCAATATCAGACTCACCATGGGTGAGCCCAGTGCATGTAGTCCCAAAGAAAGGTGGAACAACTGTAATATGAAATGAAAACGATGAACTCATCCCCACCCGAATAGTCACAGGGTGGAGGATGGGCATTGATTATAGGAAGTTGAACAAGGCAACTCGAAAAGATCATTTTCCAATGCCTTTTCTTGATCAAGTATTAGAGTGGCTGGCCCATTAAGAATATTTTTGTTATCTTGATGGTTACTCTGGATTCTATCAAATACCTATACATCCAGATGACCAGGAGAAAACTACTTTCACCTACCCATTTGGAACATACACATTTAGAAGAATGACGTTTGGCCTCTGTAGTGAACCTGCAACTTTCCAACGTTGCATGGCTGCCATATTCGCCAATATCACCAAAACCATTATGGAAGTTTTCATGGATGATTTTTCTGTATACGGAGATTCATTCAATTCATGTCTAAAACACCTCTCCCTGGTCCTCAAACGATGCAAAGAAGCACATCTTGTGCTGAATTGGGAGAAGTGTCATTTCATGGTAAAGGAAGGCATTGTCCTGGGCCATAGGGTTAGTAATCGAGGTATTGAAGTAGATAAGGCAAAGATTGAAGTGATTTCTAAGATCTCTATCCCTATCAATGTAAAGGAGGTTCGAGCATTCCTAGGTCATGCAGGATTCTATAGATGGTTTATAAAGGACTTCTCAAAGATAACCAAGCCTATGAAAAACTTGTTACTCAAGGATGTTGAATTCAATTTTGACGTTGAATGTGTTAAAAGCTTCAACAAACTAAAGCATGTCCTTACAACCACTCCCATCATCAGAGCTCCCGATTGGGACCACCCTTTTGAAATCATGTGTGATGCAAGCGATTATGTTGTAGGTGTTGTCTCGGGTCAATGTATAGAAAAGAATCATTATGTGATCTATTATGCATCAAAGACGCTTGACGAAGCTCAGAGAAATTATGCAACTACTGAGAAAGAATTTCTGGCAGTCGTGTATGCCTTTAACAAATTTAGATCCTATCTCATTGGTTCAAAAGTCATCATCTATATAGATCATGCTGCTATTCGTTACCTTCTGACAAAGAAAGATGCAAAACCCAGGTTAATTAGATGGATTCTCCTATTGCAAGAATTTGATTTAGAAATAAGAGATAAAAAGGGTATAGAGAATGTGGTAGCAGACCACCTCAGTCGTATCCACACTCAGAATATCGAGAAGATTCTGATTAATGATTCCCTTCCAGATGATCAACTAATGAAGGTCTCGAAAGCTATACTGTGGTACTCGAATTATGTGAATTACCTTGTTGATGGGGTTATTCATCCTCAATGCACTAGAAATGCACTGAAGAAATTTATGCATGATGTGAAACAGTATTACTGGTATGAGCCATACCTTTTCAAATTATGTGTTGATGGTTTATACAGACGATGTATCGCCGCAGAAGAAGCTCATCCTATCCTGGAACAATGTCACTCAGGACCAGTGGGAGGACATATGAGCTCTAAAAAGACTGCCTTGAAGGTTTTACAATGTGGACTCTTTTAGACCACCATATCCAAAGATTCCCATGACTTTGTCTTATCATGCGACAAATGTCAAAGATTAGGCAATATAACAAAGAGAGATGAGAGGTCGCTGAATCTATGGCAAGAAGTAGAGATATTCAATGTTTGGGGGGTGGACTACATGGGTCCATTCCCATCTTCTCATGGATTTTCATACATCCTAGTGGCAGTGGACTACATCTCAAAATGGGTTGAAGCCATACCAACCGTCACTAGTGATTCCAAACCAGTCATCAAATTATTCAAGGATATTATTTTCCCCATTTTGGTGTCCCACGCACAGTGATATTTGATGGAGGTTCCCATTTTCTTGAAAGAAGCTTTGAAGCATTGCTAAGAAAGTATGGTGTTACGCACAAGGTAGCCTCACCTTACCATCCACTGACAAGTGGACATGTGGAGGTTTCTAATCCGTCAACTCAAGGGTATCTTAGAAAAGACAGTAGGCTGCAATTGAAAAGATTGGTCAGTGAAAATCAACGATGCATTATGGGCCTATCGAACTGCTTATAAAATTCCCCCCGGGACTACACCTTTCTGATTAATATATGGAAAGGCTTGCCACCTACCATTCGAACTGGAACGCAAGGCATGGTGGGCAATAAAACAACTGAATTTTGATATGAAAGAAGTAGGCCAAGCCAGGATTCTACAACTCCAAGAGCTGGATGAACTCAGGATGATAGCTTATGAGAATGCACGAATCTACAAAGAACACACCAAACTTTGGCATGATGGTCATTTGAACAAAAAAGACATACAAGTGGGAGACCAAGTTCTGCTATTCAACTCAAGGTTGAAGTTATTCCCAGGGAAACTCCACTTTCACTGGTCTAGACCGTACATTGTCAAAAGCATCTCCCCACATGGTGCTTTCTCTTTATGGAGCGAAAAGTCGAGTGAATTCATGGTGAAGGGTCAACATTTGAAAAGATATTTCACCACAACCGACATAAGCACCGAAGAAATAATAGATCTCTCCAATCTAAAGGAAACACCGTGAAGTTAAAGATATCAAGTCAAGCCATCGACATAAAACAAAGGCGCTTTTCGGGAGGCAACCCGATCAATAAACTTGTATTTAGTTTCAATTTTGAATCAAAAAATTTCTTAATTTTGTTTTTATCTTTTAGATAATTTTTCACCAAATAAGAATCGCATCGCGAGATGCTATTTTGAGTTCTGATTAATCTTCATTTTTGAGATTTTTAGATGGAGGAACGCACTAATTGGAACACAATCACATCCATTGGTCCAAAGGGCATGAACTTTCCCCTCCATCTCGGATTTAGAGTTTGCTCAGAACGAGCAAATTTCTAAGTTCGGGTGGAGGGTGGGTGGTACGTATCTTACTTTCCCCCTTCACCCATCTAATTCAGACTTAAGATTGCATCGTCACATTTTTTATTAAAAATTCAATTTTAAAAAAAAAACAAAAGCTTTTCAAAGAAATTGAATAGATACTAGATGAATTTTTTACCTTTTTAATTCTCTTTGAATTTTGAATCATTATACCCTCATTATTTGAAGCATACCCTCAGAAGGACCTTCTTCTGAAAATTAGCCTTTTGATTGAAATCATCTTGTGAAGCTTATGATTCCTAACATCATGATATTTATGCAAAAATGATAAGTGTCTTTCGAACTGATAGGGATCAAACACATCGTGCTTCCTAACTGATTAGTGGAACAATAACATGGAATCTCCACCGGATCCTCATCAAGTCATTATTTGAGCAGAGTATGATAAAGAGAATGATCTGGTGCATTGAATTGTAAATCAAGTTGCATTCTGATCTGAACTCTCTTCTACACTTCTTCTATCATCTCTGTACCCCTCTGTCCATCAAAAAGAAACAAAATAGCCAAAACAGTGCCAAACCCTAAGTTCGGGGTGGCATGCCACTTCCTTCTATATCCGCTTCTTCCATACCCCTCACAAATAAATAGGGGCGTACCACCAAAAATGCAATCTCGAGTCAAATAGAGGAGAGACTTGCAAACAAAAAGATGCCAAAGTGCACACAAAAAGAAATGCAATCTTGAGTCAAATGGAGGAGAGATTTGCATTAAAAAATGCAATAAATGAAATTGCAAAGCAAATAAAAAGAAAATCTCGAGTCGAATAGAGGAGAGATTTACTTCTTCCTTCCATACCACCATTCACTCCATTTTCTACCTAATGGCACAATGGATGCCCCCACTATCCTGAAAAACACCAGTGTCATATCAGATGCACACTTGTTGTTCTACGGGTGTCTCTGGACTCTTACAAAACTCCTTGACATACTTGTTGTTGGAAAAAGTGAGGAGTAAATGATATTGGAAAGCGAACTCGGGTATGAAGATATGGTAAGATGTGTTTAGTGATCTCAGGAAGTTGAGATACTGAGTCATGCTGAGCAAAAAGAAAACAATTGTGATGTGAAGATGAGGAAATCACATGAATTGAAAGTATTCATTTGGCGACTATTTTAGATTTTGTGCTACTCGAGGACGAGTAATGTTTAAGTTCGGGGTATTTTGATGAATGCATATTCATCATGGAATTCAATTACCATCTTGGGTCAAATTCGACTCAATGCTTTTAAATTTCACTTACTAAATAACAAAATGTACAAAATTACTTAATTGGTCCAATTATCATGATTTCAATCGAATTTATGTTGATTTGATGCAGGTCTTGATGAAGTTGAACAATCAGTTGGGGGCCACCTTCATTCACCCTTGGTTATGACAAATCGATCTGACCAAACAGTTTCATCCATTCAGTCTAACCATTTGGTTTCAACCAATCGGTCTAACCAAATGGTCTTGACCAAATAGTCTCATCCATTCGGTCTCAAGACCGAATGGACAGTTCCATTTTAAGACCGTTTAGCCATGAGGGATCGAGCAGCGCATTCAAGACCATTTGTAGCAGCCTGTCTGCGAGACTATTTGGACGTCTGCATGAATTCAAGACCATGAAGCGGAGTCCTTACCACGGCCATTTTGAACCATCACGGACGTGTTCCACTATCCTCGCCACAACTGTGTGGTGATGCCATGGCCGTGGTGAACCATCCTTAGCACCCGTCCTTTCTCACCCGCCACGCCCATGAGAGGCAGCACGGTCGTGGGGCAGTAGCCTCACCACGACCATGTTGTCTCAACATGGCCGTGGCGCGTCGTCTCCTACCTCCTGCAACCCTGGTCCCTACTGTCGTGACCTCCACCACTAGCGTTGCAACCCGCTCAATCGCACCAGCAGCCACCGCTGCCATGATCACCACCTCTAGCAACTTGCACCTCCGCCTCCCTGCTTCTATACCTTGCCGATGGTGTGACCCATAGCCCCTGTCACGGCACTCGGCAGCAGACCGGTTGGATGTCGGGGTCACATAGACCGTTTGAGCAGGCCAGCGGTGCGAGACCGTTTGGTCATCGGCAACCCAAACCGAATGGAGGTTGGGCTTCAAACCATTTGTTGTCCGAGCACATCCTGGAGACCGTTCGAGTAAGGTTTCTATCAAGACTGTATGGATTCTCAACTACAAACCATTTGCAAGGAAGCATTGCCACAAACTGTATGCAGATCTCAACTGTAAACTAAACAAGCAGCCAAGACCGTATGAGCATCGCGAGACCGTTTGGTCTCTTGCTGGCTACGTGAAGACCGAATGGAGTGTGAAGACCAAATGGCTGGAACCTTGAGACTATTTGAGGAAGATATCACTGACCGTATGGCCACATCTACCAAGACCATTTTGTCTCCTGGTTTACATGCAAACCGAATGAAGCAACAAATCATTTGATGTTGTTGAGGCTACAAGACCAAACTGTTTGCTCAAATCTGATCGTGAGACCGTTTGCTATCATATTTCCCAGACCGTATAGAAAAGTCAAAGCAATGTGAAGATCGTTTAAGAATGCAGACCGTTTGAAGATGTACTGATCAAGACAGTTTGCTGCTCAACTATCAAAGACTGTTTGGTCAGTTTGTACCAAACCATATGATCACCAAACTGTTTGATAAAGTGGTTGCAATGAAACTGTTTCAAATAGATATTTACCAAAATCATTTGGATATATGTAAATACCAAGACCGTTTGGGCTGCAATCACACCAAAAATGTGAGGTCCACTCTAGTGCCTATAAATAGAACCAGCAGAGTCCTCATTTTTGGCATCGGTTATGGGACGCCGACAGGCTGCCTGTACACAGGTCTGATCCAGATCCAGTTCCATCCACACCAATTTCACTCCACCTGTTGCCTATGTTGAAATCAAGGAGACCGAGAAGAGAAGGAAGATGGAGCGAGAGAGATTGTCCGGTCTGTCTCGGCATCTCCCGTTTCCTGTCTAGATCTGCTCCGACACGACGTAGAAGACTGCATCATCTTCACCGAGTTGCGACTACCTTCTGCACCATGCTCATGGTGGATTTCTCTCTCTTTCTCATTCTTCTTATTTCTCACATCATGAGCGAGTAGTTCCTTTTCGCTGGGGTGCGAGGACTAGCCCCGCTGCCCATACAAGCATGTTCTTTTGTTAAGCATTCTATGGAAATGTATATAACTTTTCATTTTGTTGTTAATTGGTATGTTTGTAGTTGATTATCTACTTGCTTTCATCTTGTTCTTCCCTATATTGTGAAATCTTCTATATGTAGGGTGGAATGGCGGTTTACAAAGTTTGACTCCTTAATTAGAAATAAGATAGGATTCCTTGAGGTAGTAAGTGTATGATCCACAAAGGGGACGAGCCATCTAACCTTCAGTGACACTTTTGTGGCCAAAACATCCCTCTGGGAGGGCCACAGCCTCAGTTGGATTTTGTATCATCTTTGTTTATCGTCAATGTTTGTTTGTAGATCAAACACATGCTTGCTTATCGATTAGCGTGGTTGAAACCTCGACTAGAAATAGAATGGGTTTTCTTGAGGTCGTAAGTGAATAATCTGTGAGGGGACGAGCCATCTAACCTACGGTGATGCTTCTGTGGTCTAAACATCCATCAGACAGGACCACAGCCTTAGTTGAATTTATGTATCTTCGGAGCCGTAAGTATGTGATCTGGAGGGTGACGAGACATATGATGCCTAAGGTGATGCTTACGTGAACCTAATGCCTATATGGGGGGTTTTGCAGTAGCTCTATTTGGATAGTTGTATCTTGCCTGGATGTTTGACGTTCGGATGTGTTTGCATGTGTATTGGTGGTGAAACCCAATACCATCCCAACGATTCCATATCATTTATCTAAATCCAACTTTAATTCATATTTTACTTTCTTGCAAATTTGTTTAATCAAACTCAAATCAACAGATCAATTTAAACATTAGTCTTAACTTGAACTAGACTAGACTGACAAGTATTCTTAAAAACATTTTCCTTTGGGTTCGATCCTTAACTATACTGCAATAAGACTCGTTCGCTTGTGGGTGGTATTATTGCACATTGGTTTTGGTAAAAGCTCGGGGATTTCAACCCCGAGTGAGTTTGTTAGTGCGATATTTGCCATGTTAGACCGCGACTGTGAGATTGATCGTGACCGCGGAGTTTATCGCTAATGCAGGATCCACCGCGATCGGAGGATCTATCACGACCGTGACCGCAACCGTGGCAAGAAGAACCGCGACCTGGATCAGCACCTTGACCATTTCACCTATAAATACCCGCCCCTCTCCACCTAAAGGGGGGTTCTGAATTTTTGGAGGTTCAAACATTTGGACGTTCCCAAACCCCATGGGAGGGCCTGGAGGTACGAGAAGGCTGAAGTGCTCACCCTACGCCCATATCTTCAGTGTGCTTCCATCCTCCACCATTTTCCACCTTCATCCACCCATTTCCGCCCACTTCCTACCATCCACTATCATTTTCTACCTCCATCCACTCACCAATCTATTGTTCGGGGCAGATCTAGAGAGAAAGGAGACCAAGGAGTCCAGAAGATCAAGGAGAATGACCCAAAGGATGAGATTCGGCTTATACGAAGGCTAAGGAGTGAGAGCCACTTCTCCTCTATGGGCTAAATCTCTTCTTCTTCTCCTTTCTTCTACTGTTCTCCCTTATTTCTGTACAAATGATGTTCTTCCATCTTTGTTCGGTGCCAACTATGCTTGTCCATGGATAGTTGAGCTCCTTCTTGTCTATGTAGCCCGTTTTGGGCATGTTTATGTACTTTGACTTTAAGCAAGTAGTTTTATTCTATATCTAGTATGTTTCTTGTTCTATCTTCCCTTTCTAGTTATGATTGCTAGTTTGGTTGATCTCTTTCTTGCTTGAACTTCTATTTCTACCTATATCGAGAGATTTGTTGTACAAATAGATGAGAGAAGGTAGTTTGGATCAGAATATGAAAAGAGGAAGGTTCAAGGTGATCTGTGTAGAACCGTAGACATGGGCACGGTCGAACCCAGTCCGGCACGGTCAAGCCCACTACCTGGTTCTGCCCAAATCACACTTGTTCCTAGCACCTCAGAACATTCTAGACCTGAGAGGGTATCTAAAATATTCTAGGGTGCTGATTTGTCATCCTTGAGAGAGGTTTCACATAATTCATGTGTTTTAATCACGCTGCACAGAAGTGAGTGGGATGACCCTACAGGAACAAATTCCACAGTACGTACTATGTTTGGATGTAGGGTGCTTACTAAGGTGTTCAAGGGTTGTCTGCACCCAAGAATGGTGCATAGACTGCCCAACTTGTGGTTACATAGTCAGGAACTCCTTCTCTCTGATTAGTAGAATCCTACAGACTCTATTTTGTTTTATTTTCTTTATTTTGTTTTATTCTGTGACAATCTACTAGACTAGTTCTAGCTCTGTACTTTTATCGACTATTGAATTGGCTTATCTGACTTAAGAGTGAGATCTTAAGCATCCTAAATGTCCCCACATCCATGTGTTCAATGTTGTATATCTGCTTCGGCCTCATAATAAAGTTTTGGGGGTCCTTGAAGGTTTCGGGTTATAAATGTAAAGTTCAATCCTTCTGAGTCCACCTCCTTTTAGACGTGTGATTTAGGTTGCATCAACTTTTGGCTTCGTTGTCGGGGATCGAACTCGGGTCACACGTGTGACAGGTAGGAATACTTACCACTATACTCTCAGTGGGACCTCCAGGTAGGGCTAGTCACCCTTCTATCTCTTCATTATTCAAGCATGCATGATTACTTCTTTCATTTAGGCGTAAATTTAGCCTTATTATTTTGTAGGACATTGTTTTGTAATTTGTAGCTTTGCAATTAAGGTTGTGCAATGCAAATCTTAGAACTAATTGCTTTTCTTTATGCCTAAATGCACAATTTTCATCTTAAACTGATTGATCTTTTTCTTGAATTGCTCGTTGACTCTTTCCTTAAGTTTGGTAATAAATCTAAGGTTATGCGCCTTTTTCATAGCTTAAAACGTTATTCCCTTGATCTATGATGTGAACGACAAGTCCAGGATATAGGACCGTTGGAAAGAAGCTAGAGTTTGATCAAAACTCAAAGTTGCATTTATCATGAACTTGCCTCTATTCTAAGGATCCTTGAATCATAATTACTACTTTTCACACAGGTATCAAGCAGATAATGATGAGTTTTGAGCTATAATCAAGTTGAAGTGTTTCCTTGATGGTCTGTGCACCCTCTCACCTTAGATTGAGTCAAAAAATGAAAATTAAAAATTTGTAAAAGAGGCTTGGTTGCCCACAAAAATCCCAAAAATATAAAAATAGTTCTCACCCAAGCCTATAAAAATAGAATGTAGAGAATAAAAGCCTGAGAGTGAATAAACTAGCATTGTTTTCTCTTTTAGGGGAGTTGAGGATGGTGCCCAGCTGGTGTATGGTTGCTCTCATGAATGTGGGTATGTTGTACCTGGTAGTGCCACCCCTAAATCTCATTAGAGAGTCACTAGGAACCCCTAGGAGACATATGAGATCATCCCAGTAGTAGGGTTGGTTCGAGCGTAGTACGAGGAGTTCGTCTCACTGCTTTGGGCCAACTGGATCAGATTGCAGGGATTGTTGCTCGTTACATGGACCAACCTGACATAGATAGGGATCCTCAGAAGTCATTAGAGTCCTTTTGCTTTTGTTGCTTCTTAGGACCTGAATAAGTGGGAGGTGTGTTGTTCCTGAATGGTCTACATGAATACATGATGATGGCTCATTTCTCATCACCCGTGTGAGCACCTATGTGACAGTACCTTTATGCTTTATAATTATGATTCAAACCCTCATGAGTATTGACAAGTTGTAGTGAATTTGCTTAATCTTTCCTAGACACTCTTTGATCTTACTTTAGCAGGATTTTGCTCGATTGGTGGGGGTTTGTTCTGAAACGACATGGGTTAGGGGAATTGATGTTTTAAATTATTTTTGCTTAACCTAGCATTTATCGTCAAGATTAATTTGGATGTTTTTTTTTCTTTGAGCATATTCTTGCTTGAGGAAAAGCAAAGGTTTAAGCTTGGGGTGGTTGATAACACCCAAATTTAGGCATCTATGCTAAGCATTTATTTATGGTTTTCTGTCATTATAGCCTTAATATGCCCAAAATAACCCTAGATTATTATCTTTTAGTAATTTATATCTTTTCATAGATAAAGTTTCTCAACTAGCCAATTTTGGGATTTGTAGGCACCGAACTTGAAAAGACATCTATTCTCCAAGATTTCTCCCCAACACATGGTTTTAGCAACAGGTAGGCTTCCATCTGCCATGACCGCAGTCGAGAAGGCAACACCACTGCCACGAAGGTGGAGTCAATCACAACCGCGGAGTCCACCATGACCACGGGATCCACTATGACCATGGGATCTATCACAACCGCGACCACGGTCGTGGCAAGTAGGACCGCGACCTAGATCAACACCTCGACCATTTAGCCTATAAATACCCACCCCTCTCCACCTGAAGGGGGGTTTTGAATTTTTGGAGGTTCCACCTTGTGGTTCCAACATGTGGAGGTTCCCAGAGCCCTGTGGGAGGGTCTGGAGGTTCGAGAAGGCCAAAGTTCTCACTCTACTCCCATCTCTTCAGTATGCTTCCATCATCCACCATTTTCCACCATCATCCACCCATTTCCACCCACTTCCTACCATCCACTATCATTCTCCACCTCCATCCAATCACCAAGCTGTTGTTCAGGGCAGATCTAGAGAGAAAGGAGGCCAAGGAGTCCAGAAGATCAAGGAGGACAACCCAAAGTACGAGATCCGGCCTATACGGAGGCCAAGGAGTGAAAGCCACTTCTCCTCTACGGGCTAAATCTCTTCTTCTTCTCCTTTCTTCTACTATTCTCCCACGTTTTTGTACAAATGATGTTCTTCCATCTTTTTTTGGTGCCAACTATGCTTTTCCATGGATAGTTGAGATCCCTCTTGGCTTGTAGCCCATTTTGGGCATGTTTATGTACTTTTACTTTAAGCAAGTAATTTTATTCCAGATCTAGTATGTTTCTTGTTCTATCTTCTCTTTCTAGTTATGATTGCTAGTTTGGTTGATCTCTTTCTTGCTTAAACTTCTATTTCTATCTATATCAAGAGATTTATTGTAGAAATAGATGAGAGAAGGTAGTTTGAATCAGAATTTGAAAAGAGGAAGGTTCAAGGTGATCTGTGCAGAACCATAGACTAGGGCACGGCTGGACCCAACCCGGAATGGTCAGGCCCACTACCTAGTTCTTCCCAGATCACACATGTTCCTAGAACCTCAGAACATTCTAGACCTGAGAGGGTATCTAGAATATTCTAGGGTGTTGATTTCTTATCCTCGAGAGAGGTTTCATGTCATTGATGGGTTTTAGTCACACTGTGAGAAAGCGAGTGGGATGACCCCACAGGAACAGATACCACAGTATGTACTATGTTTGGATGTAGGGTGCTTGCTGAGGTGTTCGAGGGTTGTCTGTGCCCAAGAACGGGTGCATATACTGCCCAACTTGTGGTTACATATCCAAGAACTCCTTCTCTCTGATTAGTAGAATCCTACAAACTCTGTTTTGTTTTCTTTTCTTTGTTTTGTTTTATTTCGTGGTAATCTGCTAGACTAGTTCTAGCTCCATACTTTATCGACTATTAGATTGTCTTATCTGACTTAAGAGAGGGATCTTAAGCATCATAAAGGTCCCCACATCCCTGTGTTCGACCCCGTATATCTACTTCGGTCCCGTAATAAAGTTGAGGGGGTCCTTGAAGGTTTTGGGTTATAAATTTAAAGTTCGATCCTTTTGAGTTCGCCTCCTATCGGACGCGCGATTTAGGCCGCATCAAATATGTACCATCATAGTCTACTCTTTTTCTATATTTTCTAATTATAGTGCCAACCCCCTGCACTTAGGATTTTAAGGGTCAAATAGGACCTGTGGAATATAAGCAGGTGCCATAAGCTTTAGAGGAGGAACAATAGGGGGATTCTTAAGTAATAATGCATGCATGTATTCTCAATGGATTTGCTAGATATATATACATAGATAGAAAAGAACCACAAATACACATGCAATGTAAATTTATCATACCTTCTCAATGAGAACTTTGGCTTTTGGCCATACAACCACACTACCTTCTGCTTTCCTTTTGTGATGTGCTTGGGGTGGCTAAGTGGCAGTGGTGTGTTTTTACATTCTTGATATACAAGTTGGATACTCATGTAAGACACATCGTTGGGCATTTGAAAACCATGAAACTTGTCAATTGGAAGGTGTGGATAAACCTTAATCGATGCCACAACATAGAAGGTAGGTTCTAGTAATGCAAGATGACACTTTTTCAATGCCTACAATTTCATATATAGTGTTACATATACTTAAATACAACATATTATAAATTCACTTGGAAGACTGTTGTAAAAAAAACTTACATTGGGCATGTCAGGTGGTGGGGCCATTGGATTACTCCCAACAACCTCTATCTAAGGAGGGTCCACATCATTAGAAGATCAGTGTAGCTAAGTTACAAGTTGAGGAGGTTGAGACTGAGAAGCCTAAAACTATCTCATTACTTCTTCTATTCTCTTTGCAATCATGTCCTCTACCTCATATTGTGACAATCTTCCTTTCTTGACATATCTATGCTTTTGCTCTAATATGCCAAAAAATAATCTTATCCCAACACCATCACCAACACTCCTAACACATCCATGATGCTTTAGAATATCCACAACAATCATCAATTCATCCCTTTGGCCCTCAGGGAATGAACATGCCTTATTTATTTTCTCATAGAGCTCTCGCTAATCATCATCAATAGTAACTAGTCAGTAAAACATAACAATCAAGGTAAAAAAATGAACATGTACTTTGAGAGTTGAATTCTACCATTGTTACAGCCACCTCAGTGGTTGCAGGACTGGGTATTTCTCCACAGTGGCTTGTCATTGCTTTTATCCACTCCTCGTGGTGATGTAGAGGTGTGGGAGTAGTACAAGACTCAGTAGACCTAGGAGTGGGCTATTGACAAGAAGAAGCTTGCTCTCACTATTGGTGACACCAGGCATAACCACTAGGACCCAAGGTGTGGTCATGCACATTCTTTGCATGCCTTTTTTATCATCGTGTAAAGCCTAGTTAATCCAAAACATATGGTAATTACATAATAAATTTAATTCATCAAATTAATCATACAAATGTATATTAACATTGTCTTAATACCTTGAATTATTCGGTTTTTGTTAAAGTAACAAAAACTTCCCACACACTCTTATCAAGATAGGACCATTACTCAGTGGCCAGCTTCTTCCTCTTGTCTCTTGTTATGTAATCTCTTGTCATATTTGTCCAAAAATTCCTCAGTATCGTCCCACATCAATGCAACATATTTTTATGATACAGATTGTCAACAAGGTCAAAATGCCCTACAAAAGTTAATATACTTAATGGTATATCTTTTGAAATAGAATTTTACATATCTTTAAAAAATATATTTTCAGATATCTTTAAAATATAATTTCACATATCTTTAAAAAGCATAATAGAACAAACCTTAAAAAATACAATATCTCACAACTACATCCTTCCACATGAGGTCTTTAACGAGAGGATCAACTTTATGCCAAGATTCTATTGGTAGTTTTACTTTTCTAGAACAGTCCCTAGATATTGTTGGAAAGAATTGACCTTCTTTCAAATAAAATTTCTTGTTCCATCAGTCGATGGCTAGCTTTAGGTCCTTTTCCCCTTTGTTCTAATAACTTGTTCATCAAATTGATGCCTCTTTTACGTACATGATCATGCTACTCCTCAGTATACCCAAGAAGATCCTTAGGGTACACATCCTCAGTCTTCTCATACTCTAGGTGTTCATCCTAAAATAGTCAAGAAACACATATAAGTGATAAAAATGTAACTTATGTAACTATCATAAAGAATGTAAAATGCACATCTACATAATAAAATAATATAACTTACACCATATCCATCGTCATTGTACATCTTCACAGTCAGACTCCATCTAGAAAATGTCATATTAAAAATAGTCAAGAAGTACATGTAAGTGATAAAGAATGTAAAAATGCACATATGTAATTGATAGAGAAGTAAAATGGACATCTAGCATATAAAAAATTTAAGTGAAAGATAACTTGAATTTTATGCCTCTAGTATTGGTTAGATCCTTGATCGATTAATATTCCTTATGTGTGATCTCCAAGCATATATTCACCAATGTTAGTTTCAACATTTACACTTGGCAAGCCAACTGATAATAGACTAGAGTCATCATACTTGTCATTGGACTCTTCTTCATCTATAGGATCTACAATGAACTACCTATTCCCGTGAAGAATGACAAACCATTTTTCCAGTTGTAGGATCATCGATATAGAATACTTACTTAGCATGTGATGCCATGTGAATGGTTCATTCTTCTCACCAATCTTTTCAAAAATCACCAATGTGAAACTTAATTCATGCACTACAACTTCTTTATTGTTATCAACCCAATTTGTGCCTAAAGACGGGAACTCTAAAATCTATGTAGTCAAACTCCCATATGTCTTCAATAATATCGTAATAAGATATTTTAGTTGTGTGGAGTCTTATCATTTGTACTAGAAAAATTCAATGAAGATGCTTGAAGGGTGACCCCACTATTTCATACAACACACTTATCATCTTGATATTTTGTGTAGTATGAAATCTATTTATGTCAAACTCTTCATAACATATAACATTCATTTTTGGTTTAAATATGAGCCATTTGATATTTTCAACAAAATTATTTGGTGTTTGAAATAGTTGATGGAAGACTTTATCTTCAAACCATCTAATGAATGTCTACTTATGCTCACTAGGAAGCCACATTAAACAAGCTTGAGGATATTTTTTAAAATTGGTACCTTTAGTGATATAAATATCCACTTCTTTGATGTTGTGTAAAACATAAAAGTGTGTGTGTGTTCACATGGCTCATGCCTAATTACTTTCGCTCATGCTCTTAAAGTCCCTTTTTTGCAATAAGCATCAACTTTCCTTGCATTTTCATGAGTTTCATTATAAATCAAAGATTCATTGGAAAAATCCAAAACCTCCCTAGACATGTAACCCTCAATAATACTCCCTTCAAGATGATAACGGTTTCGAACATCACCTTTGAAAACACTCATGTACTGTTCAAAAGGATACATCATATGCAAGAAAAATAGACTCGGCATTTTCACTTCCCTAGTAAAATGGATGACAAGATGTAGCATGTTATCAAAGAATGAATGAGGTAAATACATATCAAGCTAGCACATGGTAATGGCCAATTCTCTTTATAACTCATCAAGATTATCATGATCAATAATTTTATTGCATAGACATTAGTGATTGCAAACCTTGCATGCTTTGGAAGTATGGATCGAATATCCACAGACAATATTTGATGCATTAGAGTGTGAAATGTTGGTATGGTATGTCCATAGAGAAAATCATGTGATTATTAGCATGGCATATACCATAGAGGATTTGATTAATACTTATAAAGGCAAGCTTCCAATTCATTTTGTTTCATTCAGTTATGAGATAATGAGGAAACATTATGAATGTCTAAAGAATGACAATACTCAATGATGTATGTCTTCAAGTATGTGACTTGGAGGATGAGATAATATGAATGCTAAGTATGTACATTATTATTATGTCCCTATTCGGTTGTTATAGTGGAATGTAGATACACACCAATAATACATAAGACTAGAGGGTGGGTTGATTGATGACTGAATCTCATTAGTCATGATATGGATATATCAAACTGAGCACACATATACATGTTAGGAACAGTGTATCTGACAGACCCACCTTGAGAATTACACATGAATACCATCATTGATGGTCATTGTCATCTCTCATAGTAAAGGTGGTGATTGTGATTCTTAGACCTAAAATCACTGCACTCATCACATGTCATTGGGTATGCTTTGACATCATCAAATGCAGTCTTAAAACATGGGTTGTTATAATAATGATGATTAAGTGACTTTGGAACATGGGGATATATGACGTGTGATAGAGATGGGATTTGTCCCTCCTACTGGAGTCTGATGTCCTGGCCACTTGATAATCGAGACTGAGAAATGCATGTGCATGCACATGTGAATCAATATATGATATTGAGGTCACATTATCTCAAATACACTGCTCTTGGTTCAAGTAACATGGATTGAATGTTGAGAGGATGATGATTATATGCCTCACATTCATCCTGGATATCAGAGACAAAGGAATTATACAATCATTGTAACACCTTACACATATTATAGGTCAAAGTTGTTCTCCAACTTTCCATTCACTTGGGTAGCATTGATGTGCGACTAGGCACCACTCTCTACTTGTGATGTCATAAGTTAGTTATGGACATTCACTGCCAACGTGATATGGGACCTATAGGGTCACACACATAGGAACTCATCTAGAAGAGGAGTTTAATCTTGAATGATGATTGGATTGATTACTAGAGTGTTTAGGTATTCATTTCACGCAACAAATTGATTCATTGTACTGCCAAACGACCATCTTATAGGGTGAGACAATCGTTTAGAGTATTGATGAGTGTCTCAAGTGTTGAGACAGCCGTTTGGGTTGTCAGGATGATCAAAGATTGAATTTGCTAAGTTCTTCCCAAACTAAGGTGTGAACCGACTGGCCTAGTCCGTTGAACTGATTGGCTCGGCTTGGGTCACCAGACGACCGTATGGGTGAGAGAGATGATTGTCTCGCATGTGCAAGATTGCTCAGTTAGGATGGATGAAGGTTCTAGATACTTTCCTATATCATTTTGATTGCACAATACTTGTGGTAAAAGGAATTAATATCTAGTATTAATTGGAAACAAATTGTCAATTTTGTATGTGATTGGGAAACTATGAAATGACCATCTTCTAGTACAAGACAACCATCTCGCTTGACCAGATGACCATCTGGGTCACCACATGACCATATCGTGGTTTGTAGGTTGCAAAAATTCAAGATTTTTCGGTCCCTTCTGCTCTCGCACTGATCCCGAATAGACTGAGAATTGTGGCCCTAACCCCACCTATAAATAGAGGGGTATTGGGGGATTCCCAGGGTACATAACATAGACAATTGAGAATCAGTTGCTCTGACAATTGTTGTCTTCTCTGGTTGTGGTAACCAAGAGAGCCAAAGCAAGTCCTAACTGAGACGGGAGGGATAGTGACGGGGGAGAACAATTGAGGATCATTGTTGTGGGAGAACGAGTTGGTGACTAGTATTCCAATAGGAGGAACACCTCCTTACTATTTATTCTAGTTGAATGACAGGGGTTCTAGTTGGTCCAAATGGACTACTCTAGAGACAGGAGTCCTTTGGCTGCTGCTAGGAGAGCAATTTCAGCCTGCATTCCATGGAGAGACCACATGAGTTGTTGCAGTAGTTGTCTTATTCGTTGTTCATGGTGAAAATTAGGAGTTGTACATCCACCTTCCAAGGCAACTAGAAATCAGTTGCATTGAAGTGAGTTATTATCGTTGAACTTTCTCTAGGACTAGGTTTAACTTGTTAAACCATCCTTCCTATTTCATAGTAGTTGACACAAACTTATTTTTTTGGGAATACAGGTAGATAAAATGTTTGTTCCTGTTGCTATACTTTGTGCTCGTATTTCCCAACAATGGTATCAGAGCCACATTAATTTACTATCTTTTAGGATAATTGATATGATTGGATTTTTTATTTATCATTTATTTATTGCATATGATGTGAATATTTAAATGGTCTCATATGGGTATCCGATCAAAGACCACATAATCCCAAACAAATATATAGATGATATGATATGTTGTAATTTACACACGTCATCCTAAAAGTAGTTTTGAAGGTGTATGTGTAGCGTGGTTATGGCCTAAGTACCGAGCCTCTGTCTCCCTCTTCCAATGTAAAGTTAATTCTTTCCTACCTTTGATCCCCTTGAATGTAGCTCAAGGTTTATATTTATATAATGTAATAAAATAGCAATGGGATAGTTTATTTTCTTACAACAACGAGGAAGATGATTATCATTGGATGAGATGACGAGTTCGTGAGATGAGCTGGCCATCTAGAGGACCATGAAGAATAGAACAATGGAGCAAAACAACCACCCAGCAGACCCAACCAACCGGTTGAGAGGAGTCCAAACATTAGATCGGACTAGAGGTTAGACAACGTTGGTGATGACCGACTGACCGGATAAGAGGTGAGACAACCAGTTCAAGGGTTGAACCAGTCCAGATTGGCAAGCACATATATATACCCACAGCAAGTTCATACGTGAGATGTGATGATTGACCTAGGTCATAGTAATTCCATGTGGCTCTAAGGAATTACTAGTATACATGGCCATAAAAGCATGGTGCATCGTCTATATTGTGGAAGTGTGATGTCAAATATGTATGCCTGAACAGAGCATGGTGCATATCTATTGTGTGGGCTATTGGGTCAGGCTTAGTTGGTGACTTAGAGAGACTAATCGTAGAGGCATGCGGATGATCATGGAAAGTAGTTGTGCATATCATCTATACAAGAGTTGCATACATATATAATTGGCAAAAGTTGCCTATCTAGATAGTCAATTTGTGGGTGATCAATAAAAGTTGACTCATGATTTGATGAAACATGGATTTTACCTCATTAGAAAATTGTTCATTGTATTTTTTTAATTGATACCTGAGGGTTATCAATTTGAACAAAATAATGAGAATGATAATGAATTAAAGACCTATTTATTATTTCCCAAATTGAATCAAATCAAATCAAAATTGAGTTTTAACAAATTGTAAATTCATTTGTAGAACTAAATGGCAACGAACAACAATCATTTTTCTCTACAATCGGTCCTTGAGAAGGACAAACTAACTGGGAACAACTCCATGACTAGTTCATGACATTGAGAATCGTTCTCATGTAGGAGTGCAAGCTCTATGTCCTGGAGACGTTGGAACTAGAGGAACCACCTCAAAATGCACCAAGGGCTGATAGGGATGCTTACAAGAAGCATACCAAAGATGTCATGGATGTCAAGTGTCAAATGCTATTCTATATGAACTATGAGTTACAAAGGTAACATGATAACATGGATGTGATTGAGATGGTCGCACATCTCAAGAACATCTTCCAAGATCAAGCAAGATAAGAGAGATATGATGTCTCCAAGGTATTGTTCAAATGTAACATGGTAGAAGGGGACCTAGTAGGTCCTCATGTAGTCAAGCTCATTGGGTATGTGGAGAACCTAGCTAGATTGGGGTTCCCCTTGGGTCAAGAGTTGGTCACTGATGTGATTCTGCAGTCTTTGCTAGAGTCATATAGTCAGTTTGTCTTGAATTACAACATGGATGACTTTAATAAAATGTTAACAGAGTTGTTGGGCATGTTAAGAATAGTTGAGGGGTAGATCAAGACAGACAAGCCCAAGTTTGTGATGGTGACCAACAAGACAAAGGGAAGTGTAAAGGCAAAGGAAAATTCAAATCTTAGAAGATTCTAAATCTAGCCAGAAGCCCAAGTCTTCATATCTCAAGGCAAAAGGAGGAGTGAAGAAAATAAGAGGTGATTGTCACCATTGTCACCAGCATGGACACTGGAAAAGAAATTGCCCACTCTGGTTTTGACGACCCGATTACAAATCAAGTCATCACCATTAAAAACATGGAATTATCATAAACAACAGAAATAACAAAAAAATCACTAAAAATTAAAACCACTTTGCACATAGGTCCATCTTCCAGAAAACTTTCACCCAAAGAACCAAGGCCTCATATACACATGGTTCACATTATACATTCAGTATTCTGTATCTTCTCAAAGATAACAAGTACTTGTTGCTTTACTTTAATATACACAACAACAACAAAAAGACCTCAAGATAAGCAAACCAAAATCTCAAGTCGTTCGTAAAAACCACTAAGACTATCTCCCAAGGACTTGAGAGTACAGAGACGACATATAGACTTCTATCTACAAAACCCTGATAGACATCATACTCGACCTGAAATACTATTGTTGTCCTTGCTGAAACAATCCTTCTTCTGCAGTCCGGTTCCTAGTTCCTCATTCGCGTCCACCTAAAAATTTTGGATCCCATGGGGTGAAACTATTGTCCCAACGAGAGATATAACTCTCCGTCAACAATATTATTATCACAAAATATAATATAAAACTGAACTATAGGTATTCCATTGATTAACGTATATATCTTTAAGCACAAGGCATATATATTTATAACAAATCTATAAATCATCTTTTGCTTGAAAAGGAATATGAAGAACATGTATGACATCTATCTACTCAGATGTATAAAAGTAATAAAGCATCAACCAATGTTTCTATATTTGATCCTTAAACAAATATACTACACGGCTGATTACATGTTCACATTCACAATTATGCCCAGAGGAGATGAGATATACCGCTCATACTCCAACCGACCACTAGTAAATCAAAATTGGTACCATACAAGGTCAATGGCAGAGCTGGCTGTCAAGACCTCTCCTTTCTTAGTTAGTTGAGAACACTTAGGTAACGCTTAGGTTTAGCATGACATCTTGTGTCTGCTATAAGTATCTATGACGGGGTATTGTGGCATCTTTGCTATAGAGTTATTGCCGTAGCATGTACTCTCTTTGGGATAAGACAACTTACTTTTCCCGAATTATCAGGATGACCATTGAGCGATCCTATTTTGATTTTATCAGGAAGTACATTGAGCAGCCTGATGTATTTGGGGAGTCCATTGAGCACCCTTATTTAGTTTGGGAGTCCACTGAGCACCCTTATATTATCACATATTCAAAAATATGTATTCCGAGTAAAAACTTGTTTCACCATTCAGCTAGTAGACCTTGATTGTCATATCATGTTATCAACAATTTCATATCATGTATGGGTTAAATCATTATTCTCATATTGGGTATGAGAGTGTATTGGGTCCTCATATAGTGTACTAGAGTGCATCATATCGAGTATACCATTATGATTATACCATATATCATATAACAATATTATTTTTGTTCTTCACTTTGGTTGGTCACATTCATTCTTAAACTTCCATATAGGTCTCTCATCATATCGGGTAGCCTCTTGGATTTCCATATCGGGCTCCATCTTGGGTTATCATATCGTGCATCCTCATTGGATGTCATCCTATATTAAGTGGTATCATGATTGCCATATTGTGTTTCTATGTTATCCATCATATCGGTTTACCTACCTTAGATATCATGTCAGATTATATAAATATTGGGCACCATATTTGTCATGTGTATTGGGCATCATATCGGTCATGTATATTGGGCATCATATCGGTTTGCCTCATGGATTCACCATATCGAGTACCCATATAAAGTGGTATCTGATTACCATATCGTGTGGCCATTAATGATAAAAACCTTGAACTCAAAACAAGACAAGATGGATACCAAGTTGTTCTTTAACTCGACACAAGGTAAAGAGAGAGTATCAAGTTTCAAAGGATAAAAGCATATCGGGTTCCTAGGGTTTTACTCATATCGGGCAAAGGTAATGCTTGACCCTAGTGTCATATTCAAGGTAATACATAGGGGTCTTTCATATCATTCATAGGGCTTGTCTTACAAGGTATGACCTTCTTTCATATCGGGTAGACCCCACATCAGGTTCCATATTGGTTTGCAAGATCTTCAACCTATATCGGGTTGCAAGAGTCCTCAACCCAAATCGGGTTGTCCATGATGATGTCATCATCACCATCCTAAAGATCATTAATTAATTCAAACCTATGTATAACAATCCTAATTACATATTGGAACTCATGTTTATATCAATTGATCAAAGGAAATCCAGATTTTTGTACTTAATCAACAAATTGAACAACATTGAAGAAGGATAATCATATTGAAGGGTTTAAGTTATATAACCCGCCTCTCAAAGAGCTTCCAAGATTTAAGCTTCAACTCCACACGTTTCCAAGGTTGAAGATGAGCCTTCTCCAAGCTCTTGCACGATATCTCCAATCACCTTGGGCGAAATCACATCACTTGGTTGCTTCAACCTACTTTTGTCGATATCTCTCCTTCTTGGCCGATACCAAGCCTCACCTTTCCACTCTCTTCACTATGGGTGACACAAGGAAAGGTGTTGCATCATACAAGAGGAAAGTCACTTGCTAGATCCGAAAATCTTGCCAACAAATGAAGGTCAAGGTATTTATACTTGAGGTTTATAGAAAAGAGTCCCATTGGTGTCATTAACTTAAGGTAGTTCATGCCACCTAGCCATGCAAGGTCGACACATACTCTTGCATGCATGCCACTACTATATTACCATGCAAAAATAAAAGTCCATGGATAATGTAGGGAATAAGGGGTGGCTCTTTGTCTTCTAGAGCAAGTCTCCTTCCACTAACTTATTATTATATTCAACTCCATCATTTCCAAGACAAAAGCAAATTGATGCTTTATCATTTCCTTGAAGTGGCTTGCCCTTCATGGCCAAACCAAAGCTTCCACAAACTGATAGGATGCTCTCCCTATGGCTCTATGGCCGATAGGGACTTCCTTCTAAGTCCACAACTCGACGTGGCTCATGTACATAGCTTCAACTTATGTATTTTCTTGGTTTCTTCATTTATTAAGAGTACTAACACTTCAAGATGTTTCAAACATATTGTCTCCTCCTTTCTCTTTCCTCTATATAATACTAGGTAAGAGTAAAAACAATCTAGAGGTGGTAATTTGCACATCAACCCTACATTTTTCATATATCACAATTGATTCATCAAGCACTTAACATTGTTTACACAAGTTCCTACTTAGACTTAGGCTTTGCACAAGCCACCACTTAGTATCATATTCTCCTTCATGACATTCAAAACACTTAGAATACATTCGTCATGTAACATTTGCAACATAACCCCTCATTTGGGTAAATTGCACTTTTCACTTAGATTATCATATAATGCCAAATAGTTTGCATATAATCTAAAATTTTGAAAATAATACATCACAAAGGACTTAATTACTTTTCAAAAGATAAAAACAAGTTGTAAGAAACTTACATAAGCAAAACATCTAGTGTTAGGTCATAACCCAAGTCAGGGGCGTTACAATTATTAACCCCTAAAAGAAGGATTTCGTCCTCGAAATCTCAAGAGAAAAGAGAAGGGTCTTTCTTCCTCATCTCTTCCTCTAACTCCCATGTGGCTTCTTCAACACCACGGTGATGCTAGAGAACTTTCATAATAACTAAATCTTTCTTCTTCAACTTCTTGACTCTTCTGTCAAGAATCATCATAGGGCCTTCCACATAGGATATATTTTCATTCAATTCAACCTCTACAGGTTGCAACGCCATCTATGTGTCGGGATGACATTTCCTCAACATAGACACATGAAACATTGGATGTAGTCTATGTAGCTCAGGTGGAAACTCCAACCTATAAGCTACTTTCCCGATCTGTGCTATCACTGGGTAAGGTCCCATAAATCTAGGGGCTAACTTACCTTTCTTCCCAAATCTGAGAACACCTTTCCAAGGAGAGACCTTGAGATACACTCTGTCTCCAACTTGGAATTCTAAAGGTCTATGACGTTTATCAGCATAAGACTTCTGTCTATCATGTGTAGCCTTCAATTGTCGTTGTATAACTTTAATATTTTCAGTTGTTTGTTGTACTATCTCAGGACCCAAAAGTTAGTATTTTCCAGTTTCAAACCAGCATAACTGTGATAACCCATATTTTAGGGATCTGATAACCAATATAGTATTTTAAGACCATGTGTGTCATTTAGATGATTGATCCCAAATTGAGAAATAGTTATTTTATTACTAGCTCTTTCACCCCAATATAACTAGATATGTAATTGATGATTACCAGACCAAGTTGAGTTCAATTATGATGAATAACTTTTGTTAGTGAGCCTGGGTACTTATGAGGCTAAAAGTTCTAATTAGTAGTCACAACAAACTCAAGTAGCCAATTAATGAGCCTTGAGGTATGTTAGTATCATAACACATGTTTATGGACATGTAGGATCAAGATTTGATGATTATTCGAATTGAATTCAAGGTCTGAACACCAAATTATAAGGTTCTTTGAAGAATTTATTTGCATGTCCAAATAATGGAGTTGTGTCTCAAACATTTATAGGAGTTGCTTTAGGTTATTATCACCCTACGTCTAAAGTATTAGAATTTTTGGAGATTTCTGGAAATAGATGTACCTATTTGAATATGAGGACATTATGGACATAAATGTGATCAAACTATATTGTTTTGGTTATTTAGTACTTAGGTGTGACAAATTAGATGTCACGCAGCCTTCTGGACTTTGGGGGCGCACTGACTCAGCTGGCTGGAACTATAGCTCATATGTGTGGCTCATTCTGGGCTATTAACCCAAAATCCAACGGTGGAGACTGGGTCTCCTACCTCTGGATCTCACGGGGGTAGATGACCATAGCCACATGCCTGCCTTCTCTCTACGATTCCAGGGCTGATCAACCACTAATGCATGACCCCAACTCTCCGGGAGGGTAGGATCTAGCCAACGACCCCTAAGAGAGATAGACCCACACCTCCCGCACTGGTTCTCCATATTTTCTAACAGCACTAAACCAGTGAGATAGGGTGGGGTAGAGGGCCGAACGAGAGAAGATATCTTGGGGCAAACAAACCTTAGATCTCGTGGAAGCCCAGGAAACATTCCTTTCTTTGTGAGAAACCCCAGATGAGAGACTCCACCCCACCCTGGTCTGAGTACACGGAGGCACCACAAGGGGATGTTTTTCATCTTCCTCAATGTGTCCTTGATGTGCTCCCAAGTTCCTACAGACCAGACGCAACTCGTTGTCGCTTCAGGTGAAGGTGAAAGGGGTTCTATTGTAGATGCCTAAGCTTTCTCGATGAGCTCTATCGTTACCTACACCTGCTAGACCGAACCAGGGCCACTATGCTGCTTCTGTGTAGCCATCGGAGATGGCTTGGAGGCGTCAAGATGGGAGGAAGGTGCTAGGATGATGGCGCACAATAGGACCGACGATAGCAGCCTGTGCAAGGAAGAGAGGCGGCAATCAGGCCTGAGAACGCTCAAGGCGAGGGAGAAGGAGGACCTGGAGAAGAAGGGCTCTGCTATTTTTTTCCCTCGCTGGAGATCCACCGGCGGTGGAAGCTTTGATCGTACAGAGGGGACGTAGGCATTAGGCTTCGGTGGTGGTGGCTCATCTACAGACTCCCGCAGACGCTGATGCTTCAAGCGGAAACACAGGAGGGAGGCGAGCAGTTCATTGGTCAACAGGGGGACCGGCTCACATAGATGAACCAGGTCTAGATCAGAGAATCAGTCGAATCTCCACTAAGCTAGGGTGGGTCCTCACCACAGACCAGCAAAGAGTCCCACAGGACACGTGACAGCCTTGGATTGGCATATTAAGGTAAATACTTTTCTATGATTCCAGAAAATGATATCAGTTTAGAAAATGCTTTATAAATAGCTCCCATGGCCAATAAATATGCATAAAATACCCACAGACTAAGAAAAACATTACCTTTATTACTGAACCCTTAGATCAGACCTTTGATGAACAAATAATGATGATATTTAATATAGATGATAATGCTTCTTTTTGAGATCATATTATTGGTATAATTTGCATATCATGAAGATTAAATCTGAGAAAAATAAGTTTGAACCCTAATATCATCTAGAAACTAAATGTGGACTCTTTTGTTGATATTATTGAGAAATTTTAGGCCTTTTCTCATTATTTCCTAATTACATGTTTAATCCCCATAATAATTATAGAAAATAGGCAAAGTATCAGACAATTGTGAAATTCATACCATACCTTAATAATGACGTCTGGATCAGAATAAAAATATCAAACACAAGTTTAGATCAGTTTGAACCAAGGTTTGGAGTAAGCCCTAATTTGGACCTAAAATACCAAGAATGTGGTGTACCTTTATTAATGATGAATATTTGTTATTAATCAGGTGATGACCAGATTATCTAGATGATCATGCATTTATGAGGAATATCTGAACTCACGTATGTGGATATAATTATATGAATAGATTTGTTGGATGTTAAATATATATACTTGCTTGCTTGTATTTTAAATACACTGTTGGATGTAGATGTATGTATATTGACAATTTTCCACCTTGAACATAAAAGAACATAAATGAGGATAAATGAAATGTAGGAACTAGTGGTGCTCATTAAACTCCCTATTAGAGAGGGAAATCTTTAATGTTGACTTGCACCTCCCTAGAGTACATGATATACAGGGAGATCCCTAGAGTACAAGGTACACGGGGAAGGGCCCACCATTTATGTATGTGCTAAGTCCACCATAGTAATGCATATTCATTCTAAATGTGGCTAATAACTTGGGATTACCTGATTTTCTGCCTTTAAGTAACGTTTTCTTCTCTTTCTTCAATTTCGAGTATATTATATGCTAGCATAGTATAGCTTTTAATTCCATGTACCAACTTTTGTTGATGATTTTGTTTCTTGTATTTTCTAGGTCCAGAGCTAGAATGGGATAAAAGAATAGGATGTGAGCAAGTTGTATGGGTTGTACCTATTGTGTAGATCTTGATTAGCATACATGTTCATAGACTTGTAAATCTTTTTTTGTATATGTAAATGTAATCCAATCTGTAATAATTCATGTTGTAAATATACATGTTTTTGTTGAGAAATGTTATGGTTGTATGTTCATGTATGCGCATATTGCTTTCGCAACGCACTCTGATACAATTGCTTAATGTTTTCAGATTTTGTCTTCTCATCTCCATGGGGTTTTGAGAAGGTGAAAATCCGGGGACATTATAATAATGGAGATCTACAACGTCTACCGTATAACGCTTCGTATGGTGCCATATCAATATTGGCATGCTAACTATTATTATAAGCAAACTCAATCAAGCTCAAGTGTAGATCCCAACTTCCCAGAAACTGAAGAACACATGTTATAAGAAAGTCCTCCAAGATCTGTATAATTCTTTCAGACCGTCCATCTGTCTAAGGATGAAAAGATGTACTAAACTTCAACTGAGTACCCCAAGGCTTTATGTAAGTGTTCCCAAAAACTAGTTGTAAACTAGGGACCTCTATCAGATATGATCGTATCTGGAACTCCGTGTAACCGCACTATCTCATCTATATAGATCTGTGCAAGCTTCTCAGCATTGTAGGTTGTCTTAACAGGAAGAAAATGTGTTGTCTTAGTCAACATATCAACTATCACCCAGATGGAATCATGACTTTTGGTTGTCCTAGGAAAACCAACCACAAAGTCCATTGTCACGTGATCCCGTTTCCTCTGAGGTATAGGTAGGGGTTGTAACATTCCTACAGGCTTCTAGTGTTCTACTTTAATTTGTTGACACACTGGACACTACATAACGAACTCAGCTACATGTTTCTTTAAACTGGGCCACCAATACATATCTTTTAAGTTATGATACATTTTAGTGCTCCCTGGATGCATTACATACATGGATGAGTGAGCTTCCTCCATAACTAACTTCCTCAAGTTATTATTATCAAGAACTATCATCCTACCATGGCAACAAACTAAGTCATCCTCTGACTCATGGAAACCATCTCATTTCTCACTGCCCAACTCTGACCTAATCTGCTGAATCGCAGTATCATCTTGTTGTACCTCTTTGATTTGTTCCTTCAGAGTGGGTGATAACACTCATTTTAGGGCTATTTGTAGCTTATATTTTCCTATCAAAACTTCCCTCTGAACTACTTTTCCTCTAATTTTTGTAATGATTTTGCACAAAAGTAAACTGTGCTCTAACCCTAACTCTTTTTCCATCTTTTATACAGATTTCTCCCTATTTTATACCTAAAATACCGCTAAAGGCCCGTCCTGGCCCATGAACAGCGCCCACCCGCATTGACCCTTCTACTAGCCACCCGACACGTCACTTACCTATCATGGCTTCAGCCCGATATAGCAGCAACGTGACACGAACATGTCACGTAAGGTGGCTCTAACGGGCAATCCGCCACTTACCTGACAGAGGACTCTGCCTGCCACGACTGATCAGCTCGTTAAGGCATGTCGCGCGATACTAGCCCCTCATCGGTAGCGTTTGCCCGCCATGGCCACCCGATACGATTGCAACCTGACACGCGGCGACCTACTGTGCTGAGCGACACATAGGTGTCGACCATCCATGAAGCCACGAAAAGGGAGCTGATTTAGGACGCGTGGCCCCACGAGAATTGCAACTTCTCCCAGCCACTGCCTATAAATAGCAGCTATAGGACTCTGATCGGACAGGTCAGAATCTCATGAAAGCTAACCTTGGAAAGCATCTGAATCTAGTGTTCCGACTCCCAAGGTGAGCCGGGCGATACTAGGTGAGCACTCCCCCAACCCGAGAGGGGCGGGAGTGGTTCATTTAGAACCCATCCCGATAGCCGCAGCAGCCCGATATGACAAAGAAGGTCACCCGACGTACTAGGTTCCTAGAAGGGCTCCTGCCCGAGACGGCTCATCCCCCTACACCTGATACAAGGAACCCAAGAACCTAAGTCACCTCTAACCCGGCAAGATACTGAACCTAATACGGTCCACCCATCACGATGTGTCACCCGAGAGGGCTAGCTGCCCGAAACGGTCGTATCGGGTAGGGAGCCTTGACCGATATGTCTACCCGTCATAGTGTGCCACCTAAGAGGGGACTAGCCACCCGACACAGGCATCTCAGGCAGAGCTCCCAACTGGTATCATGTTAGAGATTTCTTAGGGGTCTGCTGTTGTATATCGACCCCCTATATCAAGGGGGTGATATCTATCTTCCTTTTTTATAGCAATTTACTTTCATTCATCACGCATTGTAACTGAACCCTTTTTCATATCTATGATTATGGAATTAGTGGAGTTTAATATCTATTGTTATGTGTATGGTTTCTATTTGTTGGATGATTTCTTTGTAGCATCTAAACTCTAGCTTGTATGCTTGGATCATGTTTTGACTAGCTATCGAATTATGTTTCCCGTTTCAACTCCTTCGAGAGAGGGACATTATAACTCTAGAGTTCAGTTTGATCTGGGAGTATGAGAGTGCCCAGGATCGGGGTCACCCCAGCTTTCTTCCCACTCCAACTCATGTTCATTACTCTTGAGAGAGGGTGTTGGCACATAGTTGGAGGCACCCTCTTTGAGAGAGGAGGGTGCAGGAGGTTTTCCGCTACTGCCTGTTATGCCTAAGTCTCCTTCCTTCGTGCTTTATCTTTATGATAGTTTTATCTCCCCATATTATATTTCGCAAAACCTTTATAAAAACCTCTTAACCCAAAAACTTAATTCTTTCTTGTAGCTCCATTTGGAGATAGTCTTTTAGTTTATTTCCTTCGGTTCCTTTAATCTTGTTTTCAACTGTCGTCTCCCTTGGGGACACGTTCTATTCTCTCTCTTATCGGAGTACAAAGTGTTGATTCCACATTCTTAGCACGACCACCCTTGTCCCTGTGTTCGACCCCGATCACTACATCAGACCCCGTTATCATTGCGGGGGCCTGAAAATCAGGTTATCTATTTAAAAGTCTGACTACTTTAATCTGCTCCTTTTGGATGCGAGATTTAGGTCGGTCAACTTTTTGGCACTGTTGTCGGGGACAAGGCAAAATGGTATTGTTAATGAACATGAGTCCACTCACTATACTCCTGTGCCTCAAGATTATCAATAAGCTTGACATAACTCTTACTTGAAGCCCTCTAATCTAAATCTAAGAAAAATAGTTTGATTCCTCAACTATGATTTTCTAACTTGATTCTATGTTCTCTTTAGGTACCTAGGAAGAAGGTTTCGCTCGATTCAACTCTAGTCATCATGCCGCCTCATGTGGAACCACCACTTTCCGCAGACAAGTGAAATGCTAGAGTTGGACCACACCCACCTCCACATGGGGACGACGACCGTTACAATAACGATCATTTACATGAAGAGATAAAACAACCTGAACCAGAGCGACCTGAGAATGATCACCACCATGAACAGTGTCGTCACCACCGCAGGCATAGAAGGAACCACCATGATCAAGAGCAGAATCATAGGAATAGCAACAATGAAGATTCTGAGGAGGAAGAAAAAACCCTCTGAGAGTTGGATGCCACGAAAGCCAACAATTCAAGATGCCCAGTGATTATTCCAAGGTTCGATGTTGTGAATTTTGAGCTAAAACCCGTTGTGATTTCCATGATTTAGAATAATAGCTTTCGAGGGAGTTCCAAGAATGACAATCCCTATCATCACCTCGATGCTTTCAGAAATATATGTGACACCATCAAAATGAGGGGGGTTCCACAAGAAGTGATCTATTACAAGGGTTTCATCTTTTCCTTGGAGGACAAGGCACTGTCATGGTACCTTGGACTTCCTCATCAATCTTTGAATGGATGGAATGCTTTAGCAGATGTTTTTGTAAACAAGTTCTACCCTACCGAGAAGACTGTTAGGAACAGGCAAAAGATCACATCCTTCACGCAGAAGCCAGGAGAGAACATGCATGAAGCCTGGGAGAGATACTAGGAATACCAGAGGGACTGCCCCTACCACAACTACAAGAAGGGTTTTCTGATAACAACATTCTATAATGGTCTAACTCCTGAAGAGAGATTTTCACTAAATGCAGCAGTAGGAAGTGACTTTCTTGGGAAGAAACCCAGCAGATCTAAAAAGATCATTGAGAACATGGCTGAATTACAAGCCAGGTCTGAGTATGATAGAACTGACAGAGGATACGTGAAGAAAGCCGCTAATGAAGGACCATCAATCGAGTCAAAATCTCTAGAGGCGATAACATCTCAGATTCAAAAGATAGCTACGGACGTCCGACAGTTGAAGGAGTCCAGAGGAAAAGGAAAGAAATAGATTGAGAAGGTTATGAAGTGTGTAACCTGTGGCGAAGCAGGCCACCGGAGTAGATAGCTATGTATACACTCGACCTGAAGAGTCTAGAAAAAGTGATTCGGAAGAGGAGGAAGCTATGAATGTATCTTACGTCACGTTCAGGAGGTTGGACCACCCTGGCTTCAGTTATGGCAACAAGGATGCCGCAGAAAATTCGCATTAGTTGAACAACCCACCCAAGCAGTAGCCTGTCTTCGAGAAAAGAAGCGGACAAGGACAGTACGTCAAGATGAGCTCTTTTCAGTCGAATAAAACCAATTACCAAGGAAAGGGAAAGTTTCAACCTTGTCAAGTCGCTAACACGAGTCAAGGGCAGGTGCAAGCTCAAGGGCCGAGCCATACAAATAGCAACAACCAGCCGGACTTAGTGGGTCAGCTTTTTGACTTTGTTAAAAGGCAGGACACCATTAATAATCAGCTTGCGCAAAGTGCATTATCCAACTCATGAGTTTTGAATTCTATGCAAGTCCAGATGGGGGATATGCAAACTCATCAGTGTCAGATAGACCAACAGCTAGCTCAGTTAGCCGATCTTATGAAGAACCCATTGGGGAAGATCCCTTCTAGTACAGAGTCTGCCAAGATGGCAACCCTCAGATCGGGACATAGGATAGATTTCCCTAAAGAGATGAGGGCAGAAGAACTTGAGCAAGAGAAGATTGCAGAAAATCCAGGCAGGGGAGAGAGCCAGCACCCTCTAGTTAGGGAGCAAGAACCTAGTGAGGAATTTTTTGCTAAGAGATACTCGCCAAGGTTACTATTTCCGTACAAGATGGTGAAGGCTCACCTCAAGAAAAGGTATGAAAAGTTTATGGATTCAGTGAAAAAGATTAACCTGGAGGTACCTTTTCTCGATGCTTTGGAAGAAATGTCGACCTATGCCAAGTTTTTCAAGTATCTAATCACAAAGAAAAGATGAGGTGGAAGGATCAAAATAGTGCATCTAGCTACTATGTCATCTGCCTTTGTGAAAGTAGATTTACCGACTAAGAGAAAGGACCCTGGGGCCTTTACTATACCCTTTGTGGTAGGAGACAACGTTGAAAGAAAAGGTCTTGCCGATTTGCGGGCTAGTATCAGCCTCATGCCTCTAAGTCTCACACATCGCTTAGGACTGACTGATATGGTCAGGACTAATATGAGGATAGAGTTGGTAGACCATAACTTTAAAAGTCCGGTAGGGATAGTCAAAGATGTCCCGATAAGAGTAGGAAATTTCTTCATTCCTTGTGATATTGTTATCATCGATATCGTTGAGGACCCTAAGTACCCCCATCATCTTCGGTCGTCCTTTCTTGGCAACCGGAAGGGCACTTATTGATGTCATTGAGGGCGTGATTACCCTAAGGATCAGATATGATAATATTGATTTCAAGGTAAAGGATTCTATGAAAGGACCGTCACTACTAGAATCAGCTTACTTCATAGATAGCTATAATCAATATTGTGAATAAATAGTAGAAGACGCAGCAGTGGTAGATCCTCTTATGAGAGCTTTAAATGAAGAAAGCTCAGAGGTTAACAACCCTGAGATAGTTGAGATACTCGACTACCTGAACCAAAATGAAGGGGATCTGAGCAATGAAGAAGAAGTGGTTGAGACAGTGATGTATGCTTCTCTATAATCGACCGAGGAAGAAGAGAAAGTACTAAAACCTTTACCAGAGTTGAAGCAGCTACCAGAAGGTTTGAAGTATGAGTTCTTAGATAAAGAAGAAAGACATCCTATCATTTTCAATGCCAATCTGACCAAGGAACAACTGGAAAGACTCCTTAAAGAGATGAGGCTCCATAGACAAGCTATTGGGTATTCAGTGGATGACATTAAGGGGCTAATCCCTGCCCTGTGTATGCATTGAATAAATATTGAAGAATCTGTGAAACCCCTCGTTCAACCCCCAAGGAAGTTGAACCAGATGTTGAAGGAAGTTGTAAAGAAGGAGGTCATCAAACTCAGAGATGCGGGCATTATATACCCAATCAGTGACAGCAACTGGGTGAGCCTGATTCATGTGGTGCCTAAGAAAGGGGGTATGACCGTCATAAAAAGTGATAAAGGTGATAAGGTAACCATCCAGACTGTTACTGGATGGAGTATGTGCATTGATTATAGGAAGCTAAATCAAGCCACTAAGAAAGACCACTACCCTCTCCCTTTTATCGATCAAGTGCTCGAGAGGCTAGCTCATCATGAGTACTTTTGTTTCTTGGATGGATATTTCGGGTTTTACCAAGTTCCTATCTTTCCAGATGATTAAGACAAGACCACCTTCATCTGTTTGTACGGTATGTATGCTTTTCAGTGGATGCCATTCGGGCTATGCAATGCTCCTGCAACGTTTCAGCGTTGCATGATCGCAATGTTCTCAGATTTCCTGGAAGACATTATAGAGGTCTTTATGGATGATTTCTCTATTTATGGAAAGGATTTTAATGCTTGTTTTAAGAACTTGTCTTTAGTTCTGCAACGCTGCGAGGAGAAGAACTTAGTGCTTAACTGGGAAAAGTACCATTTTATGGTACAAGAAGGCATAGTCCTTGGTCATAAAGTTTCCAAGAGAGGAATTGAAGTTGATGTAAGCAAGGTCGAGTTTATTTCTAGACTACCTCTGCCAAAGTCCGTGACAGGAGTGCAAAGTTTCCTCGGTCATGCAGGCTATTATAGGAGTTTTATCAAGGATTTCTCAAAGATATCCAAACCTCTTTCGAACCTACTAATAAAGGACGTAGAATTCATCTTTACTGATGATTGTTTGAAGGCTTTTCAGTCTCTGACGGAGGCCTTAGTGAATCCCCCGATTCTTTGAGCTCTAGACTGGGAGCTTCCTTTTGAGTTGATGTGTGATGTTAGTGACTATGTTGTGGGGGCTGTCCTAGGACAGACTAAGGATAAGAAACATCATGTAGTTTGCTATGCCAGCCGAACCCTAGATGAGGCGCAGGTAAACTACACAACCACAGAGAAGGAAATGTTAGCGATCATCTTCGTGTTTGACAAGTTCAGATCCTGTCTCGTTGGAGCAAAAGTAAAAGTCTATATTGATCATGGAGTTATTCGCTACTTGATACAAAAGAAGGATACAAAGCCCAGATTGCTGAGATGGGCCCTGCTACTTCAAGAGTTTAATCATGATATAATTGATAAGAAAGGCAAGGAAAACGTAGTCGCATATCATCTTTCAAGAATAACCTCCGAGGAAGAAAGCAAGTTTCCTATTAACGACAACTATGTTGATGAAGCTTTGTTGATGGCTCAGTCCGACGAGCCAACCTTTCCTTGGTTTGTGGACATTTGCAATTACCTAGCTTGTGGATAGCTACCGCCTGGCATCACCTACAACCAGAGAAAGAAGCTCTTATCTGATGTCAAGAACTACTATTGGGATGACCCCTTGCTTTTCAAAAGGTTTTCTGACAGCCTGTACAGAAGATGTATACCAGAAGAGGAGGTCCCAAGTATTTTAAAAGAATGCCATTCTTCACCCTATGGGGGGGCACCATGGCAGAGATAGAACAGCCACTAAAGTGCTTCAATCTGGGTTTTTTCTGGCCTACGCTATTCAAGGACGTAGCTGCCTACGTGAAAGACTGCAAGGAATGCCAATCTACTAGGAATATCGAAAGAAGAAATGAAATGCCTTTATCAAATTGGATAGAAGTCGAGATCTTTGATGTCTGGGGATAGACTACATGGGTCCATTTCCCCCATCAAAAGGTTATCAATACATCCTAGTAGCAGTGGACTACGTATCAAAGTGGGTTGAGCTAGTTGCTACTCAAACTTGTGACTCCAAGTCTGTGATTAAGTTGTTTGAGAAAACCATCTTTCCTCGCTTCGGGGTACCCCGATCTGTGATAAGCGATGGTGTATCACACTTTAGAGAGAAGCAGTTTGAAGCATTGCTGAAGAAGTATGAGGTCAGGCACAAGGTTGCTACACCATACCACCCCCAAACATCTAGGTAGGTGGAGGTATCAAACAGGAAGATCAAGCAAATCTTAGAAAGGACTGTCAGCCGCACACGGAAATATTGGGCGTTGAAGTTAGATGATGCTCTCTGGTCCTATAGAACTACATACAAGACGCCCATAGGCACAATGCCTTACAGGTTAATCTATGGAAAATCTTGCCACTTACAATTGGAGCTTGAATACAAGGCCCTCTGGGCAATCAAGTTTCTGAATATGGACCTAGAAAAGGTCGGGAAAAAGAGGTTCCTACAGCTGCAGGAGCTCGAGGAGATGAGATTACACGCTTATGAAAATGCAAGGATTTACAAGAAGAGGGCCAAGGTGTGGCATGATGCCCACCTAAACAGAAAGGACGTTAGCGAAGGTGATAAAGTTCTTTTATTTAAATCCTCTATCTGCCTTTTCCAGGTAAGCTGCAAACAAGGTGATCCAGACCCTTCACAGTGGCGAAGATCTATCCTTTAGGGATGATGGAACTGCACAACAAAGACGATCTAGCAAAAGTCTTTCCAGTGAACGGACATAGAGTCAAGAGGTGCTATGAAGATGAAGAGTTCATAAGAAGATCAGAGATAGAGCTACAGGATGTTGAAACAACAGAAGGAGCAGAGTCAAGGACTTTGAAGCTGTCGAGCTGGCGATGGAAACCACAGTGCTCCTCGGGAGGCAGCCCGAGTCTTTACTTTCCTTAGAATAGGATGTTATTTCCTTTCCTGCAAGAAAAACATTACGAACGCTATCAATGTAATAAGGCCCGAGTCAGTGCATGCGCCATGTGCACAGACTCTCTCATTTTGTGGGCCACCGACTTAGTTTTTATGCGTTGATGAGTAATACTATCTGAGGCTGGAAGTCACTTCCTTTAAGCCAATGATGTTTTGCCCATTAATGTTATCCTTTCTTTAGTTTTAGTTTTTCCTCTCTTATTTTGTTTTGTTTTGTTTTATTTTGTTTTGTTTTCCTTTTTGAAGCTTGTATCGGGCACGCAAAGTTGCCATGCCCGATACCTTGCTCTCTGGCCCTATCGAGCATCTAACTAACCTTTGCACGTGTCACGTAGTAGTGTCGGGAAATCGACAGGCTGCGTGCGTTGCTCTGTATCGGGCTACAAATCGTCCAGACCTGTATCGGGCGAGGCTCCTCGATCTGCGTGACACACCCTTATCGGGAAATGATATCCGGCATCAGACTTTAATGACGAATCTATGTCGCACGATACACCTAGCTCATGGGACATTCCTTACCGTCGCGATCAAGTCATACTTAGGAAGTCAAATCGACCCTTGACGTGGCTGATTAGACTGATTTAACTGCTCATCTCGGGAATGATTGGTCTCCTCGTGTGACACGTGTCCCAATTTTACCCAATTTACCCCCGCTCGAGATGGCTATATATAGTAACCTCGGTTAAATGTGTCGGGCACTTGCATTTACTTTTTACCTACTCCCTTATCGTGCATCTGCCCTTAGCTTTTACCCTTGCACCAGCCATCCTTGCGAGCTCCCGTATCACACATCAATCATTCAGAAACAGGTATAGCCCGATATGCCCTATCGTATCAGGCAACTTGTATCGCGCAACTTTAGTTGATCGTGTCGCGTGAGGTTTTCGTGTCAGGCGATATGAGGTGCATGGTACTTGTATCGGGTAAGATAGTTCAACTCGTGTCGCCCGACACTCTTTCGTATTGGGCGGCGCGTGTATCGGACAACATCGATATCAGGGTCCTTTTACCATGTCACGCGGTACACGTATCGCGCGATGCGTATCATGCAGGATCACCAGTATCATATCGGCCACTAAATTTTTGCTGGGCGATACCTGTATCGTGCGAGACTTTTGTCGGGCTGACGTATCGGGCAGCCATGTTGGGAAAAGTCTGTTTGGTTAACGATACCCAATACCCGATATCGACTTGTTTGTGTCGAGCTTTATCTAGTTTCAACTTAAAAAGTATTGCCTACCTTGTATCGAGGGACACAACCCTACCGCCCGATATGAGGTAAGGTGACCCATTCAAAAGTTTTGATGATTACTAATACTTTCATTTATCAATTATAGAAATGACATGCATCAAGCAAACCATCATCCAAGTAGATGAGCATGGCCGAAGGATCAACACAGAGGCCACAACAGAAGCCTCCACAGTCGGGCAGAAGCGCCTAAACCCCGACTCAGTAGGGCCATCTAGGGATGAGAAGAGACCAAGAACAGAAGCGGCGGCAGCCCCATCAACAGCAGCAGAACCCCTGGCCCATTCTCCAGGCCGATTCATGCCCAGGAACGAGTAGCATCAATAGAGGTACACAAAATTGGCGACCAAGATCTATAGGCCGACCAGGTTCTGCCACCAGCCCTCCTTCCACCAGTTGGGAATCTTCAACGGACTGGACAATGTCTTGGGAGCTGTCGGGCTGAAGACGATATGCTTCAACCTCTCCGGATCATACACTAAACTCACCAAGGAGTTCATGTCCTCCGTCCGACGAGTCCACAATGGGCCAGAAGAAGTGGAGAGATACGGAGGGGCAGACCGGTTGTAGGGCCGATTATACAACATTGAGCATGAGATTTTAGAAAATCTACTCAACAAAATTTTCTCCTCCTCAAAAGCTGAGAAGGAAATGCTGAATAGAGGCGCCAGGATTGGCGAGGGCGACAACTTCGACCCGGTCAGTGTCTGGAAGAAACTAACCAGTGAGTTGTCCTACAAGCCGGGAAGCAAAGTGGCGGCCATTCACTCATGCTTTTGGAAGATCATCCATAAGATTGTGGCTTGCCTCATGTTCAGCAAGTATGAGATGAGCAACATATACACCAAAGAACTCCATCTCATGTGGTACATGATGGAGGGCAAGGTGGTCAATCTAGGATGCTTCTTGCTGAACCGGTTGTACCCGATAAAAGATGCCACCAAGGAGTATTGCATGGGTGGCATCATCAATCTGATTGCGGCAGGGTTGGGATACCCGAAGGAGCCACACAGCCTGTCGAGGACCCTAGGCAATGACAGGATCGACATGAAGTTCTTGCAAACGGCCAACATTATCAAGAAGGAGGGCCACCAGTACTTCTACAAGTTTGCAAGAACTTCCAAGCTTCTACCCCTCCCGCTCTACATCAACTATGATGCAGAGAAGCTGGTCTTCACCACAGCAGAGATTGAAGCTGTGGAGGTTGAAGCAGCCTATGCCGCCACTTCCAGGATATAAGAAAGGGTGGTAGCAAAGGGAGGACCAATTCCTGTCGACGCCCGGTAGGACAAATCTTCCACAGTCCCTGTCGAGCCACCCACCGCCCCCGCGCAACCGGCGCAGCCACTGATAAAGTTGTCATCGCTACTCCTATCCCAGTCACGGCCGCCACAACAACAACTACTGTGGCTGTAGAAGAAGTAATGGTGATCGTGGAGGTCTCTGAGACAACCAGGGTTGAGACAATGATGATAGCCCCAAGGGAAGCTGCCGCGGGAGACAGCCACAATTCCCAAAACTTCTGTTGCACCTTCAATGGCAGAGGAGATGGTATAGCGAGACGCCAACAATAGGGCATTCGCTGAGCTCCTCGAGACAGAGCTCAGGGTTGCGCAGCCCACACTGACACCGTCGCCGACGTCGCCAGTGGTAGTTGTGGAGGAGGTCACCGACAACCAGATGATAGAACAACATCCACCCACCTCGCGCCCTTCTCTACCAACACAGACAGGTGAGGCAGCGGCAGCCACGAAGGTGCCAATGCCTCCCCCTGAAGAGACGCCCTCACAGATGGTACAGATGGGCTCAGACCCGCCTGAAGTCGAGCAGTCATTGGGCCGACCTTCACGCGCAAGGAACGTCACGAGATCGAGAGGGCGATCTGACACAGCACCTCCGTCTTTGGGGGAGATCCTTGGTCAAGAATTCGACCATTTGCGGGAGGTAACGAGCAACCACTTAGTTACCTTTTCTTTCCTTACCCACAAATTTTCTATTTTTCAACAGAGGATTAGCGAACAGGAGCGGCAGCTGCTAACTCTAGTTAGCCTTCCCAGCCAACTAGAGACACTTAACACAACACTATAGTAGGCCCTCCTATGCCTTGACGTAGTTGAGGAGAAGCTTAACCGGAGGGATGGCCACCCCCGCTCAAGACAGCCAAGGAGGTCTCCATCACCTCCTAGCTCAAGTTCCCAGCCCTCCTCATCAGCATCCTCCTCTGGGACGTCACCTCCTTCCTTCTCCAGTGGGCCCTCCACAATGCCCGAGGAAGGAACGACACACAAGACAGCCGACGGAGCTCCAGGAGGACAGGAGAGCTCACATGGCATGGAAGAAGATTCTCCCTCTACCTCCCTAGACAAAGCTGAAGACAACGACAAATCAATCAGGGTTGGGGAGGACTCTTCTGATGAATCAGAGGGAGAGGGGGGGGGGACATTTACACAGCAAACGAAAGACACCCCCCAGAGGAAGAAGCTCGACGGAAGACGCGTTTTCTGTGTCGTCGGAGATCGCTTCATTTGAGATGGAAGATTTTGACAGAAGATCCATCGGATACCTGACGATTAGGGACCAAATGATGGTGAACAAGGTCCTGAGATCGCAAGCTGATGAAGAAGACGTCGTCTGGGGCGGCGAGTACTTCTCTACACGACAGGGGGAGTTGAGGAGTATATTTCACTCACCAGCTGTCGTCACAAAGAAGTTGTTCAGGGTCCTGGAAGGTGCCATACTAGAGAATCTCAGCACAAGGAGAGGCCAACAGCTGATATATACTGCCACCCCGGCCCTGGCAAGAAGGTTGATGATGGGGTCGTACGATTTTGTTCTAGTGGCCAACATGTTGCAGCACATCGAAGAACACAACGCAACATTGGTATTGGCCCCTTACAAGCATATAAAAAATTGGTTCATGTGCGTGGCTGATCTCCAAAATCATGACGTCCAGCTCCTCAACTGCTGCAACGAGGAGGTCCCATGCTCAGGACACACGTTCGTATGCCCCAAAGATAAGATTCTCAAGATCCTTCCGCTGCATCTACTCTAAGTGATCAATTATGGAGTCCAACGCCACTCTGACATATGGAATTTCTTCAGCATCGGAGACTTCCCCATCCAAGAAGAAGCGACAATTGGGAATAACGCCATCATTGTACTTCGCGCCATTGAGCTGCTCCATGTTTTTGGATATATAAGGCAGCTCAAGGGCCAGAACTTCTACCAGCTCAGAAGCACTTATGCAGTTCTTTTGATCAAGGACGGGTGCTATTTCCAAGACACAGGCATCCCAGAGAAGTTGTTGGATAGTGATCAAGAAGGCATATCCTCCCCACCCAGCAGCCCTCTAGAAAAAGAAGCCAAGAAGGCCACATAAGTTTACAGGGAAGGCAAGCGGATGGACGTTCTAGAAGAAATACTTTCAAAAGAAGGCTCTGCTTCGCCTGATGCTTCGAAAGAAACGATCAACAACTTTGACCGTTCATCATGCTCTACACTAACATAGGAATAGGTAAATGAGATCCTATAGAAGTTAGCTAACTCTACCCCTACAGACGTCATCTACGAGGTAGGCAGTGTCATAGTCCCAGTTGACGATTTAAGGGACATGGTGAAAGAAGGAGGATGTTTGGCGATATTAGTGGTGGTCTCCTACATCTAGATACTACAGAGAAAGTTTGAACACGCATACACAGTCCATCCAATGTTGTTCAATGACATATGCCTTGCCGATGAGTCAGGAGAAAAACAATCTTTTCTGGAAGAGATACAAAGTAGAATGCCACGTGTCATCTTCCTACCTATCCTTCACTACAACCATTGGACGCTCCTGACGATGTGCACTCGCCCACGAGCAGGAATTTTCTACAACAGCTCAGATAGCAACAAAGATCATACATTGCAGTGTACATCGACAGCATTGACACCCCTCGAGCGCTTAGTAAGAAAATACTATACAGAGGTGGCAACGCTGATCCAGCCATTCTTGGAGACAACAGAGAGCAAATGGCACGAGCTTTAATTCTACCACAGCAGTCCACAACAAGTTCCTCTATCCAATGATTGTGACATCTTTATGCTAGAATGGATCTCTAGCTCAGTGACACTACAACAAACGTCTGACAAGCTCCACCACATCGACTATCACAGCAAACGTGGAGAATATGTGTGGGAGCTTATATCTGACGGAGGCACGCTCACCAGCTAGTCCTCACTGACTTATTACTACCTCACCTTATCTTTTCTCACAACTCTGGGACATAGTGTGGGATAAGTTTGGGGGGTACTATATATCAGTGAGGGAGGTATAAAATTTCTCCCATTTTACATTTTGTCTTTCTTCTTTCTTTTTAACATACCCTGTGTACATATACATATACATATCTAAACTAAATAGTGCATATCAGATACCTCTTCTTCTAAATTGTTCTCTTTGTGTCTAAGGTGGTGCACACTTTTGTTATGATCATTCTGAAAATGCAGTCTCAAACGACAAAAAGGCTACGACTTTTTCTACGCCAATTTTGAATTTTTTCTCACAACAGCTAAGAGAAGTGCATATGAAGGAAAAAGCTACCTGAATAGCAAAACTCTTTTTCTCCCTTATTCGCCAAAATCCCAAAAAATGAAAAAAAGAAGCCTTATGAGAGTGAATAAAAGCATGAGAGTTGTGCCTAATGAAAAAAAACACACTTATTCTTCCAAAAGTATCCATCTTTAGGCATGGTAGATCCGGAGCAGTGGTACGTAGGATGTGAAATCACTACTCTAAAGCCAATTGGCTTGGACTGCAGGGACCACTTGCCCGCTAACGGACCCATACCTGGATGGACAAATGGGAAACAAGAAAAACCCAAAAAAGCCTTAACCTTCCCAAAAACCCAACTTCTTGCTCTCAAAAGTTGTTCAGTGTGAAAGCTAACTTCAAAACCATGCACCAAAGTCTCGTCGAAGCTGAAGAGGAAATTCTTTTGTAGATAAGGCAATGAAAAATAATAAAGCCCGTTCCTCGTGAGTAGATGTAATTTTCTCAATGAACGTCTTGAAAAACACGCTTAAACCCCTTGACCGAGAACAGTGTCTGGTCATAAAGTAGTATCACAAACGAAACTTTAAAATAAGTACAGTTTGATTGAGGATAATCAAAATGCTAAGTTTGGGGGAGTTGATAACACTCATTTTAGGGCTATTTATAGATTATATTTTCCTATCAAAACTGCCCTCTAAACTACTTTTCCTCTAATTTTTGTCATGATTTTGCACAAAAGTAAATTGCGCTCTAACCCTAACTCTTTTTCCATCTGTTGTACAGATTTCTCCCTATTTTATACCTAAAAGACCGCTAAAGGCACGTCCCGGCCCATGAACGACGCCCACCCGCATCGGCCCTTCTACCAGCCACCTGACATGTCACTTACCCATCATGGCTTCAGCCTGATATAGCAGCAACGCGACACTGACATGTCGTGCAAGGTGGCTCTAACGGGTGATACGCCACTTACCCAACAGAGGACTATGCCTGCCACGACTGATCAGGCCATTAAGGCATGTCGCGCGATACGAGCCCCTCATCGGTAGCGTTTGCCTGCCATGGCCACCCGTTATGATTGCAACCTGACACGCGACGACCTGCTGTGCCGAGCGACACACAGGTGTCGACCATCCTCGAAGCCATGAAAAGGGAGCTGATTTAGGACGCGTTGCCCCACGAGAACTGCAACTTCTCCCAGCCGATGCCTTTAAATAGCAGCTACAAGACTCCGATGGGATGGGTCGGAATCTCATGAAAGCTAACCTTGGAAAGCATCTGAAGCTAGTGTATCGACTCCCAAGGCGTGCCGGGAGATACTAGGTGAGCACTCCCCCAACCCGAGAGGGGCGGGAGTGGTTCACTTAGAACCCGTCCCAGTAGTCACAGTAGCCCGATATGACAAAGAAGGTCACCCGACGTGTCAGGTTCCTAGAAGGGCTCCTGCCCGAGACGGCTCTCCCCCTACACCCGATACAAGGAACCCAAGAACCTAAGTCACCTCTAACCCAGAAAGATACCGAACCCGATATGGTCCACCCGTCACGGTGTGTCACCCGAGAGAGCTAGCTGCCCGACACGGCCGTATCGGGTAGGGAGCCTTGGCCGATACGTTTTTCTGCCATGGTGTGTCGCCCGAGAGGGGGATAGCCACCCGACACAGGCATATCGGGAAGAGCTCCCGCCTGGTATCGGGTTAGAGATTGATTAGGGGTCTGTTGCTGTATATCGACCCCCTATATCAAGGGGGGCGATATTTATCTTCCCTTTTTACAGCAATTTACTTTCATTCATCATGCATTGTAACTGAACCTTTTTTCATATCTATGATTATGGTATTAGTGGAGTTTAATATCTGTTGTTCTGTGTATGGTTTCTTTTTGTTGGATGATTTCTTTGTAGCATCTAAACTCTAGCCTGTATGCTTGGATCATGTTTTGACTAGCTATCGAATCGTGTTTCCCGTTTCAACTCCTTCGAGAGAGGGACGTTATAACTCTAGAGTTCAGTCTGATCTGGGAGTACGAGAGTGTCCAGGATCAGGGCCACCCCGGCTTTCTTCCCACTCCAACTCATGTTCATTACTCTTGAGAGAGGGTGTTGGCACATAATTGGAGGCACCCTCTTTGAGAGAGGAGGGTGCAAGAGGTTTTCCTCTACCTCCTGTTATGCCTAAGTCTCCTTCCTTCGTGCTTTACCTTTACGATAGTTTTATCTCCCCAGATTCTATTTCGCAAAACCTTTATAAAAACCTCTTAACCCAAAAACTTAATTCTTTCTCATATCTCCATTTGGAGATAGTCTTTTGGTTTATTTCCTTCGGTTCCTTTAATCTTGTTTTCAACCGCCGTATCCCTTGGGGATACGTTCTAATCTCTCTCTTATCAGAGTACAAAGTGTTGATTCCACGTTCTTAGCACGACCACCCTTGTCCCTATGTTCGACCCCAATCGCTACATCGGACCCCGTTATCGTTGTGGGGGCCTGAAAGTCGGGTTATCTATTTAAAAGTCCGACTACTTTAATCCGCTCCTTTTGGACGTGCGATTTAGGCTGGTTAGTGGGTTTCACATGCATCTCAGCTAACAACCCTACTAACCAAGATACTTCTAACTGCACATTCATCTGTCTCAAAGAGACAAGTATGTCCCATTTACAACATACTAAGGAATTCAACTGTGCATTATTTGAGGGTGAAGATGAGGATTTCCTACTGAGTGCATCAGCCACTACATTGGCTTTTCATGGATGATAATCAATAGTACAATCATAGTCCTTGATTAACTCCATCCAGCGATGCTGTCTCGTATTTAGCTCATGCTGAGAAAAGATGTATTTTAAGTTTTTATGATCTGTAAAGATATGGCACGTCTCTCCATAGAGATAATGCCTCCAGATCTTTAACGCATGAACCACGGCAGCTAGTTCTAGATCATGTGTCAGATAATTTTCCTCATGCTTCTTGAGCTATCGAGAAGCAAAAGAAACTACATGATCATTCTACATCAACAAATAGCCTAGACCATTCTTAGAAGCATCACAGAAAACAACATATCCTTTTCCTTGCTCAGGTAGAACTAATATAGGTGCACTAGTCAACTTTTCTTTCAATAACTGGAAAGAATGTTGAACTTGTCATTCCAGACAAAAGGAACTTCTTTCCTGGTCAACTTGGTTAAGGGTAATGCTATAGAACTGAAATCTTTGATAAACCTTCTGTAGTATCCTGCCAAACCTAGGAAACTATGAAACTCAGTCGGTATCTTAGGTTGTTCCCACTCTACAACATATTCTACTTTCTTAGGATCAACACGAATACCTGAATCAGATATAACGTGTCCAAGAAAAGATACTTCTGATAACCAAAACTCGCACTTGCTAAACTTAGCATATAACTTATGTTGTCTCAACAAGGTCAAAGCTTGACGAAGATGTTGTTCATGTTGTTGGCTATCTCTACTGTATATCAAGATGTCATCTATAAAAATTACTATAAATTGATCAAGGAAAGGCCGGAAGATTCTATTCATCAACTCCATGAATGCAGTCGGTGCATTAGTTAGTCCAAATGACATAACTATGAACTCATAATGACCATACCTCGTTCTAAAGGCTGATTTAGGTATGTCACACTCCTTGATGCATAATTGATGATACCCTAATCTTAGATCAATCTTAGAGAACATTGTTGCACCACACAACTGGTCGAACAAATCATCAATCCTTGGTAAAGGGTATTTGTTCTTAATAGTTACCTTATTAAGTTGTCTGTAATCTATGCATAATCTCATAGACCCTTATTTCTTCTTAACGAAAAGAACTGGAGCACCCCACAGTGAAGAACTCAGTCGTATGAAACCTTTCTCAAGCAACTCATGTAACTGCTTCTTAAGTTGTGCCATCTCAGTTGGTGCCATCCTATAAGGGGTTTGGGCTATAGGTTACATATCTGTAACAAGATTAATCTCGAAATTAGTCTATTGAGGTGGAGGAACACCTGGAAGTTCCTCAGGAAACACATCCTCAAATTCTTTGACAACTGAAACATCAGAGAGGCTAGGGTTCTTTAAATTGGTATCTACCACATGCGCCAAGAATGTGAAGCATCGTTGTCTCATCAACTTCTCTGCTACCATAGCTGACACTAGACAGGTTGAAAGAATCTGTCTCTCCCCCTGAAAAACCCATGTCTTATCACCGCATGTGAACATAGCCTGCTTGGAACCACAATCCAAGACAACTTTATACTTTTCTAAGGTGTCCATCCTGAGAATTACATCAAACCCATGCATTTCAAGTGGTATAAGATCCACTTGAATGATGTGTTCTGAGAAGAAAGAATACAGGGAGAACATACCTCCTACAACATTGCATATATGACTAATGGAGTTTCTAACAATAGATCATCCTTTCTAGGATTAACAATCATATTACAGTCATGAATCACTTCTCGAGTGATGAAGGAGTGTGTAGCACCCGAATCAATCAAAATAGATACAAAATAGGATGAAGACATATCAGAATGAAATAATTCCATCTGACATGTCACAACTCATGGGTTAACCACTGCCTCTGGCTGATTCATAGCATAGAATCTTGTCATCGCCTATTGTTGACCTCATCTTCTATTGGCTGGTGCAGATGATCATGTCTGAGATGCTTGCCCACGTCCTCGAGAACCACTAGTGAACTGTTGTCTCTGAGAGCCCTGCTGGCTCTTCCTCGGTGGTTGGGTTACTTCCATGTCCCTGACTGGACAGTCCTTTATCACAAGCCTTGTCTGCCTACACCTGTAGCAAACTCTATTATCCCACTACAACCTAGGCGATCCTGTCACTGACATTGATGCTGAGCTCTGGGCTCCACCTGGCAGAAAACTATGGCCTCTACCTCATCTAGATGTCCACTGTGTCTGAGTATTAAACCTATGTGATTCCACATTTGTAGAAAATCTTGGTTTCTTAGAACTACCAAACCTCTGATTCTGTGACTGCGTAGGTGCCTTCCTACTGTTTGCCTCTCATTTCTCTGTCACAGACCTTTCTATCCGTCTAACTGACTCCACAAAGGTAGCAAACCTCTCTCTATTCTCTAAAGCAGATACAGGTGTGGTCAATTCAGCGTTTAGACCCTTCTCGAAATGCTGAATTCTCTCCTCATCTGTGGTGGCCATGTGCGGAAAAAATCATAGAAGCTCCATAAACTTGGCTTCATACTCACTAACCTTCATCATTCCTTGTCTAATCCGCTCAAACTGCAAAATCTTCTCATCAAGATAAGTCTTAGGGAAGTATCTATTGACAAACTCTTATCTGAATTCCTACCATCCGACCTCAACACCCGATCGTTTCTCTTCTTCGATGGCCCACCAATGGCCAGCACTTCCCTTTAGAAGGTATACAGCATGTTTAACCTTATCAGCTTCTGGGATATCAAGGATCCTAAAGGCTTTGTCTATCTCAGTAAGCCATAAATTTGCATCTGATGGGTCAGCTGTGCCAGCATATTCAATGGCTCCTACCCAACGCAACCATTCAAAACTCTTACTGTAACATCCCTGACCTGGGTTATGAGTTAACCCTAGATGTTTTGCTTAATAAGGTTGAGTAGATTAGTAATCTTGTCTTGGGAAAAGTAATTAGGGCTCATGAGAAACTTATGTTTCAATTTTGGTCCTGTTTGAACAATGTTGAAGCAATATTTGCTTATTTTGGACTAAAGTGCAAATTACCCAAGTTGAGGGGTTAAATTGCAAATGTTACATGATAAGATGTTCCTCTGATGTTGATACATCATAAGAATGAATATGATGTAGTGGTAAGGTTTCTACAAGCCTAGACACCAAGATAGAGCTTGTTGGACAATGTTGTGCAATAAAACCCAGTTTTGGTGTAAAGTGCAATTTACCCAAAATCTAGGGTTCAATATGAAAATTACCACTTCAATAAGGTCCTTAATGTTCCTTGGCATCATGTAGAGCAAATAAAATGAGTAGGGCATCTCATTTGAATTAATTTGGAGGAGAGAGAATCTTGATATTAAAATAATCAAGATTAATGCCTAATTGAAACCCTAATTTGATTTAGGGCAAAAATGAATAAAAATAATTGAAGGGATTTCAACCAAAATGTTTTGGGTTGATTTTGAATAAGGATGGACGTTCCTTTGCCAAGATAAGGAACGAAAATATCCTAAGTAGGTGAAATTCCACTCACCTTATTATAAGAAAAAGAAAACCCACTCACATATGGATATTAATATAATAAGCATTAAGGTGCTTAATTTGATTTTCTTTAAATCAAGGATAATGAAGGAGAATTAAATGCAAAGGAAGGTGCCTCGTCCTTAAGGGATTTGAGGGGGAAGAGGCGGCCATATTTTTGGAAATTTAATGCATTTTAATAATGCATTTTCTCTCTCATCAATTTCCTTATAAAAGTGCCTTTTTCAAGCCAAATGAAAGGCTATTTCGGATTTTCTTCTTTCCCTTGCTTGCAAAACCGACCAAGGATCTAGGGAGGAGCAAGAGGACGCCTCCCAACCTGTTGGTAAGCTCTTGACCTTCGTTCTCCTTGATTTCATGGTGGAAATCAAAAATAAATCATGGATTCCTTCTTATTTCGATCTCCTCTTCAACCCTAGCCAACTTTTACAATCAAAAGCTTGAGGACGAGCCTAGGGGGAGTTGCTAGAGCTTCATCCACCATTAATGGCGTGAGCTTGGAGCTTTGGATCTCAATTGGAGGCGGGTTTTATAACTTAAACCCTTAAACATTGCTATTGTATCAATTCTCTAAGCTTTGTTGATTGATTTCTTCAATCTAATACATACTTGATTCTTTGCTGCAATTTCCATCAAAAACGGTTGCTGTTCTTGGGTGCACGAAGGAAGGTGATGATGACATCATCATAAGCTAGCACCTCACCAAATATCTTGGGAGCAAACGTTTTCTAAAGGTGGGAACCAAATGGGTTCATCAAAACCGTTTGGTGACCAAACGGTTTGCAAACCATTTGGAGGCAAACGGTTTCAAGACCGTTTCGTTGAGTTGACCAAGCGTGTACCGTTTGGGAATCTTGTTCCTAATTATGTAGGCTAATGACCCTCCAAATTTTAGGGGTTAACGCGAAAGGAATAATAGGTTGAAGGCCAATCAATTAGTCAAATCGAATTGAATTAAGTGCTGATTTTCAACCTGATCAACTTGACCTGCTTGGGAAAACGGTTTCAAGACCGTTTGAGTGCGTTGACAAAGCGTTGACCGTTTGAGATTATTGATCCTAATTATGTTGTATAATGACTCACCAAGTTTTATGGGTTAACTCCCAAGGAATCGTGAGTTGAAGGTTAATCAATTAGGGAAGCCTAATTGGGTTAAGTGCTGAATTTCAACCTGATTAATTTGACCTAGTTGAGCAAACGGTTTCAAGACCGTTTGGTTGAGTTGACCAAGCGTTGACCGTTTGGGATTCCTATTAATAATGATGTTGGTTAATGACCCTCCAAATTTGAGGGGTTAACTCCAAAGGAATCATGAGTTGAAGGCTAATCAATTAGACAAACCCTAATTGAAAACAGTGCTGAAATTCCAATGAGTTAAGTTGAGATTTTGGGTTGATTAGCCCAAACGGTTTCAAGACCGTTTGGGGATCACCCAAACGGTCTCCAGACCGTTTGGGGATCACCCCAAGACGGTTTGGAGGTCTGGGGTCAAGTATAGTTGACCAATTGAAGGTCCAAAGGTACTAATCATATTGCAATGTAGTGCTGATTTGTTGATCAACTCGATAGACCAATCCATGATGATTTTTCACTAGAATCCAAAGGTTGGATGGGCCAAACGGTCTCAAGACCGTTTGGAGCTCATCCAAATGGTCTCAAGACCGTTTGGTGGTCACCCAAGACCGTTTGGAGGTCTAGGGTTGAGTATAGTTCAGTGGTTGAAGGTCTAAAGATATCAAGTTGATCTGCAATAGATTGTTGTTTTGGTGAGCACTTCAATGAACCAAACCCTAATTTGATTGCTTGGATTTGAGTGATATGATGGGCAAACGGTCTCAAGACCGTTTGGTGGTCACCCAAGACCGTTTGGAGGTCTAGGGTTGAGTATAGTTCCGTGGTTGAAGGTCTAAAGATATCAAGTTGATCTGCAATAGATTGTTGTTTTGGTGAGCACTTCAATGAACCAAACCCTAATTGGATTGCTTGGATTTGAGTGATATGATGGGAAAACGGTCTCAAGACCGTTTGGAGGTCATCCAAACGACCTCAAGACCGTTTGGGGTCAGGTCATACCCCATTTGAATGGTGGTTCAATAGTTATGAAGTAACTAGTTACACATTGATGAATATTGAAGGTTCATTGATTCTAAACCCTAATTCAATTGATTCCAACCCCAATTGATGATCAATTGAGGGTAAAATCAGTTTAAGGTTGACCTATTAAACTCAATTTAAGTATGGGTGAAGGTCCAATTGATGATTGGTTCCATGAATTCAATGATTGAAGGAATCAACATTGAAAACCCTAATTCATTTGGATACCTTATGTAATGGAGGTCCAATGTAATTCAATCTTTGGGAAGTAAGATGATGAATGTACTATTGATCCAATGATGATTAATAATTATAATCAATGAAAGTACAGAGGTTGAAACCCTAATAGTACTTAAGTGATTAAGTGCCAATTAGGGGATGAAATCCCTAATTGCTTATAGGATCGATGACTTGATACACTATGTTAATCATAGTTGTATGTATTTAACTAAAGAGTTGATATGATATAATCAAGTTAAGAAGTTGATAGCATGAATTCATATATGAATATGATTCATTTGATGATTAAGGGTTATGATCCTTAAGCAAAGAGATCATGAAACCCTAAATATGAACATAAACCCTAATTGACAGGGTTATTGAACTTAAACCCTAGTTGAGGGTGCATCCATGTGAAACCCTAGTTGAGGGTGCATTCATGTGAGACATTAGTTGAGGAGTCATACATATGAAACCCTAATTGAAGGTGTATCCATGTGAAGCCCTAATTGAGGGTGATTCTATGAGAAACCCTAATTGGAAATGAATAGTAAACCCTAATTATGGGCAATGTGATATGAAACCCTAATGAAGGGTGATGTTATATGAAATCCCTATTCTAATGAAGGGAAATGGTATGTGGAACCATAATTCCCTAATGAAAAGAATAGAATTCATACTTGAATATGATTCAAGAAATGGACTCATGTAGAACGACCGTGTTAGGCAGCACGGCCGTGGTATCTTTCCTTTGCACGACCGTGCAAGGTAGCACGGCCGTGGTGGATTCACCTTGCACGACCGTGCAAGGTATCACGGCCGTGGTGACTTTCTTTGCACGGCCATTCTTGGTTACACGGCCGTGGTACTCTATGCTTGACTTGGAGTTGTTTTGAAAAGGACCTATCATGGTCTTTTTGTTAATTCATGACTTCTGGATGAATCCATAGTATTGGCAATAGTTGTATATTCCAAGTGAGTGACTAATGATCACTACTTTACATGATAAATGTGATGAATTGGTGCATAAAGTATTAGGATGGGTAACACCCTAATACAAGATGAGTATATGAACTCAAGAAAGTTAATGGTGTTGAGGGAAGTGATACATCAAGATATGATAGATATCATATCCAACACCCCAGATACTGGTACACCTTATTGTATTATAATCCAATATAATTGGATAAATGAAACATGAGATATGTGATGGCAAACCCTAATCCTAGTAAAGGAATAAGGGTGATACTCTTGAAATAATAATTTATTTGTTTTACATGATGTGTTGTGAACTAAATAAGTCTATTATCATGTGAGACAATCATGCAGGTCTCATAGGGTAAAGATCATAGACAGGTATGAGCTATGATGTTTATTTGATAAGAGTTGATTGGCCATATGTGCCATTATGTTTTTGTTACTTAGAAAGAAGTAACAAGATGAGTTGGGCTTGTAAGCCTTTGTTTTAAGTTGTTGCCTAGTGAGAGGTGACAAGATGTGAATGGCCTTGTGCTCCATGTGAATAAAGTTGTTGCCTAGTGAGAGGTGACAAGATGTGAATGGTTTTGTGAGCCATGTGAATAAAGTTGTTGCCTAGTGAAAGGTGACAAGATGTACAGTGTTCTGATGAGCTATGTGTGATGGAAATCCAAATCCTAGTAAAGGATTAAGGGTAATACCCTTGAATTATTAATACATTGTTTTTGCATGGTATTGATAGATAATTGATGTACTGCTATTATATGTGCTAACCATGCAGGTATCATGAGATGATGAGCATAGCCAGGTATGAGCTATGATGTGTTATTAGTTTGAATTTGTTTATTGGGACTTGTGTTCCATAATATACCTTGTGCCTGGTAAGAGGTGGCAAGAGAGTTAATGTGCATCAAGTGCCATGATGGATGCTTGTGTATCAAGTATCATACTTACCTTGGTCAAATGACCTAAAGGTGTTAGTTACCTGAGAAAGAGGTAATAGTGCTCAAGTGATGAGTAAAGGGTTTGAATACCCAGGATTTCATGGTTATGGTATTGAAATTGTGAAAGGATGAGAAAGACCCAGTGGTGAAGTGAGGGATTAAGATCCCAACACTTATGAAAAAAATATGGCTACGGGCCATGACTCCACATTGATAATGACAGGCTTTAGATATATGATCTAAGCCTGAAGAAAGTTAATGCAGTGGTAATGATTCTATTATTTGAATAGATGTTATACATGTTCTTCATATTCATTAAAGGATAAGTGACATGTTGATTCTATCAAGTTATAACTGCAATACTTCTGATATAGAATAATGTTCTAATATGTTAGACATTAAAATATCTACTGCCTAATAAATATGATTCTCATGTTCATATTCATCTTCTCAAGTTGCAATAATAATGTTTCTGGCGGAGAGTTATATCTCTCGCTGGGGCAATTTTTATAATTGTCTCACCCCCGTGGGAACCACATTTTATTTAGGTGGACGCGGACGAGGAGACAGGAATCCTTCAGGAGGTGAAGGACAACAGCAACAGTAGGGACAGCAGTGAAGTCTCAGGTGGAGACATTGGCTGTCATGTCATGTTCAGATGTATATAGAGTCCTATGTGTCATCTCTGTACTCTCAGGTCCTCGGAGTAGTAGTAGTTAGTGATTTCGAGATTTTGGCTTAATGCCTCGAGGGTTTTATACTACCTGTGTATAGTTAAGACAGAGTAGTTAATGTTTGCATTCCTCGAGAAGAAAAAGTACATGAGATGTATATATATGAACCAGGATGTGAAGTTTTACTTTGGTTCTGAATGAAAGAGTTTTCCTGTGAATGGATCTCTTTGCAAAAAGTTTTAATTTGTAGTGATTTTTGCTAATCTGCTGCTTGATGAACGCTTCCGCATATGTTAATTATGTTTTTATGAGTTGTATGCCACAATTTAGTGGTATCAGAGCTCTAGGTTCGCTGAGTCTACAGAGACATAGGACTAAGGTTGTAGAGTCTGTTCTAAAGTGTCTTCCAGTTTATCTGATAGTATCTTCTGCTCACATAGGAGAAGAAGAACTTGAAGATGTCTGGACAACATGAAGAACATGCTGCTGAGGGCAGCACTGCTGCACCAGGAGGAGGTGCAAGAGACCAGAATAGGGAAGGACCTGCACTTGAACAACCTCAGATTGACCCAACTGTGATGGAAAATCCAGCCATTCATGCCCTGTTTGAGAAATTCCTTACAGCCATAACACATATGGCAGACAGGATGCCACCACCTGCACCTAGGGTACCAACCCATTATGAGGGTTATGGAGCCGGAAAGACTTTTGAGAGACTTCACCGGGTTGGAGCCATAGATTATGCTGGTACATCTGACCCAGCAGATGCTGATCTATGGCTGACAGAGCTGGAAAAGGCTTTTAGGATCCTTGATATTCCAGAAGCTGAAAAAGTAAGACATGCTGCGTACCTATTAAAAGGAAGTGCTGGTCATTGGTGGATGATAGAGGAAGATAAGAGACCAGGTGGAGAAATTGGATGGGAGGTATTCTGATGAGAATTTGTCAGTAGATACTTCCCTAAGACGTATTTAGATGAGAAGATTTCTCAATTTGAGAAGATCAAACAAGGACAGATGAATGTTAGCGAGTATGAAGCTAAGTTCATGGAACTATTGCGGTTTTGTCCGCAAATGGCAGTTAATGATGAGGAAAGAATTCGGCATTTTGAGAAAGGGTTGAACGCTGAACTGACCACTCATGTGTCTGCTTTAGAGAACAGGGAGAGGTTTGCCACTTTTTTGGAATCAGTAAGGAGGATAGAGAGGTCTGAAATTGAGAAACGACAGACTAGTAGCAAGAAGGTGTACACTCCGACTCAAAAACAAAAGTCTGAAAGTTTTAAGAAGCCGAGATTTTCTGCATCGACAGCATCATCAAGATCCCAAACCCAGACACAATGGATGCCAAGTAGGGATAGGGATCTTAGTTATATTCCAAATAAGGCCTCCAACATAGCATCAACATCGGTGTCTGGACCTCACCGACCTTATACTATACCTAGAATCTGTTATCAATGCAGACAACCGGGACATCTGGTAAAAGATTGTCCAGACGGGAATCCAATGATGACTCAACCTCAGGGGCAGAGTCAGCAAGGATCACAAAGGAGGCAGTTTTCTAGTAACAATAGAGGACGTGGACAGACATCCCGGGCAGGTCAGAGGAAATAAAGTCATTCTGATATTTCATTTTCATGTTTCTATGTGTTAAAGATATGAAAATAGTTATTTTTGAAATTATTTTGACTAGTCCTATAAGGACACAAGGGAGATGAGAACTTATATCTCACTCAATGTTCCTTAAAATGTTTTATAATCTCTCTTATCTGTATGTCAAAAGATGAGATTTAGAAATGATGCCTGGAGGAAATATAGGAATGGAAAATCTTGTGTGTATAATGATATGAAAAGTGAGGAATGTGATAGCATGTAAGTGCATACTACTTGATCTCAGTATTTGTAAACCCTGGCCAGGTATACAACTATTGATGATAAAGTGAGTATGGAAACTCCTAGATTGATATCTTTTTGATTGCCCTGATCAAGCGGTCATTCAGATACAATCTAATGAGTATCATGAAATAAGAAATATGGAACCAATCAAAAAGGGAAGAGCTATGTGTCATTCCCAATCAAAAAGGGAAGAGCTATGTGTCATTCCCAATCAAAAAGGGAAGAGCTATGTGTCATTCCCAATCAAAAAGGAAGAGCTATGTGTCATTCCCAATCAAAAAGGGAAAGCTATGTGTCATTCCCAACAAAAAGGGAAGAGCTATGTGTCATTCCCAATCAAAAAGGGAAAGCTATGTGTCATCCCCAACAAAAAGGGAAGAGCTATGTGTCATTCCCAATCAAAAAGGGAAGAGCTATGTGTCATTCCCAATCAAAAAGAGAAGAGCTATGTGTCATTCCCAATCAAAAAGGGAAGATCTATGTGTCATTCCCAATCAAAAAGGGAAAGCTATGTGTCATTCCCAACAAAAAGGGAAGAGCTATGTGTCATTCCCAATCAAAAAGGGAAAGCTATGTGTCATCCCCAACAAAAAGGGAAGAGCTATGTGTCATTCCCAATCAAAAAGGGAAGAGCTATGTGTCATTCCCAATCAAAAAGGGAAGAGCTATGTGTCATTCCCAATCAAAAAGGGAAGAGCTATGTGTCATTCCCAATCAAAAAGGTAAACCTATGTGTCATTCCCAACAAAAAGGGAAGAGCTATGTGTCATTCCCAATCAAAAAGGGAAATCTATGTGTCATCCCCAACAAAAAGGGAAGAGCTATGTGTCATTCCCAATCAAAAAGGGAAGAGCTATGTGTCATTCCCAATCAAAAAGGGAAGAGCTATGTGTCATTCCCAATCAAAAAGGGAAGAGCTATGTGTCATTCCCAATCAAAAAGGGAAAGCTATGTGTCATTCCCAACAAAAAAGGAAGAGCTATGTGTCATTCCCAATCAAAAAGGGAAAGATATGTGTCATCCCCAACAAAAAGGGAAGAGCTATGTGTCATTCCCAATCAAAAAGATAAGATCTATGTGTCATTCCCAATCAAAAAGGGAAAGCTATGTGTCATCCCCAACAAAAAGGGAAGAGCTATGTGTCATTCCCAATCAAAAAGGCAAAAGCTATGTGGCATTTCCAACTAATAAGAAGAACTATGTGAACAATCCCAATTACATAGAGTTTGTTAAAGGATTACTGAGTAAATTATCTTTGTTAGATATATATGTTGTTCCTTTTGATAAATATTCTTGGGTGATGATAGAAGTATGTTCTTTTATGCTTCTTCTTTCCAATAATATGGACATCATATGTTAGGGGTTTATGCTCTGCATTAACATTGGTAAGGTTGAATTAGTGAAAGGAGCCTTGTGTGGAATTACAGAATTCATGATATCTCCATGATATTAAGATGATATGTGGAGACTTGAGGGCATGATTAATGAATAATCTGTCTCTCCTTTTGTTTGGGATTTCGAGGACGAAATCCTTGTTAGGGGTTTATAATTTGTAACATCCCTGACCTGGGTTATGAGTTAACCCTAGATGTTTTGCTTAATAAGGTTGAGTATATTAGTAATCTTATCTTGGTAAAAGTAATTAGGGCTCATGAGAAACTTATGTTTCAATTTTGGTCATGTTTGAACAATGTTGAAGCAATATTTGCTTATTTTGGACTAAAGTGCAAATTACCCAAGTTGAGGGGTTAAATTGCAAATGTTACATGATAAGATGTTCCTATGATGTTGATACATCATAAGAATGAATACGATGTAGTGGTAAGGTTTCTACAAGCCTAGACACCAAGATAGAGCTTGTTGGACAATGTTGTGCAATGAAACCCAATTTTGGTGTAAAGTGCAATTTACCCAAAATCTAGGGTTCAATATGCAAATTACCACTTAAATAAGGTCCTTAATGTTCCTTGGCATCATGTAGAGCAAATAAAATGAGTAGGGCATCTCATTTGAATTAATTTGGAGGAGAGAGAATCTTGATATTAAAATAATCAAAATTAATGCCTAATTGAAACCCTAATTTGATTTAGGGCAAAAATGAATAAAAATAATTGAAGGGCTTTCAACCAAAATGTTTTGGGTTGATTTTGAATAAGGATGGACGTTCCTTTTCCAAGATAAGGAACGAAAATATCCTAAGTAGGTGAAATTCCACTCACCTTATTATAAGAAAAAGAAAACCCACTCACATATGGATATTAATATAATAAGCATTAAGGTGCTTAATTTGATTTTCTTTAAATCAAGGATAATGATAAAGAATTAAAGGAAAAGGAAGGTGCCTCGTCCTTAAGGGATTTGAGGGGGAAGAGGCGGCCATATTTTTGGAAATTTAATGCATTTTAATAATGCATTTTCTCTCTCATCAATTTCCTTATAAAAGTGCCTTTTTCAAGCCAAATGAAAGGCTATTTCGGATTTTCTTCTTTCCCTTGCTTGCAAAACCGACCAAGGAGATAGGGAGGAGCAAGAGGACGCCTCCAAACCTGTTGGTAAGCTCTTGACCTTCGTTCTCCTTGATTTCATGGTGGAAATCAAAAATAAATCATGGATTCCTTCTTATTTCGATCTCCTCTTCAACCCTAGCCAACTTTTACAATCAAATGCTTGAGGACGAGCCTAGGGGGAGTTGCTAGAGCTTCATCCACCATTAATGGCGTGAGCTTGGAGCTTTGGAGCTCAATTGGAGGCGGGTTTTATAACTTAAATCCTTAAACATTGCTATTGTATCAATTCTCTAAGCTTTGTTGATTGATTTCTTCAATCTAATACATACTTGATTCTTTTCTGCAATTTCCATCAAAAACGGTTGCTGTTCTTGGGTGCACGAAGGAAGGTGATGATGACATCATTATAAGCTAGCACCTCACCAAATATCTTGGGAGCAAACGTTTTCTAAAGGTGGGAACCAAATGGTTTCATCAAAACCGTTTGGTGACCAAACGGTTTGCAAACCGTTTGGAGGCAAACGGTTTAAAGACCGTTTGTTTGAGTTGACCAAGTGTGGACCGTTTGAGAATCTTGTTCCTAATTATGTAGGATAATGACCCTCCATATTTGAGGGGTTAACTCGAAAGTAATCATAGGTTGAAGGCCAATCAATTAGGAAAATCGAATTGAATTAAGTGCTGATTTTCAACCTGATCAACTTGACCTGCTTGGGCAAACGGTTTCAAGACCGTTTGAGTGCGTTAACCAAGCGTTGACCGTTTGAGATTATTGATCCTAATTATGTTGGATAATGACTCACCAAGTTTTATGGGTTAACTCCCAAGGAATCGTGAGTTGAAGGTTAATCAATTAGGGAAGCCTAATTGGGTTAAGTGCTGAATTTCAACCTGATTAATTTGACCTAGTTGAGAAAACGGTTTCAAGACCGTTTGGTTGAGTTGACCAATCGTTGACCGTTTGGGATTCCTGTTTATAAAGACGTTGGTTAATGACCCTCCAAATTTGAGGGGTTAACTCCAAAGGAATCATGAGTTGAAGGCTAATCAATTAGACAAACCCTAATTGAAAACAATGCTGAAATTCCAATGAGTTAAGTTGAGATTTTGGGTTGATTAGCCCAAACGGTTTCAAGACAGTTTGGGGATCACCCAAACGGTCTCAATACCGTTTGGGGATCACCCCAAGACCGTTTGGAGGTCTGGGGTCAAGTATAGTTGACCAATTGAAGGTCCAAAGGTACTAATCATATTGCAATGTAGTGTTGATTTGTTGATCAACTCGATAGACCAATCCATGATGATTTTTCACTAGAATCCAAAGGTTGGATGGGCCAAACGGTCTCAAGACCGTTTGGTGGTCACCCAAGACCGTTTGGAGGTCTAGGGTTGAGTATAGTTCAGTGGTTGAAGGTCTAAAGATATCAAGTTGATCTGCAATAGATTGTTGTTTTGGTGAGCACTTCAATGAACCAAACCCTAATTGGATTGCTTGGATTTGAGTGATATGATGGGAAAACGGTCTCAAGACCATTTGGAGCTCATCCAAACGGCCTCAAGACCGTTTGGTGATCACCCAAGACCGTTTTGAGGTCTAGGGTTGAGTATAGTTCAGTGGTTGAAGGTCTAAAGATATCAAGTTGATCTGCAATAGATTGATGTTTTGGTGAGCACTTCAATGAACCAAACCCTAATTGTATTGCTTGGATTTGAGTGATATGATGGGAAAACGGTCTCAAGACCGTTTGGAGGTCATCCAAACAACCTCAAGACCGTTTGGGGTCAGGTCATACCCCATTTGAATGGTGGTTCAATAGTTATGAAGTAACTAGTTACACATTGATGAATATTGAAGGTTCATTGATTCTAAACCCTAATTCAATTGATTCCAACCCCAATTGATGATCAATTGAGGGTCAATTGAGGGTCAAATCAGTTTAAGGTTGACCTATTAAACTCAATTGAAGTATGGGTGAAGGTCCAATTGATGATTGGTTCCATGAATTCAATGATTGAAGGAATCAACATTGAAAACCCTAATTCATTTGAATACCTTATGTAATGGAGGTCCAATGTAATTCAATCTTTGGGAAGTAAGATGATGAATGTACTATTGATCCAATGATGATTAATAATGATAATCAATGAAAGTACAGAGGTTGAAACCCTAATAGTACTTAAGTGATTAAGTGCCAATTAAGGGATGAAATCCCTAATTGCTTATAGGATCGATGACTTGATACACTATGTTAATCATAGTTGTATGTATTTAACTAAAGAGTTGATATGATCTAATCAAGTTAAGAAGTTTATAGCATGAATTCATGTATGAATATGATTCATTTGATGATTAAGGGTTATGATCCTTAAGCAAAGAGATCATGAAACCCTAAATATGAACATAAACCCTAATTGACAGGGTTATTGAACTTAAACCCTAGTTGAGGGTGCATCCATGTGAAACCCTAGTTGAGGGTGCATTCATGTGAGACATTAGTTGAGGAGTCATACATATGAAACCCTAATTGAAGGTGTATCCATGTGAAGCCCTAATTGAGGGTGATTCTATGAGAAACCCTAATTGGAAATGAATAGTAAACCCTAATTATGGGCAATGTGATATGAAACCCTAATGAAGGGTGATGCTATATGCAATCCCTATTCTAATGAAGGGAAATGGTATGTGGAACCATAATTCCCTAATGAAAAGAATAGAATTCATACTTGAATATTATTCAAGAAATGGACTCATGTAGCACGACCGTGTTAGGCAGCACGGCCGTGGTATCTTTCCTTTGCACGACCGTGCAAGGTAGCACGGCCGTGGTGGATTCACCTTGCACGACCGTGCAAGGTAGCACGGCCGTGGTGACTTTCTTTGCACGGCCATTCTTGGTTACACGGCCGTGGTACTCTATGCTTGACTTGGAGTTGTTTTGAAAAGGACCTATCATGGTCTTTTTGTTAATTCATGACTTATGGATGAATCCATAGTATTGCCAATAGTTGTATATTCCAAGTGAGTGACTAATGATCACTACTTTACATGATAAATGTGATGAACTGGTGCATAAAGTATTAGTATGGGTAACACCCTAATACAAGATGAGTATATGAACTCAAGAAAGTTAATGGTGTTGAGGGAAGTGATACATCAAGATATGATAGATATCATATCCAACACCCCAGATACTGGTACACCTTATTGTATTATAATCCAATATAATTGGATAAATGAAACATGAGATATGTGATGGCAAACCCTAATCCTAGTAAAGGAATAAGGGTGATACTCTTGAAATAATAATTTATCTGTTTTACATGATGTGTTGTGAACTAAATAAGTCTATTATCATGTGAGACAATCATGCAGGTCTCATGGGGTAAAGATCATAGACAGGTATGAGCTATGATGTTTATTTGATAAGAGTTGATTGGCCATATGTGCCATTATGTTTTTGTTACTTAGAAAGAAGTAACAAGATGAGTTGGGCTTGTAAGCCTTTGTTTTAAGTTGTTGCCTAGTGAGAGGTGACAAGATGTGAATGGCCTTGTGCTCCATGTGAATAAAGTTGTTGCCTAGTGAGAGGTGACAAGATGTGAATGGTTTTGTGAGCCATGTGAATAAAGTTGTTGCCTAGTGAAAGGTGACAAGATGTACAGTGTTCTGATGAGCTATGTGTGATGGAAATCCAAATCCTGGTAAAGGATTAAGGGTAATACCCTTGAATTATTAATACATTGTTTTTGCATGGTATTGATAGATAATTGATGTACTGCTATTATATGTGCTAACCATGCAGGTATCATGAGATGATGAGCATAGCCAGGTATGAGCTATGATGTGTTATTAGTTTGAATTTGTTTATTGGGCCTTGTGTGCCATAATATACCTTGTGCCTGGTAAGAGGTGGCAAGAGAGTCAATGTGCATCAAGTGCCATGATGGATGCTTGTGTAGCAAGTATCATACTTACCTTGTTCAAATGACCTAAAGGTGTTAGTTACCTGAGAAAGAGGTAACAGTGCTCAAGTGATGAGCAAAGGGTTTGAATACCCAGGATTTCATGGTTATGGTATTGAAATTGTGAAAGGATGAGAAAGACCCAGTGGTGAAGTGAGGGATTAAGATCCCAACACTTATGAAAAAAATATGGCTACGGGCCATGACTCCACATTGATAATGACAGGCTTTAGATATATGATCTAAGCCTGAAGAAAGTTAATGCAGTGGTAATGATTCTGTTATTTGAATATATGTTATACATGTTCTTCATATTCATTAAAGGATAAGTGACATGCTGATTCTATCAAGTTATAACTGCAATACTTCTGATATAGAATAATGTTCTAATATGTTAGACATTCAAATATCTACTGCCTAATAAATATGATTCTCATGTTCATATTCATCTTCTCAAGTTGCAATAATAATGTTTCTGGCGGAGAGTTATATCTCTCGCTGGGGCAATTTTTATAATTGTCTCACCCCCGTGGGAACCACATTTTTTTTAGGTGGACGCGGACGAGGAGACAGGAATCCTTCAGGAGGTGAAGGACAACAGCAACAGCAGGGACAGCAGTGAAGTCTCAGGTGGAGACATTGGCTGTCATGTCATGTTCAGATGTATATAGAGTCCTATGTGTCGTCTTTGTACTCTCAGGTCCTCGGAGTAGTAGTAGTTAGTGATTTCGAGATTTTGGCTTAATGCCTCGAGGGTTTTATACTACCTGTGTATAGTTAAGACAGAGTAGTTAATGTTTGCATTCCTCGAGAAGCAAAAGTACATGAGATGTATATATATGAACCAGGATGTGAAGTTTTACTTTGGTTCTGAATGAAAGAGTTTTCCTGTGAATGGATCTCTTTGCAAAAAGTTTTAATTTGTAGTGATTTTTGCTAATCCGCTGCTTGATGAATGCTTCCGCATATGTTAATTATGTTTTTATGAGTTGTATGCCACACTTACCAGCTCCATGTCTCTCACTAGACCCTAATGTCATAGGGGCTAGTGCCGGTATCCGGTCAGCCATATACGTCACCATATTCATGACCTGCCCAAAATGAGCGTGAAAAGATGGGTTTTCTAACAGAGAAAGGTCAGGCTGGGGATTCTCAGGAACTGGTTCATCTCTAGCATGATCCCTTGCACCACCTCCTGGTGCAGCAACACTGCTCTCAACAAAGTGTACTTCATGTGCTCCAGACATCTTTGGTTTCTACTTCTTCTCTTATACGAGGAGAATTCACTATAAGATATAATGGAGGACACTAGAATAGACTCTACAAACTTAATCCTATGTCTCTGTAGACTCATCAAACCTTAGGATCTGATACCAAAACTTTTTGACGACCCGATTACAAATCAAGTCATCACCAATAAAAACGTGGAATTATCATAAACAATAGAATTAACAAAAAAACCACTAAAAATTAAAACCGTTTTGCACATAGGTCCATCTTCCAAAAAACTTTCACACGACGAACCAAGACCTCATATACACATGGTTCACATTATACATTCAGTATTATGTCTCTTCTCAAAGATAACAAGTACTTGTTGCTTTACTTTAATACACACAACAACGACATAAAGACCTCGAGATAAGCAAACCAAAATCTCAAGTTGTTTGTGAAAACCACTAAGACTATCTCCCAATGACCTGAGAGTACAAAGATGACATATAGACTTCTATCTACAAAACCCTGACAGACAGCATACTCGACCTAAAATACTATTATTGTCCTTGCTATAATGATCCTTCTTCTGCAGTTTGGTTCCTAGTTCCTCGTCCGCGTCCACCTAAAAATTTTGGATCCCACGGGGTGAAACTATTGTCCCAGCGAGAAATGTAACTCTCTACCAACAATATTACTATCACAAAATATAATATAACATTGAACTATAGGTATTCCATTGATTAACAGATATATTTTTAAGCATAAGGCATAGATATTGATAACAAATCTATAAATCATCTTTTGCTTGAAAAGGAATATGAAGACCATGTATAACATCTGTCTACTCAGATGTATAAAAGTAATAAGGCATCAACCAATGTTTCCATATTTGATCCTTAAACAAATATACTACACGGATGATTACATGTTCACATTCACAATAAAGCCCAGAGGAGATGAGATATACTGCTCATACTCCAACCGACCACTAGTAAATAGAAATTGGTACCATACAAGGTCAATGGTAGAGCCATCTATCAAGACCTCTCCTTTCTTGGTCAGTACGAGAACACTTAGGTAACACTTAGGTTTAGCATGACATCTTGTGTCTGTTGTAAGTAATTATGTTGGGGTATAGTGGCATCTTCTCTATATAGTTAGTGTCGTAGCATGTACTCTCTTCGGGATAAGACCACTTAGCTTTCCCAGATTATTAGGATGACCACTGAGCGATCCTATTTTGATTTTATCAGGAAGTACACTAAGCAATCTGATGTATTTATTGAGTCCACTTAGCACCCTTATTTAGTTTGAGAGTCCACTAACCACCCTTATATTATCACATATTCACAAATATGTGTTTCTTGCTTAATTAGGTATATTATTGTATATTTTAACATCAACTAAGTTACAATCAAGAATTATATCAAATGCTACAAAGAAAAGCATAATTGCATTTATCAGATACTTTCATATTCACTGAAACACATAGATCACTTAGATTCTTAATCTCTTGTCATCATCATACTTGGGTATTCAAACCCTTCATTTATCATTGAGTATTGTCATCACTTAGCAGATGATCATTACCTCTAGGTCATCAGACCCAGATATTTGTTCACATAGTCCACATAGCTCGGTGAATCTGTATTACATAGTAGCTTATTGACTTTGTATCACATAGCCACATAGCTCTTACTTAGCCATGCTTATTACTTTAAAAAATACTTGCACGATTTTCATATCATGTTTTCAACTATTTCAACATATTTCTTTAACCATGAAGTACTAAGGAACACATCCTCCTATTGGACTAGGGTTATAATTAACCAATTAGGGTTTCAAGATTACATTAGCAAGGGTTAAGCCCTAACTCATACTCCACTCATCTCAGAAGTATTAGTGTATACTAATTACATACTACTCTTTTCAATCATAGTTTCTTTCTCATCCCTTCAAAAGTGTAAACTACTTGACTCATCATTAACAAATTGAATTACACTCATTGTGTCTCAATATTGCATTATTCATATTCATCACTTAGACAAGCTTATAATTAAGGACATGCCTACCATATCAAGTCGCATGATTGATAATGTCATTTTATTGTATTTAGAGATGCATATATCATCTTAACAAGTATTCAATTTGATCATGTGGTGAAACCACATCCTTATATCGGGTATAGGGCATATCCCTTAACATCATATCGTGTAACCATGTAGTTAGGTATCACTTTATCTTTTCTCATCTCAAGTCAATCTCATATCATGTATGGGTTAAATCATTATTCCCATATTGGGTATAAGAGTGTATTGGGTCCTCATATCGTGTACTAGAGTACATCATATTGAGTATACCATTATGGTTATATCATATCTCATATAACAATATTATTTTTGTTCTTCACTTTGGTTGGTCACATTCATTCTTAAACTTCCATATAGGTCTTTTGTCATATCGGGTAGCCTCATGGATTTCCATATCGGGCTCCATCTTGGGTTATCATATCGTGCATCCTCATTGGATGTCATCCTATATTAAGTGGCATCATGATTGCCATATTATGTTTCTATGTTATCCATCATATTAGTTTACCTACCCTAGATATCATGCCGGGTTATATACATATTGGGCACCATATCGGTCATGTGTATTGGGCATCATATCGGTCATGTATATTGAGCATCATATCAGTCCTGTATATTTGGCATCATATCGGTTTGCCTCATGGATTCACCATATCGGGTACCCATATAAAGTGGTATCTGATTACCATATCATGTGGCCATTAATGATAAAAACCTTGAACTCAAAACAAGACAAGATGGATACCAAGTTGTTCTTTAACTCAACACAAGGTAAAGAGAGAGTATCAAGTTTCAAAGGATAAAAGCATATCGGGTTCCTAGGGTTTTACTCATATCGGGCAAAGGTAATGCTTGACCCTAGTGTCGTATTCAAGGTAATACATAGGGGTCTTTTATATCGTTCATAGGGCTTTTCTTACAAGGTATGACCTTCTTTCATATCAAGTAGACCCCATATTGGGTTCCATATCAGTTTGCAAGATCTTCAACCTATATCAGGTTGCAAGAGTCCTCAACCCATATCGGGTTGTCCATGATGATGTCATCATCACAATCCTCAAGATCATTAATTAATTCAAACCTATGGATAATAGTCCTAATTACATATTAGAACTCATGTTCATATCAATTGATCAAAGGAAATCCGAATTTTTGTACTTAATCAACAAATTGAACAACATTGAAGAAGGATGATAATATTGAAGGGTTTAAGTTATATAACCCGCCTCTCAAAGAGATTCCAAGCTTCAATCTTCAACTCCACACATTCCAAGGTTGAATATGAGCCTTCTCAAACCTCTAAGATTTGAGCTCCAAGCTCTTACACAATATTTCCAATCACCTTGGGCGATATCACCTCACTTAGTTGCTTCAACCTACTTTGGCCGATATCTCTCCTTCTTGGCTGATACCAAGCCTCACCTTTCCACTCTCTTCACTATGGGTGACACAAGGAAAGGTGTTGCACGATACAATAGGAAAGTCACTTGCTAGATCCGAAAATCTTGCCAACAAATGAAGGTCAAGGTATTTATACTTGAGGTTTATAGAAAAGAGTGGCATAGGTGTCATTAACTTAAGGTACTTCATGCCACCTAGACATGCAAGGTCAATGCATATTCTATCTTACCATGCAAAAATAAAAGTCCATGGATATTGTAGGGAATAAAGGGTGGCTCTTTGTCTTCTAGAGCAAGTCTCCTTCCACTAACTTATTATTATATTCAACTCCATCATTTCGAAGACAAAAGCAAATCGATGCTTTATCATTTCCTTGAAGTGCCTTGCCAGTCATGACCAAACCAAAGCTTCCACAAACCGATAAGATGCTCTCCCTATGGCTCTATGGCCGATAGGGGCTTCCTTCTAAGTCCACAACTCGACATGGCTCATGTACATAGGTTCAACTTATGTATTTTCTTGGTTTCTTCATTTATTAAGAGTACTAACACTTCAAGATGTTTCAAACATATTGTCTCCTCCTTTCTCTTTCCTCTAGATAATACTAGGTAAGAGTAAAAACAATCTAGAGGTGGTAATTTGCACATCAACCCTACATTTTGCTTATATCACAATTGATTCATCAAGCACTTAGCATTGTTTACACAAGTTCCTACTTAGACTTAGGCATTGCACAAGCCACCACTTAGTATCATATTCTCCTTCATGACATTCAAAACACTTAGAATACATTCATCATGTAACACTTGCAGCATAACCCTTCATTTGGGTAAATTGCACTTTTCACTTAGATTATCATATAATGCACACACAGTTTGCATATAAGCTCAAATTTTGAAAATAATACATCACAAAGGCCTTAATTACTTTTCAAAAGATAAAAACAAGTTGTAAGCAACTTACTTAAGCAAAACATCTAGGGTTAGGTCATAACCCAGGTCATGGGCATTACACTGGTTGGAGGAAAGAAGAAGAAGGAAGGCATTGAGGCCTCCACTTTAGGTATAAATGTTATAAGATAAATTTGATTACTTATTCATTTTGGTATGTGATACCAAACAATGATCTGACATACTTGATGTGTAGGATCTGATAAGAAGTAAAAGCCTTCATGGAAGGACAAAGATGGATAAGGTAGAGCAAGATTTGCAAAAGCTTTAGTCTACTTTTAAATTTATCTTAGCCCAATGGGCATGTAATAGAGTTAGTTGAACTTCTATTTCACCATGCCATCAAATAGAAACATTTACTTTAAAGCATCTTGTATGAAAAGGATGATAAATCAATAAAGTGAGATATTAATGTTTCTATTTCAAAAGATATGATTTTGCATGGCAATGCCCAAACATCTACTTGTCTTTGTACGAAAGATTTTGAGATGAATGTTTATAATGTTGATACCAAAGGATTATAATTGATAACTCAAGACTACCATTAGCAATAGTCACCTTGTACATACATATCAGAAATGCATGTCTAGAATACATATAGATTTTAATCTAGGTTCTCTTGGTTATCAAACCTAAGGAAACATGCAAAGCCTTATTTACGCACAATGTGACATGCAATCATTCACTAGATGTAGTGGGAGGATAATCATTCCATCATACTTCATACGTATGATGCATGAAGATCTTGTAGAATGAATGCTATAGATAATTACTTATACCTCACATTCATTTACTAGTAATATGATGATATGTACTCAGTAAAATAGAAACACAAATCTCTTGAAGTGTTTAAGAGGATTACAAATGAATTATGACCTTGATGAAAGTATTGAGAAACTTTGATGAGATCAAATGTTGTTATACTTTACATCAATATCTTGAGAACCTTTAGGAAGAAATGTGATAATGTATCACAAGTCAAAACCATCTGAGCATGATGATGTTTTAGAATGAAGGAATTACACCATGGTGAGTCATGATGTGATTATCAATTAATCTAATCTTCTTATCCTCATAAATATATACATATTACTAAATAATGTACCATATGAATGGTTTATGGGACATCATATATGATATGATTTGGGAATGTCCCAATATGTCTAAAGGATAGAAACATACATTAAGAAAGTAGTTTCTTAAATAGGTTTATCCACAAACCATAATTGTTGAATGTTACTATTAATCCCAATCCAATAACAAATATTGTTTTGTTGAAAGGATAACTAAATTCCTAATGAACCAATGGGAGTAAAAGTAAAACTCAAAATGTTCAAGGTCAGAAAAGAGGTACAATGATAACTAAGAGAATCACAAGATGTTGTGGAATCTCAATTTATTCGTGTGACAAAAAATAAAATAAATTCTAGTATAATACATCTGAAGTTGAATGATTGTGAAATCAACAATTCAGATAAGTTGGTCATAATATATGATGAGCCAACTGATCAACTAGAAGCTATTAAGCACCAAATATGAGAAGTGTCTTAAGGCCATTATGAAGTGCATGTAATCTGACAAGGTAGAACCTTAATAGTGCCACCTAAAGGGGTACCACATAAAGGGTGCAATAGGGTCTTGTGACAAAGATCTACGTCGATAACATTAAAGGACAAATTGGTTGAATACGTTTTTCAAATCAGTTCAAGTTGTAGAACATGATAGAAATTTCTTTACCAATTGTCATGCTTGTTGCATGGCAAGATAAAGATGGATTACATTCAAGAACATGTGTCAATCCATGCATGGCCATGTGGCACCTACTAGTAGTAAGGTGATGACACCTCTTTCACTCTCTCCCATGAACCTCAAGTATATATACCCTTCCTTTCACCTCTTAGTGAAATATTTTGAATTCTACCACCTCCTTGCTCTTAGATATCATGCATAGAGCCTTGCTATCGTGCATAGGTGATGTGGTATCGTGCATAGGGCTTGGGTATCGGCCATAGCAAGTGGTATTGGCCATAGCATGTTGATATCGGCCATAGCAAGTTGATATCGGCCAAATAAAGTGATATTGGCAACAAGTGAAGGGGATATCGACCACAAGTGAGGGCATATCGTGCATGAGTAGTGAGGTATCATGAAAAGGTGCTAAGGGTCAATAAGGAGCTAAAATATTAACCCTAAGGTAAGGTCGTGATCATCTTCAACCTTGGATTGAAGCATGGATCTAGGGTTATGATCTTCCTTTCTTTTCTTCTTCACCAAGTTCTTAACTAGGGTGATTCCTTATATATGAAGGAGTTTTGAACGAGCCTTGGACTTTTGATAAGTCATCTTCAACCTTAGGAACATGGAGATTTGTAGCTTGGATCTTTGAATTTGTTCTTAAGGCGAGTTATATAACTTGAACCCAAACATGTTATTATTCACCATCTTTCTTGCTATACATGGCGATCTACTTTCAATTCTGAAATTTTCTTGAATACTTGATATATTTATGAGTTCTAGTAGTTGCTTAGAACTGTTACCCTTGTACTAGAACAAGTATAACAAAGGTCTAGAGCTTGAAGATGATGGTATCACCTTATAAAGTGATATTGGGTTCAAGCACACAAGCAAGCACCTCTTTGCCCGATATGGTGTGAAGCACACACACACCTCTTTACCCAATATGGTGTGAAGCACACACACACCTCTTTGCCCGATATGGTGTGAAGAACACACACCTCTTTTCCCGATATGGTGTGAAGCACACACACACCTCTTTTCCCGATATGGTGTGAAGCACACATACACCTCTAAAGTGATATGGTAAGCAAGCACACACCTCTTTGCTCGATATGGTGTGAAGCACACACACACCTCTTTGCCCGATATGGTGTGAAGCACACATACACCTCTAAAGTGATATGGAAATCAAGCATACACCTCTTTGACCAATATGGTGTGAATCACACATACACCTATTTCCCGATATGGTAAGCACACTTACACCTCTAATGTGATATGGGTAGCAAGCATACACCTCTAAACTTATATTGGGTTAAGCATACACATCTAAACTGATATTGGGTTAAGCATACACCTCTTGGATGATATGGTGTTGAGAACACATCTCTAAAATGATATGGTGGGTAACCCACTACACTAGATGACAAAAGTGGTAAGGTTGTTAATACCCTAGAACATGTGATGGCCAATACACTAAAGTATGATGTGGCCAATATCTTCAAGTGAGGTGAGGATGTTATATCCATGTATGTTGAAGGTAATACACCATATGATTGGAAGGGTTGATACCTTGATGGGTAAGGGTATGAGGGATATGATGATGTCTAGATCAATATACACCTAACCCAATACATGTGTTCAACTTGACATACATGATTCAACTCGATACACCTTGTAAATGTGAGGGCAAGACACTCTTAGGAGTAATGAGTGTAACACCAAGTAATGGTATGATTAATGCCTTGATAGGTGAAACACATAAAGTGGTTGATAATGGTCAACCCTATATCAACAATGCCTTAACCCGAGATGAGTCCATATCACTTGATGATAGTTCGGTAATTCAAGTGTGTGACTTATGGCCAATACATAACAGGATAAATGTGATGTGTTAGTGCATAAAGTATTAGGATGAGAAATACCCTAATACAAGATAAGTTGATAAACTTAAGTAAGTTAAAAGTGATGAGGGAAGTGATATACCAAGGCATGATAAATATCACATCCAGCACCTCAAGGTTGATACACCTTGATGCACCTAAAATCCAATTTACTTGGATGAGTAACACATGAAGTGTGTCATGTCAATTGTTACATTAAGATGTAATGAGTTAAATGCACTTTGATAAGTGTAGGATAACATACCTTGAGAAAGGGTTAAGCCAAGTTAATAAAGTATGATGTAATCAATATCCTAGTGAGGATGAGAGAGAAACTCATACTTTGTGTTGATAATCATTTAATGATAAATGATGAGAATAAATAAGTATGATTGAATACTTATGATATCAATGTATGCTCCTAGATGTGTGGAGCAATGATTTAGGGTTTGAATTGATAATATGAACTTGAAACCCTATTCATCTATAAAGGGGAAACCCTAACCCTAATAATGGGAAGGTTGTATTTATCTTATTGCATAAGCCTTGTGAGACATGTTAAATACTTGTATAAAAAGTATAGTGTTTATGTGGTCAGATGACCTAAAAGATATTTGTTGCCTAGTGAGAGGTGACAAGATGTTTAATGGGCCTTATGAGCCATGTGAATAGTTGTTGCCTAATGAGAGGTGAAAAGATGTTTAATGGGCCTTGTGAGCCATGTGAATAGTTGTCGCCTAGTGAGAGGTGACTAGATGTTTAATGGGCCTTGTGAGCCATGTGAATAGTTTGTTGCCTAGTGAGAGGTGACAAGATATTTAAATGAGCCTTGTGAGCCATGTGAATAGTTGTCGCCTAGTGAGAGGTGACAAGATGTTTAATGGGCCTTGTAAGCCATGTGAATAGTTGTTGCCTAGTGAGAGGTGACAAGATATTTAAATGAGCCTTGTGAGCCATGTGAATAGTTGTTGCCTAGTGAGAGGTGACAAGACATTTAAATTGGCCTTGTGAGCCATGTAAGATGCTTCTGCAACAAGTATCAATTATACCTTGGTCTGAGGACCTAGAGGTATTTGTTATCGGATAAGTGGTAAAAAATGTTTAGTAATGAACTAAGGGTTTGAATACATAGATCTAGTAATCATGATGATGATAATAGTAAGAGATGAGAATTCCCAATAATGTGATAAGGGGCTGAGATCCCAAGTGTTATGCATTCAAAGTGTTCCAAAGGTTATAAAAGTACTTGTTAAATGTATTACACATTTCTTTGTAGCATCTGTTATGATTCATGTTTGAAACGTGTTTGATGCTAAAAGATATTGTAATGCTCCTAATTAATCAAGTGGAATTTCATCATGTAGCACCCTGACCATAGATCCATCAGCGTCAGTAGCTGTTGAATGGTGAAACAAGTTTTCCCACGGGATCTCCTGGAGGGCATATTTTTGAATATGTGGGGGTGATGGGTGCAAATATCCTTACGCCCTAATGAGGGATTGATGTGTAGATAATTGAGATCTCTCAATACTTCATTATAAATGTCGGGATGGATGTATCATGAATCTTCTGATGATGATGAATGTCGGGATCGATGTGTAGATAACTGAAATCTCTTGATCCCGAAGAGAGTGCATGTTGCGGATGTAGATCTATAGTGAAGTTGCCAGTATACCCTGGAAAACTATTTAGCAGTTGATGCGAGATGTCCTGCTTGTGGTCTGGCACTAACCGAGACAAGTGAGGTCATGGTAGCAGGCTCTTCCATTGACCTTGTATGGTACCGATTTTGACTTCGCAGTGGTCGGTTGGAGTATGAGCGGTATACCTCATCTCCTGAGGGCATAAGTGTGATTGTAAAATGTAATTAGTCGTGTAGCGTTTTTGCTTAAGGATTGAATATGGAAATCATTGGTTGATGTTACATTTCTTTTATACATCTTAAATGGATAGATGTTATACATGTTCTTCATATTCCTTATAAAATGAATAGATGATTTACTGTTTTATCATATATAGTTGCAATGCTTCAGAAGATGATATTTGTGACATCTCGCTATCACACAGACAAAGAAATGCCACACAAAAATGTGTGGAACATCCATAAACCACATGTTATCAAAAATATGGGTTAATTACAACTGATTGCGGAAAGCATATAATAAAGAAACTATTACATCCAGATCCTTATCCTATAAGGAAACATGTTATATAAACATACATAAACCTGGATACATGTCCACAGTTCATAGGATACAGCTGTCATAAAGGCACAAAGAGTTCCCACATGTTTATATACAGAACAGGCCATACCAGGCCTATAGCAGGATAAACAAAGCTACCTCAGCTATACATCATGAAACATCGTCAAAACACCTCCAAGGACCTGAGTATACAGGGATGACTCTAGGACTCTACTACAAAACAACTAAAACAATAGCATATCCATCTCTTACCTCCTACTATTCTTCTTGTTGCTCGGCCGCAACCTCACGACCAACACCATGTCTAGCACGATCACCTAAAAAGGTTGTAAACTAGCAGGGTGAGACACACAGTCCCAGTGAGAAGCATAACTCCCTACCGAACTATAAAACTTTAGATAAAGCAGGTAACTGATATAAGCAGCATACTAAATAGAGCTTAACTTTATTAACAACTTACCAAGATATCCGGGAGACATATAACCAGATATTTCTTTATAGAACATAATTGACAAGATAAGATTTATAAGAACTTATCACAAGATATGAGGAACGTACAAATAACTACAAGATATAACTAGGGAAACTATGCAAGCAAGGCTTCAACCAATGTTCTGTGTTTTACCCTAAGTAGTACATATTATACGGCTGGATTACGATTTATTATGCCCTGAGGAAGTGAGCTGTACCACTCAAATCCAACCTTCAGCTGTGAAGCCCAAAACTGATGCCATACAAGGTCAATGGGAGAGCCAGACTCCATGACCTCACCTCCTCGTGGTCAGTGCACAAGAACCAAACCAGGACCACAGTCTCTTGCTTAAGTGGCCTCAGCCACAAGTTCAGCTCCCGTAGGCTACCCTTTCCCCTAGCCTGACTTGGTACAGGTCACAGTGCTAGTATATCATGAGCCACGGGCCTATTCACTGTGCTCCTGATTCATGAACACATTCATGATCCATCACAGTGAGTAATGGGCCTGTTCACCATGCTCTAATACACATCTTGAGTCCATAGCCACAGTTGCACTCTAATCCTCCTATTTTTAGCTAGGAGAAACCCTGCATATTCAACAATATGTGCTCCAGGTAATCTCGCAGGATAAACCTATTTCACCATCACCAGCTACTGACGATGATGGATCTATGGCCAGGACAAAACTATATGAAATGTTCCACTGTAATTAATTAGTATATTTTAGGTGAATTGTTGAGGCAACCAGGTTATAAAACATAAACAACATTGTGTCACACTATAAATGTCATTATCATATTACCATGGGATCTCAATCCATCATCACATAATGCCACTACCTCTCAAGGCCTTCATCATCATCATCATCATGGAATAACAATCCCTCATGTCATCATTTGAGAATAACACCTCAATCAGGCACTCAGCCTTTATCAGGTCACCATATCTTTCTCATCATACTGGTGATACATATCATCTCATCAACAAGTAGTATCATTATTCAGTGTTATACAAAACACATACACCTCATAGCTCTTACCTGGCTATGAATTCAATTAATAACACATGCATGGTTAGTATGTACATTAAGAGAGATAACTTGATCACCAAACATAGATCTTTAGAGAACATGTGCCATTAAGATTTTAGATGCATAAGATTGGAACAACATCTTATATTAATAATACAAAACTGTGAGCATCCACCATGCCCTATATCTCATAACATCATGAACACAACCATCCCTAAGGATACATCCTTAAAGGTTACACAACCATGATCTTGTCATCTCACTTCACATCAACCTTAGGTAACAAACATGTCACTGGTCACAACCTATCTAGGGTTCCCGGGCTAGGCGCATCCCTCACCAAAGGTGTCACCTACCCTCACTAAAGGTGTGGCGGGTAGCACCATCCCTCACCCAAGGGATATCGGGTAGAGTCATATCCCTCACCCAAAACGCTATCGGTCACCACAAAACTTAGGGCGCCAAGCCACACATATCGGTCACAAGTAGAATGTACACCCATGCACAAGGAGGGTAACGGGCAGACTAGAACCAAAGTTGTGTCGTGCAGCCATGAACCAAGAGGATATCGGGCATCCAGGTATAAGAGTGTATCGGGCAGCACCTTCACCTTATCGGCCAGGACACCCTATCGCCTAACTAGGGTTAGAGTTTCCATACCGGGCAACCATCAAGACCGTGTCGCCCACAGCCATAACGCCCAAGGTTAAAACCATGTTGCCCACAGCCATAACGCCCAAGGTTAAAACCATGTCGCCCAACAAGCAACCCCTTAGTTGCACAACATGGTGCCCAAGGAAACTCTCATACCGCCCAAGGCACACTACTGCCATCCATCAAACAACACCATGGCGCCTAAGGTAGCCTATCGTTCAAGCTAGGGTTTGGGACTCTCTATCAGTTAAGGCACCAAGAAGGGATGTCTACCAAGAATTCTATCGGCCAAAGGCATAACGCCAAATAGCTCCCTCTAAGGCAAAGGTCCATATCGGTCAAAGGCATATCACCCAACAAAATCATCTCTAGATGAGGGATATCAGGTAGAACACATAAAAGGGGGTATCGTGCAAGGGTTCAAAGACCATGACGGGTTGGTCATCTTCAACCTCAAGTCTTCCACCAAGAAGCCCTAAATATTCAAGAGAGTTGGCTCACCTCTCAAGACAATGAAGTGAGAGAGGGTATTGCACAACTTCCATCATCTATCTAGAAACAAGGAGGTTCATCATATCATATCGGCCAACCAACCAAAGCTCAACTCACCATTGGAATAGGAGACCCTAGGCTCACCTCTCAACAACTAAGTGAGAGAGGGGTTTTGCCCAAGGAACTCCACATCCATGGTTTGGCCAACCCAAGATAGCCATCTCCACAAAGTCTAGGGTACATCTAAAGCAACCTTATAACCATTAAAGCAAGAAACATAGCTAAAGGATGACATGGCCGATCAAGATAGCACATATAGCATGCAACATGAAAAGGAAGTAGTATATCTAGGGTTAGGAGTTATGTAACCCACCTCAAGCTCTAAAACTCCAAGATTCTAGCACCAAGCTCCAAGGCACCACCTTCGGAAAACACAAAGAAGAACAACTTGTAACCACCATGGCCAAAGAGAAGGAAGAAGAAGAAGATGAATATGCCAAGGAAAGGGAGAGATACTTACCACAAGAGGAGGAAAGGGACAAGCTAGCAAGGTGTGTCGCCCAAGACACCAGCTATATCGGCCACCTCTTGCTCCACTCTTCTCCTAGCTCAGCCACCAAAGGGAGGGAAGCAACTAAAAGAACCAAAGAGGCCTAGCAAGAAAGGGGGAATCGTTTATAAACTAAGGGGTGAAGGGGAAGAGCAAGGCAAGGAGGCACCCGCCCCTAGCACACTTGTCCAAAGGTTATGCCACATGCTAGAACCCCAAACCACTTATCTATGACTAGCCACCCTCTTAGCAAAGCAACAACCACTTGTCCAAAGATGGTGACACAAACGAGGCTAGGGTGGAGGGTGCGTGTCTCCCAACATGGAAACCCGACACACCATGGCCGACACAGCCCCTTGCCTGACACAGCCAACACTCCTGGCCGATACACCAAGGTCCAGCCCGATACAAGCTCCAACAAGGCTCAACACTACTCAAACAAGGCTCAACAAAGCCCAAAGCCCTCAAACAAAGAGTCCAACCCATCCTCTCAACCCTGGAGGATGCAAGGAGAGAGAAAGATATCTCTTAAGGTGACAAACCTGCACACCAACCCTAAAACTTGGGTAATTTGCAAGTTGCACCTCAACCTCTCAACAAAGCACAAACAAACCCTAATCACAACTTCAGGTGATTAGCAAGCATCTCAACACAAGGTTTAGGCAAATAAAAAGGGTAAGCCCAAAACGGAGGTCAGGGTCCTTACAAGCCATAAACCCCTACAAAAGGATCTCATCCCCAAAATCTGAAGAGAAAAATGAGGGATACTTCCTCCTCATCTCTTCCTCAAGCCCCCACGTGGCTTCCTCAATGCCACGATGATGCCAAAGAACCTTCACAATAACCAGGTCCTTCCTCTTCAACTTCTTCACTCTTCTGTCAAGGATCAACATTGGACCTTCCTCGTTGGTCACGTCTTCATCAAGCTCAACCTCAACTGGATGTATTACTGTCTCTGTCCCCAGATGACTTTTCTTCAGTATACTAATATGGAACACCGGATGTAACATGTGCAACTTTGGTGGTAGTCCTAACTTGTAAGCTACCTTGCCAACACGTGTTATTACCGGATATGGCCCCATATACCTGGGAGCCAACTTGCCTTTCTGTCCAAACCTCAGCATGCCTTTCCATGGGAATACCTTGAGATACACCTTATCTCCCACCAGGAACTCTAAAGGTTGTCGACGGTTATCTACATATGACTTCTGTCTGTCCTGTGCCACTTTCAACTGTTGTTGTATCACTTTGATCTTTTCTATTTTCTGCTGCACTAACTCAGGACCCAAAAACTAATACTCGCCAGACTCATACCAACATAGAAAAGATTTGCACTTCCTGCCATATAAAGCCTCATAAGGGGCCATGTCGATACTACGTTGGTAACTATTGTTGTAGGTGAACTCTATCAAAATGAGATGCACGTCCCAACTTCCTAGGAACTGCAAAACACAAGCTCAGAGAAGATCTTCCAAAGTCTAAATAGTCCTTTTAGACTGTTCATCTATCTGTGGGTGGAAAGTGGTATTGAACCTCAACTGCGTTCCCAACGCTTTGTGCAACTGTTCCCAAAAATGACTCGTGAATTGGGGACCTCTGTCAGAGACTATCATTACTGGAACACCATGCAAACGCACTATCTCATCCACATACACCTGAGCAAGCTTCTCTATTGTATATGTTGTCTTCACAGGTATGAAATGGGCAAACTTCGTCAATCTATCCACTATCACCCAGACGGAATCATGATTCCTAGCTATCCTCGGGAGACCAACTACGAAATCCATGGTTATATGATCCCATTTCCACTGCAGTATCAGCATGGGTTGCAACGTACCTGCCGATTTCTAATGCTCAACCTTAACATGCTGACATACCGTACACCTAGCCACAAACTCGGCTACATCTCTCTTCAAGCTAGGCCACCAATACAAGTCCTTTAGATTATGATACATATTGGTGACACCAGGATGCATAGAATACATTGACGTGTGCGCTTCCTCGGTCACTAACTTCCTCAAATCATCAACACCGAGAACTATCATCTTGTTATGATGACAAATTAATCCATCCTCAGACTCGTGGAAGCCATCCTACTTCTCGCTTCCGAACTCTGATCTGATCAACTGAACTGTAGCATCTGCCTGTTGTGCTTCTTTGATCTGCTGCCTCGACATAGGTTTCACTTTTATCTGTGCCAACAGTCCTGCCAACAAAGATACTTCCAATTGTACATTCATCTGCCGCAAAGAGACAAACGTATCCATCCTATGGCATATTAAAAAACTCAACTGTGCCTTCTTTGTAGAAAGAGAAGAAGACTTTCTACTAAGCGCATCAGCTACTACGTTCGCCTTACTAGGATTATACTCAATGGTGCAATCATAATCACTTATCAGATCCATCCAGCAACGTTGTCACATGTTTAGTTCACTCTGTGAGAAGATATACTTTAGGTTCTTATGATCCATAAATATCTGACACACTTCCCCATAAAGATAGTGTATCCAGATCTTCAATGCATGGACCACCACTGCCAACTCCAAGTCATGTGTCGGATAACTCTCCTCATGTTTCTTAAGTTGTCACGAAGCGAAAGAAACCACATGATCATCCTGCATTAGCACACAACCTAAGCCTTTCTTGGAAGCATCACAAAAAACAACATAGCCCTTCCTAGGCTCTGGCAACACCAACACTGGAGCACTAGTCATCTTCTCCTTCAACCTTTGAAAGGCTCGTTGACAACAATCATCCTAAACAAAAGGTACATCCTTCCTGGTCAACTTTGTCAATGGCAACGCGATCAAACTGAGGTTCTTTATAAACCTCCGGTAGTATCCTACTAAACCTAGAAAACTACGAACTTTAGTCGGCATTTTCGATTTCTCCCACTCTGTAACTGACTCCACCTTCTTGGGATCCACTCTGACTCCTTCCATGGATATCACATGACCCAAGAAAGTTACTTCTTTCAACCAGAACTTGCACTTACTAAACTTGGCATACAACTGATGCTAGCGAAGGAGAGTCAACGCTTGTCGAAGATGTTGTTCATGCTGTTGACTATCTCGACTATAGATTAAGATGTCATCTATGAAGACCACAACAAACTGATCTAGTAACGGACGGAACACCCTGTTCATTAGATCCATGAAAGCAGCTGATGCATTGGTTAGCCCAAACGGCATAACCAAAAACTCAAAGTGACCATACCTCATCCTAAAAGATGACTTTGGTATGTCATCGTCCTTAATCCTCAACTGATGATATCCGGACCGTAGATCGATCTTTGAGAACATTGTAGCCCCACGCAACTGATCAAACAGATCATCTATCCTCAGTAAAGGATACTTGTTCTTGATCGTAACTTTGTTCAGCTGTCGGTAGTCTATGCACAGACGCATCGATCCATCCTTCTTCTTTACGAACAGGACTGGAGCACCCCACAGTGATGTTCTCATTCTGATGAAACCTTTATCCAATAGCTCATGTAATTGCTGCTTCAGTTCTTCCATTTTAGCTGGAGCCATCCTGTACGGTGTCTGAGCAACGGGTTGTGTCCCTGGCACTAGATTGATCTCAAAGTCAATCTCTCGAGGTGGGGGAACACCGGGAAACTCATCGGGAAACACATCCAAAAATTCTCTGAGAACAGGCACATCCTCAAGGCTAGAACCTTCTACATTGGTATCCACAACATGAACTAAGAACACCTTACATCCTTTCTGTAGAAACTTCTCTACCACCATAGTTGATACCAAACACATCGGAAGAATCTTCCTATCTCCTTGGAAGATCCATGTCTCACCACTGTCAGCAAACACCACTTGCTTGGAACCATAGTCCAGCACAACCTTATACTTCTCTAAGGTATCTATCCCAAGATCACATCGAATCCATGCATATCAAGTGGTATAAGATCCACTTGTATCTTGTGTCACGAAAAAGATAGAACACAGGATGGACACACTTCTCGAAGCAATGTGGGACCAACAAGAGGGGTTTCTAACAACAAATTATCTTTCTTACAACTAACAGGTAAAAGACAGCTATCAAGCATACTACGAGCGATAAAATAGTGTGTAGCACCCAGGTCAACCAGAACAGATAGAAAATAAGAAGAAGACAAATCAGAATGAAACAACTCCATCTAACCTGCCACCACTCGTGGGTTAACTATCACTTCCAGCTGACTCATAGCATAGAATCGAGTCATTGCTTGTTGTCCACATCCTCTGCTTCCTTGAGCAGATGATCCAACTTGCGATGCTTGACCGCGCCATCGCCCTCTAGCGCCACCGAACTACTGTCTATCTGATCCTTGTTGATTCTACCTCAGTTGTTGTGTCACTTCGACATCTCTCTTTGGGAAATTTGACTTTAAATGCCCGGTCTATCCACAAAAATAGCATGACCTGTCTTCAAACTGTGGCCTAGATGGCCCTGTCACTACCACTGAAGTTGTATTGTGAGCTCTAGATGGAAAACAATCCACACCCTCTTCCTTTACTCGAAGACCACTATGACGGTGCACTGGAACTCTGCATCGCAGATGGTGTCAAAAACCTTGACTTTTTGAAGCCATCAAACCTCTACCTCTGGAACTGAGCAGGCTTATTCTTGGACATGGTCTCTCTCTTCTCCTTGACTAACAGTTCAATCCTTCAGACAAACTACACAAATGTGGCAAACCGCTCTCAGTTTTCTAAAGCAGCAGCAGGTGTCGTCAGCTCAGCACTTAGACCTTTCTCAAACCGCCTGATTCTCTCATCATCTGTCACCGCCATGTGAGGACAAAACCTTAGCAGGTCCATAAACTTGGCTTCATACTTGGTGATACTCATCGATCATTGGCGCAGACACTCAAACTGGTTGATCTTCTCGTCTAGATAGGTCTTTGGGAAGTATCGACTCATGAACTCCCATCAAAAGACGTCCCAACCTATCACCTCACCAGGCCGCTTCTCCTCCTCGATGGCCCACCAGTGGCCAGCACTACCTTTCAAAAGGTATACAGCGTGCTTGACTTTGTATGCTTTGGGGATGTCAAGGATTCATAAGGCCTTCTCAAGACCTGTCAGTCACAGATCTGCATCTGTTGGATCAGTCGTTCCAGCATAATCTGAAGCTCCGACTTGGCAAAGCCGCTCGAAGGTCTTCCCAATACCTGAAGATTCACCATGGGGAGCCTGTGCTCTTGGCAAAGGCACTAGCAATCTTTCCACCATGAGATTCATCATAGCCATTAACCGCCCCATAAGGTGTTGATAGGCAGGGTTTTCGAGAATGGCCGAGTCAAGCTGGGGGACCTCAAGCACCCGATCTTCATGTGCCTGCACTCATGCTCCATCAACAGATGCAGCATCACTACTCTCAGCAGCATGTTCTTCATGATTTCCAAACATCTTTAAGCTTTATCTTCTACTGGGGGTAGAAGGTTATTGTAAGAAAATCTGGAAAACTCACAAGAACAGACACAAACCTAGTCCTAGATCCCTGTAGACTCAGAAAACCTAGAGCTCTGATACCAAAACCTATTGTGACATCTCGCTATCACACAGACAATGAAATGCCACACGAAAATGTGTGGAACATCCATAAACCACATGTTACCAGAAATACGGATTAATTAAAACTGATTGTGGAAAGCATATAATAAAGAAACTATTACATCCATATCCTTATCCTACAAGGAAACATGTTATATAAACATACATAAACTTGGATACATGTCCACAATTCATAGGATCCAGCTATCGCAAAGGCACAAAGAGTTCCCACCTATTTATATACAGAACAGGCCATACCAGGCCAACAGTAGGATAAACAAAGCTACCTCATCTATACATCGTGAAACATCGTCAAAACACCTCCAAGGACCGGAGTATACAGGGATGACTCTAGGACTCTACTACAAAACAGCAGCATACCCATCTCTTACCTCCTACTATTCTTCTTGTTGCTCAGCCGCAACCTCACGACCACCACCATGTCTAGCACAATCACCTAAAAAAATTGTAAACCAGCAGGGCGAGACACATAGTCCCAGCGAGAAACATAACTCCCCACCGAAATATAAAACTTCAGATAAAGCAGGTAACTGATATAAGTAGCATACTGAACAAAGCTTAACTTTATTTAACAACTTACCAAGATATCCTGGAGGCATATAACCGGATATTTCTTTATAGAACATGATTGACAAGATAAGCTTTATAAGAACTTATCACAATATATGAGGAACGTACAAATAACTGTAAGATATAACTAGGGCAACTATACAAGCAAGGCTTCAACCAATGTTCTGTATTTTGCCCTAAGCAGTACATACTATACGGCTAGATTACGATTTATTATGCCCTAAGGAAGTGAGTCGTACTGCTCAAATCCAACCTTCAGCTGCGAAGCCCAAAACCAGTGCCATACAAGGTCAATGGGAGATTCAGACTCCATGACCTCACCTCCTTGTGGTCAGTGTATGAGAACCAAAGCAGGACCGCAGTCTCTTGTTTAAGTGGCCTCAGCCACAGGGTCAGCTCCCGCAGGATACCCTTTCCTCTAGCCCTCCTTGGTATAGGTCACGATGCTAGTATATCATGATCCATGGGCCTATTCATTGTGCTCCTGAGTCATGAATGCATTCATGCTCCATCACACTGAGCAATGGGCATGTTCACCATGCTCTTATACACATCTTGAGTCCACAACCACAGTTGCACTCTAATCCTCCTATTTTTGAATAGGAGAAACCCTGCATATTCAACAATATGCGCTCCAGGTAATCCCTCAAGATAAACCTGTTTCACCATCACCAGCTACTGATGATGATGGATCTATGTCCAGGGCAAAACTATATGAAATGTTCCATAGTAATTAATTAGTATATTTTAGGTGAATTGTTGAGGCAACCAGGTTATAAAACATAAACAACATTGTGTCACACTATAACTGCCATTATCATATTACCATGGGATCTCAATCCCTCATCACATAATGTCACTGCCTCTCAAGGCCTTCATCATCATCATCATGGAATAACAATCCCTCATATCATCATTAGAGAATAACACCTCAATCAGGCACTCATCCTTTATCAGGTCACCGGATCTTTCTCATCATGTTATTGGTGATACATATCATCCCATCAACAAGTAGTATCATTATTCAGTGTTATAAAAAACACATACACCTCATAGCTCTTACCTGGCTATGAATTCACTTGATAACACCTGCATGGTTAGTATGTACATTAAGAGAGATAACTTGATCACCAAACATAGATCTTTAGAGAACATGTGCCATTAAGATTTTAGATGCATAAGATTGGAACAACATCTTATATTAATATTACAAAACTGTGATCATCCACCATGCCCTATATCTCATAACATCATGAACACAACCATCCCTAAGGATACATCCTTAAAGGTTACACAACCATGATCTTGTCATATCACTTCACATCAACCTTAGGTAATAAACATATCACTGGTCACAACCTATCTAGGGTTCCCCGACTAGGTGCATCCCTCACCAAAGGTGTCACCTACCCTCACTAAAGGTGTGGCGGGTAGCACCATCCCTCACCCAAGGGATATCGGGTAGGGTCATATCCCTCACCCAAAACGCTATCGGTCACCACAAAACTTAGGGCGCCAAGCCACACATATCAGTCACAAGAAGAACGTGCACCCATGCACAAGGAGGGTAATGGGAAGACTAGAACCAAAGGTGTGTCGTGCAGCCATGAACCAAGAGGATATTGGGCATCCAGGTACAAGAGTGTATCAGGCAACACCTTCACCTTATCGACCAAGACACCCTATCGCCTAACTAGGGTTAGGGTTTCCATACCAGGCAACCATCAAGACCGTGTCACCCACAGCCATAACGCCCAAGGTCAAAACCCTACCGCCCAACAAGAAACCCCTTGGCTAGCACAACATGGTGCCCAAGGAAACTCTCATACTACCCAAGGCACACTACTGCCATCCATCAAATGATACCATGGTGCCCAAGGTAGCATATCATTCAAGCTAGGGTTTGGGACCCTCTATCGGTTAAGGCACCAAGAAGGGATGTCTACCAAGCATTCTATCGGCCAAAGGCCTAACGCCCAATATCTCCCTCTAAGGCAAAGGTCCATATCAGTCAAAGGCATATCGCCCAACAACATCATCTCTAGATGAGGGATATTGGGTAGAACACATCAAAGGGGGTATCATGCAAGGGTTCAAAGACCATGACAGGTTGGTCATCTTCAACCTCAAGGTTGCCACCAAGAAGCCCTAAAAGTTCAAGAGAGTTGGCTCACCTCTCCAGACAATGAAGTGAGAGAGGGGTATTGCACAACTTCCATCATCTATCGGGAAACAAGGAGGTTCATCATATCATATCGGCCAACCAACCAAAGCTCAACTCACCATTGGAATAGGAGACCCTAGGCTCACCTCTCAACAACTAAGTGAGAGAGGGGTTTTTCCCAAGGAAATCCACATCCATGGTTTGGCCAACCCAAGGCAACCCAAGATAACCATCTCCACAAATTCTAGGGTACATCTAAAGAAACCTTATAACCATTAAAGCAAGAAACATGGCTAAAAGATGACATGGTCGATCAAGATAGAACATATAGCATGCAACATGAAAAGGAAGTAGTATAGCTAGGGTTAGGAGTTATGTAACCCGCCTCAAGCTCAAAATCTCCAAGATTCTAGCACCAAGCTCCAAGCTCCAAGGCACCACCATCGGCCAACACAAAGAAAAGCAACTTGTAACCACCATGGATGAAGAGAAGGAAGAAGAAGAATATGAAGATGTCAAGGAAAGGGAGAGATACTTACCACAAGAGAAGGAAAGGGACAAGCTAGAAAGGTTTGTCGCCCATGACACCAGCTATATCGACCACATCTTACTCCACTCTTCTCCTAGCTCAGCCACCAAAGGGAGGGAAGCAACTAAAAGAACCAAAGAGGCCTAGAAAGCAAGGGGGATCGTTTACAAACTAAGGGGTGAAGGGGAAGAGAAAGGCAAGGTGGCACCCGCCCCTAGCACACTTATCGAAAGGTTATGCCACATGCTAGCACCCCATACCACTTGTCCATGACTAGCCACCCTCTTAGAAAAGCAATGGCCACTTGTCCAAAGATGGTGACACAAATGAGGCTAGGGTGGAGGGTGTGTGTCGTCCAACATGGCAACCTGACACACCATGGCCGACACAGCCCCTTACCCGACACAGCCAGCACTCCTGGCCGATACATCAAGGTCCAGCCTGATACAAGCTCCAACAAGGCTCAACACAACTCAAACAAGGCTCAACAAATCCCAAAGCCCTCAAACAAAGAGCCCAACCCATCCTCTCAACCCTAGAGGATGCAAAGAGAGAGAAAGACATCTCTGAAGGTGACAAACTTGCACACCAACCCTAAAACTTAGGTAATTTGCAAGTTGCACCTCAACCTCTCAACAAAGCAAAAACAAACCCTAATCACAACTTCATATGATTAGCAAGCATCTCAAGACAACGTTTAGGCAAAGCAAATAGGGTAAGCCCAAAACAGAGGTCAAGGTCCTTACAATATTGCTCTACTCTACTTAAACAGTGATTAAATCATATTATTAATGTAAAAGAATCCTATGCCCAGTTTTATACTGTTTAACTGTGATAATAATATTGTTGACAGAGAGTTATATCTCTCGCTGGTACATGGGTCTCACCCCGTTGGTCATCAACATTTTTAGGTGGATGTGGATGAAGAGGTAGAGACCATACTGCAGAGGTACATCAACAGTAGTAGGGACAATAGTAATAGCTCAGGTTGAGTATACTATTTGTTGTGTCTTGTAGATAGAAGTCTTATGCGTCGTCTTTGTACTCTCAGGTCCTTGGAGTCAGTATGTAAAGGTTTTATCAACAATCTGAGGTTTTTTCTTGTATGCCTCGAGGTTTTATGTTGCTTCAGTATGTGTTTTGACAAAGCAACTATTATATATTATCCTCAATGTGATATGGTACAATGTGTGTACAATGTGACCCTGATGTATATAAAGTTTTGGTTCTTTCAGTAAGAGTTTCCTAGAAGAGGATCTCTTTGCAAAAAGGGTTTTAAATTTTTAATGATTTTGTTAATCCGCTGCTTATGGTTATTCCACATAATTAGTAACGATTTGGTTGTCGGTTTGGTGGCAGTCATTTCAATTTTGGTATCAGAGCTTAAGGTTCGTTGAGTTTACAAAGGCATAGGACTAAGGTGTTGAGTCTGTTCTAGTATCCTCCAGTATACCCTATAGTGACTTATGCTTATGCGGAAGAAAGGGTGAAGTTTAAAAATGACTAGAGAACATGAGGAACACATTGCTAAGAGCAATGTTGTTGCACCAAGAGAGGGTGCAAGGGATCAGGCAAGAGAAGAATGAGTGTCTGAGAATTCCCATCTTGACCCAATCAGGATAGAGAATCCTATTTTTATGCTCTTGTTGGGAAGGTTAGGACAATAGTGATGCATATAGTAGACTGGATACTACCATTAAAACCTAGGTTACCAGTCCTCAACGTAGAAACTTTGGGTTCTGAAAGAGTTCCTGAATGACATAGTCATGTTGGAACAGTGGAAAACGTGGGAAAGATTAACATATGGCGAGAAAATAGACTCTACCATAAGTATAGACAGATAGTACATCTATGATGGTAATTCCCAAGGAGGGGCACTAAGCTTAGAATTAAGGAAAGGTCTCTACAATTCTAGAGACATTTTCCTAGTTGTTCTAAAAAGATAAAGTTTTTGGTGCCACCAGTGCAATAAATGACTAGTGTATCAAGGCAGTAGTCGCTAAGGAAAGGCAAAGGTCTTAACCTTCCACCTGTAAGAACTTATAACTTAGCTTCTACATCGGTAATAAGACTGATAAGACCATGTACGAAGATAAAATATGTTATAGATACATACATGATGAGCATACTAAACCCTCTTGTTCAAAAAGAAAGGAGGAAATGACCCAACAACTGAGGTAGACTCAACAGGGCTTACGAAAGTTACAGCCAAATAATGTAAAAAGGGCAAAGGAAACAACATGAAATAGCTAGACTCTATGTGTTGAGTCAACCTAAAGCATTAGATTATCGCGAGGGGTAACAGTCAGATAGAGCTTTTTCATTTTAATATGCCTTCTCTTGATTTTATCTGATAATCATAAGAAGGGTTGTTGTTATTGACTTCCCTATTGATTGTCCTATGGAAACACAGGGAAGAAATGATGAGAACTAGAATTTATATTATGTTCAATATTCTTTTAAGTGCTTCATAATTTCTCTTATCTGTACGAAAGAGAATGAGGTGTAGAGGTGATGCCTAGAGAAAATCCAGGGATGCTAAGTCTTATGTTTTTTATTATATGAAAAGTAAGGAATAGGATAGTAAACAAAGTACATACTACCTAATCTCAGTACTTGTATACCCTGGCTAGGTATTCAACTATTGAAGATAAGGTAAGTATGGAACTCTTATATTGTTATCTTACTGATTACTCTGAGCAAGTAGTCATTTTGAGACAATCTAGTGAGTATAACGAAACTAGAAATATGGCATGGATATTTTTATCACATCCTAAGTGCAATAAAATGGAATCTGAGATGATCTTAGATCAATCTGTGTGTATGAGGAAGTAAAAATTATAATCCTCATGATAATAGAAAGAGAACAAGGGAGATTATCCTTGTTTGATAAAGTTTGTGTGAATAATAAAGATCTTTTCCATAATGTGAAAATAGGAAATGTGATAAAATCACAAATGTTCATAACATGTTAGACAATAAAAAAGAAAGGAATGATGATATGTAGTCATCCATATAATTCCTATGCTGATGGCAAGGAACCAAGGATGAAACAAGAGTAAATGACTCAAGAACAGTGAAAGTTCATGCAATGATCTGAGGAGATGATTGTAATGACCCTGACCTGGGTTATGAGGTAACACTATTTGTTTTGGATGAATAAGTTGCTTAAAACTTGAATATAATCCTCTAAAGTGTTTTTCTATCAGGTAACAAACTTATGTTTCAAATTTGGTCCTGTTTGAATAATGTTTGAGCAATGTTCTCATGTTTTGGACCAAAATGCAATTTACCCAAGATGAGGGGTTATATTGAAATTTGTCACATGTTGAATGTTCTCTAAGTGTTTTAGCATCATTATAGAAAGAATGATGCAAGTTTGTGGCTTGCGGAAAGCCTAAATTCCAAGTTTGAACTTGTATGAATAATGTTGGTGACTTGTGTACCAATTTTGGTGCAAATAGTAATTTACCCAAAATGTAGGGTTGATATGAAACTTACCACCTCTAGAGTATTCCTACTTCCTCTATGTATCATTTAGATGAGAGATAAAGAAGGAGACACCATTTTTGAATCAATTATGAGTGATGGTAATCTTGGTGATGAAATGACCAAGAAAAGGGTTGAATATGAAACCTTAACTTGAGTTGTATCAAGTTGAAAAGCTTATATATGAGTTCCTATCGGCAAAGGAGACATAGGGGGAGTCTCATATCATTTTGTGAACTCTTGGAAAATCCCATGACGTGCAAATCACCTCAAGGAGGTGAAGTGTATCAGTTTACAACTTCCTTAGAAAAGTTGTATCGGGTTGTGAATAAAGTGGTGATTTTGTTGATAAATTTTATTCAAAGGGATAAGTAATGGATGAAAATTAATCCCTAGATTATCCTCAAGAGTTTTGCATGTCAAGATAAATGTTAATTAATGCATGTACACGTGTCACCCATGCATGGACACGTGGCACCTAGTAGCTCAAATTAATGACACCTCATTTCACACTTCTTCATGAACAACAAGTATATATACCCCTTCTTTCACCCTTTAGTGAAATTTTTCGAATCTTACCACCCTCCTTCCTTAAGTATCGTGGATAGGGTCCTTTTATGGTGAAGGGTTGAAGTTTAATCGTGCATAGGGACTTGGGTATCATCCATAGCAAGTTCATATCGGCCAAGTAGGGTGATATCGGCCTAGTGAGGTGATATCAGCCATAGTGAAGTGTTTTGATCACAAGTGAGGGGGATATCGAACAAGGGTGGTGGAATATCATGCACAAGTGATGTAATATCGTGCAAGGGTAGTGAGTCATCGTACAAGGTGATAAGGAGCTCAATACTTAACCCTAAGGTGAGGCCATGATCATCTTCAACCTTGGATTGAAGCATGATTTTAGGGTTATGATCTTCCTTTCTTTTCTTCTTCACCAATTGCTTATCCATGGTGATTCTTTGTATATGAAGGAGTTGTGAACGAGCCTTGGACATTTTATAAGTCATCTTAAACCTTAGGAACGTGGATCTTTGGATCTTGGAGCTTGGAGCTTTGAATTTGTTCTTAAGGTGGGTTATATAACTTGAACTCAACCATGTTATTATTCATCACCTAAATTGTTATACTTAATGAACTACTTTTAATTCCGAAATTTTCTGAAATAGTTGATGACATTATGAGTTTGAGTAGTTTCTTAGACCTGTTTCCATGAACTATAACAGTTAGAAAGAAAGTCTAGAGCTTGAAAAAGATGGTATCACCTTATAAAGTGATATCGGGTTCAAGCACACAAGCAAGCACCTCTAACCGATATGGTGATGCACCTACTTCACTAAAATGATATGGATATGATTTTATAATTTCTTGAATGATATGGTGGTGTAGTATACACCTCTTGCACGATATGAGGTCAAGCAAACACCTCAAAAATGATATTGGGTTAAGCACACATCTCTCTGCCCAATATGGTGTGAAGCACACACACACCTCTCTGCCTGATATGTGTGAAGCACACATACACCTCAAAAGTGATATGGATCAAGCATGCACCTCTTTTCTCGATATGGTGTGAAGAACACACACACCTCTTTGCCTGATATGGTGTGAAGCGCGCACACACCTCTTTGCCCGATATGGTGTGAAGCACACACACACACCTCAAAAGTGATATGGAAGCACACAGACACCTCAAACCCGATATGGAAGCATACATACACCTCAAGGGTGATATGTTAAGCACACATACACCTCAAACCCAAGATGGTAAGCATACATACACCTCAAACTCGATATGGTAATCACACATACACCTCTAAGGTGATATGGGTAGCAAGCACACACCTCATACCCGATATGGTGGAAGCACCTCAAAACCCATATGAAGGAAATCACCTTAGATGCAATGTACTTGATGAAGTAACACATGACGTGTCTTATATCAAGTCATACATTAAGAGGTATGGAGTTTAATGAATATTGATTAAGTAGGCTAATGTACCTTGAAGGAAAGGTTGAGCCAACTTAATAAAGTATGAAGTAATCTATATCCTAGTAAGGATAAGAGAGAAATTCATACTTTGTGTTGATAATAATTTAATGATAAATTATGAGAATAAATAAGTATGATTGAATACTTATGATATTAATGTATGCTCCTAGATGTGTGGAGCAATGAATTAGGGTTTGGATTGATAATATGAACTTGAAACCCTATTCGGCTATAAAGGGAAACCCTAACCCTAATAGTTGTTGCCTAGTGAGAGGTGACAAGATGTTTAATAGCCTTGTGAGCCATGTGAATAGTTGTTGCCTAGTGAAAGGTGACAAGATGTTTAATGGGCCTTGTGAGCCATGTGGTTAGTTGTTTCCTAGTTAGAGGTGACAATATGTTTAATGGGCCTTGTGAGTCATGTGGTTAGTTGTTGCCTAGTGAGAGGTGACAATTAATGGGTCTTGTGAGCTATGTGGTTAGTTGTTGCCTAGTGAGAGGTGACAAGATGCTTAATGGGCCTTGTGAGCCATGTGGTTAGCTGTTGCCTAGTTAGAGGTGACAAGATGTTTATAAAAGTGTCATGTGAGAAATGATAATGTTCAAATAAACTAGGAAATGGAAACTTAGTAACATAATAATAATAATAAATGGATACCATAATAATAATGAAATCTTAATCATACATGCTTTATGCTTATAGCCAAATAAGGGCTATAGTGTTTTGAATATGCTTAAAGAAGATAAAAGGAATACTTGTATTATATAAAGGATGTGAATAAGTATGATGGCTTGGCCAAACTATAATGCCTAGTAAAGGTGATGTGGTATTCAGTGATGAGTTTCATAGGATTGGTAATAACCCAATGCCTGGCTGTTAATCACAGGATTGGTAGAGTCCAATACCTGGTTGTTAATCACAGGATTGGTAATAACCCAATACATGGCTGTCACAAGATTGGTAATAACCCAATGCCTGGTTGTTAATTACAGGATTGGTAGAGTCTAATACCTAGTTGTTAATCAAAGGATTGGTAATAACCCAATACCTGGCAGAGGCATGAAGCCTATAATAATCACAGGATTGGTAATAACCCAATACCTAGCAGAGATATGAAGCCTATAATAATCACAGGATTGGTAATAACCCAATACCTGGCAGAGGCATGAAGCCTATAATAATCACAGGATTGGTAATAACCCAATACATGGCAGAGGCATGAAGCCTATAATTATCACAAGATTGGTAATAACCCAATACATGCATGTTAATCGTAGGATTGGTAATAACCCAATGCCTGGTTGTTAATCACAGGATTGGTAGAGTCAAATATGTGGTTGTTAATCACAGGATTGGTAATAAACCAATACATGGCTGTCACAGGATTGGTAATAACCCAATGCCTGGTTGTTAATCACAGGATTGGTAGAGTCTAATACATGGTTGTTAATCACAAGATTGGTAATAACCCAATACCTGGCATAGGCATGAAGCCTATAATAATCACAGGATTGGTAATAACCTAATACCTAGTAGAGGCATGAAGCCTATAATTATCACAGGATTGGTAATAACCCAATACCTGGCAGAGGCATGAAGCCTATAATTATCACAGGATTGGTAATAACCCAATATCTGGTAGAGGCATGAAGCCTATAATAGTTATACAGGATTGGCATAGTCCAATGCCTATAATAGTTGCACATGATTGGCATAGTCCAATGTCTGGAATAGTTGCACATGATTGGCATAGTCCAATGCCTGGAATAGTTGCACAGTATCAGCATAATCCAATGTCTATACATAATATGATGATGTATACTTACATGACTGGTACAATTCAATATCTGATTAGAAGATTGGATTAGGCCAACAGATAGAAATGAGAATGATTCATGGATGACATATCATGATAATGAGTATCACAGTATAAGATTCAGATGTTGATATAGTATGATGGCTAAATGATATACATGTTCTTCGTATTCCTTATAAAGAGAATAGATGATTTACTGCTCTATCTTAGATAGTTACAATGCTTCAAAATATGAGAATGTTCTAAACTGCTTATCCTCTGCTCAATTTAATACTATTTAACTATGATAATAACATTGTTGGCGGAGAGTTATATCTCTCACTGGGACAATTGTCTCACTCCGTGGGATCCACATTTTTTTAGGTGGACGTGCATGAGGGGGATTGAGATCGTACTGTAGAGAAAGAACAACAGCAGCAGGGACAGCAGGGACAGCTCAGGTTGCGTGTACTGTCTGTCGTGTCTTGTAGATAGAAGTCCTATGTGTCGTCTTTGTACTCTCAGGTCCTTGGAGTTGGTTGGTACTTGTGGCAACACATCCCACTATCACATAGATAGCGAGGTGTTACGTGAAAACGTGTGGAAAACACCATAAACCACAAATTACCAAAAACATAGGTTAATTAAAATCGATTGCAGAAAGCGGAATAACTGAGAAACTATTATATTTAGGTCCTCATCCTGCAAGAAAATAGGTTATATAACCATATACAAGATCTTGACACGTATCCACTGCTTAGGAGATCAGCTATTCTGTCATCACATGAGTTCATCACTTGTTTATACATACATAAAGGCCTACATCGGTCAGCAGCAGGATATTAAAAACATCAACATCTATACATCGTGAAACAACGTCAAATGCCTCCAAGGACCTGAGAGTACAGGGATGACTCTAGACTCTACTACCAAACAACCAAAACAGCAGCATATCCATCTCTTTCCTTCTACTGCTCATCTTGCTGCTCAACCGCAACTCCGCGACCACCACCACGTCTAGCTCGAACACCTAAAAAGGGTGTAAACCAGCGGGGTGAGACACACAGTCCCAACGAGAAACATAACTCCCCGCCGAAACCACAAAACCTCATAAAGATAAAACAACAACATCAGATAACTGATAGAAGGTATAACAAGAGCAGTTTATAAAGTAAAGCTATTCATACCGTCAAGCTTACCAGAAAGTACGGAAGGCATATACCCAAGTATTTCTTTATGGAACATGATTGACAAGATAAGATTTATAAGGTCTTACCACATAACATGAGGAACGTATAAGTAACTACAAGGTATAGCAAGATTAACTACACAAGCAAGGCCTCAACCAATGTTCCGTGTTTTGCCTTTGTCCAACAATTCTTGTAACTGCTTCTTAAGCTCTGCCATCTCTACTGGGGCCATCCTATACGGTATCTGTACAACTGGTTGCGTTCCTGGAACCATATTGATCTCAAAATCAATCTCTCGGGGCGGAGGAACACTAGGAAACTCATCAGGAAACACATCGGCAAACTCTCGGACAACTGACACCTCCTCAAGACTAGGACCTTTCGCCTTGGTATCCACAACAGTATCCATAACGTGAGCTAAGAATGCCTCACATCCTTGTCGTAGCAACTTCTCTGCCACCATAGCAGATACCAAACACGTCGGAATAATCTTCCTATCTCCTTGGAAGATCCACTTCCTACCGCCATCATCAAACACAGCTTGTTTGGAACCACAGTCCAAAACAATCATATACCTCTCTAAGGTATCCATCCCAAGGATAACATCAAAACCATGCATATCAAGTGGTATAAGATCCACTAGTATGTTGTGTCCCGAAAAAAATAAGACACAAGATGGACACTCTTCTCAAAGCATCGAGGAATCATCAAGAGGGGTTTCTAACAACAAGCTATCTTTCTTACAACTAACAGGTAAACGACAGTTTTCAAGCAGACTATAGGCGATAAAAGAGTGTGTAGCACCCAGGTCAACCAGAACAGATATAAAGCAAGAAGAAGACATATCAGAATGAAATAACTCCATCTGACCTGTCACCACTCGCGGGTTGACTATCACCTCTGGCTGACTCATGGCATAGAATTGAGCCATTGCTTGCTGTCTGCATCCTCTTCTTCCTTGAGCAGACGATCCCGCTTGTGATGCTTGACCGCGTCCTCGCCCCCTGCTACTACTGGACTGCTATCTATCTGACCCCTGTTGATTCTGCCTCAGCTGTTGTGTCACTTCAACATCTCTATTCGGGCAATTTGACCTCCAATGCCCGATCTGACCACACAAATGGCATGACTGGTCTCACTGTTGTGGCCTAGACGGCCCTGTCACTGCCACAGAAGTTGTACTATGTGCCTTTGACGGTGAAGAAACATATACTCTTCCCTTACTTGGAGACCACTGCGATGGTACACTGAAACCTCTCATCACAAAAGGTGTTGAAAACCTTGGCTTCTTGAAGCCACCAAACCTTTGTCCCTGGAACCGAGCAAGCCTATTCTTAGACATGGATTCTCTTTTCTCCTTGACTGATCATTCAATCCTCTGGATAGATTCCATAAACATAGCAAACCGCTCTCTGTTATCCAATGCAGAAGCAAGTGTTGTCAGCTCAGCACTCAAACCTTTCTCAAAACGTCTGATCCGCTCTTCATCTGTCGCTGCCATGTGAGGACAAAACCTCAGTAGGTCCATGAACTTGGCTTCATACTCGGTGACGTTCATCGCTCCTTGGCACAAGCACTCAAACTGGCTGATCTTCTCATTCAGATACGACTTCAAAAAGTATTTGCTGATGAACTCGCGCCGGAAAACCTCCCAACCGATCACCTCACCAGGTCGCTTCTCCTCCTCGATGGTCCACCAGTGACCAGCACTACCCTTCAGAAGGTAGACAGCGTGCTTTACTTTGTCTTCTTCGGGGATGGTGAGGATCCGAAAAGCCTTCTCAAGACTTGTCAGCCACAGATTTGCATCCGCTGGATCATCCGTCCCAACATAATCTGAAGCTCCGACTCGGCGAAGCTGCTCAAAGGTCTTCCCAATACCCGATGTTTCACCATGGGGAGCCTGTGCTCTCGGCGGAGGCACTGAAAATCTTTCTACCATGAGATTCATCATAGCCATCATCTGCCCCATAAGCTGTTGATAGGCAGGATGTTCAAGAATGGCTGGGTCAGGTTGGAGGACCTTAGGCACCCGATCTTCATGTGCATGCCCAAAAGCTCCATCAACTGATGCAGCATTGTTGTTCTCAGCAGCGTGTTCTTCATGGTTTCCAAACATCTTGACTTTTCTTCCGCTGAGGGCAGAAGACGATGGTGAGAAAATCTGGAAAACTCACAAGAACAGACACAACCTAGTCCTAAATCCCTGTGGACTCAGCGAACCTAGAGCTCTGATACCAAAACTTGTGGCAACACATCCCACTATCACATAGATAGAGAGGTGTTACGCGAAAATGTGCAGAAAACACCATAAACCACAAATTACCAAAAACACGGGTTAATTAAAACCGATTGCAGAAAATGGAATAACTAAGAAACTATTATATTTAGGTCCTCATCCTGCAAGAAAACAGGTTATATAACCATATACAAGATCTTGACACGTATCCACCGCTTAGGAGATCAGCTATTCTGTCATCACATGAGTTCATCACCTATTTATACATACATAAAGGCCTACACCAGTCAGTAGCAGGATATACAAAACATCAACAGCTATACATCGTGAAACAACGTCAAACGCCTCCAAGGACCTGAGAGTACAGGGATGACTCTAGACTCTACTACCAAACAACCAAAACAGCAACATATCCATCTCTTGCCTTCTAATGCTCGTCTTACTGCTCAGCCGCAACTCCGCGACCACCACCATGTCTAGCTCGAACACCTAAAAAGGGTGTAAACCAGCGGGGTGAGACACAGTCCCAGTGAGAAACATAACTCCCCGCCGAAACCACAAAACCTCAGAAAGATAAAACAACAACAGCAGATAACTGATAGAAGGTATAACAAGAGCAGTTTATAAAGTAAAGCTATTCATACCGTCAAGCTTACCAGAAAGTACGGAAGGCGTATACCCAAGTATTTCTTTATGGAACATGATTGACAAGATAAGATTTATAAGGTCTTACCACATAACATGAGGAACGTATAAGTAACTGCAAGGTATAGCAAGATTAACTACACAAGCAAGGCCTCAACCAATGTTCTGTGTTTTGCCTTAAGCAGTAAATACTATACGGATGAATTACGTATTATTATGCCCTGAGGAAGTGAGTCGTACCGCTCAAATCCAACCTTCGGTTGCGAAACCCAAGCCGGTGCCATACAAGGTCAATGGAAGAGACGGACTCCACGACCTTCCACCTCGTGGTCAGTGCATGAGTACAACACAAGCAGGACCGCAATCTCATGCTTAAGTGGCCTCAGCCACAGGGTCAGGCTACCCTCTACCTAGCCCGCCTCGGTACAGGTATCGGCGCTAGTGAAACTGAGCCACGGGCCTGTTCACCGTGCTCTGAGCCATGAACACATTCATGCTCCTCATATCACATATCCTGAGCCATGGGCCTGTTCACCATGCTCTTCACATACTGAGCTACGGGCCTGAATCTGCACTCTGGAGTCTACAACCGAAGTTGCACTCATACCTCCTCATTTTCGGCTAGGAGAAACCACACATATTCAATAATATGCGCTTCCAGGTTAACCCGCAGGAGAACCTGTTTCACCATCACCAGCTCCTGACGATGATGGATCTATGGCCAGGGCAACTACATGATATATTCCATTGTGATTAATTTGTATCTTTTATGTGGATTGCAAGATTCAACCAAGTTGTATAACATGCAAACTATAACAAGAATAAACAACATGAAACTCAATGTTATGCTTTTACTGTAATCAACATTATCCTGATCCATCACAAGGATCCAACATTACATGTTATCACTTGGCCTCTTGCCAATCATCCAGATCCATCTCAAGGATCATCACATTGTCATGGGATCTCAATCCCTTATCACATAGTGCCACTGCCTCTCAAGGCATTCTTATCAACTTAGGCACTCTAGCCAAGCTCAGGTCCTCAGACCCATACACATAATGTATGTCATCTCATCATCAAGAGTAATTATCAAAGCAGTGTTACTCAAACATATATATATATACCTCATAGCCCTTTTACCTGGCTATGTGTCACCTACATGGTTAGTATGTACAATCATCATGGATTAACAGAAAGATCACTTTATCAACATAGGGTGACATTGATGATTATAGGCTTTATCAATCATGCCTCAGCCTGTGATCATAGACATAGGTCATATCATCAATGCAAAGCATCTTATATGCTTACCATTTCCTTAGCATTATACAGATGATTCAATATGATCATAAACACATGTACTATCATGGAAAGATCCATAGATGTAATCTACTATCATCAAGCATGTCAAGGGTTACTATCAAAACCAATGTGATTCATGAACAAAAGCTAGTGCATAGGTTTTCCATAAGAGACAAGACCCTCACTAGAAGTGCCCACTACCCTCACAAGAAGTGTGACGGGTAGGGCACCCTCACTAGAAGTGGTATCGGGTAGGGTACTCTCCCCTAACGTCCATCACTCAAACGCATACCAGCACATATCGACCAAACATAACAGCAAGGGTGTACCATGCAACGTTGTGTTGTGCAGCAGGGTCTATCGTGCAACTGAGCCCAAGGGGCGTATCGTGCAAGGTGTATCATGCACCATGTCGTGCAATGCTCCGTCGGGCATCAAGGATAACGGGAAACCAAGCATGCAACTAGCCAAAGAAGTGTGTCATGTGACGGTGTGTCGTGCCTCATGGCATATCGGTCAGCACATGTATCGGGCACTAAGGTGTTGTGCAACGCCCATCAAGTTTCGTGCTGTCGGCCAACACACATAGAGCTAAGGCCAAAGGGTGACGCCCACCACAGACTAGATAGCAACGCTCCACCACAACAAGGCATAACGAAACCAAACCATCACATAGGCTAAGTGTATCGGGCAGGTTACTCATCAAGGTGTGATGTCCGACACACACACAAGGCAGGGACCAAGTGCAACGCCCGACACAGCCACAACATGTGTCGTCCAAGACTCAAGATCAAGAGGGATATCGGGCAGCACCTCCCCCAAGATCATAACGATCAAGAGGCAACTCCACAAGGTCGTCATCAACCTCAAGCACAAGGGCACCAAACCCTAATGGCTCAAGAAGATGGCTCACCTCTCAACAACGAAGAGAGAGGGGTCTTGCAAATCTCTTATCACCAATCGGGCAACACAAGGAACAACCCTATCAAGGTTTACAACCACCACAAAGCTCACCTTTTAAGTCCATGGTGAGAGGAGGGTGTTGCTCAAGCAGCTAGAACACAAGCTCACCTCTCAACTTAAACGAGAGAGGGGTATTGCCCATATTACTAGAACTCAAGCTCACTCCTCTAGACCAAGGAGAGAAAGGAGTGTTGCTCACCAAGAAACCCTAGAACATAGGTTCGGCCAACAAGAGGTAACTAAGCAAGAAACTAAACTAGTAGCATGCATAGCCGATCGTAAGCAACATATAAACAAGAACATAGAAGATGGTAATGTAGTTAGGGTTAGGAGTTATGTAACCCGCCTTAAGAAAGCTCCAAGCTCCTAGCTCCACACACCACCACAAGAAGGAGAGCAAGGCATTCTAGGGTTCGGCCACCACTAGAGGAAGAAGGAGACTCCAAGAAGGATCGGCCACCAAGCTTGCAAAAGAAGAGAGGGTGTCGTGCACCAAAGGAGAAGGAGACTAAGGAACTAAAGGGATCCTTAGCAAGGGAAAGGAAATGCATACATAGAAGAGGATGGAGGAGAAACTAAGGTAGATCAAAGCAAGGTGTCGCCCACCTAGGGACACTTGTCCATGAGTAATGCCACCACTCTAACATGCCCTACACACATGTCCAAGTCCATTTACACATGCAAGCATCAAGCACCAAGTGTCCACTAGTGGTGACACAAATGAGGTCAAAGAGAGTCAAAGAGGGTCCATGGGCAACACAAGCATGCTCTTGCCCGATACAAGGTCCAAAGAAGCAAAGGCAACACAGCACAAGGCCCAACATGCTCAACCAAGCCCAAAGGAACTCAAGCAACGAGCCCAAACCTTCCTCTCAACACTAGAGGAAGCAAGGAGAGGGAGGAGCACCTCACAAGGTGGAAAACTTGCCCACAAACCCTAGACTTGGGTTAATTGCAAGTAGCACCTCCAACTCTCAACAAAGCACCAACAAACCCTAATCACCACTAAAGGTGATTAGCAAGCAACTAAGCATCAGGGTTAAGCAAAGCAAACAGTATAAGCCCTAAACAGAGGTCAGGGTCCTTACAGTACTAGTTTCATGAATGATATGAGATTTTGGCTTGAATGCCTCAAGGTTTTATGTTGCTCTAGTATGTGTTTTGATAGAGCAACTATTATATGTTGTCCTCGAGATGAGATGAAACAATGTTGTACAATGTAAATCATGATATGTATGAGTTTTGGATCTTTTAGTAAAAGTTTTCTGGACAAGGATCTCCTTGCAAAATGGTTTTAAATTTTAGTCATTTTTGTTAATCTGGTGTTTGTGTTTATTCTACTTAATTAGTAATGATTTATTTTTCGATTTGATGACTATCGTTACAAGTTTGGTATCAGAGCTTAAGTTTCACTGAGTCTACAGAGACATAGGACTAAGGTGTTGAGTCAGTGTTAGTGTCCTCCAGTATACCCTATAATGACTTCCGCTTATGCAGAAGAAAGGGTAAAGTTTATAAATGGTTGGGGAACACAAGGAACACATTGTTGAGAGCAATGTTGTTGCACCAGGAGAGGGTGCAAGGGATTAGGCAAGAGAAGAATGAGTGCCTAAGAATTCCCATCTTGACCCAATCAGGAAAGAGAATCCTATTTTTATGCTCTTGTTGGGTAGGTTAGGACAATAGTGATGCATACAATAGACTAGATACTAGCATTACAACCTAGGTTACCAGCCCTCAATGTAGAAATTTTGGGTTCTGAAAGGGTTCCTGAATGACATAGTCATGTTGGAATAGTGGAAAATGTGGGAAGAATTAACATATGGCAAGAAAATAGACTATGCCATAACTATAGACAGATAGTATATCTGTGATGGCAATGCCCAAGGAGGGTCAATAAGCTGAGAATTAAGTAAAGGTCTCTATAATTCTAGAGACATTTGCCTAGTTGTCTAAAAAGCCAACATTTTTGGTACCATCAGTGCAATAAATGCCTAGTACACCAGGGCAGTAGTCACTAAGTAAAGGTAAAAGTCCTAACTTTCCACAAATAAGAACTCCTGACTTAGCTTCTACATCGGTAATGAGACTGATAAGGCTATGGTATGAGGATAAGACATGGACATGTTAAGCATACTAAACCCTTTTATTCAAAAAGAAAGGAGTAAATGACCCAACAACTGAGGCAGACTCGGCAGGGCTTACAAAAGTTACAACCTAATAGTGTAAAAAGGAAAAAGAAACAACATGAAACAGCTAGACTCTATGTTTGAGTCAACCTAAAGTGGTGGATGACTGTGAGGGGTGACAGTCAGATAGAGCTTTCTCATTCCGATACGTCTTCTCTAGATTTTATCTGATAATTATCAGAAGGTAGTTGTTGTTGAGCTTCCTTTAATTAGTCCTATGAGGACATGAGGAAGAGATACGAAGGATGAGAACCTATATTTAGATTAATATTCTTTTATATGTTTTGAAATTTCTCTCTTCATGTAGAAAAGGAAGAGATGTAAAAGAAACACCCAGAGAAAATCTGAGATACTAAGTAGTAAAATTTAAAGAGATGTTAAAAGTGTGAAACATAATATAAAATAAATGCATACTACCTAATTTCAGTTCGTTAATACCCTGTCCAGGTATTCATCTATTGAAGGCAAGGTAAGCATCGAACTCTTAGATTGTTATCTTTATGATTACTCTGATCAAGTAGTCATTTTGAGACAATCTAATGAGCTTAATGAGGTAGAAGATGTGGCATGGATATTTATACCACATCCTAATTGACATATGGGTGAATCTAAGTTAATCATAGATCAACTTTTAAACAAAAGAAGATGTTTAGTATAATGTATACCTTGGTCTGAGGACCTAGAGGTAATATTTACCCGATGAGAGGTAACAATGTTCAGTGATGAACTGAGCATTTGAATACCCAGATCTAGAAATCATGATGATGGTAATACTGAGAGTTGGTGACATGTAATCATCTCTATATTTCCTATGTTGAAGGAAAGGAACCTAAGAGGAATCAAAATTGAATGACACATGAACGATTGAGAGTTCATGCAATACTCAAGAAATATGAGAACCCCTTTTCTTTAATAAACAAACCTAGATAATAATGGGGCAATAAAAAAAATACTTTCCTTGTGTTTTTTTTCCTTTTGGAAACATGACAACCAAGTATGTCATTTGACACTTGATGTGCAGGGATTAGAAGAAATCTATAAGATGGATACTTTGAAAAGTATCAGCTTGTCCTGGATTTTTAGTTCCAAGACAAAGTATATGTGTTAAGTAATGTCCTGAGATGAAAGAAAGGTTCTATTATATGTTTGGTTTTAGTAATAACAACATAGGATGGAAAGGATGGTGATGTGATGTGTTTTTGGCACATATAATGGATACCAAGGTAAAGAATCCTAGTATCCAAGAACATTCAATGATATGAGAAAAATGAGAACATGATTCCTGACAAGGAGTAATGTTTGGTTACCTAGAAGGGGAAACCTTGTGACAATTCTAGTAGGAAAATTATATGTTGGGGGTTTATGCTCTGCATAAACATAACTTTGATAAAGATATATTAATTGAAGGAATAAAGGTAGAGTCATTTGAGAAAAATCTTATCAAAGTTAAAAATGTATGATAAGACATGTAGCTCCAAGTGGGTGACAAATCAATGAGGTTTGACACCTGAGTTAAATAAGGTATGTAAAATGATTCTCTGACTAAGAAAAAAATGTCACCTGACACAGAGTTGACTGTAATAATGAAAAGGACAGTGGAGTATGTGTCATGTATGAAAGATTCTATGATAACCCTGTGTGAAAGGACTTTGTGTTGGTCAAAGTTCTATGCAATCTCCATGACATTAAGATGTTATGTGGAGACTTGATGATATGATGAATGAATAATATATGTCCCCCTTTACATGGGATTTCGGGGACGAAATCCTTGTTAGGGGTTTATAATTTGTAATGACCCAGACCTGGGTTATGAGGTAACCCTATTTTTTTGGGATAAATAAGTTGCTTATAATTTGAATATAATCCTCTAAAGTGTTTTTCTATCAGGTAACAAACTTATGTTTCAAATTTGGTCCTGTTTGAATAATGTTTGAGCAACGTTCTCATGTTTTGGACCAAAATCCAATTTACCAAGATGAGGGGTTATATTGAAATTTGTCACATGTTGAATGTTCCCTAAATTTTTTAGAATCATTATATAAATAATGATGCAAGGTGGTGGCTTGTGGAAAGCTTGAATTCCAAGTTTGAACTTGTATGAATAATGCTGGTAACTTGTGTACCAATTTTGGTACAAATTGTAATTTACCCAAAATGTAGGGTTGATATGCAAATTACCACCTCTAGAGTATTCCTACTTCCTCTATGTATCATTTATAGGAGAGATAAAGAAGGATACACCATGTTTGAATCAATAATGAGTGATGGTAATCTTGGTGATGAAATGACCAAGAAAAGGGTTGAATATGAAACCTTAACTTGAGTTGTATCAAGTTGAAAAGCTTATATATGAGTGCCTATCGGCCAAGGAGCCATAGGGCGAGTCTCATATCGTTTTGTGGACTCTTGGAAAATCCCATTACGTGCAAATCACCTCAAGTAGGTGAAGTGTATCAGTTTACAACTTCCTTAGAAAGTTGTATCGGGTTGTGAATAAAGTGGTGATTTTGTTGATATATTTTATTTAAAGGGATAAGTAATGGACGAAAATTCAGCCCTAGATTATCCTCAAGAGTTTTTAATGTCAAGATAAATTTTAATGCATACATTTACACGTGTCACCCATGCATGGACACGTGGCACCTAGTAGCTCAAATTGATGACACCTCATTTTCACACTTCTTCATGAACAACAAGTATATATACCCCTTCTTTCACCCTTTAGTGAAAATTTTCAAATCTTACCACCCTCCTTCATTAAGGTATCATGCATAGGGTCCTTGTATCGTGAATGAGTGAAGTGGTATCATGCATAGGGCCTTGGGTATCATCCATAGCAAGTTCATATTGGCCAAGTAGGGTGATATCAGCCTAGTGAGGTGATATCGGCCATAGTGAAGTGTTTTGATCACAAGTGAGGGGGATATCGGCCAAGGGTGGTGGAATATCGTGCACAAGTTATGGCATATCGTGCAAGGGCAGTGAGGTATTGTGAAAGTTTCTAAGGAGCTCAATACTTAACCCTAAGGTGAGGCCATGACCATCTTCAACCTTGGATTGAAGCATGATTTTAGGGTTATGATCTTCCTTTCTTTTCTTCTTCACCAATTGCTTATCCATGGTGATTCCATGTATATGAAGGAGTTTTGAACGAGCCTTGTGTTGGGTTTTAGTAGAGGCAGAGAAGCAGCAGAAACAAAAAAAAATTTCTCCCCAAACCCGGAACAAAAGGAATCGCGTCGACATCTATATAATAGGAAATAAGGTTTGTGAATCATACCTTGTCCCGAGGCTTGCTCGGCGACAATACCACGCGCCTTGCGCGGTCTTCACCTCCGGTCTTGGACGGTGTCTGTGCAGCTCCTGGTCGCACCGGGACTGAAGACTCCTCCTCCTACCAGACTGTCGGATGACAGTTGTCCTCCTGAGCGGCAGTGACCTCCCGCCTCTGAAGTAGTCCACACGGACCACCCGGAACTCCACTCTCCTTGTCCCACAAGGAAGTGGAAGGAGTCGCACCCTCCTGTTGACGTACTAGTCGCCAACACACTCTCCTGCTGTCAACTGCAACTGCAGTTGTCCTTCCCTTGCTGCACCTCCCTTTGCGGGAAGCACTTGCTCGGGCTCTCTCTCAGTTACCAAAACCAGAGAGAACGACAACTTTACAGAGCAATCAACTTGCACTGAGTTGTATCTTGAGAAGCCCCCAATCCCCCTATATATATAGGCGGGTCATGGGATAGGGTTCTCTGTGCCCGGCAATACGGGACTAATGCAGGAGTAGAAGGGTTCGAGAATTTTCCACAAAAAGCAACAGGTTCGCAACTTGAAATGATCGGTTCACAACTGAACCGATCGGTTCGGCCATTGAGCCGATCGGTTGGACCTGAGCCGATCGTTTGGGGCACTCCAACCGATCGGTTGGTGCCCTGAACTGATCGGTTCATGGTCCTGATCCGGCTCAAAAAGACTTTCCTTGTTTCTTTCCCAATTGGTATCGAATACCAATTATATTCCCAATCAAATTGGGCAATTTGAAACGAAAGGAAAATTCTTGCCGACATGACTTTTCCCAACTGGTCGGTTGCACCAGTTGAGCCGATCGGTTCAACCCTTGAACCGGTCGTTTCAACCTCGGCATGAGCCGATCGGCCTGGACACTCCAGCCGACCGGTTCAGCAACCTCAGCCGACCGGTTCATCACATGAACCGATCGGTTGGGAGCACAGGTTGGGCAAAATCAGTCAATTGCGATTTCAATCAATCCGATACTCCAATCAATGCGTCCAACACCTTGAACCATACGATATTGAGTCATCGACTGATTGAGTGTTTAATTGAACTAAACTCCTTTAGTAATCAATTTAAACATTGCTTTGTGGACAAAACTCCTCTTCCAGGTTAAATCCTATGTGTGTGACCCTGCAGGTCCATTTCACGTTGGCAGTGAAAGTCCATAACACTTATGACTTCACAAGCAAAGAGCGGTGCCTAGTCACACATCATTGCTACCCAAGTGAAAGTAGAAAGTTGGAGAACAACTTTCATCCTACAATCCGTGAATGGTGTTACAGTGAATGTATAATTCCTTTGTCACTGATATCCATAATGAACTCGAGGCATGGAACAGTCATCCTGTCAATGTTCATTCATTTTCTTGATCTCAGAGTAGACCGAGTGAGATGTGTATGACATCAATATCACATATTGATTCACACATGCATGTGCATGCCTTTCTCAATTCTACTCATCAAGTGGCCAAGGATATGAAACTCCCTCAGGAGGGACAAATCCCATATCTGTCACTCACCCCTCAAAAGCCCCATGTGTCAAAGCCACCCAATCATCACCTTTATAACAACCCATGTTTCAGGACTGCGTTTGATGATGTCAAAGTGTACCCAACGACATGTGTTGAGTGCAGTGATTTCAGGTCTAAGAATCACACTCACCACCATCATTGTGAGAGCTGACTGTGACTACCAAGTCATGGTTCCATGTGTCACTCTCACGGTGGGTCTGTCCGGTACCTTGTTCTCTAACAAGTACCTATGTGCTTGGTTTGATATCACCATATCATGACTAATGAGATTCTGTCATCAACCAACACACAATCTAGTCTTTAGTGTTATTGATGTCTATGGTTATTTCCACAATAACAACCGACTAGGGACAAAACAAGAATGTATACTCTTAACATCCGTATGATCTCATCGTTTAGGTCCTTAACCTAAAAGCATACGTCATTGAGTAAAACAATCTTTAGACATCTATCATGTTACACCATCATCTCAGAAACAGTTTAAACATATAGATTGGAAATTGCCTTTATTATTATTATTCAAATCAATTACAAAGTATCCCATTACAATCATCATATGACTTGCTCTATGGTCATACATACCAACACCTTGGACATTTGATAAGTCATCTTCAACCTTAGGATCGTGGATCTTTGGAGCTTGAAGCTTTGAAGTTGTTCTTAAGGCGGGTTATATAACTTGAACTCAACCATGTTATTATTCATCACCTAAATTGTTATACTTAATGAACTACTTTTAATTCCGAAATTTTCTGAAATAGTTGATGACATTATGAGTTATATTAGTTTCTTAGACCTATTTCCATGAACTATAATAGTTAGAAAGAAGGTCTAGAGCTTAAAGAAGATGGTATCACCTTATAAAATGATATTGGGTTCAAGCACACAAGCAAGCACCTCTAACCCGATATGGTGATGCACCTACTTCACTAAAATGATATGGATATGATTTTATACTTTCTTGCATGATATGGTGGTGTAGTATACACCTCTTGCACGATATGAGGTCAAGCAAGCACCTCAAAAACGATATTGGGTTAAGCACACACCTCTCTGCCCGATATGGTGTGAAGCACACATACACCTCTCTACCTGATATGTGTGAAGTACACATACACCTCAAAAGTGATATGGATCAAGCATACACCTCTTTTCCCAATATGGTGTGAAGCACACACACACCTCTTTGCCTGATATGGTTTGAAGCACACACACCTCAAAAGTGATATGGAAGCACACATACACCTCAAACCCGATATGGAAGCATACATACACATCAAGGGTGATATGTTAAGCACACATACACCTCAAACCCAAGATGGTAAGCATACATACACCTCAAACTCGATATGGTAAGCACACATACACATCTAAGGTGATATGGGTAGCAAGCACACACCTCATACCTGATATGGTGGAAGAACCTCAAAACCCATATGAAGGAAAGCACCTTAGATGCAATGTACTTGATGAAGTAACACATGAAGTGTCTTATATCAAGTCATACATTAAGAGGTATGGAGTTAAATGAATATTGATTAATTAGGCTAATGTACCTTGAAGGAAAGGTTGAGACAACTTAATAAAGTGTGAAGTAATCAATATCCTAGTAAGGATAAGAGAGAAATTCATACTTTGTGTTGATAATCATTTAATGATAAATGATGAGAATAAATAAGTATGATTGAATACTTATGATATTAATGTATGCTCCTAGATGTTTAGAGTGATGAATTAGGGTTTGGATTGATAATATGAACTTGAAACCCTATTCGGCTATAAAGGGAAACCCTAACCCTAATAGTTGTTTCCTAGTGAGAGGTGACAAGATGTTTAATAGCCTTGTGAGCCATGTGAATAGTTGTTGCCTAGTGAAAGGTGACAAGATGTTTAATGGGCCTTGTGAGCCATGTGGTTAGTTGTTGCCTAGTGAGAGGTGTCAAGATGTTTAATGGGCCTTGTGAGCCATGTGGTTAGTTGTTGCCTAGTGGGAGGTGACAATTAATGGGCCTTGTGAGCTATGTGGTTAGTTGTTGCCTAGTAAGAGGTGACAAGATGCTTAATGGGCCTTGTGAGCCATGTGGTCAGTTGTTTCCTAGTGAGAGGTGATAAGATGTTTATAAAAGTGTCATGTAAGAAATGATAATGTTCAAATAAACTAGGAAATGGAAACTTAGTAACATAATAATATTTATAAATGGATACCATAATAATAATGAAATCTTAATCATACATGCTTTATGCTTATAGACAAATAAGGGCTATAGTGTTTTGAATATGCTTAAAGGAGATAAAAGGAATACTTGTATTATATAAAGGATGTGAATAAGTATGATGGCTTGGCTGAGGTATAATGCCTATTAAAGATGATGTGGTATTCAGTGATGATTTTTACAGGATTGGTAATAACCCAAAGCCTGGTTGTTAATCACATGATTGGTAGAGTCCAATACCTGACTGTTAATCACAAGATTGGTAATAACCCAATGCCTAGTTGTTAATCATAGGATTGGTAGAGTCTAATACATGGCTGTTAATCACAGGATTGGTAATAACCCAATACCTAGAAGAGGCATGAAGCCTATAATAATCATAGGATTGGTAATGACCCAATACCTGGCAGAGGCATGAAGCCTATAATAATCACAGGATTGGTAATAACTCAATACCTGGAAGAGGCATGAAGCCTATAATAATCACAGGATTGGTAATAACCCAATACCTGGCAGAGGCATGAAGCCTATAATAATCACAGGATTGGTAATAACCCAATACCTGGCAGAGGCATGAAGCCTATAATTATCACAGGATTGGTAATAACCCAATACATGGTTGTTAATCATAGGATTGGTAATAACCCGATGTCTGGTTGTGAATCATAGGATTGGTAATAACCCAATGCCTAGTTGTTAATCACAGGATTGGTAGAGTCCAATACCTGGCTGTTAATCACAGGATTGGTGATAACCCAATACATGGCTATCACAGGATTGGTAATAATTGAATGGTTGGCTATTAATCATAGGATTGGTAGAGTCCAATACCCGGCTGTTAATCACAAGATTGGTAATAACCCAATACCTGGCAGAGGCATGAAGCCTATAATTATCACAGGATTGGTAATAACCCAATACCTGGTAGAGGCATGAAGCCTATAATAGTTATACATGATTGGCATAGTCCAATGCCTAGAATAGTTGAACAGGATTGGCATAGTCAAATGCCTATAATAGCTGCACAGGATTGGCATAGTCCAATGCCTAGAATAGTTGCACAGGATTGGCATAATCCAATGTCTGGACAGAATATGATGATGTATACTTACATGACTGGTACAATTCAATATCTGATTAGCAGATTGGCTGAGGCCAACAGATAGAAATGAGAATGATTCATGTATGACATACCATGATAATGAGTATCACAAGATAAGCTTGAGCTGTTGATATAGTATGATGGATAAATGATATACATGGTCTTCCTATTCCTTATAAAGAGAATAGATGATTTACTACTCTATCTTAGATAGTTGCAATGCTTTAAGATATGAGAATGTTCTAAACTGCTTATCCTCTGCTAAATTTAATACTATTTAACTATGATAATAACATTGTTGGCAGAGAGTTATATCTCTCGCTGGGACAATTGTCTCACCCCGTGGGATCCACATTTTTTTAGGTGGACGTGTACGAGGGGGATGGATACCGTACTGTAGAGAAAGAATAACAGCAGCAGTGACAGCTCAGGTTGAGTGTAATGTCTATCATGTCTTGTAGATAGAAGTCCTATGTGTCGTCTCTGTACTCTCATGTCCTTGGAGTTGGTTAGTACTGGTTTCATGAATGATCTGAGATTTTAGCTTGAATGCCTCGAGGTTTTATGTTGCTCCAGTATGTGTTTTGATAGAGCAATTGTTATATGTTGTCCTCGAGATGAGATGAAATAATGTTGTCCTCGCAAGTGGGTCTTATCACACTTTATGTGCATGAGTTAAAAGTGTCCAATTGATGGATACTTAGAAAAGTATTAGTTCGTCTTGGACTTTGATTCCAAAATAAAGATATGTGTAACAGGTAATGTCCCAAGATGAAAGAAAGATCCTTTTATATGTGTGGCCTTGGTAATAACAACAGAGGAATGGAAATTATGAGGATGTGATGTGTTTTCGACACATGTGACGGATACCAAGGTAAGGAATTCTGGTATCTAAGAAGTATCAAGTGGTATGGGAAAGTAAAAACATAACTCCTAATCAGATGATTTATGTTGGTTACCTAGAATGGCCAACTGTGAAATCAGTCTAGTTACATAAAATAGTATGGACATCATATGTTAGGGGTTTATGCTTTGCATAAACATAACATTGATAAGGATGTACTAATTGAAGGAACATATGTGGAATCATTGTGGGAAAAGCTTATCAAGCTAAAAATAATTCCTTAGAATACCCCTATCTAGATGTGTTAAGGCAACTTATACATAACATCTAGAGATACCTTTAAGATAAGTTCTTAATTGATAAGTAACCTCCCCCTATGACAAGAGAATGTACAACTAATGAGGTAGCTGGTACAATTAGTAAGAAAGTTTAGTGTTGTGTCAGCAGATTAGATGGCACAACATATGTATGATAAGACTTGTAGTCCCAAGTGGGTGATAGAATGTAACTCTGGTCTTTCCTTAGAAGTGAAATGATAATTGAGTGAAGAGTATGAAAGACTCCCTAGAATCAAGAATCTTATCATATAAAATATGTGAGTAAGGATTGACACCTGAATTATTCGAAGTATGAATAGTAATTCTCTAACTTATAAAGTGTTATCTGACATAAAGTTGACTCTACAGTCAGTGATGGATAGGACAGCTGAGTATGTGTGATATGTGAAAGATCTTATGATGATCTTTAATGGAAGGACTTTGTGCTGGTCAAAGTTTTATGGCATCTCCATGACATCAAGATGTTATGTGGAGACTTGATGATATGATGCATGAATGACAATTGTCTTCCTTCGTCCGGGATTTCGGGGACGAAATCCTTGTTAGGGGTTTATAACTTGTAATGACCCTGACCTGGGATATGAGTTAAACCCTATTTTTTTTGGCTAATAAAGTTGCTTAGAACTTTAATATAATCCTCTAAGGTGTTTTGTTATCATGTGACACATTATGTTCCAAGTTTGGTCCTGATTGAATGATGTTTGAGCAATGTTCCTTTATTTTGGACCAAAGTGCAATTTACCCAAGATGAGGGGATATATTGCAAAATGTCACATGTTAAACATGCCTTAAGTGTTTTAGCATCATAAGAAAGAGAATTATGCTAAGTGGTGGCTTGTGGAAATCCCAAATTCCAAGTTTGAACTTGTTTGAATAATGTTAGTGCCTTGTGCACCAATTTTGGTACAATTTGTAATTTACCCAAAATGTAGGGTTGATATGCAAATGACCACATCTAGAGTGTTCATACTTCCTATATGTATCATTTATATGAGATATAATGAATGAGACATCATTTTTAAATCATTTATGAGTGGTAGTATTCTCGGTGATGAAAAGACCAAGAAAGGGGTTGAATGGAAACCCTAATTTGAGCTTGTATTGAGTGTATCGGGTTGTATTGAATTGTGAATATAATAATGTGAGTGGAAGTGGCTTGTCCTACAAGATAAACAAAGGGGGGGCGACCATTATCCTTTGTATTATCCTCAAGTTTTTATTTTTCATGGCAATATAAAGATGGAGTACATGCAAGAACATCTGTCAATCCATGCATGTCCATGTGGCACCTACTAGTAGTAAGGTGATTACACCTCTTACACTCTCTCCCATGAACCTCAAGTATTTATACCCTTCCTTTCACCTCATAGTGAAATTTTTCGAATTCTACCACCTCCTTTCTCTTAGATATCGTGCATAGAGCCTTGGTATCGTGCATAGGAGATGTGGTATCGTGCATAGGACTTGGGTATCAGCCATAGCAAGTGGTATCAGCCATAGCATGTTGATATCGGCCAAATAAAGTGATATTGGCAATAAGTGAAGGGGATATTGGCCACAAGTGAGGGCATATCATGCATGAGTAGTGAGGTATAGTGCAAAGGTGCTAAGGGTCAATAAGGATCTCAAATCTTAACCCTAATGTAAGGCCATGATTGTCTTCAACCTTGGATTGAAGCATGGATCTAGGGTTATGATCTTCCTTTCTTTTCTTCTTCACCAAGTTCTTAACTAGGGTGATTCCTTGTATATGAAGGAGTTTTGAATGAGCCTTGTATTTTTTATAAGTCATCTTCAACCTTAGGAACATGGAGCTTTGGAGCTTGGAGCTTTGAAGTTGTTCTTAAGGTGGGTTATATAACTTGAACCCAAACATGTTATTATTCACCATCTTTCTTGCTATACATGATGATCTACTTTCAATTCCGAAATTTTCTTGAATACTTGATATATTTATGAGTTCTAGTAGTGTCTTAGACCTATTATCCTTGTACTAGAACAAGTAGAACGAAGGTCTAGAGCTTGAAGATGATGGTATCACCTTATAAAGTGATATCGGGTTCAAGCACACAAGCAAGCACCTCTTTGCCCGATATGGTGTGAAGCACACACACACACCTCTTTGCCTGATATGGTGTGAAGCACACACACACCTCTTTGCCTGATATGGTGTGAAGCACACACACACCTCTTTGCCCAATATGGTGTGAAGCACACACATACCTCTTTGCCTGATATGGTGTGAAGCACACATACACCCCTAAAGTGATATGGTAAGCAAGCACACACCTCTTTGCCCGATATGGTGTGAAGCACACACACACCTCTTTGCCCGATATGATGTGAAGCACACATAAACCTCTAAAGTGATATGGAAAGCAAGCATACATCTCTTTTCCCGATATGGTGTGAAGCACACATACACCTCTTGCCTGATATGGTAAGCACACATACACCTAGAAAGTGATATGGGTAGAAAGCATACACCTCTAAACCGATATTGGGTTAAGCATACACCTATAAACCAATGTTGGGTTAAGCATACACCTCTTGGATGATATGGTGTTGAGAACTCATCTCTAAAATGATATAGTGGGTAACCCAATACACTATATGACAAAAGTGGTAAGGTGGTTAATACCCTAGAACATGTGATGGCCAATACACTAAAGTATGATGTGGCCAATATCTTAAAGTGAGGTGAGGATGTTATATCCATGTATGTTGAAGGTAATACACCATATGATTGGAAGGGTTGATACCTTGATGGGTAAGGGTATGAGGGATATGATGATGTCTAGCTCAATATACACCTAACCCAATACATGTGTTCAACTTGACATACATGATTCAACCCGATACACCTTGTAAAGGTGAGGGCAAGACACTCTTAGGAGTTATGAGTGTAACACCAAGTAATGGTATGATTAATGCCTTGATAGGTGAAACACCTAAAGTGGTTGATAATGGTCAACCCTATATCAACAATGCCTTAATCCGAGATGAGTCCATATCACTTGATGATAGTTGGGTAATTCAAGTGTGTGACTTATGGCCAATACACAACAGGATAAATGTGATGAGTTAGTGCATAAAGTATTAGGATGAGAAATACCCTAATACAAGATAAGTTGATAAACTTAAGTAAGTTAAAAGTGATGAGGGAAGTGATATACCAAGGCATGATAAATATCACATCCAGCACCTCAAGGTTGATACACCTTGATGCACCTCAAATCCAATTTACTTGGATGCATAACACATGAAGTGTGTCGTGTCAATTATTACATTAATATGTAATGAGTTAAATGCACTTTCATAAGTGTAGGATAACATACCTTGAGAAAGGGTTAAGCCAAGTTAATAAAGTATGATGTAATCAATATCCTAGTGAGGATGAGAGAGAAACTCATACTTTGTGTTGATAATCATTTAATGATAAATGATGAGAATAAATAAGTATGATTGAATACTTATGATATCAATGTATGTTCCTAGATGGTTGAGCAATGATTTAGGGTTTGGATTGATAATATGAACTTGAAACCCTATTCGGCTATAAAGGGGAAACCCTAACCCTAATAATGGCAAGGTCGTATTTCTCTTATTGCATAAGCCTTGTGAGACATGTTAAATACTTGTATAAAAAGTATAATGTTTATGTGGTATGATGACCTAAAAGATATTTGTTGCCTAGTGAGAGGTGACAAGATGTTTAATGGGCCTTGTGAGCCATGTGAATAGTTGTTGCCTAGTGAGAGGTGACATGATGTTTAATGGGCCTTGTGAGCCATGTGAATAGTTGTTGCCTAGTGAGAGGTGACAAGATGTTTAATGGGCCTTGTGAGCCATGTGAATAGTTGTTGCCTAGTGAGAGGTGACAAGATGTTTAAATGAGCCTTGTGAGCCATGTGAATAGTTGATGCCTAGTGAGAGGTGACAAGATGTTTAATGGGCCTTGTGAGCCATGTGAATATTTGTTGCCTAGTGAGAGGTGACAAGATATTTAAATGAGCCATGTGAATAGTTGTTACCTAGTGAGAGGTGACAAGATAGTTAAATGGGCCTTGTGAGCCATGTAAGATGCTTGTGCAACAAGTATCATGTGTACCTTGGTCTAAGGACCTAGAGGTATTAGTTACGTGATAAGTGGTAACAATGTTCAGTAATGAACTAAGGGTTTGAATACCTAGATCTAGTAATCATGATGATAATATTATGAGATGAGAATTCCCAATAATGTGATAAGGGACTGAGATCCCAAGTGTTATGCATTCAAAGTGTTCCAAAGGTTATAAAAGTACTTGTTAAATGTATTACACCTTTCTTTGTAGCATCTGTTATAATTCATGTTTGAAACTTGTTTGATGCTAAAAGATATTGTAATGCACCTAATTAATCAAGTGGAATTTCATCATGTAGCTCCCTGACCATAGATCCATCAGCGTCAGTAGCTGTTGAATGGTGAAACAGGTTTTCCCATGGGATCTCCTGGAGGGCATATTTTTAATATGTGGGGGTGATGGGTGTGAATATCCTTACGCCCTAATGAGGGATTGATGTGTAGATAATTGAGATCTCTCAATCCTTCATTATAAATGTCAGGATGGATGTATCATGAATCTCCCTATGATGATGAATTTCGGGATTGATGTGTGGATAACTGAAATCTCTCGATCCCGAAGAGAGTGCATGTTGCAGCTATAGCTCTATAGCAAAGTTTCCAGTATACCCTGGAAAGCTATTTAGCAGTTGACACGAGATGTCTTGCTTGTGGTCTCGCACTGACCGAGACAAGTGAGGTCATGGAAGTTGGCTCTTCCATTGACCTTGTATGGAACCGATTTTGACTTCACAGTGGTCGGTTGGAGTGTGAGTGGTATACCTCATCTCCTCAGGGCATAAGTGTGATTGTAAAATGTAATCAGACGTGTAGTGTATTTGCTTAAGGATTGAATATGGAAATCATTGGTTGATGTTACATTTCTTTTATACATCTTAAATGGATAGATGTTATACATGTTCTTCCTATTCCTTATAAAATGAATAGATGATTTACTGTTTTATCATATATAGTTGTAATGCTTCAAAAGATGATATTGCTCTACTCTGCTTAAATAGTGATTAAATCATGTTATTAATGTAAAAGAATCCTCTACCCAGTTTTATACTATTTAACTGTGATAATAATATTGTTGGCAGAGAGTTATATCTCTCGTTGGGACATGGGTCTCACCCCATTGGTCACCAACATTTTTAGGTGAACGCAGATGAAGAGGTAGAGACCATACTACAGAGGTACATCAAAGTAGCAGAGATAACAGTAATAGCTTAGGTTGAGTATATTGTCTATCGTGTCTTGTAGATAGAAGTCATATGTGTCGTCTCTGTACTCTCAGGTCCTTGGAGTCAATACGTAAAGGTTTTATAAACAATATGAGGTTTTGGCTTGTATGCCTCGAGGTTTTATGTTGCTTCAGTATGTGTTTTGACAAAGCAACTGTTATATATTATCCTCAATGTGAGATGGTACAATGTGTGTACAATGTGACCCTGATGTATATAAAGTTTTGGTTCTTTCAGTAAGAGTTTCCTGGATATCCTCTTTGCAAAAAGGGTTTTAAATTTTTAGTGATTTTGTTAATCCGCTACTTATGGTTATTCCACATAATTAGTAATGATTTGGCTGTCGGTTTGGTGGTGGTCGTTTCAATAGAGATGTATTGAAATAGTTCAACATGGAAAGGATTCAATGAGAGAGAATCCAAATTAGTCTCTCATGAACCATATGTTCCAATTCTTATTAGGAATGGAAAATAACATGATTAAGATGCCATAGGTTGTTGCAGTGGATCTATCGTAAATGCTATAAAAGTGTTTATCCCATATAATCTTGTATGCATTGGACATCACAAGATGATATTAAATTCCAATAAGGGTTATTAGAATGTCATCAAAGATATCAATTAATACTTGAGAAGTACCTAAGGATAGATTTATAGTAATTAAAGATAGAAATAAAGGAAGAGTTGGATGTAAAGGGTTACATCAATGCAAGCTTCCATATTGACAAAGTGATCGCAATAAAATATGTTTGATTTAAAATAAGAAAAATGTCATTATTTGGAAAGGGTTCCGAACTAATAGCTATTAATTCTATTCTAAAATAAAAGTCGGGTATACTTGTGTTGCGAACACAAAGTGATACTATATGGATCTAGAAGTTCATATGATGAACTTATAGATGTTTTTACCATTGATGACTCAGTAGTAATATTGTGACAACAATGGAGCTACTTCTTAGGCAATGAATATCAGATACCATATTACGATAGTTTCATCTCATACGAGAAATCATACAGTGAAGAGATAAGGAAACACACAATATACCGACTATAAGCAAAGTGTTGCTAACCCGCTGGATAAGTACTAGTGCAGCGGAAGCATGGTGGACATGTTTAGATCACTAAGAATATGATTCATGGGTGAGTGGCTCTACGTGCAAGTAGGAGTATGTTGGTAAGGTATTCCCATAGAGAAAATCATGTGATGATTGACATGGCATATACCAAAGAGGATTTGATTAATACTTATAAAGGCAAGCTTCCAATTCATTCTTTTTCATTCAATTATGAGATAATGGGGAAACATTATGCATGTATAAAGAATGACAATAATCAATGATGTATGTCTTCAAGTAAGTGACTTGGAGGATGAGATAATATGAGTGTTAAGAGTATGTACATTCTTATTATGTCCCTAGTCGATTGTTACTGTGGAAGGTAGATAGACACCAATTACACATAAGACTGAAGTGTGGGTTGGTTGATGACTGAACCTCATTAGTCATGACATGGATATATCAAACCAAGCACACAAATACATGTTATAAATAGTGTATCAAACAGACCCACCTTGAGAATAGCACATGGAAACCAGCTGTGAAGGTTATAGTCATCTCTCATAGTGAAGGTGGTTATTGTGATTCTTAGACCTAAAATCACTGCACTCATCACATGTCCTTGGGTATGCTTTGACATCATCAAACACAGTCCTAAAACATGGGTTGTTATAACAGAGATGATTGGGTGACTTTGACACATGGGAATAGACTGTGAGTGATAGAGATGGGATTTTTCCCTCCTACTGGAGTTTGATGTCCTGGCCACTTGATAAGCGAGACTGAGAAATGCATGTGTATGCACATATGAATCAATATATGATATTGAGGTCACATTATCTCATACGGATTGCTCTTGGTTTAAGGAACATGGATTGAATGTTGAGAGGATCACAATTCCATACCTCGAGTTCATCTTGGATATTGAAGACAAAGGAATTATACAATCACTGTAACACCTTACACATATTGTAGGTTGAAGTTGTTCTCTAACTTTCCATTCAATTGGGTAGCACTGATGTGCAACTAGGCACCACTCTCTGCTTGTGATTTCATAAGTTAGTTTTGGATATTCACTACCAAATTTATATGGGACCTATAGGGTCACACACATAACAACTCATCTATAAGACGAGTTTAATTTTGAATGATGATTGGATTGATTACTAGAGTGTTTAAGTATTCAATTCACACAACAGATTGACTGACTGCACTACCAAACGACCATCTCATAGGGTGAGATGACCATTTGGAGTACCATACAAGTGTCTCAACTGTTGAGACAGTCGTTTGGGTTGTCAGGTTGATTAGAGATCAAATTGGCTAAGTTCTGCCCAAATTTAAGTGTGAACCAACCGGTTCAATCCGTTGAATCGATGGACTCGACTCGGGTCACTAGACGACCGTCTGGGTGAGTGAGATGACCGTCTTTGTGATGACCTGATTACAAATCAAGCCATCACCAGTAAAAACATGGAATTATTGCAAATAACAGAGTTAACAAAAACCACTAAAAAATTAAAACCATCTTTGCACAAAGATCCATGTTCAATAAGCTTTTACACAAAGGACCAAAGCTTTATATACACACAGTTCATGTCATACATTCAGTATGTCGTCTCCTCTCGAGGATGACGAATATCAGTTACTTGACTCTGATATATACAACAGCATTATAAAAACTTCGAGATAAACAAACCAAAAATCTCAAGTCATTCGTGAAAACCACTAAGGACTATCTCCCAAGGACTTAAGAGTACAGAGACGATACATAGACATCTATCTACAAGACCCTGACTGACAACATTCTTGACCTGAGATACTACTGTTGTTCTTGCTGACACGATCCTTCTTATGCAGCTCGGTTCCTAGTCCCTCGTCCGCAACCTCCTAAAAAAATTGTGGATCCCACGGGGTGAGATGATTGTCCCAGTGAGAGATATAACTCTCTGCCAGCAATATTATTATCACATAAAATAATATAAGATTGAATTGCATGTATTTTATTGATTAACATGTATATCTTTGAGTACAAAGTATATATATTAATAACAAATCTACAAATCATCTTTTGCTTGAAAAGGAATATATATAACATTTATCAACTCAGATGTATAAAAGTGATAAGGCATCAACCAATGTTTCCAAATTTGATCCTTAAACAAGCAAGCTACATGGTTGATTACATTTTCACATTTATATTTATGCCTAGAGGAGAGGAGATATACCACTCATGCTCCAACCGACCACTAGTAAGTCGAAATCGGTACCATACAAGGTCAATGGCAGAGCCGGCTGTCAAGACCTCTCATTTCTCGGTCAACTCGAGAACACTTAGGTAACACTTAGGTTTAGCATGACATCTTTTGTCTACTGTAATTAGCTATGTTGTGGTATAACGACATCTTCTCTATAGAGTTATTGGTGTAGCATGTACTCTCTTCGGAAGAAGACCACTTATCTTTCCCAGATTATCAGGATGACCACTGAGTGATCATGTGTTGATTTTATCAGGAAGTACACTGAGTAACCTGATGTATTTGGGGAGTCCACTAAGCACCCTTATTTTAGTTTGGGAGTCCACTGAGCACCCTTATATTTTTGCATATTCAAAAATATGCATTCCAAGTAAAACTCATTTCACCATTCAGCAATTTCTGACACTAAATGGGTCTATGGTTTGGGCAACTACATGATAATATTCATCTGGATTAATTAAGTGTATTACTATATCTTTTTAGCATCAATCAGGTTACAAACAAGATTAACAAAAATCACTTACAAAGAAAAGCATAAAAGCACTCATCAGATACTTTCATATTCACTGAGTCACATAGTTCACTTAGAATCTCAACCTCTTGTCATTATCTCTCTTGGGTATTCAACCCTTCATTCAACACTGGGCACTGTCACCACTTAGAAGATGATCATTACCTCAAGGTCATCGGACCCAAATACTTATCCACATAGTCCACATAGCTCATTGGATTTGTATCACATAGTCGCATAGCTCCTTCTTGACCATGTTTATTGCATTAAGACATTTGCATGATTATCATATCATGTTATTAACAATTTCAACATATGTCTTTAACCATGGATTACTAAGAAACACATCCTTCTAATGAATTAGGTTTATATTAAATTGATTAGGGTTTCAAGATTTTATCAACATAGATCATACCCTAACTCATACTCCACTCATCTCAAGGGTATTGGTGTATGTTGTTTACATATTTATCTTTCAAGTCCTAGTATCTCTCTCATTCTCACTAGGATGTAAATTACTTGATTCACATATTTAAGATTTTCACCCTTATCTTTAACAATTAAGTTAAACTCATTATGGCCCAATATTGCATAAATCATAATCATCACTTTAGAAGAGCTTAGTAATTAAGGACTTGCCTATCATGTCAAATTACATGATTCATAATATTATTATTTGGAAATGCATGTACTTATCTAATAACATGGTGGAACCACATCCTCATATTTGATATAGGGCATATCCCTTATCACCATATTGTGTGGTCATGTAGGGTTAGACATCCCTTTCTCATTTTAAGTCATCTTCATGTTATATATGGATTAAACCACTACCCCGTATCAGGTATAAGAGTTGTTGGATTCTTGTATCGTATATTAGGGTTCACCATGTCGGGCATACCATTATGGCTTTGCCATACTTCATGCAACTATATAATACTAGCTCTTCTCCTTATCCAGCCATCTTTATTTCAATTTAGACTCCCATATTAGTATTCCATTATATCGGGTTGCCTCTAGGGTTTCCATATCGGGCTCTATCTAGGGTTACCATATCGGACACTCACATTGGACTTGCCATAAGTTGGAGATCATATCGTGCACTCATATTGGGCATCATATCAGTTTTTATCATATTGATTTGTCTCGTAGATTTATCATATCGTGTAAGTTTATTGGGCAGCATATCGGGCATGGTGTTGAGTACCATATCGGGCATCATGTCAGGTTGCCCTCTGGACTCACTATATCGGGTATCCATACAAGGTGGTACCTGATTCCCATATCGTGTGGCCACCCATGGTAAAGACCTTGAACTCAAAATGGGACAAGATAGACACCAAGTTGTCCATTAACTCGACACAAGGTAAAGATAGAGTATCATGATTCCAAGGACATTAGCATATCGGGTTCCCAACCCCTAATTCTAGGGTTTCGCTTATATCGGGCAAGAGTAGTATTCCACCCTAGTATCGTGTACAAGGTGGTTAGGAATCCTCTATATCATTCAAGGGGATATGTCTTACAAAGTGTGACCCATTTTCATATCGGGCAAGCCTTCATGTTGGATCCCACATCGGTTTCCCAAGCCTTCAACCCATATCGGGTTGCAAGGTCTTCAATCATATCAAGTTGTTCGAGGGTGACCAACCCATATCGTGTACCCAATGATGATGTCATCACCATCATCCTCAAAATCATCAATTGACTCAAAACTATGGATAACAGACCTAATTACATATTGGGACTCAAGATTTTCTCAATTGATCATAGAGAACCCTAATTTGCAATTAATCAACTAATTGAATAATATTGAGGAAAGGATAATAATATTGAAGGGTTTGAGTTATATAACCCACCTCTTGAAGAGAATCCAAGCTTCAAGATTCACTCCACACATCGTAAGGTTGAAGATGGGCCTTCTCCAAGCTCCAAGACTTGAACTCCAATCTCTTGCATGATATATCAAGTCACCTTGTGCGATATCACCTTTCTTGGCAGTTTCAACCTACCCTGGTCGATATCCTTCCTCTTCTTTGTCTGATACCAAACCTCACTTCTTCACTCTATCCTCTATGGGTGACACAAGGAGAGGTGTTTCGTGATACAAGAGGGAGGGTACTCGCTAGATCTGAAAATTTTTCATACAATTGAAGGTTAGGGTATATATACTTGTGGTTAATAGAAAAGAGTGTAATAGGTGTCATTTTCTCAAGGTCCTTCATGTCACCTAGCCATGCAAGATCGACACATGCTCTTTCATGCTTGCCACTTATTATTTATTCATGAAAAAATAAAAGTCCAAGGGTAAAATGGAAGACAAGGATTAGCTCTTGAGTTGTTATCTAAGGCAAGCTTTTCTCCCACTATCTTATTATAATATTCTTCTCTACCTTTTCTAAGACAAGATGCAAGTCGATTCTCTACTTATTCCTTTATGTGCCTTGCCCTTCAAGGGTAAGCCATAAACTGATAGGAGGCTCTCCTTATGGCTCTATGGCCGATAGGGAATCCTATTCTCAAATCTACAACTCAATATGACTCATGCACATAGCTTTCAACTTATTCTTTTACTTGGTTTCATTATTATTAAGAGTACTACCTTAGGATGATTCAGACATATTGTTTCCTTCTTTCTTTCTCTTTCCTCTAGATAACACTAGATAAGAGTAAAAACAACCTAGAGGTGGTAAATTACACATTTACCCTATATTATGTATATATTGCAAATGTACCACAATTGATGCATCAAGCACTTAGCATTATTTACACAAGTTCTCATTTAGAGTTTAGGCTTTACAAAATCCACCACTGAGAATCATATTCTCTTTCATGACATACAAAACACTTAGAATTCATTCATTATCCAACATTTGCAACATAACCCCTCATCTTGGGTAAATTACATTTTTCACTTAGATTACCATATAATGCACACATAGCTTTGCATATAACCTCAAATTCGAAAATAAACTTCACAAAGGCCTTAATTATTTTTAAAATATGAGATTAAGTTTTTAAGCAACTTACTTAAGCAAAACATCTAGGGTCAGGTCATAACCCAGGTCAGGGGTGTTACAATTATCAACCCCTAAAAGAAGGATTTCGTCCCCGAAATCTCAAGAGAAAAGAGAAGGGTACTTATTCCTCATTTCTTCCTCTAACTCCCATGTGGCTTCTTCAACGCCACAGTGATGCTAGAGAACTTTTACAAGAACTATATCTTTCTTCTTCAACTTCTTGACTCTTCTGTCAAGAATTGTCATAGGGCCTTCCACATAGGATATATCTTCATTCAATTCAACCTCTACAGGTTGCAGCACCATTTCTGTATCGGGATGACACTTCCTCAGCATGGATACATGAAACATTGGATGTAGTCTATGTAGCTCAGGTGGAAACTCCAGCCTATACACTACTTTCCCAATCCGTGCTATCACTGGGTAAGGTCCCATAAATCTAGGGGCTAACTTACCTTTCTTCCCAAATCTAAGAATACCTTTCTAAGGAGAGACCTTGAGATACACTCTGTCTCGAACTTGGAACTCCAGAGGTCTACAACGTTTATCAGCATAGGACTTTTGTCTATCCTGTGCAGCCTTCAACTGTTGTTCTATGATTTTAATCTTCTCAGTTGTTAGTTACACTAACTCATGACCCAAAAGTTGGTATTCTTCAGTTTCAAACCAGCATAACGGAGATCTACAATGTCTACCATATAGTGCTTCATATGGTGCCATATCAATACTGGCCTGATAACTATTATTATAAGCAAACTCAATCAAGCTCAAGTCTAGATCCCAACTTCCCACAAACTGAAGGACACGTGCCCTAAGAAAATCCTCCAAGATCTATATGGTCCTCTCAGACTGCCCATCTATTTGAGGATGAAAGGTTGTACTAAACTTCAACTGAGTACCCAAGGCTTTATGTAATCGTTCCCAAAAATGACTTGTAAATTGGAGACCTCTATCAGATACAATTGTAGCTAGGACTCTGTGCAACCGTACTATCTCATCTATATAGATCTGTGCAAGCTTCTCTGCAGTATAGGTTGTTTTAATAGGAAGAAAATGTGTTGACTTAGTTAACCTATCAACTATCACCCAGATGGAATCATAACTTTTGGCTGTCCTAGGCAGACCAACCACAAAGTCCATTATCATGTGATCCCATTTCCACTGAGGTATAGGTATGGGTTGTAACATTCCTACAGGCTTCTGGTGTTCTACTTTAACCTGCTGACACACTGGACACTTCATAACAAACTCAGCGACATCCTTCTTAAGACCGGGCCACCAATACATATCTTTTAGGTTATGGTACATTTTAGTGCTTCCTGGATGCATTGCATACATGGATGAGTGAGCTTTCTCCATAACTAACTTCCTTAAGTTATTACTGTCAGGAACTACCATCCTATCATGGTAACAAACTATCCCGTCCCCTGACTCATGGAAACCGTCTCATTTCTCACTGCCCAATTCTGACTTATTCTGCTGAATCACAGTATCAACTTGTTGCGCCCCTTTAAAATGTTACTTCAGAGTGGGTTTTACATGTGTCTCAGCTAATAACCCTGCTAAAAAAGATACTTCTAACTGCACATTCATTCATCTCAAAGAGACAAGCATATCCCGTTTACTACACACTAAGGAATTCATTTGTGCATTATCTGAGGGTGAAGATGAGGACTTATTACTGAGTGCATCAGCCACTATATTGGCCTTCCCTGTAGGATAATCAATTGTACAATCGTATTCCTTGATTAATTCCATCCAGTGACGTTGCCTCATATTCAGCTCATGCTGAGAGAAGATGTATTTTAAGTTTTTATGATCTGTAAAGATCTGGCACGTCTCTCCATAGAGATAATGCCTCTAAATCTTTAACGCATGTACTACTAGAGCTAGTTCTAGATCATGTGTTGGATAGTTCTCCTCATGTTTCTTGAGATGTCAAGAAGCAAAAGAAACTACATGATCATTCTACATCAACACATAGCCTAGTCCATTCTTAGAAGCATCACAGAAAACAACATATCACTTTCCCTGCTCAGGTAAAACTAACACAGGTGCACTAGTCAAATTTTCTTTCAACATCTGGAAAGAATGCTGACACTTGTCATTCCAGACAAAAAGGAACTTCTTTTCTTGTTGACCTGGTTAAGGGTAATGCTATAGAGCTAAAATCTTGATAAACCTCCTGTAATATCCTGTCAGGCCTAGGAAACTATGAACCTCAGTCGGTGTCTTAGGTTGTTCCCACTCCACAACAGATTCTAATTTCTTAGGATCAACATGGATACCTGAAGCAGCTATAACGTGTCCAAGAAAAGATACTTCTGATAACCAGAATTCACACTTGCTAAACTTAGCATATAACTTATGTTGTCTCAACAAGGTCAAAGCTTGATGAAGATGTTGTTCATGTTGTTGTCTGTCTCTACTGTATATCAAGATGTCATATAGGAAATCACTACAAACTGATCAAGGAAAGGTCAAAAGATTCTATTCATCAACTCCATAAATGCAGCTGGTGCATTAGTTAGTCCAAACGACATAACTACGAACTCATAATGACCATACCTCATCCTAAATGTCACGACACCCGCCATCATTTAAGATAACAAGTGTCATTAACAATAATAAAAGATGCGGAAGCAAATCAGTTGCAGCGGATTAGCAAAAATCAGTGAAAATTAAAACCATTTGCAAAGAGATCCATTCACAGGAAAACTCTTTCATTCAGAACCAAAGTAAAACCTTACATCCTGGTTCATATATACATCTCATGTACTATTACTTCTCGAGGAATACAAACATCAACTACTCTGTCTTAACTGTACACAGGTAGTATAAAACCCTCGAGGCTTAAAGCCAAAATCTCATATCGATCCATCAAAACATTACTCCTAGGACCTGAGAGTACAGAGACGACTCATAGGACTTTCTATATACAACTTGACAGCTCATATCCCCACCTGGGATTTACTGTTGTCCCTGCTACTGCTGCTGCTGCTCTTCCTCTGTAATAGGTTCCTTGCCTTTTCGTCGGCGGTTACCTAAAAATTTAATCCCACGGGGGTGAGACAATTATAAAAATTGTCCCAGTGAGAGATATAACTCTCCGCCAGAAACATTGTTATTGCCGATAATAGAATAACACTGAGCAGTAGAATTATATTTACTCAACAGCAGGTAAATCATTGAATAAGATATGCAGAGCAGTATTCTCTATGCAATCATTTCAATTATAACTTGATTAAGCAGCAAGTCATTCATTTAAGAAGGAATATGAAGAACATGTATATCATTTATCCAACTATGATATAATAGACCATGTATCATCAACCATTGATTCTCACAATTCAACCCTAAGCAAATATGCTACACGGCTGATTACATTTTACAATCATACTTATGCCCTGAGGAGATGAGGTATACCGCTCATACTCCAACCGACCACGGTTACGTAAAGCATCGGTACCACACATAGGTCAATGGAAGAGCCGGATTCCCATGACCTCAACTATCTCGGTCAGTACGAGATAACATGCAGGACATCTTGTGTCTCTGTTAGATAGCTTTCCAGGGTATACTGGCAACATCGCTATTAGAGTTATAGCCCATAGCATATACTCTCTTCAGGATATGGCCCGTAGCCAATGCCCGGTATTATTTTGTGGAGTCATGGCCCGTAGCCATGCTCTTATTGGGGTATGGTCCGTAACCAATCCCGTTCATAGGACATAGCCCATAGCAATGTCTATGGGGCATAAGGATATAATTGCCCAATTACCCCCACATATTAAAAAATATGCGTTCCGAGTAAACTCGTTTCACCATTCAGCTAATTCTGACGCTGATGGATCTGTGATCAGGGCAACTACATTATATGGTATCACTTGATTAATTAAGTACATTGTCATATTCTTTTAGCATCAGCCAAGTTTCCAAACATAACTTAATAAGACAAATGCTATAAAGAAAACATGTACTATTTCCATTAATCACTTCTCAGTCTTTATAAGACATGGGGATCTCAGTCCCTCATTTCAATACTGGGAATTTTCATTCCTTTGCAACTCAATGCCATAATCATATGGTTCTGGGTATTCAAACCCTTAGCTCATCATTGAGCATTATTACCACTTTTTCAGGTAATTATCACCTTTAGGTCACCTGACCAAGGTAAATATGATGCTTATTACATAAACATCTTCTCATGGCACTTAAGGCCCATTACTTCTCTTATTACCTCATACTAGGAAATAAGGTATAGCATGGCACATAAGGCCCAATAAACAATGTCAATACATAAAATGTCATAGCTCATACCTGGCTATGTTCATCATCACATCATACCTGCATGGTTAGTACAGATGATAATACATCAATTTCATATCAGCACCATGCAAAACAATATATAACATCATTATTCAAGGGTAACACCACTATTCCCTTACCAGGGTTAGGGTTTCCCATTTCTCATTAATTCATACCCTCTTGAGTTAACCAACTTTATCTTGTATTAAGGTATTTCCCCTCTTAATACATTCCATCACAGAATACTTACCCTTAGCATATAATGCATAGGCCACACATTAGAATTGTCCAGCTATCTCACATGATATGGACTTATCTTAGTTTAAGGCATGACTTTTTTATAAAGTTGCCTATAAACAATCGCAATGATACACCCTCAACTAGGGTTTCACAAGGATACACCCTCAACCAGGGTTCACAATGATACACCCTCCACTAGGGTTTCACAAGGATACACCCTCAACTAGGGTTTACTAACATCCTAATTAGTGATTTCACATGTAGACAACCTCTTATTAAGGTTATACATTGAATCAGCCTCAATTAGGGTTTACATCATGTATTGGGTCCATGCATTTGTTATGAATTAATGACTAGTACCATTAAAGGTATCTCCCACCTAATCACATTAGGTTTTCAAAAAGGTTTGATCAATTAGACCTTCAATAACATGAGGTATCCAATTGAATTAACCAAATTGAACCACACTCAATTCTAATCAATGGAACTTCAACCAATTGGATCATCAACTCAATCATCATTTGAATCATGGCTCACCCCTCAATTGGGACTTCAATTATGGTCTGATCTCAATGGGATTAGGGTTTATAAACACCAATTAGAGCTTTGAAGTTGATCATCAATCATGCTACTAATTGTGTTTCAATTGATTGCATTGGACCTTCAACCATTGAATTCATGGAACCAATCATCAATTGGACCTATGATCATACTTCAATTGAGTTTAATAGGTCAACCTTCAACTAATTTGACCCTCAATTGACCCTCAATTGGTCATCAATCAGGGCTTGATTCAATTGAATTAGGGTTTGGAATTGAAGATCCAACAACACTCATTAATGCAAGATTGGTTACTTTGAAACTATTGAACCATTATCCAAATTTGGTATGACCTGACCCCAAACGGTCTTGAGGTCGTTTGGATGACCTCCAAACGGTCTTGAGACCGTTTGCCCATCATATCATTCAAATCCAAGCCATCCAATTAAGGTTTGGATCATTGGATTGATCACCAAATCAGCATTGCATTGTATAACAGCTTGGTACCTTTAGACCTTCAAACACCTAACCATACTCAACCCTAGACCTCCAAACGGTCTTGGGTGACCACCAAACGGTCTTGAGACCGTTTGGCCCATCCAACCTTTGGATTCTAGTGAAAAATCATCATGGATTGGTCTATCGAGTTGATCAACAGATCAGCACTACATTGCAATATGATTAATACCTTTGGACCTTAAATTGGTCAACTATACTTGACCCCAGACCTCCAAACGGTCTTGGGGTGATCCCCAAACGGTCTTGAGACCGTTTGGGTGATCCCCAAACGGTCTTGAAACCGTTTGGGCTAATCAACCCAAAATCTCAACTTAACTCATTAGACTTTCAGCACTGTTTTCAATTAGGGTTTGCCTAATTGAATAGCCTTCAACTCATGATTCTTTGGGAGTTAATCCCTCAAATTCGGTGAGTCATTATATCACATCATTAGGAACAGTAATCCCAAACGTTCAACGCTTGGTCAACGCACTCGAACGGTCTTGAGACCGTTTGCCCAAAATGTTCAATTAAATCAGATTGAAAATCAGCACTTAATCCAATTAGGTTTCCCTAATTGATTAGGCTTCAACTCACGATTCCTTTGGAGTTAATCCCTCAAATTTGGAGGGTTATTAATAAACATAATTTTGAACATGAATCCCAAACGGTCAACGCTTGGTCAACCATATCAAACGGTCTTGAAACCGTTTTCTCGACCAGGTCAAGTTAATCAGGTTGAAAATCAGCACATAATTCAATCTGATTGCCTAATTGATTGGCCTTCAACTCTCGATTCCTTTGGAGTTAATCCCTAAAATTTGGAGGGTTATCAGCCTACATAATTAGGAACAAACGCCCCAAACGGTAAATGCTTGGTCAACCATGTCAAATGGTCTTGAAACCGTTTGCTCCCAAACGGTTTCAAACCGTTTTCCCTTAAACGGTTTGCTGAAACCGCATAGCCAATCAAATTAAAACGATTTGGAGTAGCTATCAAAACGGTTTTGCTTGGTAATTTTCTTTGGATAAGCATCTAGGATGATGTCATCATCCCCTTCCTTCTAACAACCAAGAATAGCAACCGTTCTTGATGGAAATTGCAGCAAAGAATCAAGAGTGCATCAAATTCAAGAAATCATTCAACAAAGCATAGAGAATTGATACAATAGCAATGTTAAAGGGTTTAAGTTATAAAACCCGCCTCCAATTGAGCTCCAAAGCTCCAAGCTCACGCCATTAATGGTGGATGAAGCTCTAGCAACTCCCCCTAGGCTCGTCCTCAAGCTTTTGATTGCAAAAGTTGGCTAGGGTTGAAGAGGAGATCGAAATAAGAAGGAATCCATAATTTATTTTCGATTTCCACCATGAAATCAAGAAGAACGAAGGTCAAGAGATTACCCACAGGTTGGGGTTCGTCCTCCTGGTCCTCCCTTCCTTGGTCGGTTTCCAAGCTAAGAGAAGAAGTGGGGTCGAAATAGCCTTTCATTTGGCAAGGAAAAGGCCTTTTTATAAAAATTCAATGAAAGAGAAAATGCATTATTAAAATGCATTTAATTCCAAAATTGGTGCCGCCTCTTCCCCCTCAAATTCTCCTCAAAATCCTTAAGGACGAGGTTATCTTCATTGCCTCTTATTTCTCTCCATTATCCATGATTTAAAGAAAATCAAATTAAGCACCTTAATGCTTATTATATTAATATCCATATGTGAGTGGGTTTTCTTTTCCTTATAATAATGGTGAGTGGAATTTCACCTACTTAGGATATTTTCGTTCCTTATCTTGGCAAAGGAACGTCCATACTTATTCAAAATCAACCCAAAACATTTTGTTTAAAAGCCCTTCAATTATTTTTATTCATTTTTGCCCTAAATCGAATTAGGGTTTCAATTAGGCATTAATCTTGATTATTTTAATATCAAGATTCTCTCTCCTCCAACTTAATTCAAATGAAGCACCCCTCTCATTTTATTTGCTCTACATGATGCCAAGAAACATTAGGGACCTTTTTGAAGTGGTAATTTGCATATTGAACCCTAGATTTTGGGTAAATTGCACTTTACTCCAAAACTAGGTTTTAATGCACAACATTGTCCAACAAGCTCTATCTTGGTGTCCAGGCTTGTGGAAACCATAATACTACATCATATTCATCCTTATGATGTCTCAACATCAGAGGAACATCTTATCATATGCAATTTGCAAGTTAACCCCTCAACTTGGGTAATTTGCACTTTAGTCCAAAACAAGCAATCATTGCTTTAACATTGTTCAAACAGGACCAAAATTGAAACATAAATTCCTCATGAGCCCTAATTACTTTTCACAGGATAAGTACAAGCATATAATCAACTTTGTTAAGCAAAACTCCTGGGGTTAGAACAAAACCCAGGTCAGGGATGTTACAAATTATCCACCCCTTATAAGGATTTCGTCCCCGAAATCATCAACAAAACATTAAGAGAAAAGAGTAGGATATTTCCTCCTCAACTCCCGGATCTATTAACACAAATACGAAGCAGGATAAAGACATATCAGAATTAAAGTAATTCGATCTAACTGTCACAACCCGAGGGTTGACTACTGCTTCAGACTGGTTCATAGCATAGAGCCTAGCCGTTGCCTGCTGTTGGCCCTGTGCTCTATTATTGGACACAGAAGATCCTGCCTGGGATGCTTGTCCACGTCCTCGGGTACCACTGGAAAACTGCTTTCTCTGAGAACCTTGCTGACTTTGTCTCGGGGGTTGATTCACCACAACATTCCCCGTTGGGCAATCCCTTGCCAGATGACCTACAAGTCCACATCGATGACAAGTTCTATTCTCTAGGTGTGGTCTAGGGGGTCCAGTTACTGACATACAAGCTGAACTGTGAGCTTCTTTTGGTGGTGTAGGCACAGAATACCTTGGTTTCTTGAAACTCCCAGCACTATGCCCTTGAAACTGTGGGTATTCCTTCTTACCCTTAGTTTGTCGCTTCTCAACTATATATCTCTCTATGCGTCTTACAGACTCCTCAAAAGTTGCAAACCTCTCCCGGTTCTCCAGAGCAGACACCGGAGTGGTTAATTCAGCGTTCAACCCCTTCTCGAATTGCCGAATTCTTTCCTCATCATTGGATGCCATGTGCGGACAAAACCGCAACAACTCCATGAACCTAGCCTCATACTCACTAATGTTCATAGGTCCTTGTTTAATTCTCTCAAACTGGGATATCTTCTCATCTAGAAATGTCTTAGGAAAGTATCTAGTGACAAATTCACGCCTGAATTCATCCCATCCAATCACAACTCCAGGTCTTTTGCCCTCCTCAATGGTCCACAAGTGTCCAGCACTCCCTTTCAGGAGATATACAGCATGCCTAACCCTCTCATCATCAGGTATCATGAGGATTCTGAAGGCTTTCTCTAATTCAGTCAACCATAGGTCAGCATCTGCTGGATCAGCTGTACCAGCATACTCTAATGCTCCTACCCTCTTCAGCCTTTCAAAGGTCTTGTCAGCACCATGTCTTTCATCATGGGGTGGTGCCCTAGGTGCAGGTACTGGCATTCTATCCGTCATGTGGGTCATAGCTGCCATAAACTGCCCGAACATAGTCTGAAAGGATGGGTTCCCCATATCAGCTGGGTTGAACTGGGGTTGATCAGGTACAAGTTCCTCCCTGTCCTGGTCTCTTGCACCTCTTCCCGGTGCAGCCACACTGCTCTCAGCAACGTGTTCATCGTGTGATCCAGACATCTTTAGTTCTTCTTCTCCTATATGAGCAGAAGACACTATCAGATAAATTGGAAGACACTTAGAACAGACTCAACTACCTTAATCCTATGTCTCTGTAGACTCAGCGAACCTAAAGCTCTGATACCACTAAATTGTCATGACACCCGCCATCATTTAAGATAACAAGTGTCATTAATAATAATAAAACATGCGGAAGCAAATCAGTTGCAGCGGATTAGCAAAAATCAGTGAAAATTAAAACCATTTGCAAAGAGATCCATTCACATGAAAACTCTTTCATTCAGAACCAAAGTAAAACCTTACATCCTGGTTCATATATACATCTCATGTACTATTACTTCTCGAGGAATACAAACATCAACTACTCTGTCTTAACTGTACACAGGTAGTATAAAACCCTCGAGGCTTAAAGCCAAAATCTTAGATCGATCCATCAAAACATTACTCCTAGGACCCGAGAGTACAGAGATGACTCATAGGACTTTCTATATACAACTTGACAGCTCATATCCCCACCTGGGATTTACTGCTGTCCCTGCTACTGCTGCTGCTGCTCTTCCTCTGTAATAGGTTCCTTGCCTTTTCGTCGGCGGTTACCTAAAAATTTAATCCCACGGGGGTGAGACAATTATAAAAATTGTCCCAGCGAGAGATATAACTCTCCGCCAGAAACATTGTTATTGCCGATAATAGAATAACACAGAGCAGTAGAATTATATTTACTCAACAGCAGGTAAATCATTGAATAAGATATGCAGAACAGTATTCTCTATGCAATCATTTCAATTATAACTTGATTAAGCAGCAAGTCATTCATTTAAGAAGGAATATGAAGAACATGTATATCATTTATCCAACTATGATATAATAGACCATGTATCATCAACCATTGATTCTCGCAATTCAACCCTAAGCAAATATGCTACACGGCTGATTACGTTTTACAATCATACTTATGCCCTGAGGAGATGAGGTATACCGCTCATACTCCAACCGACCACGGTTACATAAAGCATCGGTACCACACATAGGTCAATGGAAGAGCCGGATTCCCATGACCTCAACTATCTCGGTCAGTATGAGATAACATGCAGGACATCTTGTGTCTCTACTAGATAGCTTTCCAGGGTATACTGGCAACATCGCTATTAGAGTTATAGCCCATAGCATATACTCTCTTCAGGATATGGCCCGTAGCCAATGCCCGGTATTATTTTGTGGAGTCATGGCCCGTAGCCATGCTCTTATTGGGGTATGGTTCGTAACCAATCTCGTTCATAGGACATAGCCCGTAGCAATGCCTATGGGGCATAAGGATATAATTGCCCAATTACCCCCACATATTAAAAAATATGCGTTCCGAGTAAACTCGTTTCACCATTCAGCTAATTCTGACGCTGATGGATCTGTGATCAGGGCAACTACATTATATGGTATCACTTGATTAATTAAGTACATTATCATATTCTTTTAGCATCAGCCAAGTTTCCAAACATAACTTAATAAGACAAATGCTATAAAGAAAACATGTACTATTTCCATCAATCACTTCTCAGTCTTTATAAGACATGGGGATCTCAGTCCCTCATTTCAATACTGGGAATTTTCATTCCTTTGCAACTCAATACCATAATCATATGGTTCTGGGTATTCAAACCCTTAGCTCATCATTGAGCATTATTACCACTTTTTCAGGTAATTATCACCTTCAGGTCACCTGACCAAGGTAAATATGATGCTTATTACATAAACATCTTCTCATGGCACTTAAGGCCCATTACTTCTCTTATTACCTCATACTAGGCAATAAGGTATAGCATGGCACATAAGGCCCAATAAACAATGTCAATACATAAAATGTCATAGCTCATACCTGGCTATGTTCATCATCACATCATACCTGCATGGTTAGTACATATGATAATACATCAATTTCATATCAGCACCATGCTAAACAATATATAACATCATTATTCAAGGGTAACACCACTATTCCCTTACCAGGGTTAGGGTTTCCCATTTCTCATTAATTCAGACCCTCTTGAGTTAACCAACTTTATCTTGTATTAAGGTATTTCCCCTCTTAATACATTCCATCACAGAATACTTACCCTTAGCATATAATGCATAGGCCACACATTAGAATTGTCCAGCTATCTCACATGATATGGACTTATCTTAGTTTAAGGCATAACTTTATTATAAAGTTGCCTATAAACAATCGCAATGATACACCCTCAACTAGGGTTTCACAAGGATACACCCTCAACCAGGGTTCACAATGATACACCCTCCACTAGGGTTTCACAAGGATACACCCTCAACTAGGGTTTACTAACATCCTAATTAGTGATTTCACATGTAGACAACCTCTTATTAAGGTTATACATTGAATCAGCCTCAATTAGGGTTTACATCATGTATTGGGTCCATGCATTTGTTATGCATTAATGACTAGTACCATTAAAGGTATCTCCCACCTAATCACATTAGGTTTTCAAAAAGGTTTGATCAATTAGACCTTCAATAACATGAGGTATCCAATTGAATTAACCAAATTGAACCACACTCAATTCTAATCAATGGAACTTTAACCAATTGGATCATCAACTCAATCATCATTTGAATCATGGCTCACCCCTCAATTGGGACTTCAATTATGGTCTGATCTCAATGGGATTAGGGTTTATAAACACCAATTAGAGCTTTGAAGTTGATCATCAATCATGCTACTAATTGTGTTTCAATTGATTGCATTGGACCTTCAACCATTGAATTCATGGAACCAATCATCAATTCGACCTATGCTCATACTTCAATTGAGTTTAATAGGTCAACCTTCAACTAATTTTACCCTCAATTGACCCTCAATTGGTCATCAATTAGGGCTTGATTCAATTGAATTAGGGTTTGGAATTGAAGATCCAACAACACTCATTAATGCAAGATTGGTTACTTTGAAACTATTGAACCATTATCCAAATTTGGTATGACCTGACCCCAAACGGTCTTGAGGTCGTTTGGATGACCTCCAAACGGTCTTGAGACCGTTTGCCCATCATATCATTCAAATCCAAGCCATCCAATTAAGGTTTGGATCATTGGATTGATCACCAAATCAGCATTGCATTGTATAACAGCTTGGTACCTTTAGACCTTCAAACACCTAACCATACTCAACCCTAGACCTCCAAACGGTCTTGGGTGACCACCAAACAGTATTGAGACCGTTTGGATGAGCTCCAAACGGTCTTGAGACCGTTTGGCCCATCCAACCTTTGGATTCTAGTGAAAAATCATCATGGATTGGTCTATCGAGTTGATCAACAGATCAGCACTACATTGCAATATGATTAGTACCTTTGGACCTTCAATTGGTCAACTATACTTGACCCCAGACCTCCAAACGGTCTTGGGGTGATCCCCAAACGGTTTTGAGACCGTTTGGGTGATCCCCAAACGGTCTTGAAACCGTTTGGGCTAATCAACCCAAAATCTCAACTTAACTCATTAGAATTTCAGCACTGTTTTCAATTAGGGTTTGCCTAATTGAATAGCCTTCAACTCATGATTCTTTGGGAGTTAATCCCTCAAATTCGGTGAGTCATTAGATCACATCATTAGGAACAGTAATCCCAAACGGTCAACGCTTTTTCAACGCACTCAAATGGTCTTGATACCGTTTGCCCAAAAAGTTCAATTAAATCAGATTGAAAATCAGCACTTAATCCAATTAGGTTTCCCTAATTGATTAGGCTTCAACTCACGCTTCCTTTGGAGTTAATCCCTCAAATTTGGAGGGTTATTAATCAACATAATTATGAACATGAATCCCAAACGGTCAACGCTTGGTCAACCATATCAAATGGTCTTGAAACCGTTTGCTCACCCAGGTCAAGTTAATCAGGTTGAAAATCAGCACATAATTCAATCTGATTGCCTAAATGATTGGCCTTCAACTCTCGATTACTTTGGAGTTAATCCCTAAAATTTGGAGGGTTATCAGACTACATAATTAGGAACAAAATTCCCAAACGATAAACGCTTTGTCAACCATCTCAAACGGTCTTGAAACCGTTTTCTCCCAAACGGTTTCAAACCGTTTGCCCTTAAACGGTTTGCTGAAACCGCATAGCCAATCAAATTAAAACGATTTGGAGTAGCTATCAAAGCGGTTTTGCTTGGTAATTTTCTTTGGATAAGCATCTAGGATGATGTCATCATCCCCTTCCTTCGAACAACCAAGAACAGCAACCGTTCTTGATGGAAATTGCAGCAAAGAATCAAGAGTGCATCAAATTCAAGAAATCATTCAACAAAGCATAGAGAATTGATACAATAGCAATGTTAAAGGGTTTAAGTTATAAAACCCACCTCCAATTGAGCTCCAAAGCTCCAACCTCACGCCATTAATGGTGGATGAAGCTCTAGCAACTCCCCCTAGGCTCGTCCTCAAACTTTTGATTGCAAAAGTTGGCTAGAGTTGAAGAGGAGATCGAAATAAGAAGGAATCCATAATTTATTTTCGATTTCCACCATGAAATCAAGGAGAACGAAGGTCAAGAGCTTACCCACAGGTTGGGGTTCGTCATCCTGGTCCTCCCTAGCTTCCTTGGTCGGTTTCCAAGCTAAGAGAAGAAGTGGGGTCGAAATAGCCTTTCATTTGGCTAGGAAAAGGCCTTTTTATAAAAATTCAATGAAAGAGAAAATGCATTATTAAAATGCATTTAATTCCAAAATTGGTGCCGCCTCTTCCCCCTCAAATTCTCCTCAAAAATCCTTAAGGACGAGGTTATCTTCATTTCCTCTTATTCCTCTCCATTATCCATGATTTAAAGAAAATCAAATTAAGCACCTTAATGCTTATTATATTAATATCCATATGTGAGTGGGTTTTCTTTTCCTTATAATAATGGTGAGTGGAATTTCACCTACTTAGGATATTTTCGTTCCTTATCTTGGCAAAGGAACGTCCATCCTTATTCAAAATCAACCCAAAACATTTTGGTTAAAAGCCCTTCAATTATTTTTATTCATTTTTGCCCAAAATCGAATTAGGGTTTCAATTAGGCATTAATCTTGATTATTTTAATATCAAGATTCTCTCTCCTCCAACTTAATTCAAATGAAGCACCCCTCTCATTTTATTTGCTCTACATGATGCCAAGAAACATTAGGGACCTTTTTGAAATGGTAATTTGCATATTGAACCCTAGATTTTGGGTAAATTGCACTTTACTCCAAAACTAGGTTTTAATGCACAACATTGTCCAACAAGCTCTATCTTGGTGTCCAGGCTTGTGGAAACCATAATACTACATCATATTCATCCTTATGATGTCTCCACATCAGAGGAACATCTTATCATATGCAATTTGCAAGTTAACCCCTCAACTTGGGTAATTTGCACTTTAGTCCAAAACAAGCAATCATTGCTTTAACATTGTTCAAACATGACCAAAATTGAAACATAAGTTCCTCATGAGCCCTAATTACTTTTCACAGGATAAGTACAAGCATATAATCAACTTTGTTAAGCAAAACTCCTGGGGTTAGAACATAACCCAGGTCAGGGATGTTACAAATTATCCGCCCCTTATAAGGATTTCGTCCCCGAAATCATCAACAAAACATTAAGAGAAAAGAGTAGGATATTTCCTCCTCAACTCCCGGATCTATTAACACAAATACGAAGCAGGATAAAGACATATCAGAATTAAATTAATTCCATCTAACTGTCACAACCCGAGGGTTGACTACTGCTTCAGACTGGTTCATAGCATAGAGCCTAGCCGTTGCCTGCTGTTGGCCCTGTGCTCTATTATTGGACGCAGAAGATCCCGCCTGGGATGCTTGTCCACGTCCTCGGGTACCACTGGAAAACTGCTTTCTCTGAGAACCTTACTGACTTTGTCTCGGGGGTTGATTCACCACAACATTCCCCGTTGGGCAATCCCTTGCCAGATGACCTACAAGTCCACATCGATGACAAGTTCTATTCTCTAGGTGTGGTCTAGGGGGTCCAGTTACTTACATAGAAGCTGAACTGTGAGCTTCCTTTGGTGGTGTAGGCACATAATACCTTAGTTTCTTGAAACTCCCAGCACTATGCCCTTGAAACTGTGGGTATTCCTTCTTACCCTTAGTTTGTCTCTTCTCAACTATAGATCTCTCTATGCGTCTTACAGACTCCTCAAAAGTTGCAAACCTCTCCCGGTTCTCCAGAGCAGACACCGGAGTGGTTAATTCAGCGTTCAACCCCTTCTCGAATCGCCGAATTCTTTCCTCATCATTGGATGCCATGTGCGGACAAAACTGCAACAACTCCATGAACCTAGCCTCATACTCACTAATGTTCATAGGTCCTTGTTTAATTCTCTCAAACTGGGATATCTTCTCATCTAGAAATGTCTTAGGAAAGTATCTAGTGACAAATTCACGCCTGAATTCATCCCATCCAATCACAACTCCAGGTCTTTTGCCCTCCTCAATGGTCCACAAGTGTCCAGCACTCCCTTTCAGGAGATATACAGCATGCCTAACCCTCTCATCATCAGGTATCATGAGGATTCTGAAGGCTTTCTCTAATTCAGTCAACCATAGGTCAGCATCTACTGGATCAGCTGTACCAGCATACTCTAATGCTCCTACCCTCTTCAGCCTTTCAAAGGTATTGTCGGCACCATGTCTTTCATCATGGGGTGGTGCCCTAGGTGCAGGTACTGGCATTCTATCCATCATGTGGGTCATAGCTGCCATAAACTGCCCGAACATAGTCTGAAAGGCTGGGTTCCCCATATCAGCTGGGTTGAACTGGGGTTGATCAGGTACAGGTTCCTCCCTGTCCTGGTCTCTTGCACCTCTTCCCGGTGCAGCCACACTGCTCTCAGCAACGTGTTCATCGTGTGATCCAGACATCTTTAGTTCTTCTTCTCCTATATGAGCAGAAGACACTATCAGATAAACTGGAGTCAACTACCTTAATCCTATGTCTCTGTAGACTCAGCGAACCTAGAGCTCTGATACCACTAAATTGTCACGACACCCGCCATCATTTAAGATAACAAGTGTCATTAACAATAATAAAACATGCGGAAGCAAATCAGTTGTAGCGGATTAGCAAAAATCAGTGAAAATTAAAACCATTTGCAAAGAGATCCATTCACAGGAAAACTCTTTCATTCAGAACCAAAGTAAAACCTTACATCCTGGTTCATATATACATCTCATGTACTATTACTTCTCGAGGAATACAAACATCAACTACTCTGTCTTAACTGTACACAGGTAGTATAAAACCCTCGAGGCTTAAAGCCAAAATCTCAGATCGATCCATCAAAACATTACTCCTAGGACCCGAGAGTACAGAGACGACTCATAGGACTTTCTATATACAACTTGACAGCTCATATCCCCACCTGGGATTTACTACTGTCCCTGCTACTGCTGCTGCTGCTCTTCCTCTGTAATAGGTTCCTTGCCTTTTCATCGGCGGTTACCTAAAAATTTAATCCCACGGGAGTGAGACAATTATAAAAATTGTCCCAGCGAGAGATATAACTCTCCGCCAGAAACATTGTTATTGCCGATAATAGAATAACACTGAGCAGTAGAATTATATTTACTCAACAGCAGGTAAATCATTAAATAAGATATGCAGAGCAGTATTCTCTATGCAATCATTTCAATTATAACTTGATTAAGCAGCAAGTCATTCATTTAAGAAGGAATATGAAGAACATGTATATCATTTATCCAACTATGATATAATAGACCATGTATCATCAACCATTGATTCTCGCAATTCAACCCTAAGCAAATATGCTACACGGCTGATTACATTTTACAATCATACTTATGCCCTGAGGAGATTAGGTATACCGCTCATACTCCAACCGACCACGGTTACGTAAAGCATCGGTACCACACATAGGTCAATGGAAGAGCCGGATTCCCATGACCTCAACTATCTCGGTCAGTACGAGATAACATGCAGGACATCTTGTGTCTCTGTTAGATAGCTTTCCAGGGTATACTGGCAACATCGCTATTAGATTTATAGCCCATAGCATATACTCTCTTCAGGATATGGCCCGTAGCCAATGCCCGGTATTATTTTGTGGAGTCATGGACCGTAGCCATGCTCTTATTGGGGTATGGTCCGTAACCAATCCCGTTCATAGGACATAGCCCGTAGCAATGCCTATGGAGCATAAGGATATAATTGCCCAATTACCCCCACATATTCAAAAATATGCGTTCCGAGTAAACTCGTTTCACCATTCATCTAATTCTGACGCTGATGGATCTGTGATCAGGGCAACTACATTATATGGTATCACTTGATTAATTAAGTACATTATCATATTCTTTTAGCATCAGCCAAGTTTCCAAACATAACTTAATAAGACAAATGCTATAAAGAAAACATGTACTATTTCCATTAATCACTTCTCAGTCTTTATAAGACATGGGGATCTCAGTCCCTCATTTCAATACTGGGAATTTTCATTCCTTTGCAACTCAATGCCATAATCATATGGTTCTGGGTATTCAAACCCTTAGCTCATCATTGAGCATTATTACCACTTTTTCAGGTAATTATCACCTTCAGGTCACCTGACCAAGGTAAATATGATGCTTATTACATAAACAGCTTCTCATGGCACTTAAGGCCCATTACTTCTCTTATTACCTCATACTAGGAAATAAGGTATAGCATGGCACATAAGGCCCAATAAACAATGTCAATACATAAAATGTCATAGCTCATACCTGGCTATGTTAATCATCACATCATACCTGCATGGTTAGTACAGATGATAATACATCAATTTCATATCAGCACCATGCAAAACAATATATAACATCATTATTCAAGGGTAACACCACTATTCTCTTACCAGGGTTAGGGTTTCCCATTTCTCATTAATTAAGACCCTCTTGAGTTAACCAACTTTCTCTTGTATTAAGGTATTTCCCCTCTTAATACATTCCATCACAGAATACTTACCCTTAGCATATAATGCATAGGCCACACATTAGAATTGTCCAGCTATCTCACATGATATGGACTTATCTTAGTTTAAGGCATAACTTTATTATAAAGTTGCCTATAAACAATCGCAATGATACACCCTCAACTAGGGTTTCACAAGGATACACCCTCAACCAGGGTTCACAATGATACACCCTCCACTAGGGTTTCACAAGGATACACCCTCAACTAGGGTTTACTAACATCCTAATTAGTGATTTCACATGTAGACAACCTCTTATTAAGGTTATACATTGAATCAGCCTCAATTAGGGTTTACATCATGTATTGGGTCCATGCATTTGTCATGCATTAATGACTAGTACCATTAAAGGTATCTCCCACCTAATCACATTAGGTTTTCAAAAAGGTTTGATCAATTAGACCTTCAATAACATGAGGTATCCAATTGAATTAACCAAATTGAACCACACTCAATTCTAATCAATGGAACTTCAACCAATTGGATCATCAACTCAATCATCATTTGAATCATGGCTCACCCCTCAATTGGGATTTCAATTATGGTCTGATCTCAATGGGATTAGGGTTTATAAACACCAATTAGATCTTTGAAGTTGATCATCAATCATGCTACTAATTGTGTTTCAATTGATTGCATTGGACCTTCAACCATTGAATTCATGGAACCAATCATCAATTGGACCTATGCTCATACTTCAATTGAGTTTAATAGGTCAACCTTCAACTAATTTGACCCTCAATTGACCCTCAATTGGTCATCAATTAGGGCTTGATTCAATTGAATTAGGGTTTGGAATTGAAGATCCAACAACACTCATTAATGCAAGATTGGTTACTTTGAAACTATTGAACCATTATCCAAATTTGGTATGACCTGACCCCAAACGGTCTTGAGGTCGTTTGGATGACCTCCAAACGGTCTTGAGACCGTTTGCCCATCATATCATTCAAATCCAAGCCATCCAATTAAGGTTTGGATCATTGGATTGATCACCAAATCAGCATTGCATTGTATAACATCTTGGTACCTTTAGACCTTCAAACACCTAACCATACTCAACCCTAGACCTCCAAACGGTCTTGGGTGACCACCAAACGGTCTTGAGACCGTTTGGATGAGCTCCAAATGGTCTTGAGACCGTTTGGCCCATCCAACCTTTGGATTCTAGTGAAAAATCATCATGGATTGGTCTATCGAGTTGATCAACAGATCAGCACTACATTGCAATATGATTAGTACCTTTGAACCTTCAATTGGTCAACTATACTTGACCCCAGACCTCCAAACGGTCTTGGGGTGATCCCCAAACGGTCTTGAAACCGTTTGGGCTAATCAACCCAAAATCTCAACTTAACTCATTAGAATTTCAGCATTGTTTTCAATTAAGGTTTGCCTAATTGAATAGCCTTCAACTCATGATTCCTTGGGAGTTAATCCCTCAAATTCGGTGAGTCATTAGAACACATCATTAGGAACAGTAATCCCAAACGGTCAACGCTTGGTCAACACACTCAAATGGTCTTGAGACCGTTTGCCCAAAAAGTTCAATTAAATCAGATTGAAAATCAGCACTTAATCCAATTAGGTTTCCCTAATTGATTAGGCTTCAACTCACGATTCCTTTGTAGTTAATCCCTCAAATTTGGAGGGTTATTAATAAACATAATTATGAACAGGAATCCCAAACGGTCAACGCTTGGTCAACCATCTCAAACGGTCTTGAAACCGTTTGCTCAACCAGGTCAAGTTAATCAGGTTGAAAATCAGCACATAATTCAATCCGATTGCCTGATTGATTGGCCTTCAACTCTCGATTCCTTTGGAGTTAATCCCTAAATGTTGGAGGGTTATCAGCCTACATAATTAGGAAAAAAAATTCCCAAACGGTAAACGCTTGGTCATCCATCGCAAACGGTCTTGAAACCGTTTTCTCCCAAACGGTTTCAAACCGTTTGCCCTTAAACGATTTGCTGAAACCGCATAGCCAATCAAATTAAAACGATTTGGAGTAGCTACCAAAACGGTTTTGCTTGGTAATTTTCTTTGGATAAGCATCTAGGATGATGTCATCATCCCCTTCCTTCGAACAACCAAGAACAGCAACCGTTCTTGATGGAAATTGCAGCAAAGAATCAAGAGTGCATCAAATTCAAGAAATCATTCAACAAAGCATAGAGAATTGATACAATAGCAATGTTAAAGGGTTTAAGTTATAAAACCTGCCTCCAATTGAGCTCCAAAGCTCCAAGCTCACGCCATTAATTTTGGATGAAGCTCTAGCAACTCCCCCTAGGCTCGTCCTCAAGCTTTTGATTGCAAAAGTTGGCTAGGGTTGAAGAGGAGATCGAAATAAGAAGGAATCCATAATTTATTTTCGATTTCCACCATGAAATAAAGGAGAACGAAGGTCAAGAGCTTACCCACAGGTTGGGGTTCGTCCTCCTGGTCCTCCCTAGCTTCCTTGGTCGGTTTCCAAGCTAAGAGAAGAAGTGGGGTAGAAATAGCCTTTCATTTGGCTAGGAAAAGGCCTTTTTATAAAAATTCAATGAAAGAGAAAATGCATTATTAAAATGCATTTAATTCCAAAATTGGTGCCGCCTCTTCCCCCTCAAATTCTCCTCAAAATCCTTAAGGAAGAGTCTATCTTCATTTCCTCTTATTCCTCTCCATTATCCATGATTTAAAGAAAATCAAATTAAGCACCTTAATGCTTATTATATTAATATCCATATGTGAGTGGGTTTTCTTTTCCTTATAATAATGGTGAGTGGAATTTCACCTACTTAGGATATTTTCGTTCCTTATATTGGCAAAGGAACGTCCATCCTTATTCAAAATCAACCCAAAACATTTTGGTTAAAAGCCCTTCAATTATTTTTATTCATTTTTGCCCTAAATCGAATTAGGGTTTCAATTAGGCATTAATCTTGATTATTTTAATATCAAGATTCTCTCTCCTCCAACTTAATTCAAATGAAGCACCCCTCTCATTTTATTTGCTCTACATGATGCCAAGAAACATTAGGGACCTTGTTGAAGTGGTAATTTGCACATTGAACCCTAGATTTTGGGTAAATTGCACTTTACTCCAAAACTAGGTTTTAATGCACAACATTGTCCAACAAGCTCTATCTTGGTGTCTAGGCTTGTGGAAACCATACTACTACATCATATTCATCCTTATGATGTCTCAACATCAGATTAACATCTTATCATATGCAATTTGCAAGTTAACCCCTCAACTTGGGTAATTTGCACTTTAGTCCAAAACAAGCAATCATTGCTTTAACATTGTTCAAACAGGACCAAAATTGAAACATAAGTTCCTCATGAGCCCTAATTACTTTTCATAGGATAAGTACAAGCATATAATCAACTTTGTTAAGCAAAACTCCTGGGGTTAGAACATAACCCAGGTCAGGGATGTTACACTAAAGGCCGACTTAGGTGTGTCACTCTCCTTGATACGCAACTGATGATATCCTGATCTTAGATCAATTTTAGAAAACATTGTTGCACCGCACAACTGATCAAAAAAATCATCGATCCTTGGTAAGGGATATTTGTTCTTAATAGTTACCTTGTTGAGTTGTCTGTAATCTATACATAGTCTCATAGACTCATCCTTATTTTTAACAAAAAGAACTGGAGCACCCCATGGCGAAGTACTTGGTCGTATGAAGCCTTTCTCAAGCAACTCTTGTAACGGTTTCTTAAGTTCTGCCATCTCAGCTGGTGCCATTCTATAAGGGGTTTGGGCTATAGGTTGTGTATTCAGAACAAGATTAATCTCTAAATCAATCTCTTGAGGTGGAGGAACACATGGAAGTTCCTCGGGAAAGACATCCTCGAATTCCTTAACAACCAAAACTTCAGAAAGACTAGGGCTTTTTATTTTGGTATCTACCACATGTGCCAAGAATGTGAAGCATACTTGCCTCATCAACTTTTCTGCTACCATAGTTGACACTAGATAGGTTGGAAGGATCTTTCTTTCTCCCTGAAAAACCCATGTATTATCACCATATGTGAACACAACATGCTTGGACCCACAATCCAAGACAACTTTATACTTATCTAAGGTGTCCATTCTGAGAATTACATCAAACCCATGCATTTCAAGTGGTATAAGATTCACTTGAATGCTGTGATCTGAGAAAGAAAGAGTCGAGAGGGATTTCCCTTTATTAAAGAATCCAAGGAATCTAACATTTTGCATCTGGCAACTCGACTGTAAGGAGAGGAACAAATCGACCGTCAGGGAGAGACAAACTGCTCTAGATCTCGCTGGGTTTGCTCCTGATTGCGGGAATCAAAAGCAAATCCAATGAATTGGGATTTCCCTATTTAGCCACGGCATTTTGGGACCAAAAAAAAGATTGTGCCATTTGCTCGAAAGGGGCCATCCTGATGCTACGGGCGGTTGTTCGAAGTGCAATGATGGGCCAGATTTTGCGTGTCGGGCCCATCGAGTGTCCATATTTTGGCTGAATTCCCCCAGGAAGAACATACCTCCCTCAACATCACGGATCCCTCTAATAGAGTTTCTAGTAACATATTATCCTTTCTAGGATTAACAACCATATTACAGTCACGAATCACTTCTCGAGTGATAAAAGAATGTGTGGCACCCGAATCAATCAAAATAGATACAAAACATGATGAAGACCTATCAGAATGAAATAATTCCATCTGTCATGTCACAACGTGTGGGTTAACCACTACCTCCGGCTAGTTCATAGCATAGAATCTTTTCGTCGCTTGCTGCCGACCCCATCCTCTACTGGCCGGTGCAGATGATCCTGCCTAAGATGCTTGTCCACGTCCCCTAGAGTCACTACTGAATTGTTGTCTCTGGGAGCCTTGTTGGCTCTGTCTCGATGGCTGGGTCACTTCCACATCCCTAACTGGATAATCCTTTATCACATGTCCTGTCTGTCTACACATGTAGCAGACTCTATTATCCCACTACGACCTAAGTGGTCCTATTACTAACATCGATGATGAACTCTGAGCTCTTTCTGAGGGGAAACTACGGCCTCTACCTCGGCTAGACGTCCACTACGTCTGAGTATTGAACCTTTGTGGTTCCACATGTGTAGAAAACCTTGGTTTCTTAAAACTGCCAGACCTTTAATTTTGAAACTGGGCAGGTGTCTTTCTGTTGTTTGCCTCCCATTTCTCTGTCACGGACTTTTCTACCCGTCTAATTGATTCCACAAAGGTAGCAAACCTCTCCCTATTCTCTAGGGTGGATACAGGTGTGGTCAATTTAGTGTTCAAACCTTTCTCAAATCGTCGAATTCTCTCCTCTTCCGTGGTGGCCATGTGCAAACAAAACCGTAGAAGCTCCATAAACTTAACTTCATACTCATTAACCTTCATCATCCCCTGTCTAATCCGCTCAAACTGTGAAATCTTCTCATCAAGATAGGTCTTGGGGAAGTATCTATTAACAAACTCTTGTCAGAATTCCTGCCATCCGACCTCAACACCTGGTCGTTTCTCTTCCTCTATGGCCCACTAATGGCCAACACTTCCCTTCAGAAGGTATACATCATGCTTAACCTTATCAGCTTCTGGAATATCAAGGATCTTAAAGGCTTTCTCTATCTTAGTAAGCCATAAATCGACATCTGTTGGGTCTGTTGTGCCACCATACTCAATGGATCCTACCCGGCGCAACCGTTCAAAAGTCTTGCCAGCTCCATGTCTCTCACTAAATTCTAATGTCCTAGGGGCTGATACAGGTATCCAGTCAACCATATGCATCACCGTATTCATAATCTATCCAAAAAGAGCTTGAAAAACTAGGCTTTCTAACCGAGTTTGGTCAGGCTGAGGATTCTCAGGCACTGGTTCATCTCTATCATGATCCCTTACACCACCTCTGGGTGCAGCAACACTTCTCTCAGTAGCGTGTTCTTCATGCGCTCCAGACATCTTTTAGTTCCTACTTCTTCTCCTATAAATGGATAATTTTACTATAAGATATATTGGAGGACACTAGAACAGACTCAACAAACCTAATCCAATGTCTCTGTAGACTCAGTGAACCTTAGGCTCTGATACCAAAACTTTGTGGCGACCCGATTACAAATCAAGCCATCACCAGTAAAAATGTGGAATTATCGCAAATAACAGAGTTAACAAAAACCACTAAAAATTTAAAGCCATCTTTGCAGATAGATCCCTGTTCAATAAGCTTTTACACAAAGAACCAAAGCTTTATATACATACAATTCATGTCATACATTCAGTATGTCATCTCCTCTCGAGGATGATGAATATCAGTTACTTGACTCTGATATATACAACAACATTATAAAAACTTCGAGATAAACAAACCAAAAATCTCAAGTCATTCGTGAAAACCACTAAGGACTATCTCCCAAGGATCTGAGAGTACAGAGACAACACATAGACATCTATCTACAAGACCCTAACTGACAGCATTCTTGACCTGAGATACTACTGTTGTTCTTGCTGACACGATCCTTCTTCTATAGCTCAGTTCCTAGTCCCTCATTCACGACCTCCTAAAAAAATTGTGGATCTCACAGGGTGAGACTATTGTCCCAGTGAGAGATATAACTCTCTGTCAGCAATATTATCATCACAGAAAATAATGTAAGATTGAACTACAGGTATTTCATTGATTAATAGGTATATCTTTGAGTACAAAGTATATATATTAATAACAAATCTACAAATCATCTTTTGCTTGAAGAGGAATATGTATAACATTTATCTACTCAAATGTATAAAAGTGATAAGGCATCAACCAATGTTTCCGTATTTGATCCTTAAACAAGCAAGCTACACGGCTGATTATGTTTTCACATTTACATTTATGCCCATAGGAGATGAGATATACCGCTCATGCTCCAACCGACCACTAGTAATTTGAAATTTGTACCATACAAGGTCAATGGAAGAGTTGAATGTCAAGACCTCTCCTTTCTCGGTCAGCTCGAGAACACTTAGGTAACACTTCGGTTTAGCATGACATCTTGTGTCTACTGTAATTAGCTATGATGTGGTATAACGACATCTTCTCTATAGAGCTACTTCCGTAGCATGTACTCTCTTCGGGAGAAGACCACTTAGCTTTCCCGGATTATCAGGATGACCACTAAGCGATCCTGTGTTGATTTTATCAGGAAGTACACTGAGTAACCTGATGCATTTGGGGAGTCCACTAAGCACCCTTATTTTAGTTTGGGAGTCCACTGAGCACCCTTATATTTTTGCATATTAAAAAATATGCATTCTAAGTAAAACTCATTTCACCATTCAACAATTCCTGACACTGAATGGATCTATGGTCTGGGAAACTACATGATAATATTCATCTTGCTTAATTAAGTGTATTACTATATCTTTTTAGCATCAATCAGGTTACAATCAAGATTAACAACAATTACTTACAAAGAAAAGCATAAAAGCATTCATCAGATACTTTCATATTCACTAAGTCACATAGTTCACTTAGAATCTCAACCTCTTGTCATTATCTCTCTTGGGTATTCAACCCTTCATTCATCACTGAGCACTGTCACTACTTAGCATATGATCATTACCTCAAGGTCATTGGACCCAGATACTTATCCACATAGTCCACATAGCTCATTGGATTTGCATCACATAGTCGCATAGCTCTTTCTTGACCATGTTTATTGCATTAAGACATTTGCATGATTATCATATCTTGTTATCAACGATTTCAACATATGTCTTTAACCATGGATTACTAAGGAACACATCCTTCTAATGAATTAGGGTTATATTCAATTGATTAGGGTTTCAATATTTTATCAACATAGATCATACCCTAACTCATACTCCACTCATCTCAACGGTATTGGTGTATGTTGTTGACATATTTATCTTTCAAGTCCTAGTCTCTCTCTCATTCTCACTAGGATGTAAATTACTTGATTCACATATTTAAGGTTTTCACCCTTATCTTTAACAATTAAGTTAAACTCATTATGGCCCAATATTGCATAAATCATAATCATCACTTTAGAAAAGCTTAGTAATTAAGGACTTTCCTATCATGTCAAATTACATGATTGATAATATTATTATTTGGAAATGCATGTACTTATCTAATCACATGGGGGAACCACATCCTCATATTAGATATAGGGCATATCCCTTATCACCATATCATGTTTTCATGTAGGGTTAGACATCCCTTTCTCATTTTAAGTCATCCTCATGTTATATATTGATTAAACCACTACCCCATATCGGGTATAAGAGTTGTTGGATTCTTGTATCGTATATTAGGGTTCACCATGTCGGGCATACCATTATGGCTTTTCCATACTTAATGCAACTATATAATACTAGCTCTTATCCTTAGCCAACCATATTTATTTCAATTTAGACTCCCATATTAGTCTTCCATTATATTGGGTTGCCTGTAGGGTTTCCATATCGGGCTCTATCTAGGGTTACCATATCAGACACTCACATTGGACTTGCCATAAGTTGGAGATCATATCGTGCACTCATGTTGGGCATCATATTGGTTTTTACCATATTGGTTTGTCTCATAGATTTACCATATCGTGTAAGTGTATTGGGCAGCATATCGGGCATGGTGTTGAGTACCATATCGGGCATCATGTTGGGTTGCCCTCTGGACTCACTATACCGGGTATCCATACAAGGTGGTACCTGATTCCCATATTGTGTGGCCACCCATGGTAAAGAACTTAAACTCAAAACGGGACAAGATAGACACCAAGTTGTCCATTAACTTGACACAAGGTAAAGAGAGAGTATCATGATTCTAAGGACATTAGCATATCGGGTTCCCAACCCCTAATTCTAGGGTTTCGCTTATATCGAGCAAGAGTAATATTCCACCCTAGTATCGTGTACAATGTGGTTAGGAATCCTCTATATCATTCAAGGGGCTATATCTTACAAAGTGTGACCCATTTCCATATCGGGCAAGCCTTCATGTTGGATCCCACATCGGTTTCCCAAGCCTTCAACCCATATCGGGTTGCAAGGTCTTCAATCATATCAGGCTGTTCAAGGGTGACCAACCCATATCGTGTACCCAATGATGATGTCATCATAATCATCCTCAAAATCATCAATTGACACAAAACTATGGATAACAGTCCTAATTACATATTGGGACTCAAGATTATCTCAATTGATCATAGAGAACCCTAATTTGCAATTAATCAACTAATTGAATAATATTGAGGAAAGGATAATAATATTAAAGGGTTTGAGTTATATAACTCGCCTCTTGAAGAGCTTCCAAGCTTCAAGATTCACTCCACACATCCCAAGGTTGAATATGGGCCTTCTCCAAGCTCCAAGACTTGAACTCCAAGCTCTTGCATGATATATCAAGTCACCTTGTGCGATATCACCTTTCTTGGCAGCTTCAACCTACCCTGGTTGATATCGTTCCTCTTCTTTGGCTGATACCAAACCTCACTTCTTCACTCTCTCCTCTATGGGTGACACAAGGAGAGGTGTTGCATGATACAAGAGGGAGGGTACTTTCTAGATCCGAAAATTTTGTCAACAATTGAAGGTTAGGGTATATATACTTGTGGTTTATAGAAAAGAGTGTAATAGGTGTCATTTTCTCAAGGTACTTCATGCCACCTAGTCATGCAAGGTCGACACATGCTCTTTCATGTTTGCCACTTATTATTTAGTCATGAAAAAACAAAAGTCCAATGGTAAAATGGAAGACAAGGATCGGCTCTTGAGTTGTCATCTAAGGCAAGCTTTTCTCCCACTATCTTATTATAATATTCTTCTCTACCTTTTCCAAGACAAGATGCAAGTCGATGCTCTACTTCTTCCTTGATGTGCCTTGCCCATCATGGGTAAGTCACAAACCAATAGGAGGCTCTCCTTATGGCTCTATGGCCGATAGGGACTCCTATTCTCAAATCTACAACTCAATATGGCTCATGCACATAGCTTTCAACTTATTCTTTTACTTAGTTTCATCATTATTAAGAGTACTACCTTAGGATGATTCAGACATATTGTTTCCTTATTTCTCTCTCTTTCCTCTAGATAACACTAGATAAGAGTAAAAACAACCTAGAGGTGGTAAATTACACATTTACCCTATATTATGTATATATTGTAAATGTACCACTATTAATGCATCAAGCACTTAGCATTATTTACACAAGTTCTCACTTAGAGTTTAGGATTTGCACAATCCACCACTTGGCATCATATTCTCTTTCATGACATAAAAAATACTTAGAATTCATTCATTATGCAACATTTGCAACATAACCCCTCATCTTGGGTAAATTACATTTTTCACTTAGATTACCATATAATGCACACATAGCTTTGCATATAACCTCAAATTCGAAAATAAACTTCACAAAGGCCTTAATTAATTTTTAAAAGATGAGATCAATATTTTAAGCAACTTACTTAAGCAAAACATCTAGGGTCAGGTCATAACCCAGGTCAGGGGTGTTACAGTCTTGCATGTGCGAAATCACTCAATTGGGTCGGAGGAAGGTTCTAAATACTTTCCCAGACCATTTTGATTGCACAATACGTGTGGTGAAAGGAATTAATATTTAATATTAATTGGAAATAAATTGTCAATTTTGTATGTGATTGGGAAACTGCAAAATGAGTGTCTTGTAGTGCGAGATGACTGTCTCGCGTGACCAGACGACCGTCTCATGGTTTGTAGGTTGTGAAAATTCTAGATCTTCCAGTCCTTTCCACTCCCTCACAGATCCCAAACAGTTTGGGAACCCTGGATCTAACCCCACCCATAAATAGAGGGGTAATGGGGCCTTCCCAGAGTACAACAACAACACATATAATTGAGAATCAATTGCTATGCAATTGTCATCCTCTCAGGTTGTGGTAAACCAAGAGATCCCAAAAAAGTCCTACCTGATAAGGGATGAATAGTAATGAGAGAGAACAACTGAAAATCATTATTGTGGGAGAACAAGTTGGTGACTAGTACACCAACAAAAGGGACAACTCCTTCCTGTCTGTTCTAATTGAACGCTGAGAGTTCTAGTTGGTCTGTGTGGACTAGTCTAGAGGGAGGAGTCCTTCGACTGCTTCTAGGAGAGCAACATCAGCCTATAGTCTGTGGAGAGACCCCATGATTCACTACAGAAGGTGTCATGATCATTGTTTGTGGTGAAGACCAGGAGTTGCACAACCACCGTCCAAGAGAAACTAGAAATCAGTTGCATTGAAGTGAGTTTTCATTGCTGGACTTGCTCTAGGGCCAGCTATAATTCTTTAAACCATCCTTCCTATTTGATAGTAGTTGACACAATCTTGCTATTATTGGAATACATATAGATAAAAAAATTATTTCCGCTGCTATACTTTGTGCCCATATTTCTCAACATGACAATCGTGAGATATCAGACCTATCAGCTTAAGATACTTCATTGATAATCTACAAATAGTAAAGTATACCTATGGTACCTTAACATTAAGTAAGAACTCCCAAAAAAATATCTTCTCCTGACTAGATAATGTGTAACAAGTAGGAGGTAAACATATTTTTTTATCACAACTAACTTTTATTGTTAATTCTTTCTTTTACCCATTTCATGTAGGTTCATTCTTGATTTGATGCCATCTTTAGTTGTACATGGTATATTCAATAGAGTACCAATGATGCTATCACAAATATTTTTCATAACATGCATGATATCGATACAATACCTAATTATCAAAGTAACTCCAATAGGGAGGATCCCAGAGTATTGACATCTTCTTTAATAAATAATTGTCACTTCTCTTGGGAATAGTACATTGTGATCTCTAACCAAATGAATTGATAATGTCTTTTATTCTTTCATAAACATAAGGATGCAATTTTGGAAGTAAACTTTGATGTCCAAGATATGTAGTCTTGCCACAAAATTTTAGTCGTATTAAATCAGTGTTCTCCTCACATATAGAGCATGCTTTGGATCCTTTTATGTTGTATCTATACAAATTTCTATATGTTGGGAAGTCATTTATAGTGGAAAACAACATAACATACAAATGAAATTTCTTTCTACATGAACATCATAGGTCATCACACCTTATTCCTAGACTTCCCTTAAGTCATCAATCAGAGGTTCAAGACAAATATCAATATCACTGCCAAGTTGTTAGGGCCTGGTGTTAACAAGGACATCACGACATACTTATTATCATTGCCAAGTTGTTAGGGGTCGATGTTGACAAGGACAAGGCGACATACTTATTTTTCTTACATAACCAGGGAGGAAAATTATAGATAACAATCATAATAAGCCAAGTGCTATGTTGGATGCTTGATGTGTCATACAGATTCATCTCGTCGGTAAAAATATCAAGTCTTAGATTCTTGACTTCTTCACCAAATTTAGGGTACAATAAATCATTTTTCCTCCAATGTGGGGAATCGGATGCATGACATAGGATCCCATCATCATTTTTCATAACAAGTGCATGCCAAGATAAATTCTATGTATCCATGGTCATGGAAAACAAGCATTAAAATTGTGGTGTTATAGGTATATACCACATCACCTTGGCATGACATCCATTTTTGGCCTTACCTAAAGTCGTCATTTTATACCTTGACGCCCCGTAATTTGGAAAATATTTCAACTTGATGTAATCCTTTTGAAATAACACAGAGTCACTTGGGCATGCATGTATCTTCTTAGCCTCCACTCCCATTGGGCACAACATTTTTTTCATTTTGTGTGTTGAGATTGGAAGCTCGTTGCCTTTAGGAAGAATTTTTTTTTCTTCCAACAAAGACAATAGAGACGTGAAGCTTTTGTTGCTCTATGTATTGTTAGACTTTAGAGTATACAATCTCAATATAGCACTCAACTTTGTAAACTCAGTACAACCTAAGTATAATAGTCTCTCAACATCATGCATAATGTTTCTAAATAAGGAAGTTGGACCAGTAAGACTTAGCCCACAACTATCTAGCATCACATCAACCATGTCTATCAGAATTGGTTCATTCACATCAACATCATCGACAATTTCTTTTTCAACACAAGTACAACTATTGACATCCACTAATCTTATAGTAGGAATCTCTCCATCCAAGTACCATTTTGTATAGCCCTGTATAATCCCGTTGCACATGACATGACTTTTGATTTCATGAAAAATGTTGACTTTCAAGTTGCTACTGCAATTCCTACATAGACAATGGAATCTATCTCTAGGTCATTTTCTATGTTTCTATACAAATCTTATAAACTAATCAAGACCAGTAATACACTCCAAAGAGCAATGATTTGGAATGGGTGTCTATGATCATTCCATTCTATGATCACAAGGAAAACAATTATTGAATTAGGTGTTAACTACGTCAATTTTAAAATAAAATATGTTCGAATTGAACCAAGGTTTAGGGTTTAGTGTTTAGGATTATGGTTTAGGGTTTAGGGTTTATAGACTAGGATATGATGTGTACTATCTATCCCATTCTTGAACACCTAATGTCACTTGTAAATGTATAATGTGTATTCAGTTTTCAAGAATATTTTGACAACATTTCCCCACAAATCTCTAAGAGCATCGAAGTAGATGGGCAAGTACCCACGTACATATGTACTTAGAGAACAAATAGAAGTACTATTGAAAAACCTTGAAAACCAAATACACATTATACACTTACACAATAATTGAGATTAAGTGTTAAAGAACAATCCCAAACTAGGGACTATCCAAGATTTACTCTTAATGAGCAAATCTTGAATGGGTTTCTAGGCCAACTCAGGATTTAGAAATTAGAATTTAGAACTATGGTTTAGAGATTAGGGTTTACTGATAATGGCTTGGGGTTTGAAACTTCAGATTTATTAATTATGATTTAGAGATTAAGGTCGGTCTTTGTGCCACATTTATAGGTCATTTATCATAATATAACATCATTAGGGTTGGTGTTGGTCTTAATCAACAATATTAGACATAATTTTCATACCAATTGTGCATAATGATACCAAACATAATATTTAAGGTATATAAGAAGAATTCTAAACAAACCAAACAAACTACTATACATGTATTTTCCTAAGGATGATTTTCAATTCTAATTAGATAGAAAAATAGAATTTGGCAGCCTAACAAGCATGTAATAAGCAGTTATATTTGGATTTTTGTAGATGGGTATAGTCAACCACATAAATACCAAGAGTTTATCCCTAACATAGCAAATCAACAATTATAGTTAAGATAACACCTTAGTCACAAAGCTGAGAGGAGAGGGTGGAAGTAGCAAGCAAAACTGCTAGCAAAAACACACCAGCAAAGCCAAGAGTGTCGTTGGTTGTTTAAGCAAGAGCAATAGCACAACGATGGTGGTGGACAAATGAGAGCATGTGGTGGTCAAAGGAGGAAGAAAAGGGACATTGGCGATGGTCAGAGGAGAACGCTGGAGAGAGGAAGTTGAGATGCCAATAGTGGTGTAGTAGTAGTAGCAACGACAATGACAAGGAGTGGTGGCAAAAAATGAGTAATAGATGATGATTACCAGAGCTCTATGTCTCGCGCTATGAAATAGAGAATGAGGGAAAGAAATTTCCATGGGTGCTATTAAGTAGCACTTAATGGTCAATTGAATTAAAAAACCCGACATTAAAAACTACGTCGTCAGTTTATTGACCAATACTGAAGACATGGGTTCAATTTAGTCGCTAGTTGGATTTTAACAAATCGACAACATATGTCCTTATCCCTATTATAAATGCCAACTTCACCAACAATTGACCAAGACCGATGGCATAGGGAAATTTGGGAGAAGTAAATTATTTGCATGGCACGTGGCGGGAACCCCATATCATCGATTCTAGTAAGAGGAATCAACACTATAGGATTTTTAAAGGTAAAAAAATTATGATGTACATGACCTATGATGTCAGTTATTTATAGGAAAAATTGACACTATAGTCTTTTTGGAGGTAAAAATAATTTTTGGGGGAAGGTATGCGTTATCAGTTGCTTGTCAGCCGACGCGATACAAGCTTTATCAAAATTTTGGGAAATTGAATTTTACGAGGTATCTGTGAGGTTTGTTGTTTCTTGAGAAATCAACATTGAAATAAAAGTGATACCTATGTTTTTTTCCTAAATGGCAAGACTTGAACAATTGAAACATTTATGCTTGATTAGTCAACACCATACGTCTATAGTGTAGATTTCCCTATAAAACTGACGTTAAGAAAAGTGACACCAATGGTAATAAATGTACTATTGTGATCTAATAGGTCGATCAACTAACATAATTGATCGATCAAAATGCTTTTTGGACCATGATCGACCAATCAGGTTATGTGATCAGTCGATTTGAATTCATGCCTGAGTTTTTTAGCAGTGGATTATTTTTGGGATTGTGATTAGGAATGGGATTGGAATTAGGGTTTCTAAAGCCCATGCCACTCTTATATAAAGGGGGCACTCCCAATAGGTTTGACATATCATTTTAATATCTTTGAGACAACTTGTGAGACAAGATGGCCATCAAACTTCTTTATTGGAGAGGGGAAGAAACCCAAAGGACTGCTCCCTAAGATAGGAGAAGAAAGGGAGTTCTGAGATGACTAGAACGGGGACAACTCCTATTATGTTTCAACTTGGTGGCCGAGGTGGTGTACAATGCTCTCCCTCAACTCTGTGGATGAAGTAGAGGCCAAGGAACACATGTAGAGGCTTGGAGGAGTTGTTCCACAAGATGACAATAAGGTGTTGATGAGGAGACAAACCATGCAGCAACATGGTCACCAATCTGAATCTCTTATTGATCCATCTGGATTTCTTGGTGACTGATCCAGATCTAGATTCAGATCATCGAGTTCTTCATCAAAAAAATATGTCTATTGTTTTTGGACAACTAATGTGCATGAAGGTATAACTTTTGTCCCAACTTATGTTTTTTGTCTACCCACATTTTATAGATACAACATATCTGATGGCTAGGGTATAAAGGGTAGATTTTTCTATTCTATTGCACCCCCTTATCAAGAGCCCTACAGTTATCCCCATATACAAAAGTGTCATTCTCTCATAGAGGGGAGAACATTAGGCACCTAACGTCGGTGAAGAGAAAATATTTGATAGCATGTGCCAATAGATAAATCCTTATATGGATGTTTTGATGTTTGCAATTTATTAATTCTCTTGATTACATCTTGTTGTCTAAAATATATTGCAAATTTGTTATTTTGAATAATCTTGTAAATTCTATCTTGTGCATCCTTAAAACCCTTAACTTGTTGATCTCAATCCACCAAACAACCCTTACCTATTTTTTAAATACATTGAATCCTCTCTTGATCATCATTGTTTAAATAGCTCAATACTACATATTTAGCACCACTTCATCAAAAAAATATTGATTTAGTACCAACTTTGATAACTTAAATCTTCTTTTGGTTCGTGTATCCATTTATTCCCTATGGTATTCATGGATATGTGATAAAAATAAGACATAGAAGAGACGTGCAGGAGATGTCATGTGTTGAAGAAAAGACATGACTCATGTATGTTCTAAAGACTTATCCTAGTGTATAAGATTATATGATCTTTGAATGTATAGTATGAATGTACACAAGATTTTATTTATACATTTTGATATAATTTTGCAAAAGTTTGGTAATAAAGGTCAAGTTTTTACACAAGTGGTAACACACACAATAAAATACAAATTGATCATTAAAAAATGTAAATATAAAGAGTCTAATATCACATGAGGGAGTTCTAAGGCCCTATACATTAGATCTAGTCTAACACAACCTTCATTATATAAGGAAACAAAGAAAATACAAGGCATGGATGGGGTGAGGAGATAAAGTGACGAATTGATGAACATGGTGCACCCTCCATACTTATATCCTTGAATTTTACGTTTATGCCTTGTTTCCTAATGTAATAGGAGCCCAAAATCATCCAATTGTAATGGTTGATGTGGATGGAATAGAAGGAAAGTGAATGGGTGGATGAAAAATGACGAACAAGTAGATTTTCCTAGTACAAGTGAGAAAACTAGTTAAGAGTACGTGAAATTGGGAAGGGATAATTGGAAAACATGGTGTAGAATGTTACTATGCATAAGTGTAACATTATAGATGGTGGAAATTGTGGAGGTGATGTGAAGTACATTAAAGAAATCAATGAAACAACAGTACCAAATAACACATACTAAAAGTGATACATTACTCTGTTAAGTAGTGGTTGGAAAGGGTTATGAAATAGATGAAAGTTCTAGGTTTAAGCGTATTGGATGACAGAGTGATTTTATGGTTTTTGGTAGGGTATATATGGATGGGATGTGTGAATTAGAGTTGTTGTAAATTCTTAAAATAGAACTCACCATAAGTAGTGATTTCACAAAACTAGAAGTAAATTGATTTGTTGATGCATAGGAATAGTTGGAAAAGAGCTTATAAAAGTAGGTGGTACTTCCTATAGTTTAGGGAAGAACCCTAGGAATCACATGTGTTGAATAACAAGTTGAAATAGTGGTCTCCCTCTTATTTTATATTGCTTTGTTCTTTATATATTCCCCCTATTGTAATGCAAGTGGGGAGGAGTTAGGGCTTCCATCACATGCACTAGGGTACGATGGTCGATAGGTCAATACACAATTAATTTTGTGTGGGGGTACTAATAAATGGTATAGTTTAGTGGATACAAATTCTCAAACACTTCAAAGATAATATTTTGGACTTGATTTTCATACATGTAGTGCAAGCACTCTAGGGACCATCGTGGCCGCACTTTCTACCTGATGTAGTCATAGTTGAACCACTTTCTACACAAATGTTATCTAAATGACATTCCATGAGGTTTGGTAGCCAGATAGTTGAACTTTGGAAATTTTAGGATGTCCAAAATAACAAAAAAAAGAAGAAGAAAATAAAGTAATGTAGTATTTATTATGTGAAATGATAAACTTTGAAAATTACTAAACCAAGTAAAATTTGACTTGTATACACAATCCAACCCTCAAAAGTTTCAATTTGAGATCAACCGTCAGAATCCCACACATGTAGATTGTGATTTCTCTCAAACATATATAAAAGGAGAGAGAAAATTTATTGCACAAAACAAAGTGAGTTCAAATGTATGAATAAATGATATGAATAACAGATTAAAAATTGTGGGTCAATGTATTAGATAACAAGCTCAAGACATAATTATTTGTTAGAAAACAAGTGTACTTGACATGTCCGCATTGAGAGTGATTTGTGTACCATTATATGATAGTCATATTCATATCTCAAAGAGACAATGGTGTTGTGGTCCTTTAACCTAAAGTCACTACAATGGTGACATGATAATCCTCATGTTTTGACACTACCCAACATAACCTTAAAGAAGGTAGCCATAAAGGTAGTAATAACTCAATTGTAATTTTTACAAATATATGGACCCGACAATCATTTTGATGACCTGGAAATAAATATGGATCCAAACTTCAGAAGACCCACCCCTCAAGGAAAGAGGCAAGTCTGCATTACACAAGGACTGGTGGAACAATGTGTTCTGTAGGAACCAATGCATGGCAGAATCTCTCATTCTGTGAGGGAGTTCACATAGCCATATTAATGTTTGGGAAACCCTATCCTTTGCAGTCCTATATATATAATATGATAGGAGTCTCTCCAGATAGAAAAACTCATTTTCACATTATTTCCTCCTAGGATTGAGAAACCTTAAGAGAAAATATGAGAAAAGAGAGAGGGAGGAGACTAGGAACTCCAGACCATCATCTTTAAGTGCTCACATACATATCATGGCAATGAGTTCCCATGATGAATTTGTTATGAAAGTTAAGCTTCTAGGCAACACGAATTTTGAGGAGAAGGCTTCCCGTCAAAATACATCAAACTGCCAACTCATTGCCTCATGAAATGTGGCGTTCCACTACTTGCAGTAACAATCATTGACATACATCCACAAACATAGACCACTTACCAAACAACACATTCCACATGATGACATCAGTCGTGGAATGATTTTATGAATGATAAGCTTCCTCAGCAACACAAATTTTGAGGAGAAGGCTTCCTGTCAAAATACATCAAACTTCCAGCTCATTGCCTCAAGAAATGTGGCATTACACCACATGTAGTAACAACCGTTGACATACATCCACAAACATAGACCACATACCGAACAACACATTATGCATGATGACATCAGCCATGGAACGGTGCATTCCACTAGAGGTGACTTCAGGGTCATATATGGAGTCAACAAAGCCAACTTTTTGACCCTATAATTCGTGCCCCTTTATAGTAGAAAGGGTTGGTCCACCACTAATTTTCATTCACAGAGTCTTGCATTTTACCACAAAAATCCAATTCTGTATATACTTCTAAAGGCAAGTTTTAGAGTGTCAAAAACACTAGAAATGAGTTTTGTCTATTGATCCACCAAGATTGCAAAACATCTTAGATTGGGATGCTCAGATATTGACTAAGTAGTTCATTTTGAATAATTGGACCTAATATAACAAGGTATAAACTTGTTGTAATCCTAGTCTGGTTTTGTTGCATTAGACGGATCATGCTCGACGGATTCTTGGGAAGTAAATTTTATTATGTTGTGTTTTCCTCTCCTGAGAACTCAGTAAAGAAAACACCCATATTTACTTAATTTCTTCATGAATAACCCTCATTTTTTTGGTGAACTCAGTTTGCTTATCCCTTTTTATTGCTTTTTGTGTAAGAAGTACAAAACAAGTTGAAAGAAAACTATACAAAGAAGTATATACAACTGAATTGTACATGCTATTTGAATCATGAAGAACTCCAATCCAAATAGTATGAAACTTCCTACTATTATTAAGGAAAATTGTACTATTTCTTTCAAGCCAAAGATTATACAAGACAAAACAAGCACACATCTTGGTTTTCCCTGTCAAATTGAGCAACTGTAGTTTATTCTTTTTCCGACTAGAGCAGAATTTCCTAGTAAAGAAACTCCAAATATGCACAGACAAAGAACATCCAAAGAAAAGATGGCTTGTAGTATCCTCTCCTTCACACCATAGAGTACATCTTGACACTAAAGAAAAACCAAATCTTTGAAGGAGATCCATTGTAACTAGCATGTCTAGAAAAAGTTTCCAAAGAAAGATTGAGACCCTCCTGGGAAGCAAACCTGACCAGATCCAGCCACCCCAAACAACCTTAGGGTAATTTAACCGTTGACAGCTCCCAAAAATGTCTAATGGTAGATATCATTGAGTTCTTAAGCTCAATAGAATCCTCCGTTAAAGCGTTAGGAATAGAGTTCAGATAATCTTTAGCATCCTTTGCACCCCTAATATCTAGAAAAATCCAATCACTAGTATTGCTAATACAGCTGTTTAATCTGCAATACAAACTACCTCCCATCCTGAAAATAAGTTGTTGATCAACATTATCTAAGAGAGACTTCTTATTTGGACACCAGGGATCAACCCATAGCATAATTTTTCTACCATTACCAACCTTGAAGTTAGTAAAAGTAAGAAGATCCTCTCTGTGTTTCAACAGCATGTTCCACATACACAAACAATTGGCCTTAAAATTAACATACCAAAGAGACTTCTCTCCAATGTATCATCCCAAAGTTACATAACATACTAGCCTTAACCACTCAGATATCCTTCTCAGACCAAGACCACACTCATTTTTTGGTTTACAAATGGAATCCCATGAGATAGAATGAAACTTTCTCTTGCCATCATTATCTCCACAAATGAAGTTTCTAATTCTCCTTTGCATATCTTCAACAACAAACTTTGGAATGGGAAAAGCAGTAGTCTAGAAAATGCAGAAAGAAGAAAGAGTGGAAATGGCCAATTCCACTCTACCCGCCATAAAAAGGAACATGCATTTCTAGGACTCAAGTCTACACTTAAGCTTATCGATTAATGGAGCACACATGTCTTTCGTGAGTCTTCCAGTAAATAGAGGAAGACCTAAATATTTCACTGGCAAGCTGGAAATAGGTACATATCAAAATTATTAGAAAAGGAGTTCTCAACACCTTTACTCATAAAAAATATGGCTCTTCGTGTTATTGAGGAGAAGACTAGAACATTTACCAAAGATATCAAGTGTTTCTTTGATTACATCCAGATTCTTAAAATCAACTTTAGAAAAGATTAATAGGTCATCAACAAAGATAATGTGTGACACCCCAAAACCTTTCTTACTATCAGCATAAAAAGGATCGATTTGCACCATATTCACATAGTTGTTCAGAATGGCAGTAAGTCCTTGCATGGCAATGACAAACAAAAGGGGGATAGTGGGTCCCCTTGTCTTACCCCTTTTGATGCCTTAAGAGTCCTCAAAGGTGTGCCATTTATAAGACCTTGAAACAAGGCAGAGGAGAAACATTCCCTGATCCACTCTAACCAGCAATTTGGGAAGTTCATTTTTTGAGGAAGAAATAGAATAAAGACCCTATTAACAGAGTCAAACACCTTAGACAAGTCTTCTCTTAGGCACAACTTTTCCACATTATGATAACTAAAAGAGCTTATGATTTCATTAGCTAGTACGATTGCATCCCCAATCTTCCTATCCTTTAGAAAGGCAGATTGATTCAAGCTAATAACATAAGGTAGCGTGTTTTTCAATCTATTGGCAAGAATCTTCATCATTATCTTGTATATAATGTTACATAGAGAGATAGGCTGAAATTCTTTGATATACATAGAGAGATAGGTTAAAAGTCTTTGATAGTGGAAGCCTCCTTCTTATTGGGAATAATAACCACAAATGGCTTTTTACATTCCCTCCAAAGTCTCCCATTTTCAAAGAAATTTAGGACAACATCCAGGACATCACTCCCCACATTCTCCCAACAGTTTTTAAAGAAAAGGGAGTTAAAACCATCTGGGCCAGGGGCCTTTTAATCATTCAAGTTTTTGATGACATCTAGAATCTCTTCTTTTGTAACTCATTTCCTTACATTATCAGCTTGCATATCAAAAATCATAGGTAGAGACCAGTCATCCTTCCTGTCACGACCGTCTCGCGAAAACATGATTAACTAATGCGGAAGCGTTCATCAAGCAGCGGATTAGCGAAAATCACTAAAAATTTAAAACTTTTTGCAAAGAGATTCATTCACAGGAAAACTCATTAACTATGAACCAAAGTATTCCAAATTCATCCTGGTTCACAAGTACACAACCTGTACCATTCCTTTTCAAGGATTACAACATTGACTGCCCTGTTAACAAATATACACAGGCAGTATAAAAACTTCGAGGCACTAAGCCAAAACTCAGATTGATACATTTAAAACTCCGAGGACCTAAGAGTACAGAGACGACACATAAGACTACTATCTATATGACTAGACAGACAATATTTCCACCTGAGATCTTATTGTTGTCCATGCTGTTGCTGCTGCTCTTTCCCTGTTCTAGGGTTTCTGCTCTGCCTTCCATGCATACCTAAAAATGTTTCCCACGGGGGTGAGACAATTGTAAATTGCCCCAGCGAGAGATATAACTCTCCGCCAGAAACATTGTTATAGCAGATTATGAAATTAAACTGAGAAGGGGTTACTTTTACATTATTAGGCAGAATTATTCTTCATAGAACAGAATAAGAAAATCTCCATTTTCAATAAGAGCATTGCATCTACCCATGGTAGACTCATAGTTCATCCATCTACTTGTAATGAATACAACAAATATGAATAATCATCAATGAACTATAGATATATAACAAAAATGTAACATCAGCCAAGTTCTCTAGCATAACTTATTAACACAAATGCTACAAAGAAACATGATACTTGTTACCCAAGCATCACACATGGCTCACAAGGCCATTCACATCTTGTCACCTCTCACTAGGCAACAACTTATTCATATGGCTCACAAGGCCATTCACATCTTGTCACCTCTCACTAGGCAACAACTTATTCACATGGTTCATAAGGCCATTCACATCTTATCACCTCTCACTAGGCAACAACTTATTCACATGGTTCATAAGGCCACTCACATCTTGTCACCTCTCACTAGGCAACAACTTATTCACATGGTTTATAAAATCCGTACACTGTTACTTTTATTAAGCAATAACAACATCAACGCACAAAAAGCCAATCAACATTTATTATATAAATGTCACAGCCCAAACTTGGCTATATTCATCATCTCATCATACCTGTATGGTTATTAGGCATGATAACAGTCATACAAGATATTCATCACGTCATGTGATACAATAGTAACACCATCATTCCTTAACCAGGAATTAGGGTTCACTATCAAACAGGGCTTATCATTCCCTTTTCCCCAATTTAGGGTTAGGGTTCCCCATTTCTCATTAATTCAGACCCTCTTGAGTTAACCAACTTTATCTTGTATTAAGGTATTTCCCCTCTTAATACATTCCATCACAGAATACTCACCCTTAGCATGTAATGCATAGGCCACACAGTAGAATTGTCCAGCTATCTCACATGATATGGACTTATCTTAGTTTAAGGCATGGCTTTATTATAAAGTTGCCTATAAACAATCACAATGATACACTCTCAATTAGGGTTTCACAATGATACACCCTCAACCAGGGTTCACAATAATACACCCTCCACTAGGGTTTCACAAGGATACACCCTCAACCAGGGTTCACAATGATACACCCTCCACTAGGGTTTCACAAGGATACACCCTCAACCAGGGTTCACAATGATACACCTTCCACTAGGGTTTCACAAGGATACACCCTCAACCAGGGTTCACAATGATACACCCTCAACTAGGGTTTCATAAGGATACACCCTCAACCAGGGTTCACAATGATACACCCTCAACTAGGGTTTCATAAGGATACACCCTTAACCAGGGTTTCATAAGAATACACCCTTAACCATGGTTTCATAAGAATACACCCTTAACCAGGGTTTCATAAGAATACACACTTAACCAGGGTTCACATACCATCTCCCTTCTTTAGAACAGGGATTAATAAAAAGACCATCATATGTTCTCTTCAAAACAAACTCTAAATCAAGCATAGAGTACCACGGCCGTGTAACCAAGAACGGCCATGCAAAGAAAGTCACCACGGCCGTGCTACCTTGCACGGTCGTGCAAAGTGAATCCACCACATGAATCATATTCATATATGAATTCTATTCTTTCATCCTTTCAACTTGATTAGGTCACATCAACCCTTCAATCAAGTTCATACAACTATGATTAACATAGTGTATCAAGTGATTGATCCTATAAGCAATTAGGGATTCATCCCTTAATTGACACTAATCACTTAGGTACAATTAGGGTTTCAACCTTTGTACCTTCATTTATTATCATTACTAATAATCATTGGATCAATAGAACATTCATCATCTTAATTCTCAAAGATTCAATCACATTGGACCTCCATTACATAAGGTATCCAATTGAATTAGGGTTTCCAATGTTGATTCCTTCAATCATTGAATTCATGGAACCAATCATCAATTGGACCTATACTCATACTTCAATTGAGTTTAATAGGTCAACCTTCAACTGATTTGACCCTCAATTGGTCATCAATTAAGGTTTGATTCAATTGAATTAGGGTTTGGAATCGATGATCCAACAACACTAATCAATGTAATACTAGTTACTTTGAAACCATTGAACCATCATCCAAATTGGGTATGACCTGACCCCAAACGGTCTTGAGGTCGTTTGGATGACCTCCAAACGGTGTTGAGACCGTTTGCCCATCATATCACTCAAATCCAGGCCATCCAATTAAGGTTTGGATCATGGAATTGATCACCAAATCAGCATTGCATTGTATATCAACTTGGTACCTTTAGACCTTCAAACACCTAACCATACTCAACCCTAGACCTCCAAACGGTCTTGGTGACCACCAAACGGTCTTGAGACCGTTTGGCCCATCCAACCTTTGGATTCTAGTGAAAAATCATCATGGTTTGGTCTATTGAGTTGATCAACAAATCAGCACTACATTGCAATATGATTAGTACATTTGGACCTTCAATTGGTCAACTATACTTGACCCCAGACCTCCAAACGGTCTTGGGGTGATCCCCAAACGGTCTTGAGACCGTTTGGGTGATCCCCAAACGGTCTTGAAACCGTTTGGGCTAATCAACCCAAAATCTCAACTTAACTCATTGGAATTTCAGCACTGCTTTCAATTAGGGTTTGCCTAATTGATTAGCCTTCAACTCATTATTCTTTTGGAGTTAACCCTTCAAATTTGGAGGGTTATTAACCAACATCATTAGGAACAGGAATCCCAAACGGTAAACCTTGGCCAACCATATCAAACGGTTTTGAAACCGTTTTCCCAAACAGGTCCAGTTAATCAGGTTGAAAATCAGCATTTAATTCAATTGATTTGCCTAATTGATTGGCCTTCAACTCACGATTCCTTTGGAGTTAACTCCTAAATTTTGGAGGGTCATTAGTCTACATAATTAGGAACAAGATTCCCAAACGGTAAACGCTTGGTCAACCATATAAAACGTTCTTGAAACCGTTTTCTCCCAAACGGTTTCAAACCGTTTGCCCTTAAACGGTTTGCTGAAACCGCATAGCCAATCAAATTAAAATGATTTGGAATAGCTATCAAAACCATTTGGCTTGGTAATTTTCTTTGGATAAGCATCTAGGATGATGTCATCATCCCCTTCCTTCGAACAACCAAGAACAGCAACCGTTCTTGATGGAAATTGCAGCAAGAAACAAGAGTGCATCAAATTGAAGAAATCAATCAACAAAGCATAGAGAATTGATGCAATAGCAATGTTTAAGGGTTTAAGTTATAAAACTCGCCTCCAATTGAGCTCCAAAGCTCCAATCTCACGCCATTAATGGTGGATGAAGCTCTTAAAACTCCCCTTAGGCTCGTCCTCAAGCTTTTGGTTGAAAAAGTTGGCTAGGGTTGAAGAGGAGATCGAAATAAGAAGGAATTCATAATTTATTTTCGATTTCCACCATGAAATCAAGGATAACGAAGGTCAAGGGCTTACCCACAGGTTGGGGACGTTCTCCCTGCTCCTCCCTAGCTCCTTGGTCGGTTTTTAAAGCAAGGGGAAGAAGAAAATCCGAAAAAGGCCTTGGTTTGGGCTTGGAAATGGCACTTTTATAAGGAAATTGATGAGAGAGAAAATGCATTATTAAAATGCATTTAATTCCAAAAAAATAGGACCAACTCTTCCTCCTTGGTTTGCTTGAACACAAAGGAATCTCAAACCACCGAAATCCCTTCCATTATCCATGGATTAAGGGAAAAGAAAATAAGCACCTTAATGCTTATTATATTAATATCCCATATGTGAGTGGAAATTACTTTCCTTTATAATAAGGTGAGTGGAGTTTCACCTCCTTTAGATATTTTCGTTCCTTATCTTGGCAAAAGAACGTCCATAATTATTCAAAATCAACCAATAACATTTTGTTTGAAGGCCCTTTAATTAATACATTCATTTTTGCCCTAAATTGGATTAGGGTTTCACTTAGGATTAAATCTTGATTATTTTAATATCAAGATTCTCTCTCCTCCATCTTAATTCAAATGAGAAGTAACTCTCATTTTATTTGCTCTACATTATGCCAAGAAACATTAGGGACTTTATTGAAGTGGTAATTTGCATATCAAACTCTAGGTTTTGGGTAAATTGCACATTACATCAAAACTAGGTTTTAATGCACAACATTGCTTTATCAGCTCTTTCTTGGTATTCAGGCTTCCATAAGCCATACCTCAACATAATATTCACTCTCATGATGCTTCAACACATGAGGAACATATTATCATGCACAATTTGCGCATAAACCCTTCAACTTGGGTAATTTGCACATTAGTCCAAAATAAGCAAACATTGCTTCAACATTGTCCATACAGGACCAAAATTGAAACATAAGTTTCCCATGAGCCCTAATTACTTTTCCCAAGATAATATTAAGCATATACTCAATCTTATTAGGCAAAAAATCTAGGGTTAGAATATAACCCAGGTCAGGGATGTTACAAATTATAAACCCCTAACAAGGATTTCGTCCCCGAAATCCCAGGAAAAGGAGGGACAGATTATTCATTAATCATGCCCTCAAGTCTCCACATATCATCTTAATATCATGGAGATATCATGAACTCTGTGATTCCATGCAAAGCTCCTTTCATTAATTCAACCTCATCAATGTTTACGCAGAGCATAAACCCCTAATATATGATGTTCATATTATTGAAAGGAAAAGGCATAAAAGAACATACATCTATCATTATCCAAAAAAAATATTCACCAAAAGAGAAACATATATATCTAACAGAGATAATTCATTCAGCAATCTTTCATTTGTTGTTGAAAATATCCACATAGCATGTTCACTAAGTTTGTTGAGAATATCCACATAGCATGTTCACTAAGTTTGTTGAGAATATCCACATAGCATGTTCACTAAGTTTGTTGAGAATATCCACATAGCATGTTCACTAAGTTTGTTGATAATATCCACATAGCATGTTCACTAAGTTTGTTGATAATATCCACATAGCATGTTCACTAAGTTTGTTGAGAATATCCACATAGCATGTTCACTAATTTTGTTGATAATATCCACATAGCATGTTCACTAAGTTTGTTGAGAATATCCACATAACATGTTCACTAAGTTTGTTGAGAATATCCACATAGCATGTTCACTAAGTTTGTTGATAATATCCACATAGCATGTTCACTAAGTTTGTTGAGAATATCCACATAGCATGTTCACTAAGTTTGTTGAGAATATCCACATAGCATGTTCACTAAGTTTGTTGAGAATATCCACATAGCATGTTCACTAAGTTTGTTGATAATATCCACATAGCATGTTCACTAAGTTTGTTGAGAATATCCACATAGCATGTTCACTAAGTTTGTTGAGAATATCCACATAGCATGTTCACTAAGTTTGTTGAGAATATCCACATAGCATGTTCACTAAGTTTGTTGAGAATATCCACATAGCATGTTCACTAAGTTTGTTGAGAATATCCACATAGCATGTTCACTAAGTTTGTTGAGAATATCCACATAGCATGTTCACTAAGTTTGTTGAGAATATCCACATAGCATGTTCACTAAGTTTGTTGTTGGGGATGTCACATAGATTTCCCTCTTTTGTTTAGGGTTGGAATTGCACAAAGTATCTTCCTTTATTGATTCCATATTTCTTATTTCATGATACTCATTTGATTGTATCAGAATGACTGCTTGATCAGGGCAATCAAAAAGATATCAATCTAATGAGTTCCATACTTGCCTTATCTTCAATAACCATATACCTGGCCAGGGTATATAAGTATTGAGATTAGGTAGTATGCACTTTATTTACTATCATATTCCTCACTTTTCATATCATTATACACACAAGATTTTTCCATCTCTAGATTTTCTTTAGGCATCATTTCTATATCTCTCTCTTGCTTGGTCCCATCCACCCTCTCCTGGTGCAACAACATTGCCCTTAGCAATGTGTTCCTCGTATTCTCCAGTCATTTTCAAGTTCTTCTTCTCCCATGTGAGAAGAAGATACTATCAGATAAACTGGAAGACACTTAGAATAGACTCTACAACCTTAGTCCTATGTCTCTATAGACTCAGCGAACCTAGGGCTCTGATACCACTAAATTGTCACGACCGTCTCGCGAAAAAAGGATTAACCAATGCGGAAGCGTTCATCAAGCAGCGGATTAGCGAAAATCACTAAAAATTTAAAACTTTTTGCAAAGAGATTCATTCACAGGAAAACTCTTTAACTATGAACCAAAGTATTCCAAATTCATCCTGGTTCACAAGTACACAACCTGTACCATTCCTTTTCAAGGATTACAACATTGACTGCCCTGTTAACAAATATACACAGGCAGTATAAAAACTTCGAGGCACTAAGCCAAAACTCAGATTGATACATTTAAAACTCCGAGGACTTGAGAGTACAGAGACGACACATAAGACTACTATCTATATGACTAGACAGACAATATTTCCACCTGAGATCTTATTGTTGTCCCTGCTGTTGCTGCTGCTCTTTCCCTATTCTAGGGTTTCTGCTCTGCCTTCCATGCATACCTAAAAATGTTTCCCACGGGGGTGAGACAATTGTAAATTGCCCCAGCGAGAGATATAACTCTCCGCCAGAAACATTGTTATAGCGGATTATGAAATTAAACTGAGCAGGGGTTACTTTTACATTATTAGGCAGAATTATTCTTCATAGAACAGAATAAAAAATCTCCATTTTCAATAAGAGCATTGCATCTACCCATGGTAGACTCATAGTTCATCCATCTACTTGTAATGAATACAACAGATATGAAAAATCATCAATGAACTATAGATATATAACAGAAATGTAACATCAGCCAAGTTCTCTAGCATAACTTATTAACACAAATGCTACAAAGAAACATGATACTTGTTACTCAAGCATCACACATGGCTCACAAGGCCATTCATATCTTGTCACCTCTCACTAGGCAACAACTTATTCACATGGCTCACAAGGCCATTCACATCTTGTCACCTCTCACTAGGCAACAACTTATTCACATGGTTCATAAGGCCATTCACATCTTGTCACCTCTCACTAGGCAACAACTTATTCACATGGTTCATAAGGCCATTCACATCTTGTCACCTCTCACTAGGCAACAACTTATTCACATGGTTTATAAAATCTGTACACATTGTTACTTTTATTAAGCAACAACAACATCAACGCACAAAAAGCCAATCAACATTTATTATATAAATGTCACAGCCCAAACTTGGCTATATTCATCATCTCATCATACCTGCATGGTTATTAGGCATGATAACAGTCATACAAGATATTCATCACATCATGTGATACAATAGTAACACCATCATTCCTTAACCAGGAATTAGGGTTCACTATCAAACAGGGCTTATCATTCCCTTTTCCCCAAATTAGGGTTAGGGTTCCCCATTTCTCATTAATTCAGACCCTCTTGAGTTAACCAACTTTATCTTGTATTAAGGTATTTCCCCTCTTAATACATTCCATCACAGAATACTCACCCTTAGCATATAATGCATAGGCCACACAGTAGAATTGTCCAGCTATCTCACATGATATGGACTTATCTTAGTTTAAGGCATGGCTTTATTATAAAGTTACTTATAAACAATCACAATGATACACCCTCAACTAGGGTTTCACAACAATACACCCTCAACCATGGTTCACAATAATACACCCTCCACTAGGGTTTCACAAGGATACACCCTCAACCAGGGTTCACAATGATACACCCTCAACTAGGGTTTCATAAGGATACACCCTCAACCAGGGTTCACAATGATACACCCTCAACTAGGGTTTCATAAGGATACACCCTTAACCAGGGTTTCATAAGAATACACCCTTAACTAGGGTTTCATAAGAATACACCCTTAACCAGGGTTTCATAAGAATACACCCTTAACCAGGGTTCACATACCATCTCCCTTCTTTAGAATAGGGATTAATAAAAATACCATCATATGTTCTCTTCAAAACAAACTCTAAATCAAGCATAGAGTACCACGGCCGTGTAACCAAGAACGACCATGCAAAGAAAGTCACCACGGCCGTGCTGCCTTGCACGGTCATGCAAAGTGAATCCACCACATGAATCATATTCATATATGAATTCTATTCTTTCATCCTTTCAACTTGATTAGGTCACATCAACCCTTCAATCAAGTTCATACAACTATGATTAACATAGTGTATCAAGTGATTGATCCTATAAGCAATTAGGGATTCATCCCTTAATTGACACTAATCACTTAGGTACTATTATGGTTTCAACCTTTGTACCTTCATTTATTATCATTACTAATAATCATTGGATCAATAGAACATTCATCATCTTAATTCTCAAAGATTCAATCACATTGGACCTCCATTACATAAGGTATCCAATTGAATTAGGATTTCCAATGTTGATTCCTTCAATCATTGAATTCATGGAACCAATCATTAATTGGACCTATACTCATACTTCAATTGAGTTTAATAGGTCAACCTTCAACTGATTTGACCCTCAATTGGTCATCAATTAAGGTTTGATTCAATTGAATTAGGGTTTGGAATCGATGATCCAGCAACACTAATCAATGTAATACTAGTTACTTTGAAACCATTGAACCATCATCCAAATTGGGTATGACCTGACCCCAAACGGTCTTGAGGTCGTTTGGATGACCTCCAAATGGTCTTGAGACCGTTTGCCCATCATATCACTCAAATCCAAGCCATCCAATTAAGGTTTGGATCATGTAATTGATCACCAAATCAGCATTGCATTGTATATCAACTTGGTACCTTTAGACCTTCAAACACCTAACCATACTCAACCCTAGACCTCCAAACGGTCTTGGGTGACCACCACACGGTCTTGAGACCGTTTGGCCCATCCAACCTTTGGATTCTAGTGAAAAATCATCATGGTTTGGTCTATCGAGTTGATCAACAAATCAGCACTACATTGCAATATGATTAGTACCTTTGGACCTTCAATTGGTCAACTATACTTGACCCCAGACCTCCAAACGGTCTTGGGGTGATCTACAAACGATCTTGAGACCGTTTGGGTGATCCCCAAACGGTCTTGAAACCGTTTGGGCTAATCAACCCAAAATCTCAACTTAACTCATTGGAATTTCAGCACTATTTTCAATTAGGGTTTGCCTAATTGATTAGCCTTAAAATCATGATGTTTTTGGAGTTAACACATAAAATTTGGAGGGTTATTAACCAACATCACTAGGAACAGGAATCCCAAACGGTCAACGCTTGGTAAACCATATCAAACGGTTTTGAAACCGTTTTCCCAAATAGGTCCAGTTAATCAGGTTGAAAATCAGCATTTAATTCAATTGATTTGCCTAATTGATTGGCCTTCAACTCATGATGCCTTTGGAGTTAACCCCTCAAATTTGGAGGTTCATTAGTCTACATAATTAGTAACAAGATTCCAAAACTGTCAACGCTTGTTAAACCATATAAAACGGTCTTGAAACCGTTTTCTCCCAAACGGTTTCAAACCATTTGCCCTTAAACGGTTTGCTGAAACCGCATAGCCAATCAAATTAAAACGATTTGGAATAGCTATCAAAACCATTTGGCTTGGTAATTTTCTTTGGATAAGCATCTAGGATTATGTCATAATCCACTTCCTTAGAACAACCAAGAACAGCAACCGTTCTTGATGGAAATTGCAGCAAGAAACAAGAGTGCATCAAATTGAAGAAATCAATCAACAAAGCATAGAGAATTGATGCAATAGCAATGTTTAAGGGTTTAAGTTATAAAACCCGCCTCCAATTGAGATCCAAAGCTCCAAGCTCACGCCATTAATGGTGGATGAAGCTCTTACAACTCCCCTTAGGCTCGTCCTCAAGCTTTTGGATGAAAAAGTTGGCTAGGGTTGAAGAGGAGATCGAAATAAGAAGGAATTCATAATTTATTTTCGATTTCCACCATGAAATCAAGGAGAACGAAGGTCAAGGGCTTACCCACAGGTTGGGGACGTGCTCCCTGCTCCTCCCTAGCTCCTTGGTCGGTTTTTAAAGCAAGGGGAAGAAGCAAATCCGAATAAGGCCTTGGTTTGGGCTTGGAAATGGCACTTTTATAAGGAAATTGTTGAGAGAGAAAATGCATTATTAAAATGCATTTAATTCCAAAAAAATAGTACCACCTCTTCCTCCTTGGTTTGCTTGCACACAAAGGCATCTCAAACCACCGAAATCCCTTCCATTATCCATGGATTAAGGGAAAAGAAAATAAGCACCTTAATGCTTATTATATTAATATCCCATATGTGAGTGGAAATTACTTTCCTTTATAATAAGGTGAGTGGAGTTTCACCTCCTTTAGATATTTTCATTCCTTATCTTGGAAAAAGAACGTCCATCCTTATTCAAAATCAACCAATAACATTTTGGTTGAATGCCCTTTAATTAATACATTCATTTTTGCCCTAAATTAGATTAGGGTTTCACTTAGGATTAAATCTTGATTATTTTAATATCAAGATTCTCTCTCCTCCATCTTAATTCAAATGAGAAGTAACTCTCATTTTATTTGCTCTACATTATGCCAAGAAACATTAGGGACTTTATTGAAATGGTAATTTGCATATCAAACCCTAGGTTTTGGGTAAATTGCACATTACATCAAAACTAGGTTTTAATGCACAACATTGCTTTATCAGCTCTTTCTTGGTATTCAGGCTTCCATAAGCCATACCTCAACATCATATTCACTCTCATGATGATTCAACACATGAGGAACATATTATAATGCACAATTTGTGCATAAAACCTTCAACTTGGGTAATTTGCACATTAGTCCAAAATAAGCAAACATTGCTTCAACATTGTCCAAACATGACCAAAATTGAAACATAAGTTTCCCATGAGCCCTAATTACTTTTCCCAAGATAAGATTAAGCATATACTCAATCTTATTAGGCAAAAAATCTAGGGTTAGAATATAACCCAGGTCAGGGATGTTACAGTTCCAGTTTATCACAGCAAGGCACGAGCTTGTAAATGCATTTTCAAAGTATGAAGTGATATGCTCACTGATGACTTTTGAGTTAGAACTAAAAGATTCCCCGATCCTTAAATTGTAAATATTATTCATCATTCTTCTATTTCAGATAGAAGCATAAAAGAAATGGGTGTTCCTGTCCCCACATTTCAACCATTGGACCCGCAGTTTTTGTTTATTGAAAACCTCATCTTCATGCAACGCCTTTAAGGCAATTTTCCTCATATTATTAGCTCTGATATGAAGATCTTATCAGAAAGTTTTTTATCAACTAAAGTTTGTAAAGCCATGGCCTACTCTTCCATAAATATAGCATTAGAAAGAAAGTTAGCAACTTCTTCCTTATTCCATTTGCTCAGAGCAATCTTCATAGAAAATAACCTTCTATATAATATGTACATAGGGGGGCCAAGGATATCAATACTCCAAGCTTTTTCAACTTCTTCTTTGAAACCATGTTGAGACGTCCAACTATTAATGAACCTGAAAGGGGTAATCCTCTTCCTACCTTTTACAAGGTGGACCGTTATCATCTTGTGGTCACTTACAATATTTGAAATATATTCACCCTATGAATTAGGGAAACTCTTCATGAGATCCATATTACAGAAAAGGCAATCAATTTTAGAGAAAGTGCTTAACCCATCGTAGATTCTAATATCCCAAGTATAGAAGGGGACTTTAATAGGCATCTCAAGAAGATCCATTTCACAGAAAGCATTATTAAAGACATCCATACTAACCTCAGTTGGAGGTTTCTTGCCTAGACTTTCACCATATATACGAACATCATTGAAGTCACCTACCACACACCATTCCTTAAGAATATATATCGATATATCAATCAAGCTCTCCCATAACTGATTCTTGTCCATATCCTCATTTGCACCATAGACTCTCGAGAGATGAAGAGCATAATCACCAAAGACAACATCACAATGGAAGAACTGATCTCCTTATGTGATTTTAGAAATGTGTATATCCGGATTCTCCCAAATGAATAACCCTCATTCATGTTTCCTTATAGTTAAAATGTGTCATTCGCATACATATACAACCCTAAATCCATCATTAAATCCATATTAAGAATAATCCTCCATCTCATATCATTTTCTTTTTTCACCAACGATTCTATTTTATGCCATCAAAAATCATTTGATCTTATCAAGAATGAGTGTAGCATGTAATTTCAGCAAAAGAAAGGGTCAATGCACATTTATTGATTAATCACTTTAGTTTAGGCAAGAAAGGCCCAATTTAGGCACCATAAGGCCAAAATAAAAGCATGCATGAAGGAAAATCCTCAAAAAAACTAACTTTATAGACTTTTAGCATTTGTAAAGAACACATAGGAACATAAAACATGGATATAGGACAAAAAAATTTCATGATTAATGCGATATACTTTGATTTCTATCTAAAACAAAGGATTATTAACATGATGAGTGGTTGATTCACTAGTTGCACTACAGTTCAAGATTAATGTAGACATCTAAGAGGGAGTAAACCACTTGCATGGACAACAAGCTTCCCATAAGAAGAAACATGAAACTCAAGCTCCATAGCCCAACGAAAATCTTTGTAACATCCAACATTGCTTGCATTAGATACAACTAGGCCAAAGAGGGAGAAAGTAAGGAATTTTAATTAAATAAAAGAGGGGATATAACTATGGACCATGGATAAATCCATCCACAAATCTAAATAATAGTAAAAATAATGACAAGAGTGAGAAGAAGAGGAGTTACTTGCATGCATTCGACCTCTAATATGTTATTAATGGATTTTTGGATCAAATATTGTAGAAAGTTACTAAATCATCAACATGCAAGAGATTTTCTTTCAATATTTCCTTTCCATCTCAATAATAGCTCTAGTAGGTCCAAAATGATTTGACAAAGGGTCTAAGATCAAAAGGGGTCATGTACATATATTGATTTTTGAGAAGATTTCATTCAAACCAAAAACTTACTTAAACTACCTACTTCGACCTCCTCCTACTTTCTTTAAAGACCCAAAACAACACACTTTAACTATGTATTTCCCTACATCGACCCTATTACGAGTCACATTGCTCCAAAACTCCCCCTTGATCCCAAAACCCTAGTCAAAACATTCAAAATAGATGCATTGACTAAGACCCAACACGCTTCGACTGCTCATCAAAGTTGAAGGGTCCTGAACTAATATGGACATGCATAGATCGCACAAAGCACTCAACTTGCTCAAATTAAATCCACTTTGACCCACTTAAAGCGGTAAACTGGCACATCCAACACTTGTGTTGAGCATGTTGATTGATCCACAATGCATCGATCAATCCTATCAATATATGCAATGCATATGTATGTTTCTTAAAGTCACAAAAACATCACTAAATCAAGATTCGAATATAGCTTGTTTCCATAACTTAAGTTATATATGTGCACACTACACAACATGGTTTTCATATTTAAATGAATTCAAATAAATCAAATTAATCACACAATTAAGGAAAATAAAGCATAGTCAAAGCAAAGTATGAGACTTGACCTTACAATTCTTCCCCTGTGATAAGATTTCCTCCTCAAAGTACCAGTTCAAAATAATAAGTGCACAAAAACCAAAAAATTACTCTCTCTATAACTTGTTGGTATTGACACATGCTCTTTTGTCGTCATTAACTTATTATTAAACTATGATCATTAGCATACATTTCTCATGTCACCTCTTAAGATTTCATTTAATTAATTTTTGTGGTTTACTCCAGGTCACATCCTTATGCATCTATTATCAAATTATCTAACATTTTAGTGCTCATCTAAGTGTTGTATGGCATATTCATTATTTGTTCACCTTTCCAATTCCTTCTTTGTCTTTCACAAGTTTCTTTCTTATCATACTTATTAATCTTCCATCATGGGTATTTCATTAGTCATGTGTTTCCTTCAAGTTTTTATACTTCTTATTAAGTAGTAGGTTTCTTTGCGTTGAGGTTATTTTTATGTTCCTAAACTCATTTTGTTAACTTATGCTACCATGTTCAAGTCCTTTTAATTTCACCTTGCAAGCAACTTTTTACTTGCTTGGAGTTCATAGCCAGCTTATCATTACACATGTGAAGCCCATGTGTGTCCCACTTTCTGTCTTTCTTATGACCATCTTGACTTCAACGATGGCTGGAACATGTCCTTCCTGATCAAACCTTCCTTCCACAATCAAGTCAATTTACATAAATACCTTTATCTTGACCATGGTTTTATTAGTAATATATCTTTTCTCTATGTATGCACAAACCATTTCAATGACATCAATGGTTTTCGTCCCGTGCTTGAGTCTGGTCTCTAATTTTGATCAATATAAGAGGAAACTCTTGTCCACATTCCTCTTTATATCACAACTAACTTTAAATTTTCATTCTATCTGTCTGAACTTGGGCTTAGTGGAACTAATTGAATGATGGATTTGGGGAATTTGCCCTTCTCAACTTGATTTGAACTCACCTGTGTTCCTCGTTATTGATCATGAAAGAGTAACTTTTTCTTAATCACTGAATCTACTAGATTTTTTCACATTATACTTAATAAACTAATCATCGCTTAATTTATTTCTTAATATTGTTCATGTCATTCCATTCTTAAGTAGTCATTTCTTAGATAATCTTCTATAGCTCTTCATTTTTCTTTATTGCATGTGCATACATTATCCATATTCATTTCTTTGAAGACTCAACCCTTTTTTCTCTATGTGTACACTTCCATATATCATAGATATTCCTTCCCTCTTTAATGAAACTTGTCTACTGGTCTGAGACAATGTCATATCATGTACTTCTCACACACCATTTTACATCTCTTTATGTCATATCCCCCTTATTTCTCAACTTTCTACACTTATATGGGAATTATGCTTTAAGCTTTTCACATAATATCTATTTCATTTAGATTCTACATTAAAGTCCATCCATTCCAAGCATTACTTTAGGGTCTTGCTTGTCATTACACACCATTAAGTGCTCATGCATGTTATCACTTGCTTTTAATTTCATCTTTCCTAATAACTTCAACTCCCACCTTGGAACTTTGGCTGCTCAAGGTGATTCTTCAAGCCTCACAAAATCCTTTTTTTATCTTAGTTACACTCATTCAAATACTATTTTGTTTTATATTTTCCTTTAATCATCAAATCTTTAGGTATTTGAGAATTCAAAGTTAGATATTTATTCTTCTTAAGCCGTTCATCTCACCATTTCATCAATCATTTAATCATATATGAGATTAGCCCCATTACACTTTTTCAAATGTCATATCTTTCATCCTCTTTTATTTCATCCTTTTCTTCATGGTTTGTTTCATATTATTCTTTCTGCCTGTTCTAATTGCCTTCTTGGACAGAGCAACTAGAAAGTTTCACACTAGCTCTTCCTTAGTACTTAAGAGACCTAGCTAGGGAACTCAAAAAGTAATTTCAAGTAGTACACATCATGTTCATGTCATATGTATCACTTGACTTGTCATTTGGTCCTAGTTCCCATTATCCATGTAGACCCATCTGACCTAAGCTTTGATACCACACCGTGACGATCATCCTTCTTTTCAAAATCCTAACACAATCATTTAGATAAATACTCATATGAAGACCCATATTAAACTAGTACACATCAAATCTTGATATCAAAGCAAGTAGAAAATCTGAATTAAATGTTTCTTTTTCAAATAAATCCCATTTCTCAAAAGCACAGGTAAAAGAGATGCAATCAACATAACAGATACACATGGATGTCTAACTATTCAAATCAAGAATAATAATATATTCTTAAAGTACCTAGAGAACATACCACTCAAAACCAAAACCATCATCCACATCACATCTCGAATGAAACTAGGTGTACTAGAACATCATAGTGAGCCTAAAGATATGATAGTGAAAGAACTTAAATAATCTTTACTAACCTCAACATGAGAGTTACAATGGAATTCATATATAGGAGTACAACGCTGACTACAATTGATGGCCTTCACAATTGTAGGAATAAAAAAAGTATCATACATAACATGTTATGAACTATCCACCTAATACTCAACCTTTCCATTGCTTCCATTATACCTAAAAACACATGGAGAATCATGTGAGACTCATAAGAGTCCCAACGAGAGAGAAATCTCATCAAGATAGATAAACACATGATCGCATAATATTATATGAATTGAAGTAAACATTAAACATATTAACTCTATACTTAACATCAAATGACAACTTTATAATCTATTTAGTGACAAGGCATCTTATCACATGATATAAAGCCATCTCATTCTACCGTAATGGTAGAGTCAACATATTAATAAAATTAGACAGTCAAACACATAGTTACTTACATTGCTTGGAAGATCATATACAAATATCTTGAAAGAAATCATGATTAAGATCAATCCTTATATCCTAATTGGTTGTAATTATATTTTAGACTCTTGTCTTGGTTGATTTTGACTATACTGCTTATAAGATTATGAATGCAAATTAAGTCCTTAAGCCGATTGTAAAGGATCTCAAGAGTATTTGGTCTCATTAAAATCCCACCACTTCTGGTTTGGTGAGGGGATAAAAGTAATGCCTCATCAGCCTACAACCTACATAAACATTATGTCTGCCCTAGGTACACATGTCAAAACACCACTCATATCACATAGATGATACTACCATAAAAACATATCCATCAATCACATTAGCAAAACTGCCATAAACAACATAAGATACAACATCAACCATACTCATATAATTAGTTATTTTAGGGTGTCTAGGGGGACCACACCTCATATGGATTCTCGATAACATGTGTATATATAATAATATATGATTCTGACTACCTCCATCTATGGATCTCTATAAGAATACATTTTTCCCTTTGTCGACTTCCAAACACTAAGAGGTTCTAGGATACACATAACATGTACAATACAATTAGGTTTTGCCTTAAGACTTAGTATGAAAACTCATCTTTTAGGATATTTTCATAAAAAAGGATACTATCTCTCTTAGTCTGACTCAATTAAAGATCTTTGAATATCATCATTATGCATAGATAATATAATACATAGAGCAAGACTGTAAGGACCCTGACCTTCGTTTTGGGCTTATCTTGTTTGCTTTGCCTAAACCTTGTGTTTAGTTGCTTGCTAATCACCTCTAGTGGAGATTAGGGTTTGTTTGTGTTTTGTTGATAGTTGGAGGTGCTACTTGCAAATGACCCAAGTTTTAGGGTTGATATGCAAGTTTTTCACCTTGAGAGATGTTTCTCTCTCTCCTTACATCCTCTAGGGTTGAGAGGATGGGTTGGGCTTGTTGTTTGAGTAGCTTTGGGCTTTGTTTTGCCTTGTTGAGCCTTGTTTGGGCTTTGCCTTGCTTTGTTGGGCCTTGTATCGGGCAAGCTCTAGGTGTATCGGCCAAGCTTGGTGCCTTGTGTCGACCATGTATATCGGCCAAGGAGGGTGTTGGTGGGTGTGACAGTTTGCCATGATGGGCGACACACACCCCACCACCTTGTATCATTTGTGTCACCCCCCTTGTGGACACTTGGTGCTTGTCACTTGCATGTGGCAAATGCTTTGGACATGTGGAAGTGGCGAGATGAGTAGATGTCTTTGCCCCATGGACAAGTGTCCCTAGGTTGGGCGACACCTTGCCTTAGTTTCCTCTTCTCCCTCTTCTATATATGTCTCTTTTTTCTCTTGCTTAGGATCCCTTTAGTTCGTTAGTTGCTTCCCTTATTCCTTGGTGGACGATACTTCTCCTCGGTGAGCTTGGTGGTCGATACACTTGGTAGAGCAAGCTTGGTGACCGATCTTCTTAGAGTCTTCTTCTTCCTCTAGTGGTGGCCGAACCCTAGAGTGTGTCTTGCTTCTCTTCTTGTGGTGAGCATCTCCCCCTCTTTCCTTAGCACCTTCCTCTCCTTCTTGCTTGTTCTTTGGCCATGGTGGTTATGAGCTTTGCTTCTCTTCTTGTGGTGGACGAAGGTGGTGCTTGGAGCTTGGGAGCTTGGTTCTAGGAGCTTGGAGATTGCTTAATGCAGGTTACATAACTCCTAACCCTAGCTATACTACTTCCTTTTCTTGTTGCATGTTTATGTTTCATCTTGATCGGCCATGCATCTTATTAGATATGTTTCTTGCCCTAGTTTGTACCTTTAATCTCATTGAATATATGATGGATATGTTGTTGATGTGTTCTTGACCTTGGTAGTCGAACCATGAGTTTAGGGTTTCTTGGGCAATACCCCTTTCTCTTCCATTTGGTTTAGAGAAGTGAGTCTGAGCTCTAGTGGTGTAGGAAAAACCCCTATCACTTGGTTGTTGAGAGGTGAGTCTATACTCTAGTTGCTTGGGAAATACCCTTCTCTCACCATGGATTTGAGAGGTGAGCCTTGGTTGGACGTTAACCTAGTGGAGGTTGGGATCTTGACCGATGTGGGGATGATCCACCATGTTGCCCGATATGTGATGGAGGTTGTGCAAAACCCCTCTCTCTTGGTTGTTGAGAGGTGATCCAACTCTCTTGATCTATTAGGGTTTGACGATGGTGATCTTGAGGTTGGTGATGAACAAACCTATATGGACCTTGTGCTTTACACGATACCCCTCTTCTAGGGTTTTGGCTTGGACGATATGATAAGTTGAGTTCTGTTGGCTTTGTTGCCCGATATGACCCCTTAACCTTGCTAGTGTCCTTGGGCGATATGCCTTGACCAAGATGTACCTTTGCCTTAGTTGGTGTTGTGCCTTTGGTCGACATGGTGCTTAGTAGATACCTCTATTTTGTACCTTGGGTGACATAGGCTAGTTTGTTGTTGCCCGATATGATGCTTGGGCAGTGAAACCCTAATAGGTGCCTTAGTGGTGACCGAGATGTAGTGCCTAACCCAGTTGGACGACAAGCCACCTTGTGGTGCCTTGGTGTCATTTGTTGTAGTAAGCTTGTTGGGCGACATAGTGTTGAGCTTGGGCGCCATGGCCTTGGCCGTTATGGCTTTGGCTGATATGGCGAAGAAGGCTGCCGGTTATGAACCCTAACCCTAATGGGCGATAGGGTCTTGGCCATTAGGGCTAGTTGTATTGCCCGACACACCCTTGCTCCTTGGTTGCACGGTATGAGCTGCACGATATCACCCCTGGTTCCTTGGCTGCACGATACACAACTTTTGGACCAGTTGCACGATACACATCATCTCTGTTTGCCCGATATCCCTTGTGCATGGATGCACCCCATCGTTGATCGATATGTGTGGCTAAGTGCCCTAGCTAATAGGCTTTTAGTAAGGGATGTTACCTTGCCCGATATCCCTTTGGGTGAGGGATGGCGCTACCCGCCACACCTATAGTAAGGGTAGATGGTACCTTCGGTGAAGGTTATGCTTACCCCGGAAAACCTAAGTTGATGATCTGTTATCTTGAAACTGCACCTATGTTGATGATGCAATATGGATGATAGGTTGTGAACCGTGATATGTTTGATACTTAAAGATGATGATACATAAGATGATAAGACACACAGTTATGTTTATAAGATAAGGGCATAGTGGATGCTCATGGTTTGATAACAATAATGTAATTAATACAACTTTATGCCTCTTGTAATTATGATCATGGATGATTGTTCCAAACATGTGTATCTACAACCCTAATAACATGATAATCAGAAATATCTGTGTTTGGTGATTGGAGTTATCTCTCTTGATGTGCATACTAACCACGCAGGTATATCAGATGAATTCATAGTCAGGTAAGAACTATGAGGTATATGTGTTTGAATAACACTGAATGATGGTAATCCTTGTTGATGAGATAACATGTATCACCAATATGATGAGAAAGGTTTGTGGACCTGATAAAGGCTGAGTGCCTAGTTGAGGTGTTATCCTCTGATGTTGAGATAAGGGATTGTTATCCCAGGTGATGATTCCTTGAGAGGCAGTGGCATTCTGTGGTGAGGGATTGAGATCCCATGAGATTGTGATAATGATAGTGATAATGTAGCTCAATGTTGTTTATGTTTTACAACTTGGTTGCCTCAACAATCCACCTAAAATATACTAATTAATTACAGTGAAACTCATCGTGTAGTTTGCCCTGGCTATAGATCCATCATCGTCAGTAGCTGGTGATGGTGAAATGGGTTCTCCTGCGGGTTAATATGGAAGCACATATTATTGAATATGTGTGGTTGCTCCTAGTAAAAAATAGGAGGATTAGAGTGCAACTTCGATTGTAGACTCCAGAGCGCGGATTTAGGCCTGTGGCTCAATATGATAGGGCATGGTGAACAGGCCCATGGCTCGGGATGTGTGATAAGAGCATGGTGAATAGGCCCATGGCTCAATGATTATGGAGCATAACGAACAGGCTCGTGGCTCGGTTTCACTAGCGCCGATACCTGTACCAAGGTGGGCTAGGCAGAGGGTAGCCTGACCCTGTGGCTGCGGCCACCTAAGCATGAGACTGCAGTCCTGCTTGATTAGCACTCGTGCACTGACTACAAGGTGGTGAGGTCATGGAGTCCATCTCTTCCATTGACCTTGTATGGCACCGGCTTGGGCTTCGCAGCCGATGGTTGGATTTGAGCGGTACGACTCACTTCCTCAGGGCATAATGATACGTAATCCAGCTGAATAGTATATACTACTTAGGGTAAAACACAGAACATTGGTTGAGGCCTTGCTTGTGTAGTTGATCTAATTATACCTTGCAATTATGTGTACGCTCCTTATATTTTGTGATAAGTTCCTATAAAGCTTATCTTGTCAATCATGTTCCATAAGAATATCTAGATATATGCCTCTTGGATACCTTGGTAAGTTTATTAATAAAATAAGTCCTCCTCAATATGTTGCTCATATAATTTGCTTATATCAGTTATCTGCTTTATCTGCTTTAGCTTTTCTAAAGTTTTATAGTTTCGAAGGGGAGTTATGTTTCTCACTGGGACCGTGTGTCTCACCCCATTGGTTTACAACCTTTTTAGATGATCGCGCTAGACGTGGTGGTGGTCGTGAGGTTGCGGCCGAGCAACAAGAAGAGAAGTAGAGGGCAAGAGATGGATATGCTGCTATTTTGGTGGTTTTGTAGTAGAGTCCTAGAGTCATCCTTGTACTCTCAGGTCCTCAGAAGTGTTTTGACGACGTTTCACGATGTATAGCTGTTGTAACTTTGGATATCATGTTGTTGGCCTGGTGTGACCCGTTATGTATGTATAAACAGGTGACGAACTCTTGTGTTGACAAGACAACTAGTTCCTATAAGCTGTGGACATATATCAATGCTTGTAATTATTTATATAACATATTTCTTTACTGGATCTGGATGTAATAGTTCTCTTTTATCTGCTTTCCGCAATCGGTTTTAATTAACCTGTGATTTTGGTAATATGTGGTTTATGGTAGTTCCACACGTTTTCGCGTGGCATTTCGTTGTCTGTGTGATAGCGGGATGTCACAAAGACTAAGTAGTAAAAAAAATAAATACATAACAAGAAGAATCAAATATAATTCACACACAATCTCTTATATTTATCAACCATATTGAATCCGTTGTAAATAGACCTCAAGCCATTCACAACTTGGATATGCCATTAGGCTTATCATATGGGCCATATGTGCCTTTAATTTAAGGTACTTATCATTAGCCTTAAACAAGGTATCAATATTATATTATTCAAGCCATCTTCCATATTCATATTCTCATGTAAGGAGCACATCATATAGTACCATTTTCTCATATAAATAAGTTCTCATCGCTAGCATAGGAGTTTACTAAAGGATAATATTACCTATTAGATCTCTCAAGAATCATTAAGCACCAAAGCAATCTAAAATATTACATGTCTTCTCCAATGGCCTTCTTAATGATCACATGATGTACACCAACATTTTGAATATTTAGAGTAGCAAAAGTATAAACATATTTTTATTGCAACCCCTAAACATTTATTGAGTCGCCCAAACTTTCTTGCATTTTTACTATATGCTAATGATCCAACTGGACCTTAATAGCATCAACCTCAACGTATTATCCGTAAGGCATGCCCAACAAGTCATCAACTCATGTATAACCCCTAGCTAAAAGCACATATACTAAGCACGTGAATAACAATTGAATTAGCACAATAAAATATGTAATGTATACTGTTATACATGATAAAAATACTTGATGATTATTTAAACTTAAGTAAAAAATTGTTCTTTTCTTTGGGTTTCTTTTTCAATTTTTTTATCTGCTTGTCATTTTTTGTTTTTTCTTTCCACTTTTTTCCAAGCTGTTCCCTTTTTTCCAACTTCTTACCACTTTTGTTTTTTATTTATTTGCCTGCTTGCCACCTTTTTTTTTTACTTTGTTTCCAGTTTTTTTCGAGTTAAACAAAAAGATAGAAATGTTATATTAGTGTTAGGTTTTAGGTATGTGTTTTCATCAGAGCAGTCCATGTGTGGTTTAATAGTTTGATTGTATGCAATTTTTTCAATCAATTCGCGTGTTCCAATAATGTGTTTTCATTTTTATCAGTCCAGTCTAATTATGTGTTTGACATCATTAGCTTATTCGAATGGAGTTTCTGTAAATTATCCGAGTCCATTGATCCAATTTATTTGTGTGTTCAATCATTCTATTTCAGTGTTAACTAACTAAGTATGTTTGTGTGTTCAAACATTTTTCCTGAGTATTAATTGGTCCAATCTATTTGTGTGCTTACATATTCGAAGGAGTCAGTTGGCTTTTAATCAAGATGCTTTCTCTTAGTATGTTTTATATAAATTAATGCATGTTAATGTGGTAGTCATCATAACCTCAACGAAAAAAATAGTTTTGATTTAGCTTTTGGTAATGATGCGCTACAAGTTAGAGAGAGAGTCAACTGGTCAACTAACCAGATGCATTTGCATGTGCCCAATTGCTTGGTGATGTGCTCATTGGTCTATTCATTGTTTATGTCCTAACAACATGTATGTGTTTTAATCAATATAGCCTATATGTATGCTAATCAATTCAGCATGTTTATGTGCTTATAGATTAGAATGAGTCAATTAGATGTTAAACGAGTTACTCTCTTTTAATGAGTTAGCAAAAAAAAGTTACATTTTAATTTTTTACATTTGTCCTAACAACATGTATATGTTTTAATCAATATTGCCTATCTGTATGCTAATCAATTCAGTATGTTTATGTGTTTATAGATTAGAATGAGTGAATTGGATGTTAATCGAGCTAGTCTCTTTTAATGAGTTAGCAAAAAAAATTACATTTTAATTTTTTACATTTGTTGTACACAGTAGGAAAAAAAGAGAATCAACTGAAAATTAATCGAGATATTCTCTTTTAGCAATTTATATATAATTACTGTTATTACCGACACGCACACAGCAGGAATGAAAGTGAACTGCCCACTGCCACTTATTTAGAGGGTTATTTAGAGGTGAAATGATTAGGACAAACTGGTACGCTGCACATATGTCGTTCCATAGCCTTAACCGAGAGAATTGAAATACGTGGCAAGCGATCAGATGATATTTCACTCGGCCTGCTGAACATACAATATCTGGAAACGGCAGCTGTGCTAAACAATCGTGTACGTGAAATTAAGTAATAGAATATGTGAAAAGGCCGGGAAGAGCCGATAATAAGCACTCAAGCATATATGTCGAAAAGCACACAGCACGTACGCGTTATAATATTATATTATATATAGGGTTATAGACAGTCAAGCGTTATTATGTCGAAAAGCACACAGCACGTACGCCTTTATTTATAGGGGTTATAGATACAAGTACACTATATTTTACATTTCCAATACGATCAAATTAGGACTAAGATTCCACCACGCTCACGCAGCTTCACGCGCCGGCTCACGCGCGGGAGAAACCGCTGCCCAAACAGCCACCACGTGGCGGTCGGTGATTGAGCCGTTTTTTTGGATTTATATAAAAGACAAATAAATTTGTTTCGCTTATAACTTTTAAACCATAGTGAATTTTTTAATGAAATAAAAACCGTTGATTTGGTTACGAAAAATGCAATCTAACAAACCTAATATTGACATATTTTTGAGATAAAAAATAAAAAAAGATATATATAGGTTAATTGACAACCAACTATGATGCCCATACCCATAAATAGTTATTAACACCCAAAAATGGTTAATTGACGTCCAAAATAGTACATTTACACCCAAAAGCATAAATATGGTGTACACATAAGTTAAAGACACCCATAAATGGCTAATGACACCCATAAATGGCTAATGACGCCCAAATATGGTTATTTGACCCCAAAAATAGTTCACTGACACCTAAAATTATAACGACACTCACAAATGGCTAATGACACCCATAAATGTCTAATGACACCCAAATATGATTATTTAACGCCTAAAATGGTTCAATGACACCTAAAATTATAATGACGCCCACAAATGGCTAATAACACCCATAAATGGCTAATGACACCCAAATATGGTTATTTGACGCATAAAATGGTTCACTGACACCTAAAATTATAACGACGCCCTCAAATGACTAATGACACCTATAGATGGCTAATGACACCCAAATATGGTTATTTAACGCCTAAAATGGTTCATTGCCATCCAGAATAATGTATTCATATCATTTTTATATTTTTTTGTTAAAATATATCAATATTAGTCTTGGTGGAATGCATTTTTCATAACCAATCCAATGGTTTTTGTTTTGTCAAAAAAATCATCACGGTTCAAAAGTTATAAGCAAAACAAATTTATTTATCAATTACATAACCTCCACAACCCATCCAATTACACTCCTCCACGTCACCGCCGGTCTTCCTACCAAAACCACCCTAAAAAAGGTAAAACTTCTCATTTTTTTTCAAAACCACCCTGAAACCACCTAGGAGCGCGCGTAGCAGCCGCGCGTGAAGCCTACTGCGCGTGACCCAATCATTTTCGATCAAATTATATGGGGCTACGGGCTCATGGCGCACTTCCCAACCAATTCTTTTTTTATATAAAAAGAGACTGATAACAAAATATTCAATTTCTGTTTTACCCGAAAATATAAAATCTCTTTGCATTATCCTCTTCACTGTTTAAAATATTATATACTGCTGCCTGAAAAAGACTATCCGTCTCCTATCAACTCCTCCGTCGCGCGAGGCCATTGGTGCGCCTGCTTCACCCATTTCATGCTTGGCTTATGCAGACTCCATTAACGTCACAGTGCCGTGACCGTGACCGTGCCCGACCTTCTTTGCCCACCACCCCCATTCGGGCATCTTGTGCCAGTGTCTACCCTGTTCGGGGAGGACAAGGAGGCAGAAGAGGACGAGAGGGAACGACATAACACCACTGCAACTCCGGTAGACGAATCGCAGCCATAGGGGGCACGCCGATTTGCCCCGCGCATCCGACGAGCTATAGAGATGTTGTGTTCGGGTAGAATGATTGCCTGCACATGCTCTCCTTCTACTGCTTCAGCCGTCGGCTATCTCCCTTCCGGTGGCAGAGGCCGGAATTCAAGGTTCCTGCTAGCAGGGAGAGCGGCTCCGACTCGTTTCATCCGGCCGAGGGTGGTCACTTCTGCGGCTGCCGCTTCTGGTGCTGCCTCTGGTGATCCCAATGCTTCGTCCTCGGAGTCATCCCCGCCGCCTTTTGCTTCCTCCATGGAATCCGCCGAGAAGAACCCTGCCGGGTACTGACTACTAGGTTCCTCCCCTCTTTGGCTGAAAACTAGTTTCTAGGTGTAGAGTTTGCTTTTTGTGTTTCGCCAGATTTCACGAGATCGGCGAATTTGGAGTTTTCGGTTGGCTCAGATAGCGGCGATGAATGGTCAAGTTGGTTCAAGAGTGTTAGTCACATGCTGATTTGAGACGCTCTGCTAATTCAGTATTCTGTTTCTTATTTACCTCAATGAAGCAAATTGCAGAGCTCCTCTTTGCATAAACTAAAGCATGACCAATGTAATCTTATTGAGTTTTCTGGTTTCATCTCACATCTTACACTTTTTAATTGAAACTGGTTATCAATACAACTCCTGTTGATGGCTGCACTAATATAACCCTGATAATTTGTTTTAGGTTTGATGGTTCAGTTTTCATTTCCTCCCTATCTTGGAAGTTGTGATTTTTTTTCTTCTAAAAAGTATTCTTGTAACCCTCATCCTGAAATCCCATTGTTTTATGATGCTATTCTCTGTTAGAGGGTTAACCTTTACATTGTTTGGAGTTTAAATTCTTTTCATTATTATTTTTAATTCAGTGCGATTGTACATATAAATTCCATGCAGCTTTTGTATCATAGAAGGTCCAGAAACTGTTCAAGACTTCGCTAAAATGGAATTACAAGAAATTCAAGACAATATTAAAAGTCGCCGCAATAAAATATTCCTTCATATGGAGGAGGTAATTCTTCATCACAATCATAGCTTTGTACTATGACTATATAATCCTTTATTCTCCTATGATTATGTAATCATGTCTTGTTTATTGCTCTTATCAAGTTTCTGCAGCCATTTTGTGGGTATATCTGTGAAAATTAGGAGTATCATTTTGCCTACGAATATAGGGTTGCAACATATTAGTGCGGTTTTCCTGGATGAAATAAATGATTGGAAATATCGACCACTGTTTCATGTCTCTACTAAAGAGTCAGATAGCCTGTATTATTTGGGAAAAGAACTACATGAATATCTTAAAATATGATTCCGTGATCTTCCCCCCCAACAGAGTTGGTCAGGGATCAGTCTGGATCATCAAAGCTCAGAAGGGACCGATGTCAACTATAGAAAATTAAACCATGATGTTTGCTGTTTTCAACTTAAATGTTCTTAAAGAGTTTGAATTCAACTTATTTGTTACATGAGTGTATCAACTTTCAAGTTACTTTAATTTGATACCTAATGTTATGATTGGAAATTCAATATGTAAGAGCATTTATTATCATCGATAATTTTTTCTGTGAAGCAGCTGGCCAAAGAGAAATTGAAGAGTTCCATAACTTTTAACTCGTACTACAAATGTTTGACAGTTAGCTAACCATAAGATTGTGGATGAGTTTTACAAACCAAATTTAGAATCTTATATAATATAGTAAGGTAGAAGGGATAGAGGTGAGAATGTTCTTTATATAGGGTTCATGTGAACTGTAATGCCAATATCCTTGATATGAGAGTAAAATGTACGACACTCATGGAAGACTCGTTGGCTTAAATATAAGTACTGCCAAAGAAGTCTCCATTTTGCATTTTGTTTGCCCCTTTGGATGCTCTAAAATATTAAGAAGCTTTTGTATTAGATGAGTAAAACAATTACAGGAGACTGTCTTATATAGGAGATTAGAGAGTAAGAATAATCTAGAAACATGAATATTCTAGAATAAGGAAAAAGGCTAATGGGCTAATAAACAAAGGCCCATAACACAATAAAGGCAAAATAAAACCAGAAAAATATATATACTAATACTCCCCCTCAAGTTGGAGCATAGATATCAATCATGCCCAACTTGGCCATTAGAGTAGTGAATTTGGTCTTCGGAAGAATTTTGATGAAAATATCTGCAACCTAATCTGCAGTAGGTGTATAAGGTGTAGAAATATGACTAGATAAGACAGCCTCCTGAACGAAGTGGCAATCAACTTCAATGTGTTTGGTGTGTTCATGGAAGGTGGGGTTGCTGGCAATGAAGATAGCGGCTTTGTTGTCACAGTGCATTGGAATGGATGGAGCTACAAAAATGGCAAAATCTCACAGAAGACTGCGTACCCAAAAAAGTTCACAGGTGCTGTGAGCCATGGCTCGATACTCCGCTTCAGCACTTGAGCAAGCAACTACAATTTGCTTCTTGCTTTGCCAAGTTACCAAGTTACCACCTACAAAAGTGTAGTATCCAGAGGTAGATCTACGATCTATCTTGCTCCCAGCATAGTCAGAATCAGAGTAGCCAGTAAGATTACAGTAACCATGTTTCTTGTATAGCAGAGGCCTTTTCCAGGAGAACTTTTAAAATACTTAAGAATATGGTAGACAACATCCCAATGACATTGACGGGGCTTATCCAGATATCTACTTACGAGCCCAACAGTAGAAGTGATATCATCCCTAGTGACCATAAGGTAGATGAGTCTTCCAACCATTCTGCGATACTGATGATGATTAGGATAAGGAGGAGAAGTGTCGTCATCCCAGTTAGTGTTGAGATCCAAGGCTGTACTAGCAAGCTTAGCCCCAAGCATTCCTGTGTCCGATAGGAGATCTAAAACATGCTTACGCTGATACAAACAGAGACTAGAGGATGAACGAGAGACCTCAAAGCCCAGAAAATACCTCAATTTGCCTAAATTTTTGGTAATAAAGTGCTTTTCCAAGTATGTCTTAGTAGCCTGGATGCCTGCAAAGTCACTTCCAGATAAGATAATGTCATCAACATAGACAATGAGTATTACAAGGCCAGAAGTAGTTTTCTTAACAAACATTGAGTGATCAGACTGAGAGCGACGAAAGTCAAATTTCTGAAGAATAGAGCTGAGCTTGTCAAACCAGGCTCGGGGACTTTGCTTAAGGTCGTAAATTGCTTTGCGAAGGCGACAGATTTTTGAAGACCCCCCCTGACTCACAAATCCAGGAGGCTGCTCCATGTAAACCTCCTCATGCAGGTCACCATACAAGAATGCAATTTTAACATCTAGTTGAAATAAAGGCCAATCAGAATTTACAGCCACAGAAATAAGGATACGAATAAAATTTAACCAAGCCACATGAGAGATGGTCTCGAAGTAATCAACTTCATATGTCTGAGTGTATCCCTTGGCTACCAGGCGAGCTTTGAGTCGCTCAATAGTGCCATCTGGTTGATATTTGACTGTGAAAATCCACCTGCAACCAACTGGTGAGCAACGAGGGTGCATCAACCAACTCTCAAGTATGTCTATTAGTGAGAGCCTGCGTTTCAGTTTCCATGGCTTGACGCCATGCTGGATGCTGAAGAGCCTGAGTAGCATTCTTAGGAATAGAAACTACACATAGGGCATAAGTGAAATTTGTAAAATTATTTCCCATGTTAGCAGTAGTGCAAAAATTCCCAATAGGGTGTTGAGTGCAAGACCGAGTGCATTTGTGTAAACTGATAGGAACATCTAAGTTAGAAAATACTTGAGATGTTGGCTGATCTGCTGACGAGGATGGAAGACTTGGTTGAGCCATAGAGGGAGTAGGTGCCTTCGGTCTTCTTTGGTAGACTTTTAGTGGAGGAGGAGGTGCAACTATATCATCTAGCGAGGCAGTATCAACAAACAGAGGTAAAGGAGATTCCGACTGTAAGTCAGAAGTTAAGGCAGATCCAACAGGAGAATAGAACGACATATGTTTGAAAAAGACAACATCAGTCGAGACCATCCATTTCTCAGTAAGCGGGTCAAAGCAACGATACCCTTTTTGTGTTCTAGAGTACCTCAGGAAAATATGCTTGGTAGCACGAGGGTCCAATTTAGTAAGGCCAGGACGCATTTTCACAAAACACGTACTCCCAAAAATACGAGGAGACACGGTGAACAAAGGAGCATGAGGGTGTAGAATCTGAAAAGGAACTTGATTGTCAAGAACTGAAGAAGGCATGCGGTTAATAAGATAACACGCAGTGGAAACAGCTTCTGGCCAAAAAGAGTTGGGAGCATGATAGTGAAAGGGAAGAGTACACACACCTCAAGAAGATGACGATTCTTGCGTTCAACAATGCCATTCTGTTGGGGTGTATATGCATAGGAGGTTCGGTGAATAGTACCTATTTTGGTAAAAAACAAATTGACTGACTTTTGCATGAACTCAAGGGCATTATCAGTACGAATTTTTTTAATAGGTTTACCAAACTGGGTACGTATCTCAACAAAGAAAGATGTAATAGTGTCAAGTATATGAGATCTTTCGCTTAACAAAAATAACCAGGTGGTTTTAGAAAAATCGTCAATAAAACTCATAAAGTATCAAATCCAAAAATACTAGCAACAGAGCATGAGCCCCAAATGTCAGCATGCACAATATCAAATGGTTGTTTTGAGCTAATACATTTGTAGTAAAATTAGATCGAGTTTGTTTTCCTAACTGGCATGTCTCGCAATGAAAAACCGAATCAGAAATGTTAGGTAATAAATGCTTCAATTTTGCTGATGAAGGGTGCCTCAAGAGGTAGTGCTACTGAATGCCGGTTACAGAAGTAGTCAGGTAAGTCTTCGTCTTTGGTGCATCCAAACAGTAGAGTTCGTTTGTTCCCTCATGGCCGGAACCAATCTTCATCTTCGTGCGCAGATCCTGAAAGATAACACCATCTGGGTCAAATGTAATTGAACACTGTAGGCTCTTAACAGTTCTACTCACAGATAATAAGTTGATAGGGAATTTAGGAACATAAAGGGCTGAGTTCAAAACAAGACGACCAGATGTATAGATATTCCCTATCCCTGAAATAGGCGTTTGAGAACCATCGACTAATGTGACAGGCGGAATAGCAGCAGTTTTATGCAAGGTAGAAAATAAAGATCGATTGCCAGTAATATGAGAAGTGGCACTGGGGTCAATAACCCATGTATGTTTACCAGATTGTGCCAGAAGAGCAGATTGTGTCAGAAGAGTAGAACTGCCAGCAGTGGAGGTCTCAACAGAGGAGGCATGGCGAGCTTGAAGCACTTTCTCAATGTCAGATCAGAGCCAATCAACAGAAGGCGGAATAGATGTAGAGGCAGAGGCATCAGGCTGCTATGAAGAAACTTGATTTGCTCAAGGAGGTTTACCGTGTTTGATCCAACAGGGGTCTTCGGTATGATTGTTACGCTTGCAAAAGTTACAGAAACGTGGTTCAATAGAGGAGTCAGTGCCAGAGGAGTACAAACCACGAGCAATGGCAGGAGTTGAGCGTCCACGTCCTCGGCCACGTCCACAAAAAGAGTCACCAGAACGGATAAAAAGAGCAGCACTATCAGAAAGATTAGGCGTTGCATGAGAGATAGAAGGTAAGAATTGCACGCATTTCAGAACATCGCGTAAAGTGGGCAAAGGATCACTGGAGAGAATCTGATCAACGACCCCCACAAAGGAGGGTGGTAAGCCGACTAGGAACTGAACAAGTTGAGGTTCATTCCGTTGTCGTCGTGCTTCTTTAATATCCGAGGATAGCGGATGATAGACGTCAAACTCATCCCAGAGAGCACAACATTGATTATAGTAATCCACAATAGAATCAGTGGTAGAATACTCCTTCTTGGCCAAGTGTTTGAAGATATCAAACACCTTGCGATTTTACAGATGAGAATACACATGACAAAGTTGATCCCGCATATCCTTAGCCGTATGCATGCGCAAAAGAGATTGGCCAAATTTTGGGTTCAACACTGTTGACCATCCAAGTCATAACTCCAGAGTCGTCCTTGGACCACATGTCATATGCTTGTTTAGTCTTGTCATCAACAGTAGCAGCCGGAACATCCAGATCTTTAGTAGAAAGATGGGAATAGCGTCCCTGAGCCTTGACGTAGAGTTCAAAGGAGGCTGCCCGAGTATGATAGTTGGAGCCGTCCAACTTGGCTGTCGTCACGCAGAGTGAGAAGCGGATCTGAGAATACCATTGGGTACATAGAATGCAGGACAACAAAACAAACAAAAATAACAGGCCGGAGCGGAAGTCAGCAGACAGATCAACAGGCCCGTAGCAACAACAGGCACATAGCAGTCATTAGACGAAAGCAGTAGAACCCAACAAAGGGGTAGATCTAAGAACACCCGTACACGAGCATAAAATAGCATAGGGAGATCTGACGCATCAGATCCCAAAAACCCACGTAGGGGCAACAGTGGATATATAAAACTTACACCAACTTGGAGGAAAACTTACTCCACCATGAGGCGTAGGTAGAAAAGAAGCGAGATCCCGTTACGCCGTTAATGTGCTATGATGGGAACGCTACCGAAGATGTCCAGAGATGAACGGAAAGGGAAGGAAGTAAGACGGTGGTTACCTGGATGAAGAGATGGGAAGATGGGGATGAGAGCAAGTGGCGGTGGGTGTTTGGTGGTGGGAGGTGGTGGCTAGGTGCTGGTTGGCGATAGCTTTAAGGCTGTTGGCAGCGCCCCTGCCGGCTGTAGCCGGCAGCAGGGAGGGGGGGTGAGGGAGGGGCAGCGGGTGGGTGAGAGGGCAGACATCGGGTGAAGGAGTGGTGGGCGGCGGGTGAGGGAGGAGAGGCTGCGAGCAGAGTGGCGGGCGACGGGTGCTGGGTGGTGGGGGTGCAGGGGTTGGCGGTGGAAAGGTGGGGGGGTGTCACGAAACCATTCTTACCCCAATCCCAATCCCATTGCCTAGACAGTGGTAAAAGGATTGAAGTGCCCGTCCCTGAGTGGCCCGATAGAATCTCACACACTGTTATATACAATAAGAATTAAAAAATAAAAAACTGGAGATATAAAGAACAAACTGACCCAATATAGGAGATATTGCCAATTTATCCTTGTCATCAGAGTATATGGAGTGCGGAAGCGATCTTAGTCAGTGTTCCATTTGTTTTGCCTAAAATCAAGAAAATCGAGACACAATCATGCAATTGCACGGTACGCTATCAAAATCAAGTAAAACGGTTTATAGCAAAAGAGTATACTTGGCAGGACTTATATTCAAGAAAAGTATAACAATCGATTTTCCAAATACAACATTTATTTGACAAGATGTTTATTTCAAACAATTCAATTTTTAGTACGAGTTCCCATTATGCTGTAATCGAGAAGCATGCTTATATATTTTGTGTGACTCTATCGCCCCAACGCGATAGGGGAGGTCACTAGGCTCCTCTCCATATGAGGTAGGAGGCCAATGTACAAGTCCCACCTCCGAATGAGGTCGCTTGCACTCAATATCAACATTATCAACATCATCATCATCATCATCATCATCAATATACGGGCAGTCATAATGGGCAATATCATTTATGTTCTCATGTTTTTCTCAAAATATAATATAGGAAAAACGGAAGACTAATCAATAGGGAACAATAGCTCAAACACGTATATAGCCAAGTATACAATCAAGAGATACATAAAAAGTATCTTCAATACAACCAAAGAGGAGGTATAATAGCGTACCTTTCACCGAAGATTTAGAGTATAATCAATATCCAAATCAACAAGTTTAACAAGTATTAGATCCTAGTACAAAATTGGAACAAGTATGTGTCAATATATATGGTTCGTTGCTCTAGTGACCTACTAGGGCATGTATTATTATGATCATGTATTGGTTGCCCTATGGTCATTAAGATTATAGATCTAGATCATATGCTTGAGATCAGGAACTTATATATTTCAGGTTAGGTCTGATTTGATGTGCAAAATATCCAAGATTGGTGATATTAGATCACTTAGTCATTTTCATGTACAATCATGTCAAGTGTAGACTGGGTGATGATATAGCATTCAAAGTCATGTGATGAAGTTACCGATATACGATCAGAGTCTAATAGAGTCAACATCTAACATATTATCACATAAATCAGGGTTTCGATAGCATTAAGGTTTGTAATAATAATAGAAAACCCTAATTAAGATGTATGAGAGAATCACTAAATCTCATCATCGAATTTACTGAAATAGGCCAAGGTAATGGTTTCATGTCAAACTAGACATTTTTCTGAGAAGATCGATATTTTATGGGTATTTTTCCGTTAATCGAGCTATTTACTAGCTAATTTATAAAATTGACCAATAGGAAAAAGGCTAGATAATAGAAACAAAAATAAAAAAAAGGAAAAGGCCAACCGACTTCACAGATTTAGGGGAGAGATCCGAATTCGCGGATCCTCCTTCTGACCCGCGAGCCATGGCCTGGCTCAAGAGGCTCACAACAGGAGGGCAAAAGGACAAAAAGGTCCATGTGATATTAATTGAAAACGTGACGTGGACTGGGTATATCAGTAAAAATCCTCTCGCGATTGTTTGATCAATCGAACTACCCACACCATGGCTTGGCAGGGAGCAGAGGGAGGAAACTCGAGAAGGCTAGATCGAGGGGACGTGCTTGCGAGGCTTCGCTGGGCACTGCATTGACCTCGGGGTGGTCGTGTGAGGCCAAAGAGCCGCTTGTGGCTCAAAACCATGTGCAGAAAAGGCTAGACTAGGCAACAGAGCAGTAGGTGCTATAAGAAAGAAGAAGTAGGATCGAGAGGTATACCTTAAACGACGTCAGGAAGGATTCTCGAGGCACCGAGGATTTGTCCGGTGGTCTCAAATACCTTGGCAGAGGCCTGGAGGTGTCGGCCGGCGAGCGCCCAAGCTGGGAAGACGACGTCTTGTGGATGGAGCGGGTTGGACTATCGCGACTCTCTGCGATGGTTCTGGGAGCTCTGCCCAACCTTCCTGACTGTGTAGGTGCAGTTAATTTGGAGAGGAGGGTTGGTGGTGCGAGGACAGAGCTCTGGTTTGGGCTTTCGAAGGTGGAGCAGGGTGGAGGATTCAGAGGCTAAATGAGAGAAATTGATGGCTGGGTATGACCAATGGGGGGATCGCGGGGCTATTGGGCTCCATAAATAGGTGTCTTGAGACCTAGGGTTTGCTGGGCGGTTCTCCTCCGCCGAGTAGAGCTGGTCGCCCTTTGGGCGTTTTCAAAACAACGAGCGATAGGGGGTCAATTAAGGCTCGTTGAGTAGAGGAGGAAACATGGGATGTAATGCAACTCGTTTGACCAAGAAAGGATCAGTAGAGAGGGAGCTTTGGGGATTTGAAATCCCGCGCACACTGTGCGCTGTCTCACCTGGAGATCACGGGTGGGGAAGACGACCGTCTTCGGGTGCATGGATTCGGATCCGGGTCCGGTTCGGGTTGGGGGTCTAAATAGGCTAGAAAAAATGGTATTTTGAGGGTAATAAAAGGATATTTCTTGTATAATTCATATCAATCAAATGCATCATTCAAAAATTGTGAAATTTTAATCAATGCTTCAACTAACTCCCATCTACATATAGAAAAAGTTTCGGGTCCATATGATAAAGTTTGATCCACAAATAAAATCAGTTAAGTAATAATGTAGATGGAGCTAAGTTTTGAAGTCACAAAGTGTATAAAGTTCACATTGATCACCATATTTTGAATTTGAGTATCAATACTGATGTAGAGGCCAAGAAAATATATTAGTGTCAAGAGTGAACATAATGAGGGTGAAATTGTAATTAATTCATAATAATGCTAAATTTCACTTTGTCACGAGGGTTTAGGTGGTGAAGGGAAGGGCTGGTGGTGGTATGGGAGATGAGGAAGAAGAGGCGGTGGCGGGAGAATGGGCTGAGGAAGAAGGGGCGACAGGTGGAGGAGGAGGTTTGGACGGCGGCGGGTGGAAGAAAGAGGAAGAAGAAGAGAAGGAATGGTGGCGGCTAGGGTTTATGGGGGCATAGGTTAGGGTTGGGGTTTAAGGAGGATCGGCCGCTCTGATACCATCTAGAATATTAGGAAGCCTTTGTATTAGATGAGTAAAACAATTACATGAGACTCTCTTATATAGGAGATTAGAGAGTAAGAATAATCTAGAAACATGAATATTCTAGAATAAGGAAAAAGGCTAATGGGCTAATAAACAAAGGCCCATAATACAATAATAAAGGAAAAATAAAACCAGGAAAATATATACAGTAATAGATCCCACATAACTTTGAAGATTTCTATTCTAGCATTTGGGTGTTAATTACGACAAAAAATATAATATATAAGACTCATATCATAGGAACCCAAACACACTAATGAATCATAGGAAAAAATAATTGTGCACCCAAGTTCATGTAACTTATATGTACCCATTTAACATGCTTTTAAAACTGTACTATGATTATGTTATGGAATTATTAACTCTTAATTGTCCCTAATAAATATGAATAACATACATGCTAAATTTAATCTCTTTTGGATACACATAGGTTATGCATCTGAAGCCTAAAATGACATGTTGGAAAAACTTCTAGGATGTTGATTTTGTACTCCTTCGATGAGTACCTTATTAGTATCAAAGTGAGCTCAAATTTGGCATATATGCTATTTGTGTGAAACTTAAGGAAATCAACAGTTTGGATTTCCCAAGAACTTGACTAGGATATGTAGGCACGACTTAAGTGTACAATGCCATTAATGCACTTGGGTCTATCCTAGCCCAACTCTCCCTCTCTCTCTCTCTATATATGTATATTTATGTAGATGTAATATTATTAGGATTGTTGTATAATGTAACCCTGGCAACCTTTATATGAAGAGAGGGATATGTACAACTCTGATTGGAGAAAACTATGTCCTGCTTCAATATATGTGATACAAAAGTAAAAACTCAATTTTCTTTTGCATTTAGTCCGAAGGTAAAATATTCCTTCATATGGAGGATGTAACTCTTCATCAATGTTTTAAAAAGCGTGAAGCGGGAAGTTAGCGGACAAGACCTTGTAGCCGATTAATTGCCGGAATTGGCCACTTTTTTAAAAAGCGGATGCTTATTTTTTCAAATATTTTGAACTTTATATGTAAATATACATGCATAAAATATAAATTGTGAATGTTTTACATAGTTAATAACCTGTGTATTCCTTTAAATGTAATACTAAGTAACAAAAATAAAGAGTTAATAAATTCAGCCATCTAAAGCAAATCACCTGATCAATGTCATACTGTTAGTATAAAATAGCTAGCTAGCTATATTAAATCATTAGCTAAGAATATTTTAAATCAGTAGCTAAGTATACATTTATATTCGTTTAAGATAAGTGTATAAGTCTATACTCATATAAGTATCAAATCACATTACTGACATGAATGTTACAGGGTATAAATTATCTAACTAGCTATATAAAATCAGTAGCTAAGAATATATTAATCAGTAGCCAACGATACTTTTATATTCATATTTGATATAAGCATATATATATATATATGTATGTATGTATTCAGATAAGTACCAATTCACATTACTGACATTAATGTTACTGTCTTACTGAGTATAAACTAGCTAACATCACAAATAATATAGAAGATATGTGTATAACATAGAAGATATAATTAATACAGTGTGTGCTAGCACTAGACAGTAGAAGATATGTATATAACTTGCTGAAATCCATGAACATATTGATAATATTACATAATCTGTAAGAAGAAACAAGGTGTTGTATAAAAGCACTTGTACATCACAACAAAAAGAAAACAAAAGGTTTTGGGCTTGACCTAAGCCGCCCCAACAAAAAGCGGTAAAAGCGGGCTAAAAAGCAGGAAAAAGCGGGCTAAAAGTGACCGCTTTACCCCAATCCGCTCAGCACCCGCTTGAGGTGCATTTTAATCGGCCAGGACCTTACGACACTTAAATGACCGCCTAGCATCTATATACCTATAATATAAGGGAGTCAGCTGGCTGCTGTCGAGCTGCTTCAGCTGCTCCCTTTTTTAAATGTTATTATATTGAATCTATTGTGTACTTTCCATTGGACTGAATGCTTTTCGAACAGCCCATGTCTCTGCTTACTAGCTCATCGCACCTGCCTACTTGGTAGCCTGGACTTCACCTCTCCTTAATCTACGAAATACACTCGTCAGGTTTCTTTTGATAGGCTTCACTTCTAAAGTAAAATCTATATTTAAATTTATGTTATGCTCATCAGAATGTCTCTCAATTTGTTTTGCGTTGGGAAAAAAGCCATTACTACATAGAAGGCTTTATGTAACAACAAAGCATATGCGTTGTGAAAAAATTAATTCACTATTTTTTTAGGCTTATCTTGATATGGAAATTCAAATAGGGTGTCTGTATTTGTTGTCCTCATCGTACATGTATGTTTATCTGTTTTAGTACATTTCCGTTGAGTCATGTTTATCCAAAAAATACACCCGCCAGGTTGCTTTGGATAGGCTTGACTTCTATAATAAAAATCTGTATTTAAATTTCAGGTTTGTTTTGCGCCCGTAAAAAACGTTATTATTGAAATAAGGCTTTATGTGATAGAAAAATTTATGTGTTGTGGAAAAGTTAATTCACTATTTTTTCAGACTGATCTTGATTAGGAAATTCGATTAGTTTGTCTATATTTTTTATTCTCATCATGCAAGTAGATACGATATGTATGTGACTCAACAATACATTTATGTGCTTCAATAATTGTATGTGTGGTCAATATGCTAAGTTTATCTGTATACTTACTGTAAAGTGATTTCAAACATTACATATTTTTGGTTAGAGGGAGTCAAATGATAATTAATTGAGTTGTTACTTTTAATGGGCTGTGTTAATTACTCGAATATGAATTATATTTGATTATCAACAAGAATGTACTGGCTAATGAAGCACATGTAAAGTTTCGTGTTGGAAGCAGTCTGCAGAGAATTAATCGAGTCGTTCCCTTTTGACGAGTTATATGTAAATTATTGTAAGTACTAATTATATATTCACCATTATATATTTCTGTTGTCGTTGGAAACATGTCAAAAAATGGTGACACGTAATTTTGATAATGACTTGATATAAATTAGAGGAAGTCAGTTGGTAGCTTATCAAGTTGTTCTCTGAAAAATACACTTAACGGGTGTTAAAGTAATTCGATTAGTAAGACATAATTATTTTGACCATCACATGCTTTAGGTTAGAGGGAGTCAAATAGCAGTTAATTGAGTTCTTCCTTTTAGTGGATTGTGTATAAGTTATATATATAGTAATTATAATGCTATTTTAATTGTCAATAAGAACATACCGACTAATGAAGTGCATGTAAAACTTCATTCTCAATTGAGTCATTCTCTCTTAACGAGTTACATAGAAATTATTGTGAGTACTAATTATATATTCATCATTAATTTTTGGTGATAAGACACAATGAAGTGGAAGTTAGCGGTAATTAATTGAGTTGTTTTGGAGACAGTTTTAGGTCTCTGCTTGCTAGCTCATCGCACCTGCCTACTTGGTAGCTGGACTTTACCTCTCCTTCGAGTCAAGTTAATCCACGAAATACACCCGTTAGGTTGCTTTTGATAGGCTTCACTTCTAAAGTAAAAATCTATATTTAAATCTATGTTATGCTCATCGGAATGTCTCTCAATCTATTTTGCATTGATAAAAAAGCCATTAGTGCATAGAAGGCTTTATGTGACAGCAAAGCATGTGTGTTGTGAAAAATTTAATTCACTATTTTTTTAGACTGATCTTAATGTGAAAATTCAAATAGGGTGTCTGTATTTGCTGTCCTCATCGTACAGGTATGTTTATCTATTTTAGTACATTTCCATTGAGTCATGTTTATCCAAGAAATACACCCGCCAGGTTGCTTTGGATAGGCTTGATTTCTATAATAAAAAACTATATTTAAATCTCAGGTTTGTTTTGCGCCCGTAAAAAAGCCATTATTGAAATAAGGCTTTATGTAATATAGCAAAATTTATGTGTTGTGGAAAAGTTAATTCACTATTTTTTCAGATTGATCTTGATTAGGAAATTCGATTAGTCTGCATGTATTTGCTATTCTTATCATGCAAGTAGATACGGCATGTATGTGTCTCAACAATACAATTATGCGCTTCAACAATTGTATGTGTGGTCGATAGGCTAAGTTTGTTTGTATACTTACTGTAAAGTGATTTCAAACATTACATATTTTCGGTTAGAGGGAGTCAAATGATAATCAATTGAGTTATTATTTTTATTGGGCTGTGTTAATTATTCGAATATGAATTATATATTGGTTGTCAACAAGAATATACTGGCTTATGAAGCACATGTAAAGTTTTGTGTTGGAAGCAGTTTGTAGAGAATTTATTGAGTCGTCCTCTTTTGACGAGTTACATGTAAATTATTGTGAGTACTAATTATATATTTACCATTGTATATTTTTGTCGGCGTTGGAATTATGTCAAAAAATGGCGACACATGTAATTTTGATAATGACTTGATATAAATTAGAGGATGTCAGTTGGTAGGTTATCGAGTTGTTATCTAAAAAATACACTTAACGAGTGTAAAGTAATTCAATTAGTAAGACAATTATTTTGATCATCACACGGTTTAGGTTAGAGGGAGTCAAATAGCAGTTAATTGAGTTCTTCTTTTTAGTGGGTTGTGTATAAATTATATATATAATAATTATAATGATATTTTAATTGTCAATAAGAACATACTGACTAATGAAGTGCATGTAAAACTTCATTCTCTACTGAGTCATTCTCTTTTAATGAGTTATACAGAAATTATTGTGAGTACTAATTATATATTTACCATTATATACTTTTACCGTCAATGGAAGCATGTCAAAGAAAGGCGACACCCGTAATTTTTATAATAACGTGATACAAAGTGGAAAGAGTATGTTGGCATGTGATCAAGTAGTTTTCCTTTAGCAACACTCTGAATGTTGGAGCTGAGTTAATTGACAGTCAATCACGTTGTTGTTTTTGAGCGATTAATGTAAACTACTGTGAGTAGTATTTATGTATTAATCATCAATATGTAGTTTAAAAAGGAGAACACATACATTTTTGGTGATAACACAGTGAAATGAGAGTTAGCTGTAATTGATTGAGTTGTTTTGTCAAAAAAGATTTACGTATAGATTTTGTGTTTATGTCTGTGTAGAATATCATACATGATGCATTTAATGGTCGCATATTAGATTATATTAATTGGAAAACACGTGCTTAGCACGTGTACTCCTGCTAACACTGCTCTTCATCACAGTCATAGCTTTGTACTATGACTATATGATCCTTTTTCTCCTATGACTATATAATCTGGTCTTGTTTATTGCTTTAATAATTTTTTCTGGCTATTGCGCCTGTACGAAGCATACTATTGAGGCAAGCACAATTAATAGAAGAAGAGGAAGGCCTAAATTAACATGGGAAGAGCTTATAAAGAGAGATTTTGAATCTCTACATCTCAACCAGAATATGACCCATGATAAAGCTGAATGGAAAAGAAGGATCCATGTAGCCGACCCCAACATAGTTGGGATTGAGGCTTAGTTGATGATGATGATGATTGTGTGTGTATTTCAGTGGAAATAAATAGTCTCATTTTGCAGATAAAATTTAGGTCGCGATATATTAGTCTAGAATTCCTGGAGGATATAAATGATTTGATATTTGAATCATGGTTTCCTGTCTCGGTTAAAAAATTAGATAGCCTGCGTCATATGGGAAAAAAACTACCTGAATATCGATCAATGTGACACCACAATTTTTTTGAAGAGTTGATCCATTCTGTATAGGGGTCAACCCAAGGAAGCACAAACACATTTCTAGATATAGACACTGACACGGACACTGGACTCATCAATTTTCTAAATTATATGACACAGACACACATTGTATAAGGGGAAAATATTTTTTTAATATACACATATATATGAGTTTGTGATGTATGAACTGGAATGATTTAAAAGTATCTGGAATTCTGTGTATATATGTGTATAATCTTATATGAATATGAATATGCCTTCGTGTGTATCGTAGAAACAATATGAAGTAGAAAACTAAACAGCACGTTTTTTGAAGTAAATTTGGTCAATTTTCAGAATAAATAAATGGGTTCTTATAATTCGATTAACTAATTTATCAGGCCAGAGTGTGACTCATAATATCTAATTCAGCTTCATTTTACACATTGATTCTTTTAAGAGGTCTGTTTGCAGCATGGATTGGATATCAGGTCTATGTCAGATTTTCTCAATTGAAACAGCAGCAATGCCTCCCGCTTTTCCACTCTGAAATCAGCTACCGTGTCCATGTACAGCATTTTCAATTGAGAAAATGTTAGATTTTCTCAATTGAAACAGCAGCAATGCCGTGTCCGTGTCCAGCATTTCCAATCTGAAATCAATTTGGATTAGATCTCAGCTCTATTAATTCAGCATTTCAACTGTGAAATCAGCTACCGCAGCAGAAGCTGATGTGTCCAAGCAGTGTCCGGGCTGTGTCCAGGAGTGTCCGGGCTGCAGAAAAGGACCAAAATGGTCAGGACATGTCCTGGCGGTGTCCAACACGTCTTGGGCCGTGTCCGGGGAGTGTCCGTGTCCAAAACGTGTCCGACACGGATATGGGGGCTGTCTAGAAGTGTCCGTGCTTCCTAGGGTCAACCTAAAGTATCTAAGACCAGAAAGGGCTAAAGTCAACTATTGAAAACGAAACCATTGTATTTGTTGCTTTTTACATGATTTTTCTCAAAAATAAAAATGATATTCAACTTATTATTTACACGAGGATGTGTCAAGCTCCAGCTTGATGCTTAAGGTTTTTAATTAGATATTCAAGATGCAAGAGTATTTACTATCACCATTCATCAAAAGTTTTTTCTTCTCCTCTGAATATTTGGCTAAAGAGAAATCGGAATGATACCATAACTTTTCACTAGTTACATAATGTTTGACAATTATCCAACCATAAAGATTGTGGATGAGTTTTACAAACCAAATTTAAAATCGTATGTATTATATTAAGGTAAAAAGGATAGAGGTGATAATGTTCTTCGAATATAGTTCTTGTAAATGTAACCCTGACATGCTTTATATGAGACAAAAATGTACAACAACAAGAAATCATATCCAACTCAAGTATACATGGCATCAAAGAAAAAGTCTCTTTTGCATTTGGTTTGCCACTTATATACTTCACTCTTGAGTCTTGAAGACTTTTATTATATTTATTAAGGTGTTAATTGCCACATAAAAGGTTATATATTAGAGCCATATCATAGTAATCCAAAACACTTATCAATCATAAATAATTTATGAGCGCAGGGTTGTGTGCACTCATAGTAAAAAGAATTGTGTACCTGAGTAAATATGATTATATGTACCCGTTTAACATGTTTGCAATGCATGACTACTTGATCTAACCGTATCGATTTGATGTCTACTAAGAATGGATATGTTTGAAAACTCATCTTTGCTGATCATTAATTGAAAGATTTGTAGTTTTGAACAAATGCTAAGTTTTAGAACTTGTAGAAATCGTTGGATGACTCATGACCTTTAGCTATATATCATGATATACATAGAAGATGATTGTGGTTTTTGAAACACATTGACTGTAAAATTTCTCGTTGGATGACTCATGACCTTTAGCTATATATCATGATATACATAGAAGATGATCTTGGTTTTTGAAACACATTGACTGTAAAATTTGTTCTTTTAATCCTCATGGTAGAGTTTACTTATCTGGTTCTATAGGTTGCATACGATGGTTGGTGCACACACACTATTGTCTCATACCCAGTTGAGTGAACCCCAATATGTGTGTGTATACGTATTTATAATCAAGTTGGAGTACACTAAAGTGTACCTTTGACGCTATAAACTTAGTCAAATTGCAAACCAAAATCACTTTATAAAAATTTGAGTAGTTAATTGTCTTAAATAAAATTGAATAACCAACATGCCAAAAATTGAGCTTATTTGGATACTTAATAGGCCGTGCATGTGAAGAGTTAGAAAAACTTTTAGGATATCAAGTGGTACTCCTTGGATGAATGACTTACAAGTATCAAAATGAGCTCAAATTTGTGTATATTCTATTTATGTGAATTCCAAGACATTCAATGGTTGGATTATCCAAAAACTTGACCAACATATGTAGATAAGACTTAAGTGTACCATGACATCAATGCACTTGAGTGTATACTAGACGGACTCTCCCTCTATATATGCACTTCAGCTTGAGGGGGAGTGTTAGAGAGTTTGTTTACTTATATTATTTAGTCTCTTTGTATTATGGGCCCAAGTATGTGTTGGTCCATTAGGGTTTAGTTTGAGTCTGTATGCTTCCCTGTTTTCCTATATATAGGAGCAGGGTTGTCTCTTATCAATATATCGAATAGCCGTCTTTTACTTTCTAACATTAATAAAATGATATCGTCCATTGTGCTTCTTTTAAAGTAGTAATTAAATAAAATGCTGAAATTGTGATAAACTAAATAGGCAAAAATTTAGGATTAGGTGGAAGCACTAATATGCAATTTATCTTGTGTTTCTAACCATATTGTATGACATTATAAGTGTCACTTATAACTTGTTACTTTAGATGTCATCAACTTTGTCTCTCTGTTGTGAGAAACTTCAATGATACCCATCTAATAAGAGTCAGTAGACACATCTTCAAAAGAAATATTAATGAAGAAGTTACATATATAATATGTTTATTAGCTAGATTTGATATTTTTATCTAATTTTTTACGGCTTCCCTATTTTTAGCTAAATTTGTGTCAAAGTTCTAGTTAGAAACTTCCTCAAAATTTCCACAAACCTCCCCTTCCACATATGTTGAATTCAACTCGAAGTCAATGTCCTGCTCCATGGTTATAAGCGATTTTGTTTGTGATTTAAAATAGATGTCAGCCTTGTTACATGTTGTCGACGACAAGACACTTACATGGCATCTATATATTCATAATTTGCACACTGAAATAAGCTACTACAACAGATGTGTCCAGCGAGCGTCCAGATTGTGTTCCGACATGTCCAGGCTGCAAAAAAGGGTCCTGACCAATGCCAAAATGTTTTAAGCCGTGTTCAGAAGTGTCCATGTCCAAAATCTATCCGCCACATATATGTTAGCTGTGTAAAAGTGTCTATGCTTCATAATGGTTTTGATATGGCAACATGAATGGAGAAGGAGAGAGGATGTTAGATTTTGCAGTTGCCTATTATATGATTTTGACAAACACTATTTCAAGAAAAGAGATTCTCATCTTGTTACTTTCAAGAGTGGCGTAATTATAGCTATATTCGTTGCTTCTTTACAAGGCAGGTGGATCGGAAGTGATCCCTAAAGTTGAACTCACAACCCAACATAGGTGGGTGGTTTTGGACATTAACATGAAGATCAACATAAGTGAGCATAACAAAAACCAAGATCGAAGAATCAGGTGGTGTGATCTTAAAGGAGAAAAGACATTTAAGTATTATGATAAACTCATCAAGGAGGGACATGGAACTTGGATCTTGATGTTAACACTTTGGCATAATATGAGTTGTTGCGAGAATCGCCGAGGAAGCTTTGGGGGAATCGGGAGGTTGTGGACCTCCTCAAAAAGAGACTTGATGGTGGAATGATGAAGTATAGAAGATCATTAAATTCAAAAGGGAGATTGATAAGAGCTTGCCTTTGATCTCGATTACGATGCAACTTCTTAGAGATACAAGCTAACAATAAAGAATCTAAGAAAGCAATTCAAGAGGCCAAAGCTAGATACTTTGAAAAGATATATAAGAAGTTGGACACTGGAGACGGATATACATACATACATACATACATATATATAAATGCCGACGAGGAGTGACTCAAGTGGTCAAGCACGGTGTCCCCTAACAAAGGGACCCGGGTTCGAATCCCAGTTGCCGCCTTGAATTACCACCCTCCCGGGCGTTCGGCCTCCGCCACAGGTGTGGGAGAAGAGGGGGGGGGGAGAAATCTTTCTCTCTTAATCCCATATATATATATATATATAATGTATATATATTTATATACATGCTGACCAACATAAGAAAAAGGAAAAGAAGAGACCAGGGTCAAGTAAAATGCATCAAGAGTGAACATGGCATAGTATTGGTAAAGGATGATGATATCTAGAAGCAATACAAGAACTACTTTCATAAGCTTTTCAACGGAGATACTTTTAATACTTTAAACAACTCGTGTGACATGAATACAAAAGATATTACTCACACATGATGAGTTACACAATCAAAGGTTGAGGATACTTAAAAAAAAACAAAAATGAGAAAGACATACAGGCCATATGGTACCCCCATCGATGTACGGAAGAGTATGGGGAATGAAGTAACTAAGTGGCTAATGACTTTGAAGACCAAGGCGCAGTACCATAGTCCCAATCTACTAGAAAAAGGGGACTTTTCAAAGCCGCACAAACTTTAGTGGCATCAAGTTGATGAGTCACACTATGAAGCTTTGGGAGAGGATTATTGAGCAAAGACTTAGATCTATAACACATATATCAGTTAACCAATTTAGTTCACGCCTGGTAGATCCACGAAAGATGCTATTTTTTGATAAGCAGACTTATGAGAGGTACATAGAAAACAAATTAGATCTTCACATGATTTTCATTGATTTGGAAAAAACTTATGATTGAGCACCGAGGGAAGTGTTATGATGGGTAATGGAGAAAAAGGTGTGCCAATCCAATAAGTTGAATAAACTAAAGACATGTATGATACCTCAAGTGCAAGTATTAGAATCTCTGGAGGAGAAACAACAAGGTTTCTTGTTATAGTTGGGGTACATCAAATATCGCCAGTGAGCCCATATCTATTTTCTTGTTATGGATGAGTTGACAAAGCATGATGTTGGCGTTTATTGATTGCTGTTGATACTGTGCTGATTGATGAAACTGAAGAAAGATTAAGTTATATAGTTGAACTCTGAAGAAATGTGTTGGAATCTAATGGCTTCAAGATCAGTAGAAGCATAACGGAGTATATGCATTGCAATTTCAGCGAATCCAGCATTGTGAATGGTGGTGCCAAGTTGCATGGAGTGGATATAGAAAAATTTGAAAATTTTTATTACTTGGTTCTATTATTCAAATGCATGGCAATCTAATGGCTTCAAGATTGGTTCAAGCATAATGGAGTATATGCATTACAATTTCAACTGCTAATGGTGGTGTCAACCTGCATGGAGTGGATATATAAAATGTGATAAGTTTCATTACTTGGTTCTATTATTCAAATGCATGGTGACATTCAAGATGATTTTTGTCACATGATCTTAGAAGGATGGTTGAAATGGATGAGTGCACTGGAGTAGTATGTCACAAAAAGATCTCACTCAGATTATAAAGCAAGTTCTATAGAACAACTATATGACCAACCATGCCATAGGGGAGTAAATGTTGCACAGTGAAGAAACAAGGTCTCAACAAAATGAATGTGGTTGTAATGCATATGCAGAGATGGATGTGGGGGAGGACAAGGAGATATTGCTTGAGAAATGCTATATAAGAAACAAAGTGGGGGTGGCGAGTATCGCGGATGAGTTACGTGAAGGTCGCTTGAGATGGCATGGAGATGTGCTACACATACTCACAAATTCACCAATTTGAAGCAATGCCTTGGGAGTCGAGCATAGTCAAAAGAAGAGACATGCCGAAATTAACCTGGGATGAGCTTATAAGGAGAGATTTTGAATCTTTGCATCTAATGCAAATATGACTCATAATAGAGCTGATCAGATTAGAATGATCAATGTAGCCGAACCCAACATGATTGGGATTGAGGCTCAGATGACGATGACTATAATGAGATCATGCATTGCAGAACTACAGGTAGATATCCTCATACCAATTTGGGTCATAAAACATTGACAAGCATTTTACAAATGAAAATATGTCAATTTTGGTCCAATGAAATGTGGATATACATTAATATGTGATCATTATCCACAATCAAAAGCTTTGTAAACATCTGCACAAAGTTTCCCTATATGTATGCAGCCTGTGATTCATGTATCCATGCAGTCATATGAATACGGGATTACTACCCATGATCAAAATCTTTTTAACGTTTGCACAAAGTGTGCCTCTATGTATGCAGTCATATCAAGTTGTGATTCATGCATTTTTTTCGTTATAATTATAAATTGTTTAATTCCTTGTAATTTTAGCTTTTACTATCTGCAGGTTCGTAGGTTGAGGATACAACAAAGAATAAAAAATGCTGAAATTGGAATCTTCACCGAGGAGCAAGAAAATGAACTTCCAGATTTTCCATCATTTATACCTTTTCTACCTCCTCTGGTAAGCATCTTTTTTGAAATATGGATTTTGTTAGAGAAAACTTTGATGATCTGTCTAATGCCCATTTGCTTTTTGAACAGACACCTGCCAATCTTAAAGTTTATTATGCTACATGTTGCTCCCTCATAGCTGGAATTATCCTCTTTGGTGGCCTTCTTGCACCTACTGTGAGTACTAGTCTACAAATTAACATTGGTTTTCAAATTTATTGGAAATCTGAGTAGATGTTAGTCGTAAATCTATTTATTATTCAATTTAATATCTACTAAGATTGGAAAATGTTTTCATTTTGTAAATGGCAAGTTAGACAATAGAATGCGGAGAGGCCTGTAGAGAGTCAGTAGACAGTTATCTAGCACTTCAGCAGGCAACAACAAATCTTCAGAAGTTAAAGGCTCTCCAAGGCTCTAACTCCAAGGGGCCGTTTGGGTGGCCCATTTGTCACTACTGCAGTAATTAACAAATTCGGGATTCTGATTACCTAACTAACAAATCCCATGATTCTTAATTACATTGTTTGGACAAATGTTGATTGAAAATGCAATAATTATGAATACTGTCATTCCTAATTACGTTGTTTGGTAAATGTGTATTTGAAATGCTGCATTTTTATTCTTTTTCATAATTACATATTTAACCAGCCACATGGCATACACAACATATAACCGTGGTGCCAAGATAGTACATATACATGGTATACATACAAAATATAATACATACACATCATTTGCATACTTTTTTATATAAATACATGGCAAGAGGCATCCATAATCATATTTACTACTGGTGTGAATTTAACAAAAACATACAAACATATCGTTTACATACTAATTTATACAGATGCATGCATACAAGCCATCCATATTCATCACATGTTGATGTGCAACCAACTTTAATAAAAAGTATACAAACATATCATTTACATAACTTATATGGGTACATCACATACAAGTCATCGACATTCGATACATGCTTATGTGTAATCAAATTTAACAAATGACCAAGAACCCATGATCATCATTTACCATTTCACAAATAAAAAATTCCAACATGAAGCACACTACATGCTTGAATATTTGTGACCACGTCAAAAAATTCAATATATAAAGCACAAGTAAAAAATTCCAATATAAAGCACATGTTTCAGTCACATACAAAATGAGATAAAACAACCACTGCCCACAAGATCACACTACTACATGCTTGAATGTGTGACTCACTCCCTACAAGATCAGGTTGATAACTGCTGCTGTGAAATGGCACAAACAATCAGGAGCACACAAGCATATGATCTTCCTGAAAGAAAGACAAAATCAGGCCAAAATATACAGATTATACATGTCAAAACTAAACAACCAGCAAATTATAAGTCAAAACTTAACAAGCAGATGGTCTTCTGAAAGAAAGACAAAATCAGACCAAAATATACATACTATATATGTCAAAACTTAACAACCAGCAGATTATATATGTCAAAACTTAACCAGCAGATTATATATGTCACCCACCCAATCCAGTCTACCCATCACCCGATCCGCCCAGCACACAGCAAACTGCTTCCACATCAGCAGCAAGTTACAAGTTGCTTCCACATCAGCAGCAAGTAGCAAGCTGCTGCTTCCTCATCATCAGCAACCACCCCCTCTCTCCTTCCCAAACCCCTGTCAAATACAAACACACATGAGCTACAAATTCACCTGCACATTCCATTAACACCTACACATTCAAATGCAAAACTGAACAACCAGCAGTAACTCAGCCACCTATTTCTGCTCCATCCATCCTCTTCTTGCGCCTCCACCAACAACTCGTCCAATAACACCATTCATCACCACCAGCCAACACCACCGCCATCCACCACCTACAGCCAACACCCAATCATAACCTAATCACCAAATAATTACCCAACCAATCCACAACTCCCTTCAGTAAGTAAACAATATAGATAAGTAGCCTATATTTAACCCAACGACACTTCTTGTGCAATTCAATTTTGGGTTAAGTGGCCTAGCTAGCTGGCACTGCTAGGCAGTCACAGACCCAAACATAAAGAGAAGTGGTGATAACCTGCACATATGACAGACCCAAACAGCAGTTACAAAAGAACATACCATTCTCATTCCAGCACCACCTGGTAGCACCCACCCTCACTCAACCTCCTCACCACAAGCATCACAAATTAGAGCCACTCTCCTCTCTACTACAGCCCAGTACCAATCCACAAAAAAACTCGTCCAATTGTCATTACCAATATAACAACACGGTTTTAGTTTTGTTCACTCAGCTACAGGATTTCCTAACGCATTCTCAACAAAAGGGAGCAGATTCAGTGTAATCCCCACTAGACCAACTTCGATTAGTGTTAGCAATATATAATTCAAGCAATGTATAGACAGTAGCAAGCAGCTCGCTACCACAAAAGGGAGCAAATTCAAGTTTTTATTAACAATATATAATTCAATCGATACACAACACTATGTTAATAAAAAAAATGCACTAGGCAGTTCAAGCAATGCACATCTGGCCGTATTAGCCCCTACCTAGAAGCATCGCACAAACCATGAACTGGTAAGATTATTTAGCCTGGAAATCGCTATTATGATTGCAGTAAGCTAGGACTACCCAAAGTGTGAAGTAGACGCATGGACGCCTATGATCTTAGACTAATGATCTATTGCAAAATTGACTATACGTATACAATACCTGTAAAGTGATGTGCTTGCAGTTGCAGCATAAGTAGGGCGGGTCGATGGTCCGAACAAACGACTGGAGGGCAGAGTACGTTGGCCTTGCTTGCCGTGCAACACGCGTAAAGCAGAACTGACAACTTAGGTGATATACGTATGAGTCAGAGCCATCTGGGTCCCGAGAATCACAGAGGCGAAGAAGGTCCTAAGCGAGAAGCAAAAAGGGGAAGAATCAGAAAACACAATGTAGGGAAACGTTTAGGCGTGTCCAAGAATGAAGAAGAGGGAGGAAGAAAGAGAAGGTGTAGGGGTAGAAAAATCACCTGCTTAACGGAGAAGAAGAAGATGCGCCGTCGTGAAATCGCCGTGAACAACCAAGCCTCACCGTCGAACCGTACCCATTGCGAACCCAGGGAGCACGACGGCCCGCACGAGAGCTTTCAACCGTGAGCATGAGCAACTAGGAACATCATCAGGAAGGAGGAGTGATGGGGAAAAGAGACGATGGGGAAGGCGAAGAAGCTAATAAAACCCTAGCGAACCCGAGAGGGTTGGGCGCCGAGAAGGAGGAACGACGATGATAGGGAGGAGGAGTTGCGGCTGCGGTTAACGACAGAAGGAGGAGCAGCATGGCGTGTGGGAGGAGACCGTCGGGGAGAAGATAAGAGTGGGATCGGGAGTCGGGGGTGATCGGGGACGGAACCCTCGTTCCGGTGATTGCAAAGTTCGCCAATATTGGCGTATTTTGGGAAGTACGTGGAATGTGAGGAGGGGGGGAGAATACCGCATTTCAACTGCCAAAATTGACAAATACCATGTATCTGGCCAAGCGACAACTTTGTAAATGTTGTAGTTCAAATACCTAAATGAACTACAATACTGCCCCAAATTACAACATCCAAACGACCCCCAAGACTCCAGCCTCAAACATCTCCATAATTCCAAGCATCAATTGTATGGGATATGTTAAGGCCACAACTGTTATCGGGAGCCAACTTGAGACACACATGCAGATGCAGTGAAAACTAACAACAAGTCTTTTTAGTGTGGTCTGGGTCCGTGCCAACTTCGACCTGACTTTGCCAACTTCGGCGAAAAGTTGACAACGTCGTCGACATCTGACAAAACAATGCAGTCTTGGGCTGTCTTCGTGGATATTCACCAAATGTCGGTCCAACATTGAGACCAACCCGAATTATAAGAGCTTTGACTTGGCCAGACAGCCCAAGCCTCGACATCGACAAATTTGGCAAAACTTCAGCCAACTTTGCCGATGTTTAGATCCACGGTGTAGTGCACATCCTTGCTCATTTGGTATCATACTATCACATTATAATTTTGTAAGTAAATGAAGTATTGTAGCCGGGCCACACCATTCTAAAAAGTTAAAAATCCTAATTTAGGAGATTTGATGTGTTTAAGTTGGTCGTCACTCGTCAGCCTATTTCCCTTTTCTTCGTCCAGCCTATTTGCAGTTACTGCTAAATAGACGTTGTTTCATAATCGAATTAGATTCTCTTTAGGATACTTGAGCCCTAAAACTTTTTAGCGACCCTATAACACTTGGTTTTTCGTGTTATGCTGAACGCCAATGGAGTGACGAATGATATGGCTGCCAAACTTGTGGGTTGTGGCCACTTGATGGTAGATCAGATGAAGAACAGAGGTATAAAACATTCATAAATGACACTTGCTAATCATATAAGATCTCTTCAAAATAAACTAGAGTTAGCCATGCTTTTTAACATGCCTTGACTACAACCGTAAGTGTTACTGTCGAGCTTAACTCCTAGCCCCACAAATTATATTTCCAAGCAAATAGATAAACTAATGATACAAAATCCATGAAATTATTCTTAGAACTTTTCACTTTTCTATATATATAAGACTAAAATTGTCGTTATTGTACTCTTTTTTATAACTCCCAAGTTCGCAATGTATTCTGGTTCTAAATCTTCTCTTTTAAGTGTTCTACATTTCACTTCATTCCATAATAGTGTTATATTAATCCTCACATGCTAAATTTTGTTTTGGTGTGATCAGTTGGAGCTCAAACTGGGACTTGGTGGAACGTCTTATGCTGACTTCATCCACAGCATGCATTTGCCTACACAGCTAAGGTACTTGTTATTTTGTATTCATTATTGTTTCCATTTTTGGATTATAAAAATATTAGATTTTTACTTCCTACTCTGTTGTTTTCTTTTAGTGCGATAGACTTTATCAACTAAGGATTATTTGAAGCAATCCATAATTATGTATCATTGCATGATCCTTGTTTACCAATAGCAACCTTAATTCAGTTAGCAATAGTGGTGAGATATTTAAAACACTTGCTAGAAAAGTAGTTCAGTCAGAATAAGATTTTTTAATCTTTTTACTCCAATTATGGATTTTCGTTGGGATAGACACATACCATGCAGAAATGATTTTTGAGCAGTTATACTGAGGACTGAGGAGTATATATTTTTTTAGCCCAATGACATGCCAAGAACATGAGTTTCATCTATTTCTCCATTACAAGTTCTCTTCTTTGTTTCTGTGCCCTCCATGAACCAAAGTCGTGAACTGACACTTGTCAATGTCCAATATTCATGATCCCCCCTAATCGGCGCTACTAGAAGATTTTATATAGCTTTAAGTGTTGTTGTTGATTAGGGATATTTTGCTGATAAATGTCGTGTGTATAATACTAGGGATTTTGCTATTTTCTCCCAACCACACCCTCTCTTTAGCACAACTTCCTTAGACCTCAGTGTCACCTTTGCATCTGTCAGATGTCATTCTGCTCTCATCGTTGTAGATTTCTGATAGAGAATGTCATGGAGTCTTTCTATGTGCAAGGTCAGTCTATTTTAATCAACCTATATGCGTGCCTTCACTCTGTTTCATTCTTGACATAAACAAAATATATCAACATGTCATCTTCTTCATGTGGCTTTGTTAGTGAGTTCCAAAAATGCAAGTGGAATCGCTGCAGTCTCATAATCATCAATCTGAATCCTGTAGGGTTGATCTGTTGTTTACAAGAAGAGCTAGAGATTATTTGCAAACATTTATTCGGGATTTCATTCTGTAGCCAGCAGCAGTTTTAGACCCTGATTATGTTCTACAAGGCTTAATTGAAAATTACAATCACCCTTAGATAGGGATTACATCATGTAGCCCAACTTCATTGTGTATGCTTACTCCATCATCAACATTGTATCGTCTACATAAGTTTTATGATTTCAAACTAAATATTTTGTAGTTTGAAAATGAATTTGTAGAAGATTGTTAACTTCTAGCTGTCTTCTATGGCAGTCACAGTTGCATCATGCCAGTATAACTTGATTATAATGCTTGACCATAAATTTTGTGCCATCATGTTGGTCAATGTCGATGTCAATGTTACCAATGAGGAACTTGTTTATTAGATGGATGAATATTACCACCAATATGTAGTGACTTGTTATATAGTGTCTTATTTAGTTCTTTATATTCACTTGTTATTTTCCTATTCTATGTGGACCTATATGTAATTGTTCTTTTTATAAAGGGTACACACATTGTGCACCCTAACCCTTACAGTAAACCCCGTCAAGATGGTATCAAAGAAGGCTTCCTAGCCGCCACCTACCCCTGTGCCGCCGCCCACCCCTCCCTCCCTCTCCTTCTCTTCCCGCCGCCGCCCGTCCAAAAAGATTCTTCTAATGTCTCATTTCTGGGTCCAATGGAATTCATAGGTATAGGACCTGTCGCTGCGGGCGCTGGGCCGCTAGCCGTAGCTCGCACGGCTGCTTGCCGCCGCCGGCCGCACGTCTGCTTGCCGCCGCCGGCCGCACGTCTGCTTGCTGCCGCCGGCCGCACGTCTGCTTGCCGCCGCCGGCCGCACGTCTTGCGGGTCTCCGGAGCCTTCTTCTCCTCTGCCCGCGTAGGCCTTTGAGTCGCCGGGTTATCAGCTACGCCTCGACGTAGTCTTCATGTAAACTGGTCCATCCAGTTCGTTGTTGTCTGCTGCCGCCTAGGAGGATCTAGGCGGTTCTTTCTTCGTTGCTGTTTTCTGCTATTGGACTCGGTTTCGTCATGGCTTCCTCCCATGATGATTTCCGTCGTCTAGTGACTACCGTGAAGTTGGATGGGCGTAACTATCAACACAGGGTTTGCTCCATGGAGATTTTTGCAAAGTCCTATGGCAAACACTCCCATCTGGCTCAGGATGCGCCTCCTGCTCCGCCCAATACTGCCAAGTCCAAGGATAAAAAGGTCTACAATGATTGGGTCAAAGATGACTCTACTGTGATGACGTGGATCCTGAACAACAGTGAAACTTGCATTAGTGTTAACTCTTCTTCGTCTCTCGACTGCTAAGGAGATGTGGGATCAACTGGCCAATACCTACTCTCACAACAAGAATCCGAAGAACATGTTTGACTTGAACAAACAGCTGACCCGTCTACATTTTTCTGGGCCCGATATTGCTAACTATTTTTCTGTCTTTCAAAGGCTTATGGGCGGAACTTGAGAACCTCCATCCCCTTTCTACTGACTTAGCCACTATGCGGTGACAACAACAGGAACTTCAGGTTGTTCAGTCCTTATGCGGACTTCCTGACTCATGCGCTGGAGTGGTTGATCAGATCATTGCCAGTGATCCACTGCTGACGTTGGAGAGTGCATTTTAGCGTCTTCTACGCATGTCGGCTTCTTCATCTGACCCGACTTTTGACACTGGTCACACTACTGCCCTTGCTGCCATGGTTGGCCGAGGGCGTGGTAGGGGTCGAGGTCGACCTCAGGACAACCGTCCTCCTGGTTCGGGTAGAGGACGTGGGTCCCTTGCCCGTGGTTCATCTGCTGATGTCTCTGGAGGTACCGCGACTCAGCAGTATTGTGACTTTTGTGGTCCCACCCATGGTTGTACAGGCATCCAGGCGGGTGGGCGTTGCCCATGATCGCCCAGACAACCTAGGCGGACACCCAGGCGTTCCTAGGCATTTTTTTTAATTTTTTGATTTCTTTCATTTTCAAGTTTATATGTATATATATCATTATTACATATTAATACAGTATCATATATACATAATTAGATTTTAACCTATATGAATCAATGCCAATATATATATATATCATACAAGCATGTATATATTAGGAATGCAACATAAATACAATCAATATAGTTATTAGATGGTGAGAGAAAAACAGAATTAACTCATTGTGGATTTGTCGAGCAGCAGTCAGTGCAAAAAGAAAAACAAACAATAAGTCATGAAGTAAATTTACTGCTTAGTTATGCGTAACAGCGTAAGGATCGAAATAGCCATGATGGGAGGCTGGTGAGGCAACAGTAAGGTATGGCAGCAAATTTGCTGCCCAATTAAGCAACAGGAAAAAAAAACAAAATCAGTTAATTGTAGATTTGTGAGCAGCAGTCAGCACACAGTAGCAATATTTCTACTAGATATAGCAAAACGAAAAATAAACAATAATTCATCGAAGTTAATTTGCTGCTTAGTAATTCGTAAGGAAGAAAAAATAGAAATAACCATGGTGATAGGAGGATGGTGAAGCAATAACAAGATGTGACAGCAACTTAGTCCAGCAAAATGAAAAAAATAATGGATCAACAATCAAAAACTTGCTGCTTATAGGAACCATTAAGGAAAAATAAAATAAAAACGAAATTACATTATTGCCCATTAACCAGGCCCAACAAGAGGCCCAATAACCGCCCACGCGGTCCGCCCAGTCCGCTTGGCCTGCCTAGATGCCTACTGAGGCTGGGCACCCGGGTTTTGGAGGGTGGGGGGCCACCCGTACAACACAGGACCGTCCCACCAACCATACTGAGGACAACTGCTGGAAGAAACGTGGCTCACCTGCGTGGGCCAATGCTGCTTCTGAGGGTGCTTCTCAGACTCCTACTGCTGCTACCTCGAGTTCCTCCACTGCTGAGTTCATTCGCTCGGAAGTGGAACGTCTCCTGCTAGAGAAAACCGGTGCTTCCTCTTCTTCTGCTGCTGAATCTGGAGCTCATTACACTGGTTGTGATTCTGCCTTTCTGAGTGCTTCCTCTTCTAGTACTGGGAATACCAAATGGGTGATTGACTTTGGAGCTTCCTCACATGTATCTGACAATCATTCTCTTTTTTCTAAATTATGTAAACCCTGTCCTAAATCTGCTGTTATGCTTGCTGACGGATCCAAATCTGCTGTGTTTGAGATTGGTGATATTTATGCTCAAGTTCTTCTGAGATCTGCTCTATATGTGCCAAATTTTCCGCTAAATCTATTATCTGTCAGTAAAATTGTACGTAACCTGAACTGCAGTCTGACCTTTAAACCAGATACTTGTGTTTTTCAGGACCTTCGCACGAGGATGAAGATTGGTGAGGAGCATGAAGGACCTGACAGGCTCTACTATCTGGATGATTTGAAACGGATCGACACTACAACTCTAGCTTTAGCATTGTCTTCTTCTGTTTCTGCATTACAATGGCACTATAGACTTGGGCATCCATCGACTGATAAAATAAAACATGTTATTTCTGGTGTAGGAACGCACAGTTTTCAGTGCGAGTCATGTCAGTTAAGCAAACAATCCAGATCTATCTTTCCCAAAAAATCTCAGATTGGTAGTAAAACATTTTTGATTTAGTTCATGCTGATGTATGGGGTCTGTGAAACACAAAGCAGTTTTGGGAAGCGTAGGGTTGCACAATGTGTGCACCCTCATATATATAACACTGAAACATTTACAGAGAGGTCCACATATAATATGGAAATAACAAAACAACTAACAGAATATATAAAACAGGAATATATATTAACACTCCCCCTCAAGTTGGAGCATAGATATCAATCATGCCCAACTTGTCCGTCAGTGTGCAAAATTGCTTCTTCGCCAGCAGCTTGGTGAAGATGTCAGCAACTTGGTCTTCAGAACGAGTGAAGGGAGTGCATATCTTGCCAGTCAGAATGGATTCCCGAATAAAATGACAATCTATTTCAATGTGTTTAGTGCGCTCATGATAAACTGGATTATTCGCAATGAAGATAGCAGCTTTATTATCACAGTGCATAGGTATAGCAGAAGAATAATCAACCCCGAACTCCTTTAACATAGAGCGCACCCACAACAATTCACAGGCAGTATGGGCCATGGCCCTATATTCAGCTTCAGCACTGGACCTGGCCACAACATTTTGTTTTTTACTCCTCCAGGTAACAAGATTACCTCCAACATACGTACAATACCCAGAAGTAGATTTTCTGTCAACTCTACTGCCTGCATAATCAGAATCAGAGTACCCTTCAAGAGAACAGTGTCCATGCTTCCTGTAGTGAAGTCCCTTGCCAGGAGACTTCTTCAAATATCGTAGAATCTGACAAAGAGCATCCCAGTGACACTGTCTGGGTTTATCAAGGTACCTGCTAAGAAGACCCACTGCAGTAGAAATGTCAGCTCTGGTGACAGTCAAATAAATGAGTTTACCAATCAGCCTCCTGTACTTTTTATGATCAACAAAGAGAGGAGAAGAGTCATCATCCCAATTTACATTAGGATCTAGAGGAATATCAGCAGGTCTCGCCCCCAGCATACCAGTCTCCTGCAGTATGTCTAGGACATATTTTCACTGAGACAACACAAGAGCATTAGAATTTCTAGAAACTTCTATGCCCAGAAAATATCTAAGCTTGCCCAAATCTTTGGTAGCAAAGTGTTTGCCTAGATGAGATTTAGTAGCCTGAATACCAAGAGAATCACTGCCAGATATGATAATATCATCAACATAGACAATCAGAATAATAATACCAGCGGAAGTCTTCTTGGTGAAAACAGAATGATCCACCTGAGAACGCAGAAACCCAAAATCAATCATAATTTTGCTCAATTTATCAAACCAGGCACGGAGACTCTGCTTCAGCCCATAAATAGACTTCTTTAACCTGCAAACTTTGTGAGACTCCCCCTGAGCAACAAACCCAGGAGGTTGCTCCAGATAGACTTCTTCTTGTAAATCACCATACAAGAAGACATTTTTCACATCTAGTTGCAACAGTGGCCAGTCAAGGTTAACAGCAACAGACAGAAGAATTCTGACAGAATTAAGACGAGCAACAGGAGAGAAGGTCTCAAAATAGTCAATACCATACGTTTGGGTGTAGCCTTTAGCAACTAACCGTGCCTTCAGCCTTTCAACAGTGCCGTCAGGTTGATATTTCACAACATACACCCATCTGCAACCTACAGGTTTACACTGAGAAGGTGGATCCACCAGCTCCCAAGTATCTCGTTCAGCAAGGGCCAACATCTCCTCCTTCATAGCAGACAACCATCCAGTACTCTGTAGAGCATCCTGGATATTCTTTGGAACAGCAACAGCAGATAAGGCATATACAAAATTGCTAGAATGAACATTCAGATGATCAGTAGAAACAAACTGAGCAATACTGTGTGATGTGCAGGAACGAGTACCCTTTCTAAGAGCAATGGGTAAATCAAGATCAGAATGTACCTCAGGTGTAGTAGAACCTTCTGGAGGTGAAGATTGGTTTTCATGGGGGGTTTCTTGAGTAGAAGGTGCTCTGTTCCTGCGTTGATAAACTATAAGAGGAGGCTTATCAGGCTCAGTAGTGACTTTGTCAGTAGTATCAGGCACACAATCAGAAGTAACAGGTAGAGGTGAGGCAATAAGATCAGACTGTAAACTGTCACCACGAGTCGAATAATAAGGAGTATCCTCAAAGAAAACTACATCACTGCTAGTATACCATTTTCTTGCAGTAGGACTGTAACACCTGTATCCCTTCTGGGTACGAGAATATCCCAAAAAAATGCACTTCTCAGCACGAGGAGACAGTTTATCAGAAGTAGGTCCAACTAACCGTACAAAACAGGTACATCCAAAGATCCGAGGAGGCACAGTAAATAGCTGAATATCGGGTTGAAGAACTTGAATAAGTATTTTGTTTCCAATCACAGATGATGACATTCGATTTATCAGAAAACAAGCAGTCAATATAGCCTCAGGCCAAAACGAGCGAGGAACATGTGCATGCATCATAATAGTTCTAGCAACCTCTAACACATGTCTATTTTTACGCTCAGCCACACCATTTTGCTGAGGTGTATAAGCACAGGAGGTCTGATGTATTGTACCCACAGATTTACAAAAAACATCCACATCTTTTTTAACAAATTCCAGTGCATTATCAGTACGAAAAATTTTGACAGGCATACCATATTGTGTTTTTATTTCAGCAAAAAAGAACTTGATAACAGACAAAACTTCGGACCTACTTTTCATCATAAACAACCAAGTAGTCCTTGAAAAATCATCAATAAAAAGAATAAAATACTTATGACCAGATAGACTTGGCACATGACAGGGTCCCCATACATCAGAATGCACTATATCAAACATATTTTTACTGCTAATCTGACTGCGTCTAGGATAAACAGCTCTAGTCTGCTTTCCAAGTTGACATGACTCGCACTGAAAACTACAAATGCCAAGATCATACACTAAATGTCGAAGCTTTTCAGATGATGGATGGCCCAGTCGGTAGTGCCACTGTAATGCAGAAACTGAGGTAGATAATGCAGGAGTCACAAATGCTTTAGATGCTTTTGGCAAATGATCCAGATAGAAGAGTCCATCAGCACCTTCATACCCCCCACCAATCTTCATCCTCGTGCGAAGGTCCTAAAAAACACATGAACCAGGAATAAAAGTCAGACTGCACTGTAGGCTTCGCAATATCTTGCTGACAGACAACAGATTCAAAGGAAATCTAGGCACATATAAGGCAAATTTCAGCAGAAAGTCAGAAACAATATCCCCTACTCCAGACACCGCAGACTTGGAACCATCAGCCAACATAACAGATGAGGGTCTAGCAGGTTTAAATAATTTGTGAAACAGTGATCGATTTCCAGAAATATGTGAAGAGGCACCAGAGTCGATGACCCATTTAGTATTACCAGGAGTAGAAGAAGAGCTCAGGAAGGCAGTGTCATAACCAGAATAAGTGGCGGCATGAGCTCCACTAGTCGAAGCTTGAGACGACGCACCAGCTCGCTCAAGAAGAAGACGCTCCACCTCAGCACGGATGTAGTCAGCAGTCGCACCCGAGGAGGCAGAGTCAGTAGGCTGAGTCGTTCCTTCTGATGCAGTAGTAGTGGATTCAGCAGCTGCATTGGCCCACGCCGGCTTACCATATTTCTCCCAGCATTTTTCTTCAATATGGTTGGACCGACCACAGAAGGTACAAAGGCGCTGTCCTGACTGAGGACGCGCACCAACAGTAGGGGCAGTAGAAGAGGCTCCACGACCTGGAGCAGCCCGTCCTCGTCCTCCACCCAGGGGAGGACGACTATTAGTAAAGCGACCACGGCCACGACCACGGCCACGACCAGAAGCTGCAGCAAGAGCCGAAGAGTCCCCAACATCAGTAGTCAGAGACGAGGAAGACGAAGGCAAACGCTGAAGGCGTTTGTAGGCACTCTGTAGTGACGACAGAGGGTCACTGGCTAAGATCTGGTCCACAACTCCAGCGTAGGACTCGGGCAATCCACATAGAAACTGGACCAACTGAAGCTCCTGGCGCTGACGCTGCATGGTAGCCAGGTCCGTGGAGAGAGGGTGATAGGATTCCAGTTCACCCCATAATCCAGTGAAGTCAGAAAAGTAATCCGCAATGTCCGTCCCCGTGAACTGTAGACGTCCCAGCTGCTTGGTGATGTCAAACACCTTCTTGGGGTTCTGACTATGCGAGTAAGTACCGGCGAGCTGATCCCACATTTGCTTCGCCGTAGGTAGGTGAAGAAGTGTGACGCTAATCTTCTCAATGCTGCTGTTGAGAATCCAGGTCATCCCAGTGGAGTCGTCACAAACCCAGTCGTCAGACGCCTTCACTTCTTTAGCATCAGCGTCCTCTGCGGGTGCTGGCGGACCAGCACGGGTAAGATGTGAGTACTTGCCCTGGGATCTGGCATAGACCGTCATGGAGCAGACCCAATGCGGATAGTTGCGCCCATCAAGCTTCACAGTGGTAACCTGACGGCGGAAGTCATCATGCGAGGACGCCATTGGAGCAGTAGGCACGGCAGGAACATGCACGATCAGGCAGGAGACGGTCTACGCCGTCAGACAGGCACAGCAGGCACACAAAAAAAAACACGAAGAAGACCTCTCACATACGGTCTACGCCGAAGCGCAAAACAGAACCCGGTGGCACAACGGCCTACACGGGCAGGCAGGCAAGAGACCGAAAAAAAGGTCTACGTCACACCAACTTCAAGCCATCGGATCGCTGTAGGACTTCACGGAGCCAACGTACCGGCGGCTAGGACCGCGGAGGCGCACCGACCCCCTGCGGCGGAGTGGGCGCCCGGCCCCGGCGGCTGCTGCTGCCGGCCGGCTGCTGCTGCCCGGCGCGGCGCGGCGCCCCGGCGGCGGCTGCCGGCGTTGCCTGCTGCCCGGCGGCTGGGCGGCGGCCGACGGCTGGGTGGCTGCTGGGCGGCGCGGGCGGGAGAGAGGGTGGGGGGGGGGCGGCCGGCCGGAGAAGAGAGAGAAGGGTGGGAGGGTGGCGGCTGGATCTACTGCTCTGGTACCATGTGAAACACAAAGCAATTTTGGGAAGCGTAGGGTTGCACAATGTGTGCACCCTCATATATATAACACTGAAACATTTACAGAGAGGTCCACATATAATATGGAAATAACAAAACAACTAACAAAATATATAAAACAGGAATATATATTAACAGGGTCCTTGTCATGTTCTAAGTTTGTCAGGCAATAAATACTTTATTCTGTTCATTGATGATTACTCCCGTGCTACTTGGTTGTTTTTGATGAAAGACATGTCACAAGTTTTGCCTACTATTAAGTTCTTCTTTGCTGAAATTAAAACTCTGTTTTCTATGCCCATTAAAATTCTGCGCACTGATTAGGCATGGCAACGGGTCGGGTTTTTAAGAACCCGACCTGAACCCGACCCGACCCGTTTCACCTAAACCCGTATCTGACCCGAACCCGAAAATATACTGATTATAAAAACCCGCAAAAAATACGACCTGGAAAAACCAGACCCTAAAACGGGTTTTAGAAAAACCCGCAAAACCCGATCCTAAGCAAATACTGACTGAATAACAATTTACATATGTTAACAATACGCTGCTGCACACTGGATGCGTTGCTGTACAAGAGTGGATGGGTTGTTGTACACTCGATTCAATACAACACTACAGAACTAGAACTCAGCTGAATTTTAAATTGTTCAAAATGGCATATATAACCAAGCTCAGACACTACATACACAGTTTTTTCGGAAAGAAATTAGAACTCAAGAACTCAACTTAAGATATGATAAGAATGATTCAGAATTTGACATTGATAACCAAATTCAAACATTACATAATTGTTTTGAAAACGGAACAGAATCTAGCTTAAGATACGTTGAGATTAAGTCAGGCACCACAAAAGTTTCAATTCTGTAGAATTCAACAGAACCCATTTGACAAATTATGAACTACTTGACAAACAACAGAATGTTTGCTACAGCTCCATGCTGAAAGAGAAAGACAATCTAGTTCGAACATAAGAAAGTACAACTTCCATAGAAGACTTATGGCACCATTGCCTACAGCTCTTGCACCTACTGCTCAGACCAAAGCAATTAACGTCTCAATTAAACTTCAGAGAAAGTATTGCTCCCACAATAGACCATGGCGCCACCATTCCCTGTAACTGCTGCACCTACTGCTCTGACCAAAGTAAATCATGTCTCAATCAGACTTCAGAAGAAAATCCCCTCAGCACCTTCTGCTCCATCCATTTAGAATTTAGCACATCCCCACAGAAGAAAGCCCTGCAACATTTCCATAGTTAAACATGAACTTGACCAAAAGTACCAACTAAAAATGCATCTACAATAACCATCATGTTAAAAAAATGGATACATATTGGACAGTCACCAGGATGTTCCCAAACGTCAATCCATACCCAAGTCAAAAACATCCTCCTGAGTTTATTCAAATTTAAAAACAATATTCATAACTAACATAATAATGTCAAGAACAACTCTGGTTGAAGATATATCGAATGCATACACTACCTTAACCTTCCCATCCACATTTACAATGATCTCTGGCAGAATGTGGCATAACATATACTGAATGCATAAACAGCTACAATGGTTACTTTTCCACAAAAGAAAAGCTCCTGAAAGCGAGCTGTAGTAAAAGTTGCTATCTAAATGACCTTGTTCTGATTTTATATGTCTATAATTATGTCCAATGATGCTGAATCATCAAAAGAATGTTACCATAACCATCTCTAAACATTAAGAGTGACCTGCTGAAATGCGACACAGGACTTTATCATTAAGTGTGACTTACTGACCTGTGACATAGGCATGCAAAAATGACATTAAACACCCACAATACTTACTAGTGTCATTACCTTGAATATTCTAACCTTGAGAATCATTTGAGGCGATTTCACATGAAACTTCGACATCTGAGATACAATAACAAAATTGAATGAGATATAGTAACAGAATCAACTGAAATATAATAACAATAATAAATGATATTAATGAGATGTACCAGGACTAACAGTATCCCTGCACATAGGAGAAGTGTCAATGTCTTCAGAAAAACAATCCCCTGAAATAAGAAAACAAAGATTAACTACTATATCAAGTAACATATCTAAGTTTTGATCTTACCCCCAATCATAGAAATCCAACTTTGAAGGCACATCAAAGACTCCACGGTCTTGGCTGTGAGACGACTGCGATGTGGGTCAAGAAGTCTACCTCCAGTACTGAATGCTGATTTTGATGCTACCGTAGAGGCAGGGATGGTTAATATATCCCTAGCTATCTCACTTAATACAGGATAATTCGCCTCATTAGTTTTCCACCAAGTTAAAATATCATAATCATCATCCTTAATCAGCACCACTTCCTCCCCCAAGTACACATCCAACTCAGTCTTCATGGAGTTTCTTGACCTTTTCTGTCTTCTAGCATGTGCTTTGAACTCCTGGACTGGTTTAAGTGGAACTACAACAATAGGGGACTGAGAGGAGACTATTTGTTGGCTAGAAGTTGCATGGTCATTTACATTTCTTCTTTCCTGATATTCCTTTAATAATTGATCACATGCTTTGCGAACTTTACCAACTTCAACATTAGATTTTTTCCCATAGATTGAAGGATAATAAAAATTTACTATATCCATTTTGAAGCGAGGGTCTAAAACAGCGGCAACCCCCATCAAGACATGAATATCATCCCAATACTTCTTGAACTTATCCATCATTTCACCAGCCATTTTCTTTATGATAGGATTGCACGAGTTCTCCCATTCATTCAGCTTCAATTTGATAGCACATATATTTGCAAAGCAAAGATTTGATGTAGGATATTTAGTCCCCGACAATTCCTCAGTAGCTGAGTGGAATATGTGAAGTTTGTCACAGATCAAAGAAGCAAAATCCCAATCATCAACAGTAGGCAATGTATCAAAAAGTGGCTCTCTCTGACTCAGTCTATAGAAAACGCTCCTGTATAACAATGCAACTTGGAGCATGATAAGGGTGGAATTCCATCTTGTAGGACAATCAAGGGACAAAATTTTATCCATTGGAACTTTCAATTGTCTAGCGATCTCCTCAAATTTTTCTTTCCTCTTTGGAGTAGCTATCCAGTATGCCACACTGTCACGAACTTTCTTAATTCCATTTTCAATGACAGAAAGTCCATCCTTCACTATCAAGTTGAGGATATGAGAACAACATCGCATATGTAGTGATTTGCCAGACAACAACAGTGAGGTGCTAGGCAATGTGTCCCTTAATCCCTTGACAATAACATCATTGGTAGAGCAATTGTCAAGAGTTAATGTAGAGAGATTTGTATCAATATTCCACTTCATCAAGCTCTTTAATAGAACAGTTCCTAGTACCTCCTTGGTATGTGGACATGGAACATATACAAATCGCAAAATCAAACTCCTCAATGTCCATATGTGGTCAATATAGTGGGCAGTGATCACCATGTATCCTCTCCTTTGATGATTGGAAGTCCACATATCAGTAGTAATCGCAAACCTTGACTTATTTCTCTCAATAGTTTTCTTTAGCTTAGCTTTCTCAGTTTTATAAGCCGACCATATACGATTTTTCACCGTATTCCTTGTAGGACACTTGAAACGAGGTTGAAGAGAGGAAGAGTAAACCCTAAAGCCATCATGGTCCACTATTGAGATTGGATATTCATGCTTCACTATCATTCTCATTAGGGTTCTCATCGAAACATCCCGATTGAAAGTGGGAACTGAATTGTTTGTTAACTCCTGATTACACAACCCTTTTCGAGCTGGACATGATCTTTCATAGTGGTTGTGGAGGTGATTGGTCCCATTTCTACTGTTGTAGGATAGAGGCTTTCCACAATGATTGCAAACTGCCTTCATGACTCCATCTACATCTTTTTTAGTAAATTTAGTCCACATATTACCTCTTAGCTTCTTGATTTTTCTAGTAAAGGATGTCCTAACAGTACTTTGTTGAATCTCCTCATCACCAATATCAAAGTCTATAGGATTTTGACCCTCATCACCACCAAGATCAGTAGCCATGGGTTTAGAATTTATATTTAAGAACAGTGTTTGCCTAAATAGAATAAGAAGAAACAGAGTTCATGTCTTAATGAATTCAAGATCAGCAAACAAATGGTGATTTTAGGACAATAAATTCAAGATCAGCAAAAAAATGGTGATTCTAGAACAATGAATTCAAGATTAGCAAACAAATGGTGATTTTAGGACAGTAAATTCAAGATCAGCAAAAAAATGGTGATTCTAGAACAATGAATTCAAGATTAGCAAACAAATGGTGATTTTAGGACAGTGAATTAAAGATCAAAAAACAAATGGAGATTTTAGGACAGTGAATTCAAGATCCTACATATGTTATTTAGGATATAATCTAAAAGTACAGATGTGCAACGATCAAGTTATAGGACTTACAAGTACAGAAAAAAATATGTGTGCCCACCATGGAAAGAGAAAGATGGGTCCTTCTCTTTGAATTTCTCAGTTAGTCCCTACAAGCAGCAATAGAACAAAAGTTAGCTAGAGACTGACTATAAAAGTTCATAAATATTTCAGAGATAGGATCTTATAATAAATATTCAGTCTACAGCAGTATTGATCAACTAAATGCAGACATCAGAAACATCAATTATGGCTGATGACGAAGCCTCTGCAATCATAATTTGTTTCAGGATTCCAGTACTAATGAAACTGATCCTGACGCGACTGAAGTTCTAAACCGCAGCCATTTAAGTATTGAGGAAGGAGTTTGTTGATATTCTATTCGGTTAGCAATTTAATATGGGGAGGGGTAGCGGAGACATAAAAAGGTAAAGCTTGATTTGTTTTTAAGAGAAAAAGGAAGTTGATACACAAAGATGACTTCGTCGTTTGCTTCCCATCATCTACATCCTTATCTTTTTGGGAGAAGAGTGGGGCAAACATACATGGATTATTCTTCTCTCTTCCCTGTTACTTTGAAACCAGAGGAATTTTCTCGCCTACCTTACAAATCAATATCCCGTGGACTTTCAAATGACCCGATAGGGGGAATAGGTGGGAAGGTTGTAGATGTGTCTAATAGAGGAATTGGAGAAGACGAACAAGAGAAGGCTGTAGATGGTTTAAATCAAAGATGAATTATGAATCACGACTTCTCTCTTTCCCCTGCTGCGATCTCCACAAGGTCACGAGGACGAATATGGATGGGATGGGCGTAGCAAATGGATGGTAGTTGGCTCGCAGCAGCCACCCCCGGAGGAAATAAGAAATTGCAGGAAGCAACTAGGTAAGCTTTGTGTGGCGTGCACATACGAGGAGGAGGAATCTCAATTCATATACCTGATAGAACGGAGAAGAGCAACTTCATATAACAAGTTAGATGTTGAGGAAGAACTTCAGGACGACCATCACGACTGAGGCGCCACCGCCGACTGGGCCATCGCGACTTGTGGCAAAAAGACAGGAGACTGAAGGACAGAAAAAGAGTTCCGAAGGAAGGAGAGAACAGGAGAAGGCGAAGGAGAAGAGGGTCGGAGGACATGAGAAGACGGAGGAGAAAACCCACTTGAGATTCGTGAGAAGAGGGTCGCCTGATCATCAGTCGCCTCGTCGCTTTTCACCAGTACCCTCGCCTCGTCACTAAATCGCCGTCTTTGTCGAAACCTAGAGGCCTAGATTCAGTCGAGACTGAAGAGGATGGAGTGATGATTTGATGGAGATGAGGCCTCTTCTTGGAACAATAGATCCGGTGGAATCTGGACAGTGGAGGGGATGAAGACAGTGACATCGGTCGTCGGTGAGAATGGAAACCCTAGATCGCCACTCCAGTCGCCAGAGCGCTGCGCTGCGTGAGGGTGAGGCTGAGAATCACGAGTGAGGGAGGGACTGCCAGAGCCGGGTTCGGGCGCCCACGTGTTTCACCCTACGCACATGCGTCCAGCAGGAGACACTCGCTATGTCAACCCGTGAAACCCGCAAGTCCGGAAAAAACCATTATTTGCGGGTCGGGTCGGGTCGAGTAGGGTAGGGCAGGGTTTTATTGCCAGGCCTAGCCACTGATAATGCCTTGAAGTTTGTTCAAAAAAATGTTGAATTATTTTGTCGTTCTGTGGGTACCATTCATCAGACATCCTGTCCTTACACACCCCAACAGAACGGAGTTGCTGACAGAAAAAATAGACATTTACTTGAAGTTACTAGAACTATCATGTTGCACTCTAATGTTCCAAAATATTTTTGGCCGGAAGCGGTTCTCACTACCTGTTTTTTGATTAATCGCATGCCCTCGTCTATTATTGGGAATAAAATTCCTGTCCAAGTGCTACAACCTCACCTTCCTCTTTTCTCTGTCCCTCCAAGGATTTTTGGGTCAACTTGTTTTGTTCGTTTGTTTGGGCCGACTTAGGACAAGTTGTCTCCTAGAGCTGAAAAATGTATTTTTTTGGGATATTCACGTACTCCAAAAGGATATCGTTGCTATAATCCTTTTATTAAGAAGTGGTTCACGAGCAGTGATGTGGTTTTCTTTGAGGACACTCCATACTATACTAAAGGGAACACCTTGAGTCCAGATATTATTTCAACAACTCTGGCTGTTATTAGCGATTCCCCTTCTGCTTTGCAGCCTGCTGAGACTACGTCTCCTCCTCTTATTGTTTACCAACGCAGGAATCGACCGTCGCAGTCTACTCCTGCCCAAGACCCCCCTCCCCACGGATAACTAATCTTCTCCTTCAGAAGGTCCTACACCTGACGAGGTAACTTCTAATATGGATTTACCTATTGCTCTCAGGAAAGGCACTCGCTCATGTACCTCTCATAGTATTGCTAACTATGTTTCTACTGCACACCTTAGTGTCCATGTTAGTAATTTTGTTGCTTCCCTTTCTGCTATTTCTGTTCCCAAAAATGTTCATGATGCTTTACAAAGTACGGCCTGGACACATGCCATGACTGAGGAGATGACTGCTCTTACTGACAAAGGTACCTGGGATTTGGTTGATCCTCCATCTGATTGCAAGCCTGTTGGATGTCGTTGGGTGTAGACTGTAAAGTATCGTCCTGATGAGACTGTTGAACGCCTGAAAGCCCGCCTAGTGGCCAAAGGGTACACTCAAACCTATGGTATCGATTACTTTGAAACTTTTTCTCCTGTTGCCAGGATAAATTCTGTGCGGGTTCTTCTATCTATGGCAATCAATCTGGATTGGCCCCTTATACAGCTAGATGTCAAGAATGCCTTTCTTTATGATGATCTCCAAGAAGAAGTCTATATGGAGCAACCACCTCGGTTTGTTGCTTAGGGAGAGTCACACAAAGTTTGTCGCCTCAAAAAGTCTATCTATGGACTCAAGCAGAGTCCACGTTCTTGGTTTGATAAACTGAGCAAGATTCTGTCTACCTATGGCTTCCTCAGATCTCATGTTGATCACTCTGTCTTTATGAAGAAGACTTCCTCTGGTATTGTGGTTCTAATTGTGTATGTTGATGATATTATTTTATCTGCAGTGATCTTTTTGAAATTCATGCTACTAAAGCCTACTTATGCAAGCACTTTGTCATTAAAGATTTGGGAAAGTTGAGATACTTTCTGGGAATTGAAGTTTCCAGGACTGCTAATGCTCTTGTTTTATCTCAAAGGAAGTATGTTCTAGATCTTCTACAGGAGACTGGGATGCTTGGAGCTCGGACCACTGACACACCCCTAGATCCTAATGTAAATTGGGAAGATGATGAATCTCCCATGTTTCCTGACAGTAAAAGATATAGGAGACTGGTTGTCAAACTAATTTATTTGACTGTTACTAGAGCTGATGTTTCTACTGCTGTTGGTCTTGTTAGCAAGTATCTTGACAAGCCTAGACAGTGCCATTGGAAGCACTGTGTCATATCCTGAGGTACCTGAAGAAATTCCTTGGTAAAGGCCTTTTCTATAGAAAACATGGTCATTGCTCTCTGATTCTATGATGGAAGTAAGATAGACAGAAAATCTACTTCTGGTTACTGTACGTTTGTTGGTGGAAATCTTGTCACCTGGAGGAACAAAAAGCATAATTTTGTTGCTAGATCTAGTGCTGAGGCCGAGTACCGGGCCATGGCTCACACATCTTGTGAACTTCTGTGGGTACAATCTCTTCTAAAAGAATTTGGTGTGGGGTCTTCTGCTCCTATTCCCATGCATTGTGATAATAAAACAACTATCTTTATTGCAAATAATCCTGTTTTTCATGAGCGGACCAAGCACATTGAAGTTGACCGCTACTTCATCAGAGAAGCTATTCTGACTGGTTGAATCTGCACTCCTTTTACTCGCTCAGAGGATCAAGTTGTTGATATCTTCACAAAGCTGTTGGCCAAGAAACATTTCAGCTCTCTTGTGGACATGTTGGGCATGATTGATATCTATGCTCCAACTTGATGGGGAGTGTTAAATAGTGTCTTATTGAGTTCTTTATATTCACTTGTTATTTTCCTATTCTATGTGGACCTATATGTAATTGTTCTTTTTATAAATATACGAGGTACACACATTGTGCACCCTAACCCTTACAGTAAACCTTGTCAAGATGACTCTCGTGCAACCGTGCAAGTACATCTTTGCTGATCATGATATTTGGTTTGAAAAATAATAATGTCCCAACAACACCGTCAACAAACAATCATGTTTGTGAAAGTACCTTTCTAGGTAAATAAGATGTTGTAGTCGGATTATGTGGAACACAAAACTTATGCGTTTATATTCAAAGGAGCGCCTGCTTATTTATATGGTTAGGCGAAAGCGTGTAAACCCCAATTATAAGACGTGGGACAAAATAGAAGAGGTTGACATAAGAAATGACATTAAATATATATACAAGAAACTACTTCTAAAAGAAATATATATCTCAACACTCACCCTCTTGTTGGAGAATACATGTCAGTCATGCCCAGCTTGTTGCAGAGTGCCTAAACTCGCTTCACACTGGGAGACTTTGTGAAGATGTCAACTGTTTGTTTCTGCATTTTCAGGAGAGTAGTAACTTCTTTGTCATCACAATATTCCACAAGACACAACAATCCCCTCTAATATGCTTGGTGCTTCATGTAAGACTGAATTGCTCACAATTTAAGGGATGCCTATTGCAAGAATACACGCGGATAGAAGATTTCAAGTTCAGCAAGAAGTTACTTTGTCCCACATGGGCTCATAGTCATAGGTGGTGTGCGCCATAGCCTGTATTATGTTTCTGCACTAGATTGGGCTCCACATTTTACTTCTTGCTGGTCCAAGTGTCTAAGTTTTCACCAAGTAAGTACAGTAGCCCTTAGTTGTCGAGGCGCCCGCCTAGGCGCCTCAAACAAAGCGCCCAGCCTATTAAGTGCATTCCGTGAGCATCTAAGTCCTTTTAGGCTCAAATTAAGTTATTTAAAGGCTGAATTAGAATGAATCGAGTCTATGTTTGGTTAAATTAGATTACCTGGAGTCACTTCATGGTTAAAATAGGTCTGAATTAGGCCAAATCAGGTCAAATTTTGGCAAATTAGGTCTGTTCTGGGGGAAAACATGGGAAATTAGTCTGACTTGGGCCAAACTGGTAAGTCCTCGCAGTGTTGTTTATTGAAATTTTTCTACTTACCTCATATGTCTGTTGTTCTTGCTTCCTTTTCTTTTCTTTTTTCTATCCGTTCTCCTGCATTTTATTCCTAAATCATACAGCTGCTGCGTTTTTTGTGCGAGTTATTCCTCCTATATCCCCTCCTACTACTATGTGAGTATGTGCATATTTCTTATTTCAGATTTGTCCTATATCTCGTGCTCCTAAATCCACTACTACTATTTGCATATATTTGTTCTCCATTTTCTGATTTCTTCCTCCTAAATTTCGTTTCACAGCTACTATTGTGTGCATGTTTCCGTTTATTTTCACCGACCTATAATTCCTTTATATTTTCTATTTCAGCACCTGCTACTGCTGTTTTTATTTTGTTTCGTTGAATATTTCTCCTCTTTCAACCTCCTTTTACTGCCCTTGTGTTTGTCTTATTCTGACTTCTTCCTGCACAACTCCTACCATTTGCATGTTTCTTTTTATCTTGTTTTCTTTCTCCAATCCATATCTTCCTCTTACTGTTGTTTCTATTTCTTCCTATTAATCTCTTGCCCCTGATTCTCCTATGGTTATCAATTCAAATTAGACTTATAATAACATTTAATGAATGAAAATTACATTATCACATATAGTATCATGTGTACAAACATTTAAATATGTACCTGCATGTGGACCTATCAAGAACTCTTGCCAGCATAGTCACAAATTCAGTATTTGAGTTACGTTTGACTGAGTTGATAAATTCGGAATTCGGCAATTATGCGGGAAATTTGGGTAAAAAGCGGTCAACATACGATAAAAATACGGTCAACGATTCGGAAAAAGGTCGGGAAAAAATCGGAGGATATATACATATATTGCATACATCGTGTATGTATATATATGTTTTGCACATATATATGTACATATATATTGCGTACATTAATCTATAGCTATTACATACATGTACATATACATATACCACATACATACACACACATGCATTGACACATATATATGTACTCAAAATAAATTAGAGTCTTAATCAGTATTATACGGGAAAAGAACGTATAATACATGAAAAAAATTAAACGTGAATAATTCACAAATAATACGGGAATAAAACGTAGTATTCGGTAATTGGGATTTCTTCGACCGTTTCATACGTCTAGGGGAAAATCGTGTTTTAAATGCGACTTTTTCAAAAAGTCAGAGTATATTGTGACCATGGAACTAAACTTCAGCGAAATTGGGTGAAGTTTCGTCGAAACTTCGAACTTCGACCATGGGCGAAGTCGAATCCCCAATACTTCAGCCTCGTCCAAACTTCGGGGCGAATTTTTTCGAAGTTTCGTCGAAGTCAAATTTTTTGTATGTATTTTCGTCCCAACTTCTCCAAAGTTGTCGAAGTTTCCTCGAAGTTGGGGTGAAGTTAAGACGACCCAGAACAATAATCCTAACTAGTGCCCTAACGGTCGTTTAAGGCATAAGTGTCACCTCCAACCCTCTTCACAACTTCTAATATCAACTCCTATGTTTGTTGTTGCCACTCTTTCCTAGAGAGGGTCTTGTAACTACTATTTGGTTGTATATTGTAGATAATACATATGTTCAACACTTGAACTGTATTTGTCTGTGTATTGCATGTTTGACCATTGCAAACAACACAGTATTATCAACCTACTTAGGGCTAGAGAATCATGAATCGTTCTTTTGTGTTACTTAACAATTATAAGATAGAGGTATAACATAATTAGAAGTTTTCAATTGAAGTTTCCTTCAAATTCACATCATTTTTTTCAAAAATCGGGATCGAAGTTTGTCGAAGCTTGCGTCTAACTTCCTCGAAGTTTCCACAAACTTCCACTTCCACACCTGGCGAAGTCGACATGAAGTCGAAGTCCTGCACCATGATTGTGACTATGCTTGCCAGCGCAGTCTGCATAAGATTACTGCACCTAGTTTAGATGACTATACTTCTTATAAAACAAGCTTTAACCAGGATATTCATTGAGATATCTAAAGGCACGACACACTGCATCCCAGTGGCATTGTCTGGGATAGTCCATGAATTGATTGAGAACCCCTATAGAAAAGAGATATGGAACCTAGTGATGGTAAAATACAGAAGCTTCCCATATAAACATTTATAGCTGAAATTGTCTTCTAGGTTTTCAGCAAACTCAATCCATAAATCACGAGTTTGATCCATAGGATAGGAGTAGCTGGTTGCATCCAAGCATGCCTGTCTTTACCAGGAGATGGCAGGTATATATATATATTTTGGTCTCCGGCAGGTATATTTTATTTGAACAATGATACTCTAATTTTTCTGTGGGCTACCTCGATATCAAGAAAACATATGCGCGTCCCTAGATCTTTGGTAGCAAATGTTTCAAAAAATGCTTTGTTGTTTCTCCTATAGGAGTGTATCAGTAAATATGTCGTTAGCGTTTAAAAGGGTGACACCTACAGATGGATGTATATAGTATACATTGGTGCAACTTCCCAAGAGAAATTCTCCCGCTGTAGATGTATCTACTGAACATGTTCTATGCCTGGAGAAAAAGATTTCGTTGCTAAGAGTCAAAATAGAGAGCTGCTACTTCCTACTGTCCTCTCCAGCTTCTTGTAGTTGCTAGATATTCTAATCATGCTCAAAATTTGATGATTTTCACCTTGCCAATATCTGTGTAATGCGAGGATGAACCACAAAACCTAGAAAATAAAATTAAAACATTCTTGTATAGTTGCTTACAAACCTGTTATTGAGACTCAAATGTTGTGGCCTGCATTCATAGACAGACTGTAAAACAATGATGCTCTATAGTGCTTTATGGAGGCTGGAAAATCAGTCTCTCAGCTGCCTTAGGACTGTTTCAACATTCTAGTCGACTGTAAACAACATTTTTACTTGCTGTTGGCTTCAGGAGACTGTCTTTGTGGTTTCTAGGAATTGCTTGGTTACTTTTTACTGTGATTCGTCCACTGCAGATGAACTACATCCTACTGTAATTCGTTCACTGCAGACTGTCCTTGTTGGTAAGCCCTTGGCAGTTACACATCATGGTTGCTTGTTTAGCCTATCATTTGTTCCCTATAGTTATCTATTGACCTTCTACTAAAGACGTCTTTGACAATGGAAGGGTATTTTGAGATAAGTTCCTCTTCTGCCAGAGTATCATGTTTAAAGAACAGGGGAGTTAACGTGGGGCATTCTCCAATGGGAAAATACATATCCTCGCAGGAATGTGTCTACAGGATGTTAAATCTAATCAGGCTTTTAATTTTCTTGTACATCATACCTTGTTTGCGGTAATTTTTCTATTGCATATATTAGCCTTCGATTTATCCATTCGTTAGGAGTATCTCTTTTCCGTTTCCTCAATAATCTCTACTATCATGCTCAAATGTCAAGTGGATGCATGCAGGGTAGTCCTAGAGTCGTGTGAAACCGCACCTTCATGGAAGATGTTTACCTCTTGCATATTTTATAATTACTGCTGCTGGTGCTGCAGCTTTTCTTTTTCATTGCTGATGTAATTTTGTTATATATTATCTTTTAGCATTTATTTGCTTTCTGTGTGCTTAATTATCTTACTAAAAGTTCCTTCAGCCCACACAAGAAAGTCACATTTGGGTAGAATAATGTTTCAATTCACACTTAGCTAGAAATATGTTAGATAGGTTTACTGGTTTTGCCTATCTCTAGGTCATTAACAGGTTTACTGGTTTTGCCTATCTCTAGGACATTAACAACGTGATGTTTACTCTTAAACAAGTACTGGTCTTCATGAATAGCCTTCGTGTTTATCCTAATCTAACATAAGTAAAAACATGCAGTCAAGTAGATCCCATAGTAGCATCCTTCTCTGGGGGAGCAGTTGGAGTTATTTCTTCCTTGATGGTGGTTGAGATCAACAATGTAAAGCTGCAAGAGCATAAGCGATGCAAATACTGCCTTGGAACTGGTATGTGGCTTTTTCGTGATTATCACATCACTGACCTTTTTCTCTCTCCCTGCCTTGCTTCAGTAGCATTCATTGTCTCAATAGTATCTATCAAGCAACTCCAATGATAATTTCTGAGACTGTCCTTTCTTTAATGTTATTAACATATATCTCATGCTTATCTGTTTTTCTCTTGTTCTGTTTTTCAGTTTTAATTTTAAATTGGTCTTTTGAAATTTTCTGCTAGTTGTCTGAGAGATCACTAGACCCTCATATGATTGAGAATTATTATTTCCATTCCTTCCAAATAAAATTCTCTCCCTTCTAACTTCTTCATTTATTTTAATAACTTGCAATCTATATACTTTGAATGTGGTTAACAATGGTGGATCTTTGAACTTCAAACTAATAAATCTATTTGAGACTTTCCTCCATGTGAACTATTTTTTCCATTAACAAATTAATATATCATGGGGTTTGATCCAACATCTAATGTTAGCATTTCTTGAGTAGGGTATCTTGCCTGTGCTCGTTGCTCAAGTACAGGATCTGTAGTTCTTGCTGAACCTGTAGCTACTGTAAATGGCGCTGATCAGCCTCTTTCAGCACCTAAAACGATAAGATGCTCAAATTGTTCAGGAGCTGGAAAGGTAACCTGGACCAGTTTCTAATTGTTGCTAGTATGTCTACTCACAAACAAATAATCTATCACAAATTATGCCAGTTGGTTACAATTTCTCAGTCAAACTTACTATGAGTGTCCTTTATTTTTCTCTGTTATAGGTATTTATGCTAGCTAGAGTATGTTATCCTTTTGTGGTCAGTAATAGATCATGCTAAATCGTATTTCTTGTTGATTTCTGGTGGTCACATTTCTCCAACAATTCTGTAACCACGTTTTGTGCTTTCTGTCATATATTTCATTTTTCGGTAGACAAATGCTTCCTTTTTCTTATCATGGCGGACATTGTGTTATTAACTTGCAGAAAATCCATTGAGATAGATCCCCGTTAGCTCTTCCAAATAAATTCATGGGAAATTACAAAAAGAACAGAACAGTACATACACACAAAAAATAATGTATAACCCTCCATCTTTTTGTTTGCTTCGCAGTTCAAGAAGAATCAGGAAAAGTTCGGCCAACTGTCTCTGAAAAAATCTAGAATAAGTCCACTATTTACATTGTGGGTGTATGTACATTACACACGTGTGTATACACACATATATGACAGATATGTATGCACACATATATCTAGATGTAAATGTATATGTGCATAACATGGAAGATCTCATCAAGTATGGAAGAGACTATTGCTGTGCAAGATGGAGAGCGGAAACCTTTACAAATAGTGTTGGAGCCGGAGAGACTAGTTGTGTTACATTGAGTTCATTAGGACATGTTATAAGAGGGTCGCTGAACTTGTTAAAAAAAAGCTTAACCTGGAATTTAACCTAAAAATGTTCTCTAAGAAAAAAGTCATAAAATTGTGAAAGTTCTATAAAATCATGAGAAGTCACAAAAAGTGGTCGACTTGAGTTTTAACGAGGAAGAACATTTGGCTGAAAAAATTGTTAAAAATAGTGTTTTTTTTCCATAAACTCACCAAATTTGTTGTTAGGCTTCTCACCGACCATAACTAGATCTGATATAAATCAGCAATCAACCTTAGGGCCTGTTTGCTACGTGATGAATGGAGGGGAGGGGAAGGGAGGGGAAAAGGCTGGAGCTGTTTGGTTGGACAAAGTGATGGGTAGGGGAGGGGAATGGAGGGGAATGGAGAGGAACAAACCAAGTGTGTTTTCAGCTGCTTCTCTCCCACCAAATTGGAGTGAAGACAAGGGGAAGGGAAAAGACTTGGCACGAAATATATTATAAAGGTTAGAGAAAAATTAAAAATCAGAGGGTGAAAATATAAACAATATGACAGAAAAATCAATGTAGCTAGAGAAGTTGCATGTCACAAATGTTATGTTACTTGGAGGAACATATGGAACATTGGAGGAGTTTTTAAAAAAAATGGAGAAACTTTGTGAGAGAAATAAAAAAATATAATGATATTTACCGTTATATAATTAATTTTGTTTGTGTAACAAATAAATTACATGAATGCCTTAACAAAAGTACATGCAAAAAATTGGCTGCCAATCCTTTCTGAATGACGAAACCTATGGATCTAAAAAATAAAAGAAAATAAAAAAAAACATGAACTAGAAGGAAACTTGAAAGTTTATATTTTTTCTAGAAAAGTTGAAAATTTTGAGATTATTATACAAACATAAAAAATAGAAATTAAAGATAAATGGAGAAAACGTGGTGACTATGAAGGGAATATTTAACTACATAGATGGAACGTTTGTTGTAAATACAAAAATATGAAGCAAAATACTTCTATAACCACAATTTTGAATATATATAAATATTGGTATTCTTCATTTTTATAAAAAATATCTCTTCGGTGACATTTTTAACACATAATAAATAAAACCCGAATGTTGCCTTCATGTACATCTTATAATTTTATTTTTATCTATAGACTTTGCCTTTCAGAAAATGTTGGCAACCTTTTTTGTTGTATGCGCCTCTATGAACACACTTTCGTAAAATAATATATGTGAATAAATATATAGATATAATTATTAGATGTACAAGTAGATTTATATCACTAATGTTCCGCGCCACTAAACATTATTTTCCCTTCTCCTTCCCATGTTAACCAAACACACTAACATAAGTATCCCCTCCCCTCCCCTCCCCTCCCCTCCCTTCCCCTCCCCTTCATTCACCACATACCAAACATAGCATTAATGCATTTGGATGTAAAACTAGATTACTACCAATACAAGGGCTACTAACTGGGCCGCTTGATTACTAAACATCAATGTTGAAGGACTATGCCATAATGCATGACTTCGAATTTGTCTCGACTTCATCAGGTGTGGAAGTGGAAGTTTAGACAAACTTTGATGCCCCTTTTGGAAGAAAATGATAAGAATTAGAAGTAAACTTTGATTGAAATCTTTTAATTATGTTGTACCTCTATCTTATATATGTCAATATAACACAAAAACACGATTCATGACTCTCTAGCCCTAGGTAGTTTGATAATATAATGTGTTGCTTGCAAGGGTTAAAAGTACAATACACAAATACAAATATGGGTCACCATATGTATTCTATACAATATACAATCAGATAGTAGTACGACACCCTCTCTAGGAAAGAGTAGCAACCAAAAAAATAGGAGTTGATATTAGAAGTTGTAAAGAAGGTTGGAGGCGACACTTATGCCTTATATGACCTTTAGGGCACTAGTTAATGTTCTGGGCCGTCTCAACATTGCCCCACTCCGCTAACTTTGAGGAAACATCAACAATTTCAAAATTGAAGAGATGACATTACACAAAAAGTCAACTTCATCGACAACAGTGAAACTTCGCCTCAAAGTTTGGACGAGGTCGAAGTATTGGGGATTTGACATCGCCCACGGTCAAAGTTTGAAGTTTTGACAAAATTTCACCCAACTTTGCTGAAGTTTAGTTCCATGGACTGTGCATAGGAATTCCTAAATTTGGTTGAAATTTATCGTACCATCGTAGTTCACGATGTGTATGGGTCATACTTTCCATTTTGCACCAGAATGAGTAGCAACAACAACCTCTCATATCAAGTAACAATCATACTTTCCATTATGGGTCTTACATCGTAGTTTACGATGTGTATGGGTCTTACTTTCTAGGTGATACAGTTTCTTGAAAGGAAAACATGTAGTCAGAGATAGAACATCAATAACTTATCACATATGTATTTAGCATTCCCATGTCCCATTATGTGCAACAAAGTAACAAAGATTAGGCGAGTCCCGTCTCAAGAGAACCTTCTTGACAATTGATTTCATATGAAGTGACAATCAACCTTTACATGCTGATCTAAACTGGATTATTAGAAATACTAGGGCTGCATATTAGGGCTACCTTAATTATCAATCAACAATGTTAAAGGATAATGCACGGATTTTAAAAGTTTAGGTTAGATTTAATTGTATCATTGCAGTTCACCATGTGCATGGGCTATACTCCATAGCATGACATTCCATTTCTACACTGGAATGAGCAACAACAACATGCTTCTTACTCTTCCGGGCTTCAAGGTATCCTTAAAAAAACATCATATTTGTTAAGGCACCATGGTTGGGCGCCTTGGCGCATTTAAGTAGCATTTTTATATTACAATTTTTGCATTTTCTATGCCTATGATTATTGTTCTTGTTAATATATTTCATATTTATTCTATTTTGTAATTTCTATATCCTGTTGGACCTCTATGTAAATTATACAGTTTCTCGTATTAATAAAAAGGGAGAAGGCATATGGCCTCTCTCAACGCTACATTGCACGTTGCATTGCGCACATCACATTTCACATGGTATCAGAGCAAGGTTCCTAACCCTACCTAGCCGTCACAACTAGCGCCGCCGTCGGTCGGCCGACCGCCAACCTTCCTTGACTGCTAGCGTGAACAATAACTCCGACGGTGAACAGTAACTCCGGCGTGAACAGTACAACAGAGTGAATAGTAATTCCTGCGTGACCAGGGCACGTCGCCAGCCTTCCCCGACCGCCGCGTCGCCGACCCAAAGCAGGCGGAGCAGCCGTCTCCCGGGCCAGGCACCGTAGCCGCCGTCCCCCCTTCTCTTCTATCTCCGGATCGTCGGGTCCTTCGGTTGATCCAACATATTTCTAAATCCCAAACAGGAGGGTCTGTCGGTATGTAAGAAATTCCTAATCACATCTCCTCCATGTGTGATTAGGGAATTTCAGTTGGGGGTTGTGGATGCGTCAGATACACATCTGATCTTGTAACGTGACGTGTATCTCCCCGTCACCCATATCTTCTTGTGACGTGTATCAATCCGTCATTCTTCTTCTCGTCAAATCATGGAGGACACCAATGCATCTACCATCTACAACGAGATGTCTCCTATCCCCTCCATCAAGCTGAACGAGAAGAATTATCTCTTATGGATGAATGTTGTCCATAATGTATTGGAGTCACGCGACAAGACGAGACACGTTGATTCTGATCCTCCTGCACTTACTGACTAAGGCTATGCTGAATGGAAGCGTCATAACAGTCTAGTGAAGACCTGGTTGTGGGGGAGCATGGAACCTGAGATTGCCTCGAGGTTCATGTTCTACACTATCACCAAAGAGATCTGGGATGCACTGAAGAAACATTATTCTCAAGAGAAGAATGTGCTTTGTCAGTTCATGATATATGATCGCCTGTTTGCAGAACGACAGGGAGACAAACCTTTAGAAGAATACTTTGGAGTGATTCAAGGTATTGCACAAGAGCTGAGTTTCTACCATCCAGTAACTGTCTAGGAGCAAGTCAAAGACAGAGATGTCTTGATTACAAGAAAATTCTTGTCTGGTCTGAGTTCTTCGTGCAATTCAGCCCGCAGTGTTATCTTAGCTTCTGATAAACTTCCCAGCTTGGAAGAGGCCTTTTCAAGGATTTTACAAGCAAAATTTGAACCTGTTGATCCTACTGTAGTCTCATCTCAGGGAGATTCTCATGCTTCTGTAGCTGCTGTAGTGAGAGGAGGACGGACATGTATGGGCCGAGGACGTGGAACTCGCCCTAAGTGCACTTTCTGTGACAAACCTGGACACAAAATTGAGAAATGCTGGAAGAAGCATGGTCGACTTGCTGCACCTCCTGTGGGAGCAGCAAACTGTGCTACCACTACTGAGTCTATTGAGTCTCCTACTTCGAGTTCTGGTCCTTCTGGCATTACACTCACCAAGGAGGAATATGATATATTTATTCTGGCTACTCAGCATCTGAGCTTGGGATCATCATCTTCAGCCAACTTGGCGTCCACCACTGGTAATCAGGCTACTTCTTTATTGGCTTCTGGTTCTACTTCATCATGGGTCGTTGACTCTGGAGCGTCACAACATATGACTGCTATGAGGAGACTTCTTCATTCCATTGACTCACATATTCCTCACAAATCTGTAACAATAGCAGATGGTTCAGTGAGGAGAGTGTTAGCCAGTGGATTTGTTTCTCGGACTCCTGGAATTGATCTTAAATCCGTACATTGTATGCCTTCTTTTCCTTTTAATCTTCTGTCTATTGCTAAGTTGATTGATACTGTGAAATGTACGGTAACTTTTGGACCTTCTTGTTTTGTATTACAAGATCTCAAGAATATGAGAACGATTGGTGGGGGGCATAGGAAAGGTGATCTCTACCTCTTCCATGGTGACAGTCTGCCTCGCCAAGTGTCTGCTCTTGCTCTAGCTGTCCTGTTGAGTGGCTCTCCCTTATTGTGGCACTACAGATATCGACATCCTTCATTGGAGAGCCTGAGAAAGTTAGAACCAGAATTGTCTCAAGTATCGTCTCTAGAGTGTGAGTCCTGTCAAACTGGGGAAACATCATAGAATGTCTTATCCCGTTCGTGTCAATAAACGGGCGTCATGTCCTTTTGAGTTGGTCCATAGTGATGTTTGGGGTCCTGTAAAAGACCATAGTTATAATGGTTTTCGTTATTTTATCTCTTTTGTGGATGACTTCTCGCGTATGACTTGGATTTATTTGTTGAAAAGTCGAGAGTCTGTGTTATTTATTGTCAAACATTTTCATCAAGAAATAAAAGTTCAATTTGATTGCAATATTAAAGTTCTTCAATCTAATAATGCCTTGGAGTATGTTCAAAATGCTATGGCTGATTTTTGTAGTTCAGTTGGGATGATACATCGTACATCCTGTCCTCACACCCCTTAGCAGAATGGGGTAGCAAAGAGGAAAAATCGTCATCTCCTTGATATTAGCAGGACAATCATGTTTCAATCTAACGTTCCTAAGCGTTTTTGGTCTGATGCCCTTCTTACTGCTTGTTTTCTTATCAACAGGCAACCTTCTTCTGTGCTTCAAGGATGTACTCCTTTCTCTGTCCTACGTCCCAAGGATCAACCTTTCCTTGTTCCTCTTAGAGTGTTTGGTTGTACTTCTTTTGTCCACAATTTTGATCCTAAGGCTGATAAGTTATCTCCTAGGTCAATTATGACTCTTTCTTGGGTACTCCAACACTAGCAAAGGGTACAAGTGTTATTGTCCAAGTCTTCGTCGCATGTTTGTGTCTAGAGATGTGACTTTTCATGAATCCACTCCATATTTCTCTAGTGTTTCTAGTAAGGGGGAGCAATTATGTGAGAGAGTGCCACCATTAGATGCTAGTGAGAGAGTGCCACCACCACATTAGAGTGAGAGAGTGCCACCTATCATTCCTGACTATACTATAATTCAGGAAGAGCAGCCAGCAGATGGTCCACCAATTCAACAATATTCACATGTTTATAGCAGACGAGGCAGACAAGATCCAGAGGAGTTAGCGACTCCAGTCTCTGAGCCCTCCCCATCTTCCTCTACTCAAGGGATTCTTGAAGAACCATCTGACCTTGATGTTCCCGTTGCTGTTCGCAAAGGTACCTGTTCCTGTACTATTCGACATTCTATTACAAATGTGTGTTGTTTGTCCAAGTTATCTCAACAAGCTCGCTCATTTGCTCTTGGGATTGATTCTGTGGTCATTCCAAGAAATCATCTTGATGCTATGAAGGATATTGGCCGGAAACAGGCTATGCATGTTGAAATGTCTGCTCAGTTACAGAACAACATCTGGGAACTTGTTGACTTACCTCCAGATAAAAATGTTGTGGGATGCAGATGGGTATTTACAATAAAACGTAATCCAGTTGGTTCCGTGGAGAGATTGAAAGCTAGACTGGTGGCAAAGGGGTACACTCAGACATATGGGGTTGATTTCTTTGAGATCTTTTCACCAGTGGCTCGTCTGAATTCTATGCGTATTCTTATTTCTCTGGCTACTACATTTGACTGGCCTCTATTTTAGCTCGATGTCAAGAATGCCTTTCTTCATGGTGATCTATAAGAGGAGGTGTACATGGAGCAACCACCTGGTTTTGTTGCTCAGGGGGAGTGTCAGAAGGTGTGTAGACTGAAGAACGCCATCTATGGATTGAAACAATCTCCTAGAGCTTGGTTTGACAAGTTCAGTGATGTTGTGCTAAAGATGGGTTTTTCTCGTTCTGTTACTGATCACTCTTTATTTTATTCGACTTCTTCTGGTGGATCTATTATTATTGCTGTGTATGTTGATGATATCGTTATCACTGGTAGTGATTCCACAAGCATATTTCGTGTGAAAGAGGGCTTGCAGGGGCACTTTCACACAAAGGATCTGGGAAAACTGAGATATTTTCTGGGCATTGAAGTACTTAGATCTCATGCAGGTACCAATTTGTCTCAGAGAAAATATGTGCTGGATTTACTACAGGAAATTGGTATGAGTGAGTCCAAGCCTGTGTCTACTCTAATGGACTATCATGTGAAGGAGATGACTGATGATACTGATTATCCAGATCCAGGATATTACAAGAAAATTGTGAGAAAATCGATATATTTGATAGTCACACGTCCTGACATTTCTTTTGCTGTAGGAGTGGTGAGTCAACATATGAGCTCTCCAAAACAGTCTCATTGGACATTTGTCTGTCGTATTCTGAGATATCTGAAAGGTACACCTGGTAAGGGAATCACCTATTATAGGCCGAAGACTCCTGTATCAACACTGTCTCTTATTGGTTATGCAGATGTAGATTGGGCTGGTAATATGAATGACAGGAGGTCTACGTCTAGATATTGCACATTTATGGGGAATCATCTTATTAGCTGGAAAAACAAAAAGCAAAATGTTGTGGCAAGATCTAGCACAGAAGCTGAGTATAGAGCAATGACACATGCATGTTCTGAGTTGCAGTGGGTTCAATCTGTACTTTCTGAATTAAAGATTCCTGTTTTGTCTCCTATAAAACTCAGATGTGACAATCAAGTGGCCATCTACATTGCTAAGAATCCAATCTTCCATGACCGTACTAAGCACATTGAAGTTGACTGCCACTTTATCAGAGACCAGATTAAGAATGGTACTGTTGCGACTCTACATGTTAAGTCTGAAGATCAACTTGCAGATGTTCTTACGAAGCCATTGAGTCCAACAACTTTCCAGAGTTTTTGCAACAAGCTGGTTTTACACGATGTGTACACTCCAACTTGAGGGGGAGTGTTAATATATTTCATATTTATTCTATTTTGTAATTTTTATATCCTGCTGGACCTATGTAAATTATCTAGTTTCTCTTATTAATAAAAAGGGAGAAGGCCTATGGCCTCTCTCAACGGTGCATTGCGACATAAAACTAACCCTAATGGGCCAAGACATTTGGGCCCATATAACAAAGACACTAATAACAATAATAAACAGACTCTCTAACACTCCCCCTCAAGCTGAAGTTGGGAGAATCCCAAATCAGCTTGCGAACAGAGAGTCAGACTAGAAAACAAAGAAACAAAACAAAAGGATAAACCAAGCCCATACAAGAAATTTCTCCCCCTCAATTTTACAATTAAAGCACTCAAACACTCAGACACTCATACACCCCCTCAAGTAGATACTCCAAGCAAGCAGGCAAGCAGGTCACAGAAGCTTCTCGATCATCTGGAGCAGAAATAAGCAGCAACACAATCATCTGGAGCAAAAGATAAAATAGTTGATAGGCACCAAGGTCTTCATCAAAATCGTCGTCTTAGTAGCCAGAGAGTGCTGGGTCACAGTGGCAGAGTAGCAGAGCCCATAGAGTGTTGGATGACAATAGAAGTAGTAGTCAACGTACAAATAAAGTAGGCAAGCAGGTCACAAAAGCTTCTCGATCATCTGGAGCAGAAATAAGCAACAACACAATCATCTGGAGCAAAATTAAAATAGCTGATAGGCACCAATGTCTTCATCAAAATCGTCGTCGTAGTAGCCAGAGAGTGTTGGGCCACAGTGGCAGAGTAGCAGAGCCCAAAGAATACTGGATCACAGTAGCAGTAGTAGTCAACGTACAAATAAAGTACGGACGGGTCAACGTCCGAAACAGGGCACAGACGAGTCAGAGAATGCTGGCACATAAGTAGAGAGTCGACGTGCAAACAAGGCACAAACATGCCAGAGAGTGCTGGCGCACAACAACAAAAGTCGACGACATAGGCAGATAGAAGACCAGTAGGCAGAGTAGCAAGCAAATAAATAACTCCAGTAGACGAAGCTCCATGTAAAGTCAGCAACAAATGTCTTCATCATCTTCCCTCTTCATAAAGTATCCATCACGGTAGCAGACGTCAAAGTCCAGATAGTGCTGGTCCACAGAGTCCAGAGAGTGCTGGTCCACAGAAGAAAGTCAACATGCAAATTGCAAAAGCACAAAGCAACAAACAAAATGTGCTAATCATAGTACAAGTAGTAAGAACGATGTCTGAATATGTAACTTCATAGCAGTAGTCGAGGTAGATGATGAATAAGTAATAATAGCAACAACAATCATCACATAGCAGCAGGAGAAACCATATATCAACAGTAAATGTGGCATGAAGTCCAATAGAACAACAGAATAAAAGTCTTCTTCTCTCCATCTCATCTCTTCCCTCTACTCTTCATACTCTATTCTCCCCCTCACGCCAAGCACGAAAGGAGTCAAAGAGTGGTTGGCGGGGAGCATGGTAATAAAAAACCCGCCTTGAGGCTCTCGAGGCTTACGCCTCTTGGTGAGGCTATCCCAAATGCGCCTCGAGGCTTACGCCTCGGTGTCCTAGACTGAGGCTTACGCCTCGTATTGTCTGAGGCCCGCCTCAAAGCACTGAGGCTCTGAGGCTTAGCTGAGGCGCATGCCTCAATTCTAGATGATAAAGTCTTATGTTAACCACCAAATTGTGTACTTTTAAGATTCTTAGAAACACTTTCTTTAAAAAAATCTTTTAGTTCTTATAGTTAATTGTTATTTTTTATTAATGAACATTTAATCATCAATCTCTAAGATACAATTTTCAGTCTTCTTTGTCAAATTTATCATTGTTTGCTTCCTTCTTATTTACTATGTTGTTGAATTTCGTATCATTGTTAATTAACTTTGGTTTCTTGTTCCTACTAATTTGAAATTCTATCTCCTTTAGTTTTTCTTGCCATTGACATCTTTTATTCTAATAGTATAAAGAATTGATATCTCGTTATTTTTTTACATATTTATTTTGGTATTGTGGTGGGTTCTTAGTCTATATTATCACTATTAAGTTTCACAATTAATTTCTATTTCATTTGGTTATGTTTGTATATACCTATTTCTAATGTACACATGCATATACATAACACACACACACACACACACACACACACACATATATATATATATATATATATATATATATATGTGTGTGTGTGTGTGTGTGTGTGTGTGTGTAATTACATGTATAAATTTATTTTTGTTACCACCTCATACATATTTTGAGGCTTACGCCTCAAACGCCTCGAGGCTTACGCCTTGCCTCACTGAGACAAAAATGCCTCATTACGCCTCACTTATTTTTCAACCTTGGCGGGGAGAGTCAAAACAATGGTAGAGACAAGGTTTGTGTAGGCAAATATGTGGAGGAGGTAACCAATAACACGAGCCAAGGTAGAAAATGACCCAAATAGGCAGATCCGGATATAAAAATAAATGGATCTTTTGTCGACCCGAAAAGGGGATTTGTTTAGCCCAGTAGGGCAACAAACATATTGAGCTGCAGTTACTAGCGGTGGGTAGCTGCAGTTGGGTGGGTTACAGAAAGTAGCGGGTTATGGGTGGCGGGCCAGCAGGAGGGACAAGGGATACAATATTTTTTTTGAAAAATCTAAACCGTTGATCTTCTTAAATATCTTAAGAACATACTATATAATAAATTTTAGCTCATTTGGACACTTATAGGTCGTGCATCTAGAGGAGGCAAAAATCAGACATTTCAAATTAGTTTTGTGCGTCGATTTTGTTGTCCTTGGATGAGTGACTTACACTCATCCAAATGAGATCAAATTTTGTATGTAGCCTATTATTATTGTAAGTTTGTAACCATGAAGATAAATGGATTGGATTTTGAAAAGACAAGGTCCAAATAGGAAAACACCATTGGGGTGTACAACGTGATCTGTGCACTCGAGTGTATTCTAGCCTGACTATATATATATATACATGTATATATATACACATATGTATATATACATATGATGTATACATACATATATGTGTGTGTGTGTGTATATATATATATATATATATATATATATATATATATATATATATATATATATATATATATATATATAGAGAGAGAGAGAGAGAGAGAGAGAGAGAGAGAGGCTAGAATACACTCGAGTGTACAGATCACGCTGTACACCCCAATGGTGTTTGTCTATCTAGACCATGTTTTTTCAAAATCTAATCCATTGATCTTCATGGTTACAATAATAATATGCTACATATAAAATTTGAGCTCATTTGGATGAGTGTAAATCACTCATACAAGGACAACAAAACTGACGCACAAAACTAATTTGAAATGCATGATTTTTGACTCCTTTAGATGCATGACCTATAAGTGTCCAAATGAGCTGAAATTTAGTATATAGTATGTTCTTAAGATATTTAAGAAGATCAACTGTTTAAAATTTTCAAAACGTTATTGCATCTTTAAAAATGACTGAGGTGTACGGTGCCTCCGGTACACTCGAGTGTACACTAGCCTGACTCATATAGAGTCAGGCTAGAATACATGTAACTTATGTATATCGGCCATTAAAATTGCACATGTGGAGTATGTTGAAAAAATCCAACCATATGGATTGATTCAACACTACATAGATTAGACGCGTTTAAAAGATTATAACCATATCTCATAATGATCATGAGATATGACAACACATCATTCAATGATTTATACAATTTCTACAACCTACCGTTGATTAGAAAATACACATTTTCTTTCTTTGGATGATCTATGAATATCAAATTGTGGTGGTTTTTTGTATACAACTTATCTAAGGGGTATACTTTACAATCATAAGGTTGGATTATTCAGTAGAATTTTACAATCACCATAAATGAAGGTGGGTACATGTAAGCTATATGTACTCGGGTACACAATTCTTTTAGCCATATAGGGGCTAGGAAGTGTGTACCGACCGGTACATGCAACTTATGTGTACCGGCCGGTACATGCAACTTATGTGTACCGGCCATTAAAATGGCATATAGAGAACTATCTAATCAAATCCAACCATATGGATGGAGTCAAAAAAATTTAGATTAGATGTGTTTAAAATATCACAACCATATCACATGTATATCATGAGATATAACAATATATCATTCGACGGTTCCTGCAATTTCAGCAAATTACCGTTGATCAGAAAAAACACATTTTCTTTAACTGGATGATCTATGAAGCAAGATTGGCGTAATATTGTATACACGTTATCTAAGAGGTATGCAACACATCTATAACGTTAGATTATTCTAAAGAGTTGTGCAATCATCATAAATGAAGATGGGTACACATAACATACATGTACTCAGGTACACAATTCTTTTAGTTATATATATATATATATATATATATATATATATATATATATATATATATATACCTAAAAGAATTGTGTACCTAAGTACTTGTATCTTATATGTACCCACCTTCATCTATGATGGTTGCACCGCTCTACGTGATAATCTAAACTTCCGGATGTGATGCATACCCCTTATATAACATTTGTATAAAATATAATCTCAATTCAACATTCCTGGATCATCTAATAAAAATAGATTGTATTTTCTAATTAACGGTAAGTTGTAGAAATTGTAGGAACCGTTGAATGATATGTTGATATATCTCATGATACATGTGAGATGTGGTTGTAATTTTTTCAAACATATCTAATCTAAATAATGTTGATCCAATCTATATGGTTGAGTTTGTTTAGCGGATTTCACATATCCCATTTTAATGGGAGGTACACATAACTTACACGTACCAGTCAGTACACACTACCTATCCCCATATATATATATATAGAGAGAGAAAGAGAGAGTTAGGCTAGAATACACTTGAGTGTACATATCACACACTACACTCAAGTTGTGTTTGCATATCAAGAGTGCTTTTTTGTAAAATTTAAACCACTGATCTTCATTCTCATACTATAATTAGGCTACATATAAATTTTGAGCTCATTCGAATGAGTATAAGTCACTCATCTGAGGGCAATAAAATCGACACACAAAACTAAATTGAAATGCATAATTTTTGTGGTCTTCATAACATGACTTATAAATTTTATGTATGAGCTATTCACAAGATGTTTAAGAAGATCAACAAATTAGATTTAAAAAAAAGATATTGCAACATGAAAAACTACTTGAGTGTATTCTAGCCTGACTCTCTCTTTATATATATATATATATATATATATATATATAGAGAGAGAGAGAGAGAGAGATAGTATTCTAGCCTGACTCTTTCTATATATATACATACATATATAGAGTGTATTCTAGCCTGACTCTTTCTATATATATATATAGTGTATTCTAGCCTGACTCTTTCTACACACACACACACACACACACACACACACACACACACACACATATATATATATATATATATATATATATATATATATATATATAGTAAGGCTACAATACATTCAAGTGTACATATCGCACAGATACTATCAAGTGTGTTCGCTTATGAAGACTATTTTTTTTGTAAAATGTAAACCATTGATCTTCATTGTCATACTATAACTAGGCTACATACAAATTTTGAGCCCATTTGGATGAGTGTAAATCACTCGTCTGAGAGCAACAAAATCGATGCACGAAACTAATATGAAATGCATAATTTTTGCAGTCTTTATAACATGACCTATAAATGTCCAAATGTGCTCAAATTTCGTAAATGTATTCACAAGATGATTAAGAAGATCAACGGATTAGATTTTTGAAAAAAATATTACATCATGAAAAACTACTTGAGTGTATTCTGCTCCGAATACACTCGAGTGTATTCTAGCCTGACTCTCTCTCTCTCTCTCTCTATATATATATATATATATATATATATATATATATATATATATATATATGCCACAATGAGTGACTCAAGTGGTCAAACACGGTGTCCCCTAACAAAGGGACCCATGTTCGAATCCCAGTTGCTGCCTTAATTTACCACCCTCCCGGAAGTTCGGCCTCCGCCACGGGTGTGCACATGTACGTGACATATAAAATTTGTTGGAATTGTGCGGGGAGAGATTCATCCGTGAAAGGGTCCCTACGGTAAAAGATATTTGCGTTAGTTGTTTGAAAGGAGAGAATCAAGGAACCGTTTCCATGGGATGGAGAGAGAAATACATAATTAAGGATAATAAAAGTTAATAAGAGAGTGTGAGAATAAATATTTGTAGGAGCAAAATTCCTTGAAAAAAGGAGAGGAGAGTGAATCAAGGAGAGCGCAGCATCAAACTCGCTCTTTTTATAGTAGTATATATATATATATATATATATATATATATATATATATATATATATATATATATATATATATATATATATATATAGTCAGGCTAGAATACACTCGAGTGTTCAGATCGCACGAATACACTCAAGTGTGTTTGCATATCAAAATTATTTTTTACAAAATATAAAAGATTGATCTTCACTATCATACTATAACAAATCAAATGAGCGTATATTACTGACAAAATGTAAACGAATATATGATTTGCATTCAATTTCCAGGAGGTTTCTTGTTTATTACTGACGCTTTTTGCTGTTCTGCTATCTTGTTCCTGATAATGGGATATTCAAATTTTGTAGGTCATGTGCCCTACGTGTCTTTGCACTGGAATGGCGATGGCCAGTGAACATGACCCTCGGATTGATCCATATGATTAGGAGGCTCTAGTACTACAAGGTTGTAGTGATATGTTACAATATTGTCTATTTGTTGACATCTGAGGGCTGACAATAATGCGATAGTTTTTTTTGGGTGCTTACTATAATGTGTAAATATTTCGTGGTGTTTCGGAAGAATTGGTTTAACGTTTAATCATGTGAGCATATGAAAGTCAGCGATTCGTGTGAAATGCTACTTAGCAGTCCAATAATCATACCATAACGGCCATTGGCGTTCTCTGTTTACAAGTAATCTGTTGTGTGGATAAGCAGCATTTGTTACTGCATTATTTTTAAGATTACTATAAAATATTCGTTTTTTTTTTTTGATATCTGCAAACGTCAAGTAATCTATGGATACGTGCTGTTGGGAATATACGTGTAATGACCTCTTCTATACACCTCTATTAAGCAAACAAAAGAAAGGAAGTGATCCCTCTCATCATCCCGTTAACATGAAAACTGCTATTACGTATATCTATCAGAATAAGCATGCTTCAAATACTATGTTCTATATATCATCCAGCCAAGATTAAGAATTATCAACCCGTGCATATATATATTAGGTAAAATGACTCAATAAAAGGACGAGTTCTGTGGAGATCTCCACTACAGTTTGATGGAGAGACTCCCAGATGTTGGAGCCTATAATCTTTAATTCCTTGAACACTTACCAATGGACGACGTTGGATATATTGGAAAATGTTCGATCCTTATTATTTGAACTTATTGATTGTATTAATTGAATAATAGACTCAAGTTTGAGCTAAAGACTGCAGTCAGTCTAGAACCACATGTTTAAAACTGTCATTATGTAAAAAAAAACTACATCGAGTGGTCTTTCCATTGCCTTACCAACTTTTTTCAACCTAAAAGAAGTTTTAAGTTTGAAGATAATTTCGGTTAACTATCCACTATCCCTGTTGCTTGTCTTATGCAATCCAATTGATTTGAGTATCTATATGTTGCTTGCAAGTATGGAATTAACCCACAAATGAAAGAACCTCTTCAATGGTTCAATGCAACTAAGTCAGTTGAAAGATGTTCATGGCTGTTATAACGCATATCATGCCTTAGTGGTAATCTTAAGATCAAAGATAATTTTAATGTTAACTTTAGTTACTATAATTACCTTGTGATATATCTTAAGCCTTAGTTATCTTAAATCTTTGTTTTGATAAGACAAAATTATGATTGAGCATATTAGGGGATTTGAGTTCCACTTGATATAGTAGTAGCCCACACATGTACCTAAGGTGAGAACTAATGATATTTGAAGAAATAATTAGTAAAAAAATTAACATTTGATAATTTTATTAAACTAACACTTGAAAATTGTAGAGAATTCAAATACCAATCCAATGCATAACAAATGAAACAAACTGGAGTTAAAATGAAAAGAGTTATGACTGTTTTAGTAAACCATGGTAGACTGGCTTTAATCTACTTTTTTATTGGATTGATAGGCCACACAGATCAATAAACACACATACCAACGACCACACATGTTGACGGGCCACACAAACCGATAACCATGCAGACCGACAAGCACACAAACTGATAGAAATGAACCGCATAGCCGCTCAGGACAACCAATCAGTAAAATGATCATAACTTTTGCTATACATTTCCAAATATGACGAAATTTATCTTGTTTGATTCATATTTCAATTATCAACAACCAATGCCCTAAGTAGCTCAACAGGTTGACAGAGAAGCAATCTATAGGGCAACTTTTGGGAGGAACACCAAGAACATGAGAAACTAACGACCAAGGCACACATTGATCATGATAAATAGTATAAACAATAGATTTCTTCTCTTTTGCTCCCTTTATTGGTTGATATCTTCTATGAAACTCATCAGGGGCTTTCTTTTACCCCCTTTCTTCATCTTCTTCCCCTAGAAGATCCTATTCAGAGTTGTAGACTAAATGAGGTGGTTAAAAGTTAGATTTTGAGGCTATAAGCTTGAATCCAAGCTTAGTAGACCACAAATCCGGACATACACAATTTTAATCCAAGATTAGTTACCTAGGATCGAATCCAAGTGAGTGGAAAATTACCTTCTAACCTTGATTGTTACAACCCGTTCCTAGCTTTGCTGGTAATCCTAAAGATTTAAGATAATCTTAATGCTTGTCATGTTTTTGTTAGTAATATTTTACCTTGTACTTTATCTTAACTTTGGTAACCTTAAATACTTATTTGGGAAACTCATAATCATGACTTAAGCATACTATAAAGATCCGAGTTGGAGCTAATATAGCAATAACCCATACATGTATGTAAGAAGAGAGTTAATGACATTAGATGAAATAATTAATAAATATTTTTTTAAGAATATTATCAAAATAATATTGTAGGATTGTAGAGAATTCAATTTTGAATCCAACAAAAAAAAGAATGAACCAAATCAGAGTTAAAACGAGAGAGTTATACCCTTTTTAGTAAACATGTATAGAGGACCACGAATGACACCACGACCGTGACGCTGCGTCGTGTGCCGCGACCCACGATGCTACATCGTGCACCGCGACCGCGACCGCAACGCTACATCGTGTGCCGCGACCGTAACCGATGCCGCCCAGGACAACCAATTGTAAAACAATCATATCTCGAGCTATACTCATCTGTTTTCAATGAAATAAAGTGTGTTAGAATCAAAATTCGATCCTCTATCATCTTAGACTCCTTGCTCAATGAGAGGGCGACCTAGAAGGTGATTTCTGGGGCAATTTTTGGGGAAGAACATGAAGAACGACGGAAATCCAAAAGGGTTGCTATAGATTCGAATTGGTAAGTAGTTTTAACCATGGATTCATCCTTCTCTTCATTTCCCCTTGTTCGGAATCCCTAATCCAGCAAATTTGAGGTTTGAATTAACCTCTGACCTTCATCTTGTACCTATAGCAAACCTCATTTAGGGTTGAAAGGAAGAAGAAACTGCTAATTTTGTTAGAGTTTTGATATGGATTTGAGAGTTTCAGAGATGGGCTGTGTTTTTAAGGTGTTTTCACACCTTAGGGTGAGTGGGTACTTCCTTTAAATAATAAATTGTATGAAAATGAGTTAAATCATCAATAATTTTCAATTTCTTAGTATGCGAGTACAAACCCTAAATGGTCTTTTTGATCTAGCTTTTGCTAGATGATATGAAATGGATTATTTCTCTGTTGTGATGAATTTCAGATAATGAAATCACATTAGAAATGATTGCAATCCATCTAAGTGAGAATTCTTAAAGTAATTGTAAAGGTTACATGAATATACTGAAATCTAAGATTTTTGGCTATGACTGAAATCGTTGTATAATTGAATAAAGAAGTTTGCCTAGTTGAATCTCCTTGGTTACAGATGATTGTTTTATTTGTATGCGTATTACATATACGTCAGATGGGATCTTGGATTTCATGCAATGATATCAATGTTTGCTTGATATATCAGTAAAGAGGGTGAAACCCTAAATGAATGGAAAGCTGGAGGTTTACAAATAGACATCTTGATTCAATGTTATTCTTGATGTATGATGTTTTAGTAAATGGTGTGGAAACCCTAGTTCAGTTCATTACATGGTTTCATATATATATTTGATTATATGTGAACTGTTGAGAGCAATTTTTATTGAATGATGTTATGATGTATTCAATCCTTATGCAAGTTATGTGATAAGTGAATGGGGTAAATGAAACCCTAATGATAGGCTATTCAGTGAAACAAGTATTGTGATATCAATTTTTCTCAGTTTGAGATGTGGTGATGCTTAACAGTTCAGTTGTGGTAAATGTCATCAGATGACTTATGTAATGAACGATTTACAAAGTTGAACAAAGATATGTTGATGTGATGACTGAATTGTAAATTTAAAGAGTGAATTAGACATGTAGATGCCCTAAACACTGTAGAATCCTCATAGGATGAGGCCTGTGCTGTGAGGAGAAAATAGTTTTCTGACTGGAGGTAGTCCAGATCAAGGTAAGCCGGAGCACACCAGTAGGGTGCGGGGGTCTTGACTAGTAGGACATACTCCTTACAATTGTGTGGTACCCGTGTGGTACCCAACACCAACCCGGGGTGCCAGTAGTACCTGTGTTACATGTTGAGTGATCAGTGGTCAATAGGTCCACTGATGCACAATAAGCTTGAGGGCTTTGACTCACCGCCTGAGTACCTGAGTTGAGAGGTGGAGTCTGAGATATCCGGCCGCTCTCATTAGCCGCCGAGAGGCAGACGTGCCGAGGCCCGCTACAGACGAGGTCTTACTCACAAGATAGGCTTAAGAACCGGGGCATACTTCTAAGCCTTGTACAGTGAGACTGTAGCTTACTGCGATTCTTTCACATGTTGTGGTACACCTCATTTGGGTTCAGGGCATAATAAGATGAATGAGAGGTTAAACAAGTGTGCACAGTTATTCAATTATTCATTGTATGTTTCTGAATTATTAGTTCTCTTTATGATCAATCAAGCATGTTCATATATTGATTCACTCTTGTAGATATCTAGAGTATCCTGCCATATCTATGATTGTCAATGATTAGACTTTTTAAAGATTACTGTTGTTATAATTGATATCAGTTGCTCAGAAATATATCTGTAATTATATAAGTGCTTTAAACTATTTCTTTGAAGTACTCATTCACTGAGCAAGTAGGCTCACCCCTCTACTCACAAGTTTTAGGGAAACCACGTAGACTTGAAGAAGGTCAAGGCATCAGAGTAGATCTACCACATGAGTTAAGTATGAGATTAGTTAAGTTCAGTCGGTCCCTATCACTCTAGGTCCTTGTATAGATGTGAGAGAGTTGTAAATGATGTTTTGTATCTTTGTTTCCTTGATAAGAGAGAATGTATCTGATTGTCATGTCATATGTACATGGAAGTGTGAGAAACAGAATGAATGTATGAATGTGTATCTTTAATGTTGAGATCATGTTAGAGTAATCAAAGTTTAATTCTCTTATAAAGTTTATTTATGTGATTGGATGCTAGAAAACAAAGAGTTTGAAATGATTTAAAGGGAAAAAAGTTGGGAATGAGCTTTGTATTAAGTATAATCCTCAAACTTATGCCCTAATTGTGACGTCTGTTGCCAAACATCAGTTAAGATTAATGCGGAAGCGGTCGTTAACAGTGGAATTATTGAAAATCACTAAAAATTAAATCTTTTTACAAAGAGATCCATAAACTGAAAAACTCTTTCATAAAGAACCAAAGTAATTTATTTACATTCTGATTCTTCAGTACATCTCTTGTACCATTCCTTCTCGGGAGTTACAAGCATCAACTGCCCTATTAAACTGTACATAGGCAGTATAACAATCTCAAGGCATCAAGCCAAAAATCTCAGATCAATATTAAACTAACTACTCACTCATAGGACCTGAGAGTACAGAGATGACACATAGGACTCTCTATTTACAGGACATGACAACCACTGTCTCCACCTGAGAATTCACTACTGTCCTTGTTGTTGCTGTTGCTGTTGTTCTTCACCTGCTGTAGGGTTTCTATTTCTTCTTATGCGTCTACCTAAAAAGTTAGATTCCACATGGGTGAGACAATTGAAAAAATTGTCCCAGCGAGAGATATAACTCTCTGCCAGAAATATTATTATTGCAGTTAATAGAATAAAACTGAGCAGAAGAATCATAAATATTCAACATCAGCAAAATCATTGACTAAACAATTTAGAGCATTATCCTTTATTCAAATCATTTCAGCTATATCTTCATAGAGCAACCTGTTAATTATCCAATAAGGAATTAAAGAGCATAAATAACATTTGTCCATTTAGAACATGCTATGCAAAGTAACATCAACCAATGATTCTCGTATTTCAACCCTAAGCAAATACGCTACACGGCTGATTACATTTTACAAACATACTTAAGCCCTGAGGAGATGAGGTATACCGCTCATACTCCAACCGACCATTGCGAAATCGAAATCGGTACCATACATAGGTCAATAGAAGAACTGAATTTCCATGACCTCATCTTCCTCAGTCAGTGTGAGGACCAAATGCAGGACATCTTGTGTCTCTGCTAAATAGCTTTCCAGGGTATACTGGCAACTTCACTATTAGAGTTACAGTGGCATGCTGTACTCTCTTTGCAATCGAGAGATTTCATATTTATCTCACATCGATCCGACATTAACATTATCGGGAGATTAGTGATACATCCATCCCGGCTTTTATAATGAAGGATTGAGAGATTGAATGTTTATCTCACATTAATTCCTTCAATAGGGCGTAAGGATATTCACGCCCATAACCCCCACATACTCAAAAGTATGCCCTCCAGGAGTTCCCATAGGAAAAACCTATTTCACCATCACCAAACTACTGACGATGATGGATCTATGGTCAGGGCTCTACATGATACCATTTCACTTGGTTAATTAAGTACATTACAATATTCTTTTAACATCAAACATGTTTTCAAACATAATTCATTTTTTTTTGATGAACCCAGCGTGCCTCTCTTTCCATTAAGAGACCAAAAACGAAATATTTACAGTGCCAGGGCAGAGCCCAAAAAAGAAGAACAGAAAAACAACAAGATGCAAACACCCAGCGACAGAAACAAACTATCTGTACAACTTCATGTATGTAAAGTCTTCGTATCTATGCAGATGGCAGTCCAGATATCTGTAGACCTCCTCTTAGCACCCCCGAAAATTCTAAGATTCCTTTCCATCCAGATCTTATGTAGAATTAAACCTGCAACAGTTTTCTTCTCTCCAGAAAACTGTAAAAGGTCATTCAAGCAGCACGACTGATCCCCATAAACACTCCTGAAAGCATTCCATAAATCAGAACCAAACGAACACTTAAACAACAAGTGTTGCAGGCCCTCCTCCTCAGAACAACAAAGAACACACCTTGTAGACATAGAGAACCCAACTCTTTTCATATATTCACAAGTAGGAACTTTATTTAGGAAGCATTTCCAAAGAAAACAAGAGCAGCTTCTCGGAAATTTAGCTTTCCAGACCCAACTGGCCCATTTGGCCTTCCTACCTTTCCTTCTAGTAATGTTCCAACCATCTTTAATCTTGAACTCACCCTTGCCATCACACAGAATCTGGTCATCATTATCAGTTAGGGCTTTCATACTACTGATAGCAGTGCGAATCACATCAATCCCTCTAATGTTTGGAAGATTCCAGTAATTGTCCAAAGTACACGATGCAATACTACAATTTGGACCTTTTCCCATGCGAAGAATCATGTGATCATCACAAAAGTCCAGAAGCTTTCTTTTACCAGGAAGCCAAGGGTCATTCCAGAAATGGAATATTTTCCCACTACCAACACGAAACTCCAAATTCACATTCAACAGATTTCTCATACTCAACAACTTCCTCCACATCCAAGGGGCAGTTGTCTTGCACCCTACCGACCAAATGGATTCTTGCTTTATGTATTTTTCATGCAGCCACTTCACCCACAACGATTCTTTATTATTGGCTACATCCCAAAGGTTCTTCAACAGACCAGCTTTAGACCAATCCTCCACCAACCGAACACCAAGCCCTCCTTCCTCCTTAGGTTTACAAATCTGATCCCAGGACACAGTATGGTATGTTTTCTCTCATTGGAATCCCCCCAAATAAAGTTCCTCATGTGTTTCTCAATATCCAGCACAACTGCCTTCGGGAGAGGGAAAGCTGATGACCAGAAAACATGATAATTCGATAGGGTGGACACCACCAACTCCACACGACTAGCAAAGGACAACAATTTACCTTTCCAGGAATCAAGTTTCCTTTTTATCTTATCAGTAATCAGAGCACACATAGCCTTGGTCAACCTGCCAGTGAAAAGGGGGAGACCTAAATATCTAACAGGAAGATCCACTCTGTCAATATTAAGAGCTCTACTAATACTATCAAGATGCGCATCAACTCCTTTACTCAAGAACAATTGACTCTTTGTGTTGTTGAGTCTCAACTCTGAAATAGAACAGAAGGTATCCAAGACTTTAGCAAGCTGTTGGGCATTCCTATTATCCGCCTTAGTGAACAAGAGAAGATCATCTGCAAAAATAATGTGTGAAATCCCAAAACTATCTGAAGCCTTCAGAGGGGAGATCATATTCTCTTTAACAGAAGCCTCCATCACAGAGGTGAAGCCCTGCATAGCCAGCACAAAAAGATAGGGGGCAAGGGGATCACCCTACCTCACCCCATTCGAAGCTTCAAAGGAGTTAGAGGGGGAGCCATTAATCAAGACTTGGAAGGAGGCTAAGTTAAAGCACACTTGAATCCAGGACAGCCAACAGGGGGAAACGTCATCTTTTCCATCATAAAAAGAATATAATCCCTTCTCACAGTGTCATACGCTTTTGAAAGGTCAGCCTTAACACACATAGTAGGAGGACCATTGTCCGATGAAAAGGTACTCAACATCTCGTTTGCTAACAGGATAGCATCACTGATGACTCTACCTTTAATGAAGGCGACTTGATTTTAAGAAATCAGACTAGGAAAACACATCCCTAAGTCTATTAGCCATAATCTTTGTAATGATCTTGAACATGACATTACAGAGAGAGATAGGCCGGAAATATTTGACATTTGTAGCACCATGAACCTTTGGAATAAGGGTGATAAAATATCTATTACATTATCTCAAAAGCTTTCCAGACTCGAAGAAGCTTAGGATAGCTTTGGTGACATCATCCCCAACAATCGACCAACAACTTTTAAAGAAAGCTCCATTAAAGCCATCCGGACCTGGAGCCTTATCAACATTGAGATTATTAACAACCAGATAAATTTCCTCCTTGGTGATCCTCTTACTCAGATTTTGGATTTGAGAGGGATTTAGTATAGGAAGCTCCCACTTTTGATTCCAATGGACAACATTTGACTCCGAAGAATTGAATAAATTCCTGTAGAAACTCACAATATGGTCAGTAATCTCCTCCGAATTACTGATGGACCTATCACCCTCATGAAGAACATAGATTCTATTACGAATCCTTCTAGTCTTGAGAGAAACATAAAAGTAAGAGGAATTTCTATCACCCTCTTTAAGCTAGATAGCTCTTGATTTTTGCCTTTAAAAACTTTCCTCATCAAGAAGGGCTTTACTTAGAGCTTTCCTTTTATCTATCAACCTATCTTACAGTTGAGAATCATTGGGAGAACAATCAACCATTTTTTGTATTTCAAGAGCTTCAGTTTCCAACTCTTTAGCTTTCGAAGAAAAGTTCCCAACATGATCTTTGTTCCATTTCAGCAAGGCTTCCTTAACAACACTCAGCTTTCTATACACTCTATACATAGGTGCACCTTCCACCGTTAAATTCTTCCACGCATCACTCACAACATGGTGGAAACCAGGCTACGAAACCCAACTATTAATGAACCTAAAAGGTATACTCCTCCTTCTATTAGTTTGCAAATGCAACAGCTGGACACGATGATCACTGATCATGTTAGAAATAACTTCACTCCACATAGCAGGAAAAAGGCCCAAGAACTTAACATTATAGAAGGACCTATCAATCCTCGAGAAAGTACTAACGCCTTTAGTACTATGGCTGTCCCAGGTGAAGAAAGGCCCCTTAGACAAAATCTCAATAAGACCAGTAACATCCAGTGAATTATTGAAATCAAACATACTTTTATTTATGGGCGGCTGCTTCCCAAGTTTCTCATAAGAGAATCTCACTGCATTGAAGTCACCAAGAACACACCACACATCCATGTTCAAACTTGAGATAGAGTTCAGAGCATCCCATAGAATTGATCTCTCATTATCACCATTAGAGCCATAAACAGCAGAAATGCAGAATCTAGACTGGCTGCTCTCAATACTAATCGCACAGTGCACGATCTGCTCATTATCCAACAACTTGTTAATCGAGATATCAGGGTCTCTCCACAACAGAAGAATCAGAGTATAAGAATAATAGTCCTCATTAGAAATATACTTCGCTCCCTGCCAGACCTCCTCCACAATCACTTCAATGTCATCCTTCTTCGTTCTCGATTCTAGAATGATATAAACATCGGCCTTCAGCCTACTAATCTCACCTCAAATGTGAGGAATTTTATTGTGGATCCCTCTCACATTCCAGGCGCAAATCGATAATGGTCTATCCATTTGAAATGATTGGGACCCCCCTACTCATGTTGCCTTCACCTGCATCACCTTCCCCCAGATTCACAAGAAGAGAAAATTTGTTCGGAGACAATTAGATGTTCCTCACAACAGACACCGGCTTCGATGCAACTCTTGGGGGAGATTTAGATCTTCGTCTCTTCATTTCCCAAACTGGCGAAGGTGATGGAGTGACAAGCTTACCTTTCTCACCCATCGACATTCTTCCTATAGTCCTGCTAACAGAGCCTTCAGTAACCTGCACCATCTCTTCCACAACATCACTGAACTCATCAATTTCTTCCTCCATAGTTTGGGCTTTTGTGTTCTTCGGCATCCACACATTTTTCTTCAGCTTGTTCTCCACGACTCCCTACACTACATTTTTAGCTTTATCCTCACACAACCTCGATTCATGACCAAAGTTATTACAGACAGAACAAGTTCCTGGTCTCCATTCATACTCAAATCGGACCTTATCACTTTTCCCATCATCACTCTGAAGTTCCAACTCCTCCGGAAAATAAAAGTCGGCAGGTATCATCACCTGAAGCCTGGCATACTCTAACCTTGAGTACTCAGCAGTAAGCTGGTCTGTGCGTAATGGCTTCCCAAGAATAGAGCCAATCCTCATAAACATCTCATCATCCCAAAGTTCTAAGGGCAAATCGTGAATCTTGATCCAGATCGGTATTTCAGTAATCTTCATCTTCTCCATTGGTTCCCCTCGCTCCCATTTCTTTAATATCAGTGGCTTCCCGACGATGAACCATGGTCCTCCGTCTAGTGTCATGGTCATGTCTTCCTCGTTAGAGAATAGCAGGACGAAGAAACCCCTTCCTCTAGATCTAATTTCGAGCGACCCCTTAACCTTCCACAGATGTGCCAGGAACTTAACTAGCGATGGCCAATGCAGATTCAAACCAACTATATAGCCAGAAGCCGCCTTACTCCATCATTGCAGATTCCTTTCCGCGATGCTCTTTGAATACAGGAGTTTGCCCTCAACAACCTGAACGTCAAGCTTAGTGAAGAGAGTCTTGGAGGAGGTCGGCTTCGACGTGACCAGATCTGCCTAGGACTTGGCTTCCTTCGAAACCCCAATCGATGCCGGCCTGCTCCATATCTCCCCTTTCCCAGGATTTCTTGCCTTCATTATATTCGTCAGATCTGTTGCATTGCCTTCCTTTGCTGCCTCTGAGGAAGTGGCCTCCGACGCAGCTCCCCCTGTGACCTTCTCCGGGACTGCCAGTAGAATCGCCCCTGGTGCCGCCACTGGAATAGCCTCACCAGAATCGCCTCCCGCAGCCGAGGCCATTAAACCATCAAACATAATTCATTATAACAAATGCTACAAAGAATGAGTACTATTTCTATCAAGTTCTTTTCAAAGCTTTATTAAACATTGGAATCTCAATCCCTTATTTGAGTATTGGGAATACTCATCCCTTCACAAACTCAATACCATAATCATATGGTTCTGGGTATTCAAACCCTTGACTCATCTCTGAGCATTGTTACCACTTTTTTAGATAACTATCACCTTCAGGTCATTTGACCAAGGTAAACATGATACTTGTTACACAAGCATCTCTCATGGCACTTAAGGCCCATTAATTCTCTTATTACCTCTTACTAGGCAACAAGGCATATTATGATACATAAGGCCCAATAACAATTTTAATAAATAAAACCTCATAGCTCATACCTGGCTATGTTCATCATCTCATGATACCTGCATGGTTAGTACAGATGATAACAGTTACATCAATTTCATATCAGCATCATGCTAAACAAATATATCATCACTATTCAAGGGTAACACCACTATTCCCTCACTAGGGTTAGGGTTTCCCTTTTCATTTCAATCAGGGTTACTCACCCCCTTTGTTCAATTAGTACCAATGATTCATCATTTCATTATCCAAGATTAGAGTTTCATGCTATATAGTATAACCCAGAATTAGGGTTTCACACACCTTCACCCTATTTAGAATTAGGGTTTATGATTCACATCACATCACCCTAGATTAGGGTTTATATTCAATAACCCACAATTAGGGTTTACTATTCACCCCAAATAGGGTTTATCATCAAAATACCCCGAATTAGGGTTACTCATGTCATTACCCTAAATTCATATCACATTATCCCCCTAAATTAGGGTTTCACTCAGAATTGTCCTAAATTAGGGTTTGGGTTCATCAATTAACTCAATTAGGATTTCATAATCTCTTTATCAAGGATCATAACCTAATTGTATATCACACTTATTTTGAATGTGTTAGACTTGATTGCTACATGATTATCTTGCATGTATGAATCTCTCTCTCATCCTATTCAGGATGTCCACTACTCAATTCTTGATTGGATTGAGCCTACTCTTTATTCAAATACATGCATTTAAGGTTAGCATGATGTATTGAATTATTGCATCATTATGCATCAATGATTAATCCCACTAAGGGTATCAACCATCTAAATACATTAGTTGTCCAAAAGATTTGATCAAGTGAACCTTCAATTACATGAGGTATCCAAAAGAATTGACCAAATGAATCTTCAATTACATTAGGTGTCCAAGTGGATTAACCAATCGAGTCTTCAATTACATTAGATATCCAAATGGGTTAACCATTTTGAACCTCAAATGGTTTTGATTACTTAGACCCTAAACGGTCTTGGTCTCTCAGAATTCAAACGGTTGAAACCGTTTGGGCAAATTGCCCTTGAAACCGTTTGGGCAAGAAGTGTGTTGAAACTGATTGGACTTGGGTCTCCAAACGGTCTTGAGATCGTTTGGTCCAAACCCTCTCAAAACCGAATGGATCAAAAAGGTCTTTCAACACTTAATCAATTCAAGATTTCAATCAATGAACCGACTATCAATTGAATCCTTGATTCGTTGATCAATTAAAATATTGAATCATCCCTCAATTGAACCATCAATTAGGGTTTTGAACCTAATTGAATTAGAATTTATAATCAAGAAACCTTCAATTAGGGGTTTGAAATCGAGGAACCTTCAATTACTAACATTGTGGAACCGATTCAATTGAAATCAATGAATCATCATCAAATTATGATATGACCTGACCTCAAATGGTCTTGAGGTCGTTTGGATTACCTACAAACGGTCTTGAGACCATTTGCCCCATCCATCATTGAAATTTGTGGAATTCAATTAGGGTTTAGATCATTGGATTGATCATCAATTGAGCTATTAGTTGCATTTCAATTTGATATCTTTGTATCTTCAACCACCCCATCATACTCAACCCTAGACCTCCAAACGGTCTTGTTTGACCTCCAAACGGTCTTGAGACCGTTTGGGTGATCTCCAAGTGGTCTTGAGACCGTTTGGGTTAACCAACCCAAAGTTTTAAATCAACCAATTGAAATTTCAGCACTTAACCCAATTAGAGTTTGTTACTTGATGAACCTTCAATTGATGAACCCTTTGAAACCAATCAATTAAATATAATGGGTCATCAACCATAAAAACTAGCATATAATATCTAAATGGTCAACTGTGGTCAACCTTTCCAAATGGTTTGAAACCGTTTGGCTTCTAACGGTTTGATGAAACCGTTTGATTTCAAACAATTTTTTTGAAACCAATTGAACAAGTTGTTGAAACCGATTGGAATAGAATTTCTTTGGGAAAAGTTCCCAAGATGATTTCATCATCATATACCTTCGTTCATTCAAAAGCTACTGCCATTTTCATGGTAATTACATCAATGGATCAAGGAAATTTCAAGTAGAACAAAATAATCAACAAATAATGGAGAATTGAATGCAATAACAACATTTAAGGGTTTAAGTTATATAACCCCCCTTCAAATATGAATCCAAGCTTCAAGCTCTACGTATCCAATGGTGGATGAAGCTTTGACAACTGCCCTAGGTCCGTTCTCGAGCTTTTGAGTGAAAGGATTGGCTAGAGTTGAAAATCGAATGGAGAAAACAAGAAATCAAGCATTGATTTTCAGTTTCCACCATGAAATCAAGGTGAAAGAAGGTCAAGAGATTACCAACAGGTTGGGGATCATCCTCCTCCTTCTCCTAAGTTCCCTTATGCTCGGACAAAGCAAGGAGAGAAAGAAATTCCGAAAAAGAGTCCTTAAGTGGGTGGGAAATGGAATATGTATAAGGAAATTCAAGGAAACAGAAAGTAGTAATTAATTCCTTTAATTTCCAAAATTATGCCACAAATCCCCCTCAACTACTTGGCCACGAAGCCATACTCTTCACCTTGAAAAACCTCTTCATTATCCAAGAATTAAAAGAAAAGAAATTAAGCACCTTAATCATATTATACTAATATCCCATTTTTAGTGGATAATACTTTTTTTTTAACTTAATGTGAGTGGGCTCTCCACTCACTTAAGATATTTTTGTGCCTTTGCAAGGCACAAACTCGTCTAACCTTTTGCAAAATCATCCCTCACCTTTTGGTTTAAGGGATCTTCAATTAATATATTTCTTTTTGCATTAAATTGAATTATGGTTTTAATTATGCTTAAATCTTGATTATTTTAATATCAATATTCTCTCTCCTCAAAATTAATTCAAATGAGGTGCCCCTCTCATTTTATTTTATCTAAATGATGACAAGAAACATGAATGATCCTATAGAAGTGGTATTTTGTATATTGAGCCCTAGGTTTTGGGAAAATTGCACATTACACAAAAACTAGGTTTTTAAAGCATAAACATTGCTCAACAAGCTCTATCTTGGTGCTCGAGCTTGTGGAAGCCATACCACTGCATAATAATTATTCCTATGATGTATCAAAATTTGAGGAACATTTTATCATGTACAATTTGCAAGTTAACCCCTCAACTTGGGTAATTTGCACTTTAGTCCAAAACAAGCAAAACAATGTTTCAACATTATTCAAAATGGACTAAAATTGAAACATAAGTTCCTCTGAAGCCTTAATTACTTTTCAAAAGATAATATCAAGCATATAATTATCTTTCTTAAACAAAATGCCTAGGGTTAAAGCATAACCCAGGTCAGGGATGCTACACTAATCTCATGATTAGTGGTAATCTTGGGATGTGGGTGTAGCATTGATTTACAATAAACAACCTGAAATGATCATGTTTCTGCGTTGACTCTTACTTAGTGATTCGTATTGCAAAATTATTATGTTATTACAGTATTTTTCAATAGAAAGAATAAATTGTTCAGTATGCTATGTGCTACGATGTGGATACATGCAATCATTGTGCGAACCACTGTGCAATATGGTAAATGGAATAATGGATTTAGAGGCACGACAATTCCCAGGTTACCCCAAATATGGATCTATTAATCAATGAAACTGAGAGATTTATGATAGTTGCTTTTAGCCTGACAATTACAATGAACCATGCCAAATGCTCTATTGTTAAGATATGGCTGTATTAGAAATGGTAAAAATGTGATCTAGGCAAATTGCATATCATTAAATGACAAATGCCCTAAACACTATAGAATCCTTCATAGGAGGCCTGCACTGTGAGGAGGAATCATGCTTCTTAACTAGAGGATAAGTTCAGATCGAGGTAGCCAAAGCACATTAGATTAGGGTGTGTGGTCTAGGCTAGTTAGGATATACTCATTATAGTTTGGTATCCAATAATAACTAGAGATACTGGTTGTACCTATAATGCTGGTCACTTAGTTAGTCTTAGTGGAATCACTGATGTAGAATAAGCCAAATGGTTTGACTCTCTGCCTGAGTACCCATGCATAAAGGAGGATTCCAATTATTTGGTCGCTCCCATTAGCCGATGAGGCCATACATGGTGAGGCCCATTGCAGAAAAGGTATTTAGATATATAGATTTAGAATCCTGATCATTCTTCTAAGTCTCGTACAATGAGATTGTAGCTTATTGTGATGCTTCCACATGTTTTGGTGCACCTCATATGGGTCAAAGGTACATAATTAATGGACTAAAGAATTGAATGGTATTTAGTGTTTTATCTTGCTCAGTTGTGATCAGTACTCATACTTTGTTTAAATGGAAAGATAGTTTCAATTACTTGTATAACTTACTTGTATCCTGAATAGTAATTTTTTTTCATTTGATTTATCATGATTACCTGTTGATTTTCTACGCATTGAGTCAGTAGCTCATATACAATATGCTGAAACATTTTCAGTCAATGGTCTAGTTCTATAGGAGGATCCAGAAGCTAGCTTTCAATAAGAATAGGCCAACTGAGATCTCAAGAGAATTAGTTAGAGTAGTTGGATGATTTCTTATCCATTCCTATGGATCCTGGAAACGAGAGAGTGAGAAAGAGAGAGCAGTTTGTAATAAGCTATACTTCTTGTATATTAAGTGAGATCTCTTTCTTTTATATATAAGTCTAACTCTATTGTAATATTTTATGTTATGCTTAAACATGATGTTATCTGTTAGTAAAATAGTGTTCTAATATATTGGGAAGTAAAAGAAGTTAAGGCTAATTTTCAGTTAGTAACTAAAAGTGAGTGGTTAGTCAAATTCCTCCTTGATGGGCCCTAACCCTAGTTAGCGGGTTTGAGTCTTGTCAACTCTGTTGGTATTATAGTATAGGTTGAACCTAAATTGAGTTTAGGTTGGGACATGGGCGATAAGATATAAATATTATTAGGATGTTTTCCTCTTTGAATTGCAATTTTGTGATATATATGCTTATGTTATGGATATGTTGATGGCATGAAGAGGATGTGGACTTAGGGAGGAACAAGCTGAGAGCCACTATGGTCCCGACCCTCAAGCAATGGCTCAAGGTGGAGAAGATAAGGATGATGCGATAAGGATGTACCTTATTTTTCTAGAGATAAAAGATAAATGGAAGATGGACACGAGGTCTTCATCTTCTAGTACGGACTTGATGAGATCCTATGTGCTGGTGAAGAAGATTGGTGGAACTGAATTTTTTCGAACAACAGAGCCGGATGTGGCAGTTGTGTGGCTCTGACAACTAGAAAAGGTTTTTCATCTAATGGAGTTACTAGAGGATAAGCGGATGGATCATGATGTCTATCCACTTAAAGGAGATGCTAAATTGTGGTTGCTTGGAGAGGAAGGTAAGAGGAGGAATATAATGATGACAATGGAGGGACTTTGTAGATGAATTTTACTTTAAGTTTTTTTCCTCCTACCTTCACTACTACAGAAATGGCTTATAACGTCACATTTAGAGGCGTCAGTTGTATCCAATAACTGACATCTAAACCCTACAACATCGGTTTAATACACAAACCGACATCTATATGTGAAGACCGGCCAGACATGGGTATCATTTTTTATTTAGCGTCAGTTTCTCAATAAGAAACTGATGCCTAAAATCGCCCACCAAATCTAATTTTTTCAGTGCAAAAAATTACCTCCAAAATTTTACATACGACGTCGGTTCTTTACCAATTAACCGACGACTAAAGGTTTTTCACGAGACAAAAATGGGGCCCATTTTTGTCATCGATTTTCTTTCAATAACCGACGCCGATGTGTGTTCCCGCGCTGTCCCCACAAAATTTTTTACCCCCCAAATTGCCCAATTGGCGTCGGTTGTTTATGCCAACCGACGACTATGGGTTGTAATTCGAGAACTTTTCATTTTGTCGACATATGTAGATAGACATCTATTTTTTAGTTGAAACCGATGACTATGAAGCAACATAGGTGTCAGTGTTTTCATGGTAACCGACACTTTTGGATCTTAGGCGTCGGTTTCTGAAATAACCGACGATGAATGTAAACTTAATAGCACCTGCGGAATAAACTCTTCCCCATTCTCTGTTTCATCACATTTCACTAGGGTCTCTGGTGATTTAGCACCCGCCGCCTACTACTCCTCCGTCGGCCATCCCTGCCCTTCACTACCTACTGCTCATCCATCGGTCGTCCATACCCTCCACTGCCTGCTGGCCATCCTCCTCCTGGTGGCCTCCCTGCCCTCCGCCGGCCGTCCCTGCTCCTCCGCCACCCAAAATTGGCCTAGGCCTGCTCAGCTCCTGCTGATTTGCCGGGAAGCCTCCCGGTTGCTTCTCCACCCTGCTCGACTCCGACGACTGTAGTTGTTGCAAGGTAAGGTACATATATCTTTCTCACTATTATTTCCTCCCTCTAATACCTTCAGTAACCAATACCTTCGGCAATAGCAGTGCCAGCCACCAATAGTAGTAAAAACTTGATATCTGAATCTCTAACAACAGACTGATTTTTCTACCAAAACATTTACGGCAGGCTAATTTTTCTACCAACACATTCACTGTAAAAACATGATATATGAATCTCTTGATATGTGTATTTCTTGTGATTGTGGATTGTTTAAAAATTGAATTTCATTGCCTACACACTCGACTATCTTTTTGTCCTTATAATGCTTTATTTTTTTCATATGATTTGGAGATATATCTGAACCAGTGAAGAACAACTTATATCTAAGAATTTGGAGATATGTGTATTTCTTATGATTGTGGATTTTGGTTTAAAATTTTTGATTGTTGATATTTTATGTATGTGCCAATTTGTATTAAACCGTGTGGTCAATGGTTTGTAATTCAAGATAATACTTTAATTCAGGACAGTAGTTTGAGTCATTTATGTACGTACCATGAATGTGTTCTTGTGACCTTAACACCGGAAGTCAAGTTCCTTTTTCAATTTTACCTGACTGGTTCGGTGGAAGTCTGGAATTTGAGTTCCCCAGTTTTCCCTGGACTTCCGGTGATATATATACTTTGAGGTTTTGGACTTCCGTAGGAAATCCACCTGAAAACAACTTCCACTCCAGTCGCGTTCTTGCCCTCTTCTTCTTCTTGAGGATCCTCAGGAAGGTTGGGCCTGGTGCGAGGAAGAGGCCAAACGAGATGATGTTGCAGATGATTCCCACCACCCTGCGGATCGCCATGAGGTTCACCATTGTTGCTAGCTGGGGAAGGCGGCTTGGGGAGGGACGTCGACGGGTTGAAAATGGCACATGCACACACCAACACAACAAACACTCCACCACCTCACTCTCATTCTTCGCTCGCCTTTCTCTCTGCGGGTCTGGCGAAACAAACAAACAAACAGAAAAACCTCCTACGGGGGGCTGGTCTCACGGAAAAAGCCTGTCTGTGCCTGTCCTTCAGACTCAACTGTGCGCTCTTGTTCTTGCCCTCTTCTGCTCTTCCCTGTCCCTTCCGTCGGTGCCTCACAATGTAAGCCGCTGGAGAAGACCAAGAGTCACAGTGTCGTCTCCAAGTCCAAAAAAAATCTACATCAAACCAATCACTTAGAACTCATTTTCCTGGAACTCAATTTCAGTTCTGGGAAAAGGAATTCCAGGAAAGTTGCACTTACATAGAACCATTCAGACCCTAAGTGTAATTCAAGTCTAACTTGGGTATTCATAGCTGGTGTGCATTATGAAATTAGAGCATCAATAAATCATCAATGAAACTAGATGTGTTATATTTTGTTGGCCTAGAAACCCATCCCAGATTTACTCATTAGGAGTAAATCTTGGACAGTCCCCGATTTGGGACTATTCTTGAACACCTAATCTCACTTAGGATGTAAGTGTATAATGTGTATTGGGTTTTTAAGAAAAGTTCGGTAGCATTTCCACGTTTGTTCTCTAAGTACATATGTACTTGGAGAACAACAGGGAAATGCTGTCAAAATTTTCTTGAAAACCCAATACACATTATACACTTACTAGTGAGATTAGGTGTTCAAGAATGGGATAGGTGGTACACATTTATTATATATAAGACCTTAAACCCTAAAGTTTTAACCATAAACCCTAATCTTTTAACCCTAGACCCTAATCTTGTTTCTCTTTGATCATAGAATGGATAGATCATGGATGTCCATTCCAAATCGCTGCACCCCAAAGTTTATTTCTGGTCTTGATTAGTTTATTAGATTTGCCTAGGAACATAGGAAACAACCTGGAGATAGATTCTACTGTCCATGTAGACATTGCGGTAACAACTTGAAAGTCAGCACTGGTGACAAAATCAAAAGTCATGTCATGTGCAACAGGATTGTACAAGGCTATACAGAATGGCACTGGCATGGAGAGATTTCAAACCTAAAATCAGTGGATGTCGATAGCAGTACTTGTGTGGAATAAGAAATTGCCTCTGATGATGTAGATGTGAATGAACCAGTTCCAGTAGACATCGTTGATGCGATGCTGGATAGTTGTGGGGTAGAGCACACTGATCCACCTCCCTTGTTTAGAAACATTGTGCATGATGCTGAGATACCGTTATACACAGGTTGTAAGTTTACGAAGCTTAGTGTTGTGTTGAGATTGTATAAGCTGAAAGATAACAATAGATGGAGTGACAAAAGCTTCATGTCATTGTTGTCTTTGTGACCGGCCTAAATCGCACGTCCTAAATTTGGAGGCGGATTTGAGGTAGTCGAGCTTTTACATTTATAAACCCGAATCCATCTAGGCCCCCGCAACTTTGTTTACGGGGTTGAAGTAGATATATAGGGTCAAACACAGGGACAAGGGGGGTAGTGTTGAGAACCCAGAATCGACACGCTACACCCCGGCAGGTAAAAAGAGATTATAAATTCCCCAGAAGGGAAGTGTAAATATGTCACAAACAAAACAAGAAAACTATCTCCAAGTGGAGTTACTAGAAAGATTTAAGGTTTTAAGCATTTAGTAGTTTTTAGGGGTTTTCATACAACAGAAACCGAAAGATAACACTAGAGCTAGAGCAAGGTACGAAGGATAAAACTACTGCAAAACAAGCGGCACCAGTAACACCCTGCACCCCTCCTCTCAGAGCAGGCACCTCTAACCAAGCCTCGGCACCCCTCTCGAGGTTGCTGGGCTCAAAGTTAGAATGGAATGTTACTAAAACAACTCCGTTCCAGGCACTCTTGTACTCCAGAATCGGACCAAACACTAGAGCCACAACACAACTCTCGAAGTTGTTGCGACGGGAAAACACGATTCGGTAGCTAAGAGAAACGCGATCCAAAACATGCAAGCTAGAGTTCGGATATCAAACATAGCAGTCATCCAACATATTGTACCAAGCATAGAGCAACAAGTAATTAAGCATTTCCATTTCTATAAACACTAAAGGTCTTAATTACAATTAAATGACAGAATTAAAGGTATGTGTCACCTTCTTGATGTAGAAGGACGACAGGCTACAGTAACCATCCCGCCCGATATCAGACATATGCCTAGCCTGATACAGCCGTGTCGGGCGGCACGCTCTCTCAAACGGCACACCGCGACGGGTGACTGCATCGCTCAAGGACCTGACCGATACGCTCAAGTTGGGCGGTACACCCTCTCGGGCGACACGCCTGACGGGCGGAGCGTATCGGGTTCGTCATCATGTCGGGCATGGAGCTGCGTATCCTATTGCCGGGCACTGGTGTTGGGCACTCATGTCGCGTATCTACATCAGCCGATATCGGCTCCCAGTGTCGCCCGGTACAGTCCTAGGTGAACCAGTCCCCTCCCTCTCGGGATGAGGAAGAGCTCACCTAGTGTCGCCCAATACGAACACTGGAGCACGATACGCCTGCTCTCGCAGTCTCCTCCGAAGATCACTCGACTATCCGAAACCTGAAGTGACCAAGCTTGTACGAACTGTCAAAACTGTCTTTTCGGCTCCCTGTAGCTGCTATTTATATGCAGCTGGTTGTGAGAAGATATGGTGCTCGAAGCGCCACACGTCCTCCTTTCCGCCGTTCAGTTGGCGGTCGGCTGACGCGGGTATCACCCGGTACAAGGAGGTCGGCTGTCGGGCGTCGTGGCGAGAGGCGCCTACCGCTGGGTGGCCGATATCGCGCGGCACATGGAGTAGTTGCGGCGTGCTCGGCTCCCTGTCGGGTAAAGAGGCGTGTCGTCCATCAGTACCTTCTCGCGCGACATCCTTGCATCGCACTTCGTCGTATCGCGCAGCCCTGCCGGGCAGCGTGCGTATCGGGCGTCAGGGGGGCCGAAACAGACTTGGACTTATTTGCGGGCCGGAACGACCTTATTGGTGCTAAATGGGCCAAAATGGGAGGAAACTCTACAAAAGATAGAAATATTGGACTGAGAGCATTGCTTGGCTAATTATTGCAAAAAATGCATATAAAAGAGAGGAAGATGTCAGAAATGGGCAGTTTTGATAACAGAAAAACCGTCTAAAACATCACAAAAATTGGTGTTATCAACTCCCCCAAACTTAGCTTTTTGATTGTCCTCAATCAATATTTAAACTTTATTTGGCGATGCTTCTTCTTGCGTAGTATGCTTCTCAGGCCAAGATGTAAAATAAGTATCGTAATGCCTTTAGAGATAATGCTGCCTAATTACGAACAAAAGACTTCGTCTTTCTTGCCTTATTGTTTATGTAAGATTATATTCTACAGCTTCGGCGAGACGTTGATGTATGATTCCGAAGTTAGCTTCTACACCAAACAACTTTATTTTCGAGGCAGAAAGTTGTGTATAGGGTAGGCTTAAGGCTTTTTGGGTTTTCTTCTTGTTTCCCATTGGTCCATCCAGGTAAGGGTCCGTTAACGGGCAAGTGGTCCTTGCAGTCCAAGCCAGTTGGCTTTAGAGCAGTGATTTCACATCCTACGTACCACTGCCCCAGATCTACCATGCCTAAAGATGGGTACTTTTGGAAAACAAGTGTGTGTATATTTTTTTTCTTTTTCTTTTATTGGGCACAACTCTCATGCTTTTATTCACTCTCATAAGGTTTCTCTCTCTTTTTAGGATTTTTGTCGGGTAAGGGAAACAAAGAGATACTTGCTGTTTGGGCAGCTTTTTCCTTCTCCATACTCTGTCTCTTAGCTGTTTGCGAGATTATTATATTTTTCGAAAATTTTGTCGTGGAAAAACGTAATCTTCTGTTTGTTTGAAGCAACATTATCAGAAAGATATAACAAAACTTGCATCACATTAAACATACAGAAAACAAACTTTGCAAGCAGTTGCATCAGGTTTTTACTACTATAACTACTTTGTACATATGTCTGGAAACAGAATAAGCAAATTTTTTCAAAATTTCAAAATTTTATATGAACATGTATATGTATCCAAGAGTTTTATATGAACAAGTATATGTATACATGATGAACAAAAGAATCAAAAGATTAAGTTAGAAAATTTGACAGAATTTTGTACCTCCCTCACTGGTACCATGGTACCCCCCCAAACTTACTCCACACTCTGTCCCAGAGTTGTGAAGTAGATTAGGCAAGGTAATGCTAATTCAGTGAGGGTTAGCCGACGAGTGTGCCTTCATCAGATAGAAGCTCCCACACATATTCTCCTCTTTTGCTGTGGTAATTGATGTGATAGAGCTGGTCAGGCGTCTCTTTATTCGCTATCCATTCCAGGACGTGGATGCCGCAGTCGTTGGATAATGGGATCTGTTGTGGGCTGTGGTGGCAGAACTGAAGCTCATGCCATTTGTTTGCTTGTGTGTCCAGGAATGGTTGTATCATCTTTGTCACCCCGTCGTAATATTTTCGAGTTAAGCGTTCGGCGGATGACAGCGGTTCTGATGTACATGACACTTGATGGTTCTCGTTGCCGTCCGAGCTGTTGTAAAAGATTCCTGCTCGTTGCCGGGTGTACACCATCAGGAGTGTCCAGTGGTGATAATGAAGAATTGGCAGAAAGATTTGGCTAGGGACTCCGCTTTCCAACTCTTCCAGAAAAAGCTTCTATGCTCCTGTTTCGTCGGCTAGGCAAACGTCGTTAAACAGCATAGGATGGGCTATATATGCGTGGTCGAACTTTGGTTGTAATATTTGGACGCAAGCGGTTAATACCGATACCGACAAACATCCTCCTTCTTTAACCACGTCCCTTAGCTCATCAATTGGGACTATGACATTGCTCGCCTTGTAAATGACATCCCTCGGGGTAGCATCTGCTAACTTCAGAAGGATTACATCTACCTGCTCCTTCGTGAGCGTAGCGCATGAGAAACGGTCAAAGTTTTTGATCATCCCTTCTGTGGCTTTAGGCGAAGCAGTTTCTTCCATCCCATGCACTTTCTTAAGGACCATCAGCTCCTTGCCTACCCCATGTTTGACGGTCGCCACTTCTTCTTCTTCTTTTTCTGAGGGGCTGCTGGACTGAGAAGAGTCTTCATCTAGGTCACTGTCCAGCAACTGCTCTGGTACCCCTGCATCCCAGAAATAGCGCTTGTCCTTGATCAGCAACATGGCATAGATGCCCCTGCGTTGATAGAAACAATGGCCCCTAAGGGCCCTCAAGTTGCCAAATGTACTGAGCACCTCAATGGCACTTAAGATGACTAAGGCGTTGTTTCCGCTTCCCTCTTCGGCCTGGACGGGGAAGTTGCGAATAGAAAAGAAGTTCCAAATGCCGCCGTGGCATTTGGCTCCTCGCTTAATAACTCTTTGAAGACGCACCGGTAGAAGCCTCATGTTTTTGTCTTTTGGGCGGCTGAAGGCGATCCCGGAGTATGACACCTCATTGTGGCTGCAGTTCAGGAGCCAGACTTCATGGTTCCTTAGGTCTTCTATGCATAGGAACCATATGTTGCGGTGCTTGTACGACGCCAACACGAGGTTAGGGTTATGCTCGTCAATGTGCTGCAGCATGTTGGACACCGCAGAGGAGTCTAGTTCTCTGCACATCAACCTTCTCGCCAAGGTTGGGGTGGCACAGTATATTTTCTTCCGACCTATCCTACTATCGATATTTTATATTATACCATTCTCGAAGACCCTGAATAGCCTTTTTCCGATGACGGCCGTCGAGCGAAACATGTTGCGGAGTGTTCCCCGTCGTACGGAGAAGTAGCCATCGCTCCAGACGACGTCTTCTTCATCTGCCTGTGATCTTAGGACCCTGTCTAGCAGTTTCTGGTCTCTGATCGATAGGTAGTCGATGGCCCTTCTGTCGAAGTCGGCCATCTTGAAGGAAGGTATCTCTGATGGCTCATGGAACCTGTCTGCCATCGAGCGTCTACCTCGGGGAAAGTGTCTTTCATTGGCTGCGTACACGTCCCCCTTTTCTCCCTCCGACTCGTCAGAAGAGTCCGTCCCGATGCTGACATCTCCGTTATCATCTTCAATATCATCCAGGGGGATTGAGGAATTTTCTTCCTTGGGACCTACGGAGCTCGCCTGTCCTACTAAAGCTCTGTCGGTGGACTTCGGTTGCGTCCCCTCCTTGGGCGTTGAGGATCGCCCACTGGAGGAGGAGGGTGACGCTGATGTCAAGGGAGACACTGATGAAGATGATGGAGAGCCACGGCTCAGAGGTGACGACGACGGTCTCAGCTGCCTTCGACGCGGATGGTCGTACCCTCTATCCAGCCTCTCCTCGATCTTGTTGAGGCGTTGGAGAACTTGCTGCATTATTGAATTTACGGCCTCTAGTCCGCTCAGCAGCTCTCGCTCTTGGCTGCTCAGCCTGTCTTAAAAAGACGCATATTTGCGGGGTTAGGGAAATACAAATGTCAGAGTTGGTATCTGTTACCTCCCGCAACCTGTCGAGCTCATGCCTGAGCGTCATTCCGAGCGACGGGGAAGCTCCGGTAGATCTTCCTTCCGTCCTCGCGACCTCTTTCTCATGCGATGGTTTACCAGGCGTGGTAGACTTTACATAAACAGTTTGCGTTGCCGATGCCGCCAGGTGGGGCGACGGTGCTACTTCAACAGCTATTGCCTTGCCTTTTCGTCAGTGAGGGGACGACTGTGGTGCAGGCGAACTTCAGTTCACCTCCGCACTGTCGGCGATCTCCTCTCCTGCTATAAAAGGCAACACAGGCTGCGACGTAGGTGTCAGCTGAGCTCCCTCGAGATCCATCCTCAGGGTCTCGGCGAACACCGCATTGCTGGTATTCGGCTCAGGTTCTTCTTCTGCCTCTACAGGCATTTCAAGGATGACAGGGGCTGCGGCCGTCTCTTCTGCGGCAGCTCCCGAAGTTTCTATCTCGGTGACCCCAATGATCACCGGTTCTTTGTCGGTTACCACCCTTCTTGTTGAGGCGGTGGCTGATATAGCTGGAGCGACTACAACCCTCCTGGCAGTTGTAGCCGGTAGCTCTGGAACTGCCCCTTCTCGGGCCTTGGTGGCTGTGGTGGGGGCTGTGCCTTTTGCTACAACTTCAATCTTGGCTGTAGTGAACATTAACTTGTCTACGTCGTAGTTGGCGCAACAAGGGAGCGGGAGGAGTGTATTTGTCCTTGCGAACTTATAGAAATAGTCTCCCCCCTCCTTCCTAATGATGCTGGTCCTCATCAGGTACTTGGTGTCAAACACCTCATCGCCTTGCATCCTTGAAAGGCTACACGGCTCGTTTGGGTACCCGAGTCCTACTGCGATTAGGTTGACGATGCCACCCATGCAGTATTCCTTGGTAGCTTCCTTCATCGGATGTAGTCTGTTCAGCAAAAATCGTCTGAGGTTGATCACTCGGCCCTCCATTATGTGCCACATGACCTGGAGCTCTTCCGTGTATATGTTGCTGGATTTGTACTTGCTGAACAGGAGGCATGCCACCAATTTGTGTACTATCCTCCAGAAGCATGCGTGCATAGAAGCTACCTTCTTTCCCGGCTTGAACGAAGATTCACCGGTTAACTTGTTCCAGAGCTTCACGGGATCGAACCCGTCTCCTTCGGTGATTCTCTCACCGTTGTCCATCAGATTCCTCTCCTCCTCGCTTGAAGAGAAGATCTGGTTTAGGAACTTTTCAGAGATTGTGCACTCCGAGTTGTAGAGTCGGGCTTGGAGTATGTCTGGCCCTTCGAATTCTTTTCTCTCCGCCGGTGAATTTCTCACCCGGTGGAGGGAAGACATAAACTCCATTGTCAGCCTAGTGTACGAGGAAGACCTGCTGAAGCAGATTTTCTTCAGTCCTGCCGCGGCGAGGACGGCCTGCAACCTCTTCTCGATTCCCAGATCAGCAAATGAGGCTTCATGGCAGAACCTGCTGGGGTGGTAGATTTTGGGCACCAGCTCAGCATACCGGCGAGTATGCTCGTCGTTCCTTGGCTCGAAACTCACCGCCAAGGCTTCCGGGATTGCTGCTACTGCTGGGGGCGTTGGAGTTAAAATTGGAGTTGGAGTTGCCGCTTCTCCAACCCTGGCCTTCTTTTCTGTTGTAGATGCCTCGTGTGGTCTTGGGTTCGAGCGCTTCCGCCCGACGTTGGAGGGTTCAGCCATAGTCTCGGGGTGGATCCTCCTATCCTGAGAGTCAACGGGGACAACAGTCATCTTGGTGCGGGCCATCTCTGTAGGACAAAAAAAGAAATACTTTGATTAAATATGTTGGCCTTTGAAAGAAGTATATAATAAAGAATAAATGTGTGGCCCGGTGTTTTTCTGTACAAAGATTGCCTGGCCTCCCCCGATAAAAGATGCCCGATACGGCTCGTATATAAAAAGAAAGCAGTGTGTCACCCGACACAAAACCTTCAAGACAATACAAAAATGGACGACACGACTATCGCCTGACATGGCATATCGGGCAATAGTTACTAAAAGATACATTGCGCGATATGCATGTCGGGCGATACAAAACCGTTCAGTTAGCAAGGCTGATAATCTATACATGTTAACAGAGAATGCGTCGGGCAGCATAGACTGCCGCACGATAGATCTACCGGGCGATATCTACCGGGCGATAGGTCTGTTGGGCTGTACCTCATAGAGTTCGGGACTTCCGTACGTTACGAAGGCAAGGGGGCGTCGCGCGACACGGGAGCAAAAAGCACAAAGTCCTTTGCACGATATGGGAGTACGAACACAGTAATTCATGTAGCCCGACACGGTAAAACTTGTTCGTATATATATAGCAAACTCAAACTCGGTTTTTTTTCGATACGGTGAAAACACGGCAAGCAATCCCGGGCATGCATCAGCCGATAGGGCTATTCATTCCCGAGACGGGCAGTCCATCTGTCGGCCTAAGGGTGATCAGTCCTTTGGCACGATCGTCACAGGCTCATGCCATCTAGGAGCGTCTTTTGTCATGGCTTTAGCGATGCCCGAAACACTATTTGCATGATGTTGCGCATATCTTTCCGGAAGGGTTGCTTTTCGTTACGACCTTTGGAGCAAAAGCTAGAAGAAAGAAAAAGGGAAACTTGAAAATGAAAAGGGGTAACAAAAGAGGTTGAGGAGTAAAACATCACTGGCCCGAAACTAAGGTCCCGGCCTCAGCTAACATTACCCATCCCGTCCTATAGAATACTTCGGTGACCCACAAAATAGAGTCAGCGCATGTGGCGCATGCACTGACTCGGGCCTTATTACATCCCAAAATGTTTGTAATGTTTTTCTTGCAGGAAAGTAAAAACGTCCTATTCTAGGAATTAAAAAGACAACTCGGGTTGCCTCCCGAGAAGCGCTACGTTTCTCATCTTTAGCTGGACGCTCAAAGTTTCTTCTTCTTGCATCTTCATCCCTGCTTCTGTGGTCATTGTCCTGTTCTTTTCGCCGGTTCGGTATTAGACGAAATCCTTCCCGATGGTTTCTTCACAATTTCAGCCAATTGAGCTAGCTGCTGGTCGATCTGGCGTTGGTGCGTCAGCATGTCCGCCAGTTGTACCTACAACGAGTTCAAGACACCGGAATTTGATAACGCACTCTGCGCCAGTTGATTGTTGATCGTATCTTGCTTCTTAACAAAATCAAATAACTGGCCAATCACGTCTGCCTGGCCCGTGCCCTTGCTTTGTTCTCGGTTAGGCCCTTGATACTTCCCCTGTGCTTGGAAGTTCCCTTTGTTTGATGGGAAATGAGTGTTTTTGGGGTATTGGCTTGGTCCTCTCCTTTGCTCAAAAGCCTGAGGTTGCTTGGAGGCGCTTTGCAACTGATGTGAATTTTCAGCTGCATCCTTGTTGCCATAGCTGAAACCAAGATGGTCCGGCCTTTTGAAATTCACAAAATCCACCTTCTCAGTTTCCTCGTCATCAGATCGGTATCGCTTGATGCGTCTGGTTGGGTGTAGATGCAATTGTCTACCCCGTGTCTACCTTCTCCACATGTTACACATTTCATTACCTTTTTGACCTGTTTCTTACCCTTTCCGCCAGATTCCTTCAGCTGCTTTACATCTGTAGCTATCCTTTGGATCTGAGAAGTGATTGTCTCCAGCGCATTGGATTCAAAAGAAGGTCCCTCACTAACCTTCTTAGCTTGGCCCCAGTCAGATCTGTCATAGTCAGTGCCAGCTTGCAGCTCGGCCATGTTCTTGATGATCTTCTCGGACCTGCTCGGCTTCTTCCCCAGGAAGTCACTTCCGGCTGCTGCGTTCAATGAAACCCTTTCTTCGGGAGTTAGGCCGTTATAGAAGGTAGTGATCAAGAACCCTTTCTTGTATTTGTGGTGAGGGCAGTCCCTCTGATATTCTTGATACCGCTCCCAGGCGTCATGGAGATTCTCATTAGGCTTTTGCATGAACGAAGTTATCCTTTGTCTGTTTCTCACTGTCTTCTCAGTTGGGTAGAACTTATTTACGAATGCATCCGCCAATGCCCCCCATCCGTTCAAAGACTGGTGGGGTAACCCAAGATACCAGGACAGGGCCTTATCTTCTAGGGAGAAGATGAAGCCTTTGCAATAGATCACCTCCTGGGGAACCCCCACATCTTGATAGTATCACAGATGTTCTTAAAAGCATACAAGTGGTGATAGGGATTGTCTTTCTTAGAACTCCCTCTAAAGCTTTTGTTCTGAATCATAGAGATAACAGACGGCTTGAGTTCAAAGTTTGTGGCGTTGAATCGCAGAACGACGACAGGGCATCTGGAATTGTTAGCCTTAGTGGAGGCTAGCTCCCTTAAAGTCTTTTCTTCTTCGTCTGAATCGTTCTTGGTCCTGGTGTCGCCTGTGTCGGTGACGGTGACGACGCCTGACATGGGGGTGGCCATCCTCGGAGTGCTCCAATTCCTGATCTTCCTACTGATCATTTCCGTCATAGCGATCGTTGCCACTCGGCGGAGGTGATTCATCCCTAGGCCTTCCCTGTTGTCCCCCTTCAACTTGTTGCGGGTTGACACGGGGAGGCATGATGTCGATGACTGTGCTCGGTCGATCGGTTGAATGGTGTCGGATCTCGGTGGAACAGGGATCTTTCTTTCAGGGTTCCTGAAAGAAAGGCACGAAAAATCAAGTTAGAAAATTGAATTATTTAGTCTAGGCTAAGAATAAATAGTAAGGAGAAAGAAAAAGAAAAAGGGTGCTGTCAAGATCGTTTCCAAGCTTGAGGCACAGGAGTGTAGTTAGTGGATTCAGATTCGTCTACAGTACCATTTTTGCCTTGTCCCCGACAACGACACCAAAAAGTTGACCGACCTAAATCACGCGTCCTAAATTTGGAGGCAGATTTGAGGTAGTCAAGCTTTTACATTTATAAACCCGAATCCTTCTAGGCCCCCACAACTTTGTTTACGGGGTCGAAGTAGATATATGGGGTCGAACACAGGGACAAGGGGGTAGTGTTGAGAACCCAGAATCAACACGCTACACTCCGGCAGGTAAAAAGAGATTATAAATTCCCCAGAAGAAAAGCGTAAAGATGTCACAAACAAAACAAGAAAACTATCTCCAAGTGGAGTTACTAGAAAGATTTAAGGTTTTAAGCATTTAGCAGTTTTTAGGGGTTTTCATACAACAGAAACCGAAAGATAACACTAGAGCTAGAGCAAGGTACGAAGGATAAAACTACTGCAAAACAAGCAGCACCAGTAACACCCTGCACCCCTCCTCTCAGAGCAGGCACCTCTAACCAAGCCTCGACACCCCTCTCGAGGTTGCTGGGCTCAAAGTTAGAATGGAATGTTACTGAAACAACTCCATTCCAGGCACTCTCGTACTCCAGAATCGGACCAAACACTAGAGCCACAACACAACTCTCGAAGTTGTAGCGACGGGAAAACACGATTCGGTAGCTAAGCGAAACACGATCCAAAACATGCAAGCTAGAGTTCGGATATCAAACATAGCAGTCATCCAACATATTGCACCAAGCATAGAGCAGCAAGTAATTAAGCATTTCCATTTCTATAAACACTAAAGGTCTTAATTACAATTAAATGATAGAATTAAAGGTATGTGTCGCCTTCTTGATGTAGAAGGATGACAGGCTACAGTAACCATCCCGCCTGATATCGGACAGGGGCCTAGCCCGATACAGCCGTGTCGGGCGGCACACTCTCTCAAATAGCACACCGCGACGGGTGACTGCATCGCTCAAGGACCTGGCCAATACGCTCAAGTCGGGCGGTACACCCTCTCAGACACCCCTGACGGGCAGAGCGTATCAGGTTCGTCATCGTGTCGGGCATGGAGCTGCATATCCTATTGCCGGGCACTGGTGTCGGGCACTCGTGTCGCGTATCTACATTGGCCGATATCGGCTCCCAGTGTCGCCCGGTACAGTCCTAGGTGAACCAGTCCCCTCCCTCTCGGGATGAGGAAGAGCTCACCTAGTGTTGCCCGGTACAAACACTGGAGCACGATACGCCTGCTCTCGCAGTCTCCTCCGAAGATCACTCGACTATCTGAAACCTGAAGTGACCAAGCTTGTACGAACTGTCAAAACTGTCTTTTCGACTCCCTGTAGCTGCTATTTATAGGCAGATGGTTGTGAGAAGATATGGTGCTCGAAGCGCCACACATTCTCCTTTCTGCCGTTCAGTTGGTGGTCGGCTGACGCAGGTATCACCCGGTACAAGGAGGTCGGCTGTCGGGCATCGTGGCGAGAGGCGCCTGCCGGTGGGTGGCCGATATCGCGCAACACATGGAGTAGTTGCGGCGTGCTCGGCTCCCTGTCGGGTAAAGAGGCGTGTCGTCCATCGGTACCTTCTCGCGCGGCATCCTTGCATCGCGCTTCGTCGTATCGTGCAGCCTTGCCGGGCAGCGTGGGTATCGGGCGTCAGGGGGGCCGAAACAGACTTGGACTTATTTACGGGCCGGAACGACCTTATTGGTGCTAAATGGGCCAAAATGGGAGGAAACTCTGCAAAAGATAGAAATATTGGACTGAGAGCATTGCTTGGCTAATTATTGCAAAAAATGCATATAAAAGAGAGGAAGATGTCAGAAAAGGGCAGTTTTGATAACAGAAAAATCGTCTAAAAATCACAAAAATTGGTGTTATCACTTTGTTGAAAGAATTTCTTCCTGAAGAAAATGAGCTGCCAATCTCAACATACCGGATAAAGAAATTGTTGTGCCCAACTAGAAGTGCAGCCCTGCCGGGCAGCGTGGGTATCGGGCGTCAGGGGGGCCGAAACAGACTTGGACTTATTTGCGGGCCGGAACGGCCTTATTGGTGCTAAATGGGCCAAAATGGGAGGAAACTCTGCAAAAGATAGAAATATTGGACTGAGAGCATTGCTTGGATAATTATTGCAAAAAATGCATATAAAAGAGAGGAAGATGTCAGAAAAGGGCAGTTTTGATAACAGAAAAATCGTCTAAAACATCACAAAAATTGGTGTTATCACTTTGTTGAAAGAATTTCTTCCTGAAGAAAATGAGCTGCCAATCTCAACATACCGGATAAAGAAATTGTTGTGCCCAACTAGAATGGAGGCCAAGAAGATACACACATGCTCAAATGATTGTGTATTATTTTAAATGGACTATGTGGATTTGAAAGATAGTCCCAAATGTGGTGCGTCAAGGTATAAATTGAAGACTTCAGGGGAGTCCAAAACTGGTTCTCCTGCCAAGGTGATGTGGTATCTACCTATAATACCACAATTTTAACGCTTGTTTGCCAATCTGATAGATGTGAAGAATTTGAGGTGGCATGAAGATGTTAAGAAAAATAATGATGGGATCCTACGACATGCGTCTGATTCCCCACAATGGAAGAAGATTGATTTATTGTACCCTGAATTTGGTGAAGAAGTCAGGAATCTAAGACTTGGGCTTTGTACAGATGGAATGAATCTGTATGGGACATTGAGCAACCAACATAGCATTTGGCCAGTTATGCTTGTAATATACAATCTTCCTCTCTGGTTGTGTATGAAATATAAGTACGTTATGTTGTCATTGTTGATATCGGCCCCTAAACAACCTGGAAATGATATCGACATTTATCTTGAACCTCTGATTGACGACTTGAAGAAACTCTGGGGTGAAGGTGTGATGACCTATGATGCTTCACGAAGAGAGAAATTTCATTTGCACTCTATGTTGTTTTACATTGTGAATGACTTTCCAGCATATGTGAATTTGTCTGGATATAGTGTCAAACGATCTAAAGCGTGTCCTATATGTGAAGAGAACACTGATTCAATATGACTAAAACATGATGGAAAGACTGTATATCTTGGTCATCAATAGTTTCTTCCAAAATTCCATCTGTATCATAGGTTGCATAAAGCATTCAATGGACGGAATGAGGAACAGAGTGCACCTAAACCTATACCAGGGGAGGATGTTTATGAAAGAGTAAAAGACTTTGCCAAATAATTTGGTAAGAGATCAAAATGTACGATGGCCACACAGAGTGACAAATCTTTATTCAAGAAGAAGTCAATATTTTGGGATCTTCCTTATTGGAGTTCTTTGGCAGTTAGGCATTGTATCGATGTCATGCACGTTGAGAAAAATGTCTGTGATAGCATCATCGATACTCTGTTGAATATACCAGGTAAGACTAAAGATGGGATAAAATCCAGAATGGACCTACGTGAAATGGGAATAAGGACATAATTAATAGAATTAGTTGAGAACATACTTACCTCCCGCTTGTTACACGTTGTCGAGAAAGGAGAAGAAAGCTTTTTGTGAATGCTTGGTAAATGTTAAGGTGCCACAAGGTTACTCATCCAACATCTGTACATTGATATCAATGAAAGATCTAAAGTTGATAGGTCTTAAATCTCATGATTGTCACACTCTAATGCAAAAAATATTGCCCGTGGAAATTCTATCTATATTACCGAAGCATGTAAGGTTTGCAATCACCAAACTTTGTTTATTTTTCAATAGTCTGTGCAGTAAAGTTATTGACCCTGATACTCTCGATAAATTGCAAAGAGAAGTGGTTGTTACCCTATGTCAGCTTGAGATGTATTTTCCTCCTTTGTTCTTTGATATCATGGTACATCTTGTTGTCCACTTGACTAGGGAAGTGAAAATGTTGGGACCAATTTTCTTGCATTGGATGTATCCCTTTGAACGATACATGAGCGTTTTTAAAGGTGATGTTCGAAACCGTTATCATCCTGAAGGGAGTATTATTGAGGGTTATGTGGTGAGAAAGGTTATGGATTTTTGCAATGACTTTCTGAGTGCTAATGACGCTCTTTTTAATGACCATAATATTGAGGAGTATTTTGGCAAAGGAATTTTGGGATCACGGATGAAAGTAATCATTCGTGAGAAGTTGGAACAAGGTCACTTGTATATTTTACACAACATCGACGAAGTGAGTGTTTATATCGAGGAACATACCAATTTCATCAAGAGATAATATCCTCAAGCCAATTCAATGTGGCTTGCTAGAGAGCATAAAAAGACATTTATTAAGTAGTTTGAAGATAAAGTCTTACATCAACTATCTCAAACACCAGATATTCTTACTGAAACTATCAAATGCCTCACCTTTAAACCAAAATTGAATGTTATGTCTTATGAAGGGTTTGACATAAATGGATTCTCATATTACACAAAGTGTCAATATGATAAGAGTGTCGTCCAAAACAGTGGGGTCACCCTTCAAGCGTCTTCATTGTTTTTTTCAAGTGTAAAGGATAAGAGTCCACATGAAGCTAAAATGTCATATTACGGTGTCATTGAAGACATATGGGAGTTTGACTATGTAGATTTCAGAATTATGCTCTTTAAATGTAATTGGGTTGATAACACCAAAGGAGTTATAGTGGATGAATTGGGTTTCACATTAGTGAACTTTGAAAAGATTGGCGAGAAGGGTGAACCATTCATATTGGCATCACAGGAGAAATAAGCATTTTATATCGATGATCCTACAAATGATAAATGGTCAGTTGTTCTTCATGGTAAAAGATAGTTCATTGAAGATCCTATAGATGAAGAAGAGTACTTTGATAAGTATGATGACTCCAGTCCATTCTCAGTTGGGTTGCCAACACCACCAAATATTGAAGCTAATGATGACTTGTATGTACGTGGAGATCAAATGAAGGATTGTTAATTGATAAAAGATCGCAATATTAGAGGCATGCATGTTTATATTTTTTATATGTTTTATTTTTCTGAATGTGAACTTTACAATGTGAATGTGAACTTTACAATGTGAATTACTTTACAATGTGAATGTGAACTTTACAACGTGAACTTTACAACTTTATAATGTGAACTTTAAAATGTGAATGTAAACTTTCAGATGGATGAGCATTCTCCTAATGACCGTGCTGATGATTATCGTGAGGGTGAGGATGTCAATGCGCTGCCTCACAATGTAAGTTTTAAAAATATATCCCAGAGGTTTCTATCTATATATTCATATATAGTTATATCCTGTAAGTGTATTTTTTGTCAAATTTTAGGTTGGTGATGTACCCCCCTGAAGAAATTAGGGCACTTGATGAGCAACAAAAAAAATTGATAAAGTGAGGGGCATCACAATGACAAACAAGTTACTACAACAAAGGGGCAATGGACCCAAACTGTTTGTGGATTTCGATCATGCAAGAAATCCAGCTGGAGTGAACCACAACTCATTTATTTCATATCTTGGGGTTCTTACTCGCAGCCATTGTAGTCCTATTTTTGAATCCTGGCATAAAGTTCCTAAGGGGAATAAAGACTTAGTATTGAAGGAACTATGCATGGGTTATTGTTATTTGCAATTCTATTTTTGTAGATTACTAATTTTTAGGATACTAGTTAATAGCAATTCTATTTTGCAGAGTATATTTGATCTGGATGAAAAGCTACATCGTAAATGCATGATGCAACATTGTGGGAGGATCCTAAGGAACTATAGGACAAATCTCACCCGAGATTACATACACGATGTTGAGAAGAGGTTCTTGATTGATTTCCAATTCTAGACATTGATAACTTTTTGACTAACTCTACACTAATAATTTTTATTTGTATTCTCTTTAAAAAATAAATTTAGGCAGAAGGCAACCACTGAGAAATGGAACTACCTGGACACCAAAGACTGGGAGGAGTTTGTTACCCAAAGAAAAATGGACGAATTCAAGGTATTAAGAACCACTCCATATTTAATTAATATACGTTCTTATGTATTCACTTATTCAAGATTAACCTTTAGTGTTACTAACCAAATCAATGTGCTTACTAACAAGGCTATCAGCGATGCTCAAAGAGCAAGGCGTGTACTGAATGTGCATGACCACACAATGGGTCCAAGAGGCTATGCAGGCGTTCACCAAAGACTACAGACTGAGTCTACTCCTTAGTCTGCTTCTACTCAGGAGTTCTCTACTATTGGTCCCGCACCTCTGCCTCACCATGCTATGTGGATTGCTAGGAGGCAAATCAAGAAGGGAGATATAACGAAGCCCGCAACTGCTGAGGTGGCTGCAAAAAAGGTAAAATTTAACTCTTAGAGCAATTGATCGATATTGATTATTGTTATGTTTACTTACCAATTTCTGTTGATGTCGATTAGCGGGAGTTACACGAGCAGAGGAAGGAAGGAAAGTTCATCCCTGAGGGCATAAGGGATGAATTAACAGTTGCTTTGGGTAACCCAGAGCATCCTGGACGTGTTAGGGGTGCAGGCGTTGATGTCGGCATCAAAGCGTTCTTTGGGCCATCACAACACAAACCAGTCCCAAGAGCGGGACTTTCACAAGATGAGGTAACTTATTCTTTTTTTAGAATGTTATTGCGAAAGAGAATTCAATTATCAGAATCTAGTGTTTCTTTTGTCCATGTATAGGTAGATCATTTAATTGAAAGGAGAGTCGAGGAAACACTTGATAGGAGAGTCAAGGAAACACTTGATAAGAGAGTCAATGAAGCAATTAGCAAGTGGCAGGCGTCTCAGACTGTGACTCAGACAATACCTGTGGTGGCCCGTTCTTCTCCTACTCTAGAGGTTGGGAGTAATCCTGTAGACCCACCACCTAGCACATCCACTATAAGTATTTTTATGACATATATAGTAGCTAGTCTTTTTAAGATGGTATGTTTATGTATATATGTATATAACATTCTTTACGTAAATTTATAGGGGTTGAAGCCATGCCATCTAAAAAGTCAAGAATATATTGTTGCAGAGGTACAAGCTTACCCAGCCCTTCCCAGGGAGATGTTTCATGGGACTCCAGTACTAGGTGGTGCGATTTGTGTGAGCCCGATACATATACTCCCCGATTGGAGGGATCTTCCACTGCCGTATGCCCACACAAATTCTGAAATTCTTGGTGAGGTAGAAGGAGGAGTGATAATGTGGCCTAAAGCAGATGTCATCTATACTAATACTATATGATAATTTTATATTACATTAATTTGTTAATGTGTATATATGAATCAATTGATCTGAAATTATATATACAAGTCAAAAGGAAGACACCCTCTATATCTTGGCCTCCACCTCCACCTCCTAAAGTACAAAGTTGGCTTCCAAGGAACCTACATGCCTCGTTAGGTCCTAATTTTAGGGGTATGGCAGTATGGATAGGCGAACATCATTCAAATTGCCCTATAAATATTATGATTCCGGAGGATACTGTAGGTCAATCATACGATAATAATATATTTATACAAGTTTTGCATACATATTAATGCATACGTAATACAAGTTTTGCATACACATTAATGCATACGTATTAATGCAGGTCAATCATACGATAACAAGCTATTTATACAAGATATTTTGGAGTTGTTTCGTTATGATTGGATGAACACATCTATATAGAGCTGTGGATATGGTGAGATCTTGTTTATACATCCATATACCTTGTTTTATATACGATGATCTAGTTTCTTATATATTAATGCATATGTAATACATGTTTTGTAGCCACTTACACATGATATGTACAGATTTTGCATTTTCCCATGTGGGATTTTTGATTCCATCTTTGATTAGTCTTGTAGTTAGAGACCCTTCTTCAATTACTTCATACTGCTGTGTTGCTTTTGAATATTTTGGTAAAAATAAGAATACAATGATAATAGCTCCATTCAATGTCGAGTAAACTTTGTTTATAATTTGGACTTAAGAAAATTACATTTTTATTGTGGATTTTGAGTTATTAATTTTTAACTTTCTTACCTGTAGTGGTAGGCATTGGGAGTTACTAGTTATTTTCCCCAAGACATTCACTGTGTATTATCTAGATCCTACGGGGAATGAATTGACATTATATGGACACACAATGAAAACGCCATTATTCCTGTGAGAAATATTTCATATTTTTATATCCGTTAACATCTATTATTACATTACTATTTAATTATGCAATTTAATGTGTTACACTAACATGTAGGGCTTTATAAGAGTTCAAAAAAACTAGAGGAAATATCCCCAAGAAAAATAATCAACCACTAATTTGGGAGAATGTGAAAGTAATTCCCAACTCCAATGTATATATTATTTATGTGAACTATGCTTATTTGTATTTTTGAATATTTTGTATGTTTCAATTTATAGCGTGCTACACAAGACAACGGCTAGGCATGTGCCTACTATGTGATGTGATTTATGAACCTAATCATCAAATATGCTGCAATGGAAATCAATACTATACATAAGGTATTATATATAGTCTCATTAGATAATATGAAATATATCAATCTTATTATATATTATTAATTATATATACGTCATTCTCTTTGTAGGTGTTTAAAACTGACTTCAGTACATGTGGAAAGTTATTAGATGTACATACTCCCTATACGAGGGAGGAATTAGATGTTGTAAGAGAAAAATGGGAAAAAGCCCTACAAGTAGTGAGAATTTTTAAATATAATTGGGTATCTGATGACAATGATGACGATGATGAATAAAGAATTATATTTCTAAACTTTGTTCTCATAATTATTTTTGTGTGAATGTGAATGACTTTTTCTGAATTGTCATATGTGTGAATGTGAATGACTTTTTCTGATCAATACATGAATGTCTGAATATGAAAAGAGATGAAATGAATGGAACTGAATGTGAATGTAAATGACTTTGCAGGTTTCTACATGTATATGATCAATATATGTGTCTGAATGTGAATGACTTTGCATGTTTGTGGCCTGTTGTTGGTTGATATCAATGGATGTTGTAAACCTACAATTTAGAACCAAACTGCAGGTTCTGCATCCTACTGACCCGCCATACAGTAGGCCTGCAAACTGATAAGAAAAAAATCAGAACATAGGCGTCGGTTATTTGTATAAAACTGACACCAAAGACATACATCGTCGGTTATTAGCAAAAATCCGACATCTCTTCCATGGGTGGCATCGGTTATTTGTAAGAACTGACGCCTATTGTGGCCAGGCACGACTGTGCTGGCAGGGATATGACATCGATTATTGTTTAATAACTGACGTGTTTAACCATGATATAATGTCAGTTTTTTTACTAACCGACACTTATATTTCTCTTGCTGGTGTGTTTTCGGTGGTGGGAAGGGTTATGGCATCAGTGTTTGTTTAATAACTGACGTCTTTGATCATGATATAGTGTTGGTTTTCGTTAAAAACTGGCACTTATAGTTCCCTTGCTGGCACATTTTTGGTGGCAGGAAGGGTTATGACGTCGGTTAAAAACTGACACTGAAGGTGTCGACCTTTAGCGGCGCCCACTTGGGTGTCACTTGGAAACCGACGCGAAAAGCTCTAAATAACTGACACCAAATGCCTTTTCTGTAGTAGTGCTTCTTAAGAAAAAAGACCAGGCAGTTGGAGAATATTAAATAGGGTGGCATGCCAATTGGAAAATACAAGGTATATTTCATAACGCTGTCTAACTTTTTCCTCAATTTGTACCGGATGGTGTAGAGAAATGTAAGAGATTCCAAGGAGATCATGTGATATGAGATTAGACATACCATATCATCTATTGGGGGAAGAAATAAGGGAAATTTTTGGAGAGTCTATGGAAGCAACATGACATATTGAGGAGTCAGCTAACGTCGACAAGAACACTGAGAATAAGAAAAAATTTGGAGTATTCGATAGAGGAGGAAATAGCAGTGGTGGATATAGAGGAGGTGGTGGTTTCTTTTCTAAGATTGGATGAAGTCTTAGTTTTTTTAGAAGACAAGTATCCAGTTCTTCATAGCGTAGAGGAAGGTTCACTTTCTATAGATGGAGTACACCACCTAGGTGGGCACCTTCATTTAGGTCTTCAGGGTCATCAACATCAGCGATAGGTCTGCAGATACATGATACAAGTGCATGTGACAATTGTGGTAGAACACATTCCGATAAGTGTTGGGGAGTCAACACTCAAGCTTGTTATTACTGTCGATAGATGGACCATATTAAAATGGATTGCCCAAATCTTCAGTTTATACTTGAACAAAATTCACAATTTCTTTTTCATACTCTTGAGAGATAAGATCTAGTTAGAGGGTCAAGTTCTTCAGTAATAGTAGGCTCTAAAGAAGAAGCACCTAGTACCATTAGTGGACAACGAGGTCCGTGTGGAAGAGGGAGATATATTCATTTCTATAACACAATCTAAAGGAGTAGTCTGTCCCTGAGTTGTTATAGGTGAGATGCTTCTCTTGAATACTATTTCAGTTATAGTTTTGATAGCTCCTGGTGAGACACATTATTTTATACAAATGTCATCAATTAGTGATTATATCTTTTAACACAAGACTTATCTTATGAATTGCTGTTTGAGTGCCCTTAGATGAATAAATAGTTTTGACAAAAGTTTATCCTAGATGTCTATTTAGTTTTAGTGGGTATATCATATCGGTTAATCTCATACCCTTAGACATTAATTATTTCTAAATTATTTTTGGAATGAAATTCCTTGGAACGTACCATGTACAATTGGATTTTTGGAGAAAAGAATATATCTTTCAACAAGGTGGCTTTTCATGTGTCTTTACTGGAGACAAAAAAGTATTACCCACATATATAGTATCAGCTGCTGTAGATGATAAGATGATGATAAAAGGGTGTGAGGTTTTTCTAGCACATGTGGTAGATGCTAGGGCAGTAAGGAGAACAACTAATATAGGGATGATCCAGTAGTATGTGGGTTCCCAAATGTCTTTCCTGACGAGTTACCATGTTTACCTTCAAAGAGAGATGTTGACTTTGAGATATATACGTTACCTGGTAGTCACCTAATAGCATTACCAACCTATAAAATGGAACCTAAATAGTTGAAGAAATTAAAAACTCAATTTCAAGAGTTACTGAATAAGGGATTTATCCAGTCTAACACATCACATTGGGGGGATCCACTAATGTTTATGAAGAAGAAGGATGGAACTATGTAGTTGTGCATAAGATATCAAGAATTGAATAAGATAACCATCAATAATAAATATCCTTTGCCTAGATTTGGTGGTCTGTTTGATCAACTACATGAAGAAACAATCTGATCAAAGACAGATCCTAGATTAGATTGTCATCAATTAAGGATAAAGACACCGAATGTACCTAAGTCACCGTTCATGACAAGGTATGGGTATTATGAGCTTGTAGTCATGCCTTTTGAACTGACAAAATGCCCTGACAACCTGGATATGATGAATAGATTCTTCAAACCCTACTTAAACCGATTTATAGTATTGTTCATAGACGACATTCTTATATAGTCCTAAGATGCTAAGAAACTTGAGAAACATCTGAGGATAGCCCTACAATGTTCATAGATGACATTTATAGTAGAGGTGTAGCATATGCTCTGTCTAGGAAGTCAACATAGTCTGTTGAAATGTTCTCTATGACGTGTAGAAAAGAGACTTACTTGTTAAGATGAGAGAGATGGAGTTAGATTTGAGTGTGTCAAAACAAGGTGGATTGATTACATAGATGCATGTTAGGCCTACATTCTATAATAATATCAAGGAGCTTCAACATTGTGATAGTGATTTGCAATAAATCATGAATGATATCTTTTTTTTTGGTCGGTCAAAAAGCGTGTTACTATATAATTCCAAAACTTTGGGTACATACACTGCGCCCCTTTACAACCAGGGATGAAAACATCCGAAAGAACAAAAAGGGTTTATGGGACCCCCAAAAGTAGAAAAAGAACAAGACCCCAATTCTTCTAAGATAATACAGACACTGCCTAATAGATGAAGGCATTAACCAGAGAATAACCAGTACAAACACTAGCATTAACCCCACCTTCAAATTGTATCGTCCTGGAAGACGGGAAGCTAACCAATCATAAAAGGAAGGGCAATATTATCTAGATGAGATGAAAAAAGGTTCCTTCACCAACCAAAAGCATCCAAGCTGCAGAAGGAAAAGTAGGAGGTGCCCGTCCATGAGCTGTCCATCAGTTGATGTCCTTGACAAGAAAACGACCCCTTCCCCATCACTGGCATTGTGAAAATCTAATAAAGTATGAGGGAAAGATATATTTCCTAATCCTCTTCACCAAACAAGAGACAAGCTAATTAAGAGGCGCAACCCGATCACACATCTGCATCAAGGAGAAGCTCACTGAACTGTAGAGCTGAGCTGGATGAGAACAAAGCTCAACCAATCTATACCTAGCTGAGATGAGGCAAACTCTAGGCGAGGACCTTGGCCAGAACCCAAATGCCCCTATTTGTACAGAGGCATTTCACTAAACACCTTGCGGATGCTCCATCACTCGATGCCCCTATTTGCACAGTGGCATTTCACACAACAACAGATGAGACAATAGGCATCTGCCTAGACGATGTCGCACCTCTATTGTGTCGGGGTCGGAACCCTAGAGTAGGGGTCAAGACCCGAGCAAAACACTTGGAGAAGGGAGGCGTCGTCAGGGTGGACATGGAGTCGATTCCTAGCCTGAGTCGAGCCACCCTAGAGAATCTCCAAGCATTTGGACGATGTCCATGATGGGATGGTCACTCCACTGAGCAGGTCAGAAGGACTCATCACCCAATGAGGAAGCCAACACCACAATATTTTCCAAGGCAGAGACCAGTCAGACTCGTGGCTTCTCGTCACCCTGGAAAAAACCAGGTTCACTCCGGGACAGGATGAGGAGGTGCTAGTGAAGAAAGGAGAAGATGCCCCTTTCTTCCTCAGCGTGATGAGGTAGTAGCACAGAGCCTCTAGGTCAAGAGCGGCTTCTCTCCATCCGTCACACTTGAACAGAGTGGAGTCGACAAGGTCGAGATTGCCGAACCTCTACCCAGATATGACCACCTCATGGTGCCTTGCATCACCCCTTCAACCCATAACCACCGAGGAGACGCCAGTGAAGAACGACCAACACCCTAACTCCAGAGATCCACCGTAACCTTCAACTATAAGTAACACCCAAGGCCGTTGGTGGCCAAAGGGAGGGACGCACAGAGGCGGCGTACCCTCCCCCCAGCGGCAGCCGCCGGGAAGAGGTTAGAGAGAAGGCAGAGTAGAGACCCTAGAGAGAGAAGGAAGAATTTTTGATGTCTTCACACACCAGCCAGGAATGTCGAGGGGCCGTAAATCATGAATGATATCACAAAAGGAAAAAGAATAATGTTCAGATATTCAAATGATGGGATGTTGTATGAATAATACAGATTTTGTGTACTGGGTGATATTGAGTTAAAGAAGAAGATTCTTGAGGAAGCCAACTCTTCTATGTATGCAATGCATCCAAGTAGTTCTAAGATGTACATCAACCTCAAGAAATTGTATCAGTGGCCATGGTGAAGATAGATGTAGCTGATTATATTACCAAGTATAGTATTTGCCAACAAGTCAAGGGTGAATACCAGAAGACAACAAGCACCCTTCAACAACTCCTATTACAATCTGGAAGTGGGAACACATTACTATGGACTTTGTGGTGGGGTTGCTCAGAACATCACATGCTTTTCACTCAATATGGATGATTGTGGATAGATTAACCAAATCTACCAATTTTCTCCCTATTAAGTCAACCTAGGATGCATCAAAACTAAGTAAGGTCACATAGATGAAATACTTAGATTACATGGAATACCAGTCACTATTATATCTGACAAATATCTTAGTTCACATTGAGATTTTGGAATCAACTACATCGTGCATGGGGTACAAGTTTGAAGTTCAAAACATTGTATCATCCTCAGACCAATGGACAGTCAGAACGGATAATTCAAACCCTAGAGGACATGTTGAAAGCACGAGCTTTGCAATTCAATGCAGTTGGGATAATAATCTTAGTCTTATGGAATTTACCTATAACAATAGTTACCATTCTACTTTAGGTTTGACCCCTTATGAGCTCTGTATTGGAGAAAGTGTAGATCTCTAATTTTTTGGTATGAAGTTGGTGAGTGGAAAATTCTAGGTCATGAGTTGATGGAGGAAATGGAAACAACAAAAAAGATATTTGGGTGATTAGAAAACAGTAGAAGGATTCACAAGACAATAGTAAAAGTTATACAGAGAGAAGGCATAGACATGTTTGATTTGTGGTTGGTAATGAGGTTTACTTGAAAGTGTCATTGTGGAAAGGTGTATTGAGGTTTAGAAAGCCAGGCAAACTAACTCCTAGATTTATGGGTCCTTAACCAATCATTCTAAGAATTGGCTCAATGGCATTCATGCTTGAGTTTCCTCCTGAGATAGCCAATTTATATGATGCATTTCATGTATCTATGTTGAAGAAGTGTCATCCATGTACAAAGAAGATAATATATCCAGATCCTCTATATATTAGAGAGGATATCTCCTATGTTGAAGGTCCTATATAAATTCTAGATTGTAGAATTCAGAAGCTTAAAAAGAGGGATATACCCCTAGTGAACATCCTTTGGAGGAATCATGGTGTAGCAGAAGATACATGGGAAGTAGAGACATAGATTTGTAGCAAGTATCCTTTCCTATTTTAAGAATTATGAGACAAAATATTTTATTGGAGGGGGATATTGTTACAACCCATACCTTGTCTTACCGGTAATCTTAGGGATAAAAATAACTTTAATGATGATTATGCTTTGATTAGTACTATAGTTACCTTTTGATTTATCTTAGGCTTCGTTATCTTAAATTTTTGTTTTGATAAGAGAAAATCAAGCTTGAGCATCTTAGAGGATGTGAGTTCCAATTGGTATGGTAGTAGCACACACATGTATGTGGGAAGAGAATGAATGTTATTTAAGGAAATAATTAGTAAAGAAATTATCATTTGATAATATTACCAAATTAATGATCTAGAATTGTAGACAATTCAATTACAAATCCAACACAAAAGGAATGAACAAAAATCAGAGTTCATTTGAGAGACTTATGGCAATTTTAGTAAACCATGTGTAAATCTGGCTTTAGACTATTTTTCATCGGGCCGACGTGCCATGCAGACATACGGACACATAGGCCGACAGATGTGTAGACCTACGGGTCACACAGACCAACAAAGACACATATGAGAGCCACACAGGCTGACAGTCACACATACCTATGGGCAACATAGACTGACAAAGACACAGACTGACGACCACACATACCAATGAAAATGATCTATGCAGTCACCCATGACAATCAATCAGTATAATGGACATACATTTATTGTACATATCTGAATCTATGAAATTTATCTCGTTGGATTCATATTTCAATTGTCCATACAACCAGATCCCTAAACCTCTCAAGAGGTTCACGGAGAGGCAATTGATAGGGAAAATTTTGGGAGGAACACCAAGAACATGAGAAACTAACGACAAAGCCACGTAGTATTTATGGTAAGTAGTATTAGATAGTAGATCCCTTCATCTTTATCCCTTTTTTGATTGAGATCTTATGTGAGAATCATTAGAGACTTTCTTCATCTTATTCCCCAGAAGACCCTATTCATAACTATAGATCTAAATTAGGTGTTAAAAGGTAAATTTTGAGGCTATAAGCTCGAACTCAAGCTTAGTAGGCTAAAAATTCTAACACATGAAGTTTAAGTCCAAGAATAGTTACCTAGGATCAGATCTAATTGAGTGAAAAATACCTTCTAACCTTGATTTACAGTAAACAACCTAAAATATTCATGATATGTGTTGATTCTTACTTAATGATTGATATTGCAAAATTATAATGTCATTCTAGTGATTTCCAGTAGAAAGAATAAATTGTTTGTATGCTATGTGCTATGGTGTTGATAAACATAATTAATATGTGAAAGCTATGCAATATCGTAAATGTAATAGTGGATTAAGGGGCACCAAAAAACCTGGGTTAGCCCAAATTTTGGATCTAAATGATTAATATATGAAATTAATAGATTTTTAATAGTTGCTTTTAGCTTGACGATTATGATGGACAATGTCAAATGCTCTATTGTCAAGATGGTGTAATATTAGAAATGGATAAATTGTTATCTAGAAAAATTAAATACCATAAGATGATAGATGTCCTAAACACTATAGAATCCTCCATAAGAGGCCTATGCTATGAGGAGGAACCAATGAAGGATAAGTCTAGATCTAGGTAGTTGGAGCACATTAGATTAGGGTGCGGGGGTCTAGGTTAGTGAAGAAAAACTCCTTATTATAGTTTTGTACCAAATAATAATAGGAAACATCGGTGGTACCTATGATGCTGGTAAGTTGGTTAGCCTTAGTGGAACCACTGATGCATAATAAGACAAGTTCTTTGACTCTCTACATGAGTACCCAGGTTTAGAGGAGTCCAATTATCCGTCCGCTCTCGTTAGCCACCGAGGCTAGACGTGTAAATGCCCATTGTACACAAGGTACCTAGAGATTTCAAACTTAGAATCCTAGGCATTATCTATGTCTTGTATAGTGAGATCGTAGCTTGATACGATGCTTCCACATATTATGGTAAACCCCATGTGGGTCTAGGGCATATAATCAATAGGCTAAACAACTGAATGGATAATTAGTGTTTGTCCTAGTTAGTTGTTATTAGTACTCATGTTTTGTTAAAATGGAAATAGTTTCAATTACATGTATAACTTATATCCTGAACAATAGACATTTCTCATCTGATTTATCATGGCTACCTATTGATGTTCTACGCACTAAGTTAGTATCTCATACAATCAAACAAGGGTCTATCTCTACAGGAGGAGCAGAACTTAGCTTTCAACAAGAATAGACTAGAAGTGGTCTCAAGAGAATTATTTAGAGTAGATAGATTGTCTCTTATCCTTCCTTTGGATCTTAGGGATGAGAGAGTGAGAAAGAGAGAGAAGTTTACACTAATATGTGTTAGATGTATATTAAGCAAAAAGTCTTTCTTTTATGTGAAAGGCCAACTTTGATGTAATATTTTATGTTATGTTTGAACAAGATGTTATCTGCTAGTAAAATGGTGTTTTGCTATATTGAGTTTTTTTTAAAATACGCTGATTTTAAGTTAGCAATAAGAAGTGAGTGGTTAGTCAAATCCCTCCTTGATGGTCCCTAACCCTAGTTAGTAGGTTTGGGTGGCATCAATGGCCATATTTCATTCTTAACTTGGGTTTCAAAAATGTTTCTAGTAATAAAATGATTTTTTGAGATTTATATCCCTCCTTGATGGGCCCTAACCTTAGTTAGTAGGTTTGGGTGGCATCAATGACCATATTTCATTCTTAACTTGGGTTTCAACAATGATGCTAGTAATAAAATGATTTTTTGAGATTTATATGTTATAAATCTTGGTTGGGGTTAGGTTTTGAGGTGGGTAATATTGAATTTTATCTTTTTATTGTAGAGGATATCAAGATCTAATCAAAATCTGAAACTCATAACATGGATATGTTGGTTAACAATTTTGTTTAAATTTATGCTAGGAATATTGATATGAAACTTTAGGGGAAGGACATGAGGATCTTATCATTAAAATTCATAGAATTTTGGAGGCATATTGGATACCACATATGCCATAGAAATGTATGGAGAAAACAATAGGGAAACTAGTGAGGATAGGCCCTAGATTTTTACAAAGATGCCCATAGATGCGTATCTTGAACCATAATTAACTACATCAGTAGAAACATGCTATGAGCAAATGGTTTTTCAATGTCCTAAACAATTATCATCTCCCCATAGAGACAAAAGAATATTAGGGTACAAGGTGGTTCCTAACAACGTTTAACTATCCACTACCCTAGTTTGATATGAAGATTGAGAGAAGTATACTTCCTTAAAATCTCAACCATAATCATTAGAAATCCCTCTCTATCAAAAGACAATTCAATAAGTAGGATTCCCTAGTCTAGTTAATATTTGGCTTGCTAAGTCCTATAATTTCTACTAACCTATGGCCTGGCCCTCTTATGGAGCACATCCGAGTCAAAATTCTCATTGGAGTCCAAATTTTAATTATAGGAGTGGTTGACCCCCTTGATACCTTATACATTTGATTCATTTCCACATATGTTGTTTAAAATGACATGATTAAAGGTGGCATATGATCCTTTGCATTTTCATTTTGACTGATCATATATTGTCAAGATTATCCTTGATAGTCTTTGTAGTTAAATTGTCTTGAAGCATTCAGATGAATTCCACGTTGCCATAATTGTGGGGATATTTGAAGTCAATGTTCTAACTCTCTTTGACCAAGATAACTTGCATTGGAGAATTTAAAGTGGTTATCATGCCCCCATAATTATAAGTTAGTTTCCCCTCATTGAATTCTCATTCCCTCTTCTCATTGTAAGACACAAATAATCATAAAAATTCCATGTAAACCCCATCAACCCACAAAGATGAAGGTCTTGACCTAGAAAAGATGAGTAAAAAGAATGCACATAGTTGTCGGAAGTTGGATGAGGTCACCAACATAAAAAACAAAGGAAGAAAGAAATATGTCTTTATCCTTAGTCAAACCATGTAATTGGGTCTAACCATTCATTAAAACCAAAGTAAGATCCAATTAATAAGGAAAGTTAATGTAATATTAATGGATTTTTAGTTATTAACAAATAATGAAATGTGGTAGAAAGAAAAATATAATTGACAAATCTAGGAAAATAGGGGAGAAATATAATATGTCTATGAAGGATTTCACTTTGTATGATCATCTAGAAAAGAACCTAAATTGATAAATCATGGAATATTTGACAATAATATTTACTTTTAGTTATAATGGGAGAACCATTATACATGTTGATTATTATTCAAATATTTTTTTGATATTTTTAGTAGTCAGGGACATGCCTCTCTAGACATTTCTAGGTTACCACACATGGTAAAAATGGAAGGCCTCACCTTTTCCCCAATGTTGACATAGACTGATCATGAGTAAACTCAAAAGCAAAAGTTTTCTATCATTAGAAGAAGGTCCAAAACTCCAAGTAGACAGGTTCAGCCCAATCACACCCACCATGAGTATAAAAGAGCCTCATTTATCGCTATTCACACTATCAATGTGAATGGTGCAAATAGACTTTTTCCAAGGAGTAAACACACGAACTCTATTAGGGAACACATATTCACCACCTAGGTTGACCTAATTTTACTTTCTATAGACATTGAATCATTAAACAATGTGCATAGGTCGAACATTCTTTGGTCATAGTTGTTACTGAGAGATTATTGAAGTGTAATAACTTGTTTGTATTATGAACATGACTAGCCTTTATATAGGACCATGGACAACTTTTTAATACCCAGTTACATGGTATGAAACTAATCATAATATACGAAAGATTCATGAACAAAATTATTTATCAAACCCCCTCAAACTTGTGCCTATATATAATAAGTGGCAATGTTATTACATACAAACACCCACTTGAAGAGGTGGTGAACAAATATGCAAGTTGATATTCTGAACTAACAGTAGTGAGTTTGAACAAATTGTCTTGAACCTTCTCTAAAGAAAATTGATAGTCAACTTCCATGTGCTTAGTTGTTTTATAAAAGATGTTTCTAGGAGCAGTGTGAACTACAATTGTATTATTCCTTTATAGTTCCATAGATTCTGTTTGATAAAATCCCAGTCTTCCATAAAGTTCTTAACCCATTGAAACTCACCATTGACACAGGACATAGCTCAATATTCATATTCTATGCTAGAGAGGGAAGCGACTACTTGTTTCTTGCTCTTCCAAGTGACCAAATTTCCTCCCAGCAAGACATAATAGAAGGTCACAACTTGCCAATCAATGATAGAGCTTTCCCAATTTACTTCTAAGAAACCATGCACCTTCATACACTCGTGGTAGGAGTATATTATGACTTTTCTTGGAATTCTTTTAATATGGAGAAGATATTTGAAAACTTCATCCCAATGACCATTAATATACTCCTGAATGTCTTCATATCAATGGTTTATCCATGAATTTTCTAAACACACTAATAATAAAGGAAATATTTGGCTGAGTAATTGTAAGGTAATTAAGTTTTATGATTGGTATTTTGTATCTCCACGGGTCTTCAAGTGACACCCCGTGGTCTTTATAAAATTTGACCTATATGAACCCCCAAATCGAATTAATCAAATTACTCCAAATTGCAAGTTTAAAGAGGTAAACAACCCCAAAAGCGTGTCATAGAGAAACAAGATTTATTAGAACCTAGTGAGATGAGAAAAATGTCAACCGGAGCATACTTACAAGACTTAAAGTGTCTCAAATGGGCTCCCACACAAGAAAACACATCAAACTATCTCAAAATGTATCAAACAAATCTCACATATAAAATCTTCTTAAACAAGCATGTTTCATAGAAAAAGAGCATATGTTGCATGCTTTTCTTATAATATCAGGGCATGCCTCTCAAAAGCACATAATATTGTAGATCATCTCTTTCTTATTACATTAGATTCAAAGGGCATAACAAATGACAATATAAAGCTAGAAGAAAGATGTGCCAATCAGGAGATGCATCTAACATTGGGTGTAGAGACCATCAAACTGCTTATCGAGGAAGGTTAGAACAACTTCCTTCAGGACCTTTAATACAACACCAGAGACAATGTCATACAGTGTAACATGAAAAAACTTATAACTAGGTTGTATTTGGCAATGCACAACTTGGTCACTGAAGACATCAAGGTGTGTCGTGCTACAAAATGGGCAACATTCATCATCAATGTACAAGAAGATCATGATCTGATAATGAAGGATAGCTTGATACTCAAAAGGTGACATGGAAAATTTAACACCTTATATGGGAACAACAAATATAAAGTCTTGTGCATGGTCAACTTGTAGAGAAGTGACAATAGGCAGTTGCGATGGAAGAGACCACTTGCAATGAATTTCCATACAACCATTTTATAGTAAGCGTATTAAAAAATAGATTGGGTTTTTAGGTGATAAAAGGTGTACATGATAGCTTGAGCCAAGAAAAGGATGACACAATATTATAGATGAGGTAATGTGTAATGAAAAAGGAGGTTCCTATAGGAAAAAATATAACCTCTCACAAAATATGGTCTTTGAGAACCTGAGTGTGGATCATATAGGAAACATAGGAAAACTTGTTGAGATGATGCTCAAATCTCATGCATTAGAAGTATACTCAAGTGCCATTGTATATCACCAAATCCTTGGCCGTCACCAACCATAATATGTGTCACGCGTCAACAAAGCCCATGAAAAAACATACAACACATAGATGATGAAATTTGAGGTGCCATTTGGAGAGAAAACAACATCTAAAAAACTCAACACACAACCCAAGGAGAAGAAGCTCACACTGTGGGTCATGAGAAAATTCAAGAGGTCCATCATGTGGAAATTTTTGCTCACACGATCCTTAATATGACCCATGAAAAAAAGGGTATATAAAAGAGGACCTTATAGAATCTTCACTCCATGCTCAAAATGAGATATATTGGTAGGAAACATCCCCGACTCTAGGTCTCACCTAGGGTCATCATAAGGCCAAAATACTTATGTCCTCTTAATATTGAGATGAAGGCTAAACTCTTGGCCCCATGCTTGAATAAAACACAATTCTTAAAATGAGGTGCCATAATCATGATAGAAAGTGAGAATGTCAATTTGACATTCATCCTTCACCTATAAAAAAGAGGTCAGAGAGCCAATGAAAATGAGCGGACCCAATGTATTTCTTTGTTGGACACATGAATGAGAGAGAGAGAGACTCACTCTGATGTAGTGGGGAGACAAGGAAGTACATCAAAATTCAACTTACCGTGTAATACAAGTCAACAAATATAAACTCCTAAATATGGTGTGACTATCAAAAAGCACCACTTGAGGTTGTTACAAAGTTGTTGGTCATGGATAAGATGAGTGATAACATATAGAAAGGCTTCAGCTCCCCCAAAAATATCAACATCAAATTGGTGATCCTTTAGACAAGTGATTGAATTAGGCATCCCTTTATTGCAACCTTAGAGATGAGATGAGGCCAAAGCGTACCCACCTCAATTGGAGAAATACCATTATCCAATTTTAGAATATGATTTGAAGGATCCCTTGAAACATATGGTAATAAGGAGTCGGGAAACTGAAAAGCATGTCAAAGATTAAACTCAACTGAGACTTCATTATAAAACTAATGTTTAATGACAATTGCTGCCCAATGCATAGAGTTGAGAAGGTATTCTGCATGAAGGTTATCACACAAACAAGATGTTCCTTTCTGAAAAGATAAGTTTGCTTCTTCATGAATAGCCCAAGAAGTGACAAAGAGAGAGTAAAAGATATCTTATAGAGCTTCCATGATAAGTGAGGGAAGTTAGGGGGTGGTTTAATTCAAGATCTGCATGAGTATCAGAGTCAAACATGACAACACCAACATTAGAGAAAACTCAAATGGAAATAACAAGATAACCATTCTTGATCTGAGCTTGGTATGATAAAATCTTCAACAAGTTGTTCATTGGAAAAAGGACATTGATGGTCCATGATCCATATGAGGGATTGCTGAATACAATGAGGACCTAAATTATATGTTTCCAAGGCCTTAAGGATCATAAGATGTTTGAGAGAGGAATGGTTTCAAGCAAAACATACTTGGCTATATTGCAAAAATGCCTCTACCATCTACTTAAGATGACTTTTTCATATGAGTGTCTTGTGTTTTCTAGTAGAAGAGGTGGTCTGTTTCAGAAGAGCTCAAATAAATTTATTGCACATTGAATATAGTCGTGACAAGTTGTAGGAAATATCACCCGTTGATGTAGAACCATAGTGTAATATTCTTATATGTACATATGAGAAATCATTTTTTTGGATGTTTTCCTGTATAAGTCTACAGACACGCACAAGATACCTTGAATATGGTTTGCGATTACAACCTCACTTTATGAAATTTGGTCTCTAAAAGAAGAATGATGTGGAATGAGGGTTTAACTCAATGCAGGGAAGGTGTCTTCTAGTTTTAAGGAGTTATGGTAGGGGTGCTAGTGAAAGCTAATCATTTCTTAGCCACCCTTCCAAGGTTGAGTGAAATGATAAAATTGATGTGTATGTTCCGTTGATGTTAGGCTTTACGCATGGGTGAATTACATTACTAGGATTGTAATAAGTAAGGCTATGGGTAAAAGTATTTTGATTTTAAAAATAGTTCTACTTTTAAAAAAGGGTTTGATTTTATTTTAAAGAAAAAGTTTGACACTTGAATATCTTTGATTTTCGGATTTTTTATTTATTTCATAATAGTGGTTTCACATTTTCAAAAAAGCTCTATTTTTCCAAAAAGAGTTCAATTCTGAAGAATATTCTAAATTATGTAAAATTTCTAATTTTAGAAACCTCTAAAACTTAAAGAAGGATTTTAATTTTTGAAGGATGTTTGAATGTCAATTTTAAATATATTTAAAAAGATTTAATTTTGAAATGAAACATTTTTTTACAAAGTTCTAAATTTTAAAAAGTTTCTTTTTTGAAAAAAAACATATTTTGAAATGAGAAGAATGTTAAAACTTTCCCAACACATAGTGTTTGCACATGAAGATTGTATGTTTATAATATTCCTACCTTTTTGGGAGCTAGTGAAAATTTTAAAATAACTCCCCACATGTACATACATAGGTGAAAAATAGTTGTCCTTACCTTCTCTAGGTTATAGTTCACTTCATCCTAAATTAAGTTCAAGTTCACCATGTTAAAGGTACCATTCTGAATATAATTCTTGATTACACAAATCACATAAGATATTGGTATAACAAAGTTAGTATGCTCGAGGATAAGAATTCTCTTTTTGCAATGGGCCCGTACGGATACTAGTAACTTGGATTTTCTTGGACTGAGTAGTGTAATTACCATTCTTAAAAACTTTGCATCATAATATAGAATAAGTTCAGTGTCCTTATCATCTCATGCACGTCAAACAACATGGATACACACTTATAGGTGAATAGTTGTTTGAGCAAGATATACATCAAATCAACAATAAAAAACACAAATAATATGAAAAATGAGCTAACAAAGAAATTTTGTGAATGTTATTGTGAAAAATTTACTTTTCAAAGTATTTCAAAGTTAATATTAATGGTTTGTATTTAACTACTTTTGAAGAGATGACTGTGGTTATCGCTCCATGCAAATTTAAAAAACACAGTTTCAAATGTATGTATGTTCCTTGATTAAGAAACTATATATGAAGCTAACATAAACATTATGAAACATCATGATAACCTTATGAGATTGCAAAAAGATAAGAGAACATGTATAGGAGAATTACTATTATACATATACACAGGGAGTCCTAAAAAAGTTAGAAGATCAATCGATTGTGATACTAGAAAAAAGATGAGGACTATGTATAGGCACAAATTGGTTGTTTGCCTTTATTGCAAACCCTAAAATGTATAACATTTTTAGTGATGTAGTGCAAAGTAAAAAATAAGGGGTTGAAGCCCCTGTATAGGTGCACACTGATTTTAGGTCTATATTGACAATCATTTATATCAAAACTTTATGTGTCAAAAGAGAAATTGATTTGAGACAATATGAAAAAGAAACACATAGGAGGATATTGGTTATGAACCCATGTTTACATAGTTCTTAAATTTAGATAGGTTAGGGAATTTGACACTCACGACGAGGTCATTCCTTATCTATCTGTATAGGCACATATCGATTATGCAGTATACATTCATATTGTAAAATGTTAAAATGAAGAATGATCCATGATTTTTTTCTTGGATTGACCAACAACCTTAATGCTAGAGTCACCATCATATTCTCCACTCTATGAAAACTAAAATAAGACACACTAAGGGGGTCTCATTATAAGGGAAAGTGGAATAGACAAAATTACCTAACCAAAATTCTGGGAAACTTAAGCCAACCAAAGTAAAATTCTAAAGAATTCTAAGGATAAAAGGTTGATCTATGATATGAGTTTCCATGTAAGGTATCATACTATAAACTAGAAAGGTGATAGTAACATTAATGCACCCACAAATGTGGGACAACATATGTTACGATAAAAATGAGCATAACATAATGAAAAGGTACATAGAAGTAATATTTTATCATGATTTGGAAGAACGATTAAGATGGGAAGAGTATTATATGAGTATAAAAACATGTAAAACAATCTTAGATACCCATCATGCCTTCTCCAGACTTAAGGAAATAGGAGGGCTAAATCTACATTTTCCATATTGATACTACCTTGCTCAATTCTGGGCTGGGTACCTTGTTAAATATGTCCCTTCATGCTTTATTTGAGGTTAGGGAGATGCAAGAATCACTAAAAGAGAGGTGAGTGTTAGTTTCTATACTGATTGGGTTTATGGATGATAATATCTGGGGATCTGTATCAAGCATTATCTCTTCAAGTGGGTAGAGGGGTTGTAGATTTTCCAGGGTTCATACTTTTGTTCTAAGGTTTAAGTAAAACCTTATTTATAGATAAGTGTGTGTATCCTAGGGTTTAGTGTGTATTTTAAAACTTCAAATATGCTTGAGACAATATAATGAATTGATTTACATGTCTTGTAGAATCCAAAAGAATATAGATGCATGTATCATTATTGCACCTCTGCTAAGCCTCAAGCTTGAAGTACGAGTAGATGTGACTTAGTCAAGGATTTTATAGTTGTTGTGGGAAGATATTTTGAAAGATTTGTATTGGCATATGACGTCCATAATATTTTAGGATTTTAGCAAGGTGATGATATGAAAATAGGTTTGAATGTCTACATAGACACATATATGTTATCCTCCAATGTAAAGAGGTTAAGAAATATGGTTTTGGAATGCTACCATGGACGTGTATTGATGAAGGAATTTTTTTTCAACCCCTTGAGCCATATCCACATACACTTTATATGTATTTCCAAAATGGGGTCTCTACAAAATTGCATTATAATAAATTGAGCAACTAGTATCCAAACAACATATATTTTTAAGATACCCTTCAATGTGGTAGGATGCATTGTTTAATAACACCAACATTTAGGTTTCATCATTAACTAGATTTTATTTATCTAATTATGTTACTAAATAAAACCCATCTACTATAATAGGATTTCAGGATGTGTTTATTTCATAATTACTTGTATAAATATCATACAAAATCGTGAAAATTTTTAGAGGCATGTGTAATATACCAATGTCTACCTTTCCTGACTCTAAAAACCCTAATCCCCTATATATAAAGTTTGTATGCTTGGATACTTATAACTTACCTAACAAGGTTAAATATACACCCTCATACATTTGTTTGTACCCTGATGAACATATAATGTACATAACATGAGTAACTCAAACTAAAACCCTAACTATGGATGATATGACCACCGCCTTTCTATGAGTTTATATATTTGTTGTGGTTTTATTATGGTAATTTGGAGCTTAGACCTAGGCTTTGTACATGTTAATGTTGTAGATCAAATTAATAATGATCATGTTAGAGTAAACCCTAAGTAGGACTTTTGTGACCCAAACCTATACATGTTTGATATCGCATATGATACATTAGTGTCACTAGATATTCTAATCACATTACATATCATCATACACTAAAAATGGACCTAATATCCTAGTTGTGGATTAATATGTTAGTCAATTTATTGAAACATGTTTCATGCCATACTATACACTAATTTACTCATAATGACTTAAATGTGAGTAATAAGTAATTGGGTGTGCTTAAATATCCATAAATTATTAGTGTCACTGATAATGTTCTTAAGCATATACATTATTTATAACTATATGATGTATCTATGTGGGGACAATTAACATGATTTATGTAGGTAATATTGGATTTATAGACATGATGAATTAACTAGGTAATGTATCCTAATCTATAAAGATAATTTAATGTAACTGTAAGGCCCCTGACCTAGCTTAGTGCTTAAGTGTGCTTGCTTCACCTAATAAGATGCTTGAACCATACTCTAATATCTTGAGATTATTTTATAAAATGTGACAACCTTAAGTTATCAGTTTGGTCTTATTTGGATGATGTTTGAGCTATGTATGCTTGTTTTGGACCAAGTTGCAATCTGCCCATGAGTGAGGGTTATCTAGCAATTTGTCACATATAGAGTGTGTTTCTTGTGACTTATCTTTATGAAAGAGAATATGATGTTGAGGGGCACCTTGTTTGGACCATGGTTGATGATGTGACATCACATGGTGAGATTAGGGTTTTCTTGAGTTGCCTTGCTTTTGAGTAACGACCTTGGTAGGGTTTGAGTGTGTAGAGACCACAACACCACTCCGAGATTAGTTTTGTGACTTATAAACTAACCCTAGGTGTTTCTTACTTCGACCATGGTGATCTAGAGGTGGCATGGTTGAAGGGGTTGTCCTCTAGTGATGTGTTTCAACCTTGTTTTCTTTGGTGGCCTAGTGCAGAAGTTGCTACATGTACTTGGTGTGATTCGACTGCTACAAGGTGTGTAGTGGACTTAAGTGGTCACTACACCACCTAGGTTATATCAGCATTCGATGCATGCATGTGTCTAGTGGTTGCATGATTGCTTCCTTGGTGGAGCAGTGTCCATTTGGTGCTCTCTTGTGTTGAAACCTCATACCCACCTTACCTCTCTCCTACCTTGAGTATATAACCTCTCTCTTCTTCATGCAAGTATCCTTTTCGGCCCTCTTTCTTCTGGAATCCTTTGTGTTCGTCCTTGGTGCTTTGTGGAGTAAATAAGGACTGATCTTGGATTCTTTGTGGTTGAGCAACCTTGCATGTGGTGCTTTTGAGCTTGATCATATCCTTTATGGTGATATTTGGTGATTTTCTTTCTTGGTAAGTGGTTTTGAACCCTTGATCTCATTTTCTTTACACCTACCTATTATTTCTTATCCATGAGACTATGGTGTAACCATGGTGACCTTTTCTTGAGGATATTCTACTCACTAAGACCAGAGACTATGGTGCAACCCTGGTGGTACCTATGTGAAACGAAGATTTCCTCTTTCTCCTTTCTTCTTTGGTTCGACCTTGGATTTTTCATCTCTTTCTTGATCTCTCCTTTGACCATGATGTTCTTCTCTTTTGAAGTTATCTTTTGGCTGTGAAGTTTCACTTTGTTGGAGCTTTCTTCTCTCTTGAAGATCATGATCTTTGGAGCTTGGTCTCTTCACAAGGCGGGTTATATAACTCTTTTTCCTCTTCTATTATCGGCACCATTTTCTTGCATGCATGTCACTATTTTAATCCCTAAAATATGATCCTAATATGCTATATGATATTACCATAATGTATAACTTAAATCTTGGGTGATAATCACATGTGATTTGTTTGTACTCCTAAACCCTAATTCTTGGTACCCAACTTTGTGGTGACTATGAGAATGATGGTTTTCTCTTGCTCTTGATTATGGATTTCTATCAACATGCACATGGTTCGAGTTTCTTGAGGTAGCATGAAGTTTTAGTTCTGTTTTGCATGTATGAATGAGAGTTTTATCTCTCCTAAATGAGGTTCTTTCATGGTGATTCCTATAAGACATGTTTTAGGGTTTTGGCATTTATCTTGGTATGAAGTTTTCCACCTTAAAGATGATGAGTTTCCTTGAAGTTAATCTTTTGTTTTGAACGTGGTACTTCTATTTTGGAGATGGCTTTATGTTCATTGGAGTATCTTGACATTTGGGTCTCTACACCCCTTATAGTGGTTTGTGGTCTCTACATGTGGGTGGGTTGTTTCGGGCGCAACAAGCCCTAACCCTAGGTGTGGTTGCTACACCTTGGAGTTCTTGGCTTTTGGTCGATAAATATATATGCATGACTGTTTTGATGAGTTTTCTTCGACCGAAGTACTTTTTTTGAGTTGGTTTATGTGCACACAGTGATGTGTTGTGGACGCCACAAAGCTAACCTTAATCACAATGTTGGTAGCTATACATATGTGCTATTGGTCGCTACCCTTGTTGGTGATGGTTGTTACACCTAGGTGTGCGGGTGAGATGGTCTCTACACTCACTCACCAAGGAAGGTCACTACACTTGGTTGAGTACATGGTTGCTACATACATACATACATACATACATACATACATACATACATATGCCGACAAGGAGTGGCTCAAGTGGTCAAGCACGGTGTCCCCTAATAAAGGGACCCAGGTTTGAATCCCAGTTTGCGCCTTGATTTACCACCCTCCCAGGCATTCAGCCTCTTCCACAGACGTGGGAGAGGGGGGAATCTTTCTCTCTTAATCCCATACATACATACATACATACATACATACATACATACATACATACATACATACATACATACATACATACATACATACATACATACATACATAACATACATACATACATACATACATATAGATAGATAGATACATACATACATACATACATACATACATACATACATACATACATACATACATACATACATACATACATACATACATACATACATACATACATACATACATACATACACAACTACTGACAAGGAGTGGCTCAAGTGGTCAAGCATGGTGTCTCCTTACGAAGGGACCCGAGTTCAAATCCCAGCTTCTACCTTGGTTTACCACCCACCTAGACGTTCAACCTCTGTCATGGGTGTGGGAGAGGGGGAGAGAATGCCTCTCTTTATCCCATACATACATAACATAGTAAGGCCGACAAGGATTGGCTCAAGTGGTGAAGCACTATGTCTCCTCATGAAGGGACCCGTGTTCGAATCCCAGTCGCCGCCTTGATTTACCACCCTCCCGGGTGTTCGGCCTCTGCCACTGGCTTGGGGGGGAATCTTTCTCTCTTAATCCCATACATAACATTGTAATATTGCTACACGGGTACATGTGAGTGAGGTTGATACTTAGTCAAATATGGATGGTTGATTGATTAGGTTAATGATTATGTTAAATCCTAATGTACTCTAGGAAACTGGGAGATGATGTACCTAGAGGTTGATGGTCGAATGATTATATGGAAACCTAATCGGCTGTGTGTGTGAAATCCTAACCCTAATTCTAGGGTATGTTATACTTGTTGGGCTTGCATGGATGTATAACATGTGATTATATTTTCTCTCTCCTACTTGTGCAACCCTAACCTTGCCGGTGAAATGAATGTCATAGCTATGTGAATGCTATGGTGATATTGAATGAGCAGGAATGATGTGATTGGGTCTAATGACCTGACAAGTGCCTTATGCCTAGTTTGAGGTGAAATCCTCCAGAGATGTGATGGAGGGATTGATATTCCATGGTAATGAGATATTGGTGATGGCCTTATGAATGAGAGTGCTACAAGTATCATGTGATAATGTGACAAGGTCATACCTTATTTGTTTTATATCTTCTGAAGTATTTTATAATTGTGCTTTCTAGACTAATTAGGGTTTTGTATGTCCACTTGTATGTTGAAGTGTTAATTCACCCAATTGACATAACTAATAAAGTGAAACCTTAATCATGTAGATGCCCTGTGCCATAGATCCATCTTTAGTGTTAGGTATTTTCTGGATAGTGAAATGGGTATTCCCGAGGGAAACCTAGAGCGTATACTATTGAGTATGCGAGGTGCAAGTGACCATGTGTCCTTGACATCTTGATCCCAAGTGTTTTGAGAATGAATTCAGTCGGGTCTCAGTGATGAGCATGGGATATGATGTGATAGAGGAATACTATGGTTGTACCTAAGTGATTGGGTTATATACCCTATCTTCTAGAGCCATGACCTATACCAAGGCGGACTAGGTGTTTTACAGGGCCGTAGCCTTGACTATGAGTTGTTTTCTCTAAAAGACTATAGCTTTGACTATAAGTTGTTGTCTTTGTAGTTTGACTACATGTCACTACGGTGCAAACTCGAGCTGACCGAGTAGTGAAGGAGAAGATCATAGAGTTCGACTCTTCCATTGATCTTGTATTGCATCGATTTTTGACTTTGTAGTGGTCGGTTGGATTTGGGTGGTACGACTCAAATCCTATAGGGCATTAATAAAAGATGTAATACAACTGTGTAGTATTTTCCATAGGGCTAAATATGAATAACATTGGTCGACCCTTTGCCTTAATCTTGTATTATTCTGTTTATAACTGCTACATATTTTCTTTGTATTCCTTCTAAAAGCATAAGATGTTCTAATGCTCAGTTTTCGATACCTAAATATCTCATATAGTGTTACTTGCCCTACTTATATCATTAAACTAAATCTACTTATAATGTTTAATCTACTAAGTACAACCAACCTATGCTTATAATAGACGTTGGTGGAGAGTTATATATCTCACTAGGATGTTGGTCTCACCCCATGGGTTTCCACATCTTTTAGGTGGTTATGCACGACAAGATAGAGGTCATGCGGTTGAGGATGAACAATAAGAGGATCAATAGCTATTTAAAGGTTGGATGTGCAACTAGTGTTTTGTAGTAGAGTCCTATGTGTCATACATGTACTCTCACATCTTTGGCGGTGTTTTTTAGTTGTTGTATATCAAGACGATGTTTATATATATGACCTTGTTGTATAGATATGGAATGTATATGTGACATGTTATATATGTGAAACCGGTTGTGGCCTGTGAGCCAATGAACAATGCTATGTAATAATATTCTGACATGAGATATGTTACATGTGGCTTTTGTGGACTCATATGTAATATGCTTCCACTTGAGGTGGATATGTGATATCAGTTATAATTTACCATGTATTGTGGTAATGTGGTTTGATTAGTTATAATTCCATACTTTGTTTTGAGTAATCTCATATTTGTGTGGTGTGAGCCATCAAAATAATGATAATAGAGACAATATGAGGATGATATGTCTCTAATTTATGGATATTAATAACAAATAATGATATATGATAATATATATTATGATAATGATGTTCTAGTTGATTTGAAACTCGTATAAGATAATCTTAAAAGTTAAATCTAACTTCATAATCATGATGTACATTTAATTATTCTAGATGCAAAGTTTACTAATTAAACACCTATAACTATCCTAATTAATCAATCTAATATAATAAACATTTAGATAGATCATATTTACATTATATCTAGGTAATCAAATGTTCCCAATTTTTGTTGTTGTTCCCTATCACATAGATTTATCTCAAATTTCCATTAGGTGTTCTAATCCGACGACTGTGGTGTGCTAGTGTTTTGATTTTTTATAGTTAAGTGTTTCTTCTACATTGAGTCTATGTCTCCCTAGACTTAAAAGTGTACAATGACGATCCTTCTCCCTAGATCCATCTTTGTCCTCCTCTTCACATTCTTTTCACACCAATGAACATACAGATCCCTAACTCGATTAGGATTCCTTCCCCATTTTCCCACTTGACTCACTCTTACCCATGTTTTCCTTATCCTATTAGAAGCCCACCTATTCAAATTTGTCTACCTTATAAGTATCAAACTATCAATCACCACTACACCTCCACAAATGCATATCCATCACCCCTTCCCCCTATTTCACTATCTAGATTGTGCATGAACTCCCTCATATGCTCAAAGGTTCAAAACGTTCAAACTCCTATCAAGCATCAAAATTTCTTGTCCGAGCCTCATGGTTGAACTCGTTCTATATGCATCTCCATTGGTACATTTTCCCTCTTTCTAGCCTCTCTTTGCATTTCCCACTGTTGATTGAGAAATGTCAACATTTTGAATTAGGGTTGCCGTGGTTTCTCCTTCTTTGGCTCCATATTGATGTTGTAGAGATTTTGAGTCCATTGGTTTTCATTGTGTTGCCTCTTGTTCTGGTTTCATTAAGCTTGTCCTTCTGGGATAACATTGGAGATGGTGTAAGATGTGGTTATATAGTGCTTAAAACTACCTATTTAGTCTCTATGGGATCAAAAGCGCATGGAGAACTCATTGGAATCATCCTTTTGGTTTTACCTTGTAGGGTTCACGAGTTGTCCTCCATCACAACCAACCATTTTTTCTATTTCATCACAAGAAAGGACAAGGTGATGAAGATTATCACCTAATGTATTGCATTCCTAGCCCTCGATAGACTTAATAATGTGTCATGTTTACCTAGGTTGTTCACTATATTCTGTCTTATAATTTATTTTGTCCCATGACTTTTAGATCTCTTCAGATTTATGAATTTAACATGTCATGCTATATGTTATTATATTCATATGCATGGCATATTGATAAATACAAAGATTTATTTTTGTAATAAATCCTTAAATTAATATAATTTATATAATCCATACTAATTCTATGTTTATAAGAAAATCATAAATATATACTCATTGGAATAAGAAAATATTATGTACCTAAACATATATAATTCAGAACCAAAATACAATTATAAAAATATCAATAATATAGGTTTGAACTTATACAAACAATTAATGATAGTTATTTTTGGATGTAGTAATAGTTGAAAAATACAAAGGGTGTATCTAGGGTTTGACCTTGACTAACTTATACACAAGTTGGGGCATGTTGCTTCTCTTTATGAGTCATATTGGACAATGATTGTATGTGTCACTCCCTTTGAATCATATTGGATGATTTTTTATCCATTATCTATAACTATTTAACATGTTGAGGTCAAATTTCTAAAACCTTACATGATGGACTGTTGCAAATGCAAACCGAATACCTTGTTTGTATCATGTTATTCATTCAATTTCCATATTAATAACTTATTTATGAATTCATGTAATGCAAACCCTAGCCATCATACATTGGAAATGATATTTCACCTGAAATTAATATAAATTGTACATATTGTAAATGTAACCTTTAAACTGATTATCTATGGTGACTGAAATTTATCTTGCCTCTCTATTAATAGTGAGTCTACCCTTAATGGTTTAGTCTACCTTGGCACCATCTTTGAATACTTAGAGTTTACGTGTCATCCTTGACCACAAGCTAATTTTACTTTGAAAACTTCTTTCCTCAGACATAGCGAGGAACACTACATGATATTCATAACACTAGGTATTATTTTCTCATAGAGTTCTTGAAGATTATCCCTACATAGTTTCATGGCGGGATTGAGAGTTACATGGTGGATAAGGAAATTGACTAGATTCTCAAAACTAAATGAAATTTTGAGGGCATGTCATGAGCATCAAAATGTTAGTTTTTATATGCACATCCTTAGTGGACTAGCTCATCATTGTTGGAACATTTATGGCAAGCCATGCATTTTATTTACCTTGACATGGGAAAAACTCTTAATTCTTGATGGAATAAGTACATATCTTATGCAACTTTGAGAAATAATGAATATAAGCTCCACAACCTGTATTAGAATCCCATGATTCTGGTAGAGTATTTGTAGAAGTTTCTCCATCTTGAGCATTATAATAGAGTTTGACTGAAGAATGACAAAATATTTTTTTTTCATGATGGTTCTACTATAACATTAGATGAAGGTTGGTTCCTCAACAACCACTGACCTTCTCACATATGGTGGTGAAGAATATTTCTATGGAAGCTTAAGAACAATAATAAGAAAAAGTTCTCTGGTGAAGACTTGAGTGATGATATGTGTGAGAAGAAGCTTTCCTCTAGAAACGATCATATAAAAATGGTGGTCAGATTATATGTCATCATTGTACAGAGCCTGGTCATATCAGGTCTCGATGCCCTCAAAATCATGAAGAAAGACTTGATGAGAGTAATGCTTGACATCTCAGTGCCACTGATGGTGAAGAAGTTCATGAAGATAATGGTGAATGTAACCCTTATGCTTTTAGTTAATATAACTATATAGTTATGTTCCCATTTCGGCATGTTGATTAGTATGTGATGAAGAGTAAATTGTGCAATAGATGATGCTACATGTGATTTAGTAAGACGTCTTTGTGCCTTTATTTCTGTTTGACTTGTAAATTTAAGCCTTCTTAAGGGGTGGAGTATATGTTTATTGTAGTATGTAAATATGTGATTTTAGGGACAAAATCCTCTTTAAGCGTGGAGTCATGTAACATACCAAAATGTACCTTTCCTTACTCTAGAAACCCTAATCCCATGGATAGGAAGTTAGTATGCTTGGATCATTAGAACTGACTAAATGAGGTTAAATATATACCCTCATACATCTATTTGCACCCTAATGAACATATGACATACATAGCACGAGTAACTTAAATGTAAAACCCTAACTAAGGATACATATGACCATAACATTACTCTGAATGTTGATGTATATGACTGAGAAGCCAATCACTGGATGATGTTTACATGGAGTACTTTTGATTTAATTAATAAAGGCAATTCTATTTATTGATGCACATTTGTTTACTACAATATTGATGTACATAATAGATGTCCTTAGAATGATCGTATAATCTGTGGAACTTCAAGTACATGACTTCAAAATAAGATCCTAATGGATGCTAATAACAATATTATTGAATGGCATAGTCAAGTATTAATGTGGATTGAAAAACAATAATACACATGAGAAGAATTAAGGAAGCATTCCATATATATTGTAGTGAGGAAGATTAGCTTGTAAGGTTTTATGCTAATACAACCTTACAAACTAAAAAATATAATTATCAGACACAATATATTAATGCATTTGCCTTAAATGTGATGCTTTGAGTTGGAGTCCCAAGATACAAAAGTGGCTACTTCTATAATAGAAGCTAAATATATTTCTACAACAAATATTGCAAAAGAATATGTATGCATAAATAAGCTCATTAATGAGCACAAAATTGTTCTAGGCATTGTTGTCACAATAGAGCTATATTGTGACAATAATGGGGCTAAGAAATCCAAGGAATCCAAATCACATAAGTGTTCTAAGCATATTCTACATCACTTCCATCTCATATGAGAATCATTGATCCAGGGGATTTGGAGATTAGTAGGGTACCTACAAAGAAAAATATCATTGATCCCTTGACATAGACATTGCCATGAAAAAAGCATGATCATCATGTCAGATTGCTTGGTACTAGATACATGAGTGATTGGACCTAGTGAATATGGGAGACTATAGGTGTATATGTCCTAGTAGTTAATCATTACATAATGTCTTCATGGATATTTGCACTTTTTATTAGATTACTATGAAAATTTCATTTATAAATGTACATTTCATTACTTCCATATTTATGTACATGATAAGTTCCCTTTGAATGATTGGTTCAAATCCATGGGACTTCAAGTACATGATTTAGAATCTAAGATCCCAATGGATGCTAAGAAAAATATTCTTAAACTACTCTAATCAAGTATTATTTTGGATTAGCCAACAATAATACACATGAGACCAGTATGTGTGGTGACTAATGACCGTGTATCATGGGCCATAGGTATTGGATACCAAGTCATACACATATATACTTGTTATAATGCAATTATACTAGATTGTCCCACCTTGAGAGTGATTCATTGACCCGTTATATGATACTCACAATCAGTTCTCAAAACAACAATCATGTTGTAGTATTTGCCTTGATATCTCTACAATAACGACATGATAATCCTCATGATTTGACACTGCCCAACATGATCTTGAAGAAGGTTGTCGAAACTGGGTTCAACATACCTACCTTCATCACCTTGGGATCCATTCCATCTATAGAGAAATATGAGATTCCAAAAATAAATTCTATGAGAAAGTCTTGTAATATGCCAAAAAATAGTTATACATGCATCCCAAGGTGATTCCCAAAATGCCAAAAATGCTAGAAACGAGTTTCTATTCCAATTCTAACAAGATTCTAGAATAATGTATATTGGTATGTCTAGATCTTCACCAAGAAACTCAAGTTTAATCATTGAAATTATTCCATGGTAAGGTATAAACTGGTATTTACAATATGGTTTTCTATATTTGACGGATCCTTCTCAAGTGATTCTAGGAAATAATTTTGTTTGTTTCTACCACTTTTTCGACTGTTCAAAACCCAATAATGGTATTAGAGATACATCAAAAGTTGTTTACCTAATTTTTGAATTTTGAATCAATGTTTTGTCATTGCACGACATAGAGTGGGTATTTCATATGTTGATGTTGATTAATTTGCACATTCACTCAATGAGAATGTCCTTATTAAGATCACAAAGACCGTATTTTGATATGATAATGTATACATATATATACATACATAGACACACAAGCACACATACACATATGTATGTACACACACACACAGATATATATATATATATATATATATATATATATATATATATATATATATATATATATATATATATATATATATATATATATATAGAGAGAGAGAGAGAGAGAGAGAGAGAGCGAGAGAGAGAGTCAGGCTAGAATACACTCGAGTGTATTTAGAGCAGAATACACTCAATTAGTTTTTCATGATGTATTATTTTTTTTCAAAAATCTAATCCATTGATCCTCTTAATCATCTTGTGAATATCCCATATACAACATTTGAACACATTTGGATATATATATATATATATATATATATATATATAGAGTCAGGCTAGAATACACTCGGGTGTATTCATAGCAGAATACACTCAAGTAGTTTTTCATGATGTAATTTTTTTTTTCCAAAAATATAATCCATTGTTCCTCTTAATCATCTTGTGAATAACTCATATACACAATTTGAACACATTTGGACATTTATAGGTCATTTTATAAAGACCGCAAAAATTATGCATTTTAAATTAGTTTCGTGCATCGATTTTGTTGCCCTCAGATGAGTGACTTACACTCATCCAAATGGGCTCAAAATTTGTATGTGTGTGTATGAAATCTAAAGCTATGCCTCAAGAATGGTTTTGTTTCATGTGATGCATGATTATGACCAGACCCTATATGTGATTACTTTTTATTACTTGTGATTGATTGTTTGTAATTCTTAATATAGATTGCATGCCATACATTCTCTATTGATTCAATAATTGATTCCCACCTTATTCTCTTTGAATGTCACTTGAGATTTATCTTATATATCATGTAAAAGTTTGGGATAAACTAGGATATATGATACCATAAATGCTATATATGAATCAGGATAATTGTGTACAATCACCAATAACCATGGATTGTCCATGGTGTCCACTTATGCTAGAAAAATATATGGATTGGGGTTTATTATCTATTTTCCATGCATGTGATGCATGAAACCCTAGGTTATATCAATCTTTCATTAGCTTGGAAAGATTGTGCTAGGAGGCCATAATCATCACATTTTATCTTTGTCACTTGTGGTGCTTGTTTATACACACACCTATATAGATATAATATACAAATATGTGATTAAATATGTATATGTATTATACCAAATTCCTAATGAAATATGAAGCTTAAGGTTGATTTCCAACATGTGATACACATCAATGCCTTGATAAATTTTTTGAAATCACCAAAGTGAGGTGCTTGTCCATCTTGGTGAGGTGTGAGGTGGACATGTGGGTTTGCTAAAGTAGGGTACACAATATATATATATATATATATATATATATATATATATATATATATATATATATATATATATATATATATATATATATATATATATATATATATATATATATATATATATAGAGTCAGGCTAGAATACACTCGAGTGTACGGATCGCTCGAATACACTCAAGTGTGTTTGCATATCAAGACTATTTTTTTAAAAATGTAAACCGTTGATCTTCACCGTCATACTATAACTAGCCTATATACAAATTTTGAGCCCATTTGGATGAGTGTAAGTCACTCATCCAAGGGCAACAAAATCGACGCGCGAAACTAATTTGAAATGCATAATTTTTGCGGTCTTCATAACATGATATATACATATCCAAATGCGCTCATATTTTGCGTATGAGTTGTTCACGAGATGTTTAAGAAGATCAACGGATTAGATTTTCAAAAAAAATATTGCATCATGAAAAACTACTTGAGTGTATTCCGCTCCGGATACACTCGAGTGTATTCTAGCCTGACTCTATATATATATATATATATAATATCAGTGGTTGGATTTGTATTATCTAGGTAAAGTTCATAGGTTTAGACTCCTAGATGCATACAGATCAGTGTTCCATTTGATGGAATTTATCAATGGTTGTTTTCGATGCATCCAAAGGTTTCATATGATGCAATTGACAAAAGTTGCCTACCTAAATAATTTCTTATGAGCGGTCAACCAAAGTTGACTCATGATTCAATACAATATAGACCTTGGCTCACTAGGAAGTTATCATTATAAATTTATAGATTAATAGTGAAGGCTATTAATTCAAAGAATATCACAGAGTAAACATTTAATTAGAGGCCTAACTAAATGGTGAAGTTTTTTCAAATCAAAATTATAATTCATGATTATTTTTCTTTTTCGATCACATGACCAACCATATAATCTAACATTGAGATTGGTCCTTGAGAAAGACTAGGTCAATGGGATTATTTCATGGATTGGTATTAAAACTTAAGAGTTATTCTCAATCGTGATAGTGGGCTCGACATACTAGATCATGATTTTCCTAAAGAGCCTACTCCCAATGTGCCAAAGGCGGAAAGACATGCATACTTGATATATTGTAATAAATCCAGTGATGTATCTTGCTTCAATCTAGCACCCATGTTGCTTGAACTACAAAGACAACACATAAAGAGGGAGGCCATTGAAATGATTGAGCAGATCAAATGATTATTTGAAGGCCAACCTAGATAAGAGAGGTATGATGTATCAAAGTCATAATTTCTGAACAAACGGGAAGAAGGAGATCTAGTTGGTCCTCATGTACTTAAGATGATATGGTATGTGAAGAAACTAGAGAGACTGAGTTCCCCATAGGCCAAGAGTTGGAAAATTACTTGATTATGCATTCATTACTTGAATTTTATAACCAATTTGTCATAAACATCGACATGATGGCATTGTTAAGCCATATCCAGTTCTTTTTAACATGTTGCAAATTGCTGAACTGAACATGAAGAAGATCAATACTAGGTTTGTGCTAATTCCAATGTAGTGTATTAACGATTAAAAGAAAGAAAAAGGATAAGAGAGGTTCTAAGCCTAAGTCCCAACCTTCTACTCTGAAGGAAAAGGGATGTGTGGACTAAGATGAAAATTGTCACAATTATCATAGGCCTGGACATTAGATTTTTCCACTCTACATAGAGGGACTTAAGAAGTCAAAGAAGATGGAGATCTCCACCTCAGGATATTGGATACCGGATGTGGATATCACACATGTAATGAAGTCTATGATTTAAAAAGAAGTAGCCCCATTAATAAGTGAACTTTGTACTATGAGTCGCTAATGGGGTAAAGGTTTCTTGTATGGATGAAGGAACATATGGCTTATCTCTTCCCTTGGGGCTTGTAATGGAATTGGAGATTTCTATTTCATACTTAAAATAAGTAGAAATATTATTTTTGTTTCTTTCTTGGACAAGAATGGTTTTTTTTTTATTTCTAATAAAAATGGAGTTTTATCTATACTTTTGGATGATATCTTTTATAGAATTTCTCTGATCTCTTATGGTCTTTATTATCTAGATCTTTAGACACTTGTTTGAATACCAAATGGCTCAAAATGCATGAATCAAACACGACGTACACATGTCATTATTTCTGGACCATATAAAAGAGAAATGCATTTCTAAACTCCATAAGGATGGATACTTAGGCTCATTTGATTTTGAATCTCCGGAGACATGCAAATCATGTTTGTTGGGTAAGATAGTGAAGGCACCTTCTATTAGAAATAGTGAGAGGGAAATATAACTTTTTGAACTCATACATATTGTTGTAGGTGGTCCTTTTTATTTAACAACTAGAAGAGGGTATAGACATATCACATTTACTGATGATTTTAGTAGATATGGACATGTGTATCTTATGAAACACAAATCAAAATCCCTCAAAAATTTCAAGGTGTTCAACAATGAAGAAAACAACAAACTAGGCAACAAAAATAAGATGTTTCAATTTGATCTAGGTGGTGAATATATGAGACACGAGTTTGAGGACCTTCTTAAGGAGTGTGGTATTATATCAAAATTGACTCCACTATGAACACCAAAACATAATGGTATTTTATAGAGAAGGAATCACACATTATTCGACGTGGTGTGCTCCATGATGAGCCTAAACAAACTTCTTAATTCCTTTAGGGGACATGCTGGAGAGATCTCCGTATTTACATTTAACTATGTTCCTTCTAAATAGGTTCCAAAGGCACCATATGGGATATAGACAGACATCCAAATATCTCATCTTTTTGGGTTGTGAATCTTACATGAAGAATTCATATAAAAAAAGTTAGGACCCAAATTTTACAATTGTTATTTTGTAGGGTATCTAGGGAAGCCAAATGATACCATTTCTGTATTCTGCCAAAAGCAAAGTGTTTTTGCCTAGAAGTAGTACCTTTTTAGAGTTGGAGTTCATCTATAGAAATGCTGGTGGGTGGAAAATAGAATTTGAAGAAGTTCAAGATATAAAAAATGATAATGAACCTAAATAGAAACATGATTAGGCACCACAATTTGTTGTGGCACAACCATCCCATCAACAAACACATGAATCTCATAGATGCAATAGGCCTCACCATGAGCAATATTGGTTTGGATTTATTGTGTCTTAATATGGTGAAATTTTGGTCATGGATCAAGATGAGACAACCCCAACGAAGCTATGGAGGAATCAAAATATCGTAAATGGCTTGAGGTCATGAGATCTAAAATGGACTCCATGTATACCAATAATGTATGAACCTTGGTGGAACCACTTGAATGAGTGAAAACCATTGGGTGAAAGTGGTCTTATAGAAGAAGACTAACATGAATATAATGTACATAAATATAAAGGGTGAGTAGCTGCAAAAGATTAAAAAAAAATCAATGGTTTACCATGATCAAAATTTCTCACCAGTTTCCATGGTCAAGTCCATTAGGATCATGCCATTCGTTGCATCATACCATGACTGTGAGATTTAGTAGGTGGATGTCAAAACCACATAACCTGATGAGAATCATATCGAGGATGTAAACATGACACAACTCGAGGGTTTTTAAAATTTCAGAGGTTGTTAGAAGGGTCTCTAAGCTTCAAAGGACAATCTATGGGTTGTAGCAAGCATCTAGAAGGTAGAATATTTGTTTTGATGAATTAGAGAAATAGTTTTTCTTAGATAAAAAAAGTTGAACCTTGTCTATACAAGAAGGTTAGTGGGATCATTGTAGTTCTTCTCATATTGTATGTGGATGATATACAACTCGTGGGAAATGATATTCCAACTATGCAGAAGGTTAAGGCTTGGTAGGGAAATAATTTCCCAATGTAATACTTAGGAGATACCACATATATTATAAGGATAAAGATCTATAAATCTTCTTGTCTTGAGTCAAATTACATTGAAAAAGTGTTGACACAATTAAAAATGCAAGAGTCTAAGAAAAGGAACTTACCCATGTATCATGTGATAAGTATTTTTAAGACCAATTGTAAGACATATTTGGAAGAAAGGGACCACATGAGTAAGATTACATATGCCTCCACAATTGGATCTATCATGTATGAAATGTTATATAATGGTCTAGATATCTCATATTCCTGAGCATGCTGAGCAGATATCAAGAAGATCTAGCTGAAGGCCAGGGGACTACAATAAAGACCATCATTAAGAACTTTATAAGAACTAAGGATGCATTCCCGATACATGGATATGATGATGAGTTGGTTGTTAGTGGTTAAACTAATGTAAGATTCCAAAATGACAAAGTATCTATTGCAATCTAGTTATGTGTTTGGCCTTAATGGTGGTGCCTTTAGTTGGAAGAGTTTCAAGCAAGCTATAATGGTTGATTCTACAATAGAAAGTGAATATATTGCTACATTAATGTTACAATGAAAGTTGTATGGATCATTCATTCATCAACGGATGTGCACTTGTTCCTAGCATTGCTGACATAATAGCCAAGGAATCCAAATTGCATCACTGTTCAAAGAATATTTTACAATACTTCCATATAATATGACAAATCATTAAGAGAGATGTGAAGATTAGTAGGGTACTGATAGAGATCAATATTGCTAATCCCTTGACAAAGGATTTTCACAATAGATGCATGACGGTCATGTTACATCACTTTGTAATACATACATGAATGATTGGACTTAGTGCAAATTAGAGCCTTTTGATGTATATGGCCTATAAACCAATCATTGGAAGGTGGCTATAGGAATATTTTTACTTTGTATTTGGTTCATAAAGGCAATTCCATTTATTGATGTAGACTTGGTTAATATGACATTTATGTACATAATGTTTTTCGTTAGAATGGTTGGTTTAAAGACATGATACTTCAAGTATGTGACTCAAACATGAGATCCTAATGGAGAACAATATTGTTAAGCATCCTAGTCAAGTATTATTATTGACTGGAAAACAATAATACATGTGATACTAGTGTGTGTGGTGACAGATGACCCTATCTCATAGATCATATGTATTGGATGCCAAGTTAGATACATATGTACTTGTTGGAGAACAAGTGCAATAGATCCACCCTCCTTGATAGTGATTAATCAACCATTATATGATAGTCATATTCAACTCAAAATGAAGTTACAACAATGGTGAAATGATAACCCTCACGCCTTGAGACAACCCAATGTGATCTTGAATAAGGTTACCATGAAGGAAGAGTTTGGGTGTAATGAGAATCATGCTAAATTTATGAGTTATCTATAAGGAATTTGTCACTCCTAGATAATGAGAGTGATATCCTAGGCCTACTGATGAGTGAGACAAGAGAAATAATGATTATGATCATGTGTCTCATTAAGTGACACTCAACTCATATGTGTCTTAATAGTCTACTTGGAGATCAAGGAACTAGGGATGAACGCGATGAGGATGACATGCCAATGCCTCTAGTTCAATTTGTATATCTATGACAAAAGGATTATACAACACAATATATTGACCATGAATGGTTTATCCTTGTTCAACTAATCCTACTTCTTGGGAAACAATGTAATGTATCTAGATGCCAGTCATTGCTTATGGATCTTAAGGTTTATTACTCAATCCATTACCAATGTAGTATGGTGCCTATAGGGTTGCATGCATAGAGACCTCTTGAAGAAAGGATAATTCAGACTCAATTCTAACTGTTACATATATAGAAACCCAAAATCAAGTTTTAAGGACCTCAAATTAAATATGGATCCCAAATTCGGAAATTGTTTCTAAAAGTTAGGGACCCACCCCTCAGCGAAAGAGTCAAGTTTGCTTTGTACAAGAACTTGTAGAACAATGCATTTTGTGAGATCCCATGCATGGCCAAATCCCTTGTTCTTCAAGGGAGTCCAAAACCTGATCATATTAGAGTTTTGGAAAGCCTACCCTCTCCAGTTCTTTATATGATATTATTGGAGGTTCTCTAGATACAACATGTCATAATCTAATTGTTGCCTCCAATGTCTAAGAAACCCTAAAAATTAAGAGAGAAAGAGAAAGAGTGAGAGTATGTAAGTGAGGGATGAGACTGTAGACTTTAGACCATCATCTTCAAGCACTTGTGTGGATATTGTAGATATGAGTTCACCCAACAAATTCAATTTTGATGAGCAACTTGACTGACAACACATGATTTGAGAAGAAGGTATCCACAAGGGAACAAAGTGTTTCACATCAGGTCATCATCACAAAAGGTATGTTTCCACACTAGGAAGGTTAACATGGAATAATGTGTTCCTACAGAAGAAAATGTGGGATCAACAAACCTACCTCCATCACCTTGGGATGCACACTGACCTGCCATAAAATCAAAGATTCTGCCAGATACATTGTATGATAGAATCTCATAATCTACCATGGAAAATAGGGTTCTGCACACATCCTAAGAAACTCCCAGAGTGACATGAACTCTTATATGAGTTTTGATTACTGTTCAGTGAGATTCCAAAGTTATAAAGATTGGAAGGTCCATACCTACAACAAGAACTTCAAGTTTAATTGTTGTAACTTTTTCTAAAATAAGGTATTAAATTGTAACCCTAGTCTGATTTTATTGCATTAGACATATCCTACTTGAAGGATTCTCAAGAATTTTTTGTTTGTTTCCATTGTGTTTTTCACTATCTGGAACAATAATAGATCCATAAAACCTAATCTGATGATAATAAGGATATATGGAACCTAATACTAGGCTTTGTACATGCTAATGATGTTGATTAGTGAATAATGGTCATGTTGACCTAAAACCTAAGTTGGAATTTAGTAACATGAATGGTACCACATAAAATTTCATACTAGATGTTCCAATCACACAAAATATACACATACACTACTAATTGACCTAATAACCTAAATGTAGCATAATATGTCAATCAAGTTCCATCAACATGTCACATGATGTAGTTTTTATCACAAAAGAAATTCCCTCAAGGAAATTGATCCTAGGTTTTAATCCTTCTTCCAAGTTCAATACCCACCCACAAGTGGATTATTCTTATCACACTATATCTTAACAGTATAACCCAAAGGATAACTTATATACAAAATCACTTACAAACCAATTATTCAGAACAATAGTTAAAAACCAATTACTCAAAGATTTGATCAACTAAAATTAAAATAATGATCCCAAAGCCATGGAAACAATTGTAAAGAGGTCTGATAAAAATACTTAAAAGACATTGGTAGATTTGGATTTCACCAACATTGCTTGTGTTAATTATTTTGACTATTACAACTGAAAAAATAAAAACAATTAGACTGGGAGGTAGGAATCCGTCTCCTTTTAGAACATTGATTGACACAAGGATCAAATCCACCATGGGATCAAGGTCTCATTACCCACGATCATCACCAATCATCCTATATAACTACTTCAATGATCTCATCAGAGGTTCTAATTATTCATTCGAGGATATGATCCTATGTTTCAGGACTTCTATGCTTAGGATTATATCAAACATGCAAATTAAATGATTAGCTCAAAGAGCAAGAAATAAATGAATGAAGAACAATCTAATTATCTAAATTACCAAGTTTGATAACAATTAGAAAACAAATATGGAGGAAGAGTCACTCCCCATGCCCTAGGGTTGGAGTTTACTCACTCATATCCATGGAGAAAGCATGAATACAAAATATGGGAGAACATCGCATGTAACTGAATGCAGTGAAGAAGACAAGTATTAATGCCTGGCTATAAATCTCCTCTACAACAACAATGGGTCCAAAAATATCTATGAAGAGGATGACATCCCTTATCTTTTCTCTAGCCCTAGTACCAAAATCCAAGTTGGAACTGAGTGTACATGACCCCAACTATTAGGTCAAGTTTTCTCTTTTATATGGATGGCCCTGGATGCACCATATAAAATTTATTTGTACTGGAGCTTATCTTTCTTTGCTTTGTCTACTACGCCAATCAATGGACTGGTGGAACCTCCCAAATGAATGGCCTATAGGTGGGGCATCCAATGGAATTCCATTCACTGGACTAGAAGGTGGTTCAGGCAACACACATCCTGATGAGTCTTCTAAAGATGAACATGGTCAACGAACTAGAACATGAGTTGGCCGACCGATGGGTGCTTAAAAATTCCAACCGATACTGACTTTGAGGATCATTTGGGATCAAATTCCAATTTTCTAAATAGTAAAGTGTGTCAATCGACCGAGTTCCTCTTGCATGCACTATGCTACAGGCAAGTCGGCCGACTGGAAGGACTCCAAAGAACACCATGTGTACTGACTTGGGAAGACATTGAGAGTAATTCCAATGAGTCAATGGTACAACCAATCAGCCAATTAGTGAGTCATCAATCTTCTATTAGTTAGTAACGTTTGAGTGATTGCATTTGTCACATCCTCAATTTTCTACGTATATGTTTTCAACTGCAACATGATTACATCCTTTATTAGAACATAATGATTAATGTGATAAATTATACTTTTTTGAGGTTTAATAAGTTATGAAACAATTTTTAAGTTTTAGAGCATGATGAGATAAGAATCATGGACAATTTTGACAAGAAAATGATCTTCCTATTATATATTAGGAAATGGAGAAGTTTGAACCTAGATATATTATTTAGGGTTTTCAATTGAACACATAGAAATCTAATTCCATGATAATCATCTACACATAATCTGAACCTATGATTATTTTTATTTTTATTTTTTGGAGGTCATTTTCGAGGGATTTTTTTTGTAAAGATAATACAAATCATTGGGTTTTTTTTTGATAAAAGCTATTTATTTTTTTCCTGGGACCACGGTCGACCTATTTTTGGGCTGCGAGATAGGGCTGTCAATGGGGAGGGTATGGGGAGGGTAAGGTCTTATCCTTACCCTTACCCTCTTTGGGTAGCAGGTAAGGGTAAGGGTAATTATCCTTCTCAACAATCCCCTTACCCTCCCCTTACCCTCTTCTCCACAGGGTAAACGGGGAGGGTAAAGGGTAAGCGGGTAATTTTAACAAAAAAGAATTTTATACACAATGTGTGTTGATTTTTAATAATTTTATAAATAATTTATTGATAACAACATATAAAACATTATATCTAATTCAAAATCATATGTTTCTCCGTGTAAAGTTAACTCAATTCACATAATAACAATTTTTATGCACAATTCATTTTTTTCCTTTGCATAAGTATGCATAACAAATTTGTGTAACCTTTATATCATGTGCGGGTAAAAGGGTAAAAGGGTACGGATAATGTCTATACCTTACCCTCCCCTTATAGTATAGCGGGGAAATGGGGAACAAGTAAATGGGTAAAGGATAATAAAAATATCTACCCTTACCCTTACCCTCCAGGGTATGGGTAAGGATAAACATATAATACCCTCCCCATTGACAGCCCTACTACGAGATCACGCATGGGATGAACCCGAGTGATGTCAGCTGTTCGGAGGTTTTGTTCTACCTGCGAACAACCAGGGTTCCGCGGTCACAGGTTAAAGCCTCCAAATATGCGTGGATTCTTCACATCCCAATCATAATCTTTGTGAACTAGCTATCCCAATCGGTTCAAGAGGTGTTTCCACACCTATTTATACCTAGCTTCTACCCTTTCTCTTCATCCATGCAAAACACCCAATTCATCATTTCTCCGTGCACCGTCTGCGTGCTATAGAGAAGGAACCGACTATTGCGGAAGCTAGCGTTGCTCCCTGAAGCTTCTCCGGTCCATCTGACCTTCGTCAAGATTGAAATCATGGTGAGTACCCTGAACAACGTTTCCTCCATTCAGAGTTGTTTTATCATGAACGTGTGTCACTCTATTTTGTTTCCGGACATGGTCGTCCTAATGGTGGCGGAGGTCCTCGCGCCACACCACTGGGATGGCGTTCGATCTAGTCTTCTCCACGACTCCATCCGATATACAATTTAGTAAGGGGCCAATTGGGTGATGTAATTTGGGGCGGTATTGTAGCTCAATTAGGTATTTTAATTTCCGCATTCGTAACTGCACCGTTTGGCCAGATACGTGTGATTTTATGAAATTAGCAGTTGAAATGCGGTATTCACCCCCACCCACATTTCATAGAATTCCCAATACATACAACTTTTGGCGAGATTTGGAATCATAGAATGTGATGGTTCCACCCTGATCACCCCCTACTTCACTCAATACCCTGACTCCTTGGCTCTCCCATCCCTCTCCCCGATCATCTCCTCCCCAACAACATCGCCTCACTTCCTTACGGTCTCCTTTTGGACCATCTCCTCCCCCCCGCCTACGCCTCTCCTCCTTCCTTGCGTCCGGTCCTCTCTGGGCTAGGGTTTTAACCCATCTTCCATATCCCCAACATCTCCTTCCCATTGTCTCTTTCCCCCATCATCTCCTACTCCCGCGATGATGTTGTTGCTTGCTCGTGCTCGCGGTCGAAGGTTCCGTGCACGCTGGTGGTTCAACGCTCCTGATTAGCCTGGTTCGGCAACGACGCTTGGTGGTGCTACTTGTCGTACGTCGACCACACATCTCCTTCCTCGACAACACATCTCGTCCCCCTTTTTTGTGTTGAGGAGGTATTTTTCTCCCAGTGTCTTCTCCTTCTACCTCGCTCGTCTTCTTCCACATACACGCTTAAACATCTTCCGCTAGGTTTTTTTTTCCGCCCCTTTTAGTCTATTTATGAGCTAGGTTTTTTTTTAAATTTCACCCCTTTTAGTCTATTTATGAGCTAGATCTTGGATTAGGACCTCGCCCTCTTCCTTGCTCTTTCCCTCTAGCTCTCCATAGCTTGCTTGCCATTACATCACCAGTGCTGCCCTCTTGCCACTGGATATTGTACTGTACCCGTATTTTGTAGGTTTTTTTGTTTGGATTTTCATGTCGGGTCTACCCTCGTTCCGTCTACTCTGTTGTTGTGTCATTGCCAGTGTGATATTTGGTCAGTTGTAGTTGTTGGTCTACCTCTCTTTATTTTGTGAACGACGAGGGGGTAAACGAGGCAGAGAGGGGATTTGAGGCCAAGAGTCGTGCCTCTCCTCTCTTGTTGTTGGGGAAAAGGTAGAGGGGGTCAAACAGACAAAGGAAGCTACTTGGATAAGGTGGAGAATAGAAAGAACTAGGGGTTTCTCTCCCGCAATAGGTTGGTGTGTTTGTGCGGGCTTGGTGTTGTTGTTTGTCAAACTGATTGATTGATTGGGTTTTCCTACTCCAGTTTTCATGCTACTCTGCTTAACTATCTATCGATCTTCCATTCAGTACTTGCATTTCTTCTTCTTCTCATCCTCATCGTGTTCATCCACAAATAGATGATTATCCATGCACCCGTGCACCCATGAATCCATGTTTACTAATCAATCACAGTAGTGGGGCTGCAGGAGTTGCAGTGACACCTCTATAATCCTCTGGTGAATGTTGTACAATAGCTTACAACCTGTTCTGTCAACTATGGTGACACAGATGGATCCGCACACTCCAAAATCTCTCTCTCTATCTTTCTCTCTCTCTCTCTCTCTATTTCTCTCAATCTCTCTCTATTTCTCCTTCTCCTTGTCCATTGACATATCTAACAAGTAACCCACTCTAAACTCTAAGCTCTACCGGTTCTTCATCAGTTTCCTGATTTGTCTCTTTGCTAAAGATGTGGGTTCTACATATTTTCTTTTGTTCTCTTATCTCTATGGGGTTCTTCTCCAATATCAGTAAAGTGAATGTGGAATTGAGTGGATGTGCAGGTATTTGGAGGTGACTGTAGACAAAGAGCCGATCTATATTGGTAACCTTCTTCAGACTCTATGAGTTGAGCTTTGGGTGTCATCGACTTTTATTCTAGGTATGATTAACTCACACTTCTATATATATTGTGTAATATCTATTTCTGAGATTTGTTGAAATATTTGGAGAAGGCGGGAGATGGATATGTCCCATTAATGGTTTTAACATCATTCACTTGTTCAAATCCTCCTGCTGTTTGGGTTGACTTAGGTTCCTAGAGCAATAGTAGGCCTTTCATGAATTGCATCATGTTTATGTTTATTGTGTTGGTATATGTATGCCCGTAGAGACATCCCAAGCGATTGCATGGAGTCGGTATTAATTAATCAATTAATGTGATTATTTGGTTAATTAATGAATTTCGGAATATTCTAATTAATCCACAAGCGTTTTAATTAACGCAACGTTTCTGTTTACTGATGGGTTTAGGAAACCCTACTTCCCTTCGTATCCTATTTAAAGGAGGATCGACGACCCATATCTATATAAGATAGAGAGAGGTTTTTTTCATTTACGCTCACGTAGGTAAACCTAGCCGTCACCGTCCTTAGGAGAGAAAGGAGAGCAACGCGCCGCTAGCACGCCGCCGCAGAGACACGCTCCTTCCCGCCGGCTTGAGAAGCGCGACGTGGAGTTCCGTCCATCCGCGTGGACGAAGTAGAGACGCAGACGCCTTGACGCCTGCGTTCGGAGGACGTCGACGACCACCTGTACGTGCTGCGAGCAACGTACGTCACCGCCGCAAAGGAGCATCGCCGGATCAACCTACGACAGCGAACGGGAGAGAAGATCCGTCTGTGTTTGACAAGCAGCGTTGCACCGTCGTGCAGTGGGACATCGCCGGACTTGCTCCGCGATAAGGTATATCCCGCAAACCTGTTTCCGAATACACTGTTATCGACGACATCCTGTTACGGGTTGCGTGGATTTAGTTTCTTCCGCCGCGCATGTTTTCTCCACAAAACCCAACAGTGGTATCAGAGTAGCGTTGATCTACGGCGTATTTGGATTAGTTTCGATATGATCGAATCGTTGTATACTATTTTTAAGTTGCATACGATGCAAATTAAACCTGTTAATGTGCAAATCTAAACCTAATTCCACATACGCCGCAGGCTACTATTTTTGACGTTTTGGACGGGGTCGACTATGGAAAATATAGATTTTCCTAAGTGCACGGAAGTGAAATTCCGTAGACTTTTCAGGGGCTCTGCCCCTGTGTACCCCGCATTGTCTGCGTGGGAGTCAAAAAATATTTAATGGGGAATGTCCCACATTAAAAGTACTGCAATTTTAAATATGCATATACGTATATGTAGATACACCTATGATAGCATACACGTCGCCTTTAAAATATGTTTTATGTGGTGAATGCATACACGGTTATGGACAAGTATCCCCTTTTGTGAATGTTGTGAATGAATGTGGATGTCAAACTTGTGGATATGTTTGTTTGTGAATTCTATGGATGTATAATGGTTACATATGGATCCTTTGTATAAAGTATTCAGCTTGCATGCCGAGCCTCATCTCTTACTTCAAAGTGTAATTAATTCTTTCCTTTTATATTTGTACTCATATGATGTAATAGAGATAGGATTAGTTTTAGTCTTTGTAAACTTGATGTAAGGAGGCCACTTAAAGATCAGACTCCAAGGAGTGTCCATGGAGAAGCACCATGAATATCTAATTCCAAGAAGCAACCTGAAGATCCAACTCCAAGGAGCATCCATGGAGAAGCAACAAGAAGATCCCATTCCAAGAAGCAACTTGAAGTTCCAACCTCACGAAGCATCCATGAAGTTGTTCATTGTAATGTTGATCATTACATGCTTACAGGTTGATTCACAGGTGTTGCATGAGATGCATAAGACCATAGGTGGACCGTAATCCTTTGTTGCTCCAAAGGATTACAATAGTATGGCCATAACCGATGTATTTGTGTTTGTGATTGCATGTCTATCGTTTGTGGTTGTGGATATAGTAGTATATGATACGTACTATAAGTATGTGGTGTTTGGATATGTATATGTATTAATAAAACCCCTCAATTAATAATATTAAGTTTTAGTTGCCTTCCATAAAGCAACACACATGAAAAGCTTGATCGATTATGTGTGGGTACGCCTCCGCATGGTACACTGTCTATCTCGTGGAAGTGTGATGGTGGGTGTGTGGGTCTGCCTCCGCAGGGTGCACACTCATCGTGTTGGCTTATGGGTTGGACTTGACTAGGGAACCTTGATAGGATCAAGTACCTAGAGGCACACAGATGCATCATGGCAAGGAGTTGTACATGATCATCTATCCAAGAGTTGCATATGATGCAATTGGAAAAAGTTGCCTACCTTAGTATTTGGTCTTTGACGCCAGCGTTGGCTGGGCATTGATCCAATTATTTTGGGTCTTGGCTCACTAGAAGGTTGTGCGTTGCAATCTTCCAAGTTGATAGTGAGGGCTATCAATTTGAATAAAATAGTGGGAGCATAATTAATTAAAGGCCTAATTAATCTCGTTTATCAAATCTTTACAAGTCAAAATGTTTTGGACTAAATGCAAAACTTTCTTTTGTAGCAATCAAATGGCAACCAACACCCACACTTTCTCGTTGCGATCGGTCCTTGAGAAGGACAAACTTACCGGAACCAACTTTCAAAACTGGTTTAGGACGTTGAGAATTGTTCTCACACATGAGCGTAAGCTCTATGTCCTTGAAACATCAGAGTCAGAGGAGCCCGCCGTAAATGCGCCCAAGGCTGAAAAGGATGCTTACAAGAAGCACCTTGATGATGCCGTGGATGTCAAGTGCCTAATGTTGTGCTCAATGAACTATGAGTTGCAAGAGCAACATGAGAACATGAATCTCATGGAGATGGTAACACATCTCAAGAACATGTATCAACATCAAGCAAGACAGGAGAGATATGATGTCTCAAAGGCGTTGTTCAAAAGCAAGATGAAAGAGGGAGACTCAGTTGGCACCCATATACTCACCTTGATTGGGTACGTGGAAAGCCTATCCAAGCTGGGATTTCCTCTAGGTCAAGAGTTGGCCACTGATGTGATTCTACAATCATTGCCTGAGTCATATAATCATTTTGTGATGAACTACAACATGAACAATTTTGACAAGCCGTTGTCAGAATTGTTGGGCATGTTGAGGACAGCTGAAGCACAGATGAAGAAAGACAAGCCCAAGTCTGTGATGATGATCAGCAAGACAAAGGGAAAGTCAAAAGGCAAAGGCAAAGTTAAGAAAAGTTCTAAAGCCGGGCAGAAGCCAAAGTCATCCGCGCTCAAAGCTAAAGGTGGGATCTCCAAAGAAGGCAGTTGTCACCATTATCACCAGCCTGGACATTGGAAAAGAAACTGTCCTCTCTACCTGGAGGAACTAAGGAAGAAGAAGCAGGGGATAGAGATCTCCACTTCAGGTATATACGTTATTGAGATAAACTTAAATACTTCTTCATCATGGGTACTGGATACCGGATGTGGATCTCACATATGTTCTAATATGTAGGATCTGATAAGAAGTAAGTCATTACGAAAGGGCCAAGTCGAGCTGCGGGTTGCTAATGGAGCAAGAGTTGCTTCCACCGCAGTTGGAGTTATTAGTTTATCTTTGCCTACGGGCCTTGTAATAGAATTAGAGAATTGCTATTACGTACCTGCCATTAATAGAAATATTATTTCTGTGTCTTGTATGGACAAGAGTGGATTTGAATTTCACATTAAGAATGGAATTATTTCTATATCCAAAGATGAGATCTTTTATGGCAATGCCCCTATGTCTTATGGTATCTACTTGTTAGAACTTGAGACTAGCATATATAATGTAAATACTAAAAGGTTAAAACTTGACAACTCAAACAAAACATTCTTATGGCATTGTCGTCTTGGGCACATAAACGAGAAGCGCATATCTAGACTCCATAAGGATGGTTATCTAGACTCTTTTGATTTTGAATCATTAGATACATGTGAGGCATGTTTATTAGGGAAGATGACCAAAACTCCTTTCACTGGACACAGTGAGAGAGCCAGTGATCTACTAGGGCTCATACATACTGATGTATGTGGACCTTTTAGATCAAATGCTAGAGGAGGCTATCAATACTTCATTACCTTCACTGATGACCTCAGTAGGTATGGCTATGTATATCTTATGAAACACAAGTCAGAAACTCTTGAAATGTTCAAGACTTTCATGAATGAAGTAGAGAAGCAACTTGGTAAGAGTATTAAAGCACTCCGTTCAGATCGAGGTGGCGAATACTTAAGCCAAGAGTTTGAGGACCTTCTGAGAGACCGTGGTATTGTATCACAATGGACTCCACCTGGTACACCACAACATAATGGTGTGTCATAAAGAAGGAATCATACATTATTAGACATGGTACGATCAATGATGAGTTCAGCCGAACTTCCAATATCGTTCTGGGGATATGCTCTTGAAACTGCAGCGTTTACACTTAACCGTGTACCTTCCAAATCGGTTCAAAAGACACCATATGAGATATGGAATGGGAATCGTCCCAATTTGTCTATGTTAAAGATTTGGGGATGTGAAGCTTATGTTAGGAAACAATTTCCTGAAAAGCTTGGACCCAAATCGGAAAAATGTTATTTTGTTGGATACCCCAAGGAAACTCGGGGATACTACTTCTACACACCAACTGACAACAAAGTGTTTGTTGCTAGGACTGCTGTATTTCTTGAAAAGGAATTTATTTCCAAATGAATTAGTGGGAGGAATGTAGAGCTTGAAGAAGTTCGAGACCAACAAGAAAGCAGAGAACCTGAGGAGGTACATAAGGAACATGAAGACTCACAAGTTGTTGTGGAATTTCAAGTTCCAAATGTAACACAGGAACCTCGTAGGTCTAGTAGGACACGACTTGAGCCTGAGAGATTTGGATTTCTCGTGACTCAAGACAGTGACGAATTGGGCATAGCAGATGAGCCAACTTCCTATCTAGAAGCTACTAAGGGACCAGAATCTGAGAAATGGCTCGAAGCCATGAGATCTGAGATGGAATCCATGTACACCAACAAGGTATGGACCTTGGTGGATCCACCCGAAGGGGTAAGACCCATAGGGTGCAAGCGGGTCTTTAAGAAGAAGACTGACATGGATGGAAATGTTCAAACCTATAAAGGTAGATTAGTTGCGAAAGGATTCCGTCAAATTCAAGGTGTTGATTATGACGAGACCTTTTCACCAGTTGCCATGGTTAAATCCATCAGAATCATGCTTGCCATTGCAGCTTATCATGACTATGAGATTTGGCAGATGGATATTAAAACAACATTCCTTAATGGGAATTTACTCGAGTATGTGTACATGACACAACCTGAGGGTTTTATCGATCCAAAGGAAGCCAATAAAGTCTGTAAGCTACAAAGGTCAATCTATGGATTGAAGCAAGCATCTCGGAGTTGGAATCTACGTTTTGATGAAGTAGTAAAAAAGTTTCGCTTTAGTCAAAATGAAGATGAACCTTGTGTTTACAAAAGGGTTAGTGGGAGCACAGTCGTATTTCTCATATTGTATGTGGATGACATACTATTGATGGGAAATGACATCCCTACTCTTCAGACAGTAAAAGGTTGGCTAGGGAAGACTTTCTCTATGAAGGATTTAGGCGAAGCATCCTATATACTTGGGATTAAGATCTATAGAGATAGATCTAGAAGGCTTCGAAGCCTAAGCCAGAGCACATACATTGACAAGGTGCTAAAGAGGTTTAGCATGGAGGGTTCTAAGAGAGGTAACTTGCCCATGTCCCATGGGGTTACAATCTCTAAAGCCCAGTGTCCTAGTTCATGTGATGAATGAGCATGCATGAGTAAGATTCCATATGCATCAGCAATTGGATCTATCATGTACACAATGTTATGTACTCGTCTTGATGTGTCGTATGCTTTGAGCATTACGAGCCGGTATCAGTCAGATCCAGGTGAATGTCACTGGACAGCCGTAAAGAACATCCTAAAGTACTTGAGAAGAACTAAGGATCAATTCTTGGTATACGATGGTGAGGAAGAGCTCGTGGTAAAGGGTTACACCGATGCTAGATTCCAAACTGACAAAGATGACTACAGATCGCAATCTGGATTTGTGTTTTGCCTAAACAACGGAGCTGTGAGCTGGAAGAGTTCCAAGCAAGAGACAGTTGCGGATTCTACAACAGAGGCCGAATATATTGCCGCATCTAATGCTGCAAAGGAAGCTGTGTGGATCAAGAAGTTCATTTCTGAACTTGGAGTGGTTCCAAGTGCTGGTGATGCAATTGAGTTGTTTTGCGACAACAATGGAGCAATTGCACAGGCAAAAGAACCAAGATCGCACCAACGTTCCAAACATATTCTACGGCGGTTCCATCTCATACGAGAGATCGTACAACGAGGAGATGTGAAGATTTGCAGAGTACCTACAGAAAGAAATGTGGCTGACCCGCTCACAAAAGCACTTTCACAGCAGAAACATGACGGACATGTTTGATCACTTGGATTGAGATTCATGAGTGATTGGGTATAAGTGTAAGTGGGAATCTGTTGGTATGTATGCCCATAGAGACTATCATTCGATGATTGTAATGGGATACTATGTAAACGATTTGTAATACTACATTGATCATATAAATAAAGGCAAGTTTCCAATCTATATGTTTGTGTTTTATATTGTGAGATGACCATAAAACTTATAGATGTCTATAGAATAATATACTCAATGACATATGTCTTTGGGTTGATGACCTGAACAGTGAGATCATATGTATGCTAAGAGTAAGTATTCTTGTTTTGTCCCTAATCGGTTGTTATTGTGGAAATATCCATAGACATCAATAACACATAAGATTAGAATGTATGTTGGTTGATGGAAGAGTCTCATTATCCATGATATGGAGATATCAAACCAAATACATAGATACTTGTTAGAGAATAGTGTATCAGACAGACCCACCTTGAGAGTGACACATGGATACCATGATTGGTAGTTAGAGTCACATCTCATAATGATGGTGGTGATTGTGGTTCTTAGACCTGAAGTCACTACACTTATCACATGTCATTCGGTGTACTTTGACATCATCCACCGTGGTCCTGAATAAGGATTGCTATAAAGATGGTGCTTGGGTGCACTGTGACACATGGGGATGACTGTGAGTGATGTAGATGGAATTTGTCCTTCCTACTGGAGTTTGATATTCCGGCCACTTGATAAGCGAGACTGAGAAATGCATGGCCATGCTGATGTGAGTCAATATGTGATATTTAGCTTACATATATCTCAGACAGTCTGCTCTAGTTCAAGGAACATGGATTGAACGTTGAAAAGGATAACATTTCCATGACTTGAGTTCAATCCGGATATCAGTGACAAAGGAACTATACAATCACTATAACACCAATCATGAATGATAGGTTAAGTTGTTCTCCAACTTCTCCAATTACTTGGGTAGCAATGAAGTCTTGCTAGATACCAATCATTGCTTGTGAAATCATAATATGATTATAGATATCACTGCCAACGTAATTTGGAGCCTACCGGGTCACACACATAGGATGTATTGGAATAGGAGTATAATTGTGGATTTGATTGGAATTACTCTGAATCACATTGATTACTAAAATGTTTATGTAATGGATTAGAATAATATTGGAGTGACTGGCTCTAAGTGCAAGTGGGAGTCTATTGGTATATGTATGCCCGTAGAGCCATCCCAAGCGATTGCATGGAGTCAGATATTAATTAATCAATTAATGTGATTATTTGGTTAATTAATGAATTCCGGAATATTCTAATTAATCCACGAGCATTTTAATTAACGCAACATTTCTGTTTACTGATGGGTTTAGGAAACCCTACTTCCCTTCGTATCCTATTTAAAGGAGGATCGACGACCCATATCTATATAAGATAGAGAGAGGTTTTTTTCGTTTACGCTCACGTAGGTAAACCTAGCCGTCACCGTCCTTAGGAGAGAAAGGAGAGCAACGCGCCGCTAGCACGCCGCCACAGAGACACACTCCTTCCCGCCGGCTTGAGAAGCGTGACGTGGAGTTCCGTCCATCCGCGTGGACGAAGTAGAGACGCAGACGCCTTGACGCCTGCGTTTGGAGGACGTCGACGACCACCTGTACGTGCTGCGAGCAACGTACGTCACCGCCGCAAAGGAGCATCGCCAGATCAACCTACGACAGCGAACGGGAGAGAAGATCCGTCTGTGTTTGACAAGCAGCGTTGCACCGTCGTGCAGTGGGACATCGCCGGACTTGCTCCGTGATAAGGTATATCCCGCAAACCTGTTTCTGAATACACTGTTATCGACGAGATCCTGTTACGGGTTGCGTGGATTTAGTTGCTTCCGCCGTGCATGTTTTCTCCACAAAACCCAACATATTGCTCATCTCTGTTTATCTTGTTAATTGCCTCATGTTTATGTATATTGTTGTTCTTTTGTAATTTCTATTTGCCACTCGATATGCTTGCATCTATTGAAAATGTCATTTTGATAGTATTTTTTTATGAACATGTTGTATATTATTTGATATGGCTTCACTTGGAATGAGTGAGTTATTAGAGCATCTCTGTAGAAAGAGAATGACGAATGAGGAATAAGAGAAAGAGCATGAAGTGGAGAGAAATAAAGTCATTGTTGGTGTTGTTACCATGACAATGACCAATGTGGTAGCATGGTACCATGATAGTTTTATGGTGAGGGATCCTCCTACTGTTTGGGATGAAGTAAGGAAGTGATACCTGAATAGATTATACAATGGTACAAATGATGACTGTGTTTAACAATTGTGAGTAAGAAAAAGTGGATTCCATAGGCTGTGTGAAGTATTTACAGGGATTGGGGTTTAGTTCCCAAAAAGCATGTTGTAGTTGAAGAAATTGTTCCAATGTTCTTGCACATCCTATCTCACAGTCTCAAGTACCGAGTAGTAAGGTTTCATTATCATAGGTCGTAGGAGACGATAAGTAGGCAGTTTCAAGCAATCTTTTACGTCGTTATGAGAGTGAGCAAAGAATATATTAAACTACTTGAGTGCACTCTCAATGGGATTGATGTCATGAGATGGAAGTGGTTTGAGGTATATATATTTATTAAAGTATTACTTATATATACACTCGTACTTGTTTGTTTATGAGTGGTAACTATCTTTTTTTAAACTAGAACTGTCTTGGTGTGCTTTATGGAACTCACATTTCTATGAGAGTTCCAATCGAGAAGCAACCTTCCTATCACAATAGGAAATGAATCATAACCACTAACATGTTGGGGGTTTGTGATCCTAACATGATGTTCACATATGCACTTCTGGGTTGGGATGGTTTTACAGTCGATTCCAGATTTCTAAAAAATGCATTGTCTAGAAAGGACAATCTTTGCATTTCAACTGGTAAATATTTTTACCTAAAGGTCTTATATAAATATGATATAAAATAATTAGATGACTTATACTTTGTGATGATTATGGTGTAGGGAATTATTATCTTGTGGATGCGAGATACACGAATGGTCCAGGGTTCCTTGCACCATATCGAGGAATAAGGTATCACCTAAATGAGTGGGTGGGGAATATGCCACAAAATTATAAGGAGCTATTTAATATTTTCCACTCTAGTGCCAGAAATGTAATCGAGAGAGCCTTTGGACCGCTAAAGAGTAGATGGAGTGTTTTAAGGACAAGCTCCTTTTTTGACCTCAAGACACAAGTGAGGATAATAAATAGCTGTTTTATGCTACACAACTATATCCTACTTGATAAACAAGATGATCCTATATTAGAAACCCAACAAAGAGGAATTCTTGATGAAGTGGATAGGGAGATCATGGGACAAACACCTATTGATGAGATAATTACACATGTAGAGGTGACTGGTCAGTGGGCATGATTTCAAGATGCTTTAGCACAAGGCATGTTTGAAGACTATCTACAAAAGGGGCTGTTTGATGTTTTATCTTTTCATATGTACTAGAACTTATTTGTAGTTCATGTTTTATCTTTTCATATGTACTAGAACTCGTGTATTTCATGGTGTAATCTTTTCAGATGTACTAGAATGAATTTGTAGTTCATGTGTTATCTTTTGTTTTATTGTGTATATTGTATAGAGTTTTGGAATGGCTTCCAAAAAAGGGAAGGAAAAGGTTACATCACAAAATGACTACTTCCATTGGGACTTAGCTAAAGAAAGGGATTTAGCTAACATCCTAAGAGATCAACATAGTCTAGGTCGTAATGGAGATAATGGGTGGAAAAATAGTTTCCCTAAATACAACTGAAATGTCAATCAATAACACATTTCACATTGAACTCACAGTCAATAATGTGAGAAGCTGTGTGAGAACATGGAAGAAGACCTATGTAGCCGTGAGTTATATTCTCTCACAAAGCAGATTTGATTGGGATGACAAAAAATAAATGGTCAGTGTGGATAATGAGGATGCTTGGAATGAATATATCAAGGTATATTTTGTCTTTAGCTTTTCAACCTTTCACCATCTAGACTCAATATATTACATCTATTAACATAACATTATTTATAGTCACATGAGGATGCTAAGAGATACCGTTGGAAGGTCATTCCAAATTGAGATGACATTGTGGAGTTGTGCACAAAGGATAGAGCCACTGTGGAAGGTTCAGAAACAACTACTGAAGCAAATGAGGTGATGGACTTGGATTCGGTGGATGAGATGGATACAACAAGCATGGATGAGGATACAATATCCACCAGTTCAACTGAAAAAAGAAAGAAGTCATCTACTGCTAAATCTACACCCTCAAGGAAGAAGGGAGGTGGTACTTCAATTGCTATTGCTGTGGAAAAGATGGCTTCTACTTTTATTGACTATTTGAAGGTCTTATCAGCTCACAAAGGGTGTTGACACAAAGGTTGTTTATGAGGAAGTGTTTACCATTGACGGACTTGATGATTCCCAAAAGATGAAAGCATGCTTGTGGTTCGTGAAAAATGAGAAGCAGTTCACTCTATCAAAGTCTCTGCATATGGAGAAAAAGAAAGAGATGATTCTCAAGTTAATCTAGCTATGTTGCTTATTTGCTCCCACATTTTTTGCTATAATATTGCTTCTTTTTGTGGTTGTTATTTATTCTCTGAAATAATTGGTATCTGCTATTATGACTTGTACTGGTATCTGCTACTACTACTTGCATTAGATACTCTTCGAAATCCTTTTCATCAAATTTTCACTGACCAGTAATTGGTAACCTTTGTAGGTATGATTTACTCTCACTTGTTCAGCCTCCAATTCTAGGTATGGTTTACTTGCACCTCTAAGTATGATGGTCTGTTTACTACAATGTTGATCTTTCGATTAATCTTGTTTATTGCTGGTCTTTCTAAGCTGATTGTGTGCGTATAATGCTATGATTAATATTGTTTATGCCCGTAGATTGGCGGATGGTTGTGGAATCATGTGTTTGTATATCTGGATTGGTGGGTGGTTGTGTGTCGTGGTTTTAGTTAGCTAGGTAGGCTGTGGAGGATGTATGGATCACGGTCAAGGGTGATTGTGTATGTAATGAGTTATTCGTGATGATAGGTGATGATTGGTAAGAGAGGAAAGACAATGAGGAGTGGTGTGTAGGAAAGTTGTTGTTATGATGGAAGATTGGGTGGTTGTGGATTCGAGGTGATTGTGTCTGTTGATGTGTAGGTGGTTGCTAGGAGATGTGAGGAAGTAGTAGCATGCTTCTGATGTGGAAGCATCTTCTTGTTATTGTAGGGGGACAATGAAATTGGTGGTGGTGCTAATTATGATGGTGGATTTGGGTGATGATGGGGTGAGGAGGAAAGAAGGTGCGTGGAGAAGTAGTGTGGATTTGGTTGTGAACTGAGTTTTGTGGTGTTGTTGTTGGTGGTTGGTGGATGGTAGTGGTGCTGTTGGCTAGTTGTGATATATGGTGTTGTTGGCTATTGGTGGATGGGTTACTGCTAGTCTGTAATGGGTGCTTGGTGATGATAGGGTAATGATGGGAGAGAGAGGGGGGTGGTTGCTGGCGTGAAAGCAACAACTTGTTGCTGTGCTAAAGATGGATCAAGAGTAGAATGTGTAGGCTTCAAGAGGTTGCGGCGGGAGAGATATGGGGGTGGTTGCTAGCGTGGAAGCATCAACTTGCGGTTGTGCTGAAGATGGTTCAAGAGTAGAATGTGTAGTTGTTAAGAGGTTGTGGAGGGAGAGAGGGGGGTGGTTGTTGGAGTGGAAGCAATAGCTTACTATAGTGATGATGATGGTTGGGCGATGGGTTAATTGAGTAATTGGGGGTGCTGCTAATGATGGTTGGGTTATGGTTTGGTAATGGTTGTGTGATTGATTGATTCTTGGATGATTGGGTAATGATTTGGTGATTGGGTTATGATTGGTTGGTTTTTTGTGTGGTCTGTTTTGATTAATCTAGTAGTTGGTTTCTTTCTCATATAGCTACTTCTACAAATTTCGTCTTTGCTACATACATTGTCTCAATATATTGTTCCTAATATATCCCCACATATTTTTTTGTGCTTGGTTCCATGTTGTAGGTGTTGGTTGCAGGTGTTGGAGGGTTATGGGAGAAGATGTTGTGAGAAGATGATCTTGTAATAGTTGTTTGGATAAAAGTCTTCATCTTTCTTCTTCATGTGCATCAACAACTATTTGGTAGTGTTGGGCTGATTATCTGAAAAAGGAGGAAGAACACAACCACTAGTGGTGCCTACATCGACATACATGTATTCATGCTTTATAATCATTGTGGTTTATGTTGACAATGTATGTGTGACTTTTATGGGTGTATATACAATGTATTCATGTAGTTTATATTTAACTATTGAGACAATATGTTGTGGTGATGTTGGGGCTTTGTGGACGGATGGGGCAATGTGTTGACGTAGTTCATGGATTTGTTTATGTTGTGATATATGTTGAATGAGGTTAAAAATGTTGACGTTACTTGTCCATGATATATTAAACAAGGATCATTTATATATTTTCTGGTTTATGTTGAATGTACTTGTCTTATTTCCAATGGGATCCAATAGGTGATGCTCTGCCATAAAAAGTATGCAAATGATGTGTAGGTATCCCTTTTTGGATGTATACTATGTACATGTACTACCTTGACACCACTCTTATATGCTTTTGTATGCCATGTAGTTGGTTAAATATGAATTTATGAAAATAAAAATAAAAATGTTGCATTTCAAATACACATTTACCAAACATCATAATAAGGAATGGCGGTGTTCATAATTACTGCATTTCTGAATCAACACTCATCCAAACAATGTAATCAAGAATCGTGGGATTTAAAAATTAAGTAGTTAGAATCCTATGACTTGTTGATTACTGCAGTAGTCACAAATGGGGCACCCAAACAACCCCTAAAAGAACATATTTGTTCTGATTTACCTTCATTGCAATGTACTTTTCTTATCCTCGAGCCTTTACTCTTTTTCTTCTCTGACTTTCATGGCGGGAGGACAGGAAAGGGGTCACACCCCTTTGCACTCCTTTCTACGAGTATACTTTGGTCCATTTGCGTGTTTCGATGACATTTTGTTTGGTCTTATGGGGTGGGTGATAAACTACAGAGATTTTGCTTCGATATGCTCCCAGCTTGACATGGCAATAGTGAGGGGGTTTGGATTGGTAGCTCCGAGAAGGATGGATTCTACTGTCGTGCTCGTCAAAGCTTGAAGAAACCTCTCCCCTGTCTGGTCTTCTATGGATCACATCAAGTCTTGGTTCTTGAGGTTCCTGACTCTAGACTGGATGTACCTCACGCCATGAGTGGTAACGCAGGACACCAAAGTTAGGGTTTGGGGGTGAGAAGAAGAAAATGGACCCGACGTCCCAGTGCTTTGATTTATGATTTTTGATAAACTTAGGTCCTTAGGGTATGTTTTGATTATCCTATGTCAATTATTTGATGAATCTTTGACTACAAAAGTTTTCTATCATGATGAATGTCCATATTAAAATCAAAGGGATTTTTAGTTTTTTATTTTCATTTTATTCGCTCCCAAGAAATAATCAAAATTGATTTATCTAAATTGTGATTGGCCAATACTGAGAATTTACTATCTTTTTATTGGTATGTCCTATGGGATTAAGCTATATACGAATTTTGATTGATTTTTTGATATCTAGCCAATGGAATAGATCATGAGTCTTGATTTTGAATCTGCCTCTCAATTTCAAGAATTTACTTAATGAGGGTTTATCAAGTATTAATTAGGGTTTTGGGTGATAATGACATGAAAATTAAAAGGTTGAGAACATGAAATTCTAGGAGCATTTGTTCCTACTAAAATTAGGTAAGTGTCACATGATTTGGGTTTTAGTATATCGGATCATCAAATCTTGTTAGCATTATCATGTTTAAATTCTATAGTATACATGCTTTAATATAAACACTTTAATGATCTAAGAGGTATCTATTATATGAACATCTTGTTTAGATTTATAATTTACATGTTTATATGTTAAGATCAAATCATTTAAGAACTATACCTCTTCATGTGTAAGATCAGTAATGCAATTATGGGTGACAACCCTAAGTACGATCAAATCATATTTGAATAAGTATAAAAATAAAATCACTTATTTGGCCCTATCTCATGAACATGTAATGGAAGGTTGGTGTCTCATGATTCCACTTTAGTTTATGGGTTCAAGTCCAAGCATGCACATCTTGAGTGTGTTCAGTGATGTTAATGTCTAAAAATTCAAGGCCAAGCCTGCACATCATGTGTGTGTTCATCTATATCAGATCAGATAAGGTTCATTGAGTAAGTTCCCTAATAATAATGCTTAATCAAGTTAAGGATGAATCCTAAAGTTATTCTTAATGTTTATGCATGCTCATATAAGTTTTAATATTAATGTTAAGTTATGTTCATACTCTTTTTTGTTCAACTATGTTCATACTATTACTAGAACCCAACCACTTAAAATTGGGTTGTCAAATGTGTGGCTGTGTGTGGATGCACATAGGTGGTGGACGACGCCAACATCATCCACATTGTTAATAGATGCGGGAGGTGCAATTCATGATGCTTTTTGGATCATACTCTGGTGGGGTTCCATTCTAGAGTGTTCCTCTAGTTTATCTTTATATCCATGCTTATTTTTGATTATCTTTCATATTCTTAGGATGTTGGACATTGAATCCTTTCTCTTATGGATGTATGAATATATTAAAAGTGGATGTTTTTAATTTGTGTGGATTTGCTTAATCAATGGTACCATGTCTTGATACCATCATGTTATCCTATGTATGAAATCACTTCCATTATGATTGGATTTTGTATGATATGGAGGTTGTCATAAAAGTGATATTAGAGCAATCCTAGAATGGACACCATTGTAGGACCTTATAAGTTACATTACATGTGAATGTCTCTTTTCCTCTTCCAGATGGTCCTTAAGCATCGCACTAAGCATGAAAAGTCACCCACACACTCTAGTGGGGGGAGTAATCATGACTTTGGGAATAAGGAGATTTCACATGGAGCAGACCCTCTCATCAAATATGATGTGTTGATTAGAGCTTTGGATGTTGCAAAGGGAGGAAGGGATGGGGGTCATTATCAGAGGAGGAATGAAGTCACCTTTATAGACTTCCTCAAGGTGAATCTTGAATAATTCACAAGAGAAGAAGATGTTGAGGTTTTGGGCAAGGTTGAGGTCTAAATCTACAAATTGGAGCATTGCTTCCATGACTTGGACTAATGTGAGGAGTCCCTTGTCCAGTTGGGGATACACATATTGAGAGGACTGACACAAGTATGGCGGGAGAACTTTTATGATGCAAGAGACCCAGATAAATATTTATTCACATGGGAGAAGTTTGTGGAGGCTTTCAAGGGCCAATACACTTTGATATGATGAACAACAAATAGGAGGAAGAGTTCCTCTACTTTCATCAATGTGGAGATATGATTGTGACCCAGTATACCATGTCGTTCTATATCCTCCAAAAGTATTGGGTCGAGCTTACTAAGCTAAAGTGAGCCAAGAAGTTCATCCAAGGTATGAAGGATGATTTTTGCTACTCGCTTTCTGGACTAGGCCACAAGATGATGTAGGAATCCCTTGATGCTACTCTGGATCTTGAGGATCACCCAAGTAGGTCTGGGAAGAAGAACTACAATGGTTGACAACGTCATCAACATCAAAAAGTGCTGACAAAAGAACCACAACTGACATTAGGGAAAGAATCATAGGCAACATGACATGAAGAGGAAGGCATAAGAAGGTGGACCCACTTAGCACACCAATAATAAAAACAACAATAGTCCACCCAATAGCCCTCAATTTCACAAGTAACATGGTGGATAGTTGATAACACCAAATTTTGTGACGTTTTTGCCCTTTATTCTGTTATCAAAACTACCCTTTTCTGCTATTTTCCTCTATTTTATTAGCATTTTCACAATAATTGGCCAAGCAACGCTCTTATTCCAATTTTTCCTATCTTCTACAGAGTTTTCCTCGTTTTTGTGCAATAAGGCCGATTCCGGCCCACAATAAGTCTAAGCCCGTCTCGACCTTCCTGACGCCTGATACAACCCAGCCCGACAGGGGCTGGGCGACACGAGAATGATCGGCGGAGAAGGGTGCTGCGCAAGAAGGACGTGTCGGCCGACATACCGTCTACCCGACAGGGAGCCAAAGCCGCATCGACGACCAAACTCGTCGGGCGACACAGCCACCCACCGGCAGGCGTGCCGCCAGCCACGTGACCGATAGCCAGCGCCTCGCGCCGAGACATACCTGTATCGGCCGTCCACATCCATCGACCAGCGTATAAGGGAGCTACGTGGCGTTTCCAGCACCATAACTCCTTCAACTGCCGCCTATAAATAGCAGCTACAGGAAGCTGAAAAGAAAGGTTGGATAGTTCGGACAAGACAGTTCGGAGGTTTGGGAGCCACCTTTGAAGGAAGCTGTGAGAGCAAGAGTATCGCGCCCCAGTGCTTGTGCCGGGCGACACTAGGTGAGCTTTCCCTCATCCCGAGAGGGAAGGGATGGTTCACTTAGTGTTGTCTCGGGCGACACTGCGGGCCGATATCGGCCAGCGAAGATGAGCGACACGAGTGCCCGACAGTAGACTCGTAGATCTTTGCCCGACACGATATCGAACCCGATACGCTCCGCCCGTCATGCGTGCCGCCCGAGAGGGTGCGCCGCCCGACATGAGCATATCGGCCAGGGTCCTTGAGCGATACAGTCAGTCGTCAGTCGGCGCTGCCCGAGAGGGGGTGCCGCCCGACACCGCCGTATCGGGCTCGGCTCCTGACCGGTATCGGGCAGGAGAGCTACAGTAGTCTGTCGTTCTTCTACATCAAGAAGGCGACATCTATCTTTAATTATGTTATTTAAATTCTTAGCTTATGCATTGTATTAAGACCCTTATTGCTTATGGAAATAGAAATGCTTAATTGCTATTTGTTTAATGCTTGGTGCCTTATGATTGGGTAATTGCTGTGTTGGATATCTAATCTCTAGCTTGCATGTTTTGGATCGCGTTTCTCTTAGCTACCGAATCGTCTTTCCCGTCGCAACTAATTCGAGAGTTGGGTTGTGGCTCTAGTGTTTGGTCCGGTTCTGGAGTACGAGAGTGCCCGGAGCGGAGTTGTTTTAGTATCATTCCACTCTAACTTGAGCCCAAAAACCTCGAGAGGGGTGTTGAAGCTTGGTTAGAGGCACCCGCTCTGAGAGGAGGGGTGCAGGGTGTTACTGCTACCGCTTGTCTTACTAAAGTCTTATCCCTTGCATTACACCTTAAACTGCACTTTATCTTTCTATTTCCTGTTGCATGAAAATTCCTAAAAACTACTAAATGACAAAATCTTAATCTTTCTTGTAACTCCAGTTGGAGATAGTTTTCTTTGATTTAATCGTGACAGCTTGTTGTTCCCCTTCAGGGAACTTTAATATCTCTTTATACCCACTGGAGTGTAGAGTGTCGATTCAGAGTCGTCAACACGACCCACCTTGTCCCTGTGTTCGACCCCGTATGACTACTTTGACCCCATAAACAAAGTTGCGGGGGCCTAGAAGGATTCAGGTTATAAATGTGAAGGCTCGACTACCTCAAATGCGCCTCCAATTTTAGGATGCGCGATTTAGGCCGGTCAACTTTCTGGCGCCGTTGCCGGGGACAAGGCAAATGGCACTGTTGACGAATCCGAAGCCACTAACTACACTCCTGTGCCTCAAGCTTAGAAATAGGCTTGACAGCACCTCTTTTTCTTTTTCTTTTTCTTTTTCTTTAAGCATTATTTTTTGCCGGAACCAAATAACTCTGTGTTCTAACTTGATTTCTCGTGATATTTTAGGTACCCTGCAAAGCTGTAACCTGCTCCACCGAGCCTTGATACCATGCCTCATTGTGAGCAACCCCTTTCTGAGGGCAAATGTCAGAGCCAAAGCGAGAGGGCGACCCTGCCTAATTGGGTTGGTTAGCTTTCCGCCTACATAAAAAGACAGGACACCATTATAACCAGTTGGTACAGGGGACGTTTACCAACCCTGGATCTCTGAATTCCATGCAACACCAGATGGCGAGTCTGCAGATGCGCCAATGGGAGGTCGATCAACGGCTGTCTCAGATGGCTGCTCTGATGAAGAACCCTGCAGGAAAAACGCTCCCTCACCCTGAAACTGCAGTAATGGCAGTGCTTAGATCAGGAAAGACGGTAGAGCGCGCTGATGAAGCCCCACCGGAACCTGAGCAAGGGCCCAAGGATGCTATTCCAGCAGGAGGCGGAGGTAGGCCTGCAGAAGCCCAAGAGCCTGCGCCGAGACCGTCCGATGAGCCATCTGGTGGGAGGAATCCTTATGCTCCCAGGATACCGTTCCCGTACAAGCTGATCAAGGCAAATATGAAAAAGCGGCACGAAAGGTTCATGGACTCGATCAGGAAGCTGCATCTTGAAGTCCCCTTCCTTGACACTTTGGAGGAGATGCCCACATACGCCAAGTTTCTCAAAGATCTAATAATGAAGAAAAGAAGGGGAGGAAGGATAGAGACAGTGTACCTAGCCTCTACTTCCTCTGCCTTCGTAAAGCCCAACTTGCCAACTAAGAGAAGGGATCCCGGAGCTTTCACAATCCCATTCGCCATCAGGGACAATGTCGAGCGGAAGGGTCTAGCGGACTTGGGAGCAAGCATCAGCCTCACGCCCTTAAGTTTCACGCAAAGGATGGGTTTGACCGACATGGTTCGAACCAATATGCAGATTGAACTGGCGGATCACTCCTTCAAAAGACCTGTTGGCATTGTCGAAGATGTGCCGATTAGGGTCGGTGATTTCTTTATTCCCTGCGACATCGTCGTCATCGACACAGCTGAAGATCCCAGATGTCCGATCATCTTCGGACGCCCTTTCTTGGCAACAGGGAGGGCGCTGATTGATGTCTCTGAAGGGATAATCACCTTGAGGGTTGGAAACAACCACATGGACTTCAAGATGAAGGAGATCATGAGAGGTCCATCCCTGTCTGAATCGGCCTATTTTGCGGATAGTTACAATAAATTCTACGAGGAAATAGAGGAGGATATCCGGACAGTGGACCCCCTCGCAAGGGCAATAAGCTGTCAGGATCCCGACCTCGAAGATCCTGAGGTCGTGAGGCATCTCAACCTTTTCAACCTTTTTGACAAAGACTCTCAAGAACAAGAGGGGACGAGTTGATCGACCTCAAGTACCTCATGAGGTCGGGTATAATAAAGAAGGAGGGGCGGAGTTACTTCTACAAGTTTGCAAGGACGGAGATCCTTCTCCCGCTTCCTCGTTGCGCCGCCTACGACGCAGAAAAGCTAGTTTTCACCACAGCCGAGATCGAGGCTGTGGCAGCAGGCGCAAGCTGCGCTCCACCCCCAAGAAGCCAAGAATGGGGAATCACCAGAGGGCCCATCCCGCTGGGTACTCGGCAGGACGTATCTTCAACAGCTCCTGCCGAGCGGCTCACTGCCTCAGAGCCACCAACGACAGCCACAACAACAAGGCCAGTGGTGGCAAGAGAAGAACCGGCGATCATGGAGGTCGCCGAGACAAGAACTGGAACTGTAGCGAGAGAGACGGCTGTAGTCCCAGTAGTTTCTGTTGTCCCCTTAGGGGCAATTGATGAAGTACAACCGGATGTCAGCGATGAGCTATTCGTCGACATCCTACAAATGGAGCTCGAAGGAGCACAGGTGACGCCGACACCACCACCAAAGTCACCTGTAGCAGTTGTTGAGGAGATCGTCGACAACGTCGATATGGGGCAGCATCCGTCCCCCACAAGACGGTCTCCTCCGATACAACAAGAGGGCGGGGCAGCACTGACCATCGCACGGGAGGAGCATTTCGAGGTCGATAGAAGTAGGTGCTGCCTCATCAGGCAGACCATCGCACGGGAGGAGCATTTCGAGGTCGAAGGGGAGACAAGCGGAAAACCCTCCTTCGCTCGGAATGATGCTGGGACAAGAACTCGATTTCTTGCGGGAGGTAACACAAAACCATTCTACTACATTTCTTTCCCTAACCCGCAAGTTGTCGTTTTTTGAACAAAGGCTGGATAGCCAGGAACGAGAGCTGCTGGCTTTGGCCAGCCTACCTGGCCGGCTAGAGGCAGTGAATGCCACGCTACAACAAGTTCTGCAGCGCCTTAGTGAGATCGAGGGGAGGCTGAACAGGGAGGATGACCATCCACGCCCAAGGCAGCCGAGAAGATCACCGTCGCCTCCTGGTCTGGGCTCTCAATCCTCGTCGTCAAGAGCGTCGTCAGGAGCGTCATCATCCACCTCCTCCTCCGGCAGATCTTCATCAGCAACCGGAGGAAATTCATCACAAGGGCAAGGCTATGAAGCTCCAGCCAGACAAGGAAGCCCTTTTGACCTGAATGAGGCCGCTCCCTCAGCCCCCTTTGACGAAGCTGAGGATAACGACGAAGATATCAGTGTCGGGGAGGGCTCTTCTGATGAATCCGAGGGAGAAGGGGGGGACATCTGCACTGCAAACGAAAGACACCTCCCCAGAGGAAGGAGTTCAAAGGCTGACCTCACCGATTTCTCCGCACCGACAGAGATACCTTCCTTTGAAATGAATGACTTTGATAGAAGGGTCATAGGGTATCTAATGATCAGAGACCAGAAACTACTCAACATGGTCCTGAGATCGCAAGCCGACGAGGAAGAGATACTCTGGAGCGACAATTATTTTTCGGTGCAGCGGGGAACTCTGAGAAACATTTTCTGCGCCAAGGCCGTCGTAGGGAAGAGGTTGTTCAGAGTACTACAAGGGGCCATTATAGAAAGAGCCGACAAGAAGAAAGGCCAACATACAGTTTACGCTGCCACCCCGGCCCTAGCAAGAAGACTAATGATGGGGTTGTACAATTCTACGCAAGTAGAAAGTATGTTGGATTACATTGAAGTGCACAATCCGAAACTGGTGTTGGCCCCTTACAAACACAGAAACAACTGGTTCCTGTGCATTGCCGACCTCCGAAATCATGATGTCCAACTGCACTGCTGCTGCAGCAAAGAGGTCCCACACACAGGAAGTACGTTCCTACACCCAAAGGACGTAAGGCTAAGACTGCTGCCACTACGTCTCCACCGGGTCATCAAGTATGGAGTCCAGCGCCACAGCGGCGTCTGGAATTTCTACTCACTAAGGGACTTCCCAGTCCAAGAAGAGGAGGGAAGTGGAAATAGCACATTCATAGTCCTCAGAGCCATGGAGATGATACATATCTTTGGATACTTCAAGCAACTCCAGAGTAATAACTTCTACAGTCTCAGAAGCAAATACGCATTGCTACTGATAAAGGACAAGCGCTACTTCCGAGACGCGGGGATACCAGAAGAGTTGTTGGATAGTGAACAAGAAGAGGAGTCATCTCAACACAGCAGCCCTCCTGAAAAAGAAGCAGAAGCAGAGACACACGTCTGTGGGGCAGGCAAATAGAAAAACATCTTGCGACAAGTTTTCGGACACGACGAACAAGCCTTGCCCCAGAACCAGGAGGAGTTGATCCACAACTTCGACCGTTTCTCATGCGCCACCCTCACGCAGGAACAGGTCAACGAAATCCACATGAAGTTGGCTGACTCCAACCCTGCAGACGTAGCCTACTCGGCAGGCGATGCCATAGTCCCGATTGACGACTTAAGGGACATGGTAAAAGAGGGAGGATGTCTGGCGTTATCTGTGGCGGTCGCCTACATCCAGATACTACAAAACAAGTCTGAACACGCATGCATAGAAGATCCAATGCTGTTCAACGACATTTGCCTAGCCGATGAGCAAGGGGAGAAGGAAGCTTTCCTAGCAGAGTTGGAATGCAGAGTCCCGGATACCATTCTCCTTCCCATCCTGCACAACAACCACTGGACGCTCTTAGCGGTGTACACCCAACAACGAGCAGGGATTTTCTACAACAGCTCGGACAGCAACAAAGACCATCCAGTGCCTTGTACATCGACAGCGCTGACATCTCTCGAACGATTAGTACGAAAGTACTATATCGATATAGCAGTGCTGATACAACCATTCCTGGGAATGCAAGCAAGAAGCTGGCATGAACTCTAGTTCTGCCACCGCAGCCCGCAACAAATTCAACTATCCAACGACTGTGGCATCTTCGTCCTGGAATGGATGGCAAACGAGGAAACGCCTGATCAGCTCCTCCATATCGACTATCACAACAAAAGAGGAGAATATATGTGGGAGCTCTTATCTAGCCCAGGCGCACTGATCATCTAACCCTCACTGATTAACATTTCCTTACCTCATCTACTTCACAACTCTGGGACAGAGTGTGGAGTAAGTTTGGGGGGGGGGGGGTACCATGTACCAGTGAGGGAGGTACAAAACTTTTCTCCTTTGATCCCCCTCGTCCTATCCAATTCAATTAGTGTACATATAACCTTTTTAGTGTACATATATCTTCTTACACAACCTTTTTCCTTCTTGCTAAAAGTCTTGAAAACTTTGAAAATTTTTGCTGAAAATTTTTGCTCATGATTCCCTATACTTATATATGTATAAAGTTTCTATAATAATAATAAAAACCTGTTGTGACTTCTTGCAAAGTTTACTTTCTGTATATTTAACGAGTTACAAGTTCTGTCATATCTTTCTGATAATGCTGTTTCAAACAAACAAAAGATTGTGCCTTGCCATCCAAAAATTTTCGAAAAATAATAATCTCGCAAACAACTAAGAGACGAGTATGGAGAAGGAAAAAGCTGCCCAAACAGCAGATATCTCTTTTGTTTTCCCTTACCCAGCAAAAATCCCAAAAAGAAAAAGAAGCCTTATGAGCGTGAATAAAAGCATGAGAGTTGTGCCCAATAAAAGAAAAGAAAAAAAAATATATATACACACTTGTTTTCCAAAAGTACCCATCTTTAGGCATGGTAGATCCGGGGAAGTGGTACGTAGGATGTGAAATCACTGCTCTAAAGCCAACTGGCTTGGACTGCAGGGACCACTTGCCCGTTAACGGACCCTTACCTAGATGGATTGATGGGAAACAAGAAGAAAAACCCAAAAAGCCTTAGCCTACCCTATACACAACTTTCTGCCCCTAAAATAAAGCTGTTTGGTGTGGATTAAAAGTGCATTTTTCGTGATTTTTATCTATTAATTTCATTTTTAGGAAACACCTTCTGATAAAAATAAAAAACAAGTCTCAAAAACATTTTTATTAGAAAGCTTACATTTTTCTGATTCCAAAACATATTTTCTTTTAATTTTTGGACCAAGAAATAAAAATATATGAATTTTCTATTCTAACCAATTAGAGAGTGCCACGTCATCAAAGACATCACAGAGAGGCAAAGAGAGAGTGAAGAATGGGCCTGTCTTGCTGACTTGGTCCAATTAGAGCCATCCAAGTCAGGGGTTAAAGGTGCAACTTTGACTCGCTCAAGGCAAAGCAAGTGGTGGCGAAAAGATAGTACTTCCCTCAAATGGAAAACAAAGGGAAATAAGAAACAAGGAGGGTAGTAGAAGGAAAACACATAGGGGATTCATTCCCCTCATCATCCTCAACATGGCTTATGAGCAGTAGCTCAAATTTTGGGAAAATCCATGAGAGTCGATCAAACTCGAGAATAAAAACACAGAAATAACAAGTAGATCACCACGAAGATACCAAGGTAGACAATTTGACTCGAGCTCAAGTAGAGAATGAGCAATGTCCGCCACAAACTTAGGTCCTATCCAAGCTCCCTGACATCCACACACGCAAGCAATGAGGAAATCAAGGGAAGAGGAGAGTTGGGTAAAAGGAGATGAAGGCATAGAGGGTACTATTTGTAGGTGTGGTTTGCTCTAGGGTTATAAGCACAAGCGGTGAGAGAGCTCGACGGTCGACTTTGGGGGTTTCTCGAATCATTGATAAAATACCAAAATATTGGGATCAATCGGCGTGGAATCACATGAGGAAAGTGTGGGATCAAAAATCTCACAAAAAGATCAACTACAGATCGAGAAATGTCGAATTAAAATTCTAATGTGAACTATCCTATTTTCCTTGTTAGTTGCGTGCTAGGAGACGAGCTCCCAACCGTCCGAACGAGCCATCTGGTCTGTTTATTAGTGTGAAAAAAAAGAAAAATAAAAAGAGTAGGTGTGTGACACATTATTGCAATCCCAAACTTATTCGGACTAAAGTGGCACCCATTTTATTTAATCTTTCTCTCTCTCCTTCATTGAGGGTGTAAACATGCTCCAAATTAAATGAAAATTGACACCTAGCCTATTTTTGATATGAGGAATCTGAATATGCAATTAGTTTTCCCTTCAAATAACTTTTGATGTGTTAAATAAACCAAATTTTGTTCATCTCTTCCTCCTTCATTAATGGTTATAATATTATCCAAATTTGAAGAAACTTCACCCACAAGTCACATTAAGTTCCTTGGATACGAATTTGCCATCAATTTTACATGTTTGTAGTTATTTGTTCATTTATTAATATTTTGAAGGTTTACACACTTTCTCTCTCCTGATTTAACCTTTTAATCAAATATTCATCAAAGTGAGTGAAAATTCACCCAATGGCATATTTAAGTGCGTAGATCATGAATTTGGCATCAATTGTTACTTTTGGAGTCATTAATGATTTATTTTGTATTTTTGAGTTATCTCCTATTTTCCCATTCAATTTAATACAATTATACTTGCTCATTTTTCCAAAAGTTGTGAAACTTACTACCCAAGCAAACTTATACTCAAAGAAAATTAATCTAGATATCGAATTATCTTTTGAGTTCCACTTTTATGTTTTTAGGCAATTTACTCTTATTTTCACTTAATGGGAAAATTAATTCATTTAATGCCACATTATATTAGTTTTAGGATTTTCTTTTCTTTTTCCCACACAAAAGGGCCATAGAAACTTCTAGATCAATTTTATTACACATGGATTTTAGTTCGTTACATTCCCCATGGGCCAAGAGTTGGACATTGATTTGATTATGCATTTTCTGCTTGAATCTTATAACCAATTTGTCATAAACATCAACATGACATGATGAAGACATTCCCAGTTCTTTTTAACATGTTGCAAATTACTTAAATATACATCAAGAAGATCAATACTACGTTTTACTAATGCCAATGTAACAAAAATAAAGAGGTTTTAGGCCTAAGTTCCAATTTTCTACTCTGAAGGAAAAGGGAGGTGTGGCCCAAGGCAACAATTGTCACAATTGTCATAAGCTTGAACATTAGATTTTCCTTCTGTACTTGGAGGAACTTAAGACGTCAAAGGGGATGGGGTCTCCACCTTAGGATATTGGATACTGGATGTGGAGCTCACACATGTAGTAATGTGTATGATCAGAAAAGAAGTAGGCTACTTAAGAAGGGAACTTTGGACCATGCGTCACTAATGGGCAAAGGTTTCTTGTATGGATGAAGGAACATATGGCTTATCTTTGCCCTCAGGGCTTGTAATAGAATTAGAGATTTCAATATTGTAATTTCAATAAGTAGAAATATAATTTTTGTTTCTTTTTTGGACAATAATGATTTTTTTAATATCTAATAAAGATGTAGTTCTACATATACTTTTGGATGATATCTTTATGGCATTGCTCTAATGTCTTATGGTTTTTATCAGCTAGATCTTTAGACACATGTTTATAACACAAAAACTAAATGGCTCAAAATGCATGAATCAAACATGATACCTGTGTCATTGTTTCTAGTCCATATCAATGAGAAGTGCATTTCTAAACTATACTTATACTTGTTTGATTTTGAATCTTCTGAGACATGAAAGTCATGCTTTTTGGAAAAGATGGTGAATGAATCTTTTACTGGAAATAATGAGAGGGAAATTTAACTTATTGAACTCATACATATTGTTGTATGTGGTCTTTTTAGTTCAACAACTAGAAGAGGGTAGAAATGTATCACATTTACTGATGATTTTAGTAGATATGGATATGTGTATATTATGAAACACACATCAAAGTCTCTTGATAAGTTCAAGGTATTCAACAATGAAACAAACAATAAACTTGGCAACAAAATTAAGATGCTTTGATTTGATCTTGGTGATGAATATATGAGCCAAGAGTTTGAGGACCTTCTTAAGGAGTGTGATATTGTATCAAAATTGACTCCACTATGAAGACCACAACATAATGGTGTTTTATAGAGAAGGAATCACACATTATTGAACAAGGTGTGCTCCATTATGATCCTAAGAAAATTCCTAATTCCTTTATGGGACATGCTCTAGAAACCTCCACATTTACATTTAATTCCTTTCCTTCTAAATATGTTCCAAATACATCATATGAGATATAGACCAGGAAGAAACCTAGTATCTCTTTCATAATCTTTTTGGGTTGTGAATATTACAAGCATTCATTCACAAAAATTTAGGACCCAAATTTACAATTGTTATTTTGTAGGATATCTAGGGAAGCCAAAGGGTACCATTTCTATATTCCGCCTAAAAACAAAGTTTTTTTTGCTACAACTGGTACCTTTTTGGAGTTGGAGTTCATCTATAGAAATGCTAGTGGGAGGAAAACAAAACTTGAAGAAGTTCAAGATACAAAAAAGATAATGAACCTAAAGAGGAACATGATTAGGCACCACCATTTGTTGTGTCACAATCATCCCATGAACAGACACATGAACCTCATTGATGCAACACGCCTCACCATGATCGAGATAGGCTTGGATTTCTTACTCAATATGGTGAGATGTTGGTCATGGATAATGATGAGAAACAACAAAGGAAGATATGGAGGAGCCAAAGTATGGTAAATGGCTTGAGGTAATGAGATCTAAAATGGACTCCACGTATACCAATAAGTATGAACCTTGGTGGAACCACTTGAAAGGGTGAAAAGCATTGGGTGAAAGTGCTCTTCTAGCTTAAGGTTAAGATGAATGTAATGTACAACATTTTAAAGGGTGACTAGTTGCAAAACATTTCAAACATGTTCAACAATTTTACTATGATAAAAATTTCTCACCATTTTCCATGGTCAAGTTCATTAGCATCATGCTATACATTGCATCATACCATGACTATGAGCTCTAGTAGGTGGATGTGAAAAACCTAATTACTTGACAAGAATCATATTAAGGATGTGTACATGACACAACCTGAGGGTTTTGAATTTCCAAAGGATGATAGAAAGGTTTGTAAGCTACAATGGACAATCTAAGGATTTTAGCAAGCATATATAAGGTAGAAACTTTGTTTTGATGAATTAACCAAATAGTTTGGGTTCATTGAGAAAAAAGTGAACCTTGTGTGTACAAGAAGGTCAATGGGATCATTTTTGTGATCCTCATATTGTATGTGGATGATATAAAACTCATGAGAAATGGTATGTCAACTATGTAAAAGGTTAGTACTTGGTAGGGAAATAATTTCCCAATTAAATATTGAGGAGATACCACCTATATTCTAAGTATAAAGATTTAGAAGGCTTCTTGTCTTGAGTCAAATTACATTGACAAAACGTTGAAACAATTCAAAATGAAAGAGTCTAATAAATCAAACATACCCACGTATCACGTGATACATATTTTTTAGACCAATAAATAGAAATATTTGTAAGAAAGAAAACACATGAGTAAGATTCATATTCCTCCACAGTGGGATCTATCATGTATGCAATGTTATGTAAAATTCTAGACATCACATATGCTTGAAGCATGAAGAGCAGATATCAAGAAGATCTAGGTGAAGGCCAGGGAACTATAGTAAAGACCATCCTTAAGTACTTTAGAAGAACTAAGGACCATTCTTGATACATGGATATGAGGGAGAGTTGGTTGTATTTGACTGAATTAACATAATATTCCTAAATGATAAAGTATCTATTGCAATATAGTTATGTGTTTTGACATAATTGTTGTGCCTTCAGTTGGAAGAGTTTCAAGCAAGAAAAAATGGTTGATTCTACAATAGAAGCTGAATATTGCTACATTAGATGCTACAATGGAAGCTGTATGGATCATAAGTTCATCAACATACTTGAAGTTGTTCCTAACATTGCTGATGTAATAGCCAAGGAACCCAAATCACATAACTATTCAAAGCATATTCTATAATACTTCCATATCGTATAATATATAATTAAGAGAGGAGATGTGAAGATTAGCATGGAACTGACAGAGATCAATATTGCTAATCCCTTAATGAAGGCATTGTCACAATAGATTTATGATGTTCATCTTAGATCACTTTTTAATATATACATGAACAATTGGACTTAGTGCAAGTTAGAGTCCGTTGATGTATATGGCCTAGATGCAAATCATTGGATAGTGGCTATAGGGATATTTGTACTTTGTATTTGGTTCATAAAAGCAATCTCATCTATTGATTCAGACTTGGATAGTACAACATTGATGTACATAATGTTTTCCCTTAGAATGATTGGTTTAAAGCCATGAGACTTCAAATATGTGACTTGAACATAGAACAATATTAATAAACATCCTAGTCATGTATTATTGTTGGCTGGACAACAATAATACATGTGAGACTGGTGTGCATGGTAACAGATGACCATGTCTCATGGGTCATAGGTATTGGATGCCAAGTTAGATACATAGGTACTTGTTGGAGAACATGTATAATGGACCCACCCTCCTTGAGAGTGATTTTGAACCATTATATGATAGTCATAATTAACTCTCAAACTTGAAAATGGTGTTGTGATCCTTCAAACTGAAGTTACTACAATGGTGACATGATAACTCTCATGCCTTGAGACAATCCAATGTGATCTTGAATAAGGCTGCCATGAAGGTAATGATTGGGTGAGATGAGAATCATGCTAAATTTGTGAGTTGTCTAGAAGGAATTTGTCCCTCCTAGATAATGGGAGAGATATCCTAGGCCTACTGATGAGTGAGACAAGATAAATACATGATTGTGATCATGTGACTCAGTATATGACATTGAGCTCATATGTGTGTCGATAGTCTACTTGGAGATCAAGGAACTTGGAATAAACATGATGAGGATGACATGTTGATGCCTCTAGTTGAATTTACATATCCATCACAAAATGACTATACAAACATGATAATATTGGTCATTAATGATTTATTCTTGTTCAACTAATCCTACTACTTGGGTAGCAATGCTATGTATCTATAATGCACTCATTGCTTATGGATCTTAATGTTTATTATAGATCCATTTCCAATGTACTATGGTTCCTATAGGGTTGCATGCATAGAGACCTCATGAAGAAAGGATGATTCAGACTCAATTTTATCTATTACATATGTAGAAACATGAAAGTAAGTTTTAAGCACCTGAATTAAATATGGATCCAAACTTGGGAAGGATGAGTTGACATCGACTCCTATACTAGTTCTTCTATATTTTGAGCATGTCTTTGTAATTTATAGTGATACTTCAAAGCATGGTCTGGGTTGGGTGCTCATGTAGAATAACAAAGTTATTTCATATGCTTCTCGACAACTCAAGGTGCGTGAGGAGAAGTATCCAACTCATGTCCTTGACCTGGCTGCTATACTTTATGTACTCAAGATACATAGGCATTATCTATTTGACACAAGGTTTGAGGTGTTTACTAACCATAATAGCCTAAAATGTATCTTGACATAAACAAACCTCAATATGGGACAAAATAAATGGCTAATTGACATCAAAGACTATGATTATCTATTACTTATCATCTAGGAAAGGTCAATGTAGAGTCTGACAGTCTGACCAGAAAGAAGGATGTTAGTTGTGCTTCTAATATGGTAAATGAATGAAAAATGATGAATGAGTTGACAAAGTGGACACTATTGCTTGCTGAGGTCAAATTTAAGCTGGATCATATCATGATCAAGATTTATTGGACTTTTGAGGTAAATGTTGCATAGCAAGGTAGCCCAGAGTATCCACACATGTTAGAGATTCTTGAGAGAGTCAAGACTACTCTATAAGGGTAAGTATGATGAGATTCTGAAGAATGGTAGTTGTTGATACCTTTTGATGAGCTAAGGTAGAAGATTCTTTTTGAGGCAAATGGAACTAAGTACACTATTCATCTAGGCACTAGAAAGATGTATCAGGGTCTGAAGAAAACCTCCTAGTGGGAAGGTATGAAGAAGGATATAATTTCTTTTGTTTCCAAATGTCTGACTTCTTAACAAGTGTAGACTGAAAACCAAAGGCCTGGTGGTATTCTCCAAACCCTTGACAAACCTAAATGAAATGGGATAAGATAACCATGGATTTTGTTACTGGTCTGCTCACTACTAAGAAGAAACATGATGCATTATGGGTAGTGGTTGATTGTCTGACTAAGGGTGCAGACTTTTCTAGCTTATGAAACCACTGCCAGTGTTTTTGAGATGGTGGACATGTATATGATAACACCAATTTTTGTGATGTTTTAGACTGTTTTTCTATTATCAAAACTGCCCTTTTCTGACATCTTCCTCTCTTTTATATGCATTTTTGCAATAATTAGCCAAGCAATGCTCTCAGTCCAATATTTCTATCTTTTGCAGAGTTTTCTCTCGTTTCGGCCCATTTAGCACCAATAAGGCCGTTCCGGCCCACAAATAAGTCCAAGTCTATTTCGGCCCCCCTGACGCCCGATACGCACGCTGCCCGGTAGGGCTGCGCGATACGATGAAGTGTGACGCAAGGATGCCGCGTGAGAAGGTACCGATGGATGACACGCCTCTTTACCCGATAGGGAGCCGAGCACGCCGCAACTACTCCATGTACCGCGCGATATCGGCCACCCACCGACAGGCGCCTCTCGCCACGACGCCTGACAGCCGACCTCCTTGTACCGAGCGATACCCGCGTCATCCGACCGCCAACTGAATGACGGAAAGGAGGATGCGTGGCGCTTCGAGCACCATATCTTCTCACGACCAACTGCCTATAAATAGCAGCTATAGGGAGCCGAAAAGACAGTTTAGACAGTTCAGACAAGCTTGGTCACTTCAGGTTTCGGATAGTCGAGTGATCTTCGGAGGAGACTGCGAGAGCAGGCGTATCGTGCTCCAGTGTTCATACCAGGCGACACTAGGTGAGCTCTTCCTCATCCCGAGAGGGAGGGGACTGGTTCACCTAGGACTGTACCGGGCAACACTGGGAGCCGATATCGGCTGATGTAGATACGCAACACGAGTGCCCGACACCAGTGCCCGGCAATAGGATACACAACTCCATGCCCGACACGATGACGAACCCGATACGCTCCGCCCGTCAGGCATGTCGCCCGAGAGGGTGTACCGTTCGACTTGAGCGTATCGGCCATGTCCTTGAGCGATGCAGTCACCCGTTTTGGTGTGCCGTTTGAGAGAGCGTTCCGCCCCCGACACGGTTGTATCGGGCTAGGCCCCTGTCTGACTTCGGGCGGGATGGTTACTGTAGCCTGTCATCCTTCTACATCAAGAAGGTGACACATACCTTTAATTCTATCATTTAATTGTAATTAAGACCTTTAGTGTTTATAGAAATGGAAATGCTTAATTACTTGCTGCTCTATGTTTGGTGCAATATGTTGGATGACTGCTAAGTTTGATATCCGAACTCTAGCTTGCATGTTTTGGATCGCGTTTCGCTTAGCTACTGAATCGTGTTTTCCCGTCGTAACAACTTCGAGAGTTGTGTTGTGGCTCTAGTGTTTGGTCCGATTCTGGAGTACGAGAGTGCCTGGAACGGAGTTGTTTCAGTAACATTCCATTCTAACTTTGAGCCCAGCAACCTCGAGAGGGGTGTCGAGGCTTGGTTAGAGGTGCCCGCTCTGAGAGGAGGGGTGCAGGGTGATACTGGTGCCGCTTGTTTTGCAGTAGTTTTATCCTTCGTACCTTGCTCTAGCTCTAGTGTTATCTTTCGGTTTTTGTTGCATGAAAACCCCTAAAAACTACTAAATGCTTAAAACCTTAAATCTTTCTAGTAACTCCACTTGGAGATAGTTTTCTTGTTTTGTTTGTGACATCTTTACGCTTCCCTTCTGGGGAATTTATAATCTCTTTTTACCTCCCAGAGTGTAGCGTGTCGATTCTGGGTTCTCAACACTACCCCCCTTGTCCCTCTGTTCGACCCCGTATATCTACTTCGACCCCGTAAACAAAGTTGCGGGGGCCTAGAAGGATTCAGTTTTATTAATGTAAAAGCTCGACTACCTCAAATCAGCCTCCAAATTTAGGGGACGCGATTTAGGCCGGTCAACTTTTTGGCACCGTTGCCGGGGACAAGGCAAAAACGGTACTGTAGACGAATCCGAACCCACTAACTACACTCCTGTGCCTCAAGCTTGGAAACGAGCTTGACAGCACCATTTTTCTTTTTCTTTCTCCTTACTATTATTCTTAGACTAAGCTAAATAATTCAATTTTCTAACTTGATTTTTATATGCTCTTGCAGGAACCCTGAAAGCTGACCTGCTCCACCGAGTTTTGATATCATGTCTCGTTGTGAGCAGTCTCTTCCTGAAGGTGAATGTCAGGGCCGAGGCGGGAGGACGAGCCAGCCTAGCTTGGTTGGTCAGCTTTCTGCCTACATAAAGAGACATGATACCTGTGGGCTCCGATCTCTAAACCACGAATTAATCCCGAGTTAAACATGTGCGGAAGCAATCAGTAAACAGCGGAAGACAAAATTCACGGGAAATTAAAACTTTTCGAGACAAGAGCCTGAAACCACAAACCTTTTCCATAGAAAAAGGATTTAACTGTCTACATCACTGACAATTACTTCTTGAGTAATTATATACAACATGATACAAAATTTCTCAAGAATTCATACTCCAAAACACTCCAGGACCTGAGAGTACAGAGGACACATAGGACTTGACTCTAACTACACCATGAAGCAGGCTAGATCTCCACCTGAGATATTTACTGCTCCTGATGCTGCTGTTGCTGGGATTGGTCACCTGTGTTCTTGTTCCTCCGTCTTCGATGACCACCTAAAAAGTAGAAGTCTACGGGGTGAGACAATTATACATAATTGCCCCAGCGAGAGTTATAACTCTCCACTAGGCTTTATAAGCAAAGCAAGGAATAACTAAGGCAGTAAGAGCCTTCAAGATATTCACTAGCAGTTCTGATGATAAGCAAGAGTTCAATCAATATTAAGATATGAGAACATCTATGCTATTCAAGGTAACATCAATCAAATATCTCGTAGATAACTCTAACAGATATACTACGCTGTTGATTATGTTTTTCAAACATTATTGTTATGCCCTGTGGAGATGAGGCTTACCACTCATACTCCAACTGATCGCTAAGAAGTCACATCAGTATCATACATAGGTCATTAAAAGAGCCGGATTCTTATGACCTCATCTTCCTCAGTCAGTTAGAGGATCGAATGTTAGATATCTGGCGGGATATCTTTTGTTATAGCTCTCCAGGGTAAACTGGACCTTCACTATTTTGGAGTTATAGTGGCGTTCTGTACTCTCTTCGTCATCGGAAGATTTCTTGTTTATCTTTTATCGATGCGGTGTTTTTGTCTTTAAGGGAGTGTAGATATACATCTCACCTTTAGAACTTTATGGTGGGGTCTGATGGACTACTAGAATCTACATCATCCTCTCACCTTTTCTTTTATAGTGAAGGTATGACGGACTACAAGAATCTACATCAAATACCTACACTAGGATGTAAGGTTCTACACATCCATGTACCCCACATACTCAAAAGTATGTGATCCAGGAGTTCCCTGAGGAAAACCTATTTCACCATCATTTAGACTCTGACAATGATGGATCTATGATCAGGGCTCTACATTTCACTTGATTAGTTAGGTACATTCAGTATTCTTATCATCATACAATAACACAGCTATATATGAGAATACTAAAATGTAGCAGGCCTAACTCATTTCAATTACCAGTTCTCAATTATCTCATCACAAGTCATCTGTCAAGCATGACCTTGATGGTGTTTATGGCTCTTACAACCCATAAATCACAAAAGATGTCACTTAGCAGTGCATCAAGATGATTCACTATTCATAAAGCTTAAGACATGCTTTCAATGAATATAACATGGTATCTCATACCTGGGTATGACCATTATCTCATAATAACCTGCATGGTTAGTTCAACAGATAATAGTAAACAATTCAACAATTTAGGGTTTACTATTCATCTTTCAAGTCATCACCCTAAAATTAGGGTTTACTATTCACACCATGGTGAATGGTACTCATTACATCATCATGTAAGAGAAACATCATCATTAAGACTCTTAATTAAGATTAAGATCCATTAGATATCATATTTAGGGTTTCCATGACCTCACATAGGTGGGTCATTCCCTAATCATGCACATTCATGTGTAAAATGAAGTATCTTACTAGAGGTTCCTCCTAAAAAGGGTACTTTCTCTCTCTAAGATACTTTCTCTCTCTAGAAATACTTTCTCTCTCCTATCACTGGTAGATGGTGACAATACCACTCTAGATCAGGTTGAGATAAGTCTCCATTGACTAACATGATCCAAAACATCAACATCATGTGATTAGGGTTTGATTAGAACAAGGTTTTACCCCTTTAGACCCCTCAAGGGTATTTTGGTAATTTGCCACATGATTACCATCATGGGTTAACTCACTAATCACATAGTCCCTTAATGACCTAGGTTACCATTAGGGTTTAGATTGAATCATCATTGAACTAATTACATCATCAAATGGTTAAGTACAAACCATCACCAATCTCCAAACGGTTTCAACCTTCAAACGGTTTCAACCACCCAAACGGTCTTGAGACCGTTTGACCCCAAACGGTCTTGAGACCGTTTGGAGGTGAAGACCGTTTGGAAGGGTTGACTTCCAAACCGTTTGGAGCTTCAATCGGTTTGAAACTGTTTAATCAAACTTACTTGAGATCGATTGGACCAAACGATCCTGAGGTCGTTTGAGCCCAAACGGTCTTGAGACCATTTGGCCCCAAACGGTCTTGAGACCGTTTGGTCTCAAACGGTCTTGAGACCGTTTGGATCCAAACGGTCTTGAGACCGTTTGGTCCAAAAAGGGCTCAAACCGTTTGGACCTCCAAAGTGGTTCAAAGGTTACCAATGTTCATGGATATGTGTGTTGAAGTCCTCAAATGGTCAAAGCTATGCTAACCACTTATAATTTGAGTCAGTTAGGGTTTGCCTTAACCACTTAGACATCCAATTGACCCTCAATTGCAAGCCAATTAGGGTTCAATCCTCCTCAATTAGGGTTTTAATTCGATTGGTCATCAATGTTCAACAATGTGAATCAATTCAAGGTTGAACCTATCAATTGACCTCCAATTGGGCTCAAACTTGGACCAAACGGTCTTGAGGTCGTTTGTACATCATCCAAACGGTCTTGAGACCGTTTGCCCAAAGTTTGACCAAAATCCAAGTTGTTTTGACTAAGGTTGAAGTCCAATTAGGTCAAAATCAGCAATTTTCATCAATTCATCAATTTCCTACAATTGGACCCTCAAACCATTAGATTAACTTAACCCTAGACCTTCAAACGGTCTTGGGGAAATCCCCAAACGGTCTTGAGACCGTTTGGGTCCTTCAACCCAAAACTCAACGAGATCTATATGTCAAATCAACACTTTTTCACCCGATTAGGGTTTCATGTTGAAGTGCCTTCAACTCTCAATTGGTTAAGAATTAGACTTTGATTCTTTGCAGAGATAAAATTCAATATGTTAGGAACAGACCCTCAAATGGTCGTCCCTTGGTCAACTCTTTCAAACGGTCTTGAGACCGTTTCAATCCAAACGGTCTTGCAAGACCATTTGAGAGCAAACGGTTTGAAACCGTTTGAACCCAAACGGTTTGCAACCGTTTGGACCAAAAGGGTCCAAGGTCGTTTGAAAAAGTAACATAGGGAATCACGCCCCTCATCTTCAACCTCTAGCAAGTTCGGTTTCCCCACTGTTATGCTTGCAAATGTGCAAGGAAGAAGGGAGGTAGAAGAAGATTTTACCAAGTAAATTGCAAGAATTAAGCATACATATAAAGCATGAGTTTAGAGTTATAAAACCCGCCTAAAGGTTGATCTTAGAGCTCCAAGCCTTCAAGATCCAAGCTTTAATGGCGTCCTTGAGCTTCCACAACTTGGTCAGAGGTGAATTCTCCAAGGAAACGTTGCTTTGGTCGGCTAGAACAAGAAGACTAAGTAAGCTAACCATAAAACCAACCTTAGAAAGTGAATTCCTCCATGAATTCGAGCTAGAAGGTGGGGTTTTCTTACCTTGAACAGGTTGGTCGCCCCCCCCTGAGCTCCAGAGCTACCCTTGGTCGTTTGAGCAAGAAAGGAAGAGAAGTGAAGGAAAGAAAGTCCGTTCACTTAATTGCAAGGGAAAAGGGCTTATATACTTTAGCCTCTTTTACACCCTAAGGACCTCCCAAGATTGGAAATCACATCTAGGTCCCTCCTTGCTCAAAGGCACGACCAAACCTATCTATCCTTATGCAAATCTCATGAAATCTCAAGATCTAGGGGCAAAGGAATCCAACCTTCAACTAGGTACAAACATGAAAGGGTTTCATACCCATTCTAGGTGATTTCTATCACAAAGGTCATTTTTCTCATCTGATTATTAAATGATGTATCCCTTTCATCATTTCTACTCTAAATGATGATAAGAGTCATAAAAGATGTTCTAGATATTAAGAATTACAACTTGGACCCCTCAAATTGGGTAAATTGCACTTTACCCCAAATTAGGGTTTCTAAGCATGGGAATTGCTTCCACAGCTGCACCTTGGTGCTCAAGCTTGGGAAATCCCTCAAACTTTACCATAACCATTCTCATGATGTCTCAACATCAAAGGAACATCTTATCTTGTGAATTTTGCAAGTTCAACCCTTAAACTGGGTAATTTGCACATAGGTCCCTGCATATAACACAATGCTACAACTTTATACAAAAAGGAGCAAAATTGAAAGTAAATGTTCCTGAGGAACTTAATTACATGCCAGGGAGTGTTCACAAGTATATTAATTACATATTTAGGCAAAACTTCCAGGGTTAGGTCATAACCCAGGTTAGGGGTGTTACAAATTCTTTACCCCTTCAAAAGGATTTCGTCCCCGAAATCGATAAAGCATCTTATAAGAAAAGAGCAGGATATTTTCTTCTCATTTCATCTTCTAGTTCCCAAGTGGCTTCTTCAACACCACGATGGTTCCAGAGGACTTTTACAAGGCTTATATCCTTCTTCTTTAACTTTTTAGTTCTGTTATCGAGGATTGACACTGGTCCCTCCTCATACGTTATATCTTCATTCAATTCTACTTCCATAGGTTGTAGAACTGACTCGGTATCTGGATGACATTTCCTCAGCATGGAAATGTGAAATACAGGGTGCAGCTTCTGCAACTCCTGAGGTAACTCTATTCTATAGGCCACCTTCCCAACTTTTTCAACAATTGGATAAGGTCCCATAAATCTAGGAGCTAACTTTCCTTTCTTCCCAAAACGAAGGACTCCTTTACAAGGTGAGACCTTGAGATACACTTTGTCTCCAACTTGAAATTCTAGGGGTCTACGACGTTTATCGGCATATGACTTCTGCCTGTCTTGTGCAGTCTTAAGTTGTTGTTGTATAACTTTAATCTTTTCTGTAGTTTGCTGCACAAGATCAGGGCCTAACAACTGGTGCTCACCAGTTTCATACCAACACAAGGGTGATCTACAACGTCTACCATATAAGGCTTCATATGGTGCCATATCAATGCTATGTTGATAGCTATTGTTATAGGCAAACTCTATCAAGCTTAGATGTAGATCCCAACTCCCGGTAAACTGGAGAAAACATGCTCTCAACAGATCTTCTAAGGTCTGTATAGTTCTTTCTGACTGTCCATCAGTCTGGGGATGAAAGGCTGTACTAAACCTTAGCTTGGTGCCTAGGGCTCTGTGTAACTGTTCCCAAAAGCGATTTGTAAACTGGGGACCTCTGTCAGAAACTATAGTGACAGGAACTCCGTGCAAACGCACTATCTCTTGGACATATATCTGGGATAACCTTTCAGCAGTATAGGTTGTTTTGACAGGTAAGAAATGCGCTGTCTTTGTCAACCTATCAACAACTACCCAAATGGAATCATGTCCTTTGTTTGTCCTGGGTAGGCCAACAACAAAGTCCATGGTTACATGGTCCCACTTCCACTGTGGTATGGGTAAGGGTTGCATTGTCCCTGCAGGTTTCTGGTGTTCAGCCTTGACCTGCTGACACACAGGACACCTCAGAACAAACTCAGCTACATCCTTCTTCATCCCAGGCCACCAATACATATCCTTCAAGTTTCGATACATCTTGGTGCTCCCTGGATGCATAGCATACATCGAAGAATGAGCTTCTTCCAGGACTAACTTCCTCAGGTTGTCCACATCTGGCACTATCATCCTTCCATGATAGCATGCCATCTGGTCATCTGACTCATGAAAACCTTCTCGCTTCTCATCTCCAAACTTAGATCTAATCTGCTGTATAAAAACATCTACTTGTTGTGCCTCCTTTATCTGCTCTCTTAAGGTAGGTTTAATCTGCATCTCAGCTAACAGACCAGCTAACAATGATGCCTTTATCTGCACATTGTCTTGCCTTAAAGAGATAAGCATATCTCTTCTAGAGCATACTAAGGAACTTAGTTGTGCCCTATCCATGGTTGATGTTGCTGATTTCCTACTCAAGGCATCAGCAACCACATTGGCTTTGCCCGGATGGTAATCAATTGTACAATCGTAGTCCTTGATTAACTCCATCCAGCGACGTTGCCTCATATTAAGCTCATGCTGAGTGAAGATGTACTTAAGGTTCTTGTGGTCTGTGAAAATCTGAAAAGTTTCTCCGTAGAGATAATGTCTCCAGATTTTTAAAGCATGGACCACAGCAGCTAACTCTAGATCGTGTGTCGGATAATTCTCCTCGTGTTTCTTAAGCTGTCAGGAAGCAAAAGAAATCACTTGTTTATCCTGCATCAACACACATCCAAGTCCATTCTTGGAGGCATCACAAAAGATTATATATTCCTTTCCTTGCTCAGGTAACACAAGCACAGGTGCACTTGTCAACCTCTCCTTCAACAGCTGAAAAGACTGTTGACACTTATCACTCCAAGCAAAAGGAACATCCTTTCGGGTTAACTTGGTCAAAGGTAAGGCTATAGAACTGAAATTTTTAATAAACCTTCGATAATAACCAGCTAACCCCAAGAAACTTCTAATCTCCGTCGGTGTCTTCGGTTGTTCCAACTGCAGAACAGACTCTATCTTTGCAGGGTCAACACGAATTCCCGAGGCAGATACCACATGTCCAAGGAAGGATACTTCAGATAACCAAAACTCACACTTGCTAAACTTAGCGTATAGCTTATGTTCCCTTAGCAAGGTCAAAGTCCGGCGAAGGTGCTGCTCATGCTGCTGAGCATCCTTACTATAAATCAGTATGTCATCTATGAAGACGACAACGCACTGATCAAGAAAAGGTCTAAAGACTCTATTCATGAGTTCCATAAATGCAGCCGGTGCATTGGTTAGTCCAAACGACATAACCGTGAACTCATAGTGACCATATCTTGTCCTAAAGGTAGACTTAGATATGTCATTGTCCTTAATGCGGAGTTGATGATATCCAGACCTTAGGTCTATCTTAGAAAAGACTTTTGCCCCACGCAACTGGTCGAAAAGATCATCAATCCTCAGCAAAGGATACTTATTCTTTATTGTTACTTTATTGAGTTGTCTATAATCAATGCATAACCGCATCGATCCATCTTTCTTTTTAACAAACAAAACCGGAGCACCCCAAGGTGAGGTACTCGGTCGGATGAAACCCTTCTCAAGTAACTCTTGAAGCTGTTTCTTGAGTTCTGCCATCTCAGCAGGCGCCATCCTATACAGAGTCTGGGCTATGGGTTTCGTATCTGGGACCAAATTGATCTCAAAATCAATTTCCCGGGGTGGTGGTATACCAGGAAGTTCTTCGGGAAACACATCCTCGAATTCCCTGACTATCGGAATTTCAGCAGGGTTGGAACTCTCCTTGGTAACATCTACCACATGGGCTAAGAATGCGTAGCATCCTTGCCTCATCAACTTATCAACAACCATAGCTGATACAAGACAGGTGGGCAGAATCTTTCTTTCACCTTAAAAGATCCATGTGTTGCTTTCATCAGCAAACACAGCCAGCTTGGACTCACAATCCAAGACAACTCGATACCTTTCCAAGGTATCCATCCCTTGGATTATATCAAATCCTTGCATATCAAGCGGTATAAGATCCACTTGAATGCGATGCTTAGAAAAGGAAAGTACACAAGGAGAGCATACTTCTTGCAGAATAGCAGACCCACTCAACGGCATCTCCAACAACAACTCATCTGCCCTATGACTAGTTATCATATTGCAGTTACGAATCACTCTTCGAGTGATGAAAGAGTGCGTAGCACCCGGGTCAATCAAAACAGATACTACACAAGATTTAGACATATAAGAATATAAAAGTTCCATCTGACCTGTCACTACTTGTGGATTGACCACTGCCTCTGGTGGGTTCATAGCATAGAACCTCGCCGTAGCCTGTTGTTGAGGTGGTGCTGATGATCCAGCTTGAGACGCTTGCCCGCGTCCTCGACCTGTTCCTTGAGATTGTCCTCCCTGTGATCCCTGTTGTCCTTGTCTCGGAGGCTGTGTCACACTGACAGGCCTAGATCGGCAGTCCTTCATCAAATGTCCCACCTTACCACAGTTGTAGCATCTTCCTTCTTGCGGTCTTTGTGGTCCGGTAGCAGACATTGATGCAGAACTCTGTGTCCCCCGAGGTGGTTGTCCTCTTCCTCTACCTCTACTAGGAGACCACTGAGTCTGAGGACTAGATCTAGGTAGTGGGGGGTTAGGCGCAGAAGATCTAGATTTCTTAAAGTCCATAGATGAAGAACCCTGGAACTGTGGATACCTCTTCTGTGTTTGCCTCTTCTCAACCACAGATCTCTCTATCCTTCGGACTGACTCAACGAAGGTAGAGAATCTCTCTCGGCTCTCTAAGGCAGACACTGGGGTAGACATGTCAGCATTCAACCCCTTCTCAAATCTCCTGATTCTCTCTTCATCCGTAGCAGCCATGTGCGGACAGAACCGCAACAACTCCATAAACTTAGCTTCATACTCGCTAATGTTCATCATACCCTGTCTCAGTCTCTCAAACTGAGAGATCTTCTCGTCTAGGAAGGTCTTTGGGAAATATCTTTGGACAAACTCCCGCCGAAAATCTTCCCACGAGATCTCTATTCCAGGTCTCTTCTGCTCTTCCATGGTCCACCAGTGACCAGCACTTCCTTTGAGAAGATAGACAGCATGTCTAACCTTCTCAGCTTCAGGGATGTTGAGGATCCTAAAAGCCTTCTCCAGCTCTGTCAACCACAGATCAGCATCTGCGGGGTCAGCAGTCCCATGGTACTCGGTAGCTCCGACACGACGTAGTCGCTCGAACGTCTTCCCGATACCTTGCCCCTCAGGCTGGACAGGTGCCCTAGGTGCAGGCATAGGCAACCTGTCGGTTATATGTGTCATGGCAGTCATGAACTGCCCAAACATTGTCTGGACTGCTGGGTTACCCATGTCAGCTGGGTCAAGCTGGGGTGGCTCTCTAGGTTGTTCTGGTACAGGCTGTTCCACCTCTGGTACTCCTGCACCGCCTTGAGGTGCACTGGCACTACTTTCTTCCACATACTCATCATGTGGCTCTGACATTCTTAAGTATCTTCTTCTCCTGAGGAGCAGAAGATTCTATTAGATGAGGAAGGAGTACTAAAAGTAGACTCGACATCCTAAGTCCTATGCCTCTGTAGACTCGACTGAACCTGGAGCTCTGATACCACTTAATTGTGGGCTCCGATCTCTAAACCACGAATTAATCCCGAGTTAAACATGTGCGGAAGCAATCGGTAAACAGCGGAAGACAAAATTCACAGGAAATTAAAACTTTTCGAGACAAGAGCCTGAAACCACAAACCTTTTCCATAGAAAAAGGATTTAACTGTCTACATCACTGACAATTACTTCTTGAGTAATTATATACAACATGATACAAAATTTCTCAAGAATTCATACTCCAAAACACTCCAGGACCTGAGAGTACAGAGGACACATAGGACTTGACTCTAACTACACCATGAAGCAGGCTAGATCTCCACCTGAGATATTTACTGCTCCTGATGCTGCTGTTGCTGGGATTGGTCACCTGTGTTCTTGTTCCTCCGTCTTCGACGACCACCTAAAAAGTAGAAGTCTACGGGGTGAGACAATTATACATAATTGCCCCAGAGAGAGTTATAACTCTCCACTAGGCTTTATAAGCAAAGCAAGGAATAACTAAGGCAGTAAGAGCCTTCAAGATATTCACTAGCAGTTCTGATGATAAGCAAGAGTTCAATCAATATTAAGATATGAGAACATCTATGCTATTCAAGGTAACATCAATCAAATATCTCGTAGATAACTCTAACAGATATACTACGCTGTTGATTATGTTTTTCAAACATTATTGTTATGCCCTGTGGAGATGAGGCTTACCACTCATACTCCAACTGATCGCTAAGAAGTCACATCAGTATCATACATAGGTCATTAAAAGAGCCTGATTCTTATGACCTCATCTTCCTCAGTCAGTTAGAGGATCGAATGTTAGATATCTGGCGGGATATCTTTTGTTATAGCTCTCCAGGGTAAACTGGACCTTCGCTATTTTGGAGTTATAGTGGCGTTCTGTACTCTCTTCGTCATCGGAAGATTTCTTGTTTATCTTTTATCGATGCGGTGTTTGTGTCTTTAAGGGAGTGTAGATATACATCTCACCTTTAGGACTTTATGGTGGGGTCTGATGGACTACTAGAATCTACATCATCCTCTCACCTTTTCTTTTATAGTGAAGGTATGACGGACTACAAGAATCTACATCAAATACCTACACTAGGATGTAAGGTTCTACACATCCATGTACCCCACATACTCAAAAGTATGTGATCCAGGAGTTCCCTGAGGAAAACCTATTTCACCATCATTTAGACTCTGACAATGATGGATCTATGATCAGGGCTCTACATTTCACTTGATTAGTTAGGTACATTCAGTATTCTTATCATCATACAATAACACAGCTATATATGAGAATACTAAAATGTAGCAGGCCTAACTCATTTCAATTACCAGTTCTCAATTATCTCATCACAAGTCATCTGTCAAGCATGACCTTGATGGTGTTTATGGCTCTTACAACCCATAAATCACAAAAGATGTCACTTAGCAGTGCATCAAGATGATTCACTATTCATAAAGCTTAAGACATGCTTTCAATGAATATAACATGGTATCTCATACCTGGGTATGACCATTATCTCATAATAACCTGCATGGTTAGTTCAACAGATAATAGTAAACAATTCAACAATTTAGGGTTTACTATTCATCTTTCAAGTCATCACCCTAAAATTAGGGTTTACTATTCACACCATGGTGAATGGTACTCATTACATCATCATGTAAGAGAAACATCATCATTAAGACTCTTAATTAAGATTAAGATCCATTAGATATCATATTTAGGGTTTCCATGACCTCACATAGGTGGGTCATTCCCTAATCATGCACATTCATGTGTAAAATGAAGTATCTTACTAGAGGTTCCTCCTAAAAAGGGTACTTTCTCTCTCTAAGATACTTTCTCTCTCTAGAAATACTTTCTCTCTCCTATCACTGGTAGATGGTGACAATACCACTCTAGATCAGGTTGAGATAAGTCTCCATTGACTAACATGATCCAAAACATCAACATCATGTGATTAGGGTTTGATTAGAACAAGGTTTTACCCCTTTAGACCCCTCAAGGGTATTTTGGTAATTTGCCACATGATTACCATCATGGGTTAACTCACTAATCACATAGTCCCTTAATGACCTAGGTTACCATTAGGGTTTAGATTGAATCATCATTGAACTAATTACATCATCAAATGGTTAAGTACAAACCATCACCAATCTCCAAACGGTTTCAACCTTCAAACGGTTTCAACCACCCAAACGGTCTTGAGACCGTTTGACCCCAAACGGTCTTGAGACCGTTTGACCCCAAACGGTCTTGAGACTGTTTGGATCCAAACGGTCTTGAGACCGTTTGGAGGTGAAGACCGTTTGGAAGGGTTGACTTCCAAACCGTTTGGATCTTCAATCGGTTTGAAACCGTTTAATCAAACTTACTTGAGATCGATTGGACCAAACGATCCTGAGGTCGTTTGAGCCCAAACGGTCTTGAGACCATTTGGCCCCAAACGGTCTTGAGACCGTTTGGTCCAAAAAGGGCTCAAACCGTTTGGACCTCCAAAGTGGTTCAAAGGTTACCAATGTTCATGGATATGTGTGTTGAAGTCCTCAAATGGTCAAAGCTATGCTAACCACTTATAATTTGAGTCAGTTAGGGTTTGCCTTAACCACTTAGACATCCAATTGACCCTCAATTGCAATACAATTAGGGTTCAATCCTCCTCAATTAGGGTTTTAATTCGATTGGTCATCAATGTTCAACAATGTGAATCAATTCAAGGTTGAACCTATCAATTGACCTCCAATTGGGCTCAAACTTGGACCAAACGGTCTTGAGGTCGTTTGTACATCATCCAAACGGTCTTGAGACCGTTTGCCCAAAGTTTGACCAAAATCCAAGTTGTTTTGACTAAGGTTGAAGTCCAATTAGGTCAAAATCAGCAATTTTCATCAATTCATCAATTTCCTACAATTGGACCCTCAAACCATTAGATTAACTTAACCCTAGACCTTCAAACGGTCTTGGGTTGTGCCCAAACGGTCTTAGGACCGTTTGGAGAAATCCCCAAACGGTCTTGAGACCGTTTGGGTCCTTCAACCCAAAACTCAACGAGATCTATATGTCAAATCAGCACTTTTTCACCCGATTAGGGTTTCATGTTGAAGTGCCTTCAACTCTCAATTGGTTAAGAATTAGACTTTGATTCTTTGCAGAGATAAAATTCAATATGTTAGGAACAGACCCTCAAACGGTCGTCCCTTGGTCAACTCTTTCAAATGGTCTTGAGACCGTTTCAATCCAAACGGTCTTGCAAGACCGTTTGAGAGCAAACGGTTTGAAACCGTTTGAACCCAAACGGTTTGCAACCGTTTGGACCAAAAGGGTCCAAGGTCGTTTGAAAAAGTAACATAGGGAATCACGCCCCTCATCTTCAACCTCTAGCAAGGTCGGTTTCCCCACTGTTATGCTTGCAAACGTGCAAGGAAGAAGGGAGGTAGAAGAAGATTTTACCAAGTAAATTGCAAGAATTAAGCATACATATAAAGCATGAGTTTAGAGTTATAAAACCCGCCTAAAGGTTGATCTTAGAGCTCCAAGCCTTCAAGATCCAAGCTTTAATGGCGTCCTTGAGCTTCCACAACTTGGTCAGAGGTGAATTCTCCAAGGAAACGTTGCTTTGGTCGGCTAGAACAAGAAGACTAAGTAAGCTAACCATAAAACCAACCTTAGAAAGTGAATTCCTCCATGAATTCGAGCTAGAAGGTGGGGTTTTCTTACCTTGAACAGGTTGGTCGCCCCCCCCTGAGCTCCAGAGCTACCCTTGGTCGTTTGAGCAAGAAAGGAAGAGAAGTGAAGGAAAGAAAGTCCGTTCACTTAATTGCAAGGGAAAAGGGCTTATATACTTTAGCCTCTTTTACACCCTAAGGACCTCACAAGATTGGAAATCACATCTAGGTCCCTCTTTGCTCAAAGGCACGACCAAACCTATCTATCCTTATGCAAATCTCATGAAATCTCAAGATCTAGGGGCAAAGGAATCCAACCTTCAACTAGGTACAAACATGAAAGGGTTTCATACCCATTCTAGGTGATTTCTATCACAAAGGTCATTTTTCTCATCTGATTATTAAATGATGTATCCCTTTCATCATTTCTACTCTAAATGATGATAAGAGTCATAAAAGATGTTCTAGATATTAAGAATTACAACTTGGACCCCTCAATTCGGGTAAATTGCACTTTACCCCAAATTAGGGTTTCTAAGCATGGGAATTGCTTCCACAGCTGCACCTTGGTGCTCAAGCTTGGGAAATCCCTCAAACTTTACCATAACCATTCTCATGATGTCTCAACATCAAAGGAACATCTTATCTTGTGAATTTTGCAAGTTCAACCCTTAAACTGGGTAATTTGCACATAGGTCCCTGCATATAACACAATGCTACAACTTTATACAAAAAGGAGCAAAATTGAAAGTAAATGTTCCTGAGGAACTTAATTACATGCCAGGGAGTGTTCACAAGTATATTAATTACATATTTAGGCAAAACTTCCAGGGTTAGGTCATAACCCAGGTCAGGGGTGTTACAATACCATTATCAGCAAACTGGTACAGGGTACGCTTCCCGGCCCCGGAGCTCAGAATTCCATGCAACAACAGATGGCTAGTCTACAGATGCGCCAATGGGAAGTCAAACAACGATTGGCCCAGATGACTGCACTGGTGAAGAACCCTGCGGGAGAGACACTCTCCTACCCGGAAACTGCCAGAATGGTGGTACTAAGGTCTGGGAAGATGGTGGAGCGCGCAGCTGAAGCCGAATCGGAGCCTGAACCGAGGTTTGAGAGCACCATTCCAGCCAAGGGTGAAGGTGGACAAGCAGAAGCTCAAGAGCCTGCACAGAAGCCTTCAGACAAGCTACCTGGTGGGAGGAATCCTTACACCCCAAGGCCGTCGTTCCCGTATAAGCTGATAAAGGCAAATATGAAGAAGCGTCATGAGAGGTTCATGGACTCGATCAGGAAACTGCATCTTGAAGTCCCCTTGCTGGACGCTTTGGAGGAGATGCCCACATACGCCAAGTTCCTCAAGGACCTTGTCACCAAGAAAAGAAGGGGAGGAAGGAGAGAGACAATTCACCTAGCTTCTGCTTCCTCTGCCTTAGTAAAGCCCGACTTGCCTAATAAGAGGAGGGATCCCAGAGCTTTCACAATCCCGTCTTCCATTAGAGACAATGTCGAGCGAAAGGGTCTAGCAGACTTGGGAGCAAGCATCAGCCTCATGCCCCTCATTTTTGCACAAAGAGTGGGTTTGACCGACATAGTTCGAACCAACATGCAGATTCAACTGGCAGACCACACCTTTAAGAGACCCATTGGCATTGTCGAAGATGTGCCGATCAGGGTTGGAAATTTGTTCATCCCCTGTGACATAGTCGTTATCGACATAGCTGAAGACCCCCGTTACCCGATCATCTTTGGACGTCCTTTCTTGGCAACAGGAAGAGCGTGATTGATGTCTCCGAGGGGATGATCACTTTGAGGGTCGGAAACGACCATATTGACTTCAAGTTGAAGGATATCATGAGAATCCCTTCCCTATCTGAATCAACATATTTCGCAGATAGCTACAATAAATTCCACGAGGAAATAGAGGAGGATATCCGGACAGTGGACCCCCTCGCAAGGGTTATAAGCAGTCAGGATCCCAACCTCAAAGATCCTGAAGTCACGAGGTATCTCCACCTTTTCGATCTTTCTGACAAAGATTTGCAAGAAGAAGATGAGGTGGTGAAGTCGGCAAGGTATGCCTCCCTCGAAGGTGAGCCTCGAGAGGAGGTACCCAGACCAAAGCCAGAGTTAAAAGTGTTGCCTGAAGGCCTGAAGTACGAGTTCTTGGGCGAAGAGCAGAGGAACCCCATCATTGTAAACGCCAATCTTTCAGGCAATCAGCTGGATCTACTCCTTGAGGAGTTAAGGCTCCACAGGGGGGCTATAGGATATTCACTAGAGGATATCAAGGGCCTTAGCCCCGCCCTGTGCATGCACCGCATCAGCTTAGATGAATCAGCCAAGCCTCTGGCTCAACCCCAGAGGAAGCTGAACCAGATGCTCAAGGAGGTCGTCAAGAAAGAGGTTTTTACCAGGTACCCATCTTGCCCGACGATCAAGAGAAAAAAATATTCACCTGCCTTTACGACACTTATGCCTTCCGAAGGATGCCCTTCGGACTCTGCAACGCCCCTACCACCTTTCAGCGATGCATGATATCAATGTTCTCGGATTTTCTAGAAGACATCGTAGAAGTTTTCATGGACGATTTTTCCGTCTATGGGAAGGACTTCGATAGCTGTCTGAAGAATCTGTCGTTGGTTCTTCAAAGGTGTGAGGAGACCAACCTAGTTCTAAACTGGGAAAAATGCCATTTCATGGTGCGGGAGGGCATCGTCCTCGGGCATAAGATCTCGAAGCGTGGGATCGAAGTGGACGCAAGCAAGGTTGAAGCAATATCCAAGCTTCCTCCACCAAGATCCGTGACGGGGGTGTGAAGCTTCCTCGGACACGTAGGATATTACCGAAGATTCATCAAGGACTTCTCAAAGATTTCCAAACCGCTGTCCAATCTTCTGGTAAAGGATGTTGAATTTGTTTTCTCTGACGATTGTCTAAGTGCTTTTCAGGCCCTGAAAAACGCTTTAGTATCACCACCTATCCTTCAAGCGCCAGAATGGGGTTTACCTTTTGAGCTGATGTGCGACACTAGCGACTACGCAGTTGGAGCAGTCCTGGGGCAAAAGAAAGACAAAAGGCACCATGTGATTTGCTATGCTAGTCGCACGTTGGACGAAGCTCAGGTAAACTACACAACAACTGAAAAGGAGATGCTTGCTATCGTCTTCGCGTTTGATAATTTCAGGTCGTATCTCGTTGGAGCAAAGGTCAAGGTATACACAGATCATGGGGCAATAAAATACTTGATGCAAAAGAAAGACGCGAAGTCCAGGCTGTTGAGGTGGGCCCTATTGCTCCAAGAGTTTGACCATGAAATTATCGACAAGAAGGGCGCAGAAAATGTAGTCGTCGACCGTCTATCAAGGATCGTGACTGAGAGACAGGGAGGGCCACCTATCAATGACGACTACGCCGACGAGGCCCTTAAGTTGGCCGAAGCTTAAGAAGAAAGTCTACCCCAGTTTGCGAACATCTATAATTATCTTGGTTGTGGAGAACTGCCTCCTGACATCACGTACAACCAGAAAAAGAAGCTATTCGTGGACGCCAAGAACTATTACTGGGATGATCCTCTCCTATTCAGAAGGTGTGCTGATAACTTATACAGGAGATGCATCCCAGAAGAAGAAACCGTGGACATCCTGAAGCAATGCCACGCCTCCCCCTACGGTGGTCACCTAGGTAGCGAAAGAACAGCAGCGAAGGTGCTACAATCAGGTTTCTACTGGCCCTCATTATTTAAAGATGCCTCACAATTTGTGAAGACTTGCAAGGAGTGCCAATTTACGAGGAACATAGGATGGAGGAATGAGATGCCAATGGCAAGCTGGATAGAAGTAGAAATATTTGACGTATGGGGGATCGACTACAAGGGACCGTTCCCTCCATCCCGGGGGTATCAGTACATACTCTTGGCAGTGGATTATGTATCAAAGTGGGTGGAAGCGATAGCCACCCAAACCTGCGATGCCAAGTCGGTTATCAAGATCTTCGAGAAGACCATCTTTCCTCGTTTCGGTGTCCCACACACGGTTATAAGCGACGGAGGGTCACACTTTGGGGAAAGGCAGTTTGAAGCACTCCTGCGCAAGTACGGAGTAAAGCACAAGATCGCTACACCCTACCACCCACAGACGTCGGGGCAGGTAGAGGTTTCCAACAGACAAATCAAGCAGATCTTGGATAAAACTGTCAGCCGAACAAGGAAAGACTGGTCCATGAAGCTTGACGACGCGCTTTGGGCCTATCGAACTACTTACAAGACGCCCATTGGAACCACCCCCTACCGGCTTATCTACGGAAAGTCCTACCACCTGCCTTTGGAAATGGAACATAAGGCCCTTTGGGCAATCAAGTTCCTAAATATGGACCTCGACAAAGCAGGAGAAAAGAGGGTTTTGCAACTTCAAGAGCTCGAAGAGCTGAGATTGAACGCCTACGAAAATGCAAAAATCTACAAACAGAGTACAAAATTGTGGCATGATGCCCACCTCAGGAGAAAAGATGTAATCGAGGGGGATAAAGTCTTGTTATACAAGTCCTCTATTCATCTCTTCCCTGGGAAGTTACAAACGAGATGGTCAGGACCGTTTACTGTGTCAAAAATATACCCATCCGGAATGATGGATCTTTACGACAAGGACGATCCGACCAAAGTATTTCAAGTGAATGGGCACAGGGTGAAAAGATTCTATGAGGATGAGGCCTTTGTCAGGAGAGCAGAGATCGACCTACAAGATATGGGCACAGTCAAGGGTTGAATAAGATGATCCCACACCGGTCGAGCTGGCGACGCAAACTTCGGCGCTCCTCAGGAGGCAGCCCGAGTTTTTCTTTCTTTCATAGAGTAGGATGCATTTTTCCTATTCTTTGCAAAAACAAACATTATGGCATGTAATAAGGTCCGAGTAGGTGCACGCGCCGAACGCACCGACTCTCCTGTTTTGTGGGCCACCGCTATAGTATTTTCTGAGGTCAAAGGCTTAACCCTTGGCCGATGATGTTTTACCCTTTAATCGTTGTTTCTGCTCTTAGGTTTTAGTTTTTCGCCTGCCTGTTTTACCCGTGTCGGGCAGCCGCTCAGTTGGCGCGCAAGACCGCCCATACCAGGGCTTTGGTCTCGAGGGCATTGCAACGGCCGTAACGGTTGGCATTCCTGGGCGGCGTGCACCCTATCGTGCATAAGAATAAATGCCCTTAATGAGACTGATGTGACCATCGTCTCGGGAACCACCTGACCTGTTGGCCGACGCGCTCCCCAGAGATGTCCGATTCGCCCCCGGCCAAGCTGGCTATAAATAAGAACAAAGGTTTTACCGTATTGGTTATAGGTTAGCACTACCACCAACATATGTTAAAATACATAACGTGTTTCATGCATATTTTTTGAGGTTGTAAATCACCACGTCCTTGTTCATGATCCTATTAATATTAGGGAGGACATATCCTATGAGGAGTTGCCCTTGAGGATTTTGGATGTTCAGACCAATAACTTGAAGAACAAGGATATTGTTCTAGTCAAAATTTTATGGAGGAATCATAATCTCAAGGAAGCTACTTGGGAACTTAGAGATGAGAAGCTAAGTAAATACCAAAGCTTTTAAATCCTTGAGGTTTTGAGGATGGAACTTATGTAAGGAAGGGAGGATTGTCACATACTCAATTTTGTAGGTATGTATTTGCAATTTTCATATAATACGTCCTTTATCAGATTAGAATGCTTAATGGGATAAATGATACATTTTTGAGGTATAATAAGTTGCAAAATGAATATAAATAAAAATCATGATGAAATAAGACTCATGTCCACCTATTACCTATTATGATTTAGGTAAGGTAAAACCTAAATAAAATAATAAGGGGGTTCTAATTTAGAAAATAATGTCCATGATATTTTTCTCCACACAATTGTGAACCTATGGTTAACGTTTGGGACTTTTTGAAGATATTTTGCTAGGGAAAATATTTTTGTAAAAAATAACACTAATAATTGGGTTTTAATTTGATAAATGCTTTTTAATTTTAGTCTCAAAACATGGTGGACCTATTTTTGGGCCGCTAGATCATTCACATGATGAATTTCGATGATATCAACCATAAAAAGGTTCTTCCTCCAGACACCCAAAGTTTTGTGGTCGCATGTTATAGTCTCCAAATTGATGTAATTTGTTTGCATCCCAGTCCCAATCTTTGTAAATGTCTCCCCTGATCGATTTAGGAGGTGTTTCAACACCTATTTATACCTAGCTTCTACTATTTATTGTTTCTCCTTACTCCATCCACATGTTACAAACAAGGAAGTTGACTACCATAGAGGCTATTGTTGGTGCCTAAAGTCTATGTTATGTCCACTCTTCATCTAGATTGAGATTGTGGTGATTATCTGAAACTACAATTCTTCCTTTCTGTGTTATTTTACCATAAATGTGTGTCATTCTATTTTGTCCATAGACGTGGTTGTCTTTATGGAGGCAAAAGTCCTCGCGCCATGCCGTTGGGATGACGTTCGACCTAGTTTTCTCCATGACTACAACAAATATACAATTTAGAGTAAAATCAAATCTTTGTTCTACATTTCCATCACTACAACATCAATTGCAGATCCTCAAGCCTCTGCTCTATTTATTCTATGTCTTCCATAGTAGAAAGGAAGGAAAGGGTCCATACCCACTTTTTTGAGTATATCTTGGTCCATCTGTGTATTTTGGTGAAATTTTGTTTGATGTTGTAGGGTTGGTGCTAAACTAGGAAGTTTTACTTTCATCTACTCCCAGACTAACATAGGGGAGGTGGGTGGGGTTTTGAGTTGGTAGTTCCAGGAAGTACGTGCAGTATTGTAGTGCTCATCAAAGCTTGATGAAACCCCTCCACTATCTAGTTTGGTTATGCATATCCAATCAAGCCTTGGTTCTTGAGGTTCCTAATTCTATACTGGAGGTGCCTCACGCCATGAGTGACAATGCAAGACACTCAAGTTGGAGTTTGGGGGTAAGAAGTAGGAAAGTGACCCGGGGTACCTTCTCTTTGATTGAATGTCACATATACTTTCTGATAAACTCGTGTTCTTAGGGTATGTTTTGATTATTAGATGCCAGTTATTTGATGAATCTTTGATTACAAAGAAAAAGGTTTTTTTGATATTTTATTACATTTTATCAGTTCCCTAGAAAAGATTAGATTGATATGTCTAAATCCTGATTGGCCGATATTGAGCATTTGATATCTTTTTATTCACATGTTCTGTGGGGTCGGCTTATATATGAACTTTGATCAATTTTTTGAGATCTAACAAGTGGACAAGGTCATGACTCCTAATTTTGATCTAGTTTCTTGAATTATGATAATTTACCTAATTAGGGTTCATCAAGTATTAATTAGGGTTTTGGGTGATCATAATATCTTAAGAACGAAAGAAAAACAATAAAACTAAGCAAAATAACTAGAGATAGCTATTATAAATGAGTGATGATAATTTTTTTTGGAATATGATAATATATTACTCCAAGATAAAGAAAAGAGAGATAGTAAAGAGACTACATCTTACAAGAATTGAGGACTAGGCCTCAACAATCTATAAAAAGTATTTTATCACTTGGGGATTACTCTACAAAATCCCAATGTAAGTCTAGCTATGGGCTTAATGTTAGTCAACTTGAGATTCTTCATTGTAGTATTCCAAATAATGTCACTGGAAACTCTATCGAACATCCATAAACTTTCTAAGTCACTTTTTCCATGTAGTCTATTTTTTCTTTTCTACCGTATGTGGTACACTAGGGAAGTAATACAAGTCCCACGAACATGAATCATTCCCAAATCATGGGAACAAGTAGTTGTTGTCTAGTTGATGATCTCACTTAGCTCATTAGGCGGATCGTATCCCCACCCATTCTTCAAATTGATCCTCTTCCACATGTAATTAACTTAAATTCAAAGAAGATATGATGATATGTCTCCTCTCTCTCTACAAACAATGCATATGGGTTCTATACCTATACCCCCACTGGATTGTATTGTCTTTCATAGATAGTTTGTCGAGGATATATCTAAAGGTTAAGGTAATCCACTTCAGAATGTGGCCTTACCCCAGAGAATACTGTGATAAGAAACCTCATTGGGATAGGACATAGCCTAAGGTTTAGCTATTGGGTTATTTAGGAAATTAAGACCCACAAGCATCACAAGCTTAATTATGGTTCACCTCCCTCCACATCAAATTCATTGTCCTTCATATTTTAGACAAGGAAGGATTCACTTGTAACATATCATCAACTAAGTTCCCATACCTCTCATGACATCTTTTTTCCCAAGTACCCATAGGTTAGCTGAGAAACTTGTTGAACCTCTTGGCAATGCTATTTCTCATAGTCTCAATAGTATCCTTGATGTTGAGAACTCCAAATCGATAAGGGTTGGTGATCATATTTCATGGAACTCCACGTGATTTTTTCCCCACATGAACCAAACTATCATCCTCTTGATTGTATATACAATAGGGTTAGGGATATCATAGAAGTCTACCAAAAATTGGTATGACTTTGTAGCACCATCCTAATAAGGAATAATCTTCCCACTGTGGACATGTGAATACTCATCCATCCATCCATCTAGATAGTTTCTAATTTTGTTGAAGCATAATTTGTAGTCCCTTTAGTGACCCTACTGCCTGAGATAGGAACTTCCATGTACCTAGTAGGGAATCTCCCCATTTGGAGCCTCATCCCTCTTCATAACCTTCCTCGCCTCCCATCACAAGATTTGGATAAGTAAATTTTGGATTTTACATCACTCATTTATAGCCCTATGAGCTTCCAAAAGCACCTCAACACCTTTTTGAATTCCAAAAAACTCTTGGCATCCCCATAGAAAAAAGGAGAACGTCATTAGTAAAAATCGAATGAGACATTACTTTAACCCCTTTGATGTTGAAAGACTAGATATTGTTGTTATCCTTGATATGCTTGATCAAAATGGTGAGGTTTCTATCAAAATGATGAATAATAAGAGGAATGAGGGGGTCGCCATGTATCATCCCATTTTAATCTTTAAAATGACTAATAGGGAACCCATTCAACAAGAAAAGAAGGAGGTGTTATGGACACATTGTAGTGGAATGGATGTCCATCTATCTACAAAACCCATTGATGTCATGATGTTTGTAACATGTCCCATCTCACATGGTCATAAGCTTTTAATATATTGAGTTTGATACAATTGTTGGCACTAGCATTTTTGATTTAAAATCCTATAAGGAAGTCAATGAAGAAAAGAACACAATCAAAACTATTTTTTCCTTTATTGAAAGCACATTGGTTGCCGCCAATGAGGTCAGGTAGACAAATCTTCAATATATTGGTAAGGAGTTTGGATGTAATCTTGTAGAGGATTGAGCAACGTGCTGCAGGTCTAAAGTCTATCATGCTATTATCATGTCATTTCTTTGGGATAAGTTTAATGAAAGCATTGTTGATCTACCTTAGCATATATGCGCCCACTAAGAACCATCTGGACACCTTAACAAATATCATATTTTATCACTGGCCACATGGCTAGGTAAAAAGACCATTGAACCCATTGGGTCCATGTGCTTTGCAAGTACCAATAGAGAAAGTGGCTTCTTTTATTTCCTACTCTATCTCCTATATATGTAGTAAATCATTCATCTCATTTGTTACCCATATAACAATCAAGAGGGGAAAGAGGAGCAGTGGAGGGAGAATGGTAATACAAATTATGAAAGTACAATGCGACTTTCTCAACCACTTCCTATCTACCTTCAATCAAAGTTCCATTTGTCTTGAGGAGGGACTGTATTCTATATTTGAGTTCCTTCTTTATCACCATATAGTGATAGAATCTCATGTTTCTATCCCCATCTCTGAGCCACTACATTCTAATACTTTTCCAATATAAACTTTCTTCCTCTTTCTCAAGGTTTTGAACCTTGGTCTTAGCCTCTTTTTCATCCTTTATTGCATGGGGGCATGAGAGATTGTTCATGCAAGCTAGTGAATCAACTCATACATATGTCTACCTCTACCAAATAGATTATGTGTATACACCTCACAAGCCCACTTCTTGATATTTGCCTTAGTATTTTGTAGCTTCTTACAAACCACAAAAGGGGTTTGCCCACTATATATATATCCCAACTACTTTCCACCACCTCCTTGAAACAAGGCCAGGTGGTCCACAAATTATTGAAATAGACTAGATTCTTCATATTTGTGTTCCTTACCAAATCAATTTTTAACCAAGCATGGTTATTAAATTAGTGTGACCCAAGCATCATGAAGTTATGAGGTAATATATAAATCCAAGACTCATTAACCAAACCTCTATCCAACTTATAGAAGATTATATGTCTCACCCCCTACTTGTTGGACAACATGGTGATGCCGCCAACCATATTCATATCAGCAAGACCAGTTGTATCAACAATGTCTTTGAATATCTCCATAACTGATTCAGGAACTGGGGATACCTCCCACTTTCTCACGTCCATTTCGAATATGTTTGAAATGATCAACAACCAACCATGGGACATCATGCTGTGTTGTGTTTTTAAATGTCTCCCATATCCAGCTTCTCTCACATTATGCATTAGTCTTATAAACAACATAGATAATACAAGAAAACCCCCCTTTGTTAAAACAACTCACTTCCACTACTTGATCAATCATGTGGCTGGGATCCACACTCTAGCAGTTGGGATTCCATTCCACATAGGTTCTTCCTCCTTCATAATGTTCAAATTAGATAGGTAGTCCCAACCTTCAATAACTATGATCTTAACTCTACTATCTTCCTCTATACCAATTCTAGTTTCCAAATGTAGCACGAAATCAACATTAGACTCATAGAATGGGATCCTCAGTTTCCTCTATCTAGGAGGGACTTATGCTCATCTCATGTTCCATGCAAAGTTGACATGTATTACCATATCCCACTCCTACCCTTTCTAGAGGAGTTTTGGCTTCTACCGCTTGCTTTGTTAGAAGTCTCTATGTAGATTCAAGTTTAACATGGGCTTCTGCTTCTTTTATTGCTGTATTTGGGAGTTACCTCATCACCATTCAGAGCATCAAAGACGTTTCTAGTAACAAATGGGAGATGTCTAGGCTTTCCCACATTAAATCTCATCATGGTCACGTACCCTATTCCTCATCTTATCCAATAGAGGGAACAATATATACCAGGGGTAAACCACTATGTTAGAAGTAGTTCATGTCCTCTGTATTCCCCTCACCACCTACTAGGTGATGGTGGTTGAGAAAGGTGCATGTTGGTCTCTTCCATATTCTTCTCTAGGGATTTCCACTATCACCATGGCTACTTCTGCCTTTCCATGAATGCCAAAAAAACCCACTGTTGATGCCCTCTTTTGTCAACACACGCTGAATGGAATCTGGGATGTGAAAATGTCATATTTTGAGCATTTTTAGGACGGGTGTCTTGGATTTATGCATGGATATTCATGAAATTTAGAAGTGCATTTTAGCTGGAGAAGAATACAAGATAGTGCAATTCATCTAGGTGCACAAAGATAGCTACAATGCAACTTATATATATATATATATATATATATATATATATATATATATATATATATATATATATATTCTGACTTGCAAAACAAGCAATTGGTTTTAATGCAATGGTAGTTGTGCTTCGCTCTGGACTAGTAGGTCCTAGTTTTGAATCCTGCTAGAGACATTATCAGTTTGACTTTTACCGTGGTTTGGGGCTTTCATGGGATGTTCCAATATACATTACTAGTGTGCCAGAATTCATACATGCATGTGTCAATATTCATGAGTGGGATGCTCCATTATTCGAAGAAGGACATGTTGGTATTAAAGTAGGAATGTTCTAGTATTCAAGCATGGGATGTTTGAATACCATGGGATGTTCCAATATTCAAACAAGGATGTGCCAACATTATAATGAAGGGTGTGTCAATATTCAAGTGAGGTGTGAGATGCTTAAATATGGTTAATTTGCCAGTATTCAAGTAAATATGTGCTAGTATTCAAGTATAATTGTGTCGGTAATCAAGTGAGGTTGTGCCAATTTTCAAATGAGAGTGTGCCAATATTCAAGTGAGGCTGTGGCAATATTCAAGTAAAAGCATGTAAATATTTAAGTGAGGTTGTGCCAGTATTCAAGTGAGGCTGTGCTAGTATTCAAATGAGAGTGTGCCCATATTCAATTGAGGTCGTGCCAATATTCAAGTGAGGCCGTTCTAGTATTCAAGTGAGGATGTGTGAATATTCAAGTGAGGTCGTCCCAGTATTCAAGTGAAAGCATGCCATTATTCTAGTGAAGATGTTCTAGTATTCAAATGAGAGCATTCTTATATTAAAATGAAGTTGTGGTACTATTCAACTGAGGCTGTGATAGTATTCTAATCTAGTTGGGAACGTCATTTTAAATATATACTTTGACATTACAAAATAAGCAAGTGTTGTTAGCATAGTGCTAATAATGCTTGGCTTTAGAATGGGAAGTCATGGGTTCAAACCTAGTTAGAGGCATTATTGATTTGAATTTTATCATGGTTTGGAACTGTGGTGGTATGTTATAGTTATAAAACTATCGCTACATGATTTGGGCTATAGATGGAGAAAAGTGTAAAAGATCTTGTTCCTATGGTTAGTGTGGGTGTTAGTATGTCCTACCAAAAGGGGGTGTCAATACTAAATCTGGGTTGTGCCTTGCATGCATCCAGTTCCCAACTGTACGATGTCTTTTCCATCAGTTGATCCTATAGATTCTCGTTGTTCAAGTGGATACCTATTGGGCGTAACTTAGGATGCTTCACATATATCTCCCTGGCCACTAGTGGTTCCCTTTTGTTCCTACTTCAGAGGAGGGTCTCTTGAACCACCTTGGCGTGATGAAGAGTGCCTAGGCCTCTTGCTGCTCATGAATCTACCAGATCAGATCAGGGGTGGGTATGTGCATAGAGTCTGACAGAGGTCTAGAGAACTGACCATCACTGTGACCAAAAACCCTATACAAGCTACAATGATCACGAAGGGCTTCAAAGTGATGCATACCTTCCAAATGACACTCCCTAAAATTCCATCATTATTGTAGGTGGTGGTTTCTTGTCAACTAAAATATCAACGCAAAATCAAGTACAACCATAGGATCCTCCTTACGTCTTGCGGTTGAAGTCATGTAGTTACCCATGATGTAAGAAATGATGGTGATCTCTCTAGGGGACTAATGGTTTCCCACGTCTGAGAGGGAAACACAAATTGGATCTATCGTAAGAGCTCTTGGGTGGAAATTCACCTTTGATGACCAACTCTTGACAAGGATGAGTTGATCATTGCAGAAACAAGGCCCATGTTCTGGGAAAGTCTTGACCTATTTCTCATCGGCTAACCTAGATAGGTAGAGCCCGAAATTCTACCAAATAGCTCCATATACCCCACAGATCATCAAGATATAAGAATCCAACTCAACAACTATCAAGGGATGATATTCCTCCTCCCGAGTACTTAGACTATCACTGAGAAACAATGGAACTTTTCCATCTCAATGATGACTTATTCAGTGAAGGTAGTCCAAGGTATCTCATAACTATCTTTGAAGGTAGGGTTCCTATGAGGGGGATGCAACTTTGTGGGCCTCGTTTGTGTTTGGGGACAAATCCTTGCAATTGTGACATTGACACTCGAAGAGGACCATGCATTCAAAGCTGCCCCCTCACCCTTAAGTTTCTTAGGTAGGAATTTAGGTTGGGACAAGGTTGGAGGTTGTCAAGAGTAGCTAGGATGGGAGGAGATTGGTGGAGTGGAGGATCTGATAGTAGTGGAGGAAGGATGATCAACAATGGTAGTGGAAGGGATCATTGTAGCAAGAGATTAGGACAAGGCAGATCCACTTGAAGGTGTGACCTATAGGCATCCATCTACCATATAGACATAGGGTTAAGCCCTAAATCTAGAGAGGGATCAAATATTTCTCTCTCCAAGAAGAACTCACACCCTCCTCTAAAATATGCAATGAAAATGGGATGAATATACATTCATAAAAATACCCCAAACTTGAATACTGCTTGTCCTTAAGCAACACACAATCAAAGAAATCTACCAAATAATATTACAAACCTATCATCCTATCAAACATAACATTCATTACCAAATATGGACAAGCAACCCTGATATCCTAAGAATCACGTAATGCAACTTGAAATTCCCTATCCCGACTTTGCTTTGACAAACATGCTTCCATGTCAAAACCTACAAAGTCACAATCATAATATCATTGATGCTTTAGAAAGTTCCACATAAACCTATGAGATTTGTGCAAGAACAAAATGCAATAGGGGACTGAATAATTTTGTGGTGATTTTTCCCTTGGAAAAAAATGGGGGTATGGAAGGAAGGATTGCAAATCTCTCCTCGATTTGGTTCGAGATTGCTTTTAATTGCTTCAATATCATTGATTGCATACCTTTTTTCTTCCTTTTGCATGCACATTGTCATCTTTTATTTTATGATACGTCCCTATTACATACACATTGGAGTAGAGGGAGGGGGTGTGCCAATCCAAATGTGGAGTTTGGCACATCTTATTGGCTTCTTGATTATTTTTCACAAATAATGGGATAATAAGATGATGGAATAAGTGTAAAAGAGGGATGAAATTATGCATCTCATATGCTATAATTTAGAACATGTGAAATTTTTTAACAAAAAAACAACTACATCATGTGAAGAGCAAGGTAATGCCATTTCCACAAGAAGTTATGCCAGTTAGAAAGTGACACACTACATTTGATTGTTGGAATCAACATACAACTTGCCATATTTCCTGGTGATTGATGTTGATTGAGATAATTTTTTGATAGAATGGTTTCTAACATTGGTAGTTCATGATTCAACATTGAATTTTTTTTACTTCATATAGATGGGTTCATTGATCATTGATGCTTAAAAAAAGTAAGATAAAAAGAAATTGAATCTAGGCCGACTAGGTAATGGACAATTACATGTAAATTTAATGAGATAAATTTGAAAGTAAATTTAAAAGAACAAATGGCGATGCTAGGGTTCAGAAGAGACAGTCAGGGTGAGAGGGGCAATCGTGGCACCCAGGGAGATGAAGGAGATGGTAGAGAATTGGATCCAAAAGAAAGACAATATGGCACATCGGAAGAAACTGCAAGAGGTGGTGAGGACTTCGTGCATATGGATGAAATCCTCTATAGAGAGGAATCTCGTCGAGGCAAACCAACTTATTCCATCCCATAAACAAGGTTGAACTTCACGATGGAAGGAATGAGAGGAACAAAAACCCGAGAATTATCTATGAAAGTACAAAAAAAGATATATAAGGAGATTCGACAAAGAAAAGTAGATCGGAGAAGAATCAAGAATTGTCTACATATACCGACGACATGCCTAGTTCGTTCGTGAACATAGTGGCCCCGAAGACAACTTTGAATGTCGGGGATCAAGACTCAACAAATTGGGAGGAATTTTTCTTGGAGAACCTATTCGAACAAAACCTACTAGTGGGTGTTGTCTCTCTGACCGATGATGATGGAACCTCTAGAATCACGATCGATCCAGACGTAGAGGACGACCTAGCCCGCCCTTGGGGATATGTTGTGGTCATGCAGATGCTCGGAACCGAGATTGGGTATATGACGCTGAAGGATAAACTGAAACTTCTATGGCAAATTAAAGGAAGATTTAACATGTTCGAACTAGAACATGGGCACTTCATGGTGCAGTTATCATGCAAGCACGATTATGACACCACACTCACGGGTGGCCCCTGGAAGCTGTTTGGATGCAACGTTATTGTCTGGCATGGTATCCATTATTTCAACCAACATAAGACTTCCCGGACTACATTGTAACCTGGGTGTGAATAGTGAATCTCCCTCTACACATGTATGTAGCAACCATGTTTGAATACATCGACATGGCCATAGGGAGCCTAGTTAAAGTAGACAACTATATGGTAAATAGGTCAAGGAGCCGCTTTTCCAGACTGGCGATAGAAATAAATACAACTAAGGAACTAGTAGCTCCATCCTCATAAATGGTAGAAGCTATGAAGTGGTGTATGAAGGATTCCCTTGGGCATGCGCTAAGTGCGGAATGGAAGGACATACCTCCAAGAACTGCATGAGGCACGACACTGAAGGGGAGGAATAGGAGATACAACCCAATTCAGTAATATCACCGAGTGACACAGGTGCTGACAATAACAAAACTAGAGGGTGGAAAACTCAGAAGTCCAAAGGTGGTAGACGGAGGCATCCTCATGTACAAGGAGTTTCTATGGAAGTCCACACAAATTGATTTGAAGGGTTACAGGAGGAAGGAAATGATGACTTGCAAGTGGCCGAAAAAGCAAAGGAGCAAGAACCCAACACACAACCATACCAAAATAGAACGACAAAGGTTTGGAGAAAGAAGAAGAACTCCACTATGAAGAATGGTGACCAGAGTGAAGTAGTTAATGAAGGCACACCCGTGTTGGGGGATATCACCAACAAAGTGGTAAACACTATGACAAACGGGAACACTACACAGAAGGAAAAATGCACAGAAAAGGAGAAACACAAGGTTGTCAGTCTAGCAGTAGACGAAGTAATAATTGTAGAGGAAATGGAAGATGTTATAGATAATATTACTGCCTCTGATGAGAAGGAGGAAGATGATCAATCAAAGCAAACCAAGAGCACCATGACGACAAGGCTAAGAAAACCCAAAATCAGCAAAGGCGACATAGAGAAAACAAAGGCTCTTCAACTGCACAAATCTGGCTCTTCCAATAGTTCTTCTACCAAAAGGAGGGGCAGACCACCTGACATAGGGGAAGGGAAGCAAAGGAGTGCCCGGTTGGCTACAGCCATATCTGAATTTGTAGAATGTGGGCAGGCGAGTAATGCAACAAACGAGGTGATCCCAAAGAAAGACCATGGTCATGACATGAAGAATGATGAGAAGCCTGAGGGGGGCGATGTTGATGAATCAGTTTCTTGTTCAGACAAACCAACTTTTCTTGTCATCCAGAAGTACCCGTTCACTCAATAGAACTAAGTTCGCCATGAAAATCATGTGCTAGAATGTAAGAGGCATAGGCAACACAGACAAGTGCTCTGTATTATCAGAATTAATGAGGAAGTACATACCTGATGTAGTAGCTATCCTAGAACTGCAGATCAGTGAAAACCAAGCCTTAAAAACAATTAAACACCTAGGTTTCAAATTCTCCTATCGAGTGGAGGCCAGAGGGTTTTTTGGAGGTATCTGGGTGTGTTGGAAAGATGAAAGGCTCAAGGTTCAAATACTTTACTGCCATAGACAGTTCATCACATGCAGATTCAACAACTGTATGGTTGTATTGTTCATATACGCCAGTCCTCACCGATCCATTCAACAACTTCTATGGAAAAATATCATTAACATGAGCAGGAGGATCAAAGAGCATTGGGTTATCCTCAAGGACTTCAATAGTACACTCTAACCTACTAAGAAAGTCGAGAGCAATTGGTATAACTACAAAGAAGCTAGAATTTTCAAAGAAATGCTGATGGAGGTTGGGCTATCCGACCTTGGATTTTGAGGAGTGAAATTCACATAAAAACACAGAGGGTTATAAGAAAGATTAGACAGAGCGACTGCCAACCTTGAATTTATGAATTCGTTTTTGGATCTGAATGTGGTACACTTAGCCTAGATCTCCTCTGACCACTGTCCCCTACTACTTTGTACGAAGAAAAAAGAAAGGCTCCCTCCCCGTTTCTTTACTAAAGTCATATGGAACAAGGAGGCATAATTCAAACACATGCTGGCATCCACATGGAAAGGTATAGAAGACTTCTACTCTTCGTTTGACTCAGTAAGACAACATATCATCAATTGGGAGAGAGACAACAAGATGAAGAAAGTAAAGAAACAGACTCGATTAGTAAACAATATCACCGCACTACAAAAATATGTTGTCTGATCGGTATGACCCCATTACAGGTAATTTATGCTCTAACATGCAGGATGAGTTGCATGATTTTATTAAGGAGGAAGAGGAGGAATGGAAGCAAAGATCGCATGTCAACTGGCTCTGTAACGGAGACAACAACACATGCTTCTACCAAGCATGGGTCAAACAACGCAGGAGAGCCAATACCATTCTGGTGCTTAAAGATCAGCATGGCAACTGGATCAATGATGAAGGGGACATCATGCAAATGGTAGTATCCCACTTTGAAAAAGTGTTGTCCGCACCGTCACCAGGGCGAATATCAAGGAATCCTAGGACTTAAGAACACATCCCAGGAGATTTCAAACAACCAAGCGAAGCTGAAGCCACCAAGCTAGCGACTAGACCAACGAACAACAAAGTACAACAGGTACTAAACAAAATGCAGGCGTAAAGAGCTACTAGGCCTGACGGAGTAAATACATAATTCCTACAAAGTAACTAGAGTATCATAGGCCACTCAGTTACTAAATCCATCTAGGATATGCTAGAAGGAAAACCATTGTCAAATGAGGTCTACAACACAACTATCATCCTAATTCCCAAGTGCCCTAATCTAGAGAAATGCGAACAGCTGTGCCCCATTTCCTTGAACAATATCATGTTGAAACTAGTTTCAAAAATCATTGTGGAAAGACTCAAGAAGTACATCCCCTCCTGGGTGTTGGAGGAGCAAAGTAGCTTTGTACCAGGGTGACAGATCATAGACAATATTGCTCTTGTCCAGGAGATTATACATGGCATGAAGAACCCCAAAGGAGCCAAGACGACGACACTCAAGATTGAGTTGACAAAGGCGTATGATCAAATGTCTTGGGAATTTATACAAAATACATTAGATCATGTGGGTCTCCCGAGTTCCATTAAAACTTACATCATGAATTCTATCTCAGGAGGGTATACTTCACTGATATGGAACAGAAAGGCTTCTCAATCCTTCAAAACAAGCATAGGGTTATGACAGGGAGATCCGCTCTCCCCATACCTATTCGTGTTATGTATTGAGCGGCTAAGCTAGATGATCTAGGAGAGAACACGCAACAAGAACTGGAGACCAATCAAGATTGGCAGATCAGGCATTTCAATAGCCCACACATGCTTTGCTGACGACTTGATTCTATTTGCTCATGAAAGCAAAGAACAAATAAGATGCATCTTATAGTGCTTTAGAAGCTTTGACTATGTGTCCGGACAATCCATTTCAGCACCAAAGTCTCGCATCTTGTTTTCCACAAGTGTGCCTAAATCAATTTGAAGAAACATTCAACGCCTATGTCGATTTCAAGTCACCAACGATCTTGGGTTTTCCCTTAGTGTACCTATTATCCATTCTAGAGTGACAAAAAATACTTATGCAGACATTGTTAAGAAGGTGGAGGGCAAAGTTAGTGCTTGGGCAGCCCATAGATTGTCATTTTTTAGGAATGGTCTGCCTTGCAAGATCAACGGTTACTACAGTTCCCACTTATGCAATGCAAACAACGATCCTTCCACTAAACCTCTATGACAAATTGGACAGTGTAATATGCAGGTTCATCTGGGGAGGCGGGAAGATCAGATCTATCTCACTTGTGTTGTGGGAGAGAGTCACTAGCTCAAGAATTAAAGGAGGGTTGGGGATCAAAACGATGAGAGACTGGAACCAATCCCTATTATCCAAGCATTCCTGGGATCTAATGACTGGAAGGGAGTCTATATGGTGTAGAGTGATGCACGAATGGCTCAACAGACCCAGGGGAAGTGGAAAAGGCTCACTGTCGCGGCTGGGATAGGTATGTTTAGTGACAAGACAATTCATAAAGGAGAACACTAGGATGATCCCGCTCAGCGTCACCGTAGTGAATGTATGGGATGATATCTGGCTGAAGGATCATCTGAGACTGAGTGAAGTAACCAAACGCCCTATACCTGAAGACATAGCTGATCTTAAAGTCAGTTCTCTTATAACTAAAGACCGGCGCTGGGACATAGCATTTCTAAATGACTGGTTTGATAGCAAGACAGTACAAATGATACTTCAAATCCATGTTCCCCTGGCGGATGACCTGGTGGATCGCAACTTCTGGATTCACACAGGAAATAGACATTTCACCACAAGCTCAGCATACAAAATCATTAGAAGGAAGAAAGAGGTAGCATCGCCGGGGAAGTGGGACACACCGTGGAAGCTAAGGATGGTAGGACGGGCAAAGACCTTTGCTTGGGTTTCCAGACAGGATGCCCTACTTACAAATATGAGAAGGAAATATAGGCACATGACCAAAGATAGCGAATGCCCTAGATGCAGGAAAGAAGAGGAGTCATTAATCCACACGCTTAAGGACTATGCCGTTTCCAAATTCATGTGGAGTGACCACATCTGCCCAACCAAACAATGCCTTTTATTTGAAGCTATGAACATGGAGACCTGGCATAGATACATTGTTAAAACTGTAGGCGTACAAGATGAAACATTCTGGGTGATCTAGCACAGACTATGGCGAGCATGGAACAACAACATCATGGAAGGCATCCACATAAGTAAAGAACACCTATGTGCAAGTATACGAAGGGACATCAGACTGCACAAAATATCTTGGGCATCCACCCCAACTGAACCAACAAGAAATACAGGTGAGACCTGAACACCGCCATGTCAGGACACAATCAAAATTAACGTGGATGCGACAGTAAAAAAGAAGGGGCCATCAGCGTTGCAGTAGCTCGGAACCACAATGGAGACTGGATTGGGGCATGGGGTAGGAATGTAGCCACCTCAAATTCTATTGAAGTTGAACTCGCTGGGATCTACCTAGTGCTAGAACAAGTAGACTTGAACAAATGCCTGCGATACTGTTTGAGTCCGACTGCAAAGTGGTAGTGAAGATGATCGATGAAGATGAAGAAACCTGGCCCATGTTCACACTCTGGATAACGAAGATCAGGAAGAGAATCTGGACAAATATTGCAATCCGGTTCAGTCGCAGAACGAGCAACGGGCTAGCAGATAACCTAGAAAAATTACATTTATAAAACAAGGATCCATTCTTATTTTATCAAAGACAAGGAAGTCCTACACTTTTATGTACAGGACTTAGATAGGGCCAATGAAATTATCGATGTAAGCAACAATTGAGTAGTAGTATTGTTTCCCAAAAAAAAAATTAAAAGAACAAAACACATATGATAATCCTAGAATGAGTGCAAAAAAGATAAAAAACAGAGTGGGTGTAGTAGAGACATACCATCCACCCTCCACTTGAACTTAACTTTTTTCTCATCTTGAGAAAACTCTAGGTTTAGAATGGGAGGAAGAAAACTACTTGACTAGACACCAACTACTATGCTGACCTGACGGTGGTGGCTCCCAGTGAGGTGGAGGTGGGGTCTGGTGGGTATGTTCCTAAAAAGAATCCTAGGATGGTCGATCAGACCAATCCTAGCTCATGGATGACCATATAGGATCCTCATAAGACGGAGGCTCACTGTACTATTGTCTCTAACACTAAAAGGTAGGGGAATGATAAGTCTGACTAACACTGAAGTTCGTGTAGTAGGTCCAGGTCTGTGAGTGGTCTCCCCTACCCACATGCCACTACTTGTGAACATGCTACAACAAGTACATGTGGTTGAATTGGTAGCCCTGTTGCTGATTCTCCTGCTCATGCAATTTTGAGTGGTGTCATGTGATCTCAATTGTCGATACTGTTTAGAGAAGTCAAAGGGCCTAGATGGCCCTACACTATCTAGCACACGTCACTTCATGCGATCGAGTGGGTGGTGAAAAGGCCCAAATTCCTTCTCATTTTCTTTTGTGAAAGCACCATATCACCCAGATAGGGACTTAGTAATCTAATCTTCGATATGTGAGTGCTCCCTTAGATAATGATGGATGTGTGAATTCAGATCAAGAGGTTGTAGATGAGGTTTGCTACTATGAAGTATGCATGACTGAGCAATGCAAGCATGGTGGGGTTCTCTCAGAATAGATAGTGGTAGAAGTCATCCTCCTTGGATATACTGATGAAAGTGGAGGTCACCAATACTTGATGTCAATCAAGTGACTTGTCTTCAACATACTAACTTCCTTGAATGGAATGTGAGTGTAGCCTAGGTAGGAGGAGATCACTATTATTACCCCAACTTGACATAATGGATAACTAATTCTCCTCTGCTACTAGATGTGTAGATGATCAATCAATGTACTCCCAAGTTAAACGACTCATTATTCATAATGCTCCACATGAAATTGAGTCTATCGTGGTGATGATACCCATCATACTAGTCTAATCATAGTGGTACAAGATAGAACAAAAAGAAGATAGCAAACCATTAGGTTGTGGATGAATCATGCCTTTTCTCTAGGTGGGTAGGAGGGAAGTTAACTGGTGATCTCTACCTAGAATTTTTTGGGAACATACTTTGGTGGCATGGGTGTGATTTTTGACATCACACTTGTTGAGCCATTCCTTGTTGACATCTAGGATGAGGGCATTGAGGTTAGTGCCATTCAACAACTACACTTCTCAAACATGTTGAAGGAGCAACTGTACTAGTTGCAGTTGGAGTACTGCTTTATGAAGGTATCTAAGAAATCAATGGTGATATACTTGAAGATGGGCCACACTAAGAAGGGGAAGAGAGAGATGTAAATGTGGTGAAGTAGGGTATCTGATTCCTTGTGTATGCAAAGGGCCTTGAGTGTGACTGGGCACACCCATTGGGGAACTACACTCCAAGGGATTCCATGGTTTTGTACCTCTTATTTTTCTAGGTTGTGACTAGAGCTTTGTACTTTCTAGGAAGAGCGACAAAGAGGGTGGGAATGGTAGGTGGGTAGGCTCGTGGGATGTCATCAGACAAAGAAGTCTTCCTAGGAAAAGAAGAACAAAAGAAGAAGAAATGGCATGAAGAACGATGTCCCCACATCAGACGTTGGTGTCATGGATGAGTTACTCAATAGTAGTTGTATCAGATTACACATCTTCCTTGATGTAGAAATTATCATCCTTCCTAGTGTCTAGCATGTGTAGGTCATCCTTGGTGCATCTCTTCCAAATATGAATGCTGCCCGTGGGAGTGGGATGAGTTGATTGTGAGTGTGAGAGGGAGAGTGCATCTTGCATCACTTTGTCTTTGCCTTTATTCTTATTAGAGGAGAAGGATTTGAGTCACTACATTAAATCACAGCCCTGGTCATCTAAAGGTTTGTTTGGCCCACCTGCTCTAGTACATGACATCTGGTGTGGTTGTTGGGGTATTAGTCAGGTGACTAGTATGGAGAGTCAGTTGACTATAAAGAGACCATGCACTTATGATGCAGCCTAATCAAGTGACTCATTACGCAAGTTAGATAACTGGAAATGAGTGGTTGCATCACTAATGTCATTGTGTAGGTTACATACTGAGTGAGTCTTCCATTTTAAAATGTAGGGGGGGGGTTTGCTAAGGGGAGTTGGTCAGCTAGTTGACTTTCTCTACATCATTAGATTGGCTGCCCATGTAGAAAGCAATGGTGCATCACCTGATTGGTGGAATGTGAGTTGGCCAACTGGGAGGCAAGAAGGCGTAGAAGAAGGCTGGAAATAAGAAACAATAACTAGCTTATGTCACCAATGTTGCATAGTTGGGTTGTGTTTGTCAGGAAATTGGTAGAAAGAACCATTCCCTTAGTCGGATGACCAAGGCAAGGGTTGGGAAGACAGACAATCACAACACTATGACTCCTTGTTGGCCCAGTAAAGTCACTATCTCCATCCGACTAGATAGAGGCGAATCACTGCTATGGCTGGTGATGCAGTTGTGGATTAGTTAGTTGGTCAAAAAATCATCACCTAATGAGATAGGGGCTTAGAGAGAGAAGGATGTTCTCATGAGTGTCTTTTTAGGGAAATAGAGGGTAAGAAACTTGATGTCTAGTTCCTTGCATTTAAGGGTGTATAAATCTACAACAGATGGCCAATCAACTGAAAAGAAGGCTTGGAGTTGCCCAAATGGAATTTGTATCTCACATATAGGTCTATAGACAATCATACTCTTACTTGTTCTGAGTTGACATACTAGACAACTGAAACATGAGAAAGATTAATTGTTAGTCTCTCGACTCACATGTCTCATTTCGGCTGACTAGGTGGCCAAAAGAGTAAGAAAAGTCTCAAGCCAATCAGTCGCTCCTTTGGTGAGACATGTAGTTGCAAATTCATCACAATGATCTAAAAGCTCTAGAGGGGTGTGTGAATAGATAATATCTGATTATTATAACTTACAAACAAGGTTGGTTAAATGTAACTTTCTTAATAAGATATAGCAACAAAAATAGCATAGTAAGTAGTGAAAAAATATACAACCAAAAGATAACACAATATGTAGAGTGGTTCCATCCTAAATGACGTCAGTCCACTACCTAGTTGTTTCCAACCAATATTTTGTTCCCTTTTCTAGACCAACACAAAAATACACAAATATCATTGTCCATTGTGGCTCAAGACAAGCCTCATTTTAAGCTCAAGGATAACTACCGTTTTTTTGCAGGACACCAGAAAACTACCCTTCTATGAGAAGATCACAATATATCTCCACTAACTTTGGACACAACCTTCTTTTAAGAAGTATCTCCAAAAAATCTTCTCTACAACCTTCTCACAAGAAGTAGCACAAAGCATTGAACCAATAGTGAACAAGAAGGGAAGAAGGAAATTACAATTCCTTTCACAAAGATTACAATTGAAGCACTATGAACAATTGATGATCAACTCCACATAGGATTAGAAAAGGCTATATTTGATGGAGTTGGACACAATGTTGAGCTATAGCTTAAAATATCTTGGATTCAACTAGAGATAGAAAATGGATATTTTAAGCTTGTAAAGATAGCATGTAGATGGCTTTCTGTAATGACCCCGCCTCCCGGTAACCCCCGATTAAGGGAGACCAAGAGGTCAGAGTCATTATCCCAATTTACCAGATCAAAGGTTCGACAAATAATCAGTAATAATTATTAAATTCTACCATGACTATACTGAAAGCTGGAATAAAGTAAAACTTTGCATACCATTTTCAAAAACTTGGATATCTAACTTCTATCCACATCTGGACTCTATTCTAACTAATCCTCCTTGCACTTTATTTCTTAATTTCACAATATGACACTTTACTATTTGTCCTTATCAATTTTTACCTAAAACACTGACAAATAAAACATCGGTCAACATAAATGAATATGCTGGTATGTGGGGGAAACAATAATCGTGCAACTATGGTAACAATGTAAGCTACCAAATATCAATTAACAATCAAGGTTACGTTTTAAGCAATACTACTCAATCCATACCTATCCCCTTATCTCTGTGTTGTCCGTACAGTGGACTTGGATACTACCTCTCTCATATGGTAGATCCTTACCCCCATGGTCCTACCTCACAAGTAGCCATTACTTAGGGTTGTGGAGTCGCATGGCCCTACCCAAAGGTAGCCCAATCTCTGACTCATGGTGACTTGATGGACCTATCCCATAGGTAGCCATGTACTAAGTCATCCAATGACCTGATGGACCTACCCCATAGGTATCCATGTACTAGGTCAATCTATCAAGCTACATAGGGGACTAGGATCTGAACTAGTAGGCATATATCTTAGGTGATAGTCATATCCACATTATAGTATGCATGAATTAAATTCATCCAACAGTTTGATTCAAGCCACCGATGGAAACTTCAGAAATCCTCGAAAAACTAGTTCGAGATAGTCATGTGTAACCACATGCCTGATCCATAGTAAATTGATGTCCAAGCAAGAATATTGAAGAATAATCAAACAAGCAATCAACAATATCCTGAAATTAATGCATATCATCCAAGTGTCATTTTTTTATCCAAAACATTCTCAAGATCGACTTAGATTCTACCTTAGGATTTCTAGGCCAACTTTAGGGTTTTATTAGGGTTTTATCCTCCATTATGCATTTATCACTTTTAATGCTCTTTTAGTTCACAAACCCTAATTTCAACATCATAGGAACAATTGAAAGTCAATTAAGTCTTTTATGCCTCTTTTACACTAAAACTACCATCTTTATCCTTTTAAGTCATGACACGAGCATTAAGTCCAATTATCATCTTTGGTTTATTTCGGATTAACAACTCATAATTTATTATGGTCTAATTCACATATGAACTCTATTTATCACTAATTCCATATTCATCCATTAGAAAACCCTAATTACCTTATTAAGGGTATTTATCCACAATTAGTTCAATTACACTATTTTCATGCCTTCTAGATTGATTCTCATATTTAGATTCATTAAATCTCATAACTACCCGAATTAGGGTTTTTAACCCTTCGAATGCACTATTAAAATCATGAAACCCCAAATACACAAGTTATGAACTTATATCTCTAATTAGATCTCTTTCATCATATTTATGCAATTAAGTCAGACTTTGATTACTAGTATCAACTAACTCTATCAAAACATTAATATTCAAAAGTTAGGGTTTTGATCTAGTTAGATCATTTAAAGATACCAATGTTAGATACTTTTCAAACTAGAAGCAAAACCTATTGTAACATCCCAGGATTTGAGGCCTTAGATAAAATGATCTTATAAAGAATGATTGGACTACCCATATCACCTAGGTGCACCTCCTTTTCCGGGAGCCCATCATTAAAGAACTCCATAGTTAAGTGTGCTCAGCTTGGAGTAGTACTAGGATGGGTGACCAGTCAGGAATTTGATCCTGGCTTGCGTGTCAGTGTGGACAAAGTGCACAGTTAAAGCTAGTGGTGGTTTGTGGGCCCACTCATCATTCCTGTAACTCTACTAGAGCCATGGGCAGTGGGCCCAAACATTACAAATGGTATCAGAGCCAATTCCCCTCTGGTAGGTGGGGCCCACATGGGCATGTGGCATGCCAGTCTTGAGCTATGCGGTCCAGGCAAGTTGGAAAGGGATATCTACAGAGACGAGATGGAACTGCCCTTGCGTTGGCAGCCATGGATGGGAGTTGGGTGTCCATGGGCCATTGTGGGTCTACATTGAAATGGGGAAGAGATTGTGAGGCTGTATAGTTGAGCTTTGATGAGGACGTCAAGATTCTAAGTAGGGGAGATTGTAACAACCCAGGATTTGAGGCCTCAGATAAAATGATCTTATAAGTAATGATTAGACTACCCATATCACCAAGGTGCACCTCCTTTTCCGGGAGCCCATCATTAAAGAACTCCATAGTTAAGCGTGCTCAACTTGGAGTAGTACTAAGATGGGTGACCAGTCAGGAAGTTGATCCTGGCTTGCGCTTCAGTGCGGACGAAGTGTGCAGTTAAGGCTAGTGGTGGTTTGTGGGGCCAATCGTCATTCCTGAAACTCTACTAGAGCCATGGGTAGTGGGCTCAGGTGTTACACTTTATCAAGTGTGATCTAAGTGTCCATAAGGTACTCCTATATATAGGAAACAATTAATAATAAATAAGAAAGTGGTTGTGAGTATTTAGGCCGAGTTTAGTGAGAAACTAGTCGTTATATGATAGCTAATAGGATTAAAAGAGCTAGTTGTGCACATGCTGAAATTTACTACAGACCGCTAGTCAGTCAAAAACAAGTTCGACCAAGATGCATCTCGGATGAAAATAAGTTCTACCAAAACACTGTTGAGACCTTTTTTAGGGTAACAATAATGTCTCAGTCAATCTAAAGTTCAACCTAGATGCATTCTGTTTGAAAACAAGCTCCACCAAAAAACACTCTATCACAATCAGCTCTAAATATTGGAAAATGGCTGAAATGATTTTTGAAATGAAGCCTACCTATCCTAAAGGGTGTATACAAGTATAAAACTAGATTTAGGAAGGTTTTTAGCTAATCATCATATGTTCTTATATCATTCCTATCAAGTTGTACAATCTACACCTATATAAGACATCATCTAGGTACAACTTTATGTACATGCATCCAAACACATATAATTGCAAATCCTTTGCCATTGGATCTTGTCTAAGTAACTTGATAATTTGAAACACATAATTCAAACATTGATAAAACAAATGGGAAATATATGCATCATCAATATTAGAGTGTGGCATATCCAAAAAGCCAATAATATCCAATAGCCATTGTATGTTTGGGCACTCATTTCAAGCGTATGACTAGTGAGACTAACCAGCCGATTGGAAATACAATTGCAAATCCTATGATTACTGATTTGTCTCAGAACCCATCAATCAAACTTTTCATTATAAGTTCTAGAAAATTTGAATTATGGTGGGGAAGAACCTTGTTATAGGTGAGACAGCCGAGTGGTGACCCCAGGCGGCCGATTGACCTGTGACTTTTTTGTTGTGTGAAATGACCTCCCTTGTTAGCCAACTGGGTGATCGAATTGCCTGATTGGGTGATGGTAGGGTTTTCAATGTGGATGTAGTTCAACCTGAAGTCAATTTGTAACAAAGAACTAGGATAGGCTAATTGTTTGACTATGAAATGTAACTAAGAAGTGTTGCATCTAACTACAAATGCAACACATAACCTAACTACTCCTAAGGAAACACAATTTAATTACTTGTAGTGTAGAAATGAAACACAATCTAACTACTAATGCAAAGATTGAATCTAACTAAATTGGGTCCCAAGTTACCTCCCAACATGTGCCTTATTTTACTTCATTAGCTTGACGCCTCAGTTCTCAAATGGTAACTAGCTTGGAAAGGGGAACCTGTGTTGCTTCCTTGGCAGTAAGATCTTCACAAGTAAGGTATCACTTCATTAGCTGGCCGTTCACCATGAATAATCCTTTGACTCTATCCTACAACACGAAAGCTCAATATGGGTAGATATGCTTCACTAGATACGACCCATGCCATCATAACTTCAGTTTCGCTAGAAGCAAACTCAATTGGGTACTATAGAGAAAGATTTGATCTTCCACATGGATCTCTTTTCTTTTCAAGTGGTTATCGTGCCATATATTAGTCCATTCCTTATGTAGGCGTGCATTTTGTGCGGAGACACACAAAGTTTTTCAGGTTCTTGAAATTTTAATATTGTTTATGTCCAGTGAAAGACAAGTAAAAATTTAGAACCAAACTGCCCAACTAGCTTTATGTTCCATGTCAATGGGTAGGTGGAATGTTTTGTCATAGATTAACTGGAATAGCGTGGTGCCTAGTAATATTTTGAAGGTTTTCCAGTACGTCAAAAGAGCATCATTAACCTTCCATGCCCTATCCTTCATTTTATGTCCTACAATCTTTTCAAGAATGGCCTTGAATTGTCTATTTGAACTTCTACTTGGATGCTAGTCTGAGGGTGATTTAGAGATGCTACTCTATGATGGAGGCCATATTTCTTCATCGAATATTCAAACTTCATCTTTGAAGAATGAGATCCACTATTGAAGACAACCATGTGTGGTACCCCAAACCTGGGAAATATGACATCCTTGAAAATATTCATGATAGGTTTGAATCGATGGAGATAATGGGGATTTCCTGCTAACTTAGAGGCCAAATTACTGCAACCAAGATATAATAGTAACCAAAAGAAGGGGGAAATGGACCATGTAGTCTACTCCAAACATTAAAGTTTTCAACTTTCCCTACCCAGCTATCAAAGACACTTCATATGTATTTAATATAATTTTGGACCTCTGGAACTGATCACAAGATATAATATATTCATATGCACTCTTTGAATATTGTGGACTAGTAGAATCCACACTAGAGGACTTTCAATGAAATTTTCTTTGCACTCATGTGTCCACCAGCTGGGCCTGAGTTTTGTTCAAGAATGGATTGTCCTTCTTCCTCCTTGACACATGTTTGGTACAAACCATCAACTCCAATTCAAAAGGGATACAACTCATCCCAATTGTAGTTATTGAAATTGTGCAAGAACTTCTTCTTGGAATGGATTTTGTATTCTGGGTATAGAAATCTGACATCTAGATAGTTCACATAATCCATAAACCATGGAATGTTAGAATTCTTTTTCACCAGTTGGTCATAGAGGAGGAAATCATCAATTGGCATGGTATCATTGTCACGTTGATGGATGTGGATGAGATGATCAACCACCATGTTCTTTCTCCCTTTCTTATCATGTATTTACAGATCAAACTCTTGTAACAAAAAAAATACTGGATTAATATGGGCTTGACATCCTACTTTCTCATTGTATAGTGAATGGTAGTGTGGTTGGTGTAGACAATCACTTTTGAGCCAATAAGATACGATCTAAATTTGTAAAAGTCATACACAATGGTGACTAGCTCCTTTTGGTTGTGTCTCACTGTGCTTTGTTTAATGTCATTGAGGCATAATATATGACATGGTGCCTCATGTCAATCTACAATTTTCTATCCTAGGACTCCTCATACAACATAATCCAACTAGCGTTACACATGATCTAAAAGGGTTGAGACTAGTCTGACACCTTGATGATGGGTGTGGTAACAAGAGAAGCCTTCAAATTGGTGAAGCTTTTCATGCATGTTGAATCAAACAATAAAGTAGCATCCTTCAGAAGGAGATTTGTTAGTGCCTTTTCAATATTGGAGAAATATTTAATAAATCTACGATAGAAACTTGCATGACCTAAGAAAGACCAAATTTACTCCACTATAGATAGCACGAAATTCTTGGCAATAACTCCAATATTCACCCTATCTACCTCTATCCCCATGTTTTTCACTTTATGGATGATTACTTGCCATCCTTCACCATGAAGTGGCACTTATTCCGCACCATATGTGCTTCTTTACACTACTAACATGAGAAATTTGACACATTAAAGAGTGAAAAGAGTCACCATACATGGAGAATTCATCAATAAAAACTTGAATCACAATTTCTATCAATCCTATAAAGATGGCTACCATGCAACGCTGGAATCTGGAAATGGCATTGAATAGCCTACACGAGATCTGTTTTCCTGATCATCAGGGTGAATGGGTATCTGATAGAAACCATAATAACCTTCTAGATAATAGAAGAATTCTTGTTAGATGTTTTAAAACCTAATCAAGGACAGGGAAGGGGGAGTGATCTTTTTGTGTGGCATTATTCAATTTTCTATAGTCAATGCACATCCTCCACCTTGTGACTGTGCGGGTGGATATGAGCTCATTCTTTTCATTCTTCACAATTGTCGTGCCACATTTCTTAGAGACTACTCACACTAGACTTACCCAATAACAATCTAAAATTGGATGCATGATCCCAACTTTGAGTAGTTTTATGACTTCTAGACGGACCACCTCCTTCATATTGGTATTAGTTTTCTCTTGGTATATCTAGAATGCTTATAATCCTCCACCATTGGGAACTTGTGCATACAAATAGCCTGGTTCATACCTATCCAATTAGTCATCTTGTATCCCATGACTGCCTTCTTTTTTCTTAGCTCAATCATTGATATATCCTCCCAGTCCTATGTGAGTTTTGAACTTATAAGCCTGAAACAAACTTCCTTCTCATCAAGAAACATGTACTTTAGCCCCTCAGGTAGAGTCATCATCTTTGATTCTATAGATGCCTCTATCTTCAACCACCCATACCATTTTTAGATCTTTGAACTCATCATCTAATTCTTATTAATAGGTGTCCAAGTGCACCCTACATTTCTCAACCTATGGACCACAAAAAACTAAACTCTCTATCATGGTGAGGGTTGTTTTCAAAGGGTCTTCAAGAAACTCACTATGTTGTCTAGGCTATGACAATTTATCAATACAGTCAAGAAAAAGGCCTCCTCGTGAATTCTAGGCACTTTAAACTATCAAACACATAAAACTCAAGTGTCTGTCTTCCTAACCTTAGTAGAATGGTACCTACTTCTACATTAATCAAAGCTCAGGAAGTGGTAGGAATGGGTGGCCAAATATGAAAAGATATCTAAGATCCTCGTTGATGTTCATGATCACAAATTTGAAAGGGGCATAAGCATCCTTTCCAACCTTGATCAAAATGTCCTCTATGATACCCATAGGCTTAATCATGGAGGGATATCCTAGATTAATGGACATGATTATCAGTAGTAGGTTGGTAAATCCTAATATTTTGACAAAGGTTGTATGTCATGATGGAAATATTGACACCCAGATCCGTTAGCCCCTTATTACAGGTGTTGTCTATAAGGTAGCAATAAATCCAATAAGAAGATAGATCCTTCTTCTTCTTGATCATCTTATTGAGGAGAATAACTACAACTCTCTTATCTAGCTTAACCATTTCATATTCCATAATAGTATACTTTCTAGTCAAGAGAGTCTTCAAACTATTATGACCATGCCAATATTTTAGAAAGGGAATCCAGGAAGGAGATGTCTATGTGAAGTTTCATAATGTCTTGCTTGAACTTCTTGAACCCAACATCCATCTTTGTCGACCTTTGACGTGATTGATAATGGGGACTTAGCTTGTCAATTGGCAAGTCATATTTCACAACATAAACCTCTGCTTTCTCAATGTCATTATCCTTCCCTATACCAATATCAACATCATATCCTATGCCTCATCCTTTTCAACCATCATTGTGTCAACATCGTTGAAGTCAATGGGAACGATAGCCATTTTCACTAGAGGTGGTAGTTCAAACATGTTTCCTGGATATGTAGAGATAACCTTTAGCTTCTCAGAATGTTTATGATTAGTTTCCAACTATCCAACAAAGGTGCATGTGGGAGGACATATAAAATATGAAAGCTAGGCTAATTGTGAGTCAATAGATTTCTAATAGGATTGCTGGTTTGAGAGCATCACTTTGTTGACTAGAAATCATGGGATACTAAGATGGGAGGCTCTTCTCTATGACAAAGAACATGTCATCATTGGAGAAGGGAATGATGGATTCTAGAATCTATGAAACTTGATTTGAATTTTGGAATTGTTTCCCTTGATTGTAGACATAGTTTTATGAAAGAATATTATAACAGTTGGATTTTGATGGCATCTTCCAACACTAGGTTGTTTTGTTCATGGCGTAAAAATCCATAAATCTCTAAAAATGGTCCTGGAAATGCTCACCCTTGTTTGTGGTGAAGGAACTACTTTTCATCATGGTGACCCACTATGAGTGGACCTCAAATTTAATGTCAATGATAGCTAGAGGAACAACCAGATCATGTGCATCAAGAGAAACAAAGTCTATTGCTCAATATTTCTTTGCTTTTGAACGCTTATTTCTTGCACGAGAGCCTTTCTCTGAGATTTATAAATCTAAGTTCACCCTATAGTTTATTTCTTCCTCGTCCATCCTAATTTTATATGCTAGGTTTAGGAGATGAAAGATCATGTAAATCTCAAGATTGAAATAATGGGTGTAGAACCAATGCTTTGGAGTGGCACATGCACCACTAGTACTTGAAAAAAGAACAAACAAGTTAAAATGAAGGAAAATGTGAATGAATATCAATTGAAATAGAAAAATCCCAATTGTTCTTAACAATTGGTTTTATAGTCTATCCCATTGTTCCAGACAAGACACAAAAAATGATGTGAGTTACTAAATTGCAAGAAATTGCCTAAGATAAATCAATCCTAGGTTTTAACACTTCTTCCTGGTTCAATATCACTCACGTGCAAGAAGACGACTCAAATTAAAATATAGCTAAAGGGTTAATTCAAATGAAAACTTATTGCAAAAATCTCTTGTGAACTGATTATGAAGAGAAATATTTGAAAAACCAATCGTTGAAGGAGTTGAATAACTAAAATTGAGGTAATGATTGTAAACCAATGGAAACAAGTGAAATAAGTTTTGATAACAATATTTAAAAGGAACTAGGACATTTTTATTTCACCGCCATCACCTAAATTATTATTCTAACTATTACAACTTAGCAAAAAAATACTAGCACCATGTAAATCCATCTCCTTTCTGAACAAAGGTTGGCATAACAATCACATTACCTATGGTCTTGGGGTATTAGTTCCCATAGATCATCACCCAATTGTCCTATAGAACTCCTTCCATGATCTCAGTCGGGGTTCTTCATATTCATACAACGATCTAATCCTATGTTTCAAGATCTCTTCACTAAGTATTACATCTTACATGCTAATCAAATGATCTGTTCTAGGAGTAAGAAATAAATGAATTAAGAAAAAAAATCCAAAATTTGAAAATAATGAGTTTGATAGCAACTAAATAGAAATATAGGCGATGGATCTACTCCCCATGCCCCAATGATGGAGTCTACTCGCTCGTGTCCATGGAGAATGTGCAAATATGAAAGATGGGTGATGGGAGCATGTCAGTGAAGATGGTGAAGAACTCAACTAGTAATCTCTATCTGCAATCTCTTCTCCAATAGCAATACGTCTGGAAATATTAGTGAAAAGGATGACTTCCCTTCCCTTTTCTCCATACCTAGCACTAAAACTAGGTTGGAACTCAGTGCAGATGATCCCCAACCATTAGGTCAAGTTTTCTTTTTATTGGGATGGATACAAACCCAATAAATCCAAATTCGTTGACCCGATAATTGTCTTTCTTTGCTCTATCTACCGCGCCAGTCGCCCGCCTGGACTTCCAATTTCCTGACTAGAAAGTGGGTCAAGTAACACACTTCGTGATGAGTCTTCTCAAGAGGAAATGGTTCGTTCACATGGAACATAAGTTGGCAGACAATCTAGTTCCCAGAAAATTAGATTGATTGATTTTAAGGTCCAGTTGGGATCAAATTCCAATTGACCAACTGGTGAAGTGTGTTGGATGACTATTGTCCTCTTGGGGGCAATGTGCTATAAATGAGTCATCCAACCAGTGAGACGCGTCGACTGACTGACGATCCTTCAAAAAACATTAATGACTAATGCCTTGGGAAGCAATTGAGAGTGAATTCTAATCATTTGAGTGGTATACCCTACCAGCCTACTGGTGTGTCACCGAGTCAGTTGGTTAGTGGCAATTGAGGTAGTGGACTGGAAAGGCAAGTTGGTCAATTGGAATATCATCAAAAGCACTACATTACTTCTTGGAGGTCATGAATTCTAATTGCATCACTGGTAACACCATTCATCTGATTGGCTTGTGCTTGGGAGGCACCCTTGGCTGGACGGGCTAACAAATGACTAGAAATGAGAGAAATTAATCTAAAATGTACAATAAATGGGATGAATATGCATTCATCATTACATTGTTGACTAATTTACACATAATGACTTAACTGTGATTGATAATTATTTGGATGTGAATAAATATCTATAAATGTTTAGTGCGGGATACAAGTTGCCGATAAACATATAAAAGAGTAATATCTAGATGGCATATATAAGATAGAAATATTTGTGTTCTTGATGTATGTGAATATTTAATTAATGGAAATTATGGATTAATTGTCTAATGTATAATAATTTTTGCTACTTATTTTAATATAACCAACATAGAGACAACATTAGGATGACAAAACTTCAAATCCCAAATTTGATAATGAATGATGATATATAATAATAGATGTTAATATAGTATGGATTAAACCCTGATTTCTTTGGAACTCATATAAAATAACATTAAAACTTAAATTAGTCTTCAAATCATGATCTACGTCTTAATTAGCGAGGTGTAAAGTTTTATCTTAGTTGGGCACACAAAACTATGATAATTAACAAATGCAAGATAACAAGAATTTATTCATATCCCATTTATGTTGAATCTAGGTTTGAATTTGATTTTACTGATTTTCTCTATTGTTCCTTGTCACACATGTTTCTCTTAATTTTCAACCTAGATGTTCTAATCTAACAACCCTAGTGTGCTCGTGCTTTGTCCAACAGTGCTTATTGTTTCTTCTACCTTAAGTTTAAGGCATTCTGAGCTCCTCATTTAACAAGAAATGATCCTCCTCCCTATATCCTCTCTGTTCCAACTCTTCATTATCATCTTGCTCCACTAAGATTCTTGATCCCAAACCTTATCAAATTTTCTCTCCCCAATTTCATGCTCAGGCATGTCTCCCAATTCCTACTATTTCCTTCTACTTTTAAAATCTCAATTGTGCATAATTGACTATAAGTACAAAAGTGTAGACCATCCTTAAACCTATACAAATTCTTATCCATCACTCATTTAGTTCTTTTATTATTTATCTTGTGCTCAATTTCTGCTCATCATCTCGAAGATCACAAGGACATGAAGATTCTGACCTTCATTCTGCTACTGAGCATCCTGACTTCTTCTCTAAGCCTCTTTGTTGCCTTTTCAAGAACTAACTGTGTACAACCATGCTGGTATGTTTTCTTAAAGTTTTATGCAAAAAATGATTTACTTAACCTTTCAACCCATCTTATCCACGTCAGCAATCCGCATGGGACAATTACCAACCCTCAGATCAGGCACCCACAGATAGGGGGCCTGATCGAGTGGTCAGGACTTTGTCCTATACCTCTCGACCTTTGCGGGAAGATGTAGAGGATATCTAGCAGCTCAAGACTCCAACCTAGACGCGATCGTGAGATACCGTTCGCATAGATAGCTTTGTACGCCCAACAAACCCTATATTCACCTGATTGCGCGCACCATTGTCCCAACCCAACAATCCGAGCCTGGATCGCTCTCACTATGACGGTGGCAAACAGACCCCAACACCTCGACCTAGCCCCTTATGCCTATAAAACTATCCCAGAAGCTCTACCACACCCCCCTTTACCTTAACCCTCTACCTTCTGACCCTACTCATCATCCTAGACCTCCAATCATCAACTAGGATCACCGCGACACCACCGTAGTGCTCCTGTTAAGAATTTCTTCCTCTCGCTTCCTCCCTCCAAATAAACCACCCACCTCAACTCGCCAACACCAGACAAAGTCATGCGGCACGTCTCGACCTATGTTTGGAGCCTAGTGCTCCCTTCCTCCCCAGCATCGGTGAGCCCCTCCGCCACGACCTAGAGTCTGCTCGAGCAAGGAGAAGGTGACTAGGCTGGGACCTGTGGTGCCAAATGGACCTATCCACGAGTGCCCAGTCAGCGATCCGAGTCCCTCTCATGAAGTCTTAGATCAACTAGAGCCGTAGATCTAGTCGGATCCGGCCATTGATCAAGGTAATTTCTTTTCTTTTTGCTTTATTTTACCCAAGAAAATGGATTATCTTAGAACTATTCTAGAAAATTCTAGGAATGTCAGATTATAATGAACCTATAAACCATTTTCATTAGAAAAATGTGAGATATCCAAATAAAATACTATAATGACCTATATCCGAGTCCTTTACAAAAATAATAGCCTAGAGCCCTAATGCTCATTTTATTATATGCATATTGTGTAATAATAGTGAACCATGGTTGAGATCTGGCATATTGACATCTAGAACCCTAATTGAGTCCTTGATCCTCACATGGCTCAAAACTCTAATCAATTAGGGTTATTTAATTTAAAAGCTTTAGAAAATCCAAAATCTAATTTCTCACTCTACATATGGATACTTCATGCATTTACATGCCATATCCTAACTATGTAATGACACCTTATGATTTTGAACGACCCTAAAAACCTAGATCCAACTCTGATCCCTTTAGATCATATGAATCGTAAAGTGAAACCATTAATGATCTAACCCATAATGGAAACCCTAATGTGACATGTTTCTTCTCTTGAATATAAATAGGTGTCATTAAATAGAGGAAACCCTAATATAAAGATATGATATTGTGACCCAAAATAAGAAAAAAATAAGTGGGTAAACCCTGATCTAATCATAGAAAGTTGAAAGTAATTCCTAAGTAAAAGAACAAACCCTAGTATAGGGTCATATGGACTCATATTGACCTACACCCTTGGTTTCTTTTTAGGGTGATCATTCTACTATTCCTCTAGACTCTTGGATTTCAGATCTAATTAATCAGGTACATGGCATTTATAAGTATATGATTAGTTTTCATGGTTGCATAAGATATGATGTATCTTGGGTGACTTATTTTTTATACTTTGTTGGATGACTACTAGTATTTATGCTTTGCCAAATCTAAATGGAACATAAATGAACTGTTGATGAATTGTAGCTACTACCACACAAATGGACCAATATGGATGTATGATATATTGCCTAGCATATATGTATGACAAATTCCCTATGCTAGATGTATGATGAAGTAAATTACCCATACTAGATGTATGATAAGTGCAATAGAAATTTGTAGTATCACTGCATCTAAAGATATGCCTAAAAGATGTGTTTACCCGATTATCCTCCTTAAGTAATGGTTTTCTTTCCTTTCTTTTGATTCCTCAAGTATTTGAATTATGCAATCATAGTACTATATTTTGAGCCACAGACCAACTTTTGTTGATGATTTTTGTTTCTCATATTTTCTAGGCACAAGGAACAAATAATGCATCTCAAAGTACCTAAAGCCATCAAATAATGGACATGGATGATAGACTAGCTAGATTTCCATTCGTATCTCTTTTTTAGTTAGATATCTTATCTCTTTTTTAGTTAGATAGTTTCTTATTCTACTAGAGGATGTATAGGATCCTATGTACTTTCTTTTCATAAAACTATTTCTACCTTTCCTAAATAATATATGTATGACTTTATTATTATCAATGAATGTTGTTTGTGTGGCTATATAATGATATTGTGACCAATGATCCGGCTCCTTTTTATGATTTAGTTGACTACCACAATCTCTTGTATTTTCCCTTCTGACATTTATAAATATGAATGCATGCATATCTGTGAATGTCACTAAGGAAAGTATATAGAAATTGGGGTCGTCACAATTTTTGTCATATAGCTAACCCTATAGCTCTTGACATGTCGCTAATCTTTGTGATCGATTTTGGTGAAATAATTGACCTTATAGCTTGGGTTATTGAGTCAGTTTTAGTTGTATACCCAACCCTACCTCTCTCAATGTGTTAATGATCTATGGAGTCATTTTTTTAGTGTAACTGGCCCTATAGCTTGGGTTTTTTGGTTTCTGTATTCGCATCGACCCTATAGTTTCAAAAGTTTAAAATTCAAGTACCAGTTCCTATAGCTTTGATATTCCTAGTCTAATTTGATGCATTGGGGTTTAATAGGAATCATGCACCCAACCATCACCTCCACCACTTCATTCTCTCTTGCGAATCCTTCTTCGAGCTCCTTGCTTGTGCCCTTTAGTTCTACTACTTCTGCATCCCTCCTTGTACCAAGTCATGAGCGCCACCACTATTTTCTTTGTACCTCATTGCACTGCTAATAGCCTCCATCAAAGAGCCACCAACAGTCACCGAATCTGAAGCTGAAGCCTATGCTACCACGTAGCCCCTTCCTTGGTGCTTATACAACCTCATCAGCTCCCTCCTCACCTCCTTCCATCAATGGCATTGCCTCCACTCTCAAGTGTGCTGCCACCCCACCCCCTCAACCTCAACCCTATCTTCCACAATGCTACTCCCAAACTATGGTGGGGTTCTTTGTTCTCCACTCCTTCACACGCCCAAACCATGATGATCATTTTTTGAGAAATCACACTATTGAAGGTCCTTCACGAAATCACCACCAAAGCTCTAATGATCTACCCTATGCTCAATGCTCTGTTTGATGCAATATTTGTGGTTCTCTTTCTACACATCGGAGCTCCGTATAGGTACATGTTTTGATATATTTTAATTTTGATAATTACGTGTTAAAATGATGTTAAGTGGTTGAAAATCCATGTCCAATATTGATGCAATTTTTCAAAAGGAAACTGTTAAATGTTAATGTTAATTGTGATCTTTTGTTAATTATTTGAGAATGTACATGTGTAATCATTATAGTTCAATCAATATGAATGAATAATGTAGTAGATAGTTAGACACAATTTGGTTTTGTATGATTAATTTAATTATTAATTTATATTTTGATACTTAAATACTAATGAACTAAGGATTTAGGGTTTCATTTTTTTTAAGTTCACCTAAATGGTTTTAGGGTATAATAATCAAATTGAATTGTACTCAGTTTAAGTATAGGGTTTAGAGTAGAGCGGATAGACATGTCAAATGGGTGGGTTGCGGATAGACCCACAAGTACCCATATATCTTGTACTAAATATCAAAGTTCTTATTATAAACAACTGAAATATAAGTTCTATATTTTTCTTCTGCATGTAGATCTTGTTTTACTTGTAACACAAATTATACCATTTAGTTTACTACATTTTACATTAATCATAATAGAAAACAACATTTTTTGTTTTAAGTTAGTCTAAAAAATATTCAATGGGTAGCCACAACTCCTACCCAAACCCACATTAAATGGGTCAACCTGCAGGTGTCCACGAGTAAATGACCTAATGAAAGGTCTAGGAGCGGATCGACACATGGGTGGTCGTAGGTCAATGACCCATTTTGAAAGATGTAAGAGAGGATCGACGAATGCATGCTTAACCTAATATATAAATATGACAATTATACAATTATATATTAACTTAGAAGTTCATATAAAATTTACTCATTAGGACTGGATTTTAGATTGTCTCCGAGTTGGGACTATTTTTGAATATTTAATCTCACTTAGGATGTATGTTTAATTATCAAGTTTTAGTATTTTTTCCTCAATTTTTCTCTAGGTACATATGTGAGTGGTTATTTCCCATTTACACCGGTATACTTGCAGAACTTAGGGGTAATTGTATTTTAATTTTGTAAAGAACTAAACAACATTATACACTTACTAGTGAGATCAAATATTAAAAAAGCGGATAGGTGGTACTTTTTAATTAAAAATGAATGAACTTCTTCTCAATAAAAAATATCTTAACCTATAATACTTATAATGAATGCTCAATTTTCTATAAAATTCCATTGTGGTCTAGAATATGGATCGAACTTGGACATCTATTCAAAATCACTATAGTCCAAAGCTTACAAAAGGTCTCAATGAATTTATCAGATTTGCTGAGGACCATAGGAAGCTACATGTAGATAGATACTGTGGTAATAATTTGAAGGTTGACCCTATTGAGGAAATTAAGAATCGTGATGCAATGGGATAATAAATGGCTATAACAATTGGTATTGACATGGAGATAAACATAAGTGGAGATCAAGAAATGCCAATACTAATATTTTTGTTGAAGAAGATATGGGTAATGATGATGATGTCAACAACGAACTGATTTAGAGTTATGTGGTTGATGCAATGGTATATAGTTGTGCGGACAATGTTACTGATCCAATTTTCAAAAGTTGTCCATGATGATGAGTAACCATAATATCTAGGTTGTATGAAGTTCACGAGGTTGAGTGTTATGATGCAATTATATAATCTAAAATCTCACAACATGTAGATCTAGAAGAGTTTCATGTCACTATTGTTCACGTTGAAGGAAATTCTTCTTGAAGGCAACGAGCTTCCAATTTCAACATACCAAACAAAGAAAATGATGTGACCAATGTTAATGTAGTCTAAGAATATACATGCATGCCCAAATGATTGTGCATTATTTCAAAAGAACTAGATCAATTTGATAAATTGCCAAAAATTTGGTGTGTTAAGGTACAAAACCACAAAGTCAGGTAAGGCTAAGAATGGATCTCCTACCAAGCTCATGTTGTATCTACCTAATATACCATGATTTTAATGCTCATTTGCTGATTCTGAAGATTCATGCAGTCTATTTTGGCATGTAGAGTTAAAGGCCAATGATGATGAATCCTATGACACACGTCTGCTACCACAATGGAAGAAAATTAATTTATGATACCCTTAATTTAGTGAAGAAATAAGAACTTAAGACTTGGAATTTGTACAGATGGTATGAATCTTTTTGGTACATTAAGCATCATATATAGCACTTCTCCTATTATGATTGTTATATACAATCTTCCTACCTATTTGTGTATGAAGAAAACGTATGTCATGTTGTCAACATTGATATCAAGGCCGAAGAAACTTGACAATGATATTGATGCTTACCTTCAAACTCTAATTGATAACATAATGAAACTATGATCACAATGTGTTATGACATATGATGCTTCACGTGAAGAGATCTTTAATTTTCAGGATATGTTATTTTGGACAACTATTAACTTTCAAGCTTATGGGAATATGTATGGATCATTGTAAAAGGATACAAAGCATTTCCATTTATGAGGAAAATATTGATTTAGTAAAATGAAAACATATAAGAATAATCATATTAATTAGTCATCGAATATTTATCCCATAAGTACATCCTTATCAAAAGAAGCACAAAACGTTAAATGCATCATCTGAGGAACAAAGTGTCTCCAAACCTATATCAGGAAATGTTGTATATGAAAGGGTGAAATACATTGCCAATGTATTTAGTAAGAGACCATGTAGTTGTACTCCCACATGTGATAGATATTTATATAATAAAAGGTCAACTTTATGGGATCTTACTTACTGAAGATTTTTGTCAAGTAGACATTGCATTGACGTCATGCATGGTGAAAAAATGTTTGTGATAGCATCGTTGGTATGCTTACAAGGCATGACTAAAGATGGCATCAAATCTAGAAAAGATTTATAATTAATAGGTATAAGAAAAAAGTTTTCAGCGAGGATGAGGGGGATACACCCATATTTACCTCCATCTTGCTACACTTTGTAAAAATAGGAGAAAATGAATTTCTACGATTGCTTGTATAATATGAAGGTTCCACAAGGATATTCTTCCAATATCACTAGGTTGGTATCAATGAAGGATCTGAATCTCATAGATCTTAAATCTCATGATTGTCACACTTTAATGTCACAAATTGCACGTGTCTATTTAATCTATACAACCAAAGAATGTAAGGTTTGCAATGACAAGGTTTTGTTTCTTTTTCAACAAAATATGCAACAAAGTGATAAAACAAAAACATGTGATTCTTACCATGGGTCAGTTTGAAATGTATTTTCCTCCTTCATTTTTGATGTCATGATTCATCTTGTAGTCCATATAACAAGGTAGGTGAAGATGTTGGGTCTAGTTTTCTTACACTAGATCTATCCATTTGAATGATCCATGAGTGCTTTTAAAGGTGATGATCAAAATTTTTATCATCCTAAAAGGAGTATTATTGAGGATTATGTGGCTATGGATGTGATGGACTTTGCAATGATTTTTTTAATTATAATTGAACTTTAGACTATCTAAAGAATTATTGTCTTACAAAATCTTATTGTGAAAAGGGAACTCTGGCAGCATGAATGAAAGGAACTATTCGTGAGTTGTGAGAACAAGCACATTGTATATTTTGCACAAGATCGATGAAGTTGATATCTATATCACACAAAATAAATGATCTTTTCAAGAGAAAGTATCCTTGATCTAGTTTGATGTGGGTTGATATAGAGCATGATCAAACCTTTATTAGGTGGCTTGAAGATAAAGTCTTTAGTCACTATCTAGTATAGTGAATAACGTTGTTTAGAACATCATGTGGCTCACCTTTAAGCCAAAAATGGATGTAAAGGGTATGACATAAACTAATTTTCATACTACACAGAGCATCAAGATGAAAGTAGTAGTCCAGAATAATGGAGTCATAATTCAAGATTCTTCTTTGTATTTGCTAGTGCAAAGGATAAGAGACCACAAGAAGTTATGATGTCATATTACGGTCATTTAAGACATACAAGATTTTGACTACATAGATTTAAGAGTCCCTGTCTTTACATGTAAATGGATTCATAACAACAAAGGAGTTTTAGTGGATGAGTTGAGTTTCAAATTGGTGAATTTTCATAAGATTGGTGAGAAAGATGAGAAACTCATCATGGATTCCCAAGAATAACAAATATTATATATCGATGTCCTGACACATAAACTAGTGTGTCGTTCTTCATGTAAAAATACATTTTATCATAGACCCTATTCATGAAAAAGAATATTGTAACAATTATGATGATTTTGACCCATTCTTACTTGATTTGTCAAGTGTAAATGTCGAATTAACACTCATGAATGCTATAACATGATGACCACACTAAAGGAATTTTACATGACTAATTAGAACTAATAATACTAGAGGCATGAATTATTTTAAATATATATTTTATTATCAATCAGACATGTCATATCTTTGACCAACATCATATTCTCACATGTGTTTATGTTATCACTTACACATATATACTTGAAGGTTGTTCTAAAATGAAAATGGATATGAGCATCCAGAGCACGAGCATCATGAGGATGTTGGTGCTAATGCTTGGTAGTGGTGATGATAAGAAATGTAGAGGGTCCACACTAATGTGTTGGTTGCAGGTCCTTAGGGACAAAGGGGAGAAATTAGTGATATAGTTTGATTGCATAGGAGCACATGTTCAAAATCATTCTAGTTCTTGCAAGCACTATTTAGGAATGAGTGTACACGCATATAGTTTGATGACATAGGAGAACATGTTGGAAATCATTCTAGTTCTTGCAAGCACTATTTAGGAATGAATGTACACGCTAAGTTGCCAATATATACAAAGTTGGAATAAAGTTGATACTTCCTTGAAATAGCTCATACATAAAGATACATCTATGTGTTTAAATGTTTAGTTTTTGTTAAATCATTTGTTTTTCAATTTAGATTTAGTTTGTTTTGAAGTACATATATTTGTTAAAATAAAATCACTTCCTTTAATGTTTGAATTCCTTTTTATCTAAATTGAAAGGATCATAGGAAAAATATGCTACAAAACTGTGGCATATGGTGGAGGGCTTTCATGACCAGTCTCAGCAGGGAGTGTACAAATAATCCTAAGAAAAAGAAGTCCACCATGAAACAACTACAAGAGAAGAACTACTCTTGGGAGAGTGTAGAGAAACTCCAACTCGACGCCCATCCCAATATAGATTTCCATTTATGCTAGAACAAATCACACATGCAAACTTTCCAATCCTGCAACTAAGGAGGGTTTATCAATAAATGTAAATGTTTGTGCTGATACTTAGTCAACAAAAAACTAGGATCATATATGTTTTTCAATTTAATTAAGGATGCAATATAGTGAGACTTTCAGAATTAAGTCTTTCTTGAAGATATTACAGAGTTCTTCAATATGATTTTTTAAATACATCTATATTAGAAGTATGGATATCAAAACAGTTTATCAATATACCAAAGCCCAATACATATTGATTTATTAATATGTATATAGTGATTATAAATGTTTTACAACCAATTGTATATATAGACCTTAAATTTTGAAATAAAGTGTGTTGGATTCTTAGTTTCAGTCAGTACACAGGTGGAAACACATATTGAAGATGTAGTTGAATATATCTCAACTTCATTCACATATTTTTCTAGTGTGGGAAAGAACATTATTCTTGTTTCTTTTAGTGTCGAGTAAGTTTCTTTTAACCAATATAATATTAATATCGAGTAATTTTATTTTGTTCTAGTTTGTTTCAATGTTTGTTTTATTCTTACTTAGAGACATACATTTGAAATTACTGGTGATTGTCCCAAACATGATGACTATTTATTATTTGACCCATTGGGAAAATATCAAGGTGACATAACTGAAGTTCTTAGCTATAGATTAAGCATACATATTTTAGTCGTCATCACATTAAATAATATAATTCATCATGATATGTCTATTTAGCCAACTATCTTAATCATATAATTTATTGGGGTCAAAAATTTAATGGTGAAGATGGAGATCAAACATTTTCAAAATAAATGATAATGAGCTGGAAGAATGTCAAGGTAGCTAGTTTGATGACTTAGTCTTATGTCAACTCTATTTACAATAATTAGCTAATATAAGTATAATTATTTCTTTGTAGTTTTCTTATACAAAGTAATGAATGGGCTTGTGATTATTATGTAATGAAATATATAGAAATGATTTTCAAGACAGTAACACATGGTATTCAAACCATAGATCTGGTAATATAGAATATCATTGTAAACTCATAATTTATCTTTATCATTTTACAAAATATTAGCATGTACTTTTTTCTACATATCTTTAACATCCAGTCTTATACACTTGAAAATTTAAATAAACTTTGAGAAGAGTGATCAAATGCTTTTCTAATTGAAGTCGCCAATGCATTGGATTGAATGTATACGTTAGTTTCATTTATATATGTAGTACATAACTCTTAGTTTCAGTTTTTCTTTTGTATCTGACATGAATTTTGAATATTATCTCGAACTTGGTTGGCACAATCTTTTTCGCATGGTGAATTTTGTGGACTGTGTGTTATATGAATATTGAATGATATGCAATGGTGTGAATGTATCAATTAAATATGTGACTAAAGTATCATTATTGTGAATGCATATAATTTGTTAATTGATGAAGGTATCAATTCATTCAAATAGGATTGAACATGAAATCTAACAAGTGATTTCAGTATGTGCTTTAAGCTTGTATCTTTGCATTGCATGTCTTCTTTCTATTGCAGGTTTGATCTTTGTATAATAGATTCATGTTATGTTGTAAAAACACCATATACATAGCATTTGTTAATGTAAAATAAATAACCATATAAACCTTTAGGATCGGTTATTTTCATAAACAATATCTATATTTGTGTTCAAATTTTAAATGATAAGATTGACCTTTAGGTTTTTTTTAATAAATGACATTATAGACCTTTGGGGCTGGTTATTTTGATTAAACCAAGGTTGTATTTGTGTTCAATTTTTAACTGATAAGATCAACCTGTAGGGTTGATTTTTTTAAGATAATTTACCTTATAGACCTTTGGGGTCAGTTATTTTAGAAAACTGAGGGTAAATTTGTTTTCAAATTTTAACTAATAAATTGACAAATACAATCATTTATAAGATAAATGAACAATAGACCTTCAGGGTCCGCTTTGTTAGATAAAATTATGCGATACATGTACTTACATTTTTATGATAAGATTGATCTATAAGGTTGGTATTTTTATAATAAATGACCTTATATAAATTTATGTTTGGTTATTTTAGATAAACCAAGGCTATATATTTTTTCCAAATTTTAACTAATAAATTGATCTATAGGTTTTGGCATTTCTCAATAAATGACCTTACAGAACTATAGGTTTGGTTACACTAGATAATTAGATGATATCTTGTTTGCATGTTTTAACTGATCATATATGCCTACATGGTCAATTTTAGTAGACATAAATGACATAATAACATTTCTATTGCCTTGGGTGTCGATTTGTGGAAAACCTAATGCTTACTTGTAAGGTCATCTTTTTTGGATAAAGAACCACTTATAAAAATTCTATAGCATCGACCACTTAAGAGTCACTTATAAAGTGACACTATAGATTTTAAAAAATCAAACCTATGGGCTATCACTGTACTAGTACCATATTCGTGGCATATAGGTAATTATGAAGAGAAAACTTATTTAATAATTTAATGTATCAATTTAATTTAGATAATTCCCAAGTGATTCTATGTATATCAAAAGATTACATATACATACATATGGGGGTCAAAAAATATTCTCTACCAAAGTTATAATTCATAACATCAATTTAATGATAATAAGACTTGACAATCTAGGTTTTGGCTTATACACATAATTAATGATATTTATATTCGAATGCAATAATAGTTGAAAGATAGCTATTTAGATCTAGGATCTTAACTTTATCTGACCAATAACCAAGTTGTGTATGTTTCTCTTTTTTATGAGTCATATTAGACAAGTTATCTAATTTCTATCTCTTGAGTGTACAACATACTTTATTTTGAATCATATTAAGCGATTGTTTATGTTCAATCTTTCTTTGACCTACTTTATTGTATATTTTATTACATATCCATTGCCTGTATCTATTTCACCTGGTTGAGTCCAATGTATTGAAAATTAGGTGATGGAATGTTACAAATACAAATTAAATCCCTTGCTTGTATCATTTTCCTAGATATTCAATTTGCATCCTGTTGAACTTATTTACCAATTCATGAAGTATGAACCCTAACATGCCATATACTGGCCATGTTATTTCATATTGTATCATATTAAAAAAATCTTTTGATCTCACATCTTATGATGTAACCTTTTTTTGGTCATCCATTTATGATGTAACCTTAAATTTAATATATATTGTGAATGAACTTTATCTTCTCTATTAAGCATGTTTGATTTTATTGAACATTATTACCTAGGTGTATCAGTACATTGTAGAAGGGAAATTTTTATACAAATTTCCCCTTATATAGGTGATTGGCTCTCTCACCTAGACCTAGGTGCTTTGACCCATATTATATATCATTACATTATGGATCACATGTTCTCACACCTCCTTACTAGGCATGAAATGTGGAAATGTTATGGTCATACTTTTAGATGATTGTAGTGTGCTATTTTTCTATATAATCTGCATGTGAAGCAAGCTAAATTGATAGATTTCATTAGTTTTTTCTATATATGATTTTAGAAAAGAGGTGATCATTGTAACTTTGGTGTTTCTTTATATAAATTGTAAAGTTTACTATATGAAGTCCCCTTGACATTCAGTTGGATAGATCAACCTCTCTTTTCACAGGAAACTTTTATACTTCAAATCATGTCCCTTTACTAAAATTTGGTCCAATCTCTATTTAAAGAAAATACCATCTTTTCATTGATAAACTTCCATTTACTCTTCTTTCTGAGCTTGTTCTCAAACCCTTAGGTGAGGAAGACTTTGGAATAAAAGAGCTTGACCCAAAACTTACCCCAGAGGAGCTACATCTTAGAGATAGATTGAAGTATCTAGTTTTCCCTCTAGAGCTTGTTAGAAATTAATAGTTTCTTTGATTTTAACCTTATATACACCTTATATGGTGAATAACTATGCTTAATTGTGAAAATCATATTAGTCGGATATTTTTTTCTACTAAGGTTGTAAGATCCCGGACCTGGATTTATGGTTAAACATGCTTGATTAATTTAATTCAGTGCTTAATTACTTATTCAAACCTTGATTTAAGTTTTGAAATCAGATGCTAAATCTAAGTTTCAAATTTGGTCCAGTTCGGACTTTGTTTTCTAAAGTTTTGCAATTTAAGTGCTCATATGGGCTTTTATGCAATTTTCCCATATATAGGGTTTTATTTGTAATTTTTGCATATGAATGTTGTGCTTCATACTACTCTTCATAATCTTTGATAGGTTGCACCATTGGATACTAGATTCACCATCAAATTATTTATTCATCCCCTCTAGGGTTGTGAACTTAGGGTTTCTCACCTAAGTATGGGAATAAATGGTTCACCTTGTATGTTGATTATTTGAAGGTTTCACCAGTGAGTAAATGATTTGACGGTTCCTCCTTGTAGTTGAGGATCCAATTGGTTTTCCCTGAGGTCCCATAACCAATGGTCACCCTAGTTGAGGTACATAATCCGATGGAAGATCTGGTTATCTTTCTGGCTAAGTATACCCTAGAATCCAATGGGTTCTCTAATGATACCTCTTGACGGGTTTCACTAAGGCATGTGCCTATGCATAACCTTGGTAAAGATATGATATGCATGGATAAGATGGATTTCATGTTTTGACACATGGCAAGCTAGTTTTTGAACCTTTTGACCTCCTTTCTCTCTTTACTTGGATATATATACCTTTCCCCACTCTCACAAACAAACATTTCCTTCTCCTTATTGCTCTTGTTTCTAGAGAGACACTAGACCATTTTTTGTGTGGAACACAAGATAATGGAGGCCAAAACATAGGAGGATCTTGGATGCATGTTGCTCTAGGGTTTGGATCAAGCTTCTTTGGGGTTGTTGAGAGCCTTTTAACCTATTTTCTTGCCTTCTTCAAGTAAGACCTTATTCTCTAATCTAGTCTCCTTATTGTTTTATTTCATATCTCTTTCTCCATGGGAGGAACCCTGGAGTTCTTGGTGGAAACTCATGCTTGTGGTTGAAGAAACTCTTTTCTTATCTATTTTTCCCTAATCTACCATTGTTCTTGAAGTGGAGAGATATCTTGAAGCTTTGGGAGTGCAAGATAGGGTTTTCATCTTCTCTTATTGAGTCACCTTGCTTTTTGGACGTTCATCTTCATCCTTGAGGTGAGTTATATAACCTTCAACTCATTTATTTCTTGCCTTTAACTTTCTCTATATAGATCATACCCTAGAACCTGGTATTATGGAGAGAGATGATCTTATGTGCACTATTTTACATACATGCATGATAGTTGTGTCTTGTGGAACTATTCTTAGATCGTGTAAACGTTCGTTCTAGTATGGACATGGACTGCCTTGGTTTTTGAAGTATGAAATGTTGGTTTGTACTTATTATAAAAGAACTAATTTCCCCTTAGTATAGAAATCAAGTGTTTTACTTAATGCTAAAATCGATGGTTATACTTAGTCTATAAAATGATGTATTTGTTTTATCCTTGAAATGATGTTTTGGTTAAGTGTAGGAAACGATGGTGTTGCTTAGTGTGAAAATAAGTGACTTTACTTTGTCTCTAAATCAATGACCTTTACTTAGTGTATGGTTGGTGATTTCACTTGGCAAATGAAATGATGGTTTCACGAAGTATAGAAACCGATGGGTTACTTGGGAATGAAATGATCATTTACTAAGTACACAATCTATCGGTTTTGTTATCCGTAGATGATTCGATTATATTGTTTTTGGCTAAGTTCCCAAATTATTTGATGGTTTTGTTTTTGGCTAATTCCACTAAAGATCTGATGGTCGTGTTTTGGTTAAATACATCAATGAATCGATGGGTATGCTAGGCATAAGATTTGATATTTTGGCTATGTCCTTTAATGAACTGATGGCCTTATTTTTGTTAAGTATATAAATGGATGATGGATTGCCTAAGTATCAGCCTAAGTGTGCTAATGAGCCGATGGTTTACCCATGTATGTTGATTTGTGATATAAATCCAATCTACATCTTCAAACTTTTCTTGCAATGGTTAATTGATGATAGTTTAATACATCTATCTTCTTTTGATGTTGAAATGATGAATGGATACAATTCATGTTGCTATGGTAACCCTACTATGTTACTCTTGAGAATGCATAGCTCTTATGTTTTATTAATCCTTATGCTAAAGTCTTTTTGCAACAAGTGTGTTAATGACTTGTGGAAACCTATACAAAAGTATTGAAAGATAATGGTGTTCTTGCAGGAAAGTGTTGTGAATGGTCTGAATGCCATTTGGGCATGTTAAAGCCCTAATGGAAGTTTAACCTTCTCCATGGGTGGTAATGGTCTGGTATACTTTGATGTTGTAATAAGGAATGTGTCTCATACATTTATATCTTCTGGAGTTGTTATGTACCAATGATTTTATAGAAACAATCTAGGGTTTGTATGTAACTTGATTGATGCATCAAGTGAAACCCTAATCATGTTGTGCCCCAATCCATAGAAATATTACAGTGTTAAGAATTGTTGGATAGTAAAATGAGTATTCCAGAAGGGAAACTCAAAGTCGCATACAGTTGGATATATGCAGGTGCATGGAGGTTATATCCTTGTCATCCTAATCCCACAGTTTTGGAGAATGGATGAGGTTGTATCTTGTATGTATGTATGTATGTATGTATGGGATAAAGAGAGGCATTCTATCCCCCTCTCCCATGCCCATGACGGAGGCCGAACGTCCGGGAGGGTGGTAAACCAAGGCAACAACTGGGATTCAAACCCGGGTCCCTTCGTGAGGGGACACCGTGCTTGACCACTTGAGCCACTCCTTGTCGGCAACATTAGAATCAGGTAAATATATTTTGACTTCCCCCCTACAACTATAGGAGGGTCAAGAGTTACATATAGCCCTATGCTCGCTATACAACGTGTATGTGAGCAACTCACCCGACTAGCTTACACATAATCTCTTTTTAACATTTTTACAAATTTTTGCAGCAATAGAACTCACACTACTAGCTACTCCACCATGCTTCCGGGTGTTTCTTTCATTCCAAACATAGAAGCACAAGGCAGCAAAAAGAATCAACTTCTTCTCCTCATTGGCGCATCATTTGACCGTCTTTTTTAAGTCTCCGTTCAACTCTATATTCAGCATGAATTCTTTGCAAATGATCTCCCATAAGTTCTTCGTAAAGGTGCATCAACCGAATAGATGACTATGGGATTCATCGCTTTCCTTGCATAGGTAACAGGTGACAGCAGTATTGTGATTCCATTCATGAACTTTATCCAATGTCGCTAGAGCACCATGCAGAATTTTAAACACACATGTAGAGCATTTAGGAATTTGCTTACCATCCCATATCCGTGCCATAGTGCCATCTTTTGCAGCCCTTGTCCTGGTAATCTCCCAAAGATCCATCTTTGGATTAAGCATATACCATTGTCCATCAGGCTTTAGACAGAAAAGGTGCTTGACTTGCGGCCAAAGACCCCTCATCATATGAATGGTATGTGAAATGCCTTCTCTGGTGCGGGGCTGGAAATCCGGTCCCTGTGGGTATCTGTCCCTCATCCATCTCCCCCAAACAGAACCGCCAGTCTGATACAAGATAATTCTCTTCAGAGTCCCCCATCTAGCAATGTCTCTTGGAGTTTTTAGTTGCAAGCCTCCCTCATCTTTAAGCAGCGCTAGTATTGAATAGTGCATGGGATGGTACTCATCCGCCCAGATGAAGTTTGAGATTTTCATCTCCATCCTGTTAAGCAGAACACCCGGAATCTCACCCTGTTGCACCCAAAAAATAAGAAGTCCCTCAATAGCTGATCTAATGAGGGTAGCACGGCCCACCATGGAAGTCTTCTGTGTTGGCCATTTGGCTATCATCTCATCCAACTTGTCAATGCATTCAACAAAATCTTTGACCTGTACATTGCCCCCAGCAAGAGGAAAGCCCAAGTATTTAGTCGGGAACTTACCTAACTCCACACCAATGGCTTCTTGTAGTCTGGCTTCCAACTGGTGACACTTCTTTGAGAGATAGAGTTGAGTTTTATTATCATTAGTCAGCAGCCCCGTTTGCTCACCAAACTTTCCCAGAAAAATATTCAATTCTTTTAACATATCAACTTTGGCCTCCAGAAAAAGTAAGACATCATCTGCAAAAATAAGATGGCTCATTACCTTCATCCCATAGACCGTATATGCTTTGATTATTTTTGAGTCTTCCCCAGCTTTCAACTTACTTGTGAAGTATTCCATGATAATGGTGAAGAGGAGTGGAGAAAGGGGGTCGCCTTGTCGTAGCCCATTGCTTCCTTTAAACATACCAGCCGATGTACCATTGACGAGCACCGAGAAGCTAGTAGTTCCTACACATTGTTGCATCCAGTGTGTCCATTTATCAGAGAAGCCCATATTTTGCATGATCCACCATAGTTTTTCCCATCTCACTCTGTCATACGCCTTCGAGATATCAAGCTTTAGACAAGCCTTTCTACTCCCTCTCATCACATTGTAATCAGCTAGGAATTCATCAGCAAGGAGGGCACAATCACTAATGCTCCTACCAGTGATGAAAGCTCCTTGGTTTTCAGAAATCAGAAAGGGGAGAACCATTTTCAACCTTGTTGCTAGGATTTTTGCAATAATTTTATATTGGATAGAGCATCAAGCAATATGTCTAAATCCGCAAGAGATGCCGTAACTTTCTTCTTTGGGATGAGGATCAAGA